>CM077163.1:31929488-33164762 GCA_039583875.1 Platanthera guangdongensis | reverse complement strand
GATGTTATTGATTTTACAATTGATGACAAGTTCGTTGCGGTTTCCCAAATTGTCCTCCCCAAGGCGCTTACCCTGTTCATGGGGGTTCTTTTCGGTGTTACTCGGTAAGGTGCCTTGGGTGCGCTCGGAAACCACTTGAGCCAATTGGCCCAATTGTGCCTCCAGTTTGCACATCGAGGCGGTCTGATTTGTCATGTTGGTTTGGGAAATCTCAACGAACTTCTCGAACATCTCTTCCAAAGAACTTTTCTTAACGACGGGGGGCCCTTGGGAATAATTCAGTTAAGGCGGCCTCGATTGGCTTCCGGAGGCATACACTTCGTTTTGATGCTGCCCCGGTTGCCATCTTTGGCCATATGCGTTAGGATTCCAAGAAAAGTTGGGGTGATTTCTCACCCCCGGGTTGTAAGTATTCCCGTAAGGCACTCCCCTGTTTTGATTGACAACAAAATTAACTGACTCATTCATAAACAAAGATTCGTCTGGTACCTCAACTCCTAAGCATTCGAAGCTGTGGTGGTTGGTGCTTCCGCACCCTTGGCATGAGATTGCCATCACTGGGGTGGCAGGAGCAGGCTTGGTGATATCCACGGCAAACACTCCACTTATGCTTCGTGGGATGTTTCTTCCAGCGGTCCAGTAAGCGCTGTGGGTGGCGGTGTCTTGTAAGACTCTCAGAGCATCATCTGGAGCAAGATTCATGATGGTTCCTCCAGATGCAGCATCGATCATGGCTCGGTGGTGCGGATCAATAGCAAAGTAGAAACTTTCGACGAGGTTCCACGTTTGGAATCCATGATTAGGGCACTTCCTCAGCAGCTCGTTGAAACGCTCCCAAACTTCGGCTAAACTTTCTTGATCGGCTTGCCGGAAGTTGGCTATTGCGCACCTCATGCTCACGATCCGATCCACCGGATGGAATTTAGCTAGGAATTTTGTGGTCAAATCCTCCCAGGTGGTGGCTGTTCCAGGTGGGAGGGAGTGAAGCCATGTCTTGGCTTTGTCCCTTAATGAAAAAGGGAAGAGGCGGAGCTTGACTGTTTCGTCTGGGATTCCAGCATAGCGGAACGTGGCACAGATTTCGGAGAATTCTGTAAGGTGAAGATGGGCGTCTTCAGTGGCCATTCCGGAGAACTGAGTGTTGTTTCGAATGATATTCAAAATAGCTGGTTTAATCTCGAACTTTGGATTGGTGATAGCAGGTCCGAAATCGGGGTATATGCCCCGACAGTAGGTGTAGTATAATCCCTCATGGTGCGGACCTGGGGAGGGTTCACTTCATTTTCGTCGCCATTTCTGTCGACATGAGGTATCCCTCCAACTCGGTTGCCTGCATCAATATTCAGTTGGTCTCCCATTGGGGCAAAATTGATGGCTGCGGCGCGTCTTCGTGCTAGGAGAGTATGTTCGATTTCTGGGTCGTAGGCGACAAAATATCTTGTAGCTCGGCCTTACATTCACTGTGGCAAACACTACACACTAGAAGGAAACAACAGTAAAAAAAACACTAACTCTTATAACAATATTTGAAGTCATCCGAAGTCGCTCTACAGTTGCATTTCCCGACAACGACGCCAAAAACTTGATGCGTGTAAATCGGCAAGCGCACCGGTCGCACAAGTAATAAAGTTTTGGGAATAAATCCCCGAGTGTCGGTCTATTGAGGAATGCAATTAGTGTAGAACGGCAACAGTACAAAAAATATCGTTATGAGAGTTATAAATAGAAAAAAGAGTAAATAGAGAACTTGGGAGATTGTGGATGTTTGATCTACTGAACTAGTAAAAGCTATGCGGGTCAAAGGCACCGCTTCGCAAGGTGGAGTGGGTGTTTCGGCCGCGATACCGAACTTCAGTTTGGCGAGTGGATGGGAAGCTAATGGATTGAAGTGTTCTTGTGTGGAGTGCAATCGAATAAGACACGGGAATGGAGTGGATGTGGGGTGAGCGAGGCACATTCACAGACGCTACTCACAAGCATAAGAAAATACTAATATTCCATTAGTTATAAAATAAACTTGATGTTCATGGATGGAAGTGTTCATTACAATGCTTAAACCATTCCATACTACAGAGGAAGGGGAAGAGGTGTAAACCAAAAGAGAGTGAAGATCCACCGCGGGTCGTGGCTGGAGTAGCGAGTTGTCAATCCGCTTCCGGGCTCAGTCCAAGGATGCTTCCGGTACCAACGAGCTGTCAACTCGAAGGCCTTTAAGTCCGTTCTCTAGGTTGTCTACTTCACCAACTCTGGAGGAAAGCTTGGGGTTGAAGTCGTCAATGGCCGAGGGCTTCGCCGGAGGGTTTGAAAAGCTTCGGAGTAGTTGGCAATGGCCTCCCGACGAAGGTGGAGGTGATGGAGCAGCTGGAGAAGTGAAATGGCGATTCCCGCACACTCTCCGATCGCAGCAAATGACAGGCGTTGGCCTAAATCGCAGAGCAGGGCCTTAAATACGGAGGCAGCAGAAGCAGTGCGCACAATCAGTGGCGTACGACCAGTGGTCGTGCGCACTGTCGGTCAATGATCGTGCGACTTTTCCAAATAGACCTGCAACCTGGATAAGAAGCATCAACATATATGCACACGAGCAGTGGCGCACGACCAGTGGTCGTGCGCACTACGGCCAGTGCTCGTGCGATTACCTAGACAGGATTAGGAAAAAGAGAGTGTAATGCGCACGATCGGTGGCGCACGACCAGTGGTCGTGCGCAATAAGTCTAGTGGTCATGCGCAGTATTCCTGCATCGTCGGTGTCTCCCGAGCGGTTCCGGAGCACGCACACGACCCCTGCACTAGTAGAAGAGGCGATAGGCCACCAAAACGTGCACACCACATCCCCGAGATAGGGCTAAAGAATAACAAAAATATAGAAACACAGTAAACACACAGAAATAGGCCTACAGTGCACTTTATCATGAAATAGGTACATAAGCAAATATAAGCAATAAAGGCTCACAAGTGTAGTGCTAAGACGATAAAACTGGCTCAGATGTGTCCAAAAATCAGTGTAAAATGTGGACTCATCAGAAATCCAGCAAAACACTGACAAACTCAAGTACTTATTTCAACTTGGTGGGAAAGCCCTAGACCACACTATCACTAGTGTTGGAAATGTTATGGAACAATGTGTCACCCTTGCAAATAATCAAATAGAGCTAGATAAGAGAAATGAAGCAAATAGGGTGAAAATCTGTGAAGAAGTTGGACTTTTTAAAGAACATGCTATAAACAGGTTATCTGTTGAAATCAGAAAGAGGGAGGGCTTGGTCAAAGAACATTTAGAAAAATCAGCTGCTCTGAAGTCAGATGTATGAGAAACTCATGTGAAGACAATTCATGATGATGTACTAGCCCAGATACAGAGTGTCAAATTTCATACCTATGACACTGCTGTCTGGATGCACAATCAGATTCTGTCAGACCTTGTTGTTGACCCCAACATAATTCCACATCATTTAAATCCTCTAGCTACAGATGCCTCTGCCCTAGCTGCTCCTCTGCAACCTACATTCTCTCCCATGCATGGAGACACATTTGCTCCTCCAGACACCTATGCTCAAGGCTGGGAAGAAGATCCTGCTGACATTTTCCTTCAGGCTCCTCCAGAGATCAAATCCTCTAAGAAGAAAAGGAAATATGTTGAAGGCCCCTATGCTAACAAGTTTGCTCCCACTAAAGCTATTGAATATGCTGAAGTTTGGTCTCCAACCTCCAAATCCCAGATTCTGGAAACTCTCAGATTAGTTATGGAATTCCATGAGAGCAGGAATATTCATTACAACTCATATGAATGGGAACTTTATGAAAAATCCATGACCAAAAGAAGAATCTATGACAGAGAATATGTGAGGAACAACCTTGCTGCCCCTCCAAGACCTCTCAAATATTATCCTAAACCCTACTGCTACCAGAGGAGACAGCAAGAGAAATTGGACAGACAACAACAAGGCTGATTTTCAAGGACTTTTGAGAATGTGGAATGATTGACTGTAGAATTGATAATGTTAGATATTCTTATTTATATAATTCTAAGTTTTTGCTCTTATTATCCTTTCTCATAGTCTATTTCTTGCTTGCACTAATTTTTCTACTTAGCTTCTTTTTATGTCTTTAATTCAACTTAGTGTAAAGGGTTCTGACTTCAAAAAATAGGGGGAGATTGTTGGGAACTATGTCCACATTAACCCAGATTTGATGAAGTCACCCTGGAACTAAGATGAATTAGTTTGTATTTGATGCTTCGTTTGAGTTATGTGTTTGCAGGACTCCAATGGGAAGTGTAGACCAATGTCAGTCTACAAATGGGTCACCAAACACAGTACCATACAGTGTAATCCATCATTATGTGTTCCAAAGTGTTGACTCATGTGTAGCCTCTCTATTGGGATACACTTCATGTTTAAGCTACAGGACTGTGAAAAGACTTAATGCTGATTCCCCTCTAGTAGAAGAAAAATTGCTGACAGAATTTTTTCTTCTAAGTGTTTCTCTCGAGTAGGTCGTTAACTACTCGAGTAGATTGCTTGAGATATACTCGAGTAAAACTTATGCAAACTCGAGTAAGAAAATTCTTCCACTCGTGAAGTTGAGTAAAACACTCGAGTAGTTCACTAACATACTCGAGTAGCTTACTTAACTACTCGAGTAGATCTCTCTTCCTACTCGAGTTGCCCAGAATGCAGTTTCCAAGTTATTCTAAGTAAAACACTCGAGTAGTCCAAGTCAGATACTCGAGTAGCTCATTCTGTCTCGAGTAGTTCATACTCGACTAGTTTACTATTCCTGTTCGAGTAGTCCAAGTCATTTACTCGAGTAGGTACTTTATATACTCAAGTAGGTCTTGACACTATGTCGAGTAACTCTCTTCTCTGTGTCGAGTAGTTAAGAAATACTCGAGTTAGTCCTTCATATACTCGAGAAGATTTCTTTCCTCTCGAGTAGCTCAATTTGACTACTCGAGTAGCTGCTTTTCCCGTGTGCAGAATATTTCTAAGTGTTTGTCTCGAGTAGTTCTTCTAACCACTCGAGTAGTTCAACTCTGCCTACTCGAGTAGTACAACTTGTACTCGAGTAGTTCTACTCCTTCTCGAGAAACTTTTATGTGTACTCGAGTAGATCTTCTAAGTACTCGAGTAGTTGATTATATGCACTCGAATAGTTGTCTTCAACCTACTCGAGTGGTCATGAATTATATACCCTAGTAATATTTCTTTGCTTACTCGAGTAGTCCTTGACCTACTCTAGTAGTCTTATACATACTCGTGTATATAACCTCATTTTCTCTGAAATTTCTTCTAAGTCCAGATTTGACAGATTTTCAAATTCCGTGACATGATTGGTCCACGTGTACGTCATCAAAACCAATTATGACCTTTATTAGTACTCCTATAAAAGGTCTTGTCTAATCGACAAACCCTAACAAGAAAACAAGTTTTTCAAGAGGAAAATTATTCTAAGTTTTGCAGCCGCCTCTTTCCAAAAGAATCGATGTTTCCTCTCTCTCTCTTCACGGAACGAAAGCCGCCGCTGCCTCTATTCTTCTCCAGCAAGGTCTTCAATTTTCAGAGGAAATAGACTGAAGAAGTTTTACAGATCGAGATCGTTTCTCAAATCGCTCATCCTCTTCCCGATCGTGTAAGACAGAAGATTCAGATCTGGCCGAGATTTTCTTCATCTTCTCTGAAAGTGCCGCAAAGCTCATAAGAAGAAGATCCTAGTTGCTGTTTGCAGATCTGACAGAAAAATCATTGTTTGTATTTTCTTAAACAATTTTTCATTCTTGTAGGAGAAGTTCTCTCCGAGTGTAGGAGTTTTCAACTCCGAGTTTGTAGGAAGTTTTGGCTTCCGAGTTGTAGATCCAGTTGGATTGGATTGAGATTGTAGGAACTTTGTTCCGAGGGTAGGATTGATTTTCAATCCGAGATAGTGGAGTAGCTGAGTCTAGTTTATTGTTAGATCGGTGAGGGAAAGTGGATGTACCCAAGATCGGGGAACCACTATAAATCTTGTCTTGTCTGTGATAATTTGGTAGATAGATCTGTGCTGTGTTCTAAGTTTTTTTATTCCGCAAAAGACGCTCAACTCACCTATTCACCCCCTCAAGGTGATTTAGGTTGACAACTATTATCTTTCACTGAAGTGTTGAGACTTGGCTGTGAAATGTGTTGACATAAGTCCTGGGTGTCAACACAGCACTGTAGTGGTGTCGACACACTTCTGAATGTATCGACAAAGCTCTTCAACCTATCTCGACTAACTTCTGTGGAATGTGTCAACACAAGTCCTGTGTGTCGGCATAGTTTTCTTTAGTCTTGTTACAAATTGATTATAGTGTGTCGACACTAGTCCTGAGTGTCGACACAGTTGTCTTTAGTCTCGACACAGCTTGAATAGAGTTTGTCAACACTAGTTCTCAGTGTCGACACCATTGTCTTCAGTCTTGTATAATGTGTATAGAGTGTGTCGACACTAGTCCTGAGTGTTGACATAGTTGCCTTCAGTCTCGACACAGTGTGTCGACACAGTTGTCCTTAGTGTCAACACAACTTTTCTTTGTCGGGACACAATTTGTTCAGTGTGTGTCAACACTAGTCCTAAGTGTCGACACATTGTACTTAGCTTTATTAACCTGCACAAATAAACTTAACAGCCATCAAATACAACAATTTGTATATTATTGAGCTGAGAAGACTTCTTCAAATCAAGTACATTGAGACTAATGTACTCAACAATCTCCCCCTATTTGGAGATGTCATAACCCCAAAATAATGATATACAACAATATACCACAATAATAAAAAAATAAAGATATTTAAACATATAGTATAATTTAGTAAGTGAATTAACACAAATAAACATACAAACTTAATATTAATGCTTAGTAGAGTATAAGGCAAACAATTTCAGTCCTATTTAGTCAACACATGAAATGAAGAATAAGGCTTGATTTTCATTAATTGTTTATCATATAATTTACTGATACAAGTTTTTTTAAATAGTTTCAGATCAAAATGTGTAACATCCCATTTTACTTCTAGGCCCCTTAACTTAGATTGGGTTAGACATGGGGTGGGTGATAGGGGTATTTAGCTAGGTTTGACCCTAGTAGGTGAGTGAAGCCATGTGGGGCCCACCATAGGGCCCAAGTCAAACTAGGTCAAACTAGCCTAAATAAGGACCGTAACCATACCAAGACCCCACCACATTGCCCTAACCCTAAAAACAATCGAAGTGGACCCTAGGGCATGTCACTAGTGTACAACCCCATATTCGCTGAGTCAGACCAGGAGGTACATACGGTCACAATTAGGCTAGCCCGAGGAGTTCTTGCCCTAAAGAAGATCTCACCCAAGTAGGCGGGAACGCTTGCGCTAGCGCCAAGCTCGCTCGCCTATAAAGCGCCCCGCGCTCGACGATCGTCGAACCAAGATCGTCGAGCGCAGCCAAATCATCGAACGGAAATCAACAGGCTAGATCGTCGAGCGCAGCCAAATCGTCGAACAGAAATCAACAGGCCAAATCATTGAGCACAGCCAAATCGTCGAACGGAAATCAACATTCCAGATCGTCGAGCGCATCCAAAAAATCGAACGGAAATCAATAGGCCAGATCGTCGAGCGCAGCCAAATCGTTGAACGGAAATCAACAGGCCAGATCGTCGAGCGCAGCCAAATCGTCGAACGGAAATCAACAGGCCAGATCGTCGAGCGCAACCAAATCATCGAACGGAAATCAACAGGCCAGATCGTCGAGCGTAGCCAAATCGTTGAACGGGAATCAACAGGCCAGATCGTCGAATGCAGCCAATGCGGGAATGCTTGCGCTAGCGCCAAGCTCCTGTCTAAAAGGAGCTCTTGCCTATAAGCAGGCGAGACCGCATGCGTCGGGCTCTGGACAGAAGGCTCTCGGCTCAGAGCTCTCGACGAGTGGGGCCCAGGGCCTAAAGTAAAATGACCTAATTGCCCTTAGGTAAAATTACCACTGTACCCTGAGGATAAAACGCGGGATTTGGCTATTGGCAGATCAAGCAAGGGCATTTCAGTAATCTCAGGTCAGCAAAGGCTATAAATAGACCCATAAGGTCTCCTTAGAAGGCAAGCTTTCATAATCTTAAAACTTCCAGTGCTTTCTGAGGAGCTCCTTGACTAGCTTTTGGCTTTGGAAGGGAAGCTCTCAGAGATCTTCCGGGTGTGAGGTGGGACCTCCTTGCTGAGGCTTTGGGTCAGTCTTAGGTCCTTTACGTCTAGTCGAGGGTTGAGGCATGAGAGAAGTAGGTGTTGGCTGCACCCCTGTTTTGAACTCCCGTTGAGGTCATTTTTGGATTCAATAGTTCTGGTGCGGTGAGTGTGGAAGGCAGCTGATACAAGAAACCCTTAAGTTTTGTCCCATGGCTGGAGGTGAAGGTGAAGGGTCTGGTTCTGGAGGCTCCCCCACCCAGAGAGAGGAAGCGATTAGGAAGATGCTGGATGAATTAAGGTGAGAAGTCCCGCAGACTATCAGCTTGGCCTTCTCGGCCTGAAGCGAGTGGGCCACCCCTCAGGTTCCGATAGAGGAGGTCCCGCTCTTGGGTGAGAATGCCCCAGGACAGCGCCCGAGGAAGGAGGTCCCGGTGGAGGCTGGCGAAAGGGATGTGGCGGCGCGGGAGCTCTTCCCTAGCCAGCACCCGGGCAAGGAAGCTTTGACAGATTTGGGCAAGAGGGAGGCAGCAGTGCGGGAGCTCTTCCCTGGGCACGGTCTTACGGATCGGGCAAGCCAGCCGAGTCCACGGGACGTGCCCTCTCGCCAGGTAGGAGGCGAAAGCCCATTCAGTGAGCTCATCATCTCAGCTCCGGTGCCGGAGGAGTTCCGGGAGCCTGACATGTCCTACTACTCGGGAAAAGATGACCCTGTACAGCACGTGCAGTGGTTTGAAGATGTCGTTTCGATAAGACAGATGACGGATGCCTTCAAGTGCCTGCTATTTTCCATCACGTTGAAGGAGAAGGATCGGAACTGGTTCCACCAGTTGCCAATAAGGTCGATCTACTGCTTTGAAGATCTGCGAAGAAGTTTCCTGTTGATGTTCTCAACATCGAAGAAGCGGAAGAAGGAGGTGGAGTGCCTGTTTGCGGTAAGGCAAAAGCCGGAGGAGACACTGGGTCACTATGTCGACCGGTTTCAGGAAGAGATACTCCTGGTTCAGGAGGTCCCATGGTACGTGTTGATGCTCGCCTTTACCCTGGGGCTGAGGCTGAGGTTTTTCAGTATGGAGTTGAAGAGAGTGCCCCCCTCTCCTTTGAGGAGCTCATGGAGAGGGCGACCAAAGAGATAGTCTTTGAGAGAGCAAACCCAGCATTTGCCAGGAAGTTGGCCAGGCTGGCGGAGGATGATGTGAAGGAGCCTGCAGCAGGAAGGCAGAAGGAGCCAAGAGAGCAGAGGGAGCAGAGAGAAGAAAGGAGGAGGTAAGAGCCCTGAAGGCAGGGGCAGCAGCAGGGATGGGGAGCCCGGGAGCCGAACAATCGATTGGGTTGGAGGCCCCAGGAGGGTCGCCCCCAGGGCCAAGGAGGAGGCTATCAGGGACGAGATAACCTACGGGAGCCCAGGAGGTTCGGCCAACCAGCGTGGAGGCAAGAGCTGAGGGGTCGAGTCCCGCCACCGCAAGAAGCCATGGAGGTGGGCAGAGGAAGAGGAGCAAGCAGAGGAGTTCGGGGAGGAGGGAGAAGAGGAGGAGGAGAAGGAAGAAGGGGTAGGGTGGCGTTGCTCTTTTGTAACTTCCACTAGGAGGAAAGTCACGCAACGGCCACCTGCCCGGAGTTCTTGGAGATGAGGTAGGCAAGAGGAGCAGGGAGGCAGGATCCGCCTGTCAGGATCGTAGAAGTATAGCAGGGGGAGATGAAGGATAGGTGTGAAGATCGGGTAGACGTGGGAACCCGGGGAGGAATCAGGGTGATTCACGGAGCAGTGGGGATCAAGGCAAATCGCAAGGGGAGCCTATAAACCATGTACTGAAGGGGGGTCACCTCTACCTCTTAGGCTCCCCCACCGAAAGAAAAGATCAACTTCTCGTCAGCAGACATGCCAGACTATGAAGATCCGTTCTGTGACGCCCTGGTGATCCAAATGGCGGTGGAGAACTTCACAGTCTCAAGGATACTAGTAGACAACAGGAGCTCGGTGAATGTCATCTTCAAGAAGGCATTCGATGAGATGAGGGTTGAAGGGAAGAGGATCTTGGCTTCGGATGGACCGTTATTCGGGTTCTCAGGAGAGAGGAAAGAAGTAGAAGGAGGAGTAGGGCTGCACGTGAAGTTGGGGGGCATGTCACAGAACTGCATGTTCGTGATCGTGGACGCCCCAAGCAGCTATAACGCCATATTTTGGAGCCCGCTCATCAGCACCTTTCGCTGCGTCCCCTCCTCGTTTCATCAGTGCCTCAAGTTCAACAATTGATGGGTGCAGGTCAGGGTAAGAGGGGACCTGAAGGTGGCAAGACAGTGCTACATTACTGCAGTCAACACCATATCTTGGATGGTAGAGGCGGAGGAGTTGGAGAAAGAGATGGCGGCGCATGAAGAGGTTATCAGAGAGGAGATGAGCCTAGTACAGGCGAGAGAGGAGGCTAAAGAAGAAGTCAGAGGGGAGGAGATTGAAGAGGAGCAGGAAGGAGTTGTGCAGGGGGTTCAGAGGGACGAGGAGCAGGAGAGCCCGGAAGGGGCGATGGAGGTAGAAAAACAAGAAGCAGGTGGAGCTGAGGGAGAGGCCTGGAGGGGCATGGAAGTCGAGCAGCAGCATGAGGGGCTGGAAGAGGCAATGGAGATCTCGGAGGAGGTAGGATGGGAGGAGCTGGAGTTAGAGGAAGAGGCGAGGGTCAGCTGAGAGCAGTCGCGGATGGAGCCAGCCGAGGAAGTGGTGGATATGGAGGTCTTCACCAGCGCAGGGCAGGTGCAAAGGGTGCGGGTCAGCGGGGGCTTGAGTCCCGAGGCCCGGAAGCGAGTGCGGGCCTGCATTCAAAGCAACATCGACATCTTCGCTTGGAGCGCGGCAGACATGCCGGGCATCGACATGGATGTGGCCTGCCATCGCCTGAACCTGGACCCCCGCACTCGCCCCATATGCTAGAAGATGAGAGCCATCACCACCAAGTTGGAGGAGCCCATCCGCGAAGAGGTCAGGAAGCTCCTGGAGGCCGGCTTCATCTCAGAGATCCAGTATCCAGGCTGGATCTCGAATGCGGTAATCGTTAAAAAATGGGGTGGTAAATGGAGAATGTGTATTGACTTTTCTTTGTTAAATAAATCATTCCCTAAGGATTGCTACCCCCTGCCTCGGATCGACGCGCTGGTTGACTCAGCCATCAGTTTTTCTATTATGAGCTTTTTGGATGCTTTTTCAGGTCACCACCAGATCCGGATGCACCCTCCCGATGTCAAGGATGTTTCCTTCATCACGAGGGAGGGGTGCTTCAGTTACAAAATGATGCCCTTTGGGTTGAAGAACGCAGGGGCTACCTACCAACGCATGATGGATTGGGTCTTCCGAGAGCAGAGGGGGAGAAAGTTGGAGGTCTATGTCGATGTCCTAATGATCAAAAGCAAGTGCGTGGATTCGCACCTAAAAGATCTAGAAGAGACGTTCGCCACCCTACGCAGATACAAGATGAGGCTGAACCCCTTGAAGTGTGTCTTCGGAGCCAGCCGTGGGAAGTTCCTTGGGCACCTCTTGACTCCGGTTGGGGTGAAGCCTAACCTGGACATGGTGAATGCTATCCTGGATTTGGAATCACCTCGTGATGCCAAGGAGGTCTAGCGCTTGACAGGCAAACTGGCTGGGGTGAGCAGGTTCCTCTCCAGGTCAGGAGACAAGTGTTCTTCATTCTTTAAGGTGCTGCGAGCGAACCAAAAGTTTGAGTGGACCGCCGAGTGCGAAGAAGCCTTCCAAGGGCTGAAGAGACAGCTCTCTCAGGCTTCTCTGCTTTAGAGCCCAATAGAAGGGGAGGACCTGACCTTGTACCTTGGACTAGGAGCAGAGGGGGTAAGCTCTGTCCTGGTGAGGGAAGAAGGAAAGAGGCAACTGCCCATCTACTACGTCAGCCGGATATTGAAGAATGCAGAGCTCCGCTACCCCATCATCGAAAAGCTAGCTTACGCCTTGGTCATCTCTGCAAGGAAACTCCGGCCATACATTCAAGAACATTTGATTAGGGTGGTGACCGACCATCCTCTTCGCAAGATCTTCGAAGGAGTAGAGCACTCGGGGAGACTTGCTAAGTGGTCTATTGAACTAAGCAAGTTCGACATTTCTTTTGTTTCGAGACTCTCCATCAAGGCGCAAGAAGTGGCGGACTTCCTGGAAGATTATGTTATTGAAGTCGAGGAGGGAGAGCAGCAGCCACAGGAAGCGTGGAAGAGGATGGTCGATGGGGCCTCGGGAAAACAATCCCTCGGGGGAGGAGTGGTGCTGATTAGCCCCCAGGGAGTCGCGATAGAGCAGGCTGTGGCTTACCATTTTCCAGTAACCAACAACCAAGCGGAGTATGAGGCAGTGATCGCCGGCCTTCGCTTGGCAAAAGAGCTCGAGATTCAGGATGTGGAGGCCTTTATTGATTCAAAGGTAGTAGCGTCGCAGATCCGGGGAGATTTTGAGGCTTGGGAGCCTACCCTCATAAAATACCTCTCAAAGGTAAGGGCAATCATCGGAGGGTTCCGGTCATTCTCTATCCAACATGTTGCACGGGAAGAAAGTATAGCTGCCGACCGGTTGGCTAAATTTGGACCTCGGGGAGGAGGGACCTTGACGGAGCTATTTTGACCGGCTATCGAGGAAGGAGAGTTGATGGTGGTTGATCGACGACCCTCGTGGGTGGATCCATTAGTGACCTTTCTAACCACCGGTGAACTTCTCGAGGGGACCAAGGATGGGAAAAGCTTCAGACGTAAGGCAGCTCACTACCTGATAGTAGAAGGGGGCCTGCATCGTAAGATGTTATCAGGGCTCCTAGCTAGATGTGTGACCGAAGAAGAGATTCCAAGGATCTTGGGAGAGGTGCACTCGGGCGAGTGCGGCAGTCATTCTGGGGGGAGGATGTTGGATGCAAGGGTGGTCAGGCAGGGGTACTTCTGGACCACCTTAAGGAAGGATACCGCGGAGTTTGCAAGGAGATGTCAAAAGAGTCAGCTCGGCGCCCCCCTTCAGCTCTTGGCGGCTCAAAGGCTCCGAAGCATCACGACGTCGTGGCCTTTCGCCATCTGGGGGATGGATTTAGTCGGACCTTTTCCCCCGGCTAGTGGACAGAGGAGGTTCCTCTTGTTCATGGTCGATTATTTATCAATGTGGCTGGAGGTTAAAGCCTTGGTCAAAGTCACCTCGCAAATCATAAGGAACTTCATCTCGAGGAAGATCATATGCAGACATGGGTTGCCTCAAGTGATAGTGACAGACAACGGCCCCCAGTTTTCCAGTGAAGAATTCATCAACTTCTGCGCCCAACTGGGGATAGACCTCAGATTTGCCTCTGTCCAACACCCCCGGAGCAACGGCCAGGTGAAAGCGGCAAACAAAATCATTGTAAACCTGCTCAAAAAGAAGGTGGAGAACTTAAAAGGAAATTGGGTGGAGAAACTCCCCTCGGTCCTGTGGGCCTTGCGAACAACCCCGAACACTGCCACCGATGAGACCCCCTTCAAGCTTTCTCATGGGTGTGAGGCGGTCCTACCAGTGGAGTTTGAGGTTCGGTCCCCACGGGTCACAACCGCGGGAGAAGGAGATGAGACTTGGAGATTGGAAAATGAAGAGGGGCTATGCCTCTCGCTAGATATGGTGGAAGAACTGCGGGACGTGACAACTATCAGGCAAGAAGAGATCAAGCTGCGGATGGCCAAGTATTTTGATAAGCATGTCAAGGTCAAGCAGTTTACTGAAGGAGATCTGGTGCTGAGAAAGGTTGACGCGGCAGGGAGGTCGGCTCCCTGGACAAGCTCAACCCGAACTGGGAAGGACCATACATAGTGAAGGAAGTCCTTGGAACAGGAGGTTACTACCTCCAGGATGTGGAGGGGAGGGCCTTAAGCAACACCTAGAGTGGAGATGGCCTGAAATGCTTCTACCCATAAAATGGGAAGGATGTAATTATGTATCTCAAAATTAAACTTATTATACTGCATCAGTTGACTTGATTTTCTCTTGCCTATTGTGAAATTTTTATAATAGGACGTAATTATGTGTTTTGTAATACCCCGAGCTCGGCTCGACCCCAGGTAGACCCGCTGCGCATGCTCTCATCTAGCTGGCAGGTCCGAAGGCTCGCCTGTGCGGGATAGGTTTGGTTTGAGAACTTCATCGGCACCCCGAGCTCGGCTCGGCCCCAGGTAGACCCACTGTGCAGGCTCTCATCTAGCTGGAAGGTCCGAAGGCTCGCCTGTGGGGGATAGGTTTGGTTTGAGAACTTCATCAGCACCCCGAGCTCGGCTCGGCCCCAGGTAGACCCGTTGCGCATGCTCTCATCTAGCTGGCAGGTCCGAAGGCTCGCATGTGGGGGATAGGTTTGGTTTGAGAACTTCATCGGCACCCCGAGCTCAGCTCGGCCCCATGTAGACCCGCTGCGCAGGCTCTCATCTAGCTGGCAGGTCCGAAGGCTCGCATGTGGGGGATAGGTTTGGTTTGAGAACTTCATCAGCACCCCGAGTTCGGCTCGGCCCCAGGTAAACCCGCTGCGCAGGCTCTCCTCTAGATGGCAGGTTCGAAGGCTCGCCTGTGGGGGATAGGTTTGGTTAGAGAACTTCATCAGCACCCCGAGCTCGGCTCGGCCCCAGGTAGACCCGCTGCGCAGGCTCTCATCTAGCTGGCAGGTCTGAAGGCTTGCCTGTCGGGGATAGGTTTGGTTTGAGAACTTCATCGGCACCCCGAGCTCAACTCGGCCCCAGGTAGACCCGTTGCGCAGGCTCTCATCTAGCTGGCAGGTCCGAAGGCTCGCCTGTGGAGGATAGGTTTGGTTTGAGAATTTCATCGGCACCCCGAGCTCGGCTCGGCCCCAGGTAGACCCACTGTGCAGGCTCTCATCTAGCTGGAAGGTCCGAAGGCTCGCCTGTGGGGGATAGGTTTGGTTTGAGAACTTCATCAGCACCCCGAGCTCGGCTCGGCCCCAGGTAGACCCGTTGCGCATGCTCTCATCTAGATGGCAGGTCCGAAGGCTCGCATGTGGGGGATAGGTTTGGTTTGAGAACTTCATCGGCACCCCGAGCTCAGCTCGGCCCCATGTAGACCCGCTGCGCAGGCTCTCATCTAGCTGGCAGGTCCGAAGGCTCGCATGTGGGGGATAGGTTTGGTTTGAGAACTTCATCAGCACCCCGAGTTCGGCTCGGCCCCAGGTAAACCCGCTGCGCAGGCTCTCATCTAGATGGCAGGTTCGAAGGCTCGCCTGTGGGGGATAGGTTTGGTTAGAGAACTTCATCAGCACCCCGAGCTCGGCTCGGCCCCAGGTATACCCGCTGCGCAGGCTCTCATCTAGCTGGCAGGTCTGAAGGCTTGCCTGTCGGGGATAGGTTTGGTTTGAGAACTTCATCGGCACCCCGAGCTCGACTCGGCCCCAGGTAGACCCGCTGCGCAGGCTCTCATCTAGCTGGCAGGTCCGAAGGCTCGCCTGTGGAGGATAGGTTTGGTTTGAGAACTTCATCGGCACCCCGAGCTCGGCTCGGCCCCAGGTAGACCCGCTGCATAGGCTCTCATCTAGCTGGCAGGTCCGAAGGCTCTCATGTGGGGATTGGTTTGGTTTGAGAACTTCATCGGCACCCCGAGCTCGGCTCGGCCCCAGGTAGACCCGCTGCGCAGGCTCTCATCTAGCTGGCAGGTCCGAAGGCTCGCCTGTGGGGGATAGGTTTGGTTTGAGAACTTCATCGGCACCCCGAGCTCGGCTCGGCCAAAGGTAGACCCGCTGCGCAGGCTCTCATCTAGCTGGCAGGTCCGAAGGCTCGCCTGTGGGAGATAGGTTTGGTTTGAGAACTTCATCGGCACCACGAGCTCGGCTCGGCTACAAGTAGACCCGCTACGCAGGCTCTCATCTAGCTGGCAGGTCTGAAGGCTCTCCTGTGAGGGATAGGTTTGGTTTGAGAACTTCATCCGCACCCCGAGCTCGGCTCGGCCCCAGGAAGACCCACTGCGCAGGCTCTCATCTAGCTGGCAGGTTTGAAGGCTCGCCTGTGGGCGATAGGTTTGGTTTGAGAACTTCATCGGCACCCCGAGCTCAGCTCGGCCCCAGTTAGACCCGCTGCAAAGGCTCTCATGTAGCTGGCAGGTCTGAAGGCTCGCCTGTAGTGGATAGGTTTGGTTTGAGAACTTCATTGGCACCCCGAGATCGGCTCGGCCCTAGTGTACACAGCAGTAGGAGGGGTAAAGTTATTAACGAGCCCACCACAAGGGAAGAGCCAGAGGTGATTGCCCCTCCTACTGCTGAAAATATTATCGTTACGGAGTCAAATGATAAAATTTTTGAAAAAGAAAAAGACAAATCTCATTTTGAAAAAGAAAAGCCTATTTTTGAAAAAGAAGTTAACGATTTTCAAAATGATGCTCCGACAATCATAAAGGAATTTCAGCCACCTCCTTATCCGGCTAGGCTTAGGAAGGAAAAATTAGATGATCAATATTCACGCTTTCTTGAAATGTTTAAACAAATTCATATAAATTTGCCATTTCACGAAGCCATTAGCCAAATGCTGAAATACGCCAAATATCTCAAGGATTTATTAACGAATAAAAAGAAATTGGAAAATCTTTCTCACGTAACGTTAAATGAAGAGTGCTCGGCGGTCGTTAAAAACTCTAACTTGCCTAAAAAAATACACGATCCGGGTAGTTTTTCAATTCCTTGCGTTTTTGGTGATCTTTTTATAAAACATGCGCTAGCGGATCTAGGTGCGAGCATCAACTTGATGCCTTTTTCATTGTTTAAAAAGCTAGGATTGGGCACTCTCAGCCCTACGCGTATGAGTATTCAATTGGCTGATCGATCGATTAAGTATTTGTTAGGTATCGTTTAGGATGTGCTAGTGAAGGTCGACAAATTCATCTTCCCGGTGGATTTTGTCATTCTCGATATTGAAGAGGACGTCGAGGTCCCTCTTATCCTTGGTCGTCCCTTCCTTGCCACTGCTCGAGCAATCATAAATGTGAGTGATGGAAGACTTTCTCTGCGTGTGGGAGATGAAGAGGTTACTTTTGATATTAATCAATCTATGAGAAATTCTTTGCAAAATGATGACACTTGTTTTTTTCTTGATGAATTAAAAGAAGACTCCTATATTTCTCCAAATGATTTTTCGTCTTCTTCTGCTGAACTTTCTCTAATTGTTTTTAAAAATACGGTTATGCCCATGCAAATAAATTTTGAAAATGAAACTGTTTTTAAACAAAAGACTCTTGAAAATCTCATTTTTGAAGAAGACAAAAATCTGAAAAATTCATATGCAAAATCACCCGACCCTGAAACGAAAGTCGCTCACGATAAGAACTTGGGCCAACATAAAATTTTTAAACCTGGCGATCAAGTTCTTCTTTTTAATTCACGCTTACGTATTTTCTTCGAACACATTAAATCTCGATGGGCTGCACCATACAAAATTTTGAGAAGTTTCAAGTTGTATTTGTTTTACGGTCAAGGAAGTTTATTCTGATGGAACTGTGTTGCTTTCACACCCCGATAAGGGGGACTTTAAAGTTAATGGCCATAGACTTAAACTCTATTTCTCTAATGATTCTGTGCCTCCTGCAAAGGAGAATCTTCTTTTTGATTCTTAGTTTATTATTTTCTGATGGACATTTTTATTTTTGGACTACTATTTTTTTATGAAACTCTTTTATTTGGACTGCTGTAATAAAAAACATTATCGGGCATCTGCCCATGGACTCTATCTAGTTTTCTTTTATTTTGCTCTTTCTACCGGAGGCCAATCAAGTCCATGATCGTGGTCGCCGCTCCGCCGCTGCTGATATCAGATGGATCAAGTCATACCTGCTGACGATCAAGTACTCTAAAAAGCAAGCATGGGGGAGCGACATCCACCTTCATCTCACGAACCCGGGGAAGTCTTGTTCTTATTTATTTTTCCTGCATTTATCTTTTTCTCTTCTTCTCAGTCCCCTTCTCTTTTTCTTTATGTTTTCTTCATTGAGGGCAATGAAGAATTTAAGCATGGGGGGTCTAGTTTCTTTTGGTCTTTTCCTTCTGTTTTTCTTCTATCAAAAGAAAAAAATAATATTATGTTTTAGTATAGTATTTTATGTTATGTCATCAAAATCCAAAAAAATTATAAAATATAAAACCCAAAAAAATTAGAAAAACAAGAATTAAAAAACAAAAAAAATTGTGCTTAAATCGATTTGAAAAACAAAATCTAAAATTATTTCTATCTTTATTTTCATGTTTCTTCTAGTGAAGTGTAGGCCCGTGCGGTTCCTTAGTTCTATTTAGATTTCTTTGAATTGGTTTTCTAAATTGATCAGTTTAACATATCTTAGTTTTACTAGTTTCTTTTTCTTAAATATAGGCATCCGATTTTTACGTTTTAAGTTAGCAATTTGTAGTTATGTCTTTTTATTCGGTTAGTTGCTTATGAATGGTTGCTAGGTAATGTTATCTATTTTTCATTTGCGGGGTAGTCTTTCTTGGTGTCTAGAACTTGTACCAAGCTACTCTCGAAGCATTTGCGCCGTTTTTACGTTCTTTAGAAATGATTTAGGCCAGCATTTGAATAGTTTGAGCTTTTCTTGCCCACCAAAAACAAAACCCTTGTAAAACAATTTTGGGCCTTTTCCTTTTTTTTCTTGTTTTAGCTCCACCTTTCATTTCATTATATTCACCAAAGCCAAAAATCTTTCCTATTTTTGCACTATAAATTGGAGCTTAAAAATTATTTTTTGTCGGAAGGGTATTATTTTTGAAATGAATAGGAAATTCTCAAGCTTATTTTTGGAGCTTTCTTATCAAATGCTATTCAAAAGGAAAAAATTGAGAAAGAAAAAAAAATATCATTACAAAATAAAAAAAAAATGAATGCAAAAAGTTTATGTTTGGCCAAGTTTATAAAAGAAAAATTTTCATGGCCTTGTTTTTGTAGTTTCATATTGGAGAAATGACATACTCGTTATTTCTCATTTTTTATGATATGTTTATTTTTAAGCTCACCTTAGTTTAGTGCCTAAAACCTTCATCTTTATCTTTGATTCCACTTCCTAATCATTTACCTAAGCCAAGTTTTAATGCCTAATAGAAGTCGTATTGATCTTAGAATGTAAATTCGCGTAGTGAAGAAAGTGTGAACGTATAAGCCTATGGCCACCATCATTGATGGATTTCTTTGGAGGTTATCTTGGAGTGTTTTAGGGTTAATGTTTATCTAGCAACCGAGTAGTTTGTTAATGCTCCGTTTATTTAGAACCTCTACTTTTGTTTTCCTTATTTTCGTTTATTTTGGATGACTTGTTTTAAGATTTAGAAATTAGTAGACTTTTCTTATGTTTTAATGAGATTTTTAGGGTTCCATTTTCAAATTTTCTATTGTGCACTTCTCACCCCACCAGTTGATAATATGAATATTAGGATAGTTTAATTTTTCATTTTTTGTTTTTCTTAACTATGGAACTTAAAAATATATATATCTTTTGTTTTCTTTTTGCTCCTCCCTAGTTTTTATTTCTATTTGCTTGAGGGCAAGCAAATGTCTAAGTATGGGGGAATTTGATGACTAGTTTTTGTCATCCTTTTTGGGGGTAATTTAGTATTCAAAATGCCTAATTTTATTTATATTTTATGATTGTTATTTCATGTTTTAATGTCTCTTTACAATATATTAATTCCTAGTGATAATTAAAGTTTTGATATAAAAATCTATATAGTCTTATTATATGTATTATGTTATTATTTATTATGTTATGTTATGTATAATAATTGTAGTTAATGATAGGTCTTAATGTTTTAATTTTAATGTTGTAATGTTTTTATTATTATTATGTTTTAAAATCTTGTTTTAATTTTGTTATTTTATGTAGACTAATCCATGATTGTTTTGTCTCTTTTTTTTGTAGGTTCATGCCCAAGCTTCAAAGCCCATGCAGCCCGAGCTTTCAACAAGGAGCAGCCCACCTAGCCTCCTACCCGGCCACTTATCATGCAACCCTTGAAGATTGGAGCAGCCCTTCAACATCCATAAAGCCCACATGATGCAGCCCTCTTCATGTAGCAGCTCGGCCCATCTCCAAGTGCAGCCCTCCTTCAAATTCAGCAGCCCACAACTAAAATTTCGGCCCATATGGTGCCACTCATGAATGTTCTCTCCCTCTCATTTATTGCATGCATGTATTCATGCATTGGCCGGCCACACCATCCCTCCTCTCTCTCCTTTTTATTATTTTTCTCCACTCTTTATTATCATCCATTCCCCCTTATTTACTCTCTTTATTTTATTTGTTTTCTTTTAAATACTATGCATTGAATCATCCTCTCCCTCTCCCTTCATTAAATGAAATGCATGCATGTATTCCCTTTACATGGCCGGCCACCCCCCTTGGCCTCCTCCTCTTCATTTCATTCTAGATCCTTCTCCATCTCCTATAAAAGCCACCCCATCCCTCAAGCAAAGGAGAGAAAATTTTGAGAAGTAAAGTTTCAAGTTGAATGTGAATGTTGAGTGGAGAGTGGAGAGTACTTGTGAGTTGTTTTTAGTTTCACTATTGTATTAGTTTTCTTTTCCATTTTTTGCAAGTTTTTCTTCCTAACATAGTCTTGTCTTTTTAATATTTTGTGTACTCTCTTTGTTTGCAAGTAATGAAAATGTTTCTCTCTTATTTTGTTTTGTCTTCCATTTCAATTATGCGTAGCTAATTTCCTATAGCATTCGATCGTGAGGATCCATAAAGTGAGATGATAGTTTATTTTCTTTCTTAGTTTTATTTTTGTTATTTCATGCTCGATCCTTCTTTGATTTATTTTTTTGTCGACTCAGTATTTCCGGTATACGGTAGTAGGCTTGGGATCTCATATTTGAGTAGCCGAGAGGCTCATGAATGTGAAAGATCACTCAAAGAAGGAAGGAGTTGAACGCAATCCTAGAGATAGGACGACGTAAATCCTCCGGATTGGAGTCAAATCCAATAGTGCGGATCACCTCGATAATACAACTTTAGGCTTCTTTGGTTTGTAAAGAGATTTCGATCGAAGAGTCTATAAGTTAGGAGACCTAATGCTCTAGCGAGATTTTGTCTTATTTTCGGATCCGTCACGGTCGAGTATGATTTGCAAAATTAAAACTATCTTTATTTTTATCTCTCTCATCTAATTTCATGGTGAATCATTGATTGAATGCTAGCTTTTTATTATAAGTTTTTCGTCTCGCAAGTTGTCTTTTGTTTTATTCTAAAAAAAATTCTCAAATCCCATTAGTTTTCTGGTAGGATAATAGTTAGAGCGTGAGTAGAAGTAATTGACAGCCCCGTGTTTAAATACGACCTTGGTACTACGATTCGACAGGTACGCTTGCCTGTTCGGGTTTTGGCCCACCAGCCAGCAGATGGTTGCTCCCCCTGCCTCTGTGCATCTTCATTTCTTACTGGTGACCTTCCAGCATTTTCAGCCTCTTCCTCATTAGAACTGGAAGCTGCTTGCTCCTCTGAACTACTGGAAGGTTCAGGAGCCATTTTGGCTTTCTTTGGCTTCCTTTGTGATGGAGCTTCCTTCTCTGGAGTAGGCATGTTCTTAGTTAATACTCTCTCCCACCTGGAGATGATCCTGATGTCCATCTTTCTCATATGATTTATCTTAGTCCCAGCTGACTGTTCCATCACTTCAGGTACTGTTCCAGCTAAATACAAGCTCACAATTCTGCCTAGATTTGGCTTCTTTATACTTTCCTTAATCTTGACAAAAATGACTACAGACCAATTAGTGTTTAGTCTATAGATGATTATGGTCATAAGGGTGAACATATATGCAGAAATTCTATCATGCCCCCCTGGATTACATAGAATCACTTTTCCTACAACTTCTGAAAAGAACTTCCCTTGCATATTCATGCCTTTCCTGTTCAAAGCTGAGCCAATCTTCATGGTGGAATCCAGTCCACACCATTGAAGTGCTTCCCTTAGCTTATAAGCAGGTACATCTTCTTCTTCTTGTGTTTTGGGCAGGTGTAGAACTTTCATTAAACTCTTCTGGGTGATTTTCACCTTTACTCCATGGACTGTTGATCTAATTTTGAGTCCAGTTTGATCTAGGGTAGCAGCACCAAAGAATTCTAGTGTTTCTTTCTTCCAAATCTTAGTTGGTTCAGAAACTAGAAACTCCAACCCATTCTCTGCAATTAGGGTTACTACTCCTGTAATTTTTGATTGCGCTCCATCAAATGCATTCCGAACCAGTTTGTATCCTTCATTGACATTATCCTCAATCTTTGTCGCCATTAGGGTTGAGAGAAATCTTGAATTTAGATGAGAGAATTTGTCGACACAAAGTTTTGGTCTCAAAACTATGGAAAGCGTGTCGACAGACAATGTAGTTGACCTATTTATACCTTTCAAAAAATGAAGGTGAAAAGGCACATCATAATTCTCTTAATGTGTCGATACTGTTGAAAAGTGTCTACACAGACTTCTAATGTCTCGACATAAGTGTTGACTTTTATGTGTCAACACTTATACATTTGTGCTCGACGATTAGTCGATACTTCACTCGATGAAAACTGTGTTGATCTGAAGTGTCGACACCACCTATGGATGTGTCGAAACCACTTCTGGATGTGTCGACACTACTTCTCTGAAGTGTCGACACCAATTTTCTAGATGCGTCGACATCATTTCCTTGGAATGTCGACACCACTTCTATGTGTCAACACAGACAACTCCTTGTGTCGACACAATTTTACTTAGCCAATTTTGTGAAACTAATCTATATTCAACATTCCTAATTCAATTTTAAACTTATTGAATTTAGTTTCATCTAGAGGCTTAGTAAACATATCTGCAATTTGATAATCTGTTTTGACATATTCAAGTGAGATGTCCTCTTTCTCTACATGTTCTCTAAGAAAATGGTATCTAATTTCAATATGCTTAGTCCTACTATGTGAAACATGATTATTAGCAATAGAAATTGCACTTGTAGAATCACAAAGCAAAGGTGTTCTACTTACCTGAATACCATAGTCTTCTAGCTGGTGCTGAATCCACAATAGCTGTGCACAGCAACTTCCTGCTGCCACATATTCAGACTCAGTTGTGGAAATTACTACACTAGTCTGCTTCTTACTGCTCCAAGACACTAGTCTTCCTACTAGAAATTGACAGGTGTCTGTAGTGCTTTTTCTATCTTCTTTGCAACCTGCAAAGTCTGCATCTGAATAGCCTGTCAGTAGAAAATCTTCATTCCTAGGGTACCAAAGGCCTAGATTAGGTGTGCCCTTAAGATATCTCAAAATCCTTTTGACAGCAGTCAGATGAGATTCTTTAGGGCAGGATTGGTACCTAGCACAAACACATGTAACATACATGATATCTGGTCTACTAGCAGTCAGATATAGGAGGGAGCCAACTATTCCTCTATACAAAGTTTCCCTGCATCATCTTTGATAAGAGATACACTTGTCCCCATAGGAGTTCTCATGGTAGTGGATTATTCCATACCATACTTCTTAATTAACTGCAGGGTGAACTTAGACTGACATATGGACAATCCATCATCAGTCTGTCTTACTTAGAGACCCAAGAAGAACTTAAGTTCTCCCATACTGCTCATTTCAAATTTTCCTTGCATAAGTTTTGCAAACTTTCTGCAAAGATTACTTTCAGTAGACCAAAATATTATGTCATCAACATATATTTGGACTAGGATTATCTTTCCTTTGGATTCCCTAAGGAATAGAGTCTTGTCTATTTTCCCCCTTGAGAATTTGTTCTCAATGAGGAAATTAGACAGGGTTTCATACTAAGCCCTTGGGGCTTGCTTTAACCCATATAATGATTTCCTAAGTCTATAAATATAATCAGGTTTGAGAGGATCAACAAAACCTGAGGGCTGCTCTACATAGACTTCTTCCTTTAGATTTCCATTTAGGAATGCTGACTTTACATCCATTTGAAATACCTTAAAGCCTTGATATGTTGCATAAGCAAGGAACATCCTAATTACTTCCAGTCTTGCTACTGGGGCAAAGGTTTGATCAAAGTCAATACCCTCTTCCTGCATGTATCCTTTTGCAACAAGTCTTGCTTTGTTCTTCACAATAATCCCATTCTCATCCAGTTTGTTCCTAAAGATCCACTTTGTTCCAATGATGTTGTGGTCTTTTGGTTTAGGAACTAACTTCCAGACCTTGCATCTTCTGAACTGATTCAGCTCCTCTTGCATGATATCAATCCAATGTGGGTCTAGAATAGCTTCTTCAAATTTCTTTGGTTCTACTTATGATAAGAAACTAGAGCATAGAACTGTGTTTAGATTCCTGCTCCTTGTCTGTACTCCTTGTCTTGGATCACCAATTATCTGATTTGCTGGATGATCCTTTAAGTGTTTATTAGCTGGAGGTAGTCTATCTTCAGGTTGAACAACTCCAGCCTCTTCATTAAGCTGCACCTCTTGGTTTTCATCAGCATCTGGAGAGTCTTGTACTCCCCCTGGACAGCTGCCACCATTTTCCACTTCCTGATTTGTAGTAGAATCTTCTGTAATGGTAAGCTTGTCCATTCTCTCATTTATACCTATAGAACTACAAGCACTACTTAGCAACTCACAGTTAATCAGTCTTGTTTCATCAAAGACAACATTTACAGACTCTTCTATAACTTGAGTAATCAAGTTGTAGACCCTATAAGCCTTACTATTGTTGTTGTACCCAATAAATATCCCATCTTGGGATTTGGCAGCAAACTTAGTTAGATAAGACATGCCATTGTTAAGGACATAACACTTACAACCAAAGATCCTAAAATAGGATAAGTTTGGTTTTCTGCCCTTCATAATCTCATATTGAGTCTTTTTGTGGCTTTTGGTGATAGTAGCCCTATTGATCACATGATATGTTGTGTTTACTGCCTCAGCCCAGAAATATTCTAAGAGAGAAGTGTCACTCAATAGAGTTCTACCAGCATCAGTTAGTGTTTTATTCTTCCTTTCAGCAATACCATTTTGCTGTGGTGTTTTATGTGAGGAAAATTATTGAAAAATTCCAAATTCTTCACATAATCTTGTCATACTCTAAGACTGAAATTCAGTGTCATGGTCACTTCTGATTTTGACCACTGTACTGTCTAGCTCATTCTGAATTTGTTTGACAAAACTATATAAAACACTTGGGGTTTCAGATTTTTGTCTCAGAAAGAACACCCATGTATATCTATAATAGTCATTTACCACCACAAAAGTGTAGACCTTCCTACCTAGACTATGTACTAGCATAGGACCAAATAGATCCATATGCAAGAGATATAGACACCTCACTGAATCTTTGTTTTCAAGGATATGAAAGGAAGATTTGGTCTGCTTGCCTTTTTGACAAGCTGAGCATATCCCATCCTCTATACACTTAACTTGAGGGTCATTCCTCACTAACTCTTTGCTAAAGAGTTGGCCAATAGTCTTGTAGTTACGATGAGCCAGCCTCTTGTGCCATTTAACACAATGAGAGGCTCTCTCATCAGCTACAAGATAAATAGGAGAAACATTGTTCTCACACTCAAAGTTAAGACAGTATACATTTCTTTTTCTATATCCTATCAATATGACCTTTTGATCACTTGACCTTTTGATATGACATCCATTCTTAATAAATGTAATGTCATATCCTAAATCACTCAGCTGACCTATGCTTATAAGGTTGTGTTTCAAACCTTTCACATAGGCCACTTGAGTGATAGTAATCTGGTTAATAGAAATGTTACCAAATCCTTTAATGATTCCTTTTTCAGAACCACCAAAGGTTACTTTAGGGCCATCCATGATAGGTGTGTAGTCCTTCAGCAACCCCCTTGTTCCAGTCATGTGCCTGGAATATCCACTGTCCAAGTACCATATAGGGGCATGGCCACTTGGACTGACCTGCAATAAAGACTACTTAACCTTAGAACCCAAATGAGTTTTGGGTCCTGGGTTCATGTTAGCCTAAAATTTAACAAATCTGCCTGCAGCTCTTCTAGCAGGCAGACTGCTAGTCTCCTTGACACTGAAATTGTTCCAACAATCTAAGGTAAAGTGGCCTACCTTGCCACAGCACCAGCACTCAAACTTGTTATACCTTTGTTTAGGTACAACCTTAGCTGAATTGTTTACAGCATGTCTCTTGTTTTGTGCTGGGGCTTTGCCTTTCTTATTGGACTTAGCAGTCCATGCAATTCTCTTAAACCCTAATCCTGCTTTACGCTTTTGTGACACAAAGTCATCTATTAAGGGTAATACAGACTTTGGCTTAGAAAAACTAGACACAATCTCCTTTTCTTTCTGAAGTCTAATCTCCAGATTTTTAATCTAATCATTCTTAAATGTGATAGTACCCATCTGAATAACAGTAATGTTTTTCGGTCTGGTTATCTCATTCAACTTCTGATCCAGCAACTTCTCTGAATCAGATTCAGCCATCTTAAGATCTGCAATTTCCTTAGCCAGATTTTTGGCCAGGTTTTTTGCTTTTCTTTAGTGCCTGCAACAAGTCTCCATATTCATCTATCAGCTGATGAATATCACCTTCAGACTCAGACACATCCACATAACTTGATGCAGAAGTTGCTGACTCTAACTCAGTACTATAATCTGAATTTCTAGAAGAACATTGTACCTTACTAGGACCAGGCTGATCCTGGCACTTGTCTTCTTCTGACACAGCCAACAGTCCCTCGCAATGATGGACTTCTTGTTCATAGATAGAGTTCAGCACTTGCAGAAACTCTTCTTCTTCTTCTGCTGCATATAGACCAATGTATGCCTCAGCTTCAGATTCTGACTCTGAAGATGATTGGTCTGTCAAGCTCTTCTCCTTCATAGTAACAAAGGATTTCTCCTTCTTGCTCTGGTGTTGAGTCTTCGTTTTATCAGCAGACTCTTTTCTTTTATCTGGACACTCAGCCACAACATGTCCAGGCCTATTACAACAGTAGCAAACTATCTTTGATGTTGTAGATTTGCTTGGCTTAGACCTGCTCCTGTCCTTCCTGGATGACTTCCTCTTTTGATAATAATCATCCTTAGGCTGAGATGTGGAAGGCTTAAAATTCCACTGCTTCTTCTTCAGGAATCTCTGAAACTGCCTTGTAAAGGCAGCAAAGTCTTCATCTGAGTCACTGCTGTCTGAACTTTGGTTGTCTGAATTATCTGAAACAATTTCAGCAACTAACTTAGGAGGTGATGGAGACATCCTCCTATTCTTCCTAGTGGCTTCAACCTTGAATGGCACAGACTTTTCTCTATGCTCCCATTTTGCACCTTTCTCTTCCTCTTTCCTAGCCATCAACTGCATTCATATGACAATAATTTTCCAAACAAAGTTGGAGGTGAGATATCTTCAAGTTTGGCCACTTACCTAATGACACAAATCTTAGTGTCCTAATCCTTTGTCAAGGATCTTAGGAATTTATCATTCAGTTCATATGTACTGAATATTCTTCCATAGGACATCAGCTCATTTACTATTCTATAGAACTTTTTATATCACTCAGTTGTACTATCAGACTTTCCTTGTCTGAAACTCTCATATTCCTGGTTCAGCATAGATTTGCTATCTTGTCTAACTTCTTCAGAACCCTCCATGTAGACTATCAAAGTATCTCACATTTCCTTGGAGGTCTTGCAGTGAATCAAATTCTGGAAACTTGCATCATCAATGGAACTTACTATGATATTCTAGGCTCTTTTATCCATAGTTGCCAGGATGATCTCATCTTTCGTCATCTATGAAAAATATTTGAGAATTCTTTGGTTTGCATCTAGAACTGAAATCTTCATAGGAATATAAGGACCTTCTTTTACTGTAATGTAGATCCTTGGATCAGAAGCCTCCATAAACAGCCTGACCCTTTCTTTCCAGATGCCAAATATCTCCTTCCTACATATGGGAAATTTCATAGAACCTAGTTCCTTATGATTTTCACCTAAACCCATTTTCTTGATCTTGAATCTGCCTTATGGATCTAACTAAGACTGTTAAGTCCTACTTTGAGTAACCTGGCTCTAATACTACTTGAAAGAATTAGTGCCTAACCACCTACAGAGGGGGGATGAATAGGTGTAATTCCTTTTTATTTTTAAGGCAGAAAATCTGTTTAGTTAAACAACAAGAAACTGCAAATTTCTACAGCTAACACAGCATAGCATTCACAGCAACATTCAATCACAGAGTGCACACAGTTTTTATAGTGGTTCCCCAAGGTCTGGGTACATCCACTTTCCCCCTTCACCTATCTAGCAGTATACTAGATTCAGCCTAACTTCTTCTCTTCACCTCAGATCCTCCGATCTTACAACTCAGAACCCAACAAGGCTCCTACAGCTCAGGACACGGCCCTACCTCAGCCTTCAACAAGGACTACAACTCAGAGATCACAATCTCCTACAACTCAGGCTCACGGCCCTACCTCAGCCTTCAACAAGGCGTACAACTCAGAGAAAATATTCTCCTACACTCAGCCTTTATAAACACAGGCTTACAATCTCAGATCTATAAAGATCCTACAAAAATTTGATTTAATAAAGTATATTACCACCACCCTGAGAGAGAGAGAATGGATGGATGACTTCTTGATCAGTTCTTGGAAGAACTTGATGGCAGAGAACAACCTCTCTTAGCTTTCTTCAAAGCTTCTTGAATCTGAACTCAGTAGGGTTGAATCTCCTGTGAAGTTGACCTTCAATCAGCTTCTGACTTGAGATTCAGATCTCAATATGAATCTTTCTTGGCAGCCTGGTTCAGCAACTGCACTTCAGTAGATGAAGCTCTCTCTCTCTCCAACTTCTTCTTAGATCTTTTGATGAAAATCTTCTATATAATTACTTCTATCAGTTGTCTTCTCTAGTTATCAGTCATTTCTATTGAAGTAGTATGCCTTTATATAGACATTCTCCATGGTAACCGACTGATCCGGTTTCTAACAAACTTCTGACAGCTCTGACAGTTGCGATAGACCGGTTGAAATGGCAGCTGTCAAGTCATCAAGTCATTTCTTGAAATACTGTCTCTGTCTGAAAGTGTCAAGACTGCTCTTCATCATGTGTCGACACAAGTATACTAAGTGTCGACACAAGTGGACTAAGTGTCGACACAAGCCTATGTGGTGTCGACGCAACTCTTTTGTTGTTGTAACAGCTTCTCGACACTGCTTCTTTAGAATGTGTCGACACTGATTCTGTGTGTCGACACAAGCCTTCTTTTCTTGAACTTTGTTGAAACTTTGTTGTGTGTCGACACAAGTCCTGTGTGTCGACACAGTTGATGTCGACAAAGTCTTCAATGTGTCGACACTGCCTTTTGGTGTCGACACAATTGATGTCGACTAAGTATTACTGTGTGTCGACACTGCCTTTTGGTGTCGACATAGTTGATGTCGACTTTGCTTCTATGTGTGTGCACACAGCCTCCTGGTGTCGACATAATTTCTTCTAGTGTCGACACAGCATTTCCAAGTGTCGACACAATTAACTCTAAGTGTCGACACAGCTTTTCTCCAGTGTCGATACAAGCCTTCATAAGTGTCGACACAGCTTCTCCAGGTGCCGACACATGGACTTAGAAATTTTTCTGCATTCCTGCATTTACTTAACCCGCACATATAAACTCAAAACACATCAAATACACCGTGATGCATACCATTGGGCAGGGTGAGGCTTCTTCAAATCTGGTACACATTTACCAATGTACCCAACAGTCTCGGCGGCGGCTCCCGCACCATCTGCTCCACTAGGGGCTGGGGGGTTCTCGGCAGGCATCTCAGTGCCACCCCTGGTAGCCGCGATCTCACTGGCGGCCTGAAAGAGCTCTTCAAAGGAGCGGCCTGCAACGGGAGGCTGGGATGGCGGCACCGCAGCAGCCTTGCCCTTCTCGGCGGTAGTTATTTTGGGCCTCTTGAGCGGTGGGGGCAGGGGGGCGTCGGGCTTTTGCTTCCCGACGCCGGTCAAAGGAAGCGGAGCCGGCTCATCCCGGCAAGCTTGGGCAGCGGCTTTCGCGAGAGCCAATGGGTCTCTCACAGATTGGCTCCCGGCGGCGTTAGCCTCGTCAAAGAGTTGGTGTAGGGGGATCTCGCGCTCGCCTGCGGAAGCAACAACACTCAGTTTTAATCTTAAAAAGGGGAAGAATTTCAAGACAGCCGAGATCATACCTTCGCCCGGAGGCACGGGGCGGAGTGAATCGATGTCCCGCCGGAGGAATTGGACGTCGAAGTCCTTGGTTCCGAAGAACTCAAGGAGAGCGCTCTCGCGCGAGCCCAAGGAGGGGGGCTTGTAAGCGGCGTCCTCATATTGAATCGGCGCGAGAGGCACGTTCCCGAAATCATCGGAGATGAAGATGAACCTCTCTCCCCAGTGGTGGTGCTTGTTGGCGAGACCGATGGTCTTGAGCAGCTGCACTGAAAAGAAGACCAACCCTCCCTTGGCGCGGAAGGTGAACAGCTTCCGGTAGATTGGGAGGATGAACTCGATCCTCTCGGGTCGCATATAGCAGATGAAGGCCACCAGAATCGCGACCAAGTTTGGATTCAGTTGCGCGGGAACCACTTCATAGTACCGGAGGGCCTGGCGCATCTCGGGCCACAATGGGAGGGGAAGCCCACCTCAAAGTGCTCAAGAGGGATGGCGAGCTCCCCCTACCACGCGTTGTTTACCTTATTGTGGTTGCCGGGGTTCCGTGCGGTGAAGCCGGCGGGAACATAGCAAGTTTGGGTCAGTTGGAACTCATCCATGGTCAGGGTGCAGGAAGGAAACAGGTGCTTCTGGAAGGCTTCCGCGTAATTCGAACGTCCCTCGCTTCCGCCAGGCATCGTGTTGGAGAAATTGTAGGCGTGGTCTTTAGGAGGGAGGCGAGAGCGAGAATCGTGCGAGAACGGGAGGAGAAGGTGAAAGCAAGCGAAAGCTTTTGGCAAACCGCGAGAGAGACAAGGGAAAAGAGAGGATTTGGGTCGGAGAAATGAATATGGTAGGTGAACTTCTCTATTTATAGAAAATCGTGGTCATCATGACTGTTTTTAAAAAGGAGGCGGGGGTACAGCCGTCACGCCCTAATTCGGCGGTGCTTCGTTTTCCCGCCCAAGTTTGATAGTGACTGACTGACAGATGATTAGTGCAAGCATTATGAGTTGACATGCGACAAGTAAAATGTGCGGAAGCAGAGTTACTCTCGCCGAGCGAGAGCTTTGTAAAGAACAATAATAACAATAACAGTCCGGAGTTACTCTCGCCGAGCGAGAACTGAATAAAAGGTGATAATAGTAGCAAAGTTTTGTTACAGACTAATAAAAATAATTGGGTACATAGGGGAAGAGGAAGGCCGGGGGCAAGGAAGGGCGAGACCTCGCGAATCAGTAGGGTTCCCACCGCCATCGTCCTCGCTCCCGTTGCCTGGTCATCCGTGGCGCCTGCGGGTTGAAGTAGGACGACAAGACAGTGCATCTAGGTTGATCCGTCGAGACAGGTCTCGGATCCGTGCGATGCACCTTTCGGGAGAGGACCCGGCGGTAGGCCCACCTGACTGATCCATCTCGCCAATGAAGTAATCCCACTCTAGAGCCTCCAGCCTCTTCTCCACTGACTGGCGAAACTCTCTTGCCGCAGAATCGTGGGCCCGCTCCTGCCAGATAACCTTTGACAGGACGGCGACAACCTTCTTCCCCCGTCTTCTAGTGCTCCTAGCCCTGGTAAAGATCTCCTCCATCTCGTCAGATGAAAGGAAGGTGGAGCTCTCGCTGTCCTCCCCCTCTCCATCTTCGCCTTATTCATCTTCTTCATCCTCCCCTTCAGCTCCCTACCGTTAGCCCGGATCCCCTAGCAAACGATTTCCACGGTTATGGTGAGAGCAAAGCGACAACCGTTATGGACATACCACATACCTGCAGTATGGCGAGAACCACCGGCCGATGGCAGGCGAGAAGGCACATCCACCCTCCCTCAGTTCCAAAGAGTAGGTGGATCGGCTTCCCTTTTCCCGGGGGGAAGATTGTGCGAGTGGTGATCCCGGCTTGGCCGAAAGTAGTGGGGGTGTTATCCACTCCCGCGGGATGGCTGGAATCCTGGGGAGCTACATAAGATTCAGTAGCCATTCCTCCCGTCGGCAGGGAGGAATCAACCGCAAGGACAGGCTAATTTGCGGCCCTTACTTCGTTCTCCCGGGTAGCGGGAACCGGCTGGGTGGAAGCTGGTGCTGCGGGAAGACAATTCAGCGTTCTGAGATGTGAGTTAATAGCGAGAATGGAAAAGTTACCTGCAGTTCTCGGGTATGGCGGAGGAGCCACCTCCGAGACCCGCGGTTGGTCCTCAAGGGGGCGAGATGATGGGTCCAAGGGTTCCCGCGGGGACCTAATGACGTCGGGAACCGTTTACTGCGAGAAGTATCGCGTCAGCTGCAAATCCTCCCGCATAAGCAACTGGTGGTTTCAATGATTAGCGAATCAGACATACCTTCTGCGGAGAGGGATCATCCACGCGGCTTGGGGTCGGGGTAGGCGGGCTCCTGTTCTCATGAGGCAGCTCTCGCTGGACCTCCTTTGCCTTCTTCTTTTTCTTCTTGGGCTAAGAAGGCTCGGCAGCTGACGACTTTCTTGCCAACCAGGGGGCAACCAAGGTGTTGTTATCCTTGGCTCGCGCCTGTGTCGCATCGATGCGTTCTTGAAGGTCCTGCGGAAGAGGTTTGTCGGCGCGCTTGGAAGGCATCGCAAGAGGAGGCGAGAACTCAGGCGAAGAATGACGATATGATGCCAGAATTATGGCCGTCTATCAGCACAAATATTTATAGCCACGGTACGGCCCACCAAAAGATTCCCTGATGTTGACACGTGCTCAGCGAATATTTATGGGTTGGATGTGTCTTTTCGAGCGCAGAGCTAGCTCAAAAAGAGCGGGAATTGTGTACAACCCCATATTCGCTGACTCAGACCAGGAGGCACCAACGATCACAATTAGGCTAGCTAGAGGAGATCTCACCCTAAAGAAGATCTCGCCCAAGTAGGCGGGAATGCTTGCGCTAGTGCCAAGCTCCCTTGCCTACAAAGCGCCCCGCGCTCGACGATCGTTGAACAAAGATCGTCGAGCGCAGCCAAATCGTCGAACGGAAATCAACAGGCTAGATCGTCGAGCGCAGCCAAATCGTCAAACGGAAATCAACAGGCCAGATCGTCGATCGCAGCCAAATCGTCGAACGGAAATCAACAGGCCAGATCGTCGATCGCAGCCAAATCGTCGAACGGAAATCAACAGGCCAGATCGTCGAGAGCAGCCAAATCGTCGAACGAAAATCAACAGTACAGATCCTCGAGCGCAGCCAAATCGTCGAACGGAAATCAACAAGCCAGATCGTCGAGCGCAGCCAAATCGTCGAACGGGAATCAACAGGTCAGATCGTCGAACGCAACCAACGCGGGAACGCTTGCGCTAGCGCCAAGCTCCTGTCTAAAAGGAGCTCTCTCCTATAAGCAGGCAAGACCGCTTGCGCCGGGCTCTGGACAGAAGGCTCTCAGCTCAGAGCTCTCGCCGAGTGGGGCCTAGGGCCTCGGGTAAAATGACCTAAGTGCCCTCAGGTAAAATTACCCCTATACCCTCAGGATAAACTGCGGGATTTGGCTATTGGCAGAACAACCAAGGGCATTTCAGTAATCTCAGGTCAGCAAAGGCTATAAATAGACCATAAGGGCTCCTTAGAAGGCAAGCTTTCATAATCTTCCAACTTCCAGTGCTTTCTGAGGAGCTCCTTGCCCAGCTTTTGGCTTTGGAGGGGAAGCTCTCAGAGATCTTCTGGGTGTGAGGTGGGACCTCCCTGCGGAGGCTTTGTGTCAGTCTTAGGTCCTTTGCGTCTAGTCGAGGGTTGAGGCTTGAGAGAAGTAGGTGTTGGCTTCACCCCTGTTTTGAACTCCCGTTGAGGTCATTTTTGGCTTCAACAACTAGGTCAACCCTTTGACCCTAGTTGACCCAAGTTAACTTAGCCCTAATTTTGGTCAAACCTATACCTATAGGCCCAATTAGCCTAAGTGGGGCACCCCCTTAGCCCAACCCAAGTTGAGTGGTGCCACTAGGCTCATGACCATTAAGTGGGGTCAGCCCACTCATCATGTTGACCAAGTCAACTCAAAAAGTCAACTTGGTCAACATGAGGCCTAAAGAAGGGAAAGATGAACCCAAGCCCATTTCCATTAGGCTAAGCCCACCCAACTCAGCCCAAGACCAACCCAAGGAGTCAAAGTCAACCCCTGGCCCTCAATTTGAAGAGAGAGAATATGTGCAAGGGCAAAATTGGAAAATTCACCCAAAAAGAGGAGAGAGAAGGTTGAAATTAAGGGAGGAGGCCACATGGCTCCTTCTCTTTAGCCATGGCTTGCCGGCAGACCTCCCTTGTAGTTATTAGGAGGAGGTGAGAGGCTGAGGGCCACTTGGCAGGAAGGATGATACAACCCAAGCTCCAAACCGAGCTTGCCTTGGTTGTATCTCCCCATATATCCCCTCCCAACCAGAGATATTGATTCCATTAGCTTCAGAGGGCCAAGGAGAGTAGAAATCGATAGCTGGAGTGAAGGAAACGGTGCAGGAACCATGAATCCGAGAGGTGCCACTGGAGCAAGGTCGGGAATGGCCACCCGCCTCCATCCTCGCCGCCAGCCACCAACACAGGTTCGTTTCACCGTCCCTCTACCCGTACTAGAATCCTAGATCAAGTAGGGGAGATATCAGGCTCAATTGAGCCTGATGCCATGTGAGAAATAGGAGATTTTTCAATCTTTTTCTTACCGCTCGGGATCGCCATCGCCGCCGTCTCCCGCCGCCTCATCACCGGCAAAGGATAGCCACCACCACCGTGAAGGTGATGGCACCGTTGGCCGGGGGTGGCGCGGCCTCAGGTGGCCGGAAATGGCCCCGCAATATCCCCCAGGTCGGCTCGATCTCAGCCGTTGAATGCTTGGGGAAGATAAACGGATGCCGTCCAATATCGCTTTAAGATTCATGTTGTCCATTTTTATTAAAATCAATTTTATTTCTGTTATTATTTAATGAAATGAAATTACATTTCTGTCAGATTAATTCAGTGATTTTGCATGTCAAATATTGGGCTCTTAGAGCCATTTCCAGAGGATCACATGAACATGAAAAATGTAGCCCTTTGTGTTAAATTTAATTTTCTACCCTTAACTTGAGATTTGGTCCAGTGGTCTGACCTGTAGGACCATTTTGCTAGGGTTGATCATTAGCTAGGGTAGAATTTCAAAATGATGCCCAAGTCAAACCATTCATCCAAATGGCCCAAAAATTTGGGTGCATGCATGTTTAGGGCTTGGTTAACCACTGCACAAAAGTTAGAATTTGTGGTAAAATTGTTTCTATACTTTTTACTAAAATACCCCAAAGTGAAATAAATGAAATATTTGGAGTTGTGGGACTCCAAATGACCCCAAATTTTGGTGTCATGTCCTTAGGGGCATTATAAGTGTATATTGTAAATTTTAGCCAATTTGGACCACTGCATGTTGGGTAAACCTACTTGCATGTGTTGGCTTGTTATAGGCTTGGTGTGCATTTAGCCTAAAATGAAATAATGTGTATTCAGCCAACTTGAAACATTCAAAAATCATGATTTTCATTATAGAGAGACATGATGGTGTAATACACCTCTCATAGCAATGGTGGGATTTTTGGGAACAAAAATCCCATTATTTTGAATTTCTGAAAATTTGGTCCTTTTGAGGAAATAAATTTAAAATAGGTTTACCCTTATCATAAAATATTTAATTTTTGTTGAGGACTAAGGCGTGATATAATAAACACTAGAAATAAATTATATCTCTGTTGGATAAAGTTTAAGTAGTTTAAGGAGCAAAATGACCATTTTACCCTTATGGAATTTGTGTAGAAATGATGGGTATATTCCTTTGAAAACTCTGAGAAAATTCATATTGCTGTAATTGTATGTTTTATACCTTGTGCAATTATTTCAGAATTTTGGGGTGCCAAATAATGTACTTAGGCCCCATAATGGCATTTTGGTAAATAACTCAAATAGATCATTGATAGGTCATTTCAACCTAGATGTAAATGGAAATCTGGACGTAACATTATTTCATTATTATCGAGGCTCTGTAATTTAATTAGAATTTTTGAGATAATATTTTATATACTTCATTAGGAAAATACTAGATTTGTGGATATAGTATTAAATAGGACTTAATTATAAATCTAAATTGAAAAAGCATGAAAATTTGGTAGGCCCCATTAATTATCAAATTATATACCTGGAAGAATCCCTAGGATAGTAGGTTTAATATTGACAATACTTCATGTGCAAAATGACTAGTGATTACATTTAAAGAAATTAATTTAATGGTGTAAGTAATTTGTAAAACTATGGAATTCATCTTGTTCATCATATAGGTCCATACCATTCTAGGATAAATAATTTAAGGCATATGGCCAGAGGAATTAGAAGGTCACATTTGTGGGTGGTATCGGGATATGGGTAAGGGTCTAGCACCGATGTTCGTACTAGTAGGGCCACCAGGGGAGGAATCTGAATAACTAGTAAAATGAGGATCTTAGTGGAGGAATTAACCCTGGTTGGTCTCCTAGAGGATTCCTTAACCATGTGTGGAAGAGTGCAAGTCCCGTGACAGCAATAATAACGGGGACCGGCGGAATACCGTCGCGCTCCTAATAACACCTAAGTCTTTAGGGTCGTTCTAAAGTAATACGAGAGTTGGGGTATAAATCCTGGGTAGACACCAATAAAAGTAATTATCCTTGAGAAAAGAAACTTTGGGCGTAATCCCATCGTAGTTCCTAGTGCCCCCGAGAGCCCTTCATCGGGTATACCCTGGGCAGTCCTGGGATTAATCTTAAATCACTAAGTATAATAACCCGTAGACAAGAGTAGTCTAATAGGTTAAGACATTGTGGTTCATTCTCACCGGTGTAGGGTTGGAGGTATTGTGGTTCATTCTCACCCGTGTAGGGTTGGAGGGATTGTGGTTTATTCTCACTCGTGATGGGTTGGAGGGAGACTTGTGTAATATGCTCACCCGTGATGCGTTGGAGGGATTCAGGATGGTTTGCTCCTGTGAGCTGAAGGCTCGAGATGAAATACTTGCATGTGCATAAATTTAGTGGCGGGTCATGCGGTACTGGGCCGATCGTCACACCGACGGCAGTTCGGTGAACGAGGCGGGTGTGAGGGTTTGAGGGGCCAGTGGGTTGTTTTACACTGCGGTCTGGAGGACGATCCCTGATGACGCACACCCGACCCAACAAGACTGACGGTTGTCAGCAAAGTACGTACGCAGAGACTCTAGAATACACCTTGGACGTGTACAGAGGCGTATGAGAGAGGTCTAGGCTTGGTAGTGTGCATACCTATCTAAAAAGCAGAGACGCCCACTCCGCTGCTGCCGTAGCCACAACGGTGGTACCTGAGAGTGATGCTAGATATCGAAAAGTGGGAACTAAAGGTCTGGGATCTCAGAGTCGTGTGCGTGTGTTGCACTTGCATGTTTCATAATTCATAATATATCATTCATTTGCATTAGGACATACGCTTCATAGATCCTTATCATATAAATTAGTATGGGCTCTTTTATATGATAAGTTATTTTGGAAATCCTAACTTATATATTTGTATGGGAATTTATATAAGTTAGGGTACTCTGTGATGGTAGATAGCTTTACCTTTCAGCTTTACTTTACTTTTTTGCTCTTACTTTCAGTTCTTTCCTTTACTAGTACTGCACTTTACTTACTTGTACTATATACTTAGAACTGCTAGAGTAGAATAATAATATCTATTACAACTACTAGTTAGCTCTTGTCACCTGCTTCCACTTTTGCTACCCCTTGTTTTCCTCCGCTTCGTCCTTCCGCTCGGTGCATAGGAGCTGCGGGGCGAGGTGCTGAGGAAACGACTCAGTCTTTTTGACTAATGGTCGGTGACCATACTATTTTAGGAGCTCATGGATATGGAGCACCAGCACGACGAGGAGGAAGAACTTGAAGAGCAGATACTACTACCGCAGACTAGTACTACTACTGCGCGTCCTCAGGTGGGACAAGTTTTAATGTATTAGATTAGCTTCCGCTTTGATTTGAGAGAGAGAGTTGATATGATGTACTGGGCATAAACAATTATTACCCCTTCATTTTGTACTCATTGTGGACTATGTTTCTGTACTCTTCATTTATATATATGATATGTACTCTGTGACTTGTGGACTAGTGGATTTGATATACTACTATACTTCTATTTCTCATATTGTCCTACAGGTTATATGATCGTATTAGCCGGCAGAATCAGCATATTGCGGTGTCGACTAACCCGTGCGTTACTGCCACCATAAGACGGCGGTTCTGGGCATAAGACCAGGAGCCTCCTTGGTAAGGGGGAGGGGTCTTACAAACTGGTATCACTTGAACAAACGATCATATGAGAAAGAAGTCCGTAACACTGGAACACCCTGCTCGAGCATTAGTTTGCGGACAAACTATGCAGCGGAAGCAATGGTGTGCCCATGTGCAAAAAGTCACATAAAACCGACCATTAAGCAATGAGTTAGGGAAATTTTTGACGTTTACCTTACCTTTATGCAGCCTCCGCAGAATATGGCTCCTCCCCCTCCGGCTGTCACTCCTTTCATGCAGATAGAGAAGGGACAAACTCTGACAGCTATCCTAGATGCCTTCAGATCCCAGCAGGCCCCGGCACAGTTGCCAAACCCGGGATCAAACTGGTTGAGTGCCTTTAAGAGCCTGTCCCAGCCGACGTACCGCGGGACAAAAGATGCAGTGAAGACAGAGGAGTGGTTGGAGACTATTCAGGATATGCTGGCTGGCATCTGCTGTCCTGTCAGCCAGGCAGTACCGTTGGCATCCTCTGTCTTGGAGGTTCATGCTAAGAGGTGGTGGAAATCCATGTTAGATTCCACCTACGCAGACAGAGCATTGACAAACATCTCATGGGAGGAGATCAGCGAGTCCTTCTTGGAGCATTTTGTGTCCACTACGGATAAGGATGAGTTAGAGGAGAGGTTCCTAAACCTCAAGCAAGGGTTCAGATCAGTGATTGAATACCTGAGAGAGTTTTCTCATTTGGCAAGGTTCGTAGGGATATATGATCTGGAAGACAGGAGGAATGCTACGAAGTTTTATCAAGGACTCATGGATTCTACGAGGTAGGTGCTTCTATTCATTTCTCACGGCTCGGCGACCTGGATCATCGAAATGGCCAAGAAACTGGAGGCCGATCAGTTGATGGTGCAGAGCAGGGGTAAGAGGCCGATGGATGGGTAATCATTCGGGGAGAGCAGCAGAGGCTCTCAGAGGGCAGAGTGATGGGATATAAGAGGGGTAAAGGACGACAATGTCCTAACTACAGACAGGAGGAGAGGCCCCCTCCAGTGCTTACTCCCCCACCACCACAGATGAATGGCCCGGTGAGGCAAGACGACCGTGGCCAGAGATAGATGGTCTGTTATGGTTGTCATCAGCCCGGACAAATCAGATCGCAGTGCCCACATCAGTTTCAACCACTTCCTCCTCCCCCACCTCCAGCAGCCCCTCCAGTACAGCAGGGCTGAGGACGAGGTAGAGGTCGAGGTCGAGGCCGGGGACATTACGGCCGAGGTCGAGGGCAAGAATAGATATACGCAGTAGATCTTACCAAACCAAGGAACCCAGAGGAGGTTATCACAGGTACTTAAGATTATTGTTAAATTACTTGAGTTTTCAATTATATAGTACCTAGAACCATAGAATAACAATTCATTTTAACTTAAACAAACCTCAGGCATAGTTATTATCAGTGGCAAGCCCGATCACACTTTATTCGACACGGGTGCTTCGCACTCGTTCTTATCTGAGGCCTTCATAGACGGACTTGAAGGCGCGGAAAGATTTCCGGGACTAGAGATGAGGGTGCGTCTACCCGATGGGTCAGAACTGCAGACCACTGCCCATTACAATATGGAGGCCGAGATTAGCGGCATGGCAATTGAGGCGCCAGCAACTATTCTGAAGCTGCAGGACTTCAATTTGATTTTGGGCATGACATGGTTACATCGGAACCATGCTCAGATAGATTTCCCATCAAGGAGGATCACACTAAGGCATGGCGACTCCCATGTCATCATCGAAGGTATTAAACCTATCTCCCACCTATTACTATCTTGTGTATAGGCTGTGAAGGCCCACAAGCAAGGAGAGGAAGTTTACCTTATCTGCTTTGAGATGGCGGGAGCAGAGGCTTCTATTTCAGATATTCCGGTGGTCCGGGATTTCTCCGACGTGTTCCCGGAAAAATTGCCCACACTACCACCAGCCAGGGACTTGGATTTTAGGATTCAGCTAGTACCGGGAGCGAGGCCAGTGTCCCGGCCACCTTACAGGATGGATTCCAGAGAGTTGGCAGAGTTCAGGACTCAACTTCAGGAACTAGTTGAGTCGGGATTTGTGCGGCACAGTTTATCGCCATGGGGAGCACCAGTTCTTTTTGTAAAGAAGAAGGACAAGTCGTTGCGACTATGCATAGATTACCTGGAGCTATACCGGTTAACGGTCCTCAATACCTATTTACTGCCTCGGATAGATGAGCTATTTGATCAGCTGCAGGGAGCCTTCTAGTTCTCTAAGCTAGATTTGCGATCCGGTTACTACCAGCTCCGCATCCGGGAAGAGGACATACCGAAGACAGCATTCAGTTCACTATATGGGTTATACGAGTTCACGGTGATGCCTTTTGGGCTCACGAATGCTCCCTCCGCATTCATGACCCTAATGAACCGTGTATTCGAACCTTACTTAGACTGCTTCGTCATTGTGTTCATCGATGATATTCTGATCTATTCCCAGACTCAAGAGGAGCACACTGAACACTTAACACAGGTTTTGCATAGACTGAGAGAATTCCAGATGTATGCGAAGTTTTCTAAGTGCTAGTTCTGGCTACAGGAGGTGGCTTTCCTGGGGCACACTATCAGTGGGGCTGGATTGGCAGTGGATCGAGCCAAGATAGAGGCAGTACGGAATTGGCCATGACCGAAGACAGCATCAGACATACGCAGTTTCTTGGGGCTAGCATGTTATTATCACAAGTTCGTGGATGGATTCTCGAGGTTATCCCTCCCCTCACGTCCTTGGCAAAGAAGGATGCATATTTTGTTTGGTCAGAGCAGTGCGAGACAGCTTTTCAGGAGCTGAAGGACCGACTCACCTCATCCTCTATTCTTGCGCTCCCATCCGGGAGTGAAGGATTTCAGATCTACACAGATGCCTCTTACCAGGGGATGGGTGTTGTCCTGATGCAGCATGGACATGGTATTGCTTATGCTTCAAGACAGTTGAAGAAGCATGAGCATAACTATCCAGTACATGACTTTGAGCTCGGGGCTGTGGTATTCGCCCTAAAGATGTGGAGACATTATTTATACGGGATTCTTTGTGATATCTATTTAGATCACAAGAATCTTAAATATATCGATACATAGAAGGACCTGAACCTGCGACAGAGGAGATGGCTGGAATTCCTCTGTGACTATGATTATCAGATCCACTATCATCCGGGGAAAGCAAACACAGTAGCAAATGCTTTGAGTAGGAGAGCCGGCACTTCTGGACCGGAGCCTCGGTTGATGTCTATAGAGCTGATACGAATGATGGAAGACATGCATATTACCATGGTATCTGAGACCGAACTAGTGGTATATCGAGAGTATTTGAGCTCAGTGATCAGTGGTGATGATATACGGGAGCGCATCCGAACACATCAGAGGCTGGATGTTGCATTAGAGCCGATTTTCAGTGCCCTGGAAGGGGGAAAGTTTGAGGATTACACACTGCAAGATGATCTCCTTCGATTCCGTGGGCGAGTATACATACCAGCAGGAGATGGTATCTGGGATGACATACTCAGAGAGGCTCATTGCTCCAGATATTCAGTGCATCCCGGCATCACCAAGATGTGGGCGGATTTACGGAGGACCATGTACTGGCCTGGGATGAAGAGGGAGATCACTTATTTTATGACACATTGCGAGACTTCTCATTTACAGAGGCGTATGAGAGAGGTCTAGGCTTGGTAGTGTGCATACCCATCTAGAAAGTGGAGACGCCCGCTCCGCTGCTGCCGTAGCCACAACGGTGGTACCTGAGAGTGATGCTAGCTCTCGAAAAGTGGGAACTAAAGGTCTGGGATCTCAGAGTCGTGTGCGTGTGTTGTACTTGCATGTTTCATAATTCATAACATATCATCCATTTGCATTAGGACATACGCTTCATAGATCCTTATCATATAAATTAGTATGTGCTCTTTTATATGATAAGTTATTTTGGAAATCCTAACTTATATATTTGTATGGGCATTTATATAAGTTAGGGTACTCTGTGATGGTAGATAGCTTTACCTTTCAGCTTTACTTTACTTTTCTGCTCTTACTTTCAGTTCTTTCCTTTACTAGTACTGCACTTACTTACTTGTACTATATACTTAGAACTGCTAGAGTAGAATAATAATATCTATTACAACTGTTAGTTAGCTCTTGTCACCTGCTTCCTCTTTTGCTACCCCTTGTTGTCCTCCGCTTCGTCCTTCCGCTCGGTGCCTAGGAGCTGCGGGGCGAGGTGCGGAGGAAACGACTTAGTCTTTTTGGTTAATGGTCGGTGACCATACTCTTTTAGGAGCTCATGGAGATGGAGCACCAGCACAACGAGGAGGCAGGACTTGTGTAACAGCCCCTATCCGTCGCATAGCATATAGCAGTAGGTCCGGCCGGGGCCCGACGCCATATACTACAGATAGACCGGGTGGTTACTCATGGAAACCATCCAACCAATCATAACATCCCACACAGAGCATTCTAGCGGAAGCAGTTTAATAAGTTACAATAAAGAACCCAGCACAAAAGCATAAATGTCCACCAATACCAAAAAGGAATGTTGTACATACACAAGTACAGGCCTTAAGGCCTTACAAAATGGTTTACTTGATATTACATGTTTGACAAACCACGACACGCATGCCGGTCATACATGAATAAAAGCAGTAAACACTCCAATTAGGCTTTCGAGGGCCGGCTTCGCAATTTGGGCTTTAGCCCGCTATTGACCGCTTGGTCCAGCAGCACCGCAAGCAACAAAACCACCGCATGGTGGAAAACAAAAGCAACGGTCAGAAATGCTGACCAAATTATAACGATCCCGCCCCCAACTAAGGGCGGCGATGCTCCTTCCCTGCATTTCATTAGCATAAGCGAGCAATATAACAATATTCAATTCATCATAAGCGTTGGCTCGTACGGCCACACGCCCCGTGCTCTCAGGGCACATTCTCAGTGAATCGGCCAATGTCACGTCAATTAAAGCCATAGACATTCCGAACTCACCACCGCCACTTTGACGGACAAACCTATGAGCATTTTGTCTTCTTGGCCTGGGTCACGACAATTTAAGCCATAGACCGCCGAAGACCATCATCTATGCCAACGGCTCTAACCGAACGACATAGAACGGGTACGGTTCCATCTAACCCGTGCTCACATCGCAACGACAGTTTAAGCCATATGCGCGGGTCAAACTTCTCCCGAGTCCCATTTCAATCACAAACTCACATAACCCGGTTATGTTCTAGTTGGCTCCCAGGCCCCCAAGTGGGCAAGATCACGTATCCGCCCAGTTTTCCGGGTGCACATTAGGGTTAATCCCCAATATTCCCTGTTGCAATCTACCACGTAGAAAACCCGAAAAACAACCAATCGCACGGAGTCTTCTCCGACATTTATGCAATGCAACATCACCGATCCAGACCAACATGTCTGGGTAGGCTTCACACATCATGCCTATGTCCGTTCTCGCTTACGGACTCTACACAACGGGGACTTTACATATCTACCCGAAGGAACGCCTCCAACTCACCGCAAACTCGCGAGAGCGGGCTTCCTATGCAAAGAACGAGAGCTACACACGCTCAAGAAGAGAATCGTTACCCTAGCTCTTCTCTTTGGCGCCATGGAAAAGTAAGCGGATGAAAAGCACCGCACTCTCTTTGACTCCGTAAATCCGAAGTCGGCTCGCGATTTGGAGCTTCGAAGCTCCTATAATGGTCGGATCTAGCTCCTTCTTCCTCCCTTGGCTCTCACCTCTCTCTTCACTTAGAAAGAGAACCACACAACTAAAAGTGAGGGTTTCAAGGGTCCAATCCCGTTTATATCCCATCAGGACCAACCCCCAGTCGTTGGATCATAGATTAAAGAAACGAACGGCTTTGATTCGGGCCTGAAATGTACAATCTGGACCGAACACGGCCTGGCACACGCCCGTGTACAGGGCTGTGTACCTCATTCTCCATCAAAATCGACGTGCCTGGAACATCATACGAGTATCGAACACGCCCGTGTTCGACCTGACACGCCCGTGTTCCAACTGACATGGCCGTGTGGTCGGCCGTGTGCCCCCATCGATTTATCCCGAAAACAACCCGAGAACAACACGGGTTCCTTGACACGCCCGTGTCCTAACCCATGTCCACTCGAACACGCCTGGGCTCCAGGCCGTGTTCACGGTTTCGACACTCGACACTTCGTCGAGCGAAGTTTGTCGACCTCACGACACGGCCTTGGACACGCCCGTGTCCTAGGCCGTGTGCCTTGTCTCGACACAACGTCGAGCAAAATTCGTCGACTCCCCGGGAAGAGTGTCGACACTGGTCGACACGCCCTACGACATGCCCGTGTCGCAGGCCGTGTGCCATGTCTCGACACTTCGTCGAGCGCAAAAATGTCGACTTCGCGGGCTGAGTGTAGTCACGGGTCGACACGCCCTGCGACACGCCCATGTCGCAGGTCGTGTGCCCTGTCTCGACACAATGTCGAGCGAAATTCGTCGACCTCTCGACCAACTTGACGACACAAGCCTGACACGCCCTGGGACACGCCCGTGTCCCAGGCCGTGTGCCTCCTGCCAGAACCCAAAACTGGCCCAAAACGTCACCCGTCGCTCTTTTGAGTTTCGGGGCGTTACAACTTGAGGAGCAGATACCGCTACCGCAGACTACTACTACTTCTGTGCGTCCTCAGGTGGGACGAGTTTTGATGTATTAGATTAGCTTTCGCTTTGATTTAAGAGAGAGAGTTGATATGATGTTCTGGGCATAAGACATTATTACTCCTTCATTTTGTACTCATTGTGGACTATGTTTCTGTAGTCTTCATTTATATATATGATATGTACTTTGTGACTTGTGGACTAGTGGATTTGATATACTGCTATACTTCTTTTTCTCATATTGGCCTACAAGTTATATGATCGTATTAGCCGGCAGAATTGACGTGTTGCGGTGTCGACTAACCCGTGCGTTAGTGCCACCATAAGACGGCGGTTCTGGGCATAAGACCGTGAGCCTCCTTGGTAAGGGGGAGGGGTCTTACAAAATGTCCATCAGAAATATAAAGCAAAGAAAATTCTAAGGCAGCTCAGGTTCCTTAATCACTATGCCTTTTCCTGATTGTATCTTAGCTTTCATTTCAGGCTCCTTGTCCACAGCAACTTCCTTACATTTGGCTTCCTTAGCTTTAGCTTTTGCTATTGCTTCTTTCTACAGCCTTTGATTCTCAAAATAATGATATGGCTTTGGGAAATACTTGTTGGGCTCTATGGAATTAGCAGGAAGCTTTCCTCTTTTCAAATCTTGCATGAATTTCTGAATCACATCTTGATGTTTTAGGTGTTTGACCCATTCCTATTCAGAATACCATTTCCCTCTGTCAGTAATATTAACATTCACAGCTTTCCATTCAGTAAGAATGATTGATCTACTGGTTGTACTCCATTGCTCAAAATCAAGTATAGTCTCAGCCTGTTCTCTAAACCTTTTCTTTGATAACTGAGCCTCAGTCTCTGGAGCATTAACAGGCCTGTCCACTTTCTCAAATATCACATTCTTATTTATGCCTTGAGGAGGACTATACATGTGGTGAATAGCTGCTTGAACAGACTCAAAGTTGGTTGGGGCTGCAAGAGTAAATAATAAAGCAGGAGGTGCTTGAAGTAGAGGTGGTTGTTGATAACCAGATTCAGCTATTTGATCACCCTCATACCATAGGGGAGGAAAGCCTAAAGTATCTCGAATATTATTTGCAATCAAGGTAGCTTGTTCAGTACTAGCCTGAATCATGACTCTATCCCCCTTTATGACTTCTCTCTCAATGGGATGTCTTATATCATTCTTTTGAAATCTGACCTGCCCTTCAACATAATTGATACCTGTAGTCACTGTATTCTTAACCCACAGTAAATTGTTGTCCAAAGTTTTGTAAGAATATTTGGTATACTTAAGGATAGATTCAAAATGAATTTGCAGTTTTGCATTAATCTCTATGCCAGTAGAATCTATTTTGGTTTCCAAAGTAGTAGTTTGAGTCTTAATTTAACCCAAGGTAGTTCCATGCATTACTATCAGATTCTCATTCAGTCTATTCTGAATTTCAAGGGCACAGCCTTGCTTGATTGCCACATCATCCTGGATTTGCTTGGCATCCTGTTGTTGCTTTGCTAGATAAATGACTGCATGAGCCCCTTTCTCAAAGAATGTAGTCATTTCAGTTTTCAGAAGATTTATATCAAATCTTTTTGACATGATCTCTTAGGCTAGCTGAAATTGCAATTCCTTATTGCTTTCATCCACATACTTCTCTAAATCTTGTCTTTTCTTATCAAGCATGAGCTGCAGTTGCACAAGCAAAGAGCTGTGATCTATTGTAGTAGTAGCTTGTGGTCCAAACTAAAGATATTATTTGTAGCTGTTGCACTTCTTCTTCATTGCAGAAAGTTTTCTTTTCTTCTGTTGAGAAGCATCTGCATCCTCAGAGTCAGAAGAACTAACCTCTTCAACTGGAGGTGTCTCTTTATTTTTCTCAGTAATAGGGGCCAACTCCCCCTCAATTCATGTATCTTCTTGATAAATAGAATATTATCCACTGTAATATCTGCATGCTGAACTTCAGCATCCGATATGTTAATCTGAGAATCTACAATTCTCTCTTCTGGAAGATTAGTATCCTTTGTCTTTGGAACTACTTCTTCAGTCTCTTGTAGAGTTGATTTTTCCATTACTTGATCAAATATTTCATGTGCAGTAGCTTGTGCCTTTTCTAGGTCTTGAACTATATCAATGATGATTGTTGTGGCTGTATCCATTGGCAATTCTGTGAGGTTCTCCCCCTCAACTAATTTTTTTTCTGGGATGATCTCCCCCTACACTTGTGCACTGGTCTCAAGGAATTGCCTAGAAGACCCACCTTGGACATCCTCTGGATTTTCATCAGAACTGAAGTTCACCTCTTCTTCAGAATCACTTGAGGATACTACTTCCTATACCACTGTTTTCTTACCTTTTATTTCCTTTTTCTGCATTGGTGCAGGAAATTCCTTAGTTAAAACTCTGTCCCACCTAAACAAGATTCGTAGATCCATTCTCCTCATATGATTAATCTTAGTTCCAAGTTTAATATTGATGCAATCTGGAATTACCATTACCAGATACAAGCTAATTATTCTGCCCATATTGGGCTTCTGAATTCCTTCAACAATTTTGTCAAATAGCAATCTATTCCAGTCAGTGCTGATTTTGAAGATAATTCTAGTCATCAGATTAAACATGACATTGGAAATTCTATCATGTGCTCCAGTCTTGCAGAGGAGCACCTTTCCTATAATTTCAGACAAGAATTTACCTTGGGAATTCATTCCCTTTCTCTTGAAAGAATGTCCAATACTAGTGGTTGGAGGTAGTTCACACCAAACTAGTGCCTCAGTTTTCTGGGATGAATGAAGGTCATTATCTTGTAAAATTCTTGGGATCTTAAAGACTTTAGCCAATCTTTTTGTATTTACCTTTATCCTTACTCCATTGACGCTGGATTTTTTTCTGTCAGAGTTAGAGTTTAAGGAGCCATTAAGAAAAATTCAGATACCTCTCTCTTCCAAATCTTGGTTGGTTCTAAAAGAAGATACTCCAACCCTGCCACATTCACAAGGTCAATTACTTTCATGATATCTGCAAATGCGGTGTAGAATGCGTCGTGCACAAGTTCATATCCCTCGTTGATGTGATCGTCCATCTTTGGTGCCATTCTAGTTAAAAGATATTGAGTTAGAAGGGTGTCAAGTATGGATTTCTAGGTCTCGACATACAACGATTAGTCTCTCAAGATTATTGGTGAGTGAAGTCGACAAAACCTAACATCTACAACTTATTCCATCAGTCTTTTGAAGGTGAAAAGGCGCACTGCATTTAGTGATTTTCTCAATATTGGGAAATTTCTGGAATCGATAAAGAAATCCTAGGCTGGCGAGATGTGTCGACACAAGATTTATGTTTCTCGACACAGACCTAAAGGTCTCGACATAAACTTATAAGGTCTCGACACATATCCTTTTATTAGTTGGCGACACACATTCGCTAAACAGTGTTGACACACAGTCACGTGTCTCGATACACCTTTCCTACTAGTGTCGACACACGCTGTTGTGTCTCGACACACCTGTACTCATAGTGTCAACTCACACCCTGGTGTCTCGACATAATTATGTGACTTAGACAAATTTTATGTTCTGACTTATATGTCCTGACTTATTAAAGTAAAAAATTTTAAAGTATTTGCATTCCTAATTAGTCATTCATTTAAGTGTAATTATTTATTCAATATTCAACATACCTAGTTCAAACTTAAAATAATTGAACTCACTTTCATCTAGGGGTTTTGTAAAGATATCAGCAACTTGTCTTTCAGTTGGAATATGTTGTAAGCTAATATTTTCTTTTTCTACATTCTCTCTGAGAAAGTGATATCTAATTTCTATATGTTTAGTTCTAATATGTGAAACATGATTATTGGCAATAGAAATTGCACTAGTAGAATTACAGAATATAATAGATTTACTTAGCTGAATAATGTAGTCCAGTAGTTGATGTTGAATCCACAACTGCTATACACAGCAACTTCCAACAGATATGTACTCTGATTCTGCTGTAGAGATAGCAACACTTGTTTGCTTCTTGCTACTCCAACTGATGAGTCTTTTCCCTAGAAATTGGCAAGTTCTAGAAGTGCTTTTTCTGTCTTCTTTGCACCCTGCAAAATCTGCATCTGTATATCGAGTAAGTTCAAAATCACTATCCCTAGGATACGAAAGCCTAAGATTGGGTGTGCCCTTAAGATATCTCAGTATTCTCTTAATCGTTGTATAATGAGACTCTTTGGGGCATGCTTGGTACCTAACACAAACACATGTTGAGAATATTATATCTGTCCTACTAGCAGTTAAATACAGGAGTGATCTAATTATGCCTCTATACAAGGTTTCATCAACTGGTTTTCCAGATTCATCCTTTTGTAGTGACACTGTAGAACCCATTGGAGTTCTCATGGTAGAAGAATTCTCCATACCATATCTCTTAATCAACTCCTTAGTGAACTTAGATTGAGAGATGAATATTCCTTCCTCAGATTGTCTAACTTGGAATCCCAAGAAAAACTTTAACTCACCCATGCAGCTCATCTCAAACTTGCCTTACATAAGCCTTGCAAATCTTCTACATAGCATCTTATTGGTAGACCCAAAAATTATGTCATCTACATTGATCTGGACTAATATGCTTGAACCTATGATGCTCCTAAGGAATAGTGTCTTGTATATCCTTCCTCTAGAGAACTTCTTCTCTATAAGAAAGGTAGAGAGGGTTTCATACCAGGCTCTAGGTGTCTGTTTTAACCCATACAAAGTCTTGTGTAATCTAAAAACATAATTTTTGTGTTTAGGGTCAACAACACCTAGTGGCTTCTCAACATAGACTTCTTCCTTTAGTGTACCATTTAGGAGTGCTGACTTTAAATCCATCTGGTAGACTTTATATTCTTTGAATGCTGCATGGGATAAAAATAATCTAATGGCTTCTAGCCTAGCTATAGGTGCAAAGGTTTGATCATAATCTAATCCTTCCTCTTGTCTATAACCTTTAGCCACACTAATCTAGCTTTGTTCTTGACTATAACCCCATACTCATCTAGTTTATTTCTATAGATCCACTTAGTGCCTATAATATTGTGATCACTAGGTATAGGAACTAGACACCAAACTTTGCATCTCTCAAATTGATTTAACTCTTCTTGCATAGCCATAATACAGTTGGGATCTGAATTGGCATCTTCAAACCTTTTAGGTTCTACCTGTGAGAGAAAATTATAGTATAGAACCTCATTGTGATGTCTACTTCTAGTAGCCACACCTAATATGGCATCACCTATAATTTGATCTATAGGATGATCTCTAAGATATCTAACAGCAACAAGAAGGTGTTTATTATCATCTAGTGTTGTAGGAGGATTAGGGTGATTCTCTTCCCCCCCCCCTTAGCTGATGCAGTATCTTCTATAAGAACTTCTATATTGTCCCTAATGTCTAACTCTATGCTAGGTGAGTCACTTATTCTTAGTTTTTCCATTCTAGACTTTACATCACCTAGACTAGAGCTGTTAGATATATCATTACATGAAACAGATGATTCATCAAATACTACATTAATAGATTCTTCTACAACTTGAAGTTTCAAGTTGTAAATCATGTATGTTTTGCTATGAAGACTATACCCTACAAAGATTCCTTCATAGGATTTCTCTGAGAGCTTGGTTAGATAAGTTTTCCCATTGTCCAAGACATAGCACTTGCTTCCAAAAATTTTGAAGTAGGACAGATTTGGTTTTCTGCCTTTCATTAGTTCATAGGGAGTCTTATTGTGATACTTGTTGATCAATGCTCTATTTTGAACATGGAATCCTATGTTTACAGCCTCAGCCCAGAAATATTCTTGGAGAGATGTATCACTCAGCATTGTTCTAGATACCTCAATAAGAGTTCTATTTTACCTCTCAGCAACTCCATTTTGCTGTGGAGTTCTTGGAGAGGAGAACTCCTGAAGGATTCCTAGTTCCTTACAGAATTTTTTCATCCTTTTAGATTGAAATTCTGTATCATGCTCACTTCTAAGTTCGACCACAGTACATCCCATCTCATTCTGAATTTGTTTGACAAAATCAGCAAGGATACCTGGTGTTTCATATTTTTTTCCTTATGAAGAACACTCAAGCAAACCTGGAGTGATCATCCACAATCACATAGGTATAAGACTTCATACCCAAACTAAGGACTTGCATAGGACCAAATTGATCCATATAAAGTAAGTACAGACACCTCTCAGTGTCCTTGGACTGAATGCTCTTAAAAGAGACTTTTATTTGTTTGCATTTTTGACAAGCAGAACATATGCCTTCTTTGGAACATTTTAGTTGTGGGGAATTTCTAACCAAGTCCAAAGAAAATAGTTTACTCATAGCTTTGTAGTTTAAGTGAACCAGCCTCTTGTGCCACTGTACACATAAAGTGTCTTTCTTACTAGCAACAAGACATACTGGTGATTGTTCATTTATACTAAGGAAATTTAGAAAAAAAATGTTATCACTCCTAGTGCCTGATAAGATGATCTCCTGATCACTTGAATTCCTTGTCAGACACTTGTCATTGTGGAAGACAATTTTATATCCTATATCACAAAGCTGACTTATGCTTATCAGATTGGGGTTCAATCCTTCCACATAAGCAACTTTAATGATGGTAACTAGGCCATTAGAAATGTTACCATATTCCTTGGTGAGTCCTTTCTCTGACCCTCCAAAGATGACTTTTGGTCCATTCTTAACTGGAATGTAGTCTCTTAGTAAACTCCTTGATCTAGTCATATGACTAGAACATCCACTATCCAAGTACCATATTAGCCTATTAGTGGTACTTGGCTCCACCTACAAACACAAATTTATTTCACCTTAGGCACCCAACAAGTTTTGGGGTCTTGGTTCCTGTTAGGCTTTGCTGTGTGAAATCTAGCAGACTTTCTAAATAGAGGTGGTTGAAATCTATATGAAGGACCTGTTGGATTATACCAACAATCTAAGGCAAAATGCTCAACCTTCCCACAACACCAACACTCAAATCTGTTATATCTTCTCTTTGGTTGCATATTTGAAGTTGTTTTCTCTTGCAACACAGAATTCTCATCCAATTTCCAAGGTAGAGGTGCATAATTCACACCATTACCTTTTAGATTTGAGTGAGCTACACTAGGATCAGCCCCAAGAATTCCTTGGCTTCTTAGATTGATCACTTTCTGTGGTGGTTCTTGGCCTATATTGCCTTTTATCATCTGATCCTTCCAGCAAGGCTCTTTATTGACCTTGCTGGTAGAGCACTCATGTAACGACTCCATCTGTTCATAGGTATATACTAGAAGCTCCGACCGGGGCCCCATAGCATAAACCATAAAACAGGTGGGGAAGTCACAGAGTGATACCAGAGTTGCGTATCCTAACTCATTGCATTCTAGCAAAAGCCTATAACATGAAGCTGAACTCACACCCATGAATGTCCACCATATAAAAGCTCCACATTTATATAAAACAGGAATGTCCAAATACAAAGTTGGTTGGCCTTATGGCCTTACAAGCCCTTACACAACAGTGGCCTCACACATTGGCGCCCGTGCCGGCCATGTAACGCCCCAAAACTCAAAAGAGCGACAGGAGGCGTTTTGGGCCAAGTTTGGAATTTGGCAGGGGGAACACGGCCTAGGACACGGGCGTGTCCCAGGGCGTGTCTTGCTCGGGTCGATGATCTGACTGAGAAATCTATGAATTTTGGAGTCGACGATCGTCGAGCAGCGAACACGGCCTGAGACATGGGCGTGTCACAGGCCGTGTCTTTCTCGGGTGGTTGGCGAGTTAAGTCATGGGGTGAAACACGGCGTGGAGCCCAGGCATGTTCGGTGGTGACACGGGCGTGTCCAATACCCATGTCCTTCACAGGCTGAAGCCAGTCTATGTTGTTGGTGACACACAATTTAGAGCACGGGCCATGTCGGGTAGATATGGGCATGTCAAATCTGACACGGGCGTGTCGAAGTACCTGTGTCCCTTACGTGTTTTTCTTGGTCCTGTGTCGATGGAAGAACACGCCCAGGAATACGGACGTGTACTGGTTGACATGAGCGTGTAAGGCTCGACACGGGCATGTCGGGTTCTCGTGTTCTTTTCGGGACGCATCGGTTTCGACGGCGAATGGGGAACACGGCCCTGGACATGGGCGTGTCACAGGCTGTGTTTGGACCAGATTTTGGATTCCAAGCCGGGATCGTGGCCGTCTGTTTCCTTATTTTGAGATCCGACGGATGGGGGTTGTTCCTGCAGGGATATACCCGGGTTTAGGGCTTAGAAAACCTCATTTTACTTGGGTTGTTCTCTTTCTAAGATTTAGAGAGAGGGGAGATCAAGGAGGAAGAAGGAGGGAAGATCCGATCACCGGCGGAGCTTCGGAGCTCCAAATTGCGAGCCGACTTCGGATCTACGGAGGCAAGGAGATTGCGGTGCTTTTCATTTGTATAGATTTCCATGGCGCCAAAGAAAAATGCTAGGGTAATGATTCTCATCCTAGGACATGTGAAGTACTCTTTTCCTTTGCATAGGAAGCCTGCTCTCGCGAGTTTGCGGTGAGTTGAGGCGTTCTTTCGGGTAAACATGAATAGTCCCCTTTGTGTACATGTAGAGTCCGTACTCGAGAACGAACTTAGGCATAATGTGTGAAGTCTACCCGAACAAGTTGGTCTGGATCGGTGATGTTGCATTGCATTGAATGGCCGGAGAAGAATCCGTGCGAATGGTTGTTTTTCGGGTTTTCTACACGGTAGATTGCAACAGGGAGCCTTGGGGATTAACTCCAAGGTGCACCCGAAAAACTGGGCAGATGTGTGATTCTGCCAAATATGATGGCCTAGGAGCCAACTTGTACATAAATGGGTTATGTAAAGTGTGTGATCGAATTGGGACTCGGGGAAGATTGACCCGTGCATATGGGTTAAATTGACGTTGCAGTGTGAGCAATGGGTCAGGCCGAACCGTACCCGCCCTATGTCGTTCGGCTAAAGAGACCAAAATATACTTGGCACTTGTCGTTGGCATAGATGGAGGGTCTTAGGAAGTGGCCAGAAATACCAAATGCTCACGAGATATTGTCGTCCAAGGGGCGGTGGTGATACCGCGGTATTGACCGGGTTCATCGAGAATGTGCCCTAAGAGCACGGGGTGTGTGGTCGTGCGTGTCTACGCCTGTGATGTAGTGTTATTACTCTACTGCTTGATTATGCTAACAAAGTGCAGGGAAGGAGCATCGTCGCCCCGAGTTTGGGGGTGGGATCGTTATAATTTTGTCAGCATAGCTGACCATTGACTTTGTTTGCCACCGATGTGGTGGATTGTTGCTTGCAGGTGCTGCGGAGCCGAGCGCTAAATAGCGGGCTAAAGCCCAAGTTGCTGAACCATCCCTCGAAGGACTAATTTGAGTGTTTACTTGCTTTATTCATGTGTGATCGGCCTGTGTGTCGAGGTTTGAAAAACATTTAATTTGGGTAAACAATTGTAAGGCCTTAAGGCTGTTGTACTTGTGTATTGTACTTCATTCCTATTGATTTGAGTAGTGGACATTCATGCTCGTGTTGGGTTCTTTAACTTGTAACTTTATATTGCTTTCGCTAGAATGACTCTGTGTAGGATGTTGTTTATTAGTTGGATGGTTTCCATTAAGTGACCACCCAGTCTGTCTGTGGTATATGGTGTCGGGCCCCGACCGGACCTACTGATATATGCTATGCGACGGATAGGGGTTGTTACAGGCCACGTATAAACAAACATAGCATTTTAGTTTAGCCTTCAAGGGCTAGCGGCAGCAGTAACAGGGCTTTCAGCCTTTATGCGTCCCGCTTGGTTCTCCAGCACCAATACAGGGATAGCCCACCCAACGGTGGCAAACAAGGCAACGGTCAGGATTCAGCTAACCCAATTATAACGACCATATCCCTTTCCCGGGGTAGTGGTATTTCTTCCCTGCAGGCATAGCAATCTCATGCATATATGTTCATCACATATTGTGCACTCACGCACAAACATTCCATCACAACCGTCAGCCACGCGGCCCGACGATCCGTGCATTCAGGGCACATTCTTGGTGTACCGGCGAACCAGGGTCCCACCACTGTCTCAGGGTCGCAACCCAACGGTAAAATTGAGCATTTTGCTCCATGGCGTGCAGCTGGAGACTTTAGTCTTAATGAACTGGGATTGGCCCGTAGACCCCCATTATATCATGGAGCGCAGGCCTAATACTCTTGCCATGCGCTCCAACAGACCACACTTTCAGGTCTCACATCGGACGGACATAAAGCAGTCGGATCATCCAACCCCCGTTGCTTAAGTCGCCTTGCCATCACCGAGTAAGGCGTACTCACGGCTAAATAAAAGGCGCGGGTCGGTTTCACCATTCTCGTTTCCTTGAGAGCATCAGCTCACACATAACCAGACCATTCTCACGGCACTGGCTTCACATTCAACGGTTACCTAGGAGCCACGCCTCGCGTTAGCGACAGAACTAAATTTCCATGCCGAGGTTTAACTGTGCATTCACAGCATTCACTTGAGGGCATTTTCCTGGGCTGCCAAGCCAGTACTTCCTGCTACTCCCCTTCACAGGCACAACCTATCAAGCATTCCAAGCATTAAGGGTACTTTCCTGGCTTACCATGACAGTACTTCCTGCTACTACCCTTCACAGGTACTACACATGAACATCAAGCATTACAAAGGGCATTTCCTGGACGTCCAATCCAGTACTTCCGCTACTGCCCTTCACAGGTATAACCCAACAACACAAGTATCATAATGGTATTTTCCTGGACTACCACTCCAGTACTTCCTTTTCCGGATCTATATGCCAAATGATTGGGGATTCCATGAATCAACCCAAGAGACTCCCATAACAAGCCACCCTCTAGTAGGGGAATCTTATGCACATGCCAAAAGGAAGCCTTCACATGGCTAGGAAGAAAAGTCATTACCCTTGAAGACTGCTTCGGCGCCATGAGCTCCTAGCTGTCTAGAAAGAACCGCAACAGCTTTTCCTCCACAACGCTGGCCTCAGATCTCTAGCCGGAACTCCGCAGCACCATCGGTGGATGGCTCTCCTTCCTCCTCCTTCCTCTCTTTCTCTCTCTAAGTTTTAGAAAGATCAAGGCCAAAGCTCAAAATGAGCTTTTCCAACTGATTTTCTGGCCTTAAGGACACAGGGAGGAAGCCCAGTTATTAGATCCCAGCTGAGATAATGAACGGCCACGATTTTGCCACAAATTCATATTTTTTTCCTGAGACGGCATGTGACACGCCCATGTCCCAGACCGTGTACCTCAAGCGGTGCTCAACCGACTTATCCAGTCCAATACACGCCCATGTGACACGCCCGTGTCACCGGTCATGTCACCTGACACGCCTTCAGACACGCCTGTATCTGTGGCCATGTACTTCAGGCTGCACAAAATCAAGATCAACCCGATCGGGACACGGCCAGTGATATGCCTGTGTCACAGGTCGTATACCCCATGACACACCCGTGTCATGCCCGTGTTCACCAGGCTGCAAATGTCATGGGCACATCCTGCAAAGGACACGGCCTATGGCACGTCCGTGTCCCAGGTCGTGTGCCCATACACGGCAGCTGACACGTCTCGGCTCAATTTCATCGAGCTGAAATTCGTCGACCCACAGAGGACACGGCCTCTGAAACGCCCGTGTCAGAGGGCGTGTGGCCTCATTCTAGTCAAACTGATTTTCATCGAATACTCGTCGGCTGCTCACCCGAGTAGGACACGCCCGTATCCCAGGCCGTGTCACCCAATTTTGCACAACTCTGGAATTTAAGGTGTTACAACCCTCCCCTCCTTACAAAAACTTCATCCTCGAAATTTGCACAAAGTAAGGAACTCAAAAGAAGTGGTTTTATTCCATAATTGCTCACTACAATGTGACACGCACTGCACAACAGTTACAAAAAGAGCTCGGGAAACTCATCTCGCATGGTCTGCTCTCGCTCCCACGTGAGTTCTTCCCGGCCGCAATTGTCCCACCGGACTTTGACCATCCCGACTGTCTTGTTCCGCAACTGTTTCTTGGCACGATCTTCAATCCGAATGGGCCTAACCTTCGTCATTAGCCCATACTCCACCGGTACACGATCATTATCGATCACCTGAGCTGGATCTTTAATGGCCTTCTGAAGCACCAAGATGTGAAACACATCGTGTAATCCACCCAAGTCTGCCGAAAGAGCTAGCCGATATGCAGCTTCCCTAACTCGCTTGACCACTTCAAATGGACCAAGGTATCTGGGACTCAACTTTTTCAGACGTCGAATCCTGTAAATGCCTTTGAAGGGTTTGATCTTCAAGTATACCCAATCACCCACCGCGAACTCCATATTCCGGTGCTTGATGTTGTAGTATTTCGCTTGACGATCTTGGGCTATCAGTATCCTCTCGCGAATAGTGCGTATCGTCGAGTTCGCTTCCTTGATTTCATTATGCCTATACACTTTGGATTCGCTTGCTTCTACCCAAACCAACGGTGTATGGCACTTCCGACCATACATCGCTTCAAACGGTGCCATACCGATGCTCGCTTGGTAGCTGTTGTTGTAGGCAAACTCCACCAAATAGATATGATCTTCCCATCTCTTCCCAAAGTCCAGGGCGCACATCCGGAGCATATCCTCCATGGTTCTATTGGTCCTCTCAGTCTGGCCATCCGTTTGGGGATGAAAGGTCGTACTGAACGCTAATTTTGTGCCCAACAGCTGATGGATTAGCCTCCAATCATTCGAGGTAAACCGCCCATCAAGATCACTTACGATGCTCTTAGGAATACCGTGTAGCCGTACAATCTGCTCCACATAGAGCTTTACCAAACTTTCCATAGAATCGTCCCGAAGGAAGTGTGTCACCTTTGTCAGCCAGTCTACAATCACCCAGATTGAATCATTCCCGCGCTGAGATCTCGGCAACCCGTGCACGAAATCCATAGAAATATCATCGAACTTCCATTCCGGAATCGGCAACGACTTCAAGAAACCGCCAGGCTTCTGGCATTCCGCCTTCACCAAAGCGCAAGTCTAGCATTTGGCTACGTAATGAGCGACATCTTTCTTTAGTCCTGGCCACCAGAATAGTTTCTTCATGTCTTTGAACATCTTTGTGCTCCCAAGGTGAATTGAGTACTTCGTATAGTGGGCTTCGTACATCAACTCTTCCGACAATTTGCCCAAACTCGGGACGCACAAACGACCCTCTTTCCCCAAAGGCCGTCATCCCAGGAGAATTTTCCCTCTGGCCCATCATTAGCATAGCGTTGGAGATTTTCATCCAGCTCCATTGCTTTTCGAATCCGGTCCGCAAGATCACACTGCACCTCCGTCCAGTTCAAACATGCATCGGTTGTAGCATTCTTGTCAACACAAGATATCTCCAACGCTTCCAAATCCTTGATTAGACGTTCATCGTGTCTCTGCAACCAGTTTGCTCTTGCCGGAGCTCTTCGATTCAAGGCATCCGCGACCACATTTCACTTCCCAGGAGTATAATGAATCACAAATGTGTAGTCCCCAAGGAACTCCAACCACCTTCGTTGTCGCATATTCAGGTCCTTCTGCTCCAACAAATACTTTAGGCTCGTGTGGTCTGTATAGATTTCCACTTTCACGCCATATAGATAATGTCGCCACAGCTTCAGTGCAAAGATCACCGCCGTCAACTCTATGTCGTGGACGGGATAATTTCATTCATGCACCTTCAATTGGCAAGAGCCACAAGCAATCACTTTCCCATTTTGCAGAAAAACGCAACCTAAGCCGCTCCCTGAAGCATCACTTTAGATTTATAATCCCTCAGTACCACATGGAGACGTTACCATAGGCGTCGTGGTCCGCCGACAGTTCAGCTCTTCAAAAGCTCACGCGCACTCCGGCATCCAAATGAACTTCTGATCCTTTCTCGTCAGTGTGGTTAGAGGCAAAGCCATTCGCGAGAAGTTTGCAACAAATCGTATATAGTAGCTTGTCAATATAAGGAAGCTCCTGACTTTGGCCACCGAAGACAACACTGCCACTCCTATATGGCCCTGATCATTGTCGGATCTACTGTTATGCCCTCTCCGCTTACCACATGGCCTAGGAAAGCCACTGATGATAGCCAAAACTCGCACTTCGAGAAATTGGCATAGAGCTTATTCTTCCTCAACGTATGCAACACCAACCGCAAGTGGTTTTCGTGATTGGCCTTCTATTTCAAGTACACCAGGATATCATCAATGAAGACAATCATGAACAAGTCCAGATACTCTCGGAACGTTCAGTGCATCAAATTCATAAACACCGATGGCACATTGCACAGCACAAATGGCATGACCGTAAACTCGTAATGCCCGTAACGGGTCCCAAATGCGGTCTTGGGAATATCCTCTTCCCGTATCCTCAACTGGTAATAACCAGACTTCAAATCCAATTTTTAGTAGACGGTTGATCCCACTAGCTGATCGAACAACTCATCAATCTGTGGAATCGGATACTTATTCTTCTCGGTCAGCTTATTCAGTTCACGGTAATCAATACATAACCGCAAACCACCATCTTTCTTTTTCACAAACAGAACATGCACGCTCCAAGGTGACGTACTTGGGCATATATAACCCTGCTCCAGTAACTCTTGCAGTTGGATCTTCAACTCCGCCATTTCTTTTGGCGCGACGCAATATGGCGAGCGGGCCACAGGTTTTGCACCTGGCACAGACTCGATCGTGAAGTCAATCTCTCGCTGGGGTGGTAGCCCAGGGAGATCCTTGGGAAACACATCTGCAAATTCCGATACAACCGGAACATTGCTCATAATGGCCTTTGGCTCAACAGCCTGTATCAGCGTGAAGTAGCACTCTGCACCCTTCCGAACAGCCTTAACGACTTAGAGTGCAGACATCAATATCCCTCCCACTCCTCGCATACCCACAAACTTAGTCTCCTGCTCGGTATGCTGGCCCAATGTGATCTCTTTGGCATTGCAATCAATCAAGGCATGCTGCTCCACGAGCCAATCCATACCAAAGATCACATCAAATTCCGATATCGGTAATACCGATGCAGTCAAACAAAAAGCCCGACTTCCTATTTGGACTGCCACATCACAAGCTCGATTTGCGAGCATCAAACAACCATTCGGCAACACCACCCTGATGTTATCTGTCTTCACACGACTAGGTATCCCAAGCCGCGCTATGAACTCTTTAGACAGAAAAGAATACGAAGCACCCGTATCAAACAGTGCTCGCGCCAGCGTGTCCTGAATCATCACAAATCTTGTGACAATCATGTCACACACACAAGCCGCATACAAATATGCAATAAACAAAACATACAAGAACTTAACTCGTACCTGTGATGACGTCACTCTGCTTAATGGCCTCCTGCAGGCCAAGATTATAGACCCGGGGCTCCGCCTGAGTGGCAGAGGACTCCACGACTGCCTTTCCTTTCACAGCATATGATGCTCCCACCTTATTTTCACTCTTTGGCGGTACTGAAAGTGAGGTGTTAGATCTGAAATACTCTAGAGGGGGGATGAATAGAGTATTTCTTAAATCCTTTACAGCTTTTGCTGTAAATAAAAAAAACTGCAGAATAAAATTAAAGTATAAACACAACAATCATAAAAAGTCACAAACACAACAAGAACAAAAAGAAAGGGCATCCAGACAACACAAGAAATTATAGTGGTTCCCCAACCTGGGTACATCCACTCTTCTACCACCCTGATAGGAATCCACTCAAATTTTTGATCAGGTGCCTGACACCAATGAGATTTTGATCAGGTGCTCAAAAACCAAATCTCAATTCTTTTGGTCAGGTGACTTGTAACCAGGAATAACTTTTGAAGGGAATTATAACCCTTTATATAGTGGGGTATGAGAGATGATATTATCTTATCTTTCTCAATATATAACTGAGAAGACTTAAGTGGAAATAATATTAGCAAAGAGCTCCCCCTGAGATGTAGAATGGTTCAGGAAAGACTGGAGCTTTGCTTCAGGGTGATAGGTCTTCAGTCTTTATCAGCCTTGACTAGAAAATATTCAGGAACTTCTTGACAGATGGATTTATTGTTGTCCTTTGAAGTGTCTTGGAGTGTTGAAGAAGGAAGACTCTTGATATTGATTTGGTGTTCTTCTTCTTCAGATAGTTGATGTTCTTCTGGTCTAGGGCTTCTTTTCTATATCATAGTTCTTTATCTTTTTATTAGAGTTCTGTCAAGAGAGAATAACAGAGAGTTTCTTGTTGCAGACTGACTAACTGTGTATCTATGTTGTCTATCTATCTCTATATGTCTGTCCAGGAAAGGAGAGGAAATTTCTTTTATATTTTGTGAAGAAATTCTCTTTCGAAATTTGAATTCCTCTGCATTAATTGCTGACGTCCTTGAGAATAAACTGCATTGATTTATCTCCCCAACTGTCCCATGAAAAAATGGCAAGCAATAATCCTGGAGAATATAATCAATGTTCTATCCAACAGTTATTTTTAGCATTGATTACTCAGGAATTATTGCAATAGGAAGGGGATAGAATGAAGGAAATAACTAAGTCTGGATTCGTCGAAAAGAGAACAGAAATCATCGAGCTGAGTCCCCAGTTCGTCGAACTGAGAAGCTGTGTTCGTCGACCAGATGTCTTCTGTTCGTCGAGCTGAGTTCCAAGATCGTCGAGCAAAGAGTAGAACTGTATTGATTCGAAACTTTGACAATTCTGTGTATGGAGTTCGTCGAGCTGATAACTGGTTTCGTCGACTGAAGTTCAGCAAAGTATTTCTGGACTTAGAATATTTTAGATGCTTTTGGAATGAAGTGTTGAAGTGAAGTATCCAGAAATCATCGACCTGAGAATTTGTTTCGTCGAGCTGAGCATGACAATCGTCGACCTGAGTTCGACGAACATCAAACTCATTTTACTGAGTCTTTGGACATTTTCTAAGTCTTGAGTCTCTAGCAGTCTGATTGTTGGGTATTTCATCCACATGAACCCAGATTTGATGAAGTCACCCTGGAACTAAGATAAATTAAGTTGTATTTGATGCTTGGTTTGAGCTATATGTTTGCAGGAGTTTCACTGGGAAGTGTAGACCAATGTCAGCCCACAGTGGGTCACCAAACACAGGAACTATGCAATGTAATCCCTCATTGCATATTCCATGGTGTTGACTCATGTGTGGTCTCTCTATTGGGATACACTTCATATTCAAGCTATTAGACTATGGGAAAGACATTGGAAGTTGGCTACTCTAGAAGAATCAATTTTTCCCACATCAGAAAAATTCTAAGTGTTTTACTCGAGTAGTGCTTTCACCTACTCGAGTAGTCTGGGTATAAATTACTCGAGTAGAGGAATCTTGTACTCGAGTAGACATAGTCATATACTCGAGTAGCTAAGTCACCTACTCGAGTAGACCAAGTTATATACTCGAGTAGCATGCTTATATACTCGAGTAGATCAGTCTTTATACCCGAGTGCCAGAAGGGTTTTCTCATCTAAATTTCTCTAAGTCATATACTCGAGTAAGTATACTCACTTACTCGAGTAGATAGGTACATACTCGAGTAGTTTATTTTACCTACTCGAGTAGTTCCTGTGTCACCCGTGTACCTTGCATTTTCCCTACTCCAGAATTTTTCTAAGTCTTTTACTCGAGTAGAACCTTCACCTACTCGAGTAGGTTACTTCCTCTCGAGTAGTTTAGTTCAACTACTCGAGTAGTTGCCAGCAGACCTCTTCAGAATTTTTTTTCTAAGTATTCCACTCGAGTAGTACTTCATGTACTCGAGTAGGTTATGTAATATACTCGAGTAGCTCTTCCAGTACTCGAGTAGATCCTCTATATACTCGAGTAGGTCTCTTAGTATACTCGAGTAGTTCTGTCTATATACTCGAGTAGTTGATCTCAATATACTCGAGTAGTCTGTTTATACTTACCCGAGTATGTTTCCCATCATATACTCGAGTAGCTATTAAACTACTCGAGTAGTTATTGACTTACTCGTGTAGTTGGCCATATAATTCCGAAAATTTTCTAAGTCATTTTTCTAACGAGATTTTTCTAATCACGCGACATGATTGATCCACGTGTACATCATTAAGACCGATTATGACCGTTAGTCTCTCCTATAAAAGGTCCTATCAGAAAATGACAAACCCTAAGTTTTTCTCAAAGCCTTCTTGTAATCTCTTTTTCGAGAAAGATTCTTCAGCCGCCTCTCTGACTCTCGCGAAACGGAAGCCGTCGCCGCCGCCTTCTTCTCCGGCTAAAGCTTCTACTTTCAGAGGTTTATTCTGAAGAAAAGTTACAGATCGAGATCAACTTCACTGATCTTTTTTTTTCTCTCGATTTTTGTAAAAGGAAGTAGATCCAGATCGAGGCCGAGACCTTCTTCACCGATTTCTGAAAAAGCTGCTAAGTTGAAAAGAAGAAGATCCTGGCCATTTCCTTCGGATCTGAGTGATTTATTGTTTGTGTTCTTGTAAACTCTTTATTAATGTTGTAGGACAAATCTTCTCCGAGTGTAGGAGTTTTTCACTCCGAGTTTGTAGGAAGTGCTATCTTCCGAGGTGTAGATCCGTTTTGTTTGGATCGAATTTGTAGGAACTTTGTTCCTAGGGTAGGATCGATTTTTGATCCAAGATAGTGGAGTAGCCGAGTCTAGTTGATTGCTAGATCGGTGAGGGAAAGTGGATGTACCCAAGGTTGGGGAACCACTATACAACTTGTGTCATCTGTGATATTGGTAGATATTTCTGTGCAGTGCTCTAATTAATTTTTATTCCGCAAAAGACGCACAAACCACCTATTCACCCCCCTCTAGGTGATTTAGGCCGACAACAGTTTTCTTTCAATTGGTATCAGAGCCAGATTCATCGTTAAAAGGTTAACACCTTGATCAGATCCAGATCTGTTGTCTGAAAGATTCTACCATAAAATGGACAAGGGCAAAGATTTCGCAAAGCTTCCTCTGTGCAACAAAAATAACTTCCCCATGTGGAAAGAAAAGATAAATTTTTTCATGGAAGCTGTGGATCCAAGGATCTTCATGATTGTTGAAGAAGGTCCTTACGTTCCCATGACTATGTCCACTATCGACCCTACCAAGAGAGTTCCCAAGAAGCTAATGGATCTCGACAAAGATGAGATTGCACTTGTCTCTCTCGACAAGAAAGCTAAAAACATAATAGCAAGTGCAGTCGATGACTCGATGCTGCAGAATTTGATTCACTGTCAATCAGCTAAGGAGATGTGGCACTCCTTAGTCACTTTGATGGAAGGGACTGAAGAAGTAAGGGATGATCGGACATCCCTCCTCAATCAAAAATATGAAGCGTTCCGACAAGGGAACAAGGAAACAATTTCCGACACCTTTGAGAACTTCTTCAAGATTGTAAATGGCCTAAGGGTGTATGGCCGTGTCTTCACAAACGGAGAACTGAACGACAAATTCTTGAGATCCCTAACCAAGGAATGGGATAAGAAGGTATGTGCCATCAAGGAGTTCGGGAAGCTAGCTGAAACGGACCCGCAAAATCTCTTTGGAAAGCTTATGTCCTATGAACTCCAAATCAATACAAGAAAAGCTGAAGAAGAGAAGGGCGGGTATGCTCTAAAGGAGAAATCTGTCGCTCTAAAGGCAGACACCTGCAGAAAGACTAAGGCTGCCTCCCCCGCTCCAGCTCCAGAAGTTGATGAAGAAGAAGAAACATCAGAGCCCAGCACCTCAGGCTCTGAACTATCTGAAGGAGAGTTCTCCTTCCTCTCAAGGCAATTCAAGAAGTTTCTTAATAAAAAGAAACAATGGAAAGGCAAGGATGCCTCACACAGAAGATCGTGGCGCGATGACGATCGACAAAGAAAAGGCTCAAGCAGCCACAACAGGTATAACACTAAACAGAACAAATACGTTTCAACTGACATCATTTGCTACTGTTGCAATAAGCCAGGTCACGTCATTGCTGACTGCCCCCACAAGAAGAAGGAGGGTGGCAGAAGGGAAGATAAGAAATCCTCACACAACAGAAAGAGGAAAGAGAAGAGCCTCATAGCCAAAAGGAGCAAGACTCTTAGCGACTCCGACTTCTCAGAGTCAAGCGAAGAAGAAGAAGCTTACTTTGGGCTAATGGCTCAAACAGATGATGAACAAGAGCCCCAGTTCACTGGGAAGGTAAACTCTCACACCCCTCTCTCAGAGTCTGAAGTCTCTAAACATGATTGTGAGAGTAGCTCCTCTGACGATGAGTCAGAATTGATGGCCCAGTATAAGGAGTTAATCATGGCTTACGACAAATGTCGTCGAGTCGTGAAGACTCAGGCTAAAAAGATCAAATCTCTAAAAGCCGAAGAGAGCAACTTGAGAGAGAAAGTCGCAAAGACTGACTCCCTCGAAGAAAACTTCAATAATGCTATTGAAGAATACAACAAGGCTCTCGATCACCTTGACCTGAAGGAGAAGATCATCAAAGGATTTGAAGCCGAACTCGCGGCTGAAAGGAAACTTGTTGAGAGTTTCTCTAAGCCCAAGACGGTTCTTCCATTCGTTGCTGAATTCTCAGCAAAGGCCAAGGGAGCTGGACTAGGCCATGAAGAAGCTCCTAGTAAATCCTCTAGGAGAAACAAGAATCAACGGAAAAATAAGGCCACAAAAAAGGCCTCAGCCGAAGAAAAGGGAAAAGCCCCTCAAAATCAAACCACATTCAGAAAGGTCATCTTTCCAACAAATGAGTTTGATTTTGACTCATCATACGGGCACTTTGCTAGGCCTACTCATGTAGAGCCAAAGTCCCGCTATCAAGGATGGGCTCGACCCCGAAACTTTGGCGAAAGTGTCTTTAATGGACCTTATGAAGAAGTTGTTCTTCAGAGCTATGGCCCTTTCAATCATGGGCATAACTTCAAGAACGCACCAAAGACAAAGCCTGCTGTAGAAAAGCCTATAAAGGAGAAGAAGCCATGTGATTTCCATCACCATGAGGCATCTTCCTCCAAGAATGCTACCCCTGCTAGACCAAAGCTCCAAAAGGTCAAGCAGGAGATTTTGAGGAAAAGGTACAATAGATTTGATTGTTGGTGCTGTGGCAAGGTTGGTCACTTCGCCATAGATTGCTGGTTCAATTCCAAAAACGCTGCAACCCCTCATGTCAGCAATATGAGAAAGACCGCTCATAATGCCAACACTCGTAGGGGGAGCACTTTAACCCGAGACCAAGGACCCAAACGTGTTTGGGTTCCTAAGGCAAATTGACTGTGATTGCAGGGATGTCCAAAGGCCAACAAAATGCCTATCTGGTATTTGGACAGCGGATGCTCTCGGCATATGACTGGGACGAGAAGCCTCATTCAGAACTTTACTCCTGTCGTGAACGGACCAAAGGTCATCTTTGGAGGTTCAGACCGTGGAATTACTAGAGGCTATGGTATGATTACTAACGGCAATGTATCCTTCTCGGATGTGGCCTATGTTGAAGGATTGGAACACAATCTATTAGCATAAGCCAACTCTGCGACAAAGGATACATACTTGAGTTCCATGCTGAAAAGTGCTTGATAAAATCCGTTGACAATATGGAAACGATTCTATCCGGCACTCGAAGTAGGAATATTTTCTGATTAAATTTCATCTGTCTAGATTCCTCCACACCAGTGTGTCTTTTGGCAAAAGATAGTGCGTCTCTTGGTGACCAATGGCACATGAGACTAGCACATATTAATTTCAAAACAATTAATAAACTATTTTCAATGAACTTGGTACGTGATGCCCCAAATGTCAAATGCGTCAAAGACAGACCTTGTCATGCATGCGTAAAAGGCAAGCAAATAAGGGCTACCTTTAAAAGATTATTGGCAAAGACTCTAACAGATGTCTCCATCTATTGCACATGAACTTGTTTGGTCCACTGCAGATTAGAAGTTTGGGAGGCAAGGAATATACATTGGTAATTGTTGATGACTACTCGCGCTTTGCGTGGGTGTTCTTTCTGAAACACAAGTCAGATACCTTCGATATCTTTACCAATTTTGTCAGGCAAGTCCAGAATGAATACAACTGCTCCATAGTCAAAATCAGAAGTGACAACAGAACAGAGTTCAAATCTGGGGCCATGACAGAATTCTGTGAAAGCTTAGGTATCTTTCATGAGTTTTCCTCTCCTCGTACTCCACAACAAAATGGAGTGGCTGAGAGAAGGAACAGAACACTCATAGAGGCCTGCAGGACCATGTTGAGTGATGCTTCACTACCGGAGTACTTCTGGGTTGAGGCCGTCAACACTACATGCCACGTGCAAAATCGAGCACTCATAAACAAAGACCACAATAAGACTCCTTACGAACTTTTGAAAGGCAGAAAACCAACAGTCGCTTACTTTAGAATCTTTGGCTGCAAATGTTTCGTACTTAACAATGGCAAGTATCATACCACCAAGTTCAGCGAAAAGAGCTTTGAAGGTACTTTTGTAGGATATAGTAGTCATAGTAAGGCATATAGGATTTTTAATAGAAAAACCCTGGTGGTGGAAGAATCGATACATGTTGTATTTGATGAGACGAGCTTGCTGCAAAGCAATCCGTCTAGTGTGCTCATTGAAGATGCAGGTGAAAAGGTGAAAGAAACCAGCTTGGATGATCCGTCCGAAGAAGAAGGCAAGAAGTTCATTAAGATCACCACTCTCACTCCCATTGGAGAGGCTGATGATCAAAATGAAGAAGTCATCCAGGATGAAGAAATCACTCCGGTGCTTGAAGATAATCCAGATGCAAAGACTCTAGAGCTCAGACATCTGAAGGATCACCCCATGGACCAGATCATAGGAGATCCCCGGGATGGTGTCAGAACTCGGAGAGGTTCAACTAATGAGAATCTTCATTTGAGTTTTCTCTCACAGGTTGAACCAAAGAAATTTGAGGAAGCAAACTTAGACGCATCGTAGATAATGGCAATGGAAGAAGAGCTAAATCAGTTCAAGCGCTACAATGTGTGGATACTGGTTCCAAGACCCAAGGGAAAGAACATCATTGGAACAAAATGGGTCTTCAGGAACAAGATGGATGAAGACGGGACTATCATAAAGAATAAGGCCAGACTCGTCACTAAATGATATCGTCAAGAAGAAGGAATCGACTTCGACCAGACCTATGCTCCAGTGGCCAGGCTGGAGGCAATAAGGTTGTTCCTAGCATATGCTGCCTTCAAAGGCTTCACCGTCTATCAGATGGACGTGAAGTCGGCCTTCCTGAATGGTAACTTAAAGGAGGAAGTGTATGTGGAATAACCTCCAGGTTTCGTTGATCCTAACTTTCCCGATCATGTCTATTTTCTGCACAAGGCCCTATATGGTCTGAAACAAGCTCCTCGAGCTTGGTATGAAACGTTGTCTACCTTTCTACTTGAGAACAAGTTCACAAGGGGAAAGATAGAAAAGACATTATTTCTTAGGGAAATACAAGGCAAGATTTTGCTGGTGCAAATCTATGTCGACGACATTATCTTTGGCTCTACAGACAATAACCTCTGCAAAAAGTTCTCAAAACTTATGCATGGGAAGTTTGAAATGAGTAGTATGGGAGAGCTGAAGTATTTCTTAGGGCTTCAAGTGAAACAATCTGAAGATGGAATTTTCATCTCACAGACCAAATTCACCAAAGAGCTAATTAAGAAATTCGGAATGGAGAACGAAACCTCTATGAGGACTCCAATGGGTTTAACTATATCTCTGGACAAGGATGAGAAAGGGAAACCTTTTGATGAAACCAAGTACAGAAGCATAATTGGATCCTTGCTCTACCTTACTGCCAGTAGGCCTGACATAATGTTCTCAACATATGTCTGTGCTAGATTTCAGGTGAACTCTAAGGAATCTCATTACGCTGCTGCAAAGCAGATCCTGAGATATCTTAAAGGCACACCAAATCTTGGCTTATGGTACCCAAGAAGTAATGACAGCGAACTAATTGGATTTTCAGATGCAGATTTTGCAGGTAGCAGAGACGACCGGAAAAGCACCTCAGGGACTTGCCAATTCTTCGGAAGAAGGCTAATTTCCTGGAGTAGCAAGAAGCAGAACTGTGTCGCAATCTCAACGGCCGAGTCAGAGTACATCTCTGCAGGCAGTTGTTGCGCACAGTTGCTATGGATAAAGAATCAGTTCGAGGACTACAACCTGCAGTTCAAGGATATACCCTTGTACTGTGATTCCTCCAACATAATTGCAATAGCCAACAATCCAGTCTCTCACAGCCGGACAAAGCACATTGAGCTAAGGTACCACTTCATCCGGGAATATGTGGAGTATGGAGACATAGATCTCCAATATGTGCCTATAGAGAAGCAAGTTGCAGATATGAAAGGGGAAACTAGATCTGATATACTCTAGAGGGGGGGTGAATAGAGTATATGGTGCTTTTTAAAACACAAAGAAAATCTTTTGTAAGGCTTTACAACAATTGTTGTAATGAATGTGAGCAGGGAAGCAGAAATAAAATAAACCACAAAACTAAGCTATGCACAAAAGAATCTAGTCCAGAAACAAAAGAAAAACATGCACAACCAGAAGACACAAGGAAATATAGTGGTTCCCCAACTTGGGTACATCCACTCTTCTACCACCCTAGGTAGGAATCCACTGCAGGATGAGTTGATCAGGTGTCCTGGGCACCAATGAGCTTTTGATAAGGTGCTCAAAAACCAAATCAGATTTTTTGATTAGGTGTCTTGCCACCAATGAGCTTTTGATAAGGTGCTCAAAAACCAACTTCAAACTTTTGAAGGGAGTTTGAAAAACCCTTTACAGAATGGGGGTGAGAGAGTGATGGCAGTCTTCTCTTTCTCAAGCAACTGAGAAGACTATGTGGATTCAGTGATGTTGTCAAAGCTCCCCCTGAGTCCTTGAAGTCTTCAGGAAGATGAGCTTTGCTGAAGGTGATAGGCCTTCAAAGATAGATCTCCAGCAAAGGATGATTTCAGCAAGCTGAAATATTGAGTGTCTGGAGTCTTGAAGTGATGTTGGCCTTGAACACTTGAGAGCTGAAGAGATCTTAAGATTTGAAAGCTTGATCTCTTGATGAGTGTTCTTCTGAATTCTTGTTGACAGAAAATTTTTCAGAGTCTCTGTATATTGAAAGATGTCTTGTTCTTGTCAATCTCTCTTAACTGTGCTTATTCAAGAAAAACATTCTCTCTTTTATTCTCTGAATCTCAATAGGAAAATTGCTCTGTCAAAGATAGCCGTTGGTCTGAATTAATTACAGCCTTAATTGCATAAAAGGTTCTGAAGGAAAGTCCACTGATATATTCCTTGAAAAATCCCTTGAAACTTGCTCCAGAATTAAATGAAAACGGCTGGCAGATCTTCTGACTTAAATGCAGAATAACTTCTATCTTGATTTGAATTTGAATTCTGAAGATCAACTGAAATCGTCGAACTGAGCTCTGCTATCGTCGAGCTGAGCTCAGCGAACTGGAAAAAGCAAGCAGCAAAGAAATCGTCGATCTGAGCTCAAAGATCGTCGAACTGAGCTCAGAGATAAAGATCCAGTACAGAGTCAAAATCGTCGACCTGAGCTCAGCGATCGTCGAATGGAGTTCGACGATATTGAGAAGTTAAGCTCAGCGATCGTCGACCAGAGCTCGACGATATTGAGAGGCTTGAGCTCAGCGATCGTCGAATGGAGCTTGACGATCTGCCAAAGTTGAGCTAGACGATCGTCGACCGGAGTTCGACGAAACGTCGTGCTGAGCTCGACGATTTGGACTTAGTCTCCAGAAAAACTTGGGTCTTCAGAGCAGCTTTCAAACCTAGACTCCTGATCCCTTAGACTCAATTCTAATTGACCTATAATCTATACAGAAGGTCAAAACATAGAATCCTAGAGACATAGTGATCCTGACCCAAATTAGTAATAGGGTGTTCCAACAATCTCCCCCTATTTGGGTTAGGAGAACTATTTACAGACATTGAAAAACAAACAACATCAGACAGAAAAACATAAAACAACAACAACAAGACACAGAGCAGAACCATCACAGAGATATATTATATATGTGATATCCAGATAGCAGTTAGAAGAACCAAAAGTTGTCACCTTACAGAGTTATTCCTTTTCTTTGCCTTTTACCATTTTAATTTCCCTGTTAGGATTTAATGCTTGTTGTTTTGATCTGGTATCATCAGCTGCACCCAAATAGATTTGCTTTGAAGCCCTGGGAACCACTGCAGCTGGATGCAACTCCATGTACCTGTCTGCATCAAAAAACTTACTGGAAGCATATCTTTCTAACTCTTTTTGCCTCTGCTCTGACATGGTGGATATGTTGGAGGTGTCTAGCCCTTGTTCCTTTGCTTTCTTTATCTGATCTAAGGCAGCCAGTTCTTTCATCCTTGCAGTCCAAGCCATAGGATTTTTCTCAGGATCCTCAAATGGAACAGGTGGCTCATACCTGTTGGAAGTAGTTTCTTGAGGTGTCCTGGCAGTCACATTTTCTCTAAGCTTATAAGGGAATGGACCTGAAGATGTATCAGAAGAAACATGTCCACCCCTGGAATAAGGATGCTGCCTGGAGTGTCCTTTGGAGTAAACCTGAGTTTCTCTTTGGTTTCCCCTATATCCTCCCCTTCTAGAGTAGGACCCCCTAGATTGGCTTTCCCTTTGATATGTTCTTGCATGAGGCTGGTAGGGAGCCTGGCTTCTAGCAGGGCCTGATCTTGCAGAGCTGCCACCTGCACCTGTATCAGGTGGAGGTGGTGGAGGAGGATGAGGGTGCTTGGACTGGGAAGAATCTTTATCAAACTTCCTCTTCTTCTTCATTGCCTTTAACTGGTTCCTGGAGAATTGCATCCAATGCTCAGAGATTGGGCAATTGTGCAGAATATAATATGGAACATCATTATCATCTCTGACTTTGGCAGGAGGAACTCTCTTCAAGGCCTTACTTCTTGCCTTTCTTTTCCTTGCAATTGTGGCAGATGAGTCATCAGAAGCAGTAGCATAATCCTCAGATTCAGAGCTTTGTTCATCATACAGTGCATCAAGCTTCTTCATCAAATCCTCTTTTAACTGGACAGCAGCTGATGGGGCAGAAGATACAGAAACAGGAGGAGCAACAGGAGCAACAGCAGATGTTACAACAATTACAGGAGCAGCAGCAGCTTCAGAGATAATAACTTCTACAGCAGTGGCAACTTCAGAGATAGCAACTTCAACAGCAGGCTCAACATCAACAGCCTCTGTCATCAGAAAATCCTGTGAGAAGGGCTCAACAGCAGCAATAGAAACAGTTTCTGCCTCAGTAGCAACAGCAATTCCAGAGGTAGACACAGCATTGTCTTCAGCAGCAGCAGCATCAGCATCATCATAAGCAGCATTCACTGACTGAATGAAATCAGAGAGGATTCTGGGGTCACAGCAGGAGAAGGGCACTAGAGCCCTGGTCAAGTCTTCTGACTGGGCAGCAAGAACCTCTGGGGCTGGACAGTATAGACTTCTGGAATGCAGCTGAAGTAAGTAGGGTCAAAGGTAGACAGCAAAGACCTTAGGTCTATTGCAAGTACTGGAATGGCAGCAGCAGCAGACACAGAACTAGTGGCAGTAGCAGTAGCAGAAGCAACAGCAGCATCAGAAACACCAGCAGGAGGAGCAGCAGCAGCAACAGCAGCCTGGAAGCTGGCTTCATAGGGCATCTCCCCCTGCCTGGATGCAGAATCCTGTGCATCAAGGCACACTGCTGGGGGTGCTGCTATGGGGGTAAGGAAAGAGGACAGCCTGGCAGAGAGAGCTGCCACTGATTGTTGCAGAGGAGCTAAGGAGGCCTCCATGAGAAGGGAGAGCCTAGGAGCAAGGAGCTCATACAACAGATCAGCAAGGGCTGGGAGATCTACATGCTCAAGGGGAGCAGAGGTAGAAGGTACAGGGATGGCTGAGGGAGCTGGAGGAGGAGGGCTGAAGGGTGGAAGGGATGGCTCAGGAGAGGGTATGGTAGAGCTGGAGGGTACAGGAATGGAAATGGAGGGAGTGAAGGTGGGTTGATCAATAAGTTGATGGAGAAGGTCTTGGAAAGTTGTTGAGGTGGTGGGGAAATCTGGAGGAGAGGAGGGGGAATCATCCATGTAGGAGTCATCCAAGAGAGTGAAGGATGGAATGGATGTAGAGGAGGTGACATCTGGAGGTGGATAGGAGAAAAGGGGATGGAAGTGGTCTGCTGGAGGAGATGAAATTGTTGCTGGGGATGGAATTGAGGTTGGAGATGGGCTGGAAATGGTAATGGTGGAGGTTGCTGGAGAGGTGGATGGAGCTGGAGGAGGGGAAGCAGCAGCACTGGCAGCAGGCAGGTCTTCTGCAGGGGCAGAGACCTGGGGTGGAGTGACTCTAAGAGTCCTGGTGCCTGAAGGGCCAGAAGAGGAGGGCCTGGAGATTTGCCTGTCCCATTTGCCAAAAAGGGCACAGGTGAGTCTCTTGGAGGCATTGATGTGCACTCCAGAGGAGACTAGCAGTGCAGGGCACTTAGTCTGGAGGAATATTCCCAGAATTCTTCCAAAGTTGACAAAGGTCTTGTTGATCTTTTTCTTCAATAGATCAAAGAACACTTCTCCCCAGTTAAAGCTTTTTCTATCTACTAGAGCTCCCATAAGGCAGAGCTGGAATCTGGAGATAGTATCATGAGCAGAATTCTTGGCCAAAAGGACCTTGCCTACAACATCAGCCATAAACCTGTATTCCACAGACAGGTTTCTCTTAAACAGTTTGCTAGGGTTCCCCTCAGGATGACCCATCCTGGCAAGAACATCAGCAAACTCTTCTCCAGAAAGGTCAGCAGAGTCTTCACCATTCCTGAAGCCAAATACCTCTGTGAGTACTGCTGAAGTCAGAGGTACCTGGGTGCCACCAATGGAGCCAACTATGGTGTTGTTGTCCAGGTTGTGGGCAGTATATACCCATTCTTTAATTTCATCAGATGCTAGTTTGATTCTGGTGGACATCAAGGCAGTTAATTGCTGTTCTTTGAATAAGTTGAGAATATCTTGGAAGATTTGATCTGTGGTGTTGAAGGAATCGAAATCGATGTCAAAGCCGGCATCAAATTTCATTGCAGAGAGTACAGCAACTGAAACGGCCATGGTACCTGCAAAAAATCAACAAACAAAACGACCAAGGTAGAACTGTTTGGAGGGAAGAAAAGTTTGCAGAGAAATTGAAAGCGCAAGAGAGAACGACGGCGAAAAAAGAGTTTTATATTAGGGTTCGACGCAGAAAAGGAAAGATCGTTGAACTCCGTTCGACGATCGAGGCTCCTAAAGGAATCTGAAGAGACTCCAAAATCGTCGATCTCCGTTCGACGATCTGGAAAGGCGTCGAGCTCCGTTCGACGATCGTTCAATGAACAAAATCGTCGAGCGCCGTTCGACGATCGTTGACCAGAGGAGATAGTCCATACTATTAGAGGGGCGCTGAACTCAGTTCGACGATTCTGGAAATCGTCGAACTCCGTTCGACGATCTTTGGGAAAATCGTCGAGCGCAGTTCAGAGATCAGAGAATTTCTAGATACTAAGAAAAATCAGAAATTTTGCCTAGTCTTGGTCAATTTTAGCTTTCAAAATCTTGGGTTTTATTTGAGACTTCCTCCATCTAGCATGCCTAACTGATTTAGGAAGAAAGTATGTTTCTTTTCATCCAAAGGCTTGGTGAAAATATCTCCCCTTTGTAAATCAGTTGGGATATACTGCAATTCAATTTTATTCTTCTCAACATTATCCCTTAAGAAATGATGCCTAATTTCTATATGTTTTGTCCTACTATGGAGGACTGGATTTTGAGCTATGGAGATAGCACTTGTATTGTCACAAAATATTTTTGACTTCTCTAAGGTGTAACCATAGTCTAGGAGTTGATTTTGAATCCACAATATTTGTGAACAACAACTGCCTGCAGCCATGTATTCAGCTTCAGCAGTTGAAGTTGACACAGATGTTTGTTTCTTGCAAAACCAGGAGACAAGTCTATCACCAAGGAACTGACAAGTTCCACTGGTGCTTTTCCTGTCAATTCTGCATCCAGCATAATCAGCATCAGAGAATCCAGTTAACTCAAATGCTGAATCTTTTGGATACCAGAGTCCTAGATTTGGACAACTTTTAACATACCTGAGAATCCTCTTTACTAATGTGAGGTGTGACTCTCTAGGGCTAACTTGGAATCTAGCACATATACATGTAGCAAACATTATATCTGGTCTACTAGCTGTAAGGTACAGTAAGGAGCCAATCATTGCTCTATATGTTGTCTGATCAACAGGTTTCCCATGTTCATCAGCATCCAATACAGCATTGGTAGGCATGGGTGTTTTCATGCAAGATGCCTCAGACATGCCAAATTTCTTAACCAGTTCATTAGCATATTTGGTTTGAGAAATAAAGATGCCCTCAGCATGTTGTTTGACTTGCAATCCTAGGAAGAAGGATAGCTCACCCATGCTACTCATCTCAAATTTAGAGTGCATTAGGTTGGAAAACCTTCTGCATAGTTTTGAGTCGGTAGAACCAAAAATGATATCGTCTACATAAATTTGTACTAGTAGGGTATGGGACTTATGGGTTCTAATGAAAAGAGTTTGGTCTACTCTACCCCTTATAAAATCATTTTTCAAGAGAAAGCATGCTAGGGTCTCATACCATGCTCTGGGAGCTTGCTTGAGACCATATAATGCTTTATTCAATTTAAAAACAAAATCAGGATGAGTTGGAGAGATAAAACCTGGAGGTTGTCTGACATAGACTTCCTCTTTGATGTCTCCATTTAAGAAGGCACTCTTGACATCCATTTGATAAACTTTGAAGCCTTTGTGAGCTGCATAAGCTAAGAAAATCCTGATGGCTTCTAATCTTGCAACAGGTGCAAAGGTCTGGTCGTAGTCAATTCCTTCTTCTTGAGAATATCCTTGGGCAACTAGCCTTGCCTTGTTCCTTACTATTACTCCTTGATCATCCAGTTTGTTTCTGAATACCCATTTTGTTCCAACAATGGAATGATCCTTAGGCTTTGGCACTAGTTCCCATACTTTGTTCCTCTCAAATTGATGCAGCTCCTCTTGCATGGCAATGATCCAGTGTGGATCTTGCTCTGCATCTTGAATGGACTGAGGTTCAATTTGAGAAAGGAAGCAGGTGTGCAACAGGTTTTGGTTGACCTGATTTCTGGTTTGCACACCAGCTGAGAGTTCTCCAATTATTTGGGTAATTGGATGGTCTCTGGATGTTACTAAGTCAACAGGGGTTGTTGATTGTTCATCAACCTGTATTGTTGTTTCCTCTTGTGGTACAACAACTGGCTCTTCAAGCTGAGCTTCAATATGTTGAGCATTGCTTTCATCTTCACTGCTTTCATCCTCTTGAACAACCTGTAGCTTGTTCATATCTTCAACTAGAGAGTGTTCCTGCAAAGGTTCTATGGTAGAAGAAATCTTCTCCTTGAAAGACATGTTAGTTTCATCAAAAGAGACATGAACAGATTCCTCAATTTTCAATGATGATTTATTATAAACCCTATATGCCTTACTGATCATGGAGTATCCCAGAAACACTCCTTCATCAGCTTTGGCTTGAAATTTTGCTAGATGTTTCTTATCATTATTGTGAATATAACAAATGCAACCAAAAATTTTGAAATAGTCAACTTTAGGTTTCTTCCCTTTGAGTAATTCATAGGGAGTCTTTCCCTTCAGTTTATGTATCAGACTCCTGTTCAGCACATAGTTGGAGGTGTTTACTGCCTCTGCCCAAAAGGATAGAGGTAGATGAGCATCTGACAACAATGTGGTGGCAGATTCAATAAGGGTTCTATTTTTCCTTTCAGCTACCCCATTTTGTTGAGGAGTTCTAGGAGCTGAGAAAGTGTGCCTGATCCCTTCACTCTGACAGAACTCTTGCATAAGAAGAGAATCAAACTCTGTCCCATGATCACTTCTGATCAGGGCAATGTGAGTATTGAACTCAATCTTTACACATTTGAGAAACTCTGTCAGACACTTAAAGTTATCAGACTTCTTCCTTAGAAAGAACACCCAAGTGAATCTGGAGAAGTCATCTACAATCACTAAAGTGTAGGATTTCCCTCCTAGGCTTTGTACTGTGATGGGTCCAAATAGATCCATGTGTAACAGATACAATATCCTAGGTGAATCACTCTTATTAAGTGACTTAAAGCTGTTTTTAGTTTGCTTGCCTAATTGACAAGCCTTGCAAAGTCCTTCCTTCTTGTAGGGGCCAGAAGGTAGTCCTCTAACAAGGTTGTCCTTGGATAGCCTAGCAATAGTTCTAAGGTTTAGGTGTCCTAATCTCTTATGCCATAAAACATTTGGTCTATGAACTGAATTGAATAAGCAGATGTCTACAGTAGTTGAAAGAAAATCTACTAAGTAGATGTTACCTTTCCTTTTACCTGTTAACACAGTTGTGTTGTCCTCTGATTTGATTTTGCATGAAGTTTTGCTGAAGTTCACTTGGTAGCCTTCATCACACAGCTGACTGATGCTGATTAGGTTGTGCTTCAGTCCTTCCACATATGCTACCTTCTTGAAGGTTACAGAACCAATCTGGACTGCTCCATATCCTTTAGTTTGTCCAAAGTTGGAATCACCAAAGATAACTTTGGGTCCAAGCTTGGCTTTAAAGGAATTGAGGTTGTCCTTGTTCCCTGTCATGTGCTTGGAGCACCCACTATCCAAATACCATTGCTGGTTAGATGTTGGATAGGTCTTCATCTGCACATAAAGCAATTCACTTGTTTTTGACCCAGTTTACCTTGGGCCTAGGTTGATAACCTTTAAACTCAGAAATAAAAGATATCCCTGGCTGACTCTTATATCCTTCAGGATGATATCTCCTTGGAGGTAAAATCCATTCAGTATAAGGGTTAAATGTTTGGGATGAAGAACCCTCAGGATTCAATTTTGACTTGCCCTTGAAAATTTTTCCACTGCTCTGACCCCTGTTCGACGATCTTGGAGCTGAGTTCGACGATCTTGGGTCAGATCGTCGAGCTCCGTTCGACGGTCGACTATGGCTGAGGTCAGGTATATGGGATCGTCGAGCAGCGTTCGACGATCTTGGCTGAGATCGTCGACCTGCGTTCGACGATATTTCCTGAGATCGTCGAGCTGCGTTCGGCGATCGTCGAGCTTCATTCGGCGATCGTCGATCTCCGTTCGACGATTTGTGCTGGACCTTAGTTTTCTGAGGCAGATCAGAATTCTTCCTGGCAACCTCTACAACTCCCTTTCCCTTGTCAGAAATGAACTTGATAGGGGTTGTTAGAACAATAGGTTGGCTGGATGAGGCACCCAAGCCCAGTGTACTGTTGAATCTTGAGTTCACTGTGCTTGTGATGTCCATCAACTTGATGCTTCTCCCATTGAGAGATTCTTCAAGCTTCTTGGCCTCAAAGAGCTCACTCTTCAGTGAAGCTATCTGTTCCCTATAGTTCTCCAACTCCTGAGAGAGTTTGAGGTTTTCTGATTTTAAATCACTTTGTTCAGATAATTGATTTCTGAGAGAGATGATCTCTTTCTCAGACTTTAGCAGATCTAAACATAGTGCTTTAAATTCAAGCTTAAAATCTTCTGAGGTAAAATCAAAAGAGCTGATTACCTGATCTTCTTCTGGTTGAGTCTCTGAGTCTGACTCTGACTCCTCTTCTTCTGAGCTGTTCTGTGAGGCATTGATTGCCATCATGCAAAACTCCTTTTCCTCTGCATCATCCTCATCATCACTTGAGCTGGAAGAGGTCTCTGACTCTTCTTCAGTCTCACTCCAGGATTCAGCAACAAATCCTTTCCTTGTGTGCTTATTTTTGCTGGTGGAAGGTTTGTTGTTTCCATGCCTTTTGGAGTCCTTCTCCCTTCTTCTTTCTTTTCTTTCCCTTCTGTCCTTGTTCTTATTCTCTGGACAGTCAGGAACTATATGCCCTGGTTTCCTGCAACCAAAGCAGATGATATCTTTGTTATTGCCAATGGACTTGTCATACCTTGGCTTGTCTTGCTCCTTGTATGATCTTCTTCTGAGGTCCTTCCTGGCCATCTTATAGAATCTTTTGGCCAATAGGCTGAGAAGATCATCATTGCTTGTGGCCTTTTCTTCAGGCAGATCCTCAGCTGCCTTGAATGCAATAGTCTTCTCCTTTCTTGTGGCTGGAGAAGCAGCCTTCTGTTCTTCTTCTCTGTTCTTGATGAGTAGCTCATAAGATTTGAGCTTTCCCAACAAGGCTTCAGTGGTAATCTCATTTAGGCTTCTGGCATCTTTAATTGGCCAGATTCTTGAATCCCAAGTGCTGGGGAAGCACATTAGGATCTTGTCATTGAGTTCTGTCAGTGAGATTTCTTTATCTAATGTCCTCAGTTCACTGACAATTAGACTCAATCTATTGTACATGTCTCCCACTGACTCAGTTTCTCCCTTCTTGAAGTTCTCATATTGGGAGATGAGATGAGATCTTCTGTCCTTTCTCTCATCAGCTGAGCCAGAGACAATTTCTGAGAGCTTGTCCCAGATCTCCTTGGCTGAATTACATTCAGCTACCTTCTGAAAAATGTCATCTGACATTGTCTGAGCTAGAATGTTCATTGCCTTGGCATCAGCTACTTTCCATCTTTTAATGTCAGCATCTGTTCCTGATGGAGGTGGAACAGCACTTGTGCTTGTGCTCTCTGGAGGTCTTGGGCACACTGTCAAAACAGAATTAAAAATATCTTCGTCAATTGAATTCATGTAGAGTTTAATCCTTGCCTTCCAAAGTGCAAACTTTGATAGATTGCACACTGGAGGTCTGGTGCTAGCATAATCTTTGTTCTGGGCCATGGTTTGTGCAAGCTAACAACAAAAAAAAGAAAACAAAAGAAGGATCTAGTTTGGGATCTTTGGGGTTCAGGTGTTAGCCTGTACAACCAAACAGATATGGTATGTTTAACCAACCTGCCTCTGATACCAATTGAAAGGGGAAACTAGATCTGATATACTCTAGAGGGGGGTGAATAGAGTATATGGTGCTTTTTAAAACACAAAGAAAATCTTTTGCAAGGCTTTACAACAATTGTTGTAATGAATGTGAGCAGGGAAGCAGAAATAAAATAAACCACAAAACTAAGCTATGCACAAAAGAATCTAGTCCAGAAACAAAAGAAAAACATGCACAACCAGAAGACACAAGGAAATATAGTGGTTCCCCAACTTGGGTACATCCACTCTTCTACCACCCTAGGTAGGAATCCACTGCAGGATGAGTTGATCAGGTGTCCTGGGCACCAATGAGCTTTTGATAAGGTGCTCAAAAACCAAATCAGATTTTTTGATCAGGTGTCTTGCCACCAATGAGCTTTTGATAAGGTGCTCAAAAACCAACTTCAAACTTTTGAAGGGAGTTTGAAAAACCCTTTACAGAATGGGGGTGAGAGAGTGATGGCAGTCTTCTCTTTCTCAAGCAACTGAGAAGACTATGTGGATTCAGTGATGTTGTCAAAGCTCCCCCTGAGTCCTTGAAGTCTTCAGGAAGATGAGCTTTGCTGAGGGTGATAGGCCTTCAAAGATAGATCTCCAGCAAAGGATGATTTCAGCAAGCTGAAATATTGAGTGTCTGGAGTCTTGAAGTGATGTTGGCCTTGAACACTTGAGAGCTGAAGAGATCTTAAGATTTGAAAGCTTGATCTCTTGATGAGTGTTCTTCTGAATTCTTGTTGACAGAAAATTTTTCAGAGTCTCTGTATATTGAAAGATGTCCTGTTCTTGTCAATCTCTCTTAACTGTGCTTATTCAAGAAAAACATTCTCTCTTTTATTCTCTGAATCTCAATAGGAAAATTGCTCTGTCAAAGATAGCCGTTGGTCTGAATTAATTACAGCCTTAATTGCATAAAAGGTTCTGAAGGAAAGTCCACTGATATATTCCTTGAAAAATCCCTTGAAACTTGCTCCAGAATTAAATGAAAACGGCTGGCAGATCTTCTGACTTAAATGCAGAATAACTTCTATCTTGATTTGAATTTGAATTCTGAAGATCAACTGAAATCGTCGAACTGAGCTCTGCTATCGTCGAGCTGAGCTCAGCGAACTGGAAAAAGCAAGCAGCAAAGAAATCGTCGATCTGAGCTCAAAGATCGTCGAACTGAGCTCAGAGATAAAGATCCAGTACAGAGTCAAAATCGTCGACCTGAGCTCAGCGATCGTCGAATGGAGTTCGACGATATTGAGAAGTTGAGCTCAGCGATCGTCGACCAGAGCTCGACGATATTGAGAGGCTTGAGCTCAGCGATCGTCGAATGGAGCTCGACGATCTGCCAAAGTTGAGCTAGACGATCGTCGACCGGAGTTCGACGAAACGTCGTGCTGAGCTCGACGATTTGGACTTAGTCTCCAGAAAAACTTGGGTCTTCAGAGCAGCTTTCAAACCTAGACTCCTGATCCCTTAGACTCAATTCTAATTGACCTATAATCTATACAGAAGGTCAAAACATAGAATCCTAGAGACATAGTGATCCGGACCCAAATTAGTAATAGGGTGTTCCAACAAGATATCTTCACCAAGCCACTGGACGAGACCAAGTTCTCATTCTTCAAGACAGAGCTTGGGATGCTCAACAAGGAGGACTAAAGAAGGCTGAATGACTAAGAAGCAAGTATTTGCAAGAGGGTTAGTCACAAAATCCACTCTCTCTCAACTTTTTCAAAATTCCACTCGAGAAGTATGAGACATACTCGAGAAACTAAAGACCTACTCGAGTATATGAAAGAACCTACTCGAGTATGTGTACTGACCTACTCGAGTACCTAAAGATCTACTCGAGTTCGTTTCTGACCTACTCGAGTAAGTTAAGATCTACTCGAGTAAGTTTCTGACCTACTCGAGTAAGTCAATACCTACTCGAGTAAGTCTCTCACCTACTCGAGTAAGTCCCTTTCTACTCGGGTAGTTTGTCTTACATACTTAAGTAGCTCCAGTCAACCTACTCGAGTAGCTCCTTTATCTACTCGAGTAGCCTGTCTCTCTCTCGATTTCCTGTTTTTCAAAAATTTGTTCTATTCGCCAACCAAGGCTATATGCCGCCTCTTTCTTAAAATTAATTAGCAGAAATTAAGAGTTATATATATATATATATGAAATTCCGAAACATCAAACCTACTCGACTTCATTTCTATCTCTCGAGTACCCTCCCTGTCTCTTCGCTTACCCTGCCGACTCGCCTCCGCCGAAGTTGCAGAGCTTTCTCTCTCTCTAATTTCCTCCAGACAGTTGCATCCATGGCGACTTCTCACAAGATTGGCGTGGGCTCCGAACTCGTCACCGACGGTATTGCAGAACTTTCCGACGATTTCCACAACCTCCTCATCCTCCTCGACACCGCCGGCCTCTCCTTCATACTCCAAGAACCCTGTCGCGTTCTCTTCCCCGCAGTTGCTGAATTCTTCACAAATCTCAAGGTTCGACGGAATGACAAAGTCCTAAAATCTTTAGTAAAGGGTTTGAAACTAAAGTTCACCAAGACCTCTGTCTCTCAACTTCTCCGTTTACCAATTGTTGATGAAGAGGATCACCTTGTTGCTGAGGATTCCGACAGGACAGCGCTTTTCTGTGGCTTTTCCACTGATGCTCAATATTTCAAACGGTCAAATATGAATGCAGAAGGCAAATTCTTGGTTGATGTCATTGGAAAAATCTTACTGTGCAAGACTCACTCCATCAGAGAAATTCCCTCATACTTCTTCGATATAATGCAAGCCATTGTATGCCGCAAGAAGTACCAACTTGGTATGTTGATTCTGGACAAGATAAAGGATAGCATAAAATCCCCCAACTACGCAAGAATTATATCTCTGCTCCTTCATGAAACCAATCCTGAAGTTTTCAACTTCTTAAAAGGGACTCCTCTTCACCACATGAAGAAGGTCTCCATCTCTTCAATTCAGAGATGGGATCTCAAGCTTAAGAACTCTGCCCAAGCTGCAAAGGTTTCAGAAATTTCAGAAGTTCCAGCTGCAGAGGACAGGACTCCATCTCCCTCTCCTCATCATGTGGCCAGCTCCTCTGGTGCACCAAGTGAGGGGGAGCCTGCTCCACCTAGCCTAGTCAGGCCACCCTCTCCTCAGCCAGAGATTCCATCCCTAACTCATACTCCAAAGAGTCCAGCCATTTCCTCAGATCAAGTCCCTCAATACACTCTTCTGTCCACAGCTGCTGCCATAGATGCCATGATTGCAGAGCTCACTGGAGATGTGCTTCCCCCTCCTCCTCTATCTCCTCCAGCTCCAACCACTGAACATCACAAAGACTTGTCTCCAGCACAGTCTCCTGCCCATTCTCCAGCCAGAACTCCAACACCTTCTCCTCCTCCTCCAGCAGATGAGCCAGACACCATCTTCATTTCTGATGAGCCTTCTCCTGAGCCAGTTGAGGCCCCTCTCAGAAACCTTGACTTCTCCATTCCCCATGATACAGAAGAACTGGATGTTGTCATTCATACCACCAGAGCTTTCAGCTCAGTAATTATTGAAGAAATAGCTCCCTGGGTAACTCCTCCTATCCCTACTGCTGCTCCCTCTACTGCTGCTGCTACAGTTTCCTCCTCCTCAGATCTGCTGCAAAGCATTGCCATTCTTCTTCAAGAACAAAGACATCATTTTGACACCTCTCTAAAGGTGGTCACTAACAAGATCACTGCTCTTGAGACTGAGATGAGCAGAGGTTTTGCTGAAATTCAGCATAACACTGACAAGCTAAAGTACCTGTTCCAACTTGGTAGTAAAGCTCTTGACCATAATATCACTAGTATTGGCAATGTCAGGGAACAAGGTGTAACCTTGGCAAACAATCAGATTGAGCTAGATAAGAGGACTGAAGCCAACAAGATGAAAATGTGTGAAGAGGTTGGAATCTTCAAAGATGACACCATAGAGAAAGTATTTGTTGAAATCAGAAAGGGGGAGGGTTTGATAAAAGAACTCAAAGAACAGGTAGAAAAATCTACTGCTCAGAAGACAGTTGAATGGGAAGCTCATATAAAGACCATTCATGATGATGTGCTTGCCCAGATACAGAGTATCAAATTTCACACCTATGACACTGCTGTATGGATGCACAACCAGATCTTGCCAGATCTTGCAGTTGACCCAAACATCATTCCCCATCATCTCAACCCTCTAGCCACAGATGTTACTGCTCCAGCTGTTCCTCAACAACCCACCTTCTCTCCCAGGCCTGGAGACTCAGTTGCTCCACCAGATACTTATGTTCCAGGCTGGGAAGACGATCCTTCTGATATATTCCTTCAAGCTCCTCCAGAGATCAGAACCAAGAAGAAAAGGAAATATGGTGAAGGCCCCTCTTCCAGCAGGACAGCTCCTTCTAAGGCCCCTGAACATGCTGAAGCCGGGTCTCCAACTTCAAAGTCTCTCATTTTGGACATTCTCATGCTGATCATGGATCACAGTGAGAACAAAAGCCTTCACTACAGCTCCCAGGAATGGGAGTTATATGAGAAATCCATGCTAAAAAGAAGGATCCATGCTGTAAATAAAAAAACTGCAGAATAAAATTAAAGTATAAACACAACAATCATAAAAAGTCACAAACACAACAAGAACAAAAAGAAAGGGCATCCAGACAACACAAGAAATTATAGTGGTTCCCCAACCTGGGTACATCCACTCTTCTACCACCCTGATAGGAATCCACTCAAATTTTTGATCAGGTGCCTGACACCAATGAGATTTTGATCAGGTGCTCAAAAACCAAATCTCAATTCTTTTGGTCAGGTGACTTGTAACCAGGAATAACTTTTGAAGGGAATTATAACCCTTTATATAGTGGGGTATGAGAGATGATATTATCTTATCTTTCTCAATATATAACTGAGAAGACTTAAGTGGAAATAATATTAGCAAAGAGCTCCCCCTGAGATGTAGAATGGTTCAGGAAAGACTGGAGCTTTGCTTCAGGGTGATAGGTCTTCAGTCTTTATCAGCCTTGACTAGAAAATATTCAGGAACTTCTTGACAGATGGATTTATTGTTGTCCTTTGAAGTGTCTTGGAGTGTTGAAGAAGGAAGACTCTTGATATTGATTTGGTGTTCTTCTTCTTCAGATAGTTGATGTTCTTCTGGTCTAGGGCTTCTTTTCTATATCATAGTTCTTTATCTTTTTATTAGAGTTCTGTCAAGAGAGAATAACAGAGAGTTTCTTGTTGCAGACTGACTAACTGTGTATCTATGTTGTCTATCTATCTCTATATGTCTGTCCAGGAAAGGAGAGGAAATTTCTTTTATATTTTGTGAAGAAATTCTCTTTCGAAATTTGAATTCCTCTGCATTAATTGCTGACGTCCTTGAGAATAAACTGCATTGATTTATCTCCCCAACTGTCCCATGAAAAAATGGCAAGCAATAATCCTGGAGAATATAATCAATGTTCTATCCAACAGTTATTTTTAGCATTGATTACTCAGGAATTATTGCAATAGGAAGGGGATAGAATGAAGGAAATAACTAAGTCTGGATTCGTCGAAAAGAGAACAGAAATCATCGAGCTGAGTCCCCAGTTCGTCGAACTGAGAAGCTGTGTTCGTCGACCAGATGTCTTCTGTTCGTCGAGCTGAGTTCCAAGATCGTCGAGCAAAGAGTAGAACTGTATTGATTCGAAACTTTGACAATTCTGTGTATGGAGTTCGTCGAGCTGATAACTGGTTTCGTCGACTGAAGTTCAGCAAAGTATTTCTGGACTTAGAATATTTTAGATGCTTTTGGAATGAAGTGTTGAAGTGAAGTATCCAGAAATCATCGACCTGAGAATTTGTTTCGTCGAGCTGAGCATGACAATCGTCGACCTGAGTTCGACGAACATCAAACTCATTTTACTGAGTCTTTGGACATTTTCTAAGTCTTGAGTCTCTAGCAGTCTGATTGTTGGGTATTTCATCCACATGAACCCAGATTTGATGAAGTCACCCTGGAACTAAGATAAATTAAGTTGTATTTGATGCTTGGTTTGAGCTATATGTTTGCAGGAGTTTCACTGGGAAGTGTAGACCAATGTCAGCCCACAGTGGGTCACCAAACACAGGAACTATGCAATGTAATCCCTCATTGCATATTCCATGGTGTTGACTCATGTGTGGTCTCTCTATTGGGATACACTTCATATTCAAGCTATTAGACTATGGGAAAGACATTGGAAGTTGGCTACTCTAGAAGAATCAATTTTTCCCACATCAGAAAAATTCTAAGTGTTTTACTCGAGTAGTGCTTTCACCTACTCGAGTAGTCTGGGTATAAATTACTCGAGTAGAGGAATCTTGTACTCGAGTAGACATAGTCATATACTCGAGTAGCTAAGTCACCTACTCGAGTAGACCAAGTTATATACTCGAGTAGCATGCTTATATACTCGAGTAGATCAGTCTTTATACCCGAGTGCCAGAAGGGTTTTCTCATCTAAATTTCTCTAAGTCATATACTCGAGTAAGTATACTCACTTACTCGAGTAGATAGGTACATACTCGAGTAGTTTATTTTACCTACTCGAGTAGTTCCTGTGTCACCCGTGTACCTTGCATTTTCCCTACTCCAGAATTTTTCTAAGTCTTTTACTCGAGTAGAACCTTCACCTACTCGAGTAGGTTACTTCCTCTCGAGTAGTTTAGTTCAACTACTCGAGTAGTTGCCAGCAGACCTCTTCAGAATTTTTTTTCTAAGTATTCCACTCGAGTAGTACTTCATGTACTCGAGTAGGTTATGTAATATACTCGAGTAGCTCTTCCAGTACTCGAGTAGATCCTCTATATACTCGAGTAGGTCTCTTAGTATACTCGAGTAGTTCTGTCTATATACTCGAGTAGTAGATCTCAATATACTCGAGTAGTCTGTTTATACTTACCCGAGTATGTTTCCCATCATATACTCGAGTAGCTATTAAACTAGTCGAGTAGTTATTGACTTACTCGTGTAGTTGGCCATATAATTCCGAAAATTTTCTAAGTCATTTTTCTAACGAGATTTTTCAAATCACGCGACATGATTGGTCCACGTGTACATCATTAAGACCGATTATGACCGTTAGTCTCTCCTATAAAAGGTCCTATCAGAAAATGACAAACCCTAAGTTTTTCTCAAAGCCTTCTTGTAATCTCTTTTTCGAGAAAGATTCTTCAGCCGCCTCTCTGACTCTCGCGAAACGGAAGCCGCCGCCGCCGCCTTCTTCTCCGGCCAAAGCTTCTACTTTCAGAGGTTTATTCTGAAGAAAAGTTACAGATCGAGATCGACTTCACTGAACTTTTTTTTCTCTCGATTTCTATAAAAGGAAGTAGATCCAGATCGAGGCCGAGACCTTCTTCACCGATTTCTGAAAAAGCTGCTAAGTTGAAAAGAAGAAGATCCTGGCCATTTCCTTCAGATCTGAGTGATTTACTGTTTATGTTCTTGTAAACTCTTTATTAATCTTGTAGGAGAAATCTTCTCCGAGTGTAGGAGTTTTTCACTCCGAGTTTGTAGGAAGTGCTATCTTCCGAGGTGTAGATCCGTTTTGTTTGGATCGAGTTTGTAGGAACTTTGTTCCGAGGGTAGGATCGATTTTTGATCCGAGATAGTGGAGTAGCCGAGTCTAGTTGATTGCTAGATCGGTGAGGGAAAGTGGATGTACCCAATGTTGGGGAACCACTATACATCTTGTGTCGTCTGTGATATTGGTAGATATTTTTGTGCAGTGCTCTAATTAATATTTATTCCGCAAAAGACGCACAAACCACCTATTCACCCCCCTCTAGGTGATTTAGGTCGACAACAGTTTTCTTTCACTGATGATGGCTGGTCCATGAGATGTTGAAACTAAGGACTTGCCCTAGACTCTAGGACACAACTATGACCCTGGCTATATAAGATGGGTCACAAGATCCTAACTTAGTGAACCTAGCCCAAATCAAACTAGGGATCCAACAATCTCCCCCTATTTGGGTGAGGTCACTAATTACAGACTCAGACTAAACTTAAAATAAGTAAAGCAAGAAAGCATATATCTGGCAGAGAGAATTAACACATGTAGCAGATATATATATACACAAGCTTGTATCAAAAATAGAAAGCAATTATAAAACATTTCAGAAACTAAATAGTTCAGAGATCAATTCTTCTGCTTCTTTTCTTTGGTCTTCTCCGTTTTACCTTTATCTCCAGGCTTAGTAAAAAAAATTTCCCTGTTGGGATCAATAGCTTGCACCTTAGTCATTGTCATATCAGCAACCCCTTTTGAGCTCTTCCTTCCTGTATTTAGACATGGTAGTATATTCTGGGGGATCCTTTCCTTCAGCTTTCGCTTTGTCGATCATAGAAAGGTCAACATGTTCTTGGAACCTGTCCATCCTAGCAGTTGTTACTGTTTCTGGATCTTCAAAAGGTACAGGTGGAGAATCAGGACTGTTAGAGCTTTCAGCTTATTGATGTTTATGAAGTTTATGCTATTTTTGTTATTGATGTTGCTGCTATTATTGAGGTTGGTGCTGCTTACCAGATGGATATTGTCTTTGCTGGCTGCTTCCTGAGGATGAGGACCTACCCTGATGTCTTTGATAAGTTTGAAATTGGGTAGTCCTTTGAGAAGTTGTGCCTGAAGCACCAGCAGCTGGAAGAGGAGGTGGAGGAGGGTCCTTTCTATATCTGTGAGTTGGTGGAGGGGAATATCTTATGCTTCTCTTTCTCTCTTTTTGTTCATTCTTGGATAACCACATCCAAGCAAGCATTGCCTTATAAGGAGTAATCTTCTGGAGGATGTAGTAAGGAGTATCATTTGCTAGATTGAGCTTTGGAGAAGGAGGAGGGGGTGCATTCCTTTTCTTAGATACTTTCTTCTTCTTTGGGTCCACATCTGAATCCTCATCTTCATCATCATCCTCATCTTCAGACTCTTGAGGATTATTATATAGATCATTCAAAGCTTTCAGGGCCTCAGCAAAAATAATAGGCTTCTCAGTTTGAGATGGAGCTGGAGGAGAAACTGCAATTGGATCTAGAGCTGGAGAGCTGTCTATGACAGTACTTTCATCAACTACCTTATTCTCTTCTTCAATATCAGCCAAGATCAAAACATCAAGATCTGGCATAGGGGAGTCATCCATTACAAAACTTGGTGCAGAAAGAGTTTCTGGAGGGGATGGAATGACAGTAAGCTTTGGAGCAGCAAAACTGTCTCTGAGTTGCTTTGCAACTTTAGGACTTATTGGAGAAGAATATGGAACAATAGCCAAAGATAGCTTAGTATAGTTTGCTGGAAGGAAACTCAAATATGCATTATCAAAAATTTTCAACAAATTTACTAAATCTACTGTGGGATTTATAATGAAATCACTAGCAGTATTTATTTCTTCTGTTACTGACTCATCTATGTCCATGTCAGTTCAATAAAATGAATAAAATCAATTAAATCTAACTCAGCATCTGCATCTGCTGGTACTTCTACTATAACAACTGCTGCTACTACTGCTGCATCTGCTACCGGTTCTGCTGCAGCCTCTTCATCAAGCATCTCCCCCTGCCTGGTTTTAGTGGGAACTGGAGCCAGGCCCCGTACTGAAGAGGGGGCAGCAGTGAGGGCAGAAATCAGCGCAGAGAGGGAAGATATAGAAGTAGTAAGAGATGTAATAGCCTCTGCTATTATTGTTTTGAGAAGGGGAGTGCGGAGGGCAATGGCAGAAGTAATTGTGGAGGGATCCAAAGGTGTAGTGGCAGAAGGTGGTTCATAGGGTGGTTGGGTGGAAACAGTTGGAGGGATGGTAGATGTTGGTGAGGATGGAGGGATGGCATCATGCATTGGTTCATCTATAGGAGAGGGAGTATGGAGGGGAGAGGAAAGTAGGTTGAATGAGGGTATGGATGATAGGTGTGGTGGAAGAGGAGATGATGGTGGTGTTGGAGCTGGTGAAGCATGAGGAGATTGTGCTGGTGTTCCATGTGGAGATGAAGGAGGTATAGGAAGATGAGTATGTGTTGGAGAGATATGAATGGGGGAAGATGGAGGTGTGGGAGTATGAATGATGGTGTGCAGTGTGGAAGGGATTTGGATTTGGATAGCTGGAAGAGATGAAGGTGGGGGTGAGATCTCTTCAGCAGGGTGGAGAGTGGCTGTAACAGCCCTTATGCTCTCAGAAGCTCTGGTGGCAGAGGAGGAGGCCATAGAAGACTTTGTATTATCCTCTCCCACCTGCCAAACAAGGCACAGGTAAGCCTTTTGTTGGCATTGATGAATATGGTCGGGGAGACCTGTGATTCAGCAGCTTTTTCCTTCAAAAGATCCTCAGGATCCTTCCAAAACACACTTCCTTTTTGTTGTTCTTTTTCTTGATCAGATCAAAGATGATCTTAGCCCAGTCCACTTGTTTCTTGTTGACTACTGCACACATAACCAGAAATTGATGCCTGGTTATATAATTGTGTGCAGTATGATTGCCCAACATGAATTTCCCAACAATATCTGCAAGAAACTTAAATTATGTAGACAAGTGTTTCTTTAGCAATTTATTAGGGTTATCTCCAGAGTAACCCATCATGTTCAGCATCATGTCATATGCTTCACTGTCAACCTCTAAATCTTCTTCTCCATTTCTCAATCCAAATATCTCAGTCAAAATGATGGGAGAGAGAGAGAGAAATGGCGTTACCCGTAATTGATCCAACCATTGTGTTTTCCTCTATTGTCGAAGATGTATAAACTCATTCTCTGATTTCAGTGCCAGATAGCTTGATCCTTGTTGTCATCAAGGTCTTCAGTTGCTGGTCATCTAGAAGTTGTAGAATATCCAGAAAATTTATATCTGAGTGCTGGAATGAATCAAAGTTGACATCAAATCCGGTATCGAATTTCATCGCGGTCAGGGTTCCTATTGGAATCGCCATGAGATCACCTGCAAAAGAGAAAATGACGATCAAGTGTAAAGGAACAGAAAGCATGGGATGGAGGTTGAAGAAAACCTAGATATAAGGTTTTCCAGAATATGAATTGACAAACTTTATTCCACGAAAATTGAGAAATTCTTCGACCTGAGATCGACACAATAATTGACAGTGAAATAATTCGTCGAGCTCAACATGAAGATTTGAAAACATTTCATCGAGCTCCATTCGACGAAAGTTTTCTGAAGTGGATTCATCGATCTCCGTTTAACGAAAACAACTTCACTCACAGAGAGTTCGTCGACCTCCGTTCGACGAATATCTCCCGAACTGTCCCTAGTTCGTCGAGCTCCGTTCGACGAACTCTGGAAAATTCGTCGAGTGCAGACAGAAACTAAACTAAGTCTTCTCCAATGATCATTCCAAGCTGATTTATAAAGAACAGGTGGTTTCTTTTATCCAGAGATTTGGTGAAAATGTCAGCTCTTTGTAAATCAGTGTAGATATAGACAAGTTTAATTTTGTTTTTTTCTACACACTCTCTTATGAAATGATGCCTAATATCTATATGTTTAGTCCTACTGTGATGGACTGGATTTTGTGTTATGGCTATAGCACTTGTGTTATCACATAGTAGAGTTGAATTATTTAAGTTGAGACCATAGTCTAGAAGTTGATTTTGAATCCATAACATTTGGGAACAATAGCTGTCAGCTGTAATGTATTCTGCCTCAGCAGTTGAGGTAGACACAGATGACTGTTTCTTACAAAACCAGGACACTAATCTCATACCCAGGAACTGGAAGGTTCCTAAAGTACTTTTTTTATCCACCCTGCATCCAGCAAAATTAGCATCTAAGTATCCAGTTAACTCAAATCCTGATTCAGTAGGATACCATAGGCCTAGACATGGACAACTCTTTATATATTTCTAATTCTTTTTAAGAAAATTAGATGAGATTCTTTAGGGTTCCCTTGGAACCTAGCACAAAGGTATGTGGCAAACATGATATCAGGTCTGCTAGCTGTAAGATATAATAGGGACCCAACAATGCCCCTATATAATTTCTGGACAACAGGTTTCCCATGTGGATCAGAGTCTATTACAGCATTTGTAGCCATAGGCGTTTTCTTTGTTGAGACATCAGCCATCCCAAACTTTTTGATAAGCTCTTTTGCATATTTTTCTTGGGAGATGAAGATGCCATTAGGGAGCCGCTTCACTTGGAGACCAAGGAAGTAGGAGATCTCACCCATGCTACTCATTTCAAATTTGGAATGTATGAGGTTAGAGAACCTCTTGAATAATTTGGAATCAGTAGACCCAAATATGATGTTATCCACATATATTTGTACTAACAATGTTTGGTTCTTATGATGTCTAGTGAAAAGTGTCTTATCTACTATGCCTCTAATGAACTTATGCTCTATTAAAAAGCTAGCTAAGGTCTTATACCAAGCTCTTGGAGCTTGCTTTCGACCATAGAGGGCTTTATGCAATTTAAAAACATGATAAGGGTGAGTTGGAGAAATAAAACCTGAAGGTTGTTCAACATAAACCTCTTCTTTTAGTACTTCATTCAGAAAAGCACTCTTCACATCCATCTGGTACACCTTGAATTTCTTGTAGGCAGCATAGGCCAAAAATATTCTGATGGCCTCTAACCTTGCAACTAGTGCAAAGGTTTGATCATAATCTATGCCTTCTTCCTGCCTGTATCCTTGAGCAACAAGCCTAGCCTTGTTCCTCACTATTGTACCTTGGGCATTTAGTTTATTTTTGTATACCCATTTGGTTCCAATGACTGGGTAGTCTTGGGGTCTTGGAACCAAATCCCAAACTGTACATCTCTCAAACTGGTTGAATTCCTCTTACATTGCAATGATCTAGTGGGGATCCTGCTCAGCATCTTTTATGGATTGAGGTTCAACCTGAGAGAGAAAACAGACATGCATTAAATCTTGGTTGAGTTGATGCCTTGTTTGTACACCAACTGATATGTCTCCAATCACTTGAGATATAGGGTGATCCCTTAGTGTGACAAGATCATTTGATAGAGTTTGTTCAGCAACAACATTTTGAATTAATTCCTCTTGTGGAATTGAGTTTGCTGTTGAGGGAAATTCAATTACTTCAGTGCTTTCTTCTCCACTTTCTTCATTGACTTGTGGAGAAGGATGTGTTGGAACCTCTTGGGTGAGGTTAAGTCCATCCAAACTGTGACACAAGTGAGGTACCTGCAAAGTGCTATTGGTAGAAATCTCTTTCTCCTTGCAAGACATGTTAGTTTCATCAAATGTAACATGAATGGATTCCTCAATTTTTAAGGATGATTTATTAAAGACCCTATAAGCTTTTCTTACTTGGGAATATCCTAGAAAAATTCCCTCTTCATCCTTAGCTTCAAACTTTCTAATGTATTTCTTATTGTTGTTATGTATATAACACACACATCCAAATACTTTAAAGTAGTTGATTTTAGGTTTCTTCTCTTTAAGTAATTCAAAGGGAGTCCTATTCTTCAATTTATATATTAGGCTTCTGTTTAGGACATAATTTGTAGTGTTTACAGCCTCTGCCCAAAAGGTTAGTGGCAAGAAAGCATCTGCAAGTAATGTACCTGCAGCTTCAATTAGGGTCCTATTTTTCCTTTCAGCTACCTTATTTTGTTGGGGAGTTCTAGGAGCAAACTAAATCCTAGGTGAATCACTTTTATTTACTGATTTAAACCTAAATTTAGTTTGCTTGCCTAGTTGACAAGCCTTGTAAAGGCCTTCCTTTTTGTAGGGGCTAGAAGGTAAGCCTCTTACAAGACTGTCTTTTGATAGCCTAGCAATGTTTTTCATGTTAACATGTCCTAGCCTTTTATGCCACAACTCATTTTGATTGCAAACAATATTAAGCAAATAAATGTCTGATTTGGTAGAAAGAAAATCAACTAAGTATATGTTTCCTTGCCTATTTCCAATTAAAACGTTTTGGTTTTCTTTATTAGAAATAATGCAAGAAGTTGAGTTGAAATGTACCTGATAACCTTCATCACATAATTGGCTTATTGAGATGAGGTTATGCCTGAGTCCACTTACATAGGTCACTTTCTTGAAGGTGACTGCTCCAATCTTCACTTCTCCATAGCCTTCAGACTGGCCACACTTGGAATCACCAAAGATTACCTTTGGCCTCAGCTTGGACTTGTAGTTGGTTAGGTTTTCCTTGCTTCCAGTCATATTTTTGGAGCAACCACTGTCCAGGTACCAAGGCTGATTCACACCTGGACAGCCCTTTACCTGAAGAGAAAATAATTAATTGTTCTTGACCCAGGTTATCTTGGGTCCTTTATTTTGCTGATAAGAATAACTAGATATTACAGAAAACTCTAGTTGAGATTTGTATCTTAGTGGATGATATCTTTTAGGTGGTATGATCCAATTAGCTAATGGATTAAATGATTTTCTAGATTTATTGAGGTTGTTGTTATAGTTATAATTTCTGTTAAGTCTTTCTGGGTTCGACGAATTATTATGAGTTCGTCGACCAGAGTTCGATGAATTGGGATGAGATCGTCGATCTCTGCCCAGAGAATGAACATAGTCATTTTCTGTGCCCCAAGTTTGTCGATCTCTGCTCGACGAACCATAGAGAGTTCGTCGATCGCAGTTAGATGAATGATTATAGATAAGATTTGGGTTCAGCGTTCGTCGAGTTGAGTTCGATGAACTGGCCACATTTCGTCAATCTGAGTTCGATGAAATCTGCTAAACTTTGTTTTTACTTGTTTTTTTGTTTCTGTTATTTTGACCTATTGATTTTTGAACAACTTCTAAGGTTTGTTTATTATTAAGTATTTCTTTCCCCTTAGCCGAAACAAACTTGATGGGGGTTGACAAAATGTTTTTCATGAGAATGGAGGGCAAACCTGATGATGCACCCAAACCCAGCTTGCCATTCAATCTGACATTAATTATGCTTGTAATGTCCATCAGCTTGAGGCTTCTCCCATTGAGAGTCTCCTCAAGTTGTTTAGCCTCACATAACTCAGTCTTTAACATTATAATTTATTCATTAGCTAAGATTAATTCATCCTTTAACCTATTATTTTCAGAGTTAACAGTCTCTAGGTTTCCTAGTTTTTCCCTAAGAGTATTAATTTCCTTTTCTGAGTTAATAAGATCTATGCACATGGTTTTGAATTCAGATTTAAATGATTCAGAATTATAATCAAAAGAAGATAATACCTTGTCAGCTTTAGAATCTGAAATTGCTTCATTATCAGAATCTTCTTCTTCGGAATGACTCCTAGAGGCATCAATGGCCATTAGGCAGACTTCTTTGGCCCTTGCCTCTTCTTCATCTTCACTAGAGCAGGAAGATGTTGATTCATCCTCAGTTTCACTCCAGGATTCAGCCACAAAACCTTTCTCCTTCTTCTTGAATTTGCCGGAGGAAGGCCTGCTGTTGTGTTATCTTCTTATGTCCTTCTCTCTTCTCTTCTCCTTCTTCTGATTCTCTGAACACTCAGAGATGAAGTGTCCAGGTTTCCTGCAATCAAAACAAACCACTTCTTTAGTTGGTGTTTTGTCATACCTTGGCTTGTCATCCTGCCTGGATGACTTTCTCCTGAAGTCTTTCCTTGCCATCTTGTAAAATCTCTTGGCAAATAGAGACATCAGTTCTTCATTCATGGTTGGAGTCTCTGTCTCCTCAGCAGCCTTGAAAGCAATGTTGTGCTCTTTTCTTGCTAGAGGAGGTGTTCTTTGCTCAGCTGCCTCTCTAGATTTGATCAGCTGTTCATAGGACTTAAGCTTTCCTAAAAGAGATTCAGTGGAAATCTCATTTAGGCTTCTGGCCTCCTTGATGGTCCAGATCCTTAAATCCCATGAGCTTGGGAAGCACATAAGGATCTTATTATTCACCTCTGTGAGGGTGATGTCCTTCTCCAAGGTTTTTAGCTCACTGATGATTGAGCTTAACCTGTTGTACATATCATCTACTGTCTCAGCTTCCTCTTTCTTGAAATTCTCATATAGGGATATGAGATTGGATCTCATGTCCTTCCTTTCATCTGCAAATCCAGCCACCATTTGATTTAGAGAGTCCCAGATGGCCTTGGCTGATGTGCATTCAGCCACCTTTTGAAAAATGTCATCAGACATTGTTTGGGCCAGAATATTCATGGCCTTGGCATTAGCAATTTTAGCCTTCTTCTGGGCTTCAGTCCACTCAGGTGGTGGAACTACATTTGTGCTTGAAGCTGCTGTAGATGTAGAGGCAGTGGCTTGACGAGGACCTATCATAATAGAATTAAAGATATCCTCATCAATAGAGTTCATGTACAATTTGATTCTTGCCTTCTAGATGGCAAACTTATTCAGATTGCATACTGGAGGTCTGGTGCTTGCATAATCTTTGTTCTGTGCCATGTTGTGTGAGAATAAATCTAATGAAAATAAGGTTTCAGATCTAACAAAGGATCTTTCATCCAAGGGTTAGCTTGTACAACCAAATGAACTAGCTCTGATACCAATTGAAAGTGAGGTGTTAGATCTGAAATACTCTAGAGGGGGGGGGGGTGAATAGAGTATTTCTTAAATCCTTTACAGCTTTTGCTGTAAATAAAAAAACTGCAGAATAAAATTAAAGTATAAACACAGCAATCCTAAAAAGGCACAAACATAGCAAGAACAAAAAGAAAGGGCATCCAGACAACACAAGAAATTATAGTGGTTTTCCAACATGGGTACATCCACTCTTCTACCACCCTAGTAGGAATCCACTCAGATTTTTGATCAGGTGCCTGACACCAATGAGCTTTTGATCAGGTGCTCAAAAATCAAACCTCAAGTCTTTTGGTCAGGTGACTTACAACCAGGAATAACTTTTGAAAGGAGTTATAACCCTTTATATAGCGAGGGATGAGAGATGATATTATCTTCTCTTTCACAATATACAACTGAGAAGACTTAAGTGGAAATGATATTAGCAAAGAGCTCCCCCTGAGATGTAGAATGGTTCAGGAAAGACTGGAGCTTTGCTTCAGGGTGATAGGTCCTCAGTCTTTATCATCCTTGACCAGAAAGTATTCAGGAACTTCTTGATAGATGGATTTGTTGTTGTCCTTTGAAGTGTCCTGGCGTGTTGAAGAAGGAAGACTCTTGATATTGATTTGGTGTTCTTCTTCTTCAGATAGCTGATGTTCTTCTGGTCTAGGGCTTCTTTTTTTATATCAGAGTTCTCTATCTTATTATCAGAGTTCTGTCAAGAGAGAACAGCAGAGAATTCCTTGTTGCAGACTAACTAACTGTGTATCTATGTTGTCTGTCTATCTCTGTATGTTTGTCCAGGAAAGTAGAGGAAATTTCTTTTATATTTTGTCAAGAAATTCTCTTTCGAAATTTGAATTCCTCTGCATTAATTGCTGACGGCCTTGAGAATAAACTGCATTGATTTATTTCCCCAACTGTCCCATGGACAAATGGCAAGCAATAATCCTGGAGAAGACCATAATCAATGCTCTATCTAACGGTTATTTTAGGATTGATTACTCAGGAATTATTACAATAGGAAGGGGACAGAATGAAGGAAATTAGTAAGTCTAGATTCGTCGAACAGAGAACAGAAATCGTCGAGCTGAGTCCCTAGTTCGTCAAGCTGAGAAGCTGTGTTCGTCGACTAGGTGGCTTCTGTTCGTCAAGCTGAGTTCCAAGATCGTCGAGTAGAGAGTAGAACTACATTGATTAGAAACTTTGACAACTCTGTGTATGGAGTTCATCAAGCTGATAACAGGTTTCGTCGACTGAAGTTCAGTAAAGTATTTCTGGACTTAGAATATTTTAGATGATTCTGGAATGAAGTGTTGAAGTGAAGTATCCAGAAATCGTCGACCTGAGAATTTATTCGTCGAGCTGAGCACGATAATCGTCGACATGAGTTTCGAACTCATTTTACTTAGTCTTTGGAAATTTTCTAAGTCTTGAGTCTCTGGCAGTCTGATGATGGCTGGTCCATGAGATGTTGAAACTAAGGACTTGGCCTAGACTCTAGGACACAACTATGACCCTAGCTATACAAGATGGGTCACAAGATCCTAACTTATTGAACCTATCCCAAATCAAACTAGGTATCCAACAGGTACCACCCAATAATCACAGGTTATATGCCCCACCCGTCCATAATTAAAGCACGTACGGGTCTCCGGCCTTGATGTGTCCCCCGACATTGCTCACGATTCAACGAAGAAGGAGCTTGTCCTGACGGCTTGGAACTCTTGACCCATTTATTCTTATAATACGCTTTCCCAGGTTGGGGCACCTTAAACTCCGGCTTTGTCATAGCCTAGGCCCGCTTACCTTGCACCCTCTTCATATCCTTTTCCAGCACGCACGCGGTGACGACTAACGCTTGGAAGCCTTGGTTCATAGAACTAGAGAGCAAGAATCATAACTCGTCCAACAGTCCTTCATAGAACCTATTCGTCTTCCTCTGCTCATCCACATGTAACGACTCCATCCGTTCACAGATATATACTAGAAGGTCCGGCTGGGGCCCCACATCATAGACCAAAAAACAGGCGGGGAAGTCACGGAGTGATACCAGAGTTGCACATCCTAACTCATTGCATTCTAGCGGAAGCCTATAACACGAAGCTGAACTCACACCCATGAATGTCCACCATATAAAAGCTCCACATTTATATAATATAGGAATGTCCAAATACAAAGTTAGTTGGCCTTATGGCCTTACAAGGCTTTACACAACAGTGGCCTCACACATTGGCGCGCAGGCCGGCCATGTATAAACAAACATAGCATTTTAGTTTAGCCTGCAAGGGCTAGCGGCAGCAGCAGTAACAACTGCAGCAGGGCCTTCAGCCTTAATGCGTCTCGCTTGGTTTTCCAGCACCTGCACTGGAATAACTCACCCAACGGTGGCAAACAAGGCAACGGTCAGCATTCAACTGACCCAATTATAACGACCCTACCCCTTTCCTGGGGCAGTGACATTTCTTCCCTGCATGCATAGCAATGTCATGCATATATATATTCATCACATATTGTGCACTCACGCACAAACATTCCATCACAACAGTCAGCCATGCGACCCAATGATCTGTGCACTCAGGGCACATTCTTGGTGTACCGGTGAACCAGGGTCCCACCACCGTCTCAGGGTCGCAACCCAACGGTAAAATTGAGCATTTTGCTTCATGGCGTGCAACCAGAGACTTTAGTCTTAATGAACCGGGATTGGCCTGTAGCCCCCTATTGTATCATGGCGCGCAGTCCTAAGAATCTTGTTATGCGATCCAACAGACCGCACTTTCAGGTCTCACGTTGGATGGACATAACGCATGTCGGATCATCCACCCCCCATTGCTCAAGTTATCTTGCCATCACCGAGTACGGCATACTCGCGGCTAAATAAAAGGCACGGGACGGTTTCACCATTCCTGTTTCCTTGAGAGCATCAGCTCACATATAACCAGACCATTCTCACGACACTGGCTTCACATTCATCGGTTACCTAGGATCCACGCCTTGCGTTAGCGACAGAACTCAATTTCCATCCCTAGGTTTAACCGTGCATTCACAATATTCACTTGGGGACATTTTCCTGGGCTGCCAAGCCAATACTTCCTGCTACTCCCATTCACAGGCACAACCCATCAAGCATTCCAAGCATTAAGGGTACTTTCCTGGCTTACCACGCAAGTACTTCCTGCAACTACCCTTCACAGGTAGTACCCATGAACATCAAGCATTACAAAGGGTATTTCCTGGACGTCCAATCCAGTACTTCCTGCTACTGCCCTTCATAGGTATAACCCAACACCACAAGTATCATAAGGGTATTTTCCTGTACTACCACTCCAGTACTTCCTTTTCCGGATCTATATGCCAAATGATTGGAGATTCCATGAATCAACCCAAGAGTCTCCCATAATAAGTCACCCTCTGGTGGGGGAATCTTATGCACATGCCAAAAGGAAGCCTTCACATGACTAGGAAGAAAAGTCGTTACCATTGAAGACCACTTCGGTGCCATGAGCTCCTAGCTGTCTGGAAAGAACCGTAACGACTTTTCCTCCACAACGCTGGCATTGGATCTCTAGCCGGAACTCCGCAGCACCACCGGTGGCCAGCTCTCCTTCCTCCTCCTCCTTCTTCCTCTCTCTCTCTAAGTTTTATAAAGATGAAGGCCAAAGCTCAAAATGAGATTTTCCAACTCATTTACCGGCTTTAAGGATACAGGGAGGAAGCTCAACCAATGGATCCCAGCTGAGAAAATGAACGGCCATGATTTTGCCACAAATTCATATTTTTTTCTTGACACGGCCTGTGAAATGCCCGTGTCCCAGGACATGTACCTCAAGCGGTGCTCAACCAACTTATCCAGCCCAGTACACGCCTACGTCACTGGCCATGTCACCTAACATGCCTTCAGACAGGCCCGTGTATGTGACCATGTACTTCAGGCTGCACAAAATCAAGATCAACCCGATCGGGACACGGCCAGTGACACGTCTGTGTCACAGGCCATGTACCCAACGACACACCTGTGTCATGCCCCTGTTCGCTAGGCCGCAAATGCCCTGGGCGCATCCCTCAAAGGACACGGCCTGTGACACGCCCGTGTCCCAGGCCGTGTGCACATACACGGCAGCTGACATGCCCCAGCTCAATTTCATCGAGCTTAAGTTCGTCGACCCGCAGAGGATACGGCCTCTGACACGCCCGTGTTAGAGGGCGTGTGCCCTCATTCTTCATCGAACTGATTTTCATCGAACACTCGCCAGCTGCTCCCCCGTACAGTACACGCCCTGGGACACGCCCGTGTCCTAGGCCGTGTCACCCAATTTTGCCCAACTCTAGAATTTAGGGTGTTATAACTCAGACATCATGTGTCTAGGAACACGTGATCTCAAGCATCTGTTAGAAGGCAGATACTTGACAGGTTGCCTATCTGGACCACTTGGAATGTTATCTTTAGATACAAACTTCTTTTTAGATTTTTTTTTCTTACCAAACCCTACACCACTTCTAAATGGTGTAGAGAAGGTATCTATGATAGGTAGCACTAACTTAGGCTTTGAGAATTGAGTCAGGAGCTGTCTTTCCTGAGCAATCTTTGCTTCTAGGTCTTTGACAGTCTTGACCTGTTCAACTATCACCTCTGCCTGGCTATCTATCTTTTTGGTTAATTCAATTAGTTTAAGTGTTTGTAAATCAAACTTTGTGTTGACACTTATCAACTGAGAAGCAACTCCTCTCAAGGAGTCTAAATCTTTGGCCTGATCCTTAGCAAGCTATTTTCTTGCAATTAAGGCCTTTAGCACGTTCCCATAACTATTGATAAGGGAGTTTAAATCTGCTTCAATGTCTGAATCATGTTCTTTACTATGTGAACATGATTCATTTTCTGATGCAGAAATTGAATCTGAGGAAAAATTATTAGAGATTGATTTTACCTTAGCAGGATCTTAACAATCCTGATATTCTTCTCCTAGTTGAGTTTCCTCAATGGCCATCGGGCCCATAAGAGCCTCATCCTCTTCTGATTCAGATGAATCATACTCACTGTCATACAGTGTTAACTATCTTTTTGCCAATAGGCTTTTGTCATCCTTCGTGTGTTGTCCATCCTTCAAGTTCTCAGACTTTTTCTCCTTCCTTTTTGCTGGGCAATCAACAATGACATGCTCTTTTCTGCTGCAACAATAGCACACAATATTAGTTTTAATATATTTATTCTGAGAAGAGTCATACCTGTCCCCAGAATTCTTCCTGGGTTTCTCTGGATGATTGATCTTTTAGTTAGAAGATTCTCCTGTTGAACCCTTCCATCTTCCTTGTTTTCTTCTATAACATCCCATGTTACTTCTAGGCCCCCTTCACTTAGATTGGATTAGACATGGGGTGGGTGAAAAAGAATTTAGCTAGGTTTGACCCTAGGTAGTGGATTGTAGCCATGTGGGGCCCACTAAGGGGCCAAAGTCAAACAAGATCAAACTAGCCTAAATAGGAACCCTAGCCACACCATGACCCCACCGCATTTCCCTAACCCTAAAACAATCTAAGTGGACCCTAGGGCATGCCAATAGGTCAACCCTTTGACCCTAGTTGACCAAAGTCAACCATGACCCTAATTTGGTCAAACTTATACCTATAGGCCCAATTAGCCCAAATAGGGCACCACATTGACCCAACCCAAGTTGGGTGGTGCCATTAGACCCATGACCACCAAGTGGGGTCAGCCCACTCATCATGGTTGACCAAGTCAACCCAAGTCAACTCAAGTCAACCTAATTAACCTAAAGGAGAAAATGAGGGCTAAGCCCACTCTCCTTGGGCCAAGCCCACCAAACCTGATCCATGGCCAGCCCAAATGGACAATGACCACCCCTACCCTCTTGTTTTGAATAAAGGGACACATGCATGAGGGTAAAGTGGGAATTTTAGGAGAGAGAAGGGTAGTTAAGAAGAAGAGGCCACTTGGTCTTGGCTCCATCAACCTAAATTGTGCTGGCTGGCCTCCTCAGAGAATTCCCAAGGAATTTGGCAGCATGGGGGCCACTTGGGACCAAGGGTGAAGCCTTCAAAGCCCCAAACCGAGCTCATCTTGATGGTATCACCCTATATAGTCACCTTCAGCCCAATTCGACCACACCATCACCTTCAGAGGGTAGAATCGAGTGGAGAACGAGTCCTGGAGCGAAGCTTTTGGTGGAGAATTGGGATTTTGAGCAAGAGATCGCCGGAGAAGCTCATCCATGGCCAACCGCCGCCAACCTTGCCGCCGTACCGCCATTCGGGTCCGTTTCCCCTCCCCTCTACTCGTACTAGGTTTCTAGTTCTTTAGGGAGAGTCATCGGGCTCAATTGAGCCCGATACCATGAGAGGAATGTGAGAAAATTCCGAGTTTTACTTCTTGCTCGGGTTCGCTGGAGGAGCCAATTCCGGCGGCCACATCACCGGAAACCGCTAGGTGCCACCATAGTGAAGGTGGTGGCGACATTCGCCAGCGGTGGTGGTGGCTCAGCTGGCCGGAATGAGCCAGCAAAAGTGGCCAGCCAGAATGAATCAGGACCGTTGGCCATTTGGGGACGATGACCGGATTCCGTTTATATTACTTTAAGATTCGTGCTCAACAGTAATTAAATTAAATGTATAAACTAGAGTGTATAAATATATATTTGTCACACTATTTCAGTCACATTGCATGGTTAATTTAGGCCTCTTAGAGGAATTTACTGGTCATGTACCTTAAACGAAAATTGTAACTTAATGTCTTAACTTTACATTGCCATCTTAAACATGTAATTTGGTGCAGCATGCTGCTCTGTAGGTCATTATTCCTAGGACTGGTCCTAGGCTAGGGCAGAAATTAAAACCAATTCCCAAGCCAAACTAGTAATCAACATGACCCCAAATTTTGGTTGCATGCATGTTTAGGGCATATTTAGCCCCTGCCAAAAGTTGGGAATTTTTGGGAAAACGTTTTCTATAGTTTTATTCATAATACACAAAATTAAATAAATGAAATATTTGGAGGGTTATAGCTCCAAATGCCCCAAATATTGGTGGCATGTCCTTGGGGACTATTCATGTGCATGGTAAAAATTTCAGTATATTTGGACCACTGCATGTTGGGTAAACTCACATGCATGTGTTGATTATGTATAGGCTTGGGGTGCAAATAGCCATTTTTGATATATTGTGTATTAAGCCTCTTTGGAACATCCAAAAACCCATGATATTGATTTCAGAGGTTTTAGGGTGAATTATACCCCACATTGTAATAATGGGATTTTTGAAAACAAAAATCCCATTATTTGGAATTTTTGGAATAATTAACCTTTTTGAAAAATAAATATAAAAATAGGTCATCTTTGCGATAAAGCCCCCAATGATGTAGGCTCACTCTTTCGAGCGTTATGAGTGGCCGACGGAACTAACACGACGTTCTCCGATAACTCTCACGTCACACTCAAGCACTTAACGCAGCAACCACACAATTAAAATTGTTATTAATTAAAGATTACAGGGGGGTTCGCAAGGCCCCTTAAGATAATACCAAGGCGATATGTCGAGGTCCTCTCAAGCGAAAAGAACCCACACGGTTCGGTCGAGCGTTGTTGTACCAAAAGAGAATCCACCGAAAATAAAAGATTCGGACAAGGGTGGTTCTCTCCCAACAAAATAAAACAAGGGCCGTCACACCTTACGAACTTAAATGAAAGAAATAAACACGACAATAACTAAAAGAAATTAGCCACGAAAATTCAAGCGTTACACAAGCCACGCAATTTGTCAATGCCACAAGATTTATCTAAAGAAGAGAAACACAAAAAGGTGGCAATGTTCGTTACCCAACCAGATTTGATGAATCCGGTTCACTCTACTAGAATCGCTCTTCAACGGCTCCGCCAGAGATACGCCGGAGGGAGAGAAATTCGTCACCTTCTTCGTATCGCGCTATATTTGGAAAGTCCCGGTGAAATCTTCGGAATATGGAAATAATATTTCCCAATAAGGCAGGAGAGAGAAAGCTGGCAGGATATTGAAAATAATTAAGGAATTATATAATTTCAAATATGGTAGGTAGAGAATTTAAGGACGGGGATATATTTTGAATATGGTAAATAAGGGATGAATATGGTAGAGGATCTTTAAGGTTTTTAGGAAGGGGAATAGGGTGGGGGGTCTGATTTGGTGAGGAGGAGGAGGCCTCGGCTGAGAGGTGGGGTGACCGGATTTGTGAAGGGTCGTGGTCGTGGGACTCGGGTTAAGGAGTTTTGGTGGTAGCCGGACTTGTGAGAGTGGAGGTGACGGCTTGGAGGTTGGGGAAAAGTGATGGCTCGTGTAGCAAGGAGGCAAGGTAGAGATGAGGAAGGAGAGGAAGGGAGGCCGAGAGAGAGGGGAGGGGAAGGGTGGCCGACGGCCAAGGGAGAAGAGGAATAGAGGGGGCCGAAATTTGCCTTAGAGAAGGAGGAGGATTTCAATCTTGAAATTGGTTTTCTTTTCATTCATTTACTAGGGAAAAACAAAGGAGTACATGCCTTTATATAGGCTTTACAATCAAGGGAAAAAGGGCTACATGCAGCCCAACATGAAAATTAAATAAAATACAACCATACACCATGGTTTTATAACATAACCATGTTACAAGTAATACATGAAATTAAACATGAAATGAAAATGATAATTTTGAAATAAAACAACTAATAAAATATATTATTACTCAATTATTATTTATTAATATATATTATTAATAAATAATAATTGGGCTTGCGCTCCGGACGGCTATTGTGGAGACGCCAATAATTGGGCTTGCGCTCCGGACGGCTATTGTGGAGACTCTTCCAAGAGTCATCCGTAAGCATGTTGTCGCCGTCATCAAAGTGTTGCGGGTCGACGTCTCCATTCAAATCTACCGGGTCACCATCATCGTCAGAGGGAGGACGCTCCTTGTCCACATGTCGTGGGAAGTCGTCTCCATCACCCAATTTTTGTCAAGGTCAAAATTAGGTTAGATTTAACTCCTTAAAATTTTTATGCCTCTGTTTGAAAAATTTTGATAGGAGTTATGTGGAAATTACCCTTTTACCCTCATCTTAATTAGCAAATTGTTGAAAATACTTAGTAGAAAATTTTGGAAACATTCTTGATGATATATCTGAGTATGAATAACTTTGTATAATTTTCTCATCATTTTTGGATTAATCAGTAAATTTTAAAACGTTATAATGGCATTTTGGTAAATTATTAAGAATTGACATTTGTAGGTCATTACATTGTAGATGTTGATGAAACTCTGCCATTAGCCTTAAATTCATGATACATATGTTATGTAATTTTTCTAGAATTTTTAGAAATGCATTCCTTATACTTCATTTGGAAAATGACAATTGTATGAATTTTGTATTAATTAAGGAATAAATAGAAATAGTCAATGGAAAATTATAAATTTTGGTAGATAGAAATATTTCATCAAGATATAACTCAGGAAAAATTACTTAGATCAGTGGATTATAAATTGTCATACTTCATGTATTAAATGACATGGGGGATTAATTAAATGATTTAATTAGAGAGCTTAATGACTTAGAAAAATTATGAAAATCAATAGGCTCACTTCATTAGTCCATCCATCCTAGGATAAATAATTAATGGCAGGTGGCCCAAGGAATTGGAAGTCTGGAAGTTAGTTCCTAAACCAAATAATCACAATGTCATAGGGACTAAGTCGATTTATAGGAACAAGCTAGATGAAAATGACATTATAGTTAAGAACAAAGCAAGACTGGTGGCAAAGGGCTACAGACAGGAAGAAGGAATAGACTTTGACCAGACATTTGCCCTAGTGGCAAGGTTGGAAGCAATAAGGCTGTTCCTTGCCTATGCAGCTTACAAAGGGTTCAAGGTATTCCAGATGGATGTAAAGTCAACATTTTTGAATGGTGACTTAAAAGAGAAAGTCTATGTTGAACAACCCTCAGGTTTTGTAGATACTATTCATACTAATTATTTTTATAGGCTTAAGAAAGCTCTATATGATTTGAAACAAACCCCTAGGGCTTGGTATGAAACACTGTCTACATTCCTCATTGAGAACAAATTCTCAAGAGGGAAAATTGACAAAACTCTATTCCTAAGGGAATCAAAAGGCAAGATTATCCTAGTCTAGATATATGTTGATGACATTATCTTTGGATCAACTGAAAACAAACTTTATAGAAAGTTTGCTAAACTTATGCAAGGGAAGTTTGAGATGAGCAGCATGGGTGGACTGAAATTCTTCTTGGGACTCCAAGTTAGACAGACTGATGATGGCTTGTCCATATCCCAATCTAAGTTCACCAAGGAGTTAATAAAGAAATATGGTATGGAGTCATCCTCCACCATGAGAACTTCAATGGGGTCAAGTATGCCTATAGGCAAAGATGATGCAGGAAAACCTGTGGTTGAGTCTTTGTATAGAGGGATAATTGGCTCCCTTCTCTACTTAACTGCTAGTAGACCAGACATCATGTATGCTACATGTGTCTATGCTAGGTATCAAGCAAGCCATAAAGAATCTCATTATACTGCTGTCAAAATGATTTTGAGATATCTTAAGGGAACACCAAATCTTGGCCTTTGGTACCCTAAGAATAGAGATTTTCTACTAACAGGTTATTCAGATGCAGACTTTGTAGGATGCAAAGAAGATAGGAAAAGCACAATTGGCACATGTCAGTTTCTAGGTGGAGGATTGGTGTCTTGGAGCAGCAAAAAGCAGACAAGTGTGGCTATATCCACTGCTGAGTCAGAATATGTAGTAACAGGGAGTTGTTGTGCTCAGCTATTATGGATACAACATCAACTTAAAGATTATGGCATCAAGGTAAGTAGAACTCCATTATTTTGTGATTCTACTAGTGCCATATCTATTGCTAGAAATCCTGTTTCTCATAGCAGAACTAAACATATAGAAATCAGGTTTTATTTCATTAGAGATCATGTTGAAAAAGAAGACAAGCTTGAAATTTGTCAATACTAATTATGAAATTGCTGACATGTTCACCAAACCACTGGATGAAACTAAATTCAATTACTTTAAAATTGAATTAGGCATGTTAAACTTAGAATAATATGACAAATTTGACTAAGTAATTCTGTGTCGACACATAAAGAAATCTGTGTCGACACTTAGAAGTTGGTGTCGACATATAAGGACAAGTCTGTCGACACATCAAGAAGATTGTGTCGACACTCAGATTTTGGTGTCGACACATAGCTCTCCTGTCATTTAGATATTAGTGTCGACACATACAGTCGTTTGTGTCAACACGCAGAAATTAGTGTAGACTCTTAAGGTTGTCTTTGTCGACACATCACAGATGGTGTCGACACATAGTATTATAATACCTTTCCATTCTCTGTCGAGACTTTAGTAGTCTGTGTCGACATAATCCCAACAGTGTCGACACAATAAGCTTATTTCTACCCGCCTTTTGACCTTCTTTGTTTAGAAACATAAAAGTAGGTGAAAATAAAACCCTGTCGACCACACTCTCAGTATTCTCGAGACCAAATCTTTGTGTTGACAAGCCTTCATCTTCCTTTTTCTCTCTTTCTCATCCCTAATGGTGCCAAAGCTGGAAGAGAACGTCAACGAGCGCTATGAACTAGTTCGCAATGCGTTTGAAAGTGCAACACAAGAAATCAAAGCAGTGATTACCCTAATTACAAAAAATGGATTGGAGTACTTAGTCTCAGAACCTACCAAGATATGGAAGAAGGAGGTTCTTGAATTCTATACAAAGGCATCACTAGATTCAAAGGGCATGAAAATAAAGTCATTAGTTCAAGGAACCAAGGTCAAACTCAACCAGAAGAGTTTGAGTAAGACATTTCAACTTCCCAGGGTTAAAGAAGACGATGAAATAGTATCTTCCATGATAAGAGAAGCTCTCCAATGGTGTGAATGGATCCCACTACCAAGATTGGATCTTCAATAAACAGGAAGGGAATGAATTCACAAGGCAAATTCCTATCAGAGATCATAGGAAAGGTTATTCTGTGTAAAGCAAGAGGACATGATTGGATTTCCGCCTATATGTTCAATTTAATGATTAGGATTATGTTCAGGGTAAACACTAACTGGTCCGCTGTGATCTTTGAAAAGATCAAAGAACGCATAAAGAAACCAAATCTGGGCAGAATACTGAGTTTATATCTGGTTGTGATTATCCCAGAAGTAATGAATCTGATTGCAGGATCCAAGATATATTATATGAGAAGAATGGATTTGAGAATACTGTCCATATGGGATCGGGTACTGACCAAAGATGTTTCTATTCCACATAAACAAACAAAGCAGATTCAGAAAAAGAAGCAAATAGACCCCAAGACTACTGAATCATCCAGTGATTCAGAAGAAGTGGTTTTTAGCTCAGATGGAGAAGGACCAGAGAATGCTAGGAAATCACCTGCTCTAGAGACTGTAAATATTGGTCAGGTGCAGGGGGAGCAAATTCCTGCAGTCAACATCCTAGTGGATCAGGTCCAGGAAGAGTCTCATCAAGGGGGAGCTAATGAGCTTTCTCCAGTTCCAACTCAACAACTCCCATCACCTTCAAAGACAGCTCATGTGCAAGTGTCAATTGACCAAATAGCTGAATTGGACAGTGAAGCAGCAACTCAATCAAGACTTGAGCTAGTCCAAGACATAAATCAAGCTGCTATAGGCACTGAGAATGATGTACTGGATGTGCATATGAATGATGTTGATCAGATTAACCAAGACAATATCCCTGGACATGACATTACTATGGAAGAATCCTTTGCATTTGAAGGAGGACAATCTGCTGAGAAAGGGCAAACTATTCCTCCAGTTCAAATAAACCAGGAAGTCACCTTAGAAGAATTATTTCCTGATTTACTAGGAGCAAGAACTGAGGGGGAGCTGGCAAGAACTGAGGGGGAGAAACCAATCATTGCCTCAAGTCCAAAAAATACTGTGGACATAGCAAGTTCATCGGATTCTTTTGAAAATGAAGAAGCCTCCAGGGCCAAGAAGAGGAAACTTGTGGAACTCAAGAAAAGGAGCTCAGGCTATAAGAAAGCCTTGCAGGCTATTCCACAAATTCCAGCTTCAGCAGTATATTTCAGTTCACTTTTGGTGCAACTTCAAGTAAGATGGATGAACAAAGAAAAGCCCTTGAAAAATATGTTGATGAGAGCAATAAAGAATTAAAATTTCAGCTGGCCCAAGATATTAAATCTATCAAATTTGAAGTGAATTTGCATAAAAAGGAAATGACGGATTGCTTCCATAAGGGAGGTAATGCTGTAGTCTATTTAGCCAAGCAACAAGTGGAAGACAAAACTCAAATAGATGACATAGCAGTGAAACAAGGCTATGTTCTGGAAAACCCAATCAGAATGAATGACAATCTAACAGAATCCCACAATGTTATTATCATAGAACTTAAGAACACAGCAACTGCTTTCACTGCAAACATTGCTAAAGAAAAGTCTGAGTTTGATAAACAACTCAAAGCAGATTTGGCTGCTGTTCACACTGCTATCCGGGCCTCTCAGAAAGTCATTGCTGATCAGCTGCTGAAGTTCAGATCATTCTACAAAGAAGGCACAAATTATCTCACTGATCAGATAAGGTTTCAAAAGGATGATCTAAGAGACCATGTTGAACGAAAAGTCATAAAGGGGGAGAGAGTATTAGTCAATGCAGAATCTGATCATGCTAAATGGATCACTAATGCTATCCGAGCAACTCTTGGTTAGCCACCTCTATGTGATGATGATAACACTGCTGAATCAGGTATTCAACCGGCTTCAAATGAAGGGGTTCAGCAGGAAGTAGCTCAGATTATTTATCCACCTGCTTATTTTGAGGGTATTCAATATGCTGTTCAACAAATGTATAGACCTCCACAGTAGGTACAAAATGTCATTATTGAGAAGGTTGAAATATCTGAAGCTGCCTTGAAAAGAGAACAAGAAGCTCAACTTTTTAAGAAAAGGTTTAGAGAGCAGGCTGAATTAAAACCTGATTTTGAAAGATGGAGTCCCACCTCCAGAAACATTATTCTCATTGCTTGGCAAACTATTAAAAATAACATGCATGATAGGGGCAAGTGGTACTCTGAACAAGAATAGAGCAAGTATCAGAAGCGGCAGGATGCCATTTATCAGTTCAGAAAAGACCTCAAAGCTGGAAAGATACCTGCTACTTCTGTGGAGCCAAGAAAATATTTTCCAAAGCCTTATCATTACTTTGAAAGGCAAAAGGTCAAGGCTGAAGTGCTCAAGAAAAAGGATCTTAAAGGGAAAAAGCCGGCTAAAGACATTGAAGCTAATGTACAAGCAAGGATTCAGTCTGGCAAAGGCATTGTCATCAAAGAACCTGATCAGTCCTAGAATAGATTGACTAGATTTTAGAACTATGTAATCTTTTGTTTTAAAATCTATGTAATCTGTTATTTTAAAAATTCTTGTTATTCAACAAAACACTGATTCATGTTCACTATATTTTATCATATTTTGTGATGATATAATATGCTTGTTTTGTTTATGTGTTACCCTGTCTAAATAATGCTTTTATACATCATAATCTGTGTTTTATTATTAAGTGATGTATATCATTGACTAAGGGTTATGAATTCTCCAAATAGGTGGAGATTGTTGGGTACATTGGAAAATATGTACCTAATTTGGAGAAGCCTCACTTAACTCAATGATATTCATCAAGGTGTATTTGATGGTGTGTTGAGTTTTAATGTGCAGGTTAAGGAATTACAGAAATATTTTCTAAGTACAAGTGTCGACACTTGGGAAAGGCTGCATCGACACCAGAAGCCAGATTGTGTCGATACACAGGACTTGTGTCAACACACTCCAGAATTCTGTAAACAACAATTGTGTCAACATACAGGACTTGTGTCGACACACACCAGAATTCTATCGACATCAACTTTGTCGAGACTAGGAGTTATTGTGTCGACACACAGGACTTGTGTCGACACATTCCACATAAGCTGTGTCAAGAAGATAAAGAAGAGTTGTGTCGACATTATGTGAGCTGTGTCGACATCACCAAGGATTGTGTCGACACATGATCTATTTGTGTCGAAACATTTGAAGTATTGTCTCGACACTTTGCTGCTGAGTTAAAGTTCAATGAAGTATCAGATGTCATGACTGGAGACTTGACAGCTGTCACAACCAACAAAGCAGTTGCATCTTTCAGAGCTGTCAGAAGGCCGTTAGGAACCGGATCAGCCGGTAACCTCAAACGGATCTATATAAAGACCAGTTCTATCATCAAAAAGTGTGATCAGCATATAAAGAGAGAGATCTAAGAAGAAAGGACTTGTTATCTTCAGGTCATCAAGAGAGGGCAGATTCTGAACGAGTCTACAAGAAGATTTCAAATCAAGTTCTGAAGGAAGCTGGATTGAAGATCATCTCCAACTTCACAAGAAGATCAACCTTACTTTGTTTAGATTCAAGAAGCCTTGAAGAGGCTAAGATAGGTTGGATCTTAAGCAGTCAGATCTATCAAGAACTGATCAAGAAGCCTTCACCCCTTTCTCTCTCTATCTGGGTGAAGGAATTATTCATCTTATAATCAATTTTCTCTGTAGGATCTTTAACAGATCTGAGTGTAGGAGAGTTGTCTCTCTGAGTTGTAAGCCTATATCTATAAAGGCTGAGGTAGGGCTGAGTGACTGAGGTAGGAGATTGTTTTCTCTGAGTTGTAGGCCTGAGGAAGAGGCTGAGGTAGGGCTTGATTGCCCGAGTTGTAGGAGTGTGGACTCACTCTGAGGTAGGATTATCTGAGAGGATCTAAGTTGTAGGACTTGCTGAAGTCTGAGTTGTTGGAACCATTTTGGGTTCTGAGTTGCAAGATCTGAGGATCTGATAAGGAAGAAGGGAGTTAGGCCGAATCTAGTATACTGCTAGATAGACTAAGGGGAAAGTGGATGTACCCATCACTTGGGGAACCACTATAAATTTGTGTGTATGCTGTATTGTCCGTGTTTGATATAATCTGTGCTATGATAGATATTGATTAGGCTGTCTAACAAGTAATTTACATTATCTTCCTGAATAAAAAGAATTGAACCTATTCACCCCCCCTCTAGGTGTTTAGGACATCTTGAAAACAATTCTTTCATAAATGATCCTCATGTTCTTCCTCAGACTGAGAGTACACCACGATATCATCAATGAAGACTATCACGAACTGGTCCAAATAATCTCTGAAAGTTCTATTCATCAGGTCCATAAATATTGAAGGTGCATTAATTAGGCCAAACAGCATGACCGTGAACTCATAATGCCCATAACGTGTACTGAATGTCATCTTGGTAATGTCATTTTCCCTGATTCTCAACTCATAATACCCAAATTCAGATTCAACTTCGAGTATACAGTCGATCCAACTAGCTGGTCGAATAGATCATCGATTTTCGGAATCAGATACTTATTCTTCTCCGTCAACTTATAAAACTCCTGATAATCTATACAGCAGTCGCAAAATTCCATCATTTTTCTACATAAAAAGGACCGGTGCGCTCCACGGTGACGAACTTGGATGCACATAACCTTGATCTAGCAGTTCTTGAAGTAGAACTTTCAGTTCCGCCATCTCTCTTGCTGCTAAATGATATGGAGAGCGTGACACAGGCTTAGTACCTGATACTAGCTCAAAGGTAAAATCACTCTCTATCTGAGGTGGAGCTCCCATGAGATCTTCAGGGAAAACGTCAGCAAACTCTGATACCACGGGAACACTAATCAGAGAACTTAGCCATTTTATAGAGAGACTCGATGAATTCGACGAATATCGACTAGCATACTCGACGAATTTGATGAGTATCGACTAGAACACTCGATGCTTTTTACTTGGGCGATTCTCAAGGATGCAAAAAAAAACTTGGTAGAGTGAATTCCAACGAATTCGATGAGTATCAATAGGTATACCCGACGAATTTGATGAGTATCAATAGATAAACACAACGAATTTGACGAGTCTACTCTACGATACTCGATGAATTTTCATTTGAGAAAATTCTACGAATTCGTCAAGTATCAGTAGGTATACCAGACGAATTCGACGAGTATCTACGGATAAACTCAACAAATTCATCGAGTCTACTCTACGATATTCGACAAATTTTCCCTGGAGAAAATTCTGTCTATCCTGTATTTAGCAACACTTCCTTCCTTGAATCTTCTAATGCACTTGAAGCAGAAGTACACTCCAATAAAGAGATTACTCATGGGTCAAAACATTGACCTACACAATGAGGGATTACATTGTATAGTCCTATGTTTCATCATAAATGTCAACAATTTCTTCTTCCTCAACGGGAAGTCCACCTGGGATCTTTGCAATACTTCTCTGTAGGTTATGCACAAACCTATCAATATGGGCGTTAACAAAAATAGAAGAGTGAATCTGCTCCCCCATAGACACAGCTGGATGAAACTCTAGGAGACATACGATCATGTTCTCTATAGAATCATCAAAAGTAGAATCATTTACATTATCAAGAGCCAAAAATTCATCACCAGTAACATCATCAAAAACATCAGCATCCACACTATGATCAGCAACTATCTCATTATCAGGCTCATCGGGCACAACCTCAGCAACAACAACACTACCAATCTCAGCATTCATTGTATGTAGATCAACTATTTCTGCAACTGTATCTGGTACCATTGTATCTGGAACATCTGTCACTGAAGAAGAAACAAACGAAGGAACATGAACATCAATTCCCACTTGAGTTTCAGCAGACTCCCCCTCAACTCCTATACTCGAGCTCTCAGGAATTTCATGGGGGGGGAGGAGGAATCTTATCCTCAAGTACAAGCTCCTCCTCTTCCTCATGCACTTCCCGGAGACCACCTTGCCTTGGGATCTTTCTTTCCCATCTTGAGAAGATTGAAGAATCGATCTTCTTCAAGTGATGAACAGGTACTCCTTTTGTCATGTCAAATGTATCTCTATCCAACTGATTCAAATATAGGTTGAGTATTCTTTTAAAGTTTGGTACGGGGAGACAATCCTTTATTCGACCAAACAATATAGCTTCCCATTCAATTTGTTTCCAGCAGATGATAACTACCAAAACCTCGAATATGTCTGAGGACAAGTAATCATGAGATCCAACTTTACACAAAAGAACTTTTCCCATTATGTCTGAGAGAAGTTTTCCTTCATCATTTATCCATTTCCTCTTAACTGTTGTAGTTCCTCTTGGCAATCCACAGAATAGCAAAGCCCTAGTGAAGTCATCATCTTCTAATTGGTTAGTTTCTACATACTCTGGAAGCCACAGAAGCCTCATAAGGAGGGAAGCCCCCACTTTAACTTTGACTTGTCGGACCTTGCACTTGATGAGAGTGTCCTCACGGTGGAGCTTTCCATTTTGGAAGAACTCCATAACATCCTTGTCTAACACTTTGCACGGGTGTTCGAGAATAAAGGTGAGACCGACCGATTCCAACATGATAATTACATTTCAAAATTCGTCCATGGCTGACGCGAACAATGTTCGGACTAGCTCTTCCCCTACAAGCAAGTTACCAGTTCCACGGGGAGCCATGAAGAAGAGTAGAAATCTAGCGGCGAATCGATCGGAGGAGAAGATGAATTCTACTATCGCGAATTCTGAAGCAGCTCAGAGTTTTTTGACGAAAATCAAGAGTTCTATTTTGACAAAGTGAACTGATATACCCCGACATCCATATATATATACTTAAAGTTTCGAGGGGAGAGAAATAGGCACGCACCTTAAACCAGGTGACTCTTCGGATCCAACAAAAAATTGACCTGAGTAAAATTCGTCAAAATCCCACGGGAGCTAAGTAAGATTCGTTGAATATCGCTGGGTCTCATCGAGGAAGTATATGTGGTTTCGGCGAATCGGTTAGTTTCCACGAATGCTTCTCGACGAATTTGCCTTGCAAAATTTAGACATTGTTGAGATGTAATTTACTGAGAGATTTCTGACTCCTTAGCTGTCTTCATGTTTTCTTGTTGAGCATGCCAGTTTCATTTTGAAGAATGAGAACTTGGACTCGTCTAGTGGCTTCGTGAATATGTTTGCGACTTGCTTATCCATCGGGACATAGCTGAGAATTATGTCCTTGTTCTCCACATGCTCCAGGATGAAATGATATCTGATTTTGATGTGCTTTGTTCGGCTGCGCGAGACTAGAATATTTGCAATTGCAATCGCACTGGAGGAGTAGCATAATATAGGAATCTCGTTGAATTTCAAGTTGTAGTCTTCAAGTTGGTTCCTGATCCAAAGAAGTTGTGCGCAATAACTACCAGCATAGATGTACTCTGACTCGGCAGTAGAGGTTGCCACACAATTTTGTGTCTTGCTGCTCCATGAAATAAGCCTTCTTCCAAGGAATTAGCAAGTCTTGGAAGTGCTTTTCCTGTCATCCCAGTTACATGCAAAATCAGTATCTGAAAATCCAATTAGCTCGACGTCATTACTTATTGCGTACCAAAATCTAAGATTTGGTGTACCCTTAAGGTATCTCAAGATCCTCTTTGCAGTGGTGTATTGAGATTCCTTAGAGTTCACCTGAAATCTCGCGCACACACAAGATGAAAATATTATGCCGGGTCTACTGGCAGTAAGATAGAGCAAGAACCCAATTATGATTCTATACTTGGTTTCATCAAAAGGTTTCCCTATCTCATCCTTGTCCAAAGACATAGTTGAACCCATTGGTGTCCTAATTGAGGTTGCGTTCTCCATTCTGAATTTCTTATGTAACTTTTTGGTGAACTTTGTCTGAGAGATGGAAATTCCATCTTCAGATTATTTCACCTAAAGTCCTAAGAAATACTTCAGCTCTCTCATACTGCTCATTTCAAACTTCTCTTGCATAAGTTTACAAAACTTCTTGCAAAGGCGGTCCTCTGTAGAGCCAAAGATAATGTCGTCGACATAGATTTGCACTAGCAAAATCTTGCCTTTAACTTCCCTAAGAAATAATGTCTTATCTATCTTTCCTCATGCGAACTTATTCTCAAGAAGAAAGCCAGACAGCATCGCATACCAAGCTTGCGGAGCTTACTTTAAACCATATAGAACCTTATTAAGAAAATATATATGATCAGGGAAAGTTGAGTCGACCAAACCTGGGGTTTGTGCTACGTATACTTCCTCTTTTAGATCGTCGTTGAAGAATGCTGACTTCATATCCATTTGATAGACCTTGAAGTATTTGTGAGTAGCATACGCAAGGAACAACTTGATCGCTTCAAGTCTGACCACTGGAGTAAATGTCTGATCGAAGTCAATCCCTTCTTTTTGTCTGTACCTTGAGCTACAAGCCTGGCTTTATTCTTTATAATTACTCCATTCTCGTCCAGCTTGTTTCTGAATACCCATTTAGTACTGATCATATTCTGTCCTTTCGATCTTGGCACCAAATCCCAGACCTTGCACCTTTCAAACTAATTGAGCTCCTCTTGCATAGCAATTATCCAAGAGGCATCCTTGTTCGGTTCTTCAAATTTCTTTGGCTCAACCTGATAAAGGAAACTAAGATGTAAAACTTTGTTAGTAATACTTCTTCTAGTTCTAACTCCGTCGCTGCGCTCTCCAATGATCAGATCAATTGGGTGATATCTTAGGTGTCTGAACACTAGATTCCTTCCTATCCCACCAGCAGGTTCTGCCACTACTGTTGCATTTCCTGTAGGTTGAGGGAGTTCATCATCTTGTAGTTCTTCTTCCACCATACTTAGATTGATGACTTTTACTGAGCTTGGAGCATCTTCCTTGATCGCTTCTTCCAAGATTAATTCCTTTAACCTAGCACTTACATCTACACCAATAAAATAGTCGAGCTACTATTGAGCATGCTTGTCTCATCAAATATAATATTTATAGACTCTTCTACAACCAGGGTTTTCTTGTTAAAAATCCTATATGCCTTACTATGGCTACTATAGCCTACAAAAATACCTTCCAAACACATTTCACTAAACATCGTACAATAGTACTTCCCATTGTTAAGTACGAAGCATTTGCTGTCAAAGATCCTGAAGTAGGACACAGTCGGTTTTCCGCCCTTCAACAATTCATAGGGAGTCTTATGATGGCTTTTGTTGATTAATGCTTTGTTTTGCACGTGGCAAGCTGTGTTGACTGCTTCTGCCCAGAAGTACTCTGGTAGTGAAGCGTCATTCAACATAGTTGTACATGCTACAATGAGGGTGTCCTACATAAACAACAAAGTCAAACTTGGCCAAAAATCTACACTACCCAGATGATCGGCCTTGGCCTTTACCCTACCCTACGCCTAAATGTTGAGGAGGGAAGAATAGTAACAGGAAACACACAAAGAAAGTCATAGAAAGGGGAATAAATCACCACTTGCCTTAAATCACCCGAAAACTGGTCACGCAAGCGCTCCTCCTCAAGGATCTAGCCGCAAGAACATCTAGGCAATGATTCTTGAAACTTTTCGGGAGAAAATAAGGTCAAAATGAATTCCCTAACACCCAACAATTCAAGAAACGGGAAAAACTCATCGCACACACATAGATCTCGACGAGAACAGTCAGAAAATGATGATTTCGAGCATTCAAGCTCCTGCAATCGGCGGCCAAAGCCCTATAAATATCCGTCGTTCTACTCTTTCGCAAAACAGCGTGATGGAGTGGGTGGAAGATGATGAATAGGGTTTTTGTCACATCAAAGGAGTATATATAATATATTATATTATTACTAGAATAACGTCTAAATTACCGATAACTCCAAACAATTTGGAGTTCTATGAAATTAACAGCAAACCTAAATATCTATGCTATGAATCCAATAGCAAAGTCGAAATCAAAATCCAACAAACCAAACTAGAGTAAAAACTCCCTGATGCCCAAAACTCCAAAACATCCCAAAAAGGCTCCACCGAGTTCCAAAACAAACCCGACTCGCAAGGGAAAACTCCAAAAAACACACTAGAAATTAGCCAAGCTAATATTCTAAGTCAAAACCTCAGATACCAAATGAGCAAAAGTCACGCTCCAGCAACAGTACCTATCAACTACACTTCAACGTAACACCCTAACATCAAAAATATGTCACTAAAGGAATTAAGATAAACATCAAAAAATCAGGGGTGTTACGACCACTCCCCTAAAAGGAAGTTTCGTCCTGAAACTTGATACATGATAGAATCTTCTAAAGAAGGAAAATAACCAAGGGTTATTGAATAAAACACTTCCAAAGAAACTAGGAGAAGAGATGAGGATGAGCCTCCCTCATGGCTGACTCTAACTCCCAAGTCGTGCTTTTCACGTCTTGGTTTCACCACAAAACTTTAATTATGGGTATTGTCTTCCTTTGCAACACCCGATCTTGAGTATCCTGAATGAGAACAGGCACCCCAACATAAGAAAGTTTAGGCTGCAACTGGGGCACCGAATCGAGAACATGCTGGTCACTAACCATACACTTTCGCAACTGGCTCACATGAATCACATCGTGCACACCAGAAAAATTAGTGGGTGAACCCAGCCTATAAGTTGACATTCTGATGCGTTCAAAAACTTGGAAAGGTCTCATATACCTGGTGTACAACCCATATTCGTCTAGGGTGGGCCCTACCCCAGCAAGGTCAGTAAAAGTCAAGGTTAACAAGTTAAGGCAGGAGTCAAAGTCAACATACAAGATCGTGGAAGGCCTGGGCGACAAGATCGTGGTGAACCCAGCCTATAAGGTAGGCGACTAAGCGAGATACTCGCCCAACCCGTGCGAGTTCCTATGGAAGTCGCCTACTCGCCGGGGGCGGGGGGGTATAAATATGACCCCCTCCTTGGTTTTGCCTATAAATAGGACCCCAGGGGTACGAGGCGAGGCACCTGAAATCCTTGGAAGGATACTCGCGAGCTTCATCTTTGGGATACTAGCCAAGCCTTTGGAATCCTTTTCCTTAGAGAACAAGTCGCGACCTTCCGACTTTGTCAGCTAGCTTCCCTCGTACCCAGTTCGACCATCATTGGTTGAGAAGGGGCTGCTCCTTTCGAGCATCCGGGTACGTGGTGGGACCGTCCTGCCGTAACATCTTGGGTTCTGTTTGACCTATTTCTTCCTTCTAGTCACCCTAGCCGTATGATCTAGCTTCTGAGCCGGTAACCTTTGGTGGCTCTGATCTGAATTTTGAGGTTAGGATTTTTCTTGGCTTCAACACTTGGTGCGGTGAGCGTGGATTGCAGCCAAGGAGGAAAGTTTGGAGGTTGAGTGAGATGGCCATTGGTGGCGAGCAAGGAGAGTTGGTTGGCAACCCGACAGTAGGAGGAGATGCCGCGCGAGGTGGAGAGTTTGTGACGATAGCCGCGTTTGAAGAGTTTGTGAAGAGGACCGAGCAGACCATCCTCTCCGTGTTTGCTCATCGCCTAGAGGTCAATACAACTTATCCCCGCCGCCTGACACCTCTAGAAGAGGAAGCGCCGCTAAGGCGAGCTGGGAAGGAGCCCGCTTGGGCAAGGGAAGAGTAACCGATGCAGTCGTGACATTACCCGACGAGCAGCCAAGGAGTCCGCTTTCGGGTTCCCATGTCGTCGGCGAGATGTAGAGATACTCGGCACTGCAGCGAGTATGGCGTCTCCAGCGAGGATGAAACTCGCCACTGCCAGGGAGGGAGGAGCCCCTTCTGTGACGAGATCCTCACTGCCCCAGTTATAGAAGGGTTCAGGGAACCCGTTCTCACTTACTACTCCGGCAGAGACGACCCTGTTAGACATCTCCAGCGGTTTGACGATGTCATCTCCATCCGCAACATGTCTGACGCCTTTAAGTGTAGGTTCTTCTCCATCACCCTCAGGGGAAACACCAGGGATTGGTTCCATCAATTGCCAGTAGGGCCAGTGTGCTACTTCTCAGACCTGCGTCGGGGCCTCATGGAGAGGTTCGCGACATCGAAGAAGAGGAAGAAGGAAGCGACGAATCTCTTCAAAATCACCCAAGGGCAGCACGAGAGCTTGGGTCATTACATCTATCTCTTCCAGGAAGAGATTTTGGAGGTAGAAGAGGTGGACAGATTTACTATGATGGTGGCCCTGAAGTTCGGGTCGAAGCAGGGACTGTTCAGTCTGGAGATGGGGTCTAATCCCCCGAGATCTTTTGAAGATATTGTAGAGAAGGCGAACACTTTTGTTCAGGGAGAGGAGAAGAACAAGGATTTCTTAGCAAGGATGGATGGAGAGGATACGATGGAGAGGGGAAGGGCAGGACCTTCGGGGTCGAAGACAAGGAGGACGCTGGAAAGGTGGGAGGAGAGGAAGAAGGAAGAGCCAAGGAAGGAAAAGAGGAGGAAGAGAGAGGAACCCAGGAGTGTTGAAGAGAGGAGGCAGGAGAGGCCTCAAAGATAAGAAGAGAGGAGGCCAGTGGAGGCTCGGGAAGGAGGAAGGGTGGAAAGGCGATTCCAATATCCCGAGAATCGCCCCCAGTGGAGAGCACCAGCAAAGCAACACTTCTAGGAGGAAAGAAGGAATGGTAACCGACAGGAGGAAGGCCGAGGAGGGGGAAGAAGGGAGATGATGGCCATCGCTCGCCAAGACAACAAACTACGCCGGAGGGAGCAGCGTACGATGCGTCAGGAGGCAGATATTCCCCTCTACTGCGATATTCATCGGGTAGAGGGGCATGGGACATTAGCTTGCCCTGAGTTCTGTGAAGCAAGGAAGTGGCTGAAGGCAGGAGCAGCAAAACGAGAGCAGCAGAGGCAGGAAGCCCGGATGGGGCAGGTAGCATTCCAAGCTCCGGCAAGAAGGAGCAACGAAGACCAAGTCGACCTGGGAGGTCGCGGGGAAGTGATACATAGCCCAGGAGGTGGGCATGTAGGCGTGATCAATGGAGCGGCCGGGCTTGGAGCTTCCCGCAAGGGAAGTTTACACCAGATCTATCGGAAGAACGTCGCCTCGACGTCACAGACCCTGCCACCATTGGAGGAGATCACGTTCTCGGAGGAGGACATGTCGGGGAATGAGAATCCCTTCCATAATGCTTTGGTGATTCAAGCTGCCATCCAATAATTCACCGTCGACCGAATCCTCGCGGACAACGGTAGCTCGGTGATTGTCATTTTCAAAAGAAGCTTCGTTGGGCTTCAGGTGGAAGCATACCGGATCCAGTATACAGATAGACCTGCTCTTTGGCTTCTCAGGAGAGAAGAAAGTGGTGGATGGAGTAGTGGAGCTGCTAGTTACACTTGGCGGGACGTCGATCCGATGCCACTTCATCATCGTCGATGCGCCGTTCACTACTTCGACGCGTCGTATAACGCTATCTTCGGGCGACCCCTCATCCACTACTTCAGGGCCGTTCCATCTTCTTACCACCGTGCCTAAAGTACTGCCACGGAGATGTTCAAATCAGGATCAGGGGAGATCCCAAGGCCTCCAGGGAATGCTACCTGAATGCCGTCAGCACCATCAGCTGGATGGGTGACGCGGAGAAGTTGGAGGAGCTGCTGGAGAAGGAGAAGGGACTGAGTGCTGCTGAAGAGGTGGAAGAGATAGAAGTGATCTATCGAGGAGAAGAGACGGGACTACTGAAGTTTGGAGGATCCCTGCCGCTTGAAGGGAAGATAGAGATGGCTGCTTGCCTACAGGACAACGTCGACGGCTTCGCATGTAGTGCCGCCGAGATGACAGGGGTCTACGCTGATGTTGCCTGCCATCGCCTCAATCTGGATCCCGCGGTGGCTCCTGGTTGATATAAGCAGAGGAAAAGTGCCGCCATGCTTGCTGAGCCAATCAGGGAGGAGGTAGAGAAGTTGTTGGAGGCGGGTTTTGTCTCGGAGATCCAGTATCCAGGTTGGTTCTCCAACATTGTAATGGTGAAGAATCTCGGAGGAGGCTGGCGTCTTTGTATCAATTTTTCCATGTTAAATAAAACTTGTCCGAAGGATTTCTACCCCTTGCCTCAAATCGATGCGCTGGTTGATTTCACCGTCGGGTTTCCTGTGATGAGTTTTCTTGATGCCTTTTCAGGGTACCACCATATATGGATGCATCCCCCCGACTGCCGCGATGTCTCCTTCATAACAAGCGATGGCTGTTATAGCTACAAGATGATGCATTTCGGGCTCAAGAATGCGGGCGCGACCTACTAGAGAATGATGGATCAAATCTTCAACGGGTAGAAGGGGAGGAACTTTGAGGTTTATGTGGATGACCTGCTCGTTAAGAGTACAAGTGTCGCGGAGCACATAACGGATCGGGTAGAGACCTTCGATACCCTGAGGAAGTATAATATGCGGCTCAACCCGGCCAAGTGAATTTTCGGAGCAGGAAGAGGGAAGTGTTTAGGTCACCTCCTCACCCCCAACGGGGTGGAACCTAATCCCAACAAAGTAAAGGCCATTCTAGAGATGACGTCCCCGAGGGATCCAAAGGAGGTTCAAAGGTTGACAAGAAGGCTGGCAGGCCTTAGCCATTTCTTATCGAAGGTAGGGGAGAAGTGAAATCCATTCTTCATGACACTTCTGGGAAATCAGAAGTTCGAGTGGATGGCAGAGTGTGAGGAGGCCTTCAGAAATCTCAAGCAACAGATAACCCGAGCTCCTCTCCTCCAAGGCCCGCGGAGTAACGAAGTTCTCTTTCTCTACTTGGGAGTGGGAGCAGAGGCGGTTAGCTCGGTGTTGGTTTGAGAGGAAGGTAAGAAGCAACTCCCTGTCTACTATGCTAGTAGAGTTCTGCGGCAAGCGGAAACGAGATATCCTATCCTGGAGAAGTTGGTGTTTGCCTTGGTAGTTTCGGCTTGGAGGATCCGTCCATATTTTCAGGCTCACTCCATCAGGGTCATCTCCGTTCATCCTCTATGGAGTATCCTGGATGGAGTGGAGCATTCTGGCAGGCTAGCAAAGTGGGCGGTGGATCTTAGCGAGCTTGATATCTCTTACTCTCCAAGGGTAGCGATCAAGGCGCATGCAGTGGCAGGTTTCCTGGCCGACTTCTCAGCTGAGGTGGAAGGAGATGAAGGCTCTTCTAGCCTAGTTTCCTGGAAGATGTTTGTGGATGGGGCTTCAGGCAGATATTTTGTGGGAGCCGGATTCGTACTCGTAAGCCCTCAGGGAACCAGGATCGAACAAGTAGTCGAGATTCTCTTCCCAGTTACAAACAATCAGGCAGAGTATGAAGCTATGGTTGCTGGCATGCGTCTCGCCAAGGAGTTGACAATTTGAGATATCAGGGCCTTCACCGACTCGATGGTAGTCGCGTCTTAGATCAAAGGTGAGTTCGAGGTGAATGATCCGATCCTGCAAAGATACCTGATCAAAGTGAAAAGTCTGATCAGGGGGTTCCAATCTTTCTTCGTCGAGCACGTACCCCGAGAGGAGAATTCAGAAGTCGACTACCTTGCCATGTACAGTCCTCGTGATGGCAGGACCATGACTGAACTATTCTGATCGTCCATCAAAGAGAGGGAGATGATGAAGATCAAGCAAAGGACATCCTGGAGAGATCCGTTCATCTCTTTCTTAACAACGGGACGGATTCCTGCCAGCGAGTGGGATCAGAGGAAGTTCCGTTACAAAGACACGTATTATGTACTACATGAAGGAGAGCTCTATCGAAAGACCATCTCAGGCCCTCTATCTCGATGTCTGTCAGAGGTGGAAGTCCCTCGTGTTCTGGAGGAGATTCACTCGGGAGAGTGTGGCAGCCACTCAGGGACTCGCACTCTGGAGCAAAGAATTCTAAGGCATGGATATTTCTGGACCACCATTCGGAAAGATGCAGAAGCCTTCTCCAAGAAGTGTCCACAATGTCAGCTCTTCGCGCCACTTCAACTACAACCAGCTCAGCATCTTCGCTCGATCACTGCTCCATGGCCCTTCGCCATCTGTGGGATGGACTTGATCGACCCTTTTCCTCAGTCCAACGGACAAAGGAAGTTCGTGCTTGTCATGATCGATTATTTCTCCAAGTGGATCGAGGCAAAGGCTCTGGCCAAACCACGTCCCAAATTGTAAAGAATTTTATTTGGGGAGAGATTGCATGCAGGTTTGGGATTCCTCTCGCCATCGTCACCGACAATGGGCCGCAGTTCTCTAGCTTGGAGCTAGAGGACTTCTGCAAGCAGCTAGGAACGGATCTTCGATTCGCCTCTGTACATCATCCTCGCAGCAATGAACAAGTGGAAGCTGCCAACAAGTTGATCATCAACCTCCTGAAGAGGAAAGTCACCAACTTGAAAGGAAATTGGGCAGAGTAGCTCCCCTCAGTCCTCTGGGCTCTGAGAACAACTCCAAACTCGGCTACGGGGGAAACTCCCTTCAAGTTGTCCCACGGGTCCGAGGCACTCATCCTAGTGGATTTCGAGGTTCGGAGCCCGAGAGTCATAGCCGCTGGAGATGGCAGCGATGAATGGCGCTTGGATAATGAAGACGCTCAAAGACTCTCGTTGGATTTCGTTGAAGAGCTCCGAGATTTGGCCTACATTCGCCAAGACGAGATCAAGCGGTGCATGGCAAAGCACTTCGACAAGAATGTCCGCCTAAAGCATTTCCTCCCAGGGGATCTGGTCATGAAGAAGGTGGACTCCGCAGGAAGGGGAGCAACAGTTGGCAAGCTGCATCCTAATTGGGAAGGTCCCTTCATCGTCCAAGAAGCGTTGACCACAAGAGAATATTATCTCCAGGATCAGGTTGGAGAGTAGCTGGGAGGTACTTGGAGCGGGGATGACCTGAAAAGGTTCTATCCCTAGCGGCCAATGATGTATTTATTTTGTACATGCTTTCATACATATATAAAGATAGTGGCAACTGCTTGGCTTCTCCTTTTTGCTTTTTCGTCTCAAGATTTCTGAGTCCTTAAGGTTCTGCTCCGAGAATCGATCCGAGAAACCGGCTCTCGACCCTTTCCTCCTAGATAGCCCAGTGCGGACGATGGGATGATGCCTCGTGATATAAGCGCCCTTGTAAGACCGGACCCCTGTAATGTCGGCCGAGATCAGCTCCCCCCTTGCATGTCGGCCTAGCTCCCCCCGATTGCATCTCTCCTCCGACCAGAGGAACTAGCAGGAACAGATTTATACCCCAATCTCTTGGACCTGAGGAAGGATCAACCTTTTCGAGCTCTCATTTGGGCAACATCCCAGCTGATTTCAAAGGCAGGATAACCAGCCAGAGAGCCGGGATAGGCCCAAGGGGATATGTTAGTCGCGAGTGCATCCTGGAGGACCCTCGGAAGAACATTACCCCTCGCTCATACATTTATGCTCGTAGCCAGGTGGCAGAGCTAAGAATGATTTCCACGCTTAGATTGGGAAACGTGCCTTCGACCTGTTTCTCCTAGATAGCCCAGTTCGGATAATGGGACTGAAAGTGAAAGTTAGATCTGATATACTCTAGAGGGGGGGGGGGTGAATAGAGTATGGTGCTTGCTAAAAACTATTTACAACAGTTGTTGTATTCCTAAGTGAACAGGGAAGCAAATGAAATAAAGTAAACAACCACAACAACTATCTAATTACAAATCAATCACAAACCACAGCCAGAAACAAAGGAAAGACAAGCAACCAGATGACACAAGGAGCTATAGTGGTTCCCCAATCAACCTGGGTACATCCACTCTTCTACCACCCTAGGTAGGAATCCACTGCAGGATGAGTTGATCAGGTGTCCTGGGCACCAATGAGCTTTTGATAAGGTGCTCAAAAAACAAACCAGATTTTTTGATCAGGTGTCTTGCCACCACTGAGTTTTGACAAGGTCTCAAAAACCAGCACAAACGTTTGAAGGGAGTTTGATAAACCCTTTACAGCAGAGAGAGAGAGAGAGAAAGGGATGAGATAATCGTCTCTGTCAACAATCAGAGAGAAAATAGTGGATGTTGTCAAAGCTCCCCCTGAGATCTGTAGTTGTTCAGGAAGTGAAGCTTTGCAGTAGGGTGATAGACCTTCAGAAAATTTGATCTCCAGCAAAAGATGATTTCAGCAACAACTAAAATGTGTGGTGTCTGGAGTCTTGAATGATGATGGCCTTTGAACACTGGAATCAAAAGGGATCTGAAAATTTCAGTATATTGATCTCCTTTTGTGATGGTGTTCTTGTATGAATTCTAAGACTGAGAATGTCTGCAACCCTTTCTCTTCTGTTGTGTAATTGTTGTTGTTGTAGAATATGTGTGTCTAACTCTGAGAAGAGAATAAAAAACTGATTTTTTATTCCTTAGGTCTGAATAGAATACTTCTCTATCCAAGATAGCCGTTAGCCTGTCATAAATGGCTTCCTTAACTGCATTTATCTTCTGGAGGAAAGTCTAATAAAAACATTCCTTTGAAAATCAATTGAAACTTGCTCCAGATTAATTGAAAACGGCTACACGATCTTTGACATAAATGCTGAGAATAATTCCACAACTGTCTGAATTTGAACCTTGAAAAACGTCGATCTCACCAGAAAAACGTCGAATTCAGCTCCACTATCGTTGAACTGAGCTCAGAGACTGGACTTAGACTGAAACAGAGATCGTCGATCTGAGCTCAACTATCGTCGAACTGAGCTCAGAGATAGAGAAACAAACTGGAGTCAAGAGCGTCGATCTGAGCTCGAAGATCGTCGAATGGAGTTTGACGACTCGTTGAAGTTAAGCTCAGAGATCGTCAAATGGAGTTCGACGATTCGTCGAAGTGAGCTCAACGATCGTTGATTGAGTTCGACGATTCGTCGTACTGAGCTCGACGAAATGACTTAGTCTCCTGAACTGAAATCTCTGGTCTTGAGGGCAGCTTTCAAACCTAAATACTAACCCTTAGACTCAATTATAATTGACCTTTAGATCTATACAAGGAGGTCAAAAAAGATTTACTAAAGACATAGTGATCCTTGCCCAAATCAGTAATAGGGTGTTCCAACAATCTCCCCCTATTTGGGTTAGGATTACTATTTACAAATATTGGAAAAATAAAAACATACAAAGCAGAGATATAACAAACAAGACATAGCAGAAACACAGACATTATCTCAGATAGTTCAGAAAACAAAATATACTGTCATCTTACAGAATCATTTTTTTCCTTGCTCTTTATAAGTACTATTTCTCTGTTGAGATTGAGAGCTTCCTTCTTAGATCTTCTATCATCAGCTGCGCCTAGAGAGGTTTGTTGCTTTGGCCTGGGCACTACAGCTTCTGGATGCAGCTTCATATAGCTTTCTGAATCAAAAAATTTACTGGATGAGTATCTTTCAAGTTCCTTCTTTCTTTGAGCTGATAAGGTAGTTATATTGGATGTATCTTTTCCTTGTTCTCTAGCTTTCTTGATCTGATCTAAAGCAGCCAATTCTTTCATCCTAGCTGTCCATGAGGTGGGATTATTTTCAGGATCCTCAAATGGAACAGGAGGCTCATATCTATTTGAAGGATTATTTGGAGGAGCTCCGAAAGAGACTAGTTCTTTCAGCTTATAAGGAAAGGTACCAGAAGTTGTGTCAGATGGACCTTGTCCTTCCCTTTGGTAAGGATGTTGCCTGGAATATCCTTTGGAGTACACTTGAAATTCTCTTTGATTTCCCCTGTAATGTCCTCTTCTGGACTGGTAACCTCTAGATTGACTACCTCTGTACTGGGATATACCTTGAGGTTGATATGAGCTTTGGCTTCTGGCAGAGGATTGGAAAGCTGAGCTACCACCTGCACCTGCATCAGGTGAAGGAGGAGGAGGAGGAGGATTGAAATGAGAAGATCCTTTGTCATACTTTCTCTTCTTCTTCATAGCCTTCAGTTGATTCCTGGAATATTGCATCCAAGGTTCTGTGATAGGGCAATTATGCAGTATGTAGTATGGAATGTCATTTGTGTCTTTTACTTTTTCTGGAGGAACTCTCTTCATAGCTTTGCTTCTGGATTTCCATTTCCTTGCAATTGTAGCAGAGGAATCATCTGAGTCAGTCCTAAACTTATCACTATCTGAGATTAGAGGATTATCATACACTGCATCAATCCTTTTGAGGTAATCTTTTTGTTGTTGTGACTGAGCAGGAGAGACAGCAGAAACAACAATAGTAGCAGCAGCAACAGCAGGAAGAGGGGTGGAAGCAATACTGGCAGAAGAGATTACATCAGTAGATTTAGATACAAAACTTTCAGCAACAGGAACAACATCAGCAGTAACAGCAGGCTCAAAATCAAATGTCTTTGTCATATGCATATCCTCAGATACTAAAATAGTAGTAACAGAACTAACAGAAATATCAACATTAGCAGTAGGATCAGCAGCAGTAAGTGTAATAGAAACAGAGGGAGAAACAGTATAGAGGGAGTTTATAAAAGAGCTTATTAAGTTGGTATCACAGCTGGAAATAGGCACAATGGGCTTAGAGAGATCTTCAGATTGCTGGTCTTCAGTGTGCTGGACTGGAAGACAGTTGAAATAAATAGAATCAAAAACTGATAACAGTGACCTGAGGTCCACTGTGATAACTGCAACTGGAGGTACTGGAGCTTGAGCTTGGACTGAAGTGACAGCAGCAGCAGGCAATCTTTCAACTTCATGAGGCATCTCCCCCTGACTAGATTCAGCGAGTACTGGATCAAGGAACCCATAAGAACGGATTGCCTGAGGAGGAAGAATGGAAGAAAGCCTGGCAGACAGTTCCTGAACTATTTTTAGAAGAGGAGCCACAGAGGTCTCCAGCAAGAGGGATAGCCTGGGAGCTATCAGCTCATAGAGCCTGTCCGCAAGAGCTGGAAGATCTACTTGCTCAAGATAGACTTGAGTAGAGGTAGGAGTTGAAGTTGGAGCAATAGGAGATGTTGGTGGAGAACTTGTGGATGGTGGAAATGATGGTTGAGAGATGGGAATTGTGGAAATAGAAGATAATGGAATGGAAACAGATGGTGTGAAGGATGGTTGTGTAATTATGTCTTGAAGTAGTTATTGGTATGAGGTGGATGAAGATGGTGGCTCAGTAGGGGATGAGGGAGAATCATCCATATAGGAATCATCTATAAGGTTGAAAGATGGAATGTGAGAGGATGAGTCAATATATAGGTGTGGGTAGTGATGTAGAGGATGGAAGAGTTCTTCTGTGAGTTATGGAGTTGGAGCAGGAATTGAAGTTGGAGATGGGGTGGAGATTATGATGGTGGATGTGACTATGGTAGATGAAACAGGAGGTGGAGGAGTAGAAGAAGAAGCAGGCAAGTCTTCTGCAGGGGCAGAAACCTGAGGGGAAGTTACTTGAGCAGTCCTTGTGCCTGAAGTAGAAATTACAGAGGGCCTGCTGGGCTTCATAATTTGCCTGTCCCATTTTCCAAATAGGGCACAGGTGATCCTCTTGGAGGCATTGACATGCATCCCACTGGAAACAAGAAGAGCAGGGCATCTGTGGTGAAGGAACAGCCCTAAAATTCTTCCAAAATTAACAAAGTTCTTGTTAATCTTTTTCTTAATCAAATCAAAGAAAATTTCTCCTCAGTTCAGTTGTTTCTTGTCCATTAGGGCACCCATCAAGCAGAGCTGATACCTGTATATGGTATCATGGGCTGAGTGTTTGGCCAACAATACTTTGCCAACAACATCAGCTAGAAATCTGTACTCAACAGACAGTTTTTTCTTAAGCAATTTTCTAGGGTTTGATTCTGAGTGTCCCATCCTTTCAAGCATATTGGAAAGCTCTTCTCCAGAAAGTTCAGCAGAGTCTTCTCCAGATTTCAATTCAAAAACCTCTGTCAAGGCAGAAGGTGTTAGGGATACCTGGGTTCCTGAGATTGTTCCAACCATTGTATTCTGATCCTGATTATGGGCAGTATACACCCATTCCTTGATTTCAACTACAGCTAATTTGATCCTAGTAGTCATTATGGTAACGAGCTGTTGTTCTTTGAAAAGTTTCAGAATATCCTGGAAGATTTGATCATTGTTGTTGAACGAATCCATGTCGATGTCAAATCCAGCATCAAATTTCATTGCGGCCAAGATGGCGACTGAAACGGCCATTGATTCCTGCAAAAAATGAACAAACAAACGACCAACTGTAGAAAAGTTTGGAGGGAAAGAGAAAGTTTGCAGAAAGTATGAAAGCGCAAAGGGAGAACGATGGCCTAAAAATGAGTTTTATATTAGGTTTCGACGCAGAAAAGGAAAGATCGTTGAACTCTGTTCGACGATCTGGGCTTCTAAAGGAAACTGAAAGGTCATCAATGGCGTCGATCTCCGTTCGACGATCTTGGAGAGCGTCGAGCTCCGTTCGACGATAGTTCAGAAAACAAAATCGTCGAGCTCCGCACGACGATCGCTGACCTGAAAAATATAGTTTAGCACTATCTCAGAAGCGCTGAACTCTGGTCGACGATTTCAGAAGTCGTCGATCTCCGTTCGACGATCTGGGGGAAAATCGTCGAGCGCAGTTCAGAGACCAGAAACACTCTTATACACTAGAAAAATTAAGATGTTTGCCTAGTCTTGGTCATTTTTATAATTTTAAAATCTTGGATCTTATTTTAGACTTCCTCCATCTAACATTCCTAACTGATTCAGGAAGAATGTATGTTTCTTTTCATCCAAGGGTTTGGTGAAAATATCTCCCCTTTGCAAATCAGTTGGGATATATTGAAGTTCAATTTTATTTTTCTCAACATTATCCCTTAGAAAGTGATGCCTAATTTCTATGTGTTTTGTCCTACTATGGAGGACTGGATTTTGTGCTATGGAAATAGCACTGGTATTATCATAAAATATTTTGGACTTTTCTAAGTTGTAGCCATAGTCTAGGAGTTGGTTTTGAATCCACAATATTTGTGAACAACTGTAAGACCCCCCCTCCCCCTTACCAAGGAGGGCTACCGGATCTTATGCCCAGAACCGCCGTCTTACGGTGGCACTAACACACGGGTTAGTCGACACCGCAACACGCCGATCCGGCCGGCTAGTACGATCATAAACCTGTAGGCCAATATGAGAAGAAAGAAGTAAAACTGTATATGTAAAAATACCAGTCCACAAGCCACTGTATAATCATGAAAAAGAGATGAATAGTACATCATATAGTCCACAAATAAGTACAACTGAAAGAGTAAAAAGGGCTTATGCCCAGTACATCAAATCTCTCTCTCTCTCACAAAATAGTAAATGCGGAAGCTAAACTAGAACATCAAGACTCGTCCCACCTGAGGACGCACAGTAGTAGTGGTAGCCTGCTGAAGCGGTATCTGCTCCTCATGTCCTGCCTCCTCGACGTGCTGGTGCTCCATCTCCACGGGCTCCTAAAAATAGTTGGTCACCGACCATTAGTCAAAAAGACTAAGTCGTTTCCTCCGCACCTCGCCCCGCAGCTCCTAGGCACCGAGCGGGAGGACGAAGCGGAGGACAACAAGGGGTAGCAAAATGGAAGCAGGTGACAATATCTATCTAAAGTGGTACTAAGTAATGAAATTCTACACTAGCAATGCTAAGTACAGTACAAGTAGTAAGTAAGTAAGTGCGGTGCAGTAAAGGAGAGTAAAGAAGCAGCAGTATAAACAATAAATAAACTAAGCTACCACTAAGCTATCATCCAAACGTACCCTAACTTATATAAGTGCCCATACAAATATATAAGTTAGGATTTCCGGAAAATTTAACTTATCATATAAAAGAGCCCATACTAATTTATATGATAAGGATCTATGAAGCGTATGACCTAATATGAATGAATCATATGATGCAATTTTATGCGCAGGCAAGTGCAACTCACACACAACGACTATGTGATCACAGACCTTTAGTTCCCACTTTTTTGAGAGCTAGCATCACTCTCGGGTACCACCGCTGTGGCTACGGCAGCAGCGGAGCGGGCGTCTCCGCTTCTAGACCGGTATGCACACTACCAAGCCTTAGACCCCTCTCATACGCCTCTGTACACGTCCAAGGTGCACTCTAGAGTCTCGCGTACGTACTTTGCTGACAAACCCGTCAGTCTTGTTGGGTCGGATGTGTGTTATCGGGGGTCGTCCTCCAGACCGCAGTGTAAAACAACCCACTGGCCCCTCTAACTCTCACAACCACCTGGTGCACCGTACTGCCATCGGTGTGACGATCGGCCAGTACCGCATGCCCCGCCACGATATTTATGCACATACAAGTAATTCATACCGAGCCTCCCGCTCGCAGGACCAAAACCCGTCCTGAATCCCTCAAACCCAAACCCGGGTGAGAACGCACATTAGTGCCTTTATGTCAATTCCCTCCAACCCTAAACGGGTGAGCATATATCATGAAACTCTCCAACCCCAAACACGGGCGAGAAGGTACAACCATGTCCTAACCTATTAAGCTACTCTTGTCTACGGTTTATTATACTTAGAGATTTAAGGTTAATCTCAGGACTGCCCCCGGTATTCCCTGTGAAGGGCTCTCAAGGGGCACTAGGAACTGTGTTGGGATTACGCCCAGCGTTCCCTTTCGCAAGGATACTTATTTTAGTTGATGACTACCCATGTATCTCCCCAGCTCTCCTTATTGCTTAAGTATAACCCTAGTGACTTAAGGTATTACCGGGAACCGACGGTCTTCCGCCGATCCCCCACTCCAGTTGATGACCAAGACTTGCACTTTTGATCCCTCACTAAGACAAATCTACCCACCAGGGTTACTCATGTTGAACTCTCTCTTATTTCTGCCGATAATCAATCCCCTGGTAATTCCCCTAAGGTAAGACCTATTTGTGTTATATGCAGACCATGACCTATGTTTACCCTAGAAATGTGATCTTCCAAAACTTAAGGTATCTTGCCTCTAATTAATTATCCTAAGGTATTATGGACTAAGGGAACTACCCTAAGGATTCTCATAATTTTTCCTGGCCAAATGGTCATTTAATTAATTCTTTTAATTTAAATGCTCGGCCACTTTACACATGAAGTGATTTAATTAAGCATCCTCTGACTTAGGAAATTTTTCCTGAGATGTATATTAACCAAATATCACTGCCTTCAGAATTTCATAATTTTCCTTAAATTATTTATTGTCATTTTCTATTTAATAACAATCCCGTATAAATTCCATTTTACACATGAAGTATAAGCATTATATTCTCAAAATTTCCAGAAACATTACAGAGCCTTTAAGACACTAAATTATGGCTATTGGCAGAGAATCATCAAAATTGAATGTAAGATGGCCTATGGGGTTCCATTATAATTTATTTACCAAAATGCCATTGTACTAATTTAACACAAGTAATGCATCCAATAAATTCTGAGAAATTCATGAAAAACTCATAACAACATTTTATGACAGTAGAATAAATCCCAAATTTTTCAGAGGTATAAATATATCATTTCAAGAATTATCATGATAAGGGTAAAATGGGAAATTTAGGGTATCTACTCCAAGGTTCTTCAAAACAGAGAAATCATAATTTTCCTAAGTCAAATGTGATGTAATCTATGCCTTGGCAAAGTTGTTTGGATTTGTACTTGAATAAATCCCATTTTCCAATTTTTAATTCCAAAATAGCTATTTTAAAATAAATTCCAATAAATGGAATTTTGATTCCAAAATTCCCTTATTAATTTGAGGAGTGAAATTTACCCTAATGAACCACTGTAAATAATTTCATGACTCATGCATGTAACTATTAGGCTAAATTCACCAAATTGCATTTTTACTATTTGCACACCAAGCCTTAACATAGGCTAGCACATGCAAGTGGATTCTCCCACATGCAGTGATCCCAAGGTGCTGAAAATTTTATCATGCACCAAGGGTGACCTCACTGACCCATCACCAAAATTTGGGGCCATGGGGAGGAGAAGAACTCCATATATGCCATTAATTTAAATTTTGATATTTTACAAAAAACTATAGGAAATTTTTTCTAAAAATTCCTAAATTTTGGCAGGAGGTAGGTAAGCCCTAATCATGCATGAGCCCAAAATTTGGGATCATGGTGACTAATATTGAGACCAGGGCATCCATTATAATTTTTGTCCTAGTCTAGGACCAATCCTAAGAGAAATGTCCTACAGGGCTGTATACTACTCCAAAATGTATGTTTAGGGTGGCATTTTAAAGGTAAGACCCTAGGCTACATTTTTCATTGAGGGTCTAAGGTCTGAAAATGCCTCTAGGAGGCGTAAATTTAATATGCAAGAGGGCTGAATATATGTGACAGAAATGTTACTATTCATTTATTAAACTGATTTATATTAAAATCGGCGCACGAATCTTAAAGCAATAATTGACGGGATCGGGTCATCGTCTACCTCCAGCCAACGGCTGAGATCGAGCCGACCTGGAACGATTTTGCCGGCGGTTTCCGGCCAGCTGAGACGTCGCCACCTCCGGCCAATGGTGCCATCACCTTCACGGTGGTGGCGGCTATCGTTTCCCGGCGATGGGGCGGCGGGAGACGGCGGCGACGGCGATCCCGTGCGGTTTCAGAAACTTAGGATTTTCTAGATTTTCTCACATGGCATCGGGCTCAATTGAGCCCGATCTCTCGCCTATTTGATCTAAGAAGCTAGTGCGGGTAGAGGTGAAGTGAAACGCACCATAATCGGGGCTTGGCTGCGGGTCAGGCGGCGGTTTACCGTGGTGGTGGTGCGCCGGCGAGCTCCTCCCCGAAAGTTGCATTCTCCACCGTTCTCCATGTGTAAGTAGTCGAATTCCACTCCTCTCGGCCTTCTGAAGCTGATGGTGAGCTCTGTTTGGACTGAGGTGGGCTATAAGTGGAGATATCTCCAATGCTAGCTCGGTTTTGGGCTTTGGAGATTTCACCCAGCTGCCATGTGGCTCTCAGCTCTGGAATTCTGCTGGAAATGAAGAGGGGAGGTCAGCCACTTGGTTTTGGGCAGCCTAAGTCAGCTGATGGGGTGGCCATGTGGCCACCATTTCCTTCATTCCTCTTTCTCTCTCCTCTTCTCCTAAAATTTCCAAATTTACCCCCTTGCATGCATTCTCTCTCCTGATTTAGAGGGGTAGGGTTGGTCTTGTTCACTTGGGCTGACTATGGGCCAATTTTGGTGGGCTTGGTCCAAGGGGAAATGACTTGGCCTTCATTTCATTCCTTAGGTCAAATTGTTGACCAATTTGACTTTTGGGGTTGACTGGTCAACTATGGTGGGTGGACTGGCCCCACCTGGTGGAAATGGGTCTAGTGGCACAACCCAACTTGGTTTGGGTCAAGGGGGTGCCCCACTTAGATTAATTAGGCCTATGGGTGTGGGTTTGACCAAATTAAGCCCAAGGTTGACCTTGGTCAACTGGGGTCAAAATGTTGACCCAGTGACATACCCTAGGGGCCACTTAGATTGTTTTTAGGGTTAGGGCAATGTGGTGGGGTCATGGTGTGGCTAGGGTCCCCACTTAGGCTAGTTTGACCTAGTTTGACTATGGTCTTATAGTGGGCCCCACATGGCTACCACCCACTACCTGGGGTCAAACCTAGCTGGTCTCCTCAAATCTCACCCCATGCCTAACCCAATCTAAGTTGAGGGGTCTAGAAGTAACATGGGATGTTACAAATTCCAATAAACAAGAAAATAATTTCGTCCCCGAAATTCAAGTTCGGGTCTACGGGGTTCTAATTGCAAGAATTATCAAGAATCTTAAAAGCATAACTTAAATGTACCTGATGCGAATAGCTCCGGGTGTTGCTCCAGCATCAGATCTCTCGGCTCCCAAGTGTGCTCTTCCCGTCCATGGTTGGACCACAGCACCTTCACAAGGGGAACCTTCTTCTTCCGCAACACTCGGATGGCTGTATCGTCAATCCGGATCGGTTCCAATCTCACTGATCTGTCAGGCTCTACTGGTCCGGCTGTAGTAGTAATGTGCTGCTCCGGCCGAAGGAGAGCTCTCCGTAAGGAAGAGACATGGAAGACGTCATGTAGTGCACCCAACTCCGGTGGCAGCTGCAGTCGGTAAGCTAAGGGGCCGATCCGCTCCAGGATCAGGTAGGGCCCCATGTATCGTGGACTGAGCTTCTTGTGCCTCCGCACCCGTGAAACACCGTGTACCGGACGTATCTTCAAGAATACCCTGTCTCCAACCTGGAACTCCACCTGCCGGTGCCGAGCATCATAATACTTTGCCTGTCTGCTCTGGGCCTCCAGTAGCCGATCCCTGATCAATCGAATCTGAGCCTCAGTGTCCTCTATATAATCGGATCCCAGAGCCCTGGTGTCCACATCCTGTACCCATGATAGCGGTGTCCGGCATCTCCTCCCATAGAGCGCCTCGTACGGAGCCATCCTGATGCTAGCCTGGTGGCTGTTATTATACGAGAACTCGATCAATGGTAGCAGCCTCTCCCAAGGCCTCCCCGTATCCAATATGCATAATCTGAGCAGGTCCTCCATGGTCCGGATGGTCCGCTCGGTCTGTCCGTCGGTCTGCGGGTGGAAGGCGGTACTAAATGTAAGCCGAGATCCCAAGTGAGCATGCACGGCCCTCCACTCGCTCGAAGTGAACCGACCATCACGGTCCGAAACAATAGTCCTGGGGATACCATGATATCTGACGTAGTGCTCCACAAATAGTCTCACCAGAACTGCAACTGGGGCATCCTTCCGAACTGGAATAAACCGCGCTACTTTGGTCAATCTGTCCACTATAACCCAAATAGAATCATGCCCAGAGTGGGAGCGAGGCAATCCGTGTACAAAGTCCATAGCAATGTCCTCGAACTTCCACTCTGGAACTGGCAGTGGCTGTAGTAAACCTCCCGGGCTCTTGCATTCTGCCTTCACACGCTGGCAGGTCTCGCAATGGGTCACAAAATCCGTGATCTCCCTCTTCATCCCGGGCCAATACATAGATCTCCGCAAATCTGCCCACATCTTGGTGATGCCGGGGTGCACTGAATATCTCGAGCAATGTGCCTCTCGGAGTATGTCATCTCGAATACTGCCCCCTGCTGGTATGTAGATGCGCCCCCGGAACCGAAGAAGATCATCCTGTAGTGTGTAGTCCTCGACCTTGCCCCTCTCTAGGGCACTGAAAACCGGCTGTAACGTAGCATCCAGCCTCTGATGCGCTCGGATGCGCTCCTGTATATCATCGCAGCTGATCACTGAGCTCAAATACTCTCTATATACCACTGGCTCGGTCTCGGACACCACGGTAATGTGCATGTCCTCCATCATCTGAAGTAGCTCCATGGACATCAATCGGGGCTCCGATCCAGAAGTGCCGGCCCTCCTGCTCAAAGCATCCGCAACCGTGTTCGCTTTTCCCGGATGATAGTGGATCTTGTAATCATAATCACAGAGAAACTCCAGCCACCTCCTCTGTCTCAGGTTTAGGTCCTTCTGAGTATCGATATACTTGAGATTCTTGTGATCTGAAAAGATGTCACAATGAATCCCATATAAGTAATGCCTCCATATTTTCAGGGCGAAAACCACAGCCCCGAGCTCTAGATCATGTACTGGATAGTTATGCTCATGCTTCTTCAACTGTCGCGAAGCATAAGCGATAACGTGTCCATGCTGCATCAAAACTGCACCCATCCCCTGGTAAGAGGCGTCCGTGTAGATCTGGAATCCTTCGCTCCCGGATGGAAGCGCAAGAATAGGGGATGAGATGAGCCTGTCCTTCAGCTCCTGAAAAGCCGTCTCACACCGCTCTGACCAAACAAAATCTGCATCCTTCTTCGTCAAGGACGTGAGGGGGAGTGCTATCCTCGAGAACCCCTCCACGAACTTGCGGTAATAGCCGGCTAGTCCCAAGAAACTGCGGATGTCAGATGCGGTCTTCGGCCGTGGCCAATCCCTCACCGTCTCTATCTTGGCTGGGTCCACAGCCAACCCAGCCCCACTGATCGTGTGCCCCAGGAATGCCACCTCCTGCAACCAGAACTGGCACTTCGAAAATTTTGCGTACATCTGCGTCTCCCTCAACCTCTGCAGGACCTGTGCCAAGTGCTCCGTATGCTCCTCCTGAGTCCGAGAATAAATGAGGATGTCGTCGATGAATACTATCACGAAGCGATCCAAGAAAGGCTCGAAGACACGGTTCATCAGACTCATGAATGCAGCAGGAGCATTCGTGAGCCCAAAAGGCATCACCGTGAATTCGTATAGTCCATAGCGCGAACTGAAAGCCGTCTTCGGTATGTCTTCTTCCCTGATACGGAGCTGATAGTAGCCGGATCGCAGATCTAACTTGGAGAACCAGAATGCTCCCTGTAGCTGATCAAATAACTCATCTATCCGAGGCAGAGGATAGGTGTTGCGGACCGTCAACCGGTTCAGCTCCCGGTAATCTATACATAATCGCAGTGATCCGTCCTTCTTCTTCACAAATAGAACTGGTGCTCCCCATGGCGATGAACTAGGCCGTACAAATCCTGACTCGACTAGCTCCTGCAGTTGAGTTCTGAACTCTGCTAACTCTCTAGGAGCCATCCTGTAGGGTGCTCGGGACACCGGCTTCGCTCCCGGCACTAGCTGGATCCTGAAATCCAAGTCTCTAGCAGGCGGTAGCCCGGGCAATTTCTCCGGGAATACGTCGGCGAAATCCCGAACCACCGGAATATCTGAGATAGTCGCCTCCGTTCCCACCATCTCGAAGCAGACAATATAGACTTCTTCACCCTGCTCATGGGCCTTCACAGCCTGTATAGAAGATAATAGTAGGTGGCAGATAGGCTGGATACCTTCAACGATAACATGGGAGTCGCCATGTCTCAGCGTGATCCTCCTGGACGGACAATCTATCTGGGCATGGTTCCGATGCAACCAGGCCATGCCCAAGATCAAGTCAAAGTCTTGCAGCTTCAGGATAGTTGCCGGCGCCTCGAAAGCCTTGCCGCCTATCTCGGCCTCCATGTCACAATGTGCAGTAGTCCGCAGCTCCGATCCATCGGGTAGGCGTACCCTCATCTCTAGTCCAGGGAACCTCTCCACGCCTTCGAGTCCGTCGATGAAGGCCTCGGATACGAACGAGTGCGAAGCACCCGTGTCGAAAAGAGTATGAGCGGGCTTGCCGCTGATCATGACTATGCCTGAGGTTTGTTTATGTGAAGGTTAATGGTTATCCTATGGTTCCGAGTACTATATATATATCATTGGAAAATTTAAGGAAACTCAAAATTAACTTCAAGTACCTGTAATGACCTCCTCGGGATTTCTCGGCTCTGTGAGGTCCAAGGCGTATATCTGCTCCTGCTCGCGCCTCCTGCCATGATATCCCCGGCCTCGGCCTCGTCCTCGGCCTCGTCCTCGGCCCTGCTGTACGGGGGCCACTGGAGGTGGAGGAGGAGGAGGGGGATGGAATCGATGCGGGCACTCCGACCTGATGTGCCCAGGCTGGCGGCATCCATAACAAACCACTTGTCGGTGGCCTCGGTCATCCTGTCTCCTCGGATCGTGCATCTGTAGAGGTGGGGGAGCCAAAGCTGGAGGAGGCCCCTGCTCCTGCCTGAAGTTGGGACGACGACGTCCCCCACCCCTCCTGTATCCAATGGTCCTGCCCCTCTGAGAGCCCCTACTGCTCTCACCTGATGTCGATCCATCAAATGGTCTCTTCCCTCCGGCTCGCACCATCAGCTGGTCAGCCTCCAGCTTCTTTGCCATCTCGATGATCTGCCTGGATGTGCCATGTGAAATGAATAACAGAGCCTGCCTCAGATCATCCCTGAGGCCCCGGTAGAACCTCTTTGCGTACCTCCTGTCGTCGGTGTCCTGAATCCCCGCGAACCTGGCCAAGTGGGAGAACTCCCTCTGGTACTCTATCACAGATCTGGTCCCCTGCTTGAGGTTCAAAAACCTCTCCTCCAAGGCATCCCTGTCTGTAGCAGAGACGAAGTGCTCCAGGAACACATCGCCAAACTCCTCCCAAGAAATATCTGACAACTCAAAGTCCGCATAAGTAGTCTCGCGGACTGACTTCCACCATCTCTTCGCGTGGGCCTCTAGCACGGAGGTGGCTAGAGGTACTGCCTGGCCGACTGGGCAGCTGATGCCCGCTAAGATCTCGTGTATGGCCTCCAGCCATTCTTCCGTCTTCACTGCATCCTCTATCCCACGGTACGTCGGTGGGGACAGGCTCTTGAATGCACTCAGCCAGCTCGACCCCGGATTTGGCTGTGGAGCCGGGACTTGCTGGGCTCTAAAGGCATCCAAAATCGCCATCAGGGTCTGCCCCATCTCCGTATGTAGGAATGGAGTGGCAGCTGGAGGGGGAGGAGCCACATTTTGCGGCGCTGCGACCTGTGGAGGTTGCATAAAGGTAAGGTTAAAGCAAAATTGGCCTATCAAATTGTACTTTGTGGACCATTTCTGTGACTTTTGTACATGGGCACACCACTGCTTCCGCTGCATAGTTTGTCCGCAAACTAATGCTGGGGCGGGGGTGGTCCCATGTTGTGGACTTCTTTCTCATATGATCGTTGTTCAAGTGATACCAGTTTGTAAGACCCCCCCTCCCCCTTACCAAGGAGGGCTACCGGATCTTATGCCCAGAACCGCCGTCTTACGGTGGCACTAACACACGGGTTAGTCGACACCGCAACACGCCGATCCTGCCGGCTAGTACGATCATAAACCTGTAGGCCAATATGAGAAGAAAGAAGTAAAACTGTATATGTAAAAATACCAGTCCACAAGCCACTGTATAATCATGAAAAAGAGATGAATAGTACATCATATAGTCCACAAATAAGTACAACTGAAAGAGTAAAAAGGGCTTATGCCCAGTACATCAAATCTCTCTCTCTCTCACAAAATAGTAAATGCGGAAGCTAAACTAGAACATCAAGACTCGTCCCACCTGAGGACGCACAGTAGTAGTGGTAGCCTGCTGAAGCGGTATCTGCTCCTCATGTCCTGCCTCCTCGACGTGCTGGTGCTCCATCTCCACGGGCTCCTAAAAATAGTTGGTCACCGACCATTAGTCAAAAAGACTAAGTCGTTTCCTCCGCACCTCGCCCCGCAGCTCCTAGGCACCGAGCGGGAGGACGAAGCGGAGGACAACAAGGGGTAGCAAAATGGAAGCAGGTGACAATATCTATCTAAAGTGGTACTAAGTAATGAAATTCTACACTAGCAATGCTAAGTACAGTACAAGTAGTAAGTAAGTAAGTGCGGTGCAGTAAAGGAGAGTAAAGAAGCAGCAGTATAAACAATAAATAAACTAAGCTACCACTAAGCTATCATCCAAACGTACCCTAACTTATATAAGTGCCCATACAAATATATAAGTTAGGATTTCCGGAAAATTTAACTTATCATATAAAAGAGTCCATACTAATTTATATGATAAGGATCTATGAAGCGTATGACCTAATATGAATGAATGATATGATGCAATTTTATGCGCAGGCAAGTGCAACTCACACACAACGACTCTGTGATCACAGACCTTTAGTTCCCACTTTTTGAGAGCTAGCATCACTCTCGGGTACCACCGCTGTGGCTACGGCAGCAGCGGAGCGGGCGTCTCCGCTTCTAGACCGGTATGCACACTACCAAGCCTTAGACCCCTCTCATACGCCTCTGTACACGTCCAAGGTGCACTCTAGAGTCTCGCGTACGTACTTTGCTGACAAACCCGTCAGTCTTGTTGGGTCGGATGTGTGTTATCGGGGGTCGTCCTCCAGACCGCAGTGTAAAACAACCCACTGGCCCCTCTAACTCCCACAACCGCCTGGTGCACCGTACTGCCATCGGTGTGACGATCGGCCAGTACCGCATGCCCCGCCACGATATTTATGCACATACAAGTAATTCATACCGAGCCTCCCGCTCGCAGGACCAAAACCCGTCCTGAATCCCTCAAACCCAAACCCGGGTGAGAACGCACATTAGTGCCTTTATGTCAATTCCCTCCAACCCTAAACGGGTGAGCATATATCATGAAACTCTCCAACCCCAAACACGGGCGAGAAGGTACAACCATGTCCTAACCTATTAAGCTACTCTTGTCTACGGTTTATTATACTTAGAGATTTAAGGTTAATCCCAGGACTGCCCCCGGTATTCCCTGTGAAGGGCTCTCAAGGGGCACTAGGAACTGTGTTGGGATTACGCCCAGCGTTCCCTTTCGCAAGGATACTTATTTTAGTTGATGACTACCCATGTATCTCCCCAGCTCTCCTTATTGCTTAAGTATAACCCTAGTGACTTAAGGTATTACCGGGAACCGACGGTCTTCCGCCGATCCCCCACTCCAGTTGATGACCAAGACTTGCACTTTTGATCCCTCACTAAGACAAATCTACCCACCAGGGTTACTCATGTTGAACTCTCTCTTATTTCTGCCGATAATCAATCCCCTGGTAATTCCCCTAAGGTAAGACATATTTGTGTTATATGCAGACCATGACCTATGTTTACCCTAGAAATGTGATCTTCCAAAACTTAAGGTATCTTGCCTCTAATTAATTATCCTAAGGTATTATGGACTAAGGGAACTACCCTAAGGATTCTCATAATTTTTCCTGGCCAAATGGTCATTTAATTAATTCTTTTAATTTAAATGCTCGGCCACTTTACACATGAAGTGATTTAATTAAGCATCCTCTGACTTAGGAAATTTTTCCTGAGATGTATATTAACCAAATATCACTGCCTTCAGAATTTCATAATTTTCCTTAAATTATTTATTGTCATTTTCTATTTAATAACAATCCCGTATAAATTCCATTTTACACATGAAGTATAAGCATTATATTCTCAAAAATTCCAGAAAAATTACAGAGCCTTTAAGACACTAAATTATGGCTATTGGCAGAGAATCATCAAAATTGAATGTAAGATGGCCTATGGGGTTCCATTATAAGTTATTTACCAAAATGCCATTGTACTAATTTAACACAAGTAATGCATCCAATAAATTCTGAGAAATTCATGAAAAACTCATAACAACATTTTATGACAGTAGAATAAATCCCAAATTTTTCAGAGGTATAAATATATCATTTCAAGAATTATCATGATAAGGGTAAAATGGGAAATTTAGGGTATCTACTCCAAGGTTCTTCAAAACAGAGAAATCATAATTTTCCTAAGTCAAATGTGATGTAATCTATGCCTTGGCAAAGTTGTTTGGATTTGTACTTGAATAAATCCCATTTTCCAATTTTTAATTCCAAAATAGCTATTTTAAAATAAATTCCAATAAATGGAATTTTGATTCCAAAATTCCCTTATTAATTTGAGGAGTGAAATTTACCCTAATGAACCACTGTAAATAATTTCATGACTCATGCATGTAACTATTAGGCTAAATTCACCAAATTGCATTTTTACTATTTGCACACCAAGCCTTAACATAGGCTAGCACATGCAAGTGGATTCTCCCACATGCAGTGATCCCAAGGTGCTGAAAATTTTATCATGCACCAAGGGTGACCTCACTGACCCATCACTAAAATTTGGGGCCATGGGGAGGAGTAGAACTCCATATATGCCATTAATTTAAATTTTGATATTTTACAAAAAACTATAGGAAAATGTTTTCTAAAAATTCCTAAATTTTTGCAGGAGGTAGGTAAGCCCTAATCATGCATGTGCCCAAAATTTGGGATCATGGTGACTAATATTGAGACCAGGGCATCCATTATAATTTTTGTCCTAGTCTAGGACCAATCCTAAGAGAAATGTCCTACAGGGCTGTATACTACTCCAAAATGTATGTTTAGGGTGGCATTTTAAAGGTAAGACCCTAGGCTACATTTTTCATTGAGGGTATAAGGTCTGAAAATGCCTCTAGGAGGCCTAAATTTAACATGCAAGAGGGCTGAATATATGTGATAGAAATGTTACTATTCATTTATTAAACTGATTTATATTAAAATCGGCGCACGAATCTTAAAGCAATAATTGACGGGATCGGGTCATCGTCTACCTCCAGCCAACGGCTGAGATCGAGCCGACCTGGAACGATTTTGCCGGCGGTTTCCGGCCAGCTGAGACGTCGCCACCTCCGGCCAATGGTGTCATCACCTTCACGGTGGTGGTGGCTATCGTTTCCCGGCGATGGGGCGGCGGGAGATGGCGGCGACGGCGATCCCGTGCGGTTTTAGAAACTTAGGATTTTCTAGATTTTCTCACATGGCATCGGGCTCAATTGAGCCCGATCTCTCGCCTATTTGATCTAAGAAGCTAGTGCGGGTAGAGGTGAAGTGAAACGCACCATAATCGGGGCTTGGCTGCGGGTCAGGCGGCGGTTTACCGTGGTGGTGGTGCGCCGGCGAGCTCCTCCCCGAAAGTTGCATTCTCCACCGTTCTCCATGTGTAAGTAGTCGAATTCCACTCCTCTCGGCCTTCTGAAGCTGATGGTGAGCTCTGTTTGGACTGAGGTGGGCTATAAGTGGAGATATCTCCAATGCTAGCTCGGTTTTGAGCTTTGGAGATTTCACCCAGCTGCCATGTGGCTCTCAGCTCTGGAATTCTGCTGGAAATGAAGAGGGGAGGTCAGCCACTTGGTTTTGGGCAGCCTAAGTCAGCTGATGGGGTGGCCATGTGGCCACCATTTCCTTCATTCCTCTTTCTCTCTCCTCTTCTCCTAAAATTTCCAAATTTACCCCCTTGTATGCATTCTCTCCCTTGATTTAGAGGGGTAGGGTTGGTCTTGTTCACTTGGGCTGACTATGGGCCAATTTTGGTGGGCTTGGTCCAAGGGAAATGACTTGGCCTTCATTTCATTCCTTAGGTCAAATTGATGACCAATTTGACTTTTGGGGTTGACTGGTCAACTATGGTGGGTGGACTGGCCCCACCTGGTGGAAATGGGTCTAGTGGCACAACCCAACTTGGTTTGGGTCAAGGGGGTGCCCCACTTAGATTAATTAGGCCTATGGGTGTGGGTTTGACCAAATTAAGCCCAAGGTTGACCTTGGTCAACTGGGGTCAAAATGTTGACCCAGTGACATACCCTAGGGGCCACTTAGATTGTTTTTAGGGTTAGGGCAATGTGGTGGGGTCATGGTGTGGCTAGGGTCCCCACTTAGGCTAGTTTGACCTAGTTTGACTATGGTCTTATAGTGGGCCCCACATGGCTACCACCCACTACCTGGGGTCAAACCTAGCTGGTCTCCTCAAATCTCACCCCATGCCTAACCCAATCTAAGTTGAGGGGTCTAGAAGTAACATGGGATGTTACAACAACAACTACCTGCAGCCATATACTCAGCTTCAGCAGTTGAAATTGACACAGATGTTTGTTTCTTGCAAAACCAGGAGACAAGTCTGTCACCAAGAAACTGACAAGTTCCCCTGGTACTTTTCCTGCCTATTCTGCATCCAGCATAATCAGCATCTGAAAATCCAGTTAAGTCAAATGCTGAATCTTTTGGATACCAGAGACCTAGATTTGGACAACTTTTTACATACCTAAGAATCCTTTTTACTAAGGTTAGGTGTTGTAACGCCCCGAAAGTTGTGTGCGAGTCGGTCGCGAAAAAAGGGTTTTTGGTGCATGTAGGGGTACACGGCCTAGGACACGGGCGTGTCCAAGGCCGTGTCTGGCTGGTGATTTTTTTTGGTCGTTTTCAACCCGAGAAGGACACGGGCAGAAACACGGCCGGATGACACGGGCGTGTCATCCGACACGGGCGTGTGCAAACCCGTGTCCCTACTTATATCCTGATGGGTCGTGTCCATTGTCGTGGCGGCTATGCGTGACACGCCCACGAACACGGGCGTGTCGAGGAACCCGACACGGGCGTGTCAGGTCAGACATGGGCATGTCTTGGCCCGTGTGCGTTTCTCAGATCGACGATCGTGCCTGGATCGAGGCACATGGCCTGGGACACGACCGTGTGCCAAGCCGTGTTCGGCCCAGGTCTGGAGAATTTTGTGCAGATCTGATCCGTTCGTTTTCTTTAATTAGGATCTGACGGCCCAGATGAAATCCTGCTCTGTTAAGGCCGGGAATAGGAGGTTAATTCCCCATTTTCTCTCCAAAGTTCTCCCCTTCCAAAGTGAGAGAGAAGAGGAAGAAGAAGGAGGTTTCCGGCCGCCGGCGGAGCATCGGAGCATCGTTTCTAAATCGGAGAGCGGATCCGTGGAGGAAGGTCATTGCGAAGAGTTCTAACCGCGTAGTTTTTCCATGGCGCCGAAACGGACTACAAGGGTAACGATTCTCAACTTGAGCGTTTGAAGCTCTTTCTTTCTGCATAGGGAACCCCGCTCCCGCGAGTGTGCGGCGAGTGCGTGGTGTTCCTTGGGGTTGATGTGAATAGTCCCCCTTGTGTTGCATATAGAGCCCAGAATCGTAAGTACGGGCATAGGCATTGTGTGTGAAGCCTACCCGGACGTGTTTTGTCTGGATCGGTGATGTTGCATTTGATGTGGTTTTGCCGGAGAAGACTCCGTGCTTTGGATTTTTCGGGTTTCTACGTGGTAGATTGCAGCAGGGATCCTTGGAGGTTAGCTTCAAGGCGCACCCGGAAAACTGAGCGGAAACGTGTTCTGCTAACTTGGCGGTCTGGGAACCGGCCTTGATTATAACTGGGTTATGAGATTGTTTTGGAAAATTTGGGATCCGAGAGAAGCTTGGCCCGCGCAAAGGACTTAAATTGGACATGCGGTGTGAGCAACGGGCAAGTGGAATTGGACCTAGGCTATGTGGTTCGGTGCGAGAGACCCGAAGACGGGGACTGGCCGTTGGCATAGTCGGAGCCTTAGATGGTGGTCAGAAAGGCTAAATGCTCACATGTTGTTGCCATCCTGGGGGTGGTGGTGAATGCACTGATGGGTCAGGGTTCACCATGAATGTGCCCTGAGTGCACGTGGTGTTTGGCCGTGCGAGCCTACACCTGTGGCGAATTATAGTTGCGCTATATATATATTGTTGGGCTAATGTTATGCAGGGAAAGAGCACCGCCGTCCCGAGTAAGGGGCGGGGTCGTTATAATTTGGTTGGCTTTTAGCTGACCGTTGCTTTATTTGCCACGGTGCGGTGGTATGTGCTTGCAGGTGCTGCGGAGCCAAGCGCCAAATAGCGGGCTGGAGCCCATGTTGCTGTGCTGGCCCTAGAAGGCCGTATAATAGCTATTTTTATATTTATCATGTGTGGCCGGCCTGCGAGCCGATGTATGTAAAACACTCTTTATTAAGTGAACATTTGTAAGGCCATAAGGCCATGTACCCGTTTCTGTGTATTTGGGGTTTCATTCCTGTTGTTGTAGCTGTGGACATTCATATTGATGGATTTAATTTTGGGTTCTTTCAACTTTAAAATCTTCCGCTAGAATGCTCTGTGATTAGGACGAGTAGTCTTAGTTGGTTGGTTTGATTATTCATTTAGTATCCCTTCCGACTGTCTGTGGTATATGGCGTCGGGTTCCAGCTGGACCTTCTGTTATATGACATGCGATAGATGGGGGTGTTACAATTTGGTATCAGACTTCTGGTTACGGTCAAGCTTAAATGAAATCGTGGCCGAATTCTTTTAAGGGGTGGTGAGCACATGTGTGCGTCATCATTATAACATCAAAAGAACCCATGAATGTCCACTTAGGAATGAAAATACACTTGTTTGGTGGAACCTGAGTGTTCCAATAATTGCCTTTAGCAATTTGTATGTTGTCTAATCGTGTGTCTTTGCTAATTTAGGCAGCTAGGAGCGGTGCTGGTCAGTCAGAGCATCCGCAATCAGCGGAAAGTAGTGCACCAAGGGACGTGCCTGCTACACCTCCTTCAGCGGAAACCATCAGGATGGTGGCTGAAGCCGTGTTCGCAATGATAAATGCCCAACCTACAGGGCAAATGCATCGCGCACCTCCTGCGAATGAGCAAGAACCGGTTAGGGCGACAGAGCCGAGAGTGGTGTAACGCGCAGCAGTTGAGTTAGTAGAGCCGAGGAGAACTACGGAAAGGCAGCTGAAGTATGTGATGGGCTTTAATCCTCCGAGGTTTAATGGGGTTGGAATGCCAACTCAAGCTGAGGACTGGCTCTCTTCCATAAAGAGGGTCTTGACGACCACAATAACTGAGGAGTGGCAGAAGACCACCATAGCGACTTTTCTTTTGGAAGGTGAAGCGAGGCTGTGGTGGGACGAGTTGGAGTTTCATCTTCTAGTGGGAAGGCAACTTGCGGATGTGCCAATGGAGGAATTTTCAAGATTGTTCCTAGCCAGATTTGTACCTTATGCTCAGAAGTTGGAGATGGAGAATCAATTTCTTGGGTTGACTCAGGGATCCAGAAGCGTGGACGAATATCTGCATGAGTTCACACGGTTGGGTCGTTATGCTGGTGCTATGTTTTCAGAAGAAGAGAGGAAGACCAACCGATTCTATGAGGGTCTTCGCAGCGATTTACAGTTACTCCTTGCTGGGCCTAAGGCGCAGGGCTTCCTAGCCTTGGTCAATTCAGCCCGATCGTTGGAAAAGGTTGCGAAGAAAGTTCAAGAGAAGAAGGACCCAGGAGAAAGAAAGACCGAGTTCAAGGTGCCAAGCAACAAGACAGGTTTTCGCAGATGGAACAAGAAGCAAAGGACTTCGAACTCAGCCCCTTCGGCTGATGCATCGGGGGCAACTACAAGTCGAGTCCCCGGAGCTTGCTACAACTGCGGGAAGATGGGGCATTTTGCTCGGGAGTGTTGGAGCGGACGTTCAAAGTCTGAGAGGAGACCTGGAGCGACTTATGAGGAGAAAGGGAAGGCGGTGGAGTCAACCGCATCCCATCATGCTCTAGCCCAGCCTAGAGTCTACAACCTTGGTCTGCAGGAGGCCATTAAGCAAGCAGACGTGGTGACAGGTATGAGTTAAATTACAGTGGTTTAACTTTTATAGTTGTTACCTTTGTATTTGTTAGCTTACGTTTGTCAGTGCTAGGCTTTGTGTTAATCTTTGGGTTTCCGGCGAGAGCCCTTTTTGATACGGGAGCATCACATTCCTTCTTGTCTGAAAAGTTTATATCGCGCATTGGAGTTCCGTTCTCGATGGCAGAAAACAAGTTGGATGTGTTGTTGCCTAATGGTTGTTCAATGCGTGCGGATAGGGTTTGTGTTGTGAAGATTCGGATTGCAGACCGGGAGTTTGATTTGCGGGCGTTGGTTCTACCATTAGTGGAGTTCGACGTAATCTTCGGTATGGATTGGCTCTCGGAGCAGAGTGCATGCATTGATTGCAACCGTAAAGAAGTCAAGTTGGGTCAGGACACTGATCGGGAGACTACTTTTGCGGGCATGAGGGTCAGGGAAGGTTCTTATATCGGCCCTTCAGGTGTTCAAGGCAGTTCGGTCTGGGGCAGAACTGTATGTCACTCTAGTGCAGACTTCGACGCCTAAGCCTAGTTTGGACAGCATCCCAGTTGTGTCTGAGTATCCCGATGTGTTTCCAGATGATCTCCCAGGAGCCCCTCCTCGGCGGGAGTTAGACTTTACTATAGAGCTGGTACCGGGTGCCAAACCGGTGTCACGCTCCCCCTATCGGATAGCCCCAAGAGAAATGGCAGAGTTGAAGGTGCAACTGCAGGAGTTGCTAGAGCAAGGGTATGTGCGTCCAAGTTCATCACCTTGGAGCGCACTAGTCCTCTTTGTTAAGAAGAAAGATGGGAGCTTGCGGCTTTGTATCGATTATCGGGAATTGAACAAACTTACGGAAAAGAACAAATATCCAATCCCAAGGATTGACGATCTATTTGATCAATTGGTTGGATCAACTGTATATTCGAAGTTAGATTTGAAGTCCGGTTACTATCAGTTGAGGATAAGGGAGAGCGACATCCCAAAGACAGCATTCAGTACGCAGTTTGGGCATTACGAGTTCACGGTTATGCCATTTGGGTTGACAAATGCGCCATCCGTGTTTATGGATCTGATGAATAGGACGTTCAGAGAATACCTGGACTATTTCATAATAGTAATCATCGATGATATTCTGGTGTATTCACGGTGCGAGAAGGATCACTACAAGCATTTACACATGGTGTTGGAGACATTGAGGAAAAGTTAGTTGTATGCAAAGTTCTCCAAGTGTGAATTCTGGTTATTCTCGATAGCGTTCCTTGGTCATGTTGTCAGTGGATAAGGAATAGCGGTAGATCCGGCGAAGATAGTGGCGATACGAGAGTGGCCTTCTTTGACTACGGTGGCAGAGGTCCGGAGTTTTTTGGGGCTTGCTGGCTACTATAGGCGCTTCGTAGAGAACTTCTCGCGGATAGCACTACCACTCACGACGTTGACAAGAAAGGATCAGAAGTTTGTGTGGACTTCGGAGTGCGAACAGGCTTTTGAAGAATTTAAGAGGCGATTGACCACGACGCCCATTTTATGTTCGCCAAGTGGAACCGAAGGGTTCGAGATCTATAGTGATGCTTCGGGCAGTGGTTTGGGCTGTGTTCTGCTACAGCATGGGAGAGTGATAGCTTATGGTTCACGACAACTGAAGGTTCACGAGAGGAATTATCCGGTCCACGACTTAGAGTTAGCGGCCGTGATATTTGCTCTAAAGCTTTGGAGGCACTATCTGTACGGTGTGAAGGTCGATATTTACACCGATCATAAGAGTTTGAAGTACCTATTGGACCAAAAGGATATGAACATGAGGCAGCGGAGGTGGATGGAGTTCTTAGGGGACTACACCTTCAAGATACACTATGTGCCTGGGAAGGGAAATGCAGTGGCGGATGCGTTGAGTCGTAAGATTACCGCACAAGCCAATTGGTTATCAGTACATGATGAGAGATTGGTCCAAGAGTTGGAGGCATTGGAGATATCTTGCGTCGATAAGCAGTCTAGTGCCGAGGCGAAACTGTTTTGGACAGAGGTGCAGTGTGATCTAGCGGATAGAGTTCGGCGGGCTTTGGTTCTGGATAGCAGCATGAAGCAAATCATGGATGAAGCTTTGGATGGGTCAAATTCCCAGTTTGTGGTTGAAGATGAGTTGCTAAGGAAGGACAGTCGTCTATGCGTTCCTAGTGCGGATAATATTCGGGAGGAGTTGATGTATGAGGCTCATCATACCAAGTACTCAATCCACCCGGGAAGCACGAAGATGTATAGAGACATGAAGAAATTATTCTGGTGGCCGGGTTTGAAGAAGGATGTGGCACTTTACGTAGCCAAGTGTCGTACTTGTGCATTGGTGAAGGCGGAATGCCAGAAGCCCGGAGGATTCTTGAAATCCCTTCCTATCCCAGAATGGAAGTTTGACGACATATCTATGGATTTTGTGCACGGTTTGCCGAAGTCGCAGAAGGGAAACGACGCCATTTGGGTGGTCGTAGATAGGTTGACAAAGGTGTCGCACTTTATCCCAATCAGAAAGGAAGATCCAGTGGAAAAGTTAGCCAAACTCTACGTGGATAATATTGTACTATTGCATGGTGTGCCTAGAAGTATTGTTAGTGATCTTGATGGATGCTTCACGTCAAATGACTGGAGGTTGGTGCATGGTCTGTTGGGTACTAAGCTAAAATTCAGCACAGCCTTTCACCCGCAGACAGATGGCCAAACCGAGAGAGTCAACAGGACTATGGAGGACATGCTTCGCATGTGCGTCCTAGATTTCGGGAAGCATTGGGAGGATCACCTGTACATGGTGGAGTTTGCTTACAACAACAGCTTTCAGGCAAGTATTGGAATGGCGCCTTTCGAAGCCTTGTACGGGAGGAAGTGTTGTACGTCGTTGTCTTGGTTGGAGGCAGGCGAATCAAAGTTGTATAAACGGTAAGCGGTGGAAGACGCCACTTCAATGATACGGACAATTCAGGAAAGGCTGAAGATTGCTCAGGATAGACAATCAAAGTAATACAATGCCAAACATAGAAATGTGGAGTTCAACGTTGGCGACATGGTATATTTAAATATCAAGCCGTTCAAGGGTGTATCGAGGGTTCGACGCTTGAAGAAGCTGAGTCCGAGATACCTTGGACCATTTGAAATTCTGGAGCGTGTTGGCGAGGCGGCGTATAGGTTGAAGCTGTCGACGGAGTTGAGTGGGCTGCATGATGTATTCCACGTATCGGTGTTGCGTAAGGCAGTGCAAGAGCCTTTGCAGATCGTTGTGGACAATCAGGTACCGGTTGATTATAAGTTAACAACAAGGGTCAAGCCAGTGCGAATTGAAGATGTTGCAGTCAAACGACTCCGCAACAAGGAGGTCGGAATGGTTAAAGTCCGTTGGGATAATTGCGGACGTGAGGAGCTTTCTTGGGAGCGAGAGCAAGCTATGTTGGAAGAATACCCCGAGTTATTCCACTCAGGTATCATTTAGCTTTTGTGTACCTTTGCTTAATTTCGGGACGAAATTCCTTAAGTGGGGGAGATTTGTAACGCCCCGAACGTTGTGTGCGAGTCGGTCGCGAAAAAAGGGTTTTTGGTGCCTGTAGGGGTACACGGCCTAGGATACGGGCGTGTCCAAGGCCGTGTCTGGCTGGTGATTTTTTTTGGCCGTTTTCAACCCGAGAAGGACACGGCCAGAAACACGGCCGGATGACACGGGCGTGTCATCCGACACGGGCGTGTGCAAACCCGTGTCCCTACCCGTATCCTGATGGGTCGTGTCCGTTGCCGTAGCGGTTATGCGTGACACGCCCACGAACACGGGCGTGTCGAGGAACCCGACACGGGCGTGTCAGGTCAGACACGGGCGTGTCTTGGCCCGTGTGCATTTCTCAGTTCGACGATCGTGCCTAGATCGAGGCACACGGCCTGGGACACGGCCGTGTGCCAAGCTGTGTTCGGCCCAGGTCTGGAGAATTTTGTGCAGATCTGATCCGGTCGTTTTCTTTAATTAGGATCCGACGGCACAGATGAAATCCTGCTCTGTTAAGGCCGGGAATAGGAGGTTAATTCCCCATTTCTCTCCAAAGTTCTCCCCTTCCAAAGTGAGAGAGAAGAGGAAGAAGAAGGAGGTTTTCGGCCGCCGGCGGAGCATCGGAGCATCGTTTCGAAATCGGAGAGCGGATCCATGGAGGGAAGATCATTGCGAAGAGTTCTAACCACATAGTTTTTCCATGGCGCCGAAACGGACTACAAGGGTAACGATTCTCAACTTGAGCGTTTGAAGCTCTTTCTTTCTGCATAGGGAACCCCGCTCCCGCGAGTGTGCGGCGAGTGCGTGGTGTTCCTTGGGGTTGATGTGAATAGTCCCCCTTGTGTTGCATATAGAGCCCGGAATCGTAAGTACGGGCATAGGCATTGTGTGTGAAGCCTACCCGGACGTGTTTTGTCTGGATCGGTGATGTTGCATTTGATGTGGTTTTGCCGGAGAAGACTCCGTGCTTTGGATTTTTCGGGTTTCTACGCGGTAGATTGCAGCAGGGATCCTTGGAGGTTAGCTTCAAGGCACACCCGGAAAACTGAGCGGAAACGTGTTCTGCTAACATGGCGGTCTGGGAACCGGCCTTGATCATAACTGGGTTATGAGATTGTTTTGGAAAATTTGGTATCCGAGAGAAGCTTGGCCCGCGCAAAGGACTTCAATTGGACATGCGGCGTGAGCAACGAGGAAGTGGAATTGGACCTAGGCTATGTGGTTCGGTGCGAGAGACCCGAAGACGGGGACTGGCCGTTGGCATAGTCGGAGCCTTAGACGGTGGTCAGAAAGGCTAAATGCTCACATGTTGTTGCCATCCTGGGGGTGGTGGTGAATGCACTGATGGGTCACGGTTCACCATGAATGTGCCCTGAGTGCACGGGGTGTTTGGCCGTGCGAGCCTACACCTGTGGCGAATTATAATTGCGCTATATAAATATTGTTGGGCTAATGTTATGCAGGGAAAGAGCACCGTCGTCCCGAGTAAGGGGCGGGGTCGTTATAATTTGGTCGGCTTTTAGCTGACCGTTGCTTTATTTGCCACTGTTCGGTGGTATGTGCTTGCAGGTGCTGCGGAGCCGAGCGCCAAATAGCGGGCTGGAGCCCATGTTGCTGTGCTGGCCCTAGAAGGCCGTAGAATAGCTGTTTTTATATTTATCATGTGTGGCCGACCTGCGAGCTGATGTATGTAAAACACTCTTTATTAAGTGAACATTTGTAAGGCCATAAGGCCATGTACCCGTTTCTGTGTATTTGGGGTTTCATTCCTGTTGTTGTAGCTGTGGACATTCATATTGATGGCTTTAATTTTGGGTTCTTTCAACTTTAAAATCTTTCGCTAGAATGCTCTATGATTAGGACCAGTAGTCTTAGTTGGTTGGTTTGATTATTCATTTAGTATCCCTTCCGACTGTCTGTGGTATATGGCGTCGGGTTCCAGCTGGACCTTCTGTTATATGCCATGCGACAGATGGGGGTGTTACAGGTGTGACTCTCTAGGGCTCACTTGGAATCTAGCACATATGCATGTAGCAAATATTATGTCAGGTCTACTAGCTGTAAGGTACAATAAAGAGCCAATCATTGCTCTATATGTTGTCTGATCAACAGGTTTCCCATGTTCATCAGCATCTAATACAATATTGGTAGGCATAGGTGTTTTCATACATGATGCTTCAGACATACCAAATTTCTTAACCAATTCTTTTGTATACTTGGTTTGAGAAATAAATATGCCTTCAGCATGTTGCTTGATTTGCAATCCTAAAAAGAAGGATAGCGCACTCATGCTACTCATTTCAAATTTAGAATGCATTAGGTTGGAAAACCTTCTGCACAAATTTGAATCAGTAGAACCAAATATAATATCATCTACATAGATTTGTACTAGTAGGGTATGGGACTTATGGGTTCTAATAAAAAGAGTTTGGTCTACTCTACCCCTTATAAACTCATTTTTCAGAAGAAAGCATGCTAGGTTCTCACACCATGCTCTAGGAGATTATTTTAGACCATATAATGCTTTATGCAATATGAAAATATAATCAAGATGTGTTGAAGAGATAAAACCTGAGGGTTGTCTGACATAGAGTTCTTCTTTGATATCTCCATTGAGAAAAGCACTCTTTACATCCATCTGGTATACTTTGAATCCTTTGTGTGCTGCATATGCTAAAAAGATTCTTATGGCCTCTAACCTTGCAACTGGTGCAAAGGTCTGGTCATAATCTATCCCTTCTTCTTGAGAGTACCCTTGAGCAACTAGCCTTGCCTTGTTCCTTACAATGAATCCTTGATCATCCAATTTGTTTCTGAACACCCACTTTGTTCCAACAATGGAGTGATCCTTAGGCCTTGGTACTAGTTCCCAAACTTTGTTCCTTTCAAATTGATGCAACTCTTCTTGCATTGCAATGATCCAGTGTGGATCTTTCTCTGCATCTTGAATGGATTGAGGTTCAATTTGAGAAAGGAAGCAAGTGTGCATCAGGTTTTGGTTGACCTGATTTCTGGTTTGCACACCAGCTGAGATGTCTTCAATCACTTGGGAGATTGGATGGTCTCTTGATGTTACTAAATCAACAGGAGATGTTGATTGTTCACCATCCTGTGTTGTTGTTTCCTCTAGTGGTACAACAACTGGCTCTTCAAGAAGTTTCTCTTCAAGATGTTGAATGTCTTCTTCATCTTCACTACTTTCATCTTTTTGAGTAATTTGTAACATGTCCAAGTCTTCTGCAAGAGAGTGTACCTGCAAAGGTTCTATGGTAAAAGTATTCTTCTCCTTGAAATACATGTTAGATTCATCAAAAGATATATGAAAAGATTCTTCAATTTTGAGAGTTGATTTATTATATACCCTATAAGCTTTACTGATCATGGAGTATCCCAGAAACACTCCTTCATCAGCTTTAGCTTGAAATTTTGCTAAGTATTTCTTGTCATTATTGTGAATGTAACAAATACAACCAAAAAATTTAAAGTAATCTACTTTAGGTTTCTTCCCTTTGAGTAATTCATAGGGAGTCCTGCCCTTCAGTTTATGTATTAAACTTCTATTCAACACATAGGTTGAGGTGTTCACTGCCTCTGCCCAAAAGGATAGAGGAAGGTGAGCATCTGACAACAATGTAGTGGCAGATTCAATAAGGGTTCTATTTTTCCTTTCAGCTACCCCATTTTGTTGAGGAGTTCTAGGAGCTGAGAAAGTGTGCCTGATCCCTTCACTCTGACAGAACTCTTGCATAAGAAGAGAATCAAACTCTGTCCCATGATCACTTCTGATCAGGGCAATGTGAGTATTAAACTCACTCTGTATGCATTTGAGAAACTCTATCAAACACATAAAGTTATCAGACTTCTTCCTCAGAAAGAACACCCATGTGAATCTAGAGAAGTCATCTACAACCACTAAAGTGTAAGATTTCCCTCCTAAGCTTTGTACTGTAATGGGTCCAAAAAGATTCATGTGTAACAGATACAAAATCCTAGGTGAATCACTCTAATTAAGTGACTTGAAACTATTTTTGGTTTGCTTGCCAAATTGACAAGCCCTGTAGAGTCCTTCCTTCTTGTAGGGGCCAGAAGGTAGTTCTCTAACAAGGTTGTCCTTGGATAGCCCAGCAATGGTTCTAAGGTTTATATGTCCTAATCTCTTATGTCATAACTCATTAGGTCTACAAATAGAATTAAACAGACAAATATCTACTTCTGTTGAAAGAAAGTCTACTAAATAGATGTTACCTTTCCTTTTACCTTTCAACACAGTTGTGTTGTCCTCTGATTTGATCTTCCATAAGGATTTGCTGAAATTCACTTTGTAGCCTTCATCACATAGTTGAATGATGCTGATCAAGTTGTGCTTTAGTCCTTCCACATAGGCTACTTTCTTGAATGTGACGGTGCCAATGTAGACTACACCATATCCTTTTGTCAGTGCAAAGTTTGAATCACCAAATATTACATTGGGTCTAAGCTTGGCTTTGAATGATGTGAAATTGTCCTTGTTTCCTGTCATGTGCTTTGAGCACCCACTATCCAAATACCATTGCTGGTTTGATGTTGGATAGGTCTTCACCTGCACATAAAACAATTTACTTGTTTTTGACCCAGTTTACCTTGGGCCTAGATTCATAACCTTTGAATTTAGAAATAAAAGACATCCCTGGTTGACTCTTATAGCCTTCAGGATGATATCTCCTTAGAGGTATTATCCATTCAGTATAAGGGTTAAATCTTTGGGATGAAGGACCCCTAGGTTTGGAATTTGATTTACCTTTGAAAAAGTTTCCAAAACTCTGATCTCTGCTCGATGATCGCTGAGCAGAGTTCGACGATCTTGGGTCAGATCGTCGAGCTCCGTTCGAAGATCGACTGTGGCAAAGTTCAGGGTTTAGAGATCGTCGACCAGCGTTTGAGGATTTTGCCTGAGATCGTTGATCTGCATTCGACGATCGTTTAGCTCCGTTCGACGATTTCTGTGGAACTCTTGTTTTCTTGGGTAAGTCAGAATTCTTCCTAGCTACCTCTACAACTCCCTTACCTTTATCAGAGATAAATTAATTTGGGGTTGTTAGAACTATAGGTTGGCTGGATGAAGCACTCAAGCAGAGTGTACTGTTGAATCTTGAGTTCACTATGCTTGTGATGTCCATTAGCTTGATACTTCTCCCATTAAGGGATTCTTCAAGCTTTTTGGTCTCTGATAGCTCACTTTTCAGTGAAGCTATCTGCTCCCTACAGCACTATAACTCCTCAGAGAGTTTGAGGTTTTCTGATTTTAAGGTACTGTGTTCAGATAATTGATTTCTGAGAGAAATGATTTCCTTCTCATATTTTAATAAGTCTAAACATAGTGCTTTAAACTCATACTTGAAGTCCTCAGAATTAAAATCAAAAAAACTTATTACCTGTTCCTCTTCAATTTGAGTCTCTAATTCAGATTCTGACTATTCTGCATCAGAATTCTGTTGTGAGGCATTGATAGCCATCATGCAGAATTCCTTTTCTTCAGCATCATCTTCATCATCACTAGAGCTGGATGAAGCTTCTGATTCTTCTTCTGTCTCACTCCAAGTTTCAGCAACAAATCCCTTCCTTGTGTGTTTGTTCTTGCTGGAGGAGGGTTTGTCATTACTATTCTTCTTGAAGTCCTTGTCTTTTCTTCTTTCTTTCTTGTCCTTTCTGTCCTTATTTTTATTTTCTGGACAGTCAGGCACAATGTGGCCTGGTTTCCTTCAACCAAAACAAATATTCTCTTTGTTATTTGATTTATCATAACTTGGCTTGTCATGCTCTCTATGTGATCTTTTCCTGAAGTCCTTTCTGGACATTTTGTAAAACCTTTTGGCTAGTAGGCTTAGCAGCTCTTCATTGCCTGTGACCTTGTATTCAGGCTGATCTTCAATGGCTTTGAAAGCTATTGACTTCTCTTTTCTTGTAGCTAGTGAGGCAGCCTTCTGCTCTTCTTCTCTATTTTTGATGAGCAGCTCATAAGACTTGAGCTTGCCCAAGAGATCTTCAGTTGTGATCTCATTGAGACTTTTGGCATCCTTGATTGGCCAGATCCTTGAGTCCCAAGTGCTTGGGAAGCACATTAGGATTTTATCATTTAGCTCAGTCAATGAGATCTCTTTATCCAAACTTTCCAGCTCATTGACTATGAGACTGAGTCTATTATACATGTCTGCTACTGACTCAGCTTCTCCTTTCTTGAAATTCTCATATTGGGTTATGAGGTGAGATCTTCTGTCTTTTCTCTCATCAGTAGATCCTGAGACTATCTCAGATAGCTTGTCCCAGATGTCCTTTGCTGAGTTGCATTCAGCTACCTTTTGGAAAATTTCATCAGACATAGTCTGGGCTAGAATGTTCATAGCTTTTGCATCAGCCAATTTCCATTTCTTTATTTCTACATCTATTCCTGAGGGAGGTGGAACAACACTTGTGCTTGTATTCTCTGGAGGTCTTGGACACACTGTCAAAATAGAATTGAAAATGTCCACATCAATAGAGTTCATGTACAGTCTAATCCTTACCTTCCAAAGTGCAAACTTAGATAGATTGCACACTGGAGGTCTGGTGCTAGCATAATCTTTATTTTGGGCCATGTTTTGTGAAGAAATAATTCTAATAACAAAATCAAAACAAGCAGATCTAACTAGAGGGATCTTTGAGTTCAGGTGTTAGCCTGTGCAACCACTGAGATGTGGTATTTTTAACCAACCTCGGAAGATGTGGTATTTTTAACCAACCTCGGAAGATGTGGTATTTTTAACCAACCTCGGAAGATGTGGTATTTTTAACCAACCTCGGAAGATGTGGTATTTTTAACCAACCTGGCTTTGATACCAATTGAAAGTGCAAGTTAGATCTGATATACTCTAGAGGGGGGGTGAATAGAGTATGGTGCTTGCTAAAAACTTTTTACAGCAGTTGTTGTATTCCTAAGTGAACAGGGAAGAAAATGAAATAAAGTAAACAACCACAGCAACTATCTAATTACAAAGCAATCACAAACCATATCCAGAAACAAAGGAAAGACAAGCAACCAGATGACATAAGGAGCTATAGTGGTTCCCCAATCAACCTGGGTACATCCACTCTTCTACCACCCTAGGTAGGAATCCACTGCAGTATGAGTTGATCAGGTGTCCTGGGCACCAATGAGCTTTTGATAAGGTGCTCAAAAACCAAATTAGATTTTTTTGATCAGGTGTCTTGCCACCACTAAGTTTTGACAAGGTCTCAGAAACCAGCACAAACTTTTGAAGGGAGTTTGATAAACCCTTTACAGCAGAGAGAGAGAGAGAGGGATGAGATGATCTTCTCTGTCAACAATCAGAGAGAAGATAGTGGATGTTGTCAAAACTCCCCCTGAGATCTGTAGTTGTTCAGGAAGTGAAACTTTATAGTAGGGTCATAGGCCTTCAGAAAATTTGATCTCCGGCAAAAGATGATTTCAGCAACAGCTGAAATGTGTGGTGTCTGGAGTCTTGAATGATGATGGCCTTTGAACAATGGAATCAAAAGGGATCTGAAAATTTCAGTATATTGATCTCCTTTTGTGATGGTGTTCTTGTATGAATTGTAAGACTGAGAATGTCTGCAACTCTTTCTCTTCTATTGTGTAATTATTGTTGTTGCAGAATATGTGTGTCTAACTCTGAGAAGAGAATAAAAACTGATCTTTTATTCCTTAGGTCTGAATAGAATACTTCTCTGTCCAAGATAGCCGTTAGCCTGTCATAAATGACTTCCTTAACTGCATTTGTCTTCTGGAGGAAAGTCCAATAAAAACATTCCTTTGAAAATCCCTTGAAACTTGCTCCAGATTATTTGAAAACGGCTACAAGATCTTTGACATAAATGCTGAGAATAATTCCACAACTATCTGAATATGAATCTTGAAAAACGTTGATCTCACCAGAAAAACGTCGAACTGAGCTCCACTATCGTTGAACTGAGCTCAGAGACTGGACTTAGACTGAAACAGAGATTGTCGATCTGAGCTCAACTATCGTCAAACTGAGCTCAAAGATAGAGAAACAAACTGGAGTGAAGAGCGTTGATCTGAGCTCGAAGATCGTCGAATGGAGTTCGACGACTCGTTGAAGTTGAGCTCAGAGATCGTCGAATGGAGTTCGACGATTCGTCGAAGTGAGCTCAACGATCGTCGAATGGAGTTCGACGATTCGTCGTACTGAGCTCGACGAAATGACTTAGTCTCCTGAAATGAAATCTCTGGTCTTGAGGGCAGCTTTCAAACCTAAATACTAACCCTTAGACTCAATTCTAATTGACCTTTAGATCTATACAAGGAGGTCAAAATAGATTTCCTAAAGACATAGTGATCCTTGCCCAAATCAGTAATAGGGTGTTCCAACAGGGACGATGCCTCAGGATATAAGCGCCCTTGTAATACCGGACGCCTGCATTGACGGTCGAGATCAGCTCCCCCCTTGCATGTCGGCCTAGATACCCCCGATTGCATCTCTCCTCTGACTAGAGGAACTATCAAGAGCAGGGTTGGACGCCAACCTCCCAACTTGACGACGGCGAGATCATCTTTCTCTTTATAATATTCTTCATCCTCAAAGACATTGATATACTTGATTCATTGCCAACCTCTTAAACCGACAGGGAAAAATGACTTCAACAAAATTGAAGTCCTCGGGTGGTAGTGTCTAAGTAAGTCCAAGTACCCGCACGAGCTTATCTCCTGCATATTGGCCAAGGACCTCCTCGGGTGAAATCAAGTTCCTCGTAGGAGTGATGCCATAGTCCGAGATCTCTGTACGAGCTCCTCTCCTGCATACCGACTACTTGCCTCCCCGAGTCGACTTACACGATGTAACATCTCACTTACAATTAGACCCTTCTACTTAGGTTGGATTAGGGCATGTGGTGGGGCATGTGTTTAGACTAGGGTGAACCATGAGATTTGGGTTTAGTCACATGGGGCCCACAGCAGGGCCCAAGATGATTTAAGTCAAACCATCCCAAATTAGGGTCCAAGCCACACATTGATTCCACCACTACATCCCAAGCCCTAACACCAACCTAAGGGAACCATAAGCCATATCACAAGGTCAACAATTGACTAGAGTTGACTCAAGTCAACCCTAGTCTTAATTTTGTCAAACCCCCACCTAAAGGCCCAAATAGTCCAACTGGGGCACCACCATGGCCCAACCCAAGTTGGGTGGTATCATAGGGTCCATGACATTCAGGAGGGGTCAGCCCACTCATCAAGTTAACCAAGTCAACTCTAAAAGTCAACTTGGTCAAACATGTGGCCTAAAGAGGAAAATAAGGGTCAAGCCCATTCCCAATGGGCAAAGCCCACTAACCATGGCCCATGATCAGCCCAAGTGGCCAAAGACAACTCCTAACCCCCAAAATCAGGAGAGAGAGTACATGCAAAGGGGTAGAAAAGGAATTTGGAGAGGAAAGAGGAGAGAGAAGAGGAATGAAGAGGAAGGATGGCCACATGGCCACTTATTCAGCTGCCAAAGCTTGCTGGCCGGCCTCCTCACATAATTCCAGAGGATTTTGGAGCATGGTGGCCACTTATCTCCCCATACACCCACTCTCAGGCCAATCTAGCCACACCATCAGCTTCAGAGAGTGGAAATGACTGGATAAAGAGTCCTGGAACAAAGAATTTGCTGGAGAATCGAGGAAATAGGGAGGAGTTGCCGGAGCAAGCTCGGTCATGGCTCACCGCCGCCAAACTCACCGCCAAGCCTCAATTCGAGTTCATTTCACCTCATATCTACCCGTACTAGGATTCTAGATCTTTTAGGGGAGATATCGAGCTCAATTGAGCCCGATGTCATGTGAGCATGGAGTGAATTTCTTGAGTTTTTCTTCTTGCTCGGGATCGCTGGAGGAGCCGCCTCCGACCGCCTCAACGCCGGGAAATGCTAGCCCCCACCTCAACGGAGGTGGTGGCAACAATCGTCGGTGATGGGGCCGCCCAGGTGGCCGGAAATGCGAAATCAAGGTGACCCAGCCAGGCTCAATCTCAGCCGTTGCTGATCGGGGATAATGAACGGATGTCGTCCACTTAATTCAAATCAAACTATAGGTTGTATTAATTTTATTCAATTCCTGTCACATATTTACAGTAATCGTGCATGATTAATTTGGCCTACTTAGAGGAATTTTCAGAGTTGGTAGTTAGAATCAAAATTGTAGGCCTTGCTCTTAAGTTTCATTTGCCACCATAAAGTTCAAATTTGGGACACTAGAACTCCCTGTAGGGCTGTTCTACTAGGACTGGTCCTAGGCAAGGGCAGAAATTCAAATGCATGCCCATGCTAAACCAGAAGACCACATGACCCAAACTTTTGGACATGTGCTTGACTAGGGTAAACTTAAACTCAGTCCAATAATTGGAATTTTTGGGGAAATTTTTCTATAGTATTTGTGAAAATACACAAAAGTAAATTAATGAAATATTTGGAGTAATTTGACTCCAAATGACCCCAAATTTTGGTGGCATGTGTTTGTGTTCATTATTGGCCCATGATAAAAATTTCTGCACTTTTGTCTTTTGCATGATGGGTATTCCCTCTTGCATGTGAAGGGTTAACATAGGCTTGGGGTACATATAGCCATATTTACCAAAATGTGAATTTACCCCTTATTATACATGGTATGACTACAAAACTCTGGACATGAGTTCATAGGGATGGAATTTACCCCTCATAGAAATATTGGGATTTTTAGAAGCAAAAATCCTGTTATTTGGAATTTTTGAAAATTAGGCCATTTATATGAAAAAATTTGAAAATAGGGATATTCTTGATTTTAAAACCCTAGATTTTGTCACAAGCTCAAGGGAGACAAATGTAATCCCTGGAAAATCTATGGCCCTGATTAATTGATTTATAATGATTTTATATAGTTTTGACCATTTTGCCCTTTTGAGAAATTATTTAGCTATGCTGGAAATTACAATAAAAATATTCTAGAAAAAATCATAGTGATGTATTTTTGAGATGGTGACATGGTGTAATTATCTTAGAATATTTGGATACCTCATTAAATTTAAAACTCAAGGAATGACATTTTAGTTATATTTTCATATGAGAAATTGAAGGATCAAATTACTGTTTATAGTTATGAATTTTGGTACTTAGTATTATTTTAGTGATTTACATCTGCAATAATATTTATGGAATTTTCAGTAACTTATTTCTTGTACTTCATTTGGAATGTGGCTGATTAATAGATTTAACAATAAATAGAATTAAATAGAAATATATATGGGAAAATCACAATTCATGATATCCAGCCATAATTAACCTAGATGATCCTCAAGAAAAATTATTAGACCCATAACACCATTTGTCATTGTATCTCATGCATAAAGTGACATATGCCACTTAATTAAAGGATTTAACTTGGTGTTTTTATGACTTAGAAAAATAGTGAAAATTCCACATAGTCAATATCATATATCATACCATCCATGATAAATGATTAGGGTCACTTGGCCAAGAAAATTAGAAGTCATACTTTATGGGTGGTACTAGGTCATGGGTAGTGACTAGCACAGTTAACCTAATCCACTAGGACCACAGGGGGATATGATTAACCATTTAGGTGAGAATTGCATTAGAGGAATAAGCCCTGACTAGTCTCCTATAGGTCACTACCGGATCACGAGGGGTGGAGTGCAAATCATAAGGACAGTGGTTAAAATGGAGATCGACGGAAGACCGCCGATTTCCCGGTAATTTCTTAAGCCATTAGGTTTGTTCCAAAGCAACAACCAGAACTGGGGGTGAATTATGGGTAGTCATCAACTAAAGTAAATATCCTTAACAAAGGGAACTTTGGGCATAACCCCATCGCAGTTCCTAGTGCCCCCGAGAGCCCTTCACCGGGTATACCCTGGGCAGTCCTGGGATTAACCTTAAATCACTAAGTATAATAACCCGTAGACAAGAGTAGTCTAATAAGTTAAGCAACATAATATCATTCTCACCCGTATAGGTTTGGAGGGCTTGTGGTAACATTCTCACCCATGAAGGGTTGGAGGGATTGTGGTAATATTCTCACCCATGAAGGGTTGGAGGGATTGTGGTAACATTCTCACCCATATAGGGTTGGAGAGATTCAGGACAGGTTGGTCCTGCGAGCTGGAAGCTCGGGTTGGAATATCTTGCATGTGCAAAAACTTGTGGCGGGTCATGTGGTACTGGGCCATCGTCACACCGATGGCAGTACGGTGGCTCTAGCGAGGTGTGATGGTTTGAGGGGCCAATGGGTTGTTTTACACTGCGGTCTGGAGGACGATCCCCAAAAATGCACACTTGACCAAAAATACTGGTGGGTAGCCAACAATTAGTACGCAGAGACTGTAGAGTGCACCTAGGACATGTACAAAGGCGTATGGGAGGTCTAGGCCTGGTAGTGTGATACCCGCCTAGGAGTGGAGACGCCCGCTCCACTGCTACCGTAGCCACAATGGTGGTACCAGAGAGTGATGCTAGCTCCGAAAAGTGGGAACTAAAGGTCTGTGATCACATAGTCGTTGTGTGTGAGTTGCACTTGCATGACTCATAAATAACTGCATGAATTCATTCATATTAGGGCATACGCTTCATGGATCCTTATCATATAAATTAGTATGGGCTCTTTTATATGATAAGTTAACTTTGAAAACTCTAACTTATATGTTTGTATGGGCGCTCATATAAGTTAGGGTAGTTCTGTGATGTATATTAGCAGTAGATTTATTAAATTTAATTTACTGCACTTACTTATTTCCAGTTTTACTTACTCTTGCACTATACATGGTTATACATTTGGACTATATACATAGAACTGCTAGTGTAGATTTACTGTTTACATTCATACTTGGTAGCATAGATTCCTTATCACCTGCTTCCCTTTTGTTACCCCTTGTTGTCCTCCGTTTCGTCCTCCCGCACAGTGCCTAGGAGTTGCGGGGCGAGGTGCGGAGGAAACGACTTAGTCTTTTGACTAATGGTCGGTGACCAAACTATTTTTAGGAGCTCGAGGAGCTGGAGCACCAGCACAACCAGCAGGATGAGGTGACTGGACGTGAGGAGTTGATACCACCACCACCTACTATGTCTACTGCAGCCCGATGTCAGGTGGGATGAGTTCTCTGAGGATTGTTTTGCTTCCGTATTTATTTGTGTGAGGAGAGAGTTGATATTCATGTACAGGGCATAAGCCCTTTTGCTCTTCTTATTATTGCTACTTATTGTGGACTGGATGTACTTTCATTTTATTATTTGATATGTACTGTGACTGTGTACTGGATTGTAGTTCATTTCTACATTACTGTTATACTTCTTACTCTCTTTTGGCCAACAGGTTATGTGATCGTTCTAGCCGGCAGAATCGGCGTGTTGCGGTGTCGACTAACCCGTGTGTTAGTGCCACCGTAAGACGGCGGTTCTGGCCATAAGACCGGGTGCCTCCTTGGTAAGGGGAGGGGTCTTATACACCACTCTAGTTGAGCAAGGCTCCTGAGAACTGTCGACCTCAACAAAATTGAAGTCCTTGAGTGGTAGTGTCGCCGTAAGTCCAAGGCCCTGCATGAGCTTCTCTCCTATATATTGGCCAAGGACCTCCTCGAGTGAGATCAAGTTCCTCGTCGGAGTGATGTCGTAGTCCGAGATCTCTGTACGAGCTCCTCTCCTGCAGACCGACTACTTGCCTCCCTGAGTCGACTTACACCACTATAGTTGAGCGAGGCTCCTGAGAGCTGTCGACTCCAACAAAATCGAAGTCCTCGAGTGGTAGTGTCACCGAAAGTCCAAGTCCCTGCACGAGCTTCTCTCCTGCATATTGGCCAAGGACCTCCTCGAGTGAGATCGAGTTCCTCATCGGAGTGATGTCGTAGTCTGAGATCTCTGTACGAGCTACTCTCCTACAGACCGACTACTTGCCTCCCTGAGTCGACTGATTTCCACCCCCAGTTGAGCTTGGCTCCTGCTGAGTGTCGACTACACCCAAACACAAACCAAGCTCAGCTCCTCACAGGGTATCGACTTTGGCGATCAAGCCAGTCGAGATCAACTCCGAAAAATGAGTAAGTTGTGCAAGTGCAAGCAGAATTGGTCGAGTATTTTTGCACGTAGCGGCGAGCATGCGAGCATGACATAGCAAACGTATGAGTATGATATGGCGAGTACGTGCGCAGGATATAGACGAATATCGATATGTGAATTGTTGAAACGACTACGATCGTGCGAGCAATGACAATGCGATTATGCATGGTATTGATGTATGAGTAAAGCATCGCGAGCACTCGTTCTCCCCGAACCTATGAGCATGGAGAGTATCATCAACACACATACATGAAACGACAGCATGGTAATTCAGACTTGTATATATACATTTCAAAAATGTTGCAAGTTAAAAAAGTTATCTATTACAAAAATGTCACTAACTGTTATATGCAAGTATGACAAATATCGACGAGCAACTAAGACTCATCGTCGCCAGTATCAGGTCGATATTCCTCATCTCCAATGTCAGCATCCTCTTCCTCTCCACTCTCCTCGACCTCCTCCTCGCCACTACCACTTCTACCGCTGCTGCTGCTACCACTGCCGCTGCTGTCAGAGCCCGATGAGGAAGAAGGTACGCGATCTGGCGATATCATTCCCTCGGCGAGCAATTCAGGGAGAAGTTCGTCAATAGTAAGCTGCTTCTTCCCCTCGATGAGCTGGCCATTGAGCCTCAGCCTCGCGAGCATCACATTGCCCGCCACACGGGCTATCACATAGCATACTGACAACCTCTCTTCCCAGAGAACGCGAGATCTTTTTATTGAATAATGAGGGTCGTCCTTCGACCGCGGCTGAGGAGATGAAGAACTCGCACCGGCTTCTAAGATGGCTAGACGAGATTCCATCTCGGCTGCGCTAATTTGGGCTGCCTCCAGGTCAGCTTGAGACTTGGCGAGTTTCGCCTCGTACTCAGAAATCTTCTTGGCGGTTTTAATCTCGGCAGCCTGTGGAGAAGAACAGAATCAACAAAAAATAATCCAAGTCCGACAATGACAACATTGCGTGTAATAGACGACTTACCTCATAATCTCACCAGCAGACGGACTCCATGCCGAGATCAATCGGCTTCTTGCTGACGATCATCAGGGCCTTGGTCGTCTCCAGCAGTTTCCTCGCCGAGTAGTGGTTCAGCTCGACGGCTCGTGCGAGCGAGCAAGATGCTTGCTTGGCAATTTACTCCTCGTTGAGGTCCAACATTAACTCGGCGTCGCCTTGCCCATATAGCACATGGAGGACGGCGAAGGCCTCCCCCTTGTCCTCCCAGTCCGCCGACCAGGAGGGTAGATTGGTGCTTAGCGTCACTAGGTGTTCATCCGCCGACCAGGTCACCAGCGGGTGACCATAGACGTTAACCATATCTTGCCCTAAATTGAAGTTGGGGTGGAAGTGGGGAAGCCGAGCATCTAGGGGCGGCGATTCTTATTCGTCAGGCGGCGGCGATGACACCTTCGTCTTCTTGGTCGCAGGACCTGGCGACCTGGCTTTCCCCTTGTCTTTGGCGAGTCTTTTCTTCTCTCCAACATCAGCCGGCTGGTTTATCTCATGTAGCGAGGTGGTGACTTCCTTCACCGGAGGGAGCGACTTCTCCGTGAGCTCGCATGGCACTACAAAATGCCGAGTAAAAATCAGCATCAAGCCACAAAGAGTGAGGCGAGTGTTCGAGAGATGATCCTCGCTAAGAACTTACCCTCCTTGGAATGAATTTCCAGCAAGGTTTGACGTTTAGTACCAGAATATCGCGTCGAACCGGCGACCACAGAACAACTACACTAGGTGCTCGCAGATGCCCTCCAATATCAGCGAGAGGAAGACGATATCGGCAGGTTGGTGCAGCCTCCCCAGGATGCCCGCGAAGTCGCCTTCGACGATGACTAGCAGCTCGCTCCAGTGGTGTACCTTGTTCGCCGTCCCTACCAAAGTGCAGACGTGGCTGCTGAAGTATACCACGCCCTCGGCAGTTGCGGCAAAGGCGAATATCTTGCGGAAGATGGAAAGGTTGAAGGCGACCCTCTTCTCACGCAAGTAGCAGAGGAACCCCATGATGATCGCAACGCCGTTGGGGTTGATCTGCGCTGGGACGATGCCGAAGTATCGCAGGATCTCGCAATACTCCTGCCATAGTGGAAGTCACAAGCCAGCATCGAAGTGGCGGAGTGTTAGGACCAGCATGCCCTCAATGTAAGTATTTAGTCGCTCGCTGCGACTAGGGAGCCTGGCCGAGTATCCATCTGGAAAAAGTCTCTCCCTGAAGTTCTCTAAGTCCCATTCTGTTGTGATCAACTTCTTAAAAGTCGCATCACCGAAGTTGGCGATATGGGCTTGGCAGCAAGCACTGGCATCGTCACCAACCATTTTTGCGAGTTTAATGAGAGGAAGAAGAGAGAAGGTAGAGGAACAAAGAAATGTCGAAGCGTGCGAGTAGGAAAAGATACTCGCGAGCAGGAAAAGTTACTCACGAGCTTGGGGTTAAAAGGCGAAACAACGTACTTATGTCCTACCTACCCCCTCTATTTAAAGGCACGCGGGAGGGGGGGGGTGAAAGAATTGATTTTAAGATGTTCTAAACACTTATAGGGGGGGTGAATAGGTTCAATTCTTTTTCTGACTTAGGCAAATAATTCTATCTAATTTAGCAATTTACTTACCAGAAAATACAGCACAGTATTCACATACACACAACATTCACAGATTGCACACCAGTTTTATAGTGGTTCCCCAAATGTTGGGTACATCCACTTTCTCCCTTCGCCTATCTAGCAGTGTACTAGATTCGGCCTAACTTCCTTCTTCTCAGATCCGCAGATCTTACAGCTCATAACCAAGACAGGTTCCTACAACTCAGAGCGAATCCACACTCCTACAACTCAGGCACAAGCCCTACCTCAGCCTCTTCCACAGGCCTACAACTCAGAGTGACATCCCACTCCTACAACTCAGGCAAAAGCCCTACCTCAGCCTCTTTCACAGGCCTATAACTCAGGGAACATATTCCCCTACCTCAGGAACTCAGCCCTACCTCAGCCTTTATAATTTAGGCTTATAACTCAGAGATGTAAATCTCCTACTCTCATATCTATTACAGATCCTACAAAAATTATTGATGAAAAGATAATGATATCTTCAACTAGATGGAGAGAGAATTGGTTGAAGGCTTCTTGATCAGTTCTTGATAGAACTGATTACTTAAGGATCAACCTGTCTTAGCTTTCTTCAAAGCTTCTTGAATCTGAATAAAGTAGGGTTGATCTTCTTGTTTTGGAGTTGATGTTCAATCAGCTTCCTTTAGAAATTAATCTGAATTCTTCTTCAGACTTGATCTGAATTCTTCAGGCAGACTGTTCAAGATCTACCTTCACTGGATGAGAACTTCACTCCTTCTTGATTTTCTCTCTCTACAATTTGTTGACTGTTTCTTCCTTCTCTACTTCTGGATCCTCAATCCTTCAGATATTATAATTGATTAGCTATCTGTACTTGATTCTCTGTCCTGTATTTGTGTTGCTGCAATTGTTGAGAGAGCATATCTATATATAGGCTTCATCCATGGTAACCGGCTGTTCCGGTTTCAACCAGTCTTCTGACACCTCTGACAGATGTGACATCAATGTTAGTAATGACAGCTGTCAAGTCTCCAGTTGTATTACTTCAACCTTCATTAGACTTTCACTCAGTAGCAGAGAATGTTGAGTGAATACATCACATGTGTCGACACACATAGTCCATGTGTCGACACAAGTCTTGTTGTTATCGACACAACTTCTATGGAATGTGTCGACAGAAGTCATGTGTGTCGACACAAACACTCCTTGTCTTGACAAAGTTGGTGTCGACAGAATTCTGGTGTATGTCAACACAAGTTTTGTGTGTCGACACAGTCGTTGTCGACAGAATTCTAGAATGTGTCGACAGCTTCTCTATGTGTCGACACAAACACTCCTTGTCTTGACAAAATTGCTGTCGACAGAATTCTGGTGTGTGTCGACACAAGTTCTGTGTGTCGACACAGTCGTTGTCGACAAAATTATAGAATGTGTAGACAGCTTTTCTGTGTGTCGACATAACTCCTGATAATGTCGACACAATCTAGCCATTGGTGTCGACACAGCATTGTCGACAGATTTTCTGTGTGTCGACACAAATTCTGGGTGTAGACACAATCTGGCCCTTGGTGTCGACACAGCCATTCCCAAGTGTCTACACTTGTATTTAGAGTATTTTCCTTTCCATTTACTTAACCTGCACATGATAACTCAACACAACATCAAATACAACTTGATGCATATCATTGAGTTAGGTGAGGCTTCTCCAAATCTGGTACACATTTTTCAATGTACCCAACAATCTCCCCTTATTTGGAGAGGTCATAACCCTTAGTCAATGATATACATCACTTATAATAAAATTAATAATATGATGTAAAAAAATCATTCAATGACAGGGAAACATATAAACAAAACAAGTAAATAATATCATCACAGAATATGATACAATCATAACAAGCATGAATCATTGTTTTGTTTAAACTTCACCAAAGTTTGTTGACAACAGATTACATGGAGTTTTAAAACTGAAGATTACAATATTATAAAAATATAGTCAATTTATCCTAAGGCTGATCAGGCTCCTTGAGCACTATGCTCTTTCCAGACTAGACCTTGCTTGTACTGGAGCTTCAGTATCTTCAGCTGGCTTCTTGCCTTTGAGATCCTTCTTCTTAAGTTCTTCAGTCTTAACGTTTTGTCTTTTAAAATAGCGATAAGGCTTGGGAAAGTATTTACTGGGCTCTACAGGTGTAGCAGGTATTTTCCCAGCCTTGTGACCCCTTCTGAACTGATGTATCACATCTTGTCTTTGCAGATATTTGTTCCACTCAACTTCAGAATACCACTTGCCTCTATCATGCATTTTGTCTTTGACAGCTTGCCAGGAAGTGAGAATTATATTTCTAGAGGTTGGACTCCATCTTTCAAAATCAAGTTTTAGTTCAGTCTGCTCTCTAAACCTCTTCTTTGAGAGTTGAGCTTCTTGCTCTTTATTCAGTGTTGCCTCTGACATTTCCACTTTCTTAAATATAACATTTTTAGTATCCTCCGGAGGGTTATACATCTGTTGAACAAGTTTTTGAATTCCTTAAAAATTAGAAGGGGGTATATGATTTGAGCTACCTCCTGCTGACCCCCTTCAATTCCTGCAGCTTGAATACCTGACTCAGCTGTATTATCAACATCACATAGGGGTGGATATCCCAGAGTTGCTCTAACAGCATTTATTATCCATTTAGCATGCTCTGAGTTGGCATTGACTATCACCCTCTCCCCCTTTATGACTTCTCTCTCAATATGATCTCTTAAGTCATCTTTTTGGAACCTGATCTGATTAACTAGATAATTGGTTTCTTCTGTATAATTAGCTTTAAACTTCTATAGCTGAGCAGATATGATCTTCTGAGAGGCATGAATGGCTGATTGAAAAGTGGCTAAATGTTCTTGAAGTTTCTTATTAAACTCTGACTTTTCTTTATCCCTTTCCTCAGTTAATGCAGTTGGATTATCTTTAACTCAGTAACAATCACATTATGTGATTCAGTAAGATTATCACTCATCCTAAGTTGATTTTCTAGGACATATCCTTACTTGAACACTATATCATCAATCTGTGTCCTCGCCTCTTGTTGCTATTTTGCTAGATAAACTACAACATTACCTCCTTTATGGAAGCAATCTGTCATCTCCTTCTTATTCTAGTTAACTTCAAATCTGATTGATTTTATATCTTGAGCCAGAGTGAATTGAAGGTCCTTATGGCTTTCATCCATATATTTCTCCATGGCTACTTTTTGCTCATCCATTTTAATTTGCAGAGCAACCAACAGTGAACTGAAATCAACTGTTGGAGCTGAGGGTTGTGAGGAAGTCTGTAAAGCTTTCTTATAATTTTAGCTTTTCTTCTTATAAACCATCAGTTTTCTCTTCTTTGCTCCTAGTGCTTCTCCATCATCAGATTCAGAAGAACATTCAAGATTCACTGTGTCCTTTGGACTTGAGGGCAGCTCCTTCTCAGTTCTTGGCAACTCCCCCTAAGTCCCTTGCTCCTCCCCTCAGTCCTTGGCACTACTTCCTCAGTTCTTACTTCTTGTAAATCAGGAAATAATTCCTCAAGAGTAAATTCTTGTTGCAGTTGAACTGGAGGAACATCTATATCTTGTACATTTAATGGAGTGTCATCTAATGCAGATGTATTATCCATAGATGCATCCTGTGCAGGGATGTTGTCATGGTGTGTCTGTTCAACATCAGTTAGAAGCACAGTTAGTGTATCTAGCTCAGTATCTGGTATAGTTTGATTAATATCATTTATTACCTCAAGAATAGTTTGAGTGACTGTTTCACTCTCTAAGGTAGCTTGCTCTTTCTCAGTAGCACTTTCTGGAGGCAAGACCTCTTATTGAGCTGGTGAAAGCTCATTGGCTCCCCCTAGAGGAGGCACATCCTGAACTTGATCCAGTTGGATGGTGCTTTCTGGAATATTCTCCCCTGCATCTGACTATCATCTACATTCTTAGGAGCAGATGATTTCCTTGTAGATTCTTGTTGTTCTTCATCTGAACTGAAGGTTACTTGTTCTTCTGAATCACTAGAATATTCAGGCTTCCTGAGGGTTGTCTTTTTCTTTTACACTTGGGGTTGTTTCTATGGTGTAGAACCATCTTTTGTCAAAACTCTTTCCCACCTGTAGAGTATTTTCATATCCATCCTTGTCATGTGATTTAATCTAGATCCAGTTATGTGGTTTAGCACTTCAGGAATATTTATTGCTAGATACAGACTCAGTATTCTACCTAGATTAGGTTTCTTCAGGCTTTCCTTGATCTTGTCAAAAATCACTGCAGACCAGTTAGCTTTTATTCTGAAAATAACTCTGGTCATCAAGTTAAACATATAGGCTGAGATCCTATCATGTCCTCCTGGTTTGGAGAGAATTACTTTTCCCATAATCTCTGAGAGAAACATTCCTTGTGTGTTTATCCCCTTTCTCTGCATTAATGATTCAATCTTAGTGGTGGGATCCAGGCCACACCATTGAAGAGCTTCTTTTGTCAATGAAAATGTGACTTCATCATCTTACTGAGTCCTGAGCAATTGGAGTGTCTTCCTCAGATGCTTTTTGGTAAGTTTCACCTTGCTTCCTTGAATTGATGACCTAATCTTCAATCCAGTTGAATCCAATGTTGCTTTTGTATAGAATTCAAGAATTTCTACCTTCCAGATCTTGGTAGGTTCGGAAACTATATATTCTAAACCATTTTCTTGGGTTAGGGTTATCACATCTCTAATCTCAGTCGCTGCACTTTCAAAAGCATTGCGAACTAACTCATAGCCTTCGTTGATGTTGGTCTCCAACTTTGGGGCCATTGGTGACGAGAAATTTGAGGAGAAGAGAGATGAAGGTTTGTCGACTTAAAGATTTGGTCTCGAAAATGTTGAGAGCGTAGTCGACAAAGTTGTTCTATGACCAATTTATATGTTTGTCAACACAGAAGGTCAAAAGGCGGGATAATAGATACTTAATGTGTCGACACTGTAGAGATTGTGTCGACACAGACTTCTAATGTCTCGACAGAGTCAGACAACACTATGTGTCGACACAGTTTGCGATGTGTCGACATAGACTTCTTAGTAGTCAACTTTAATATATGTGTGTCGACACAAACTTCTGTATGTGTCGACACAACTATCTAAATGATAGAACTTCTATGTGTCGACACCAAACTCTGAGTGTTGACACCACTATCTCACCACTATTTTGTTGTGTCGACACAACTTACCTTTAGTGTCGACACAAATTACTATATGTCGACACAGATTTCCTTTTGTGTTGACATAAACTACTATATGCCAACATTGAATTACTTAGCCAGATTTACCAAGTTACTCTAGGTTTAACATGTCTAATTCAATTTTGAAATAATTGAATTTAGTTTTATCTAGTGGTTTAGTAAACATGTCAGCAATTTGATTATTTGTGGTGACAAATTCCAAACATATATCTTCTTTTTCAACATGCTCTCTAATGAAGTGAAATCTAATTTCTGTATGCTTTGTTCTGCTATGTAATACAAGGTTTTTAGCAATAGAAATAATACTTGTAGAATCATAAAATAGTGGAGTGCTACTTACCTTGAGACAATAGTCTTCAAGTTGATGTTGAATCCATAAAATCTGAGCACAGCAGCTACCTGCAGCAATATACTTAGACTCTACAGTGGAAATTGCCACACTAGTCTGCTTCTTACTGCTCCATGACACTAGTCTACCACCTAGGAACTGACAAGTGCCAGTGGTGCTCTTTCTATCTTCTTTGCAACCTGCAAAGTCTGCATCTGAAAAACCAGTCAGTAGAAAGTCTCTATTCTTAGGGTACCAAAGACTAAGATTAGGTGTACCCTTAAGATATCTCAATATTCTTTTAACTACAGTATAATGAGATTCTTTAGGGCTTGCATGGTACCTAGCACAGACACATGTAGCATACATAATGTCTGGTCTACTGGCAGTTAAGTATAGAAGAGAGCCAATTATCCCTCTATACAAAGACTCGTCTACAAGTTTTCCTGCATCATCTTTGCCTAAAGGCATACTTGTCCCCATTGGAGTTCTCATGGTGGTGGATGACTCCATACCATATTTCTTAATTAACTCCTTGGTGAACTTAGACTGTGATATGGACAAGCAATCATCCGTTTGTCTTACTTGGAGTCCCAAGAAGAATTTGAGCTCACCCATACTGCTCATCTCAAACTTCCCTTGCATAAGTTTTGCAAACTTCCTACAAAGGTTATTTTCTGTAGGTCCAAAGATTATGTCATCAACATAAATTTGTACTAGGATCATCTTGCCCTTTGAATCCCTAAGGAATAGAGTCTTGTCTATTTTCCTCCTTGAAAATTTATTTTCAATGAGAAAAGTAGACAAAGTTTTATACCAAGCCCTAGGGGCTTGTTTCAAACCATATAAGGCTTTCTTAAGTCTATAAACATAATCAGGATAAAATGGATCAACAAAACCTGAGGGCTGATGAACATATACTTCTTCTTTCAAATTACCATTTAGGAAAGCTGACTTGACATCCATTTGGTATACTTTGAACCCTTGGAAAGTAGCAAAGGCAAGGAATAGCCTTATTGCTTCCAATCTTACCACTAGGGCAAATGTCTGATCAAAGTCAATGCCCTCTTCCTGTCTATAACCTTTGGCAACCAGTCTTGCTTTGTTCTTCACAATGATGCCATTTTCATCTAGTTTGTTCTTGTAGATCCACTTTGTCTCAACAATATTATGATCCTTTGGTTTTGGAACCAGCTCCCACGCTTTACACCTTCTAAATCGATTCAGCTCCTCCTGCATTGCATCAATCCAGTTGGAGTCTTATATGGCTTCTTCAAATCTCTTTGGTTCCAACTGTGACAGGAAACTTGAGCAAAGCACTGTGTTCATGTGTTTGCTTCTGGTTTGCACACCATGTCTGTGATCACCAATGATTTGATATGCTGGATGATCCTTTAGATTCCTTATTGCTGGAGGCATTCTATCAGTAATTTGAACTTCTTCAATTTCTCCATCATGCTGAACTTCATTATCATCAATGTCAGCTTGTGGACCTTGTACTCCCCCTGGACAACAACCATCATTTTCCACATCCTGCCTTGCATTTAGGTCTTCATTAATGGTCGGCTTGTCCAACTTTTCTTTTAAACCTGTGGAGCTACAAGGATTGCTAGACAACTCACAGTTAATTAGCTCAGATTCATCAAACACTACATGAACAGATTCTTCTACAACTTGTGTAGTCAAGTTGTAGACCCTATATGCCTTACTATTATTGTTGTACCCAACAAATATCCCATCTTGGGATTTGGCAACAAACTTAGTTAGGTGAGACTTGCCAGTGTTAATCACAAAACACCTGCTACCAAAGATCCTAAAGTAGGATATGTTTGGTTTTCTGCCCTTCATAATCTCATAGGGAGTCTTTTTGTGGTTCTTAGTTATAGATGCTCTATTGAGAACATGACAAGACGTATTTACTGCCTCAGCACAGAAATATTCTGGGAGTGAGGTGTCACTAGTAGAGTTCTACCAGCCTCAATAAGAGTTCTATTCTTTCTTTCAGCAATTCCATTTTGCTGAGGTTTCTAGGTGAGGAGAATTCCTGATGAATCCCTAGTTCTTCACAAAACCTTGTCATACACTCAGACTGAAATTCAATTCCATGGTCACTTCTGATTTTGACCACTGAATTGTTAAATTCATTCTGAATTTGTTTGACAAAGTTATGAAAGACAGTAGGGGTTTCAGATTTCTGCCTCAAAAAGAAAACCCATGTAAATCTAGAATAGTCATCTACTATCACAAAAGTATAGACTTTCCTACCTAAACTATGAACTGACATAGGACCAAATAGATCCATATGCAAGAGGTACAAACACCTCACAGAGACTTTGGTATCAAGACTATGAAAAGAGGATTTGGTCTGCTTGACTTTTTGACAAGCTGAACATATACCCTTTTTTATGTACTTAAATTGAGGACCATTCCTCACTAACTCTAAACTATAGAGATAACCTATAGTCTTATAGTTCAGATGAGCTAGCCACTTGTGCCATTAGACACACCGAGATGCTTTCTCATCTGCAACTAAACATACAGGAGAGTTCATGTTTTCATAATCCAAATTTAAACAATAAACATTTCCTTTTCTATAACCTGACAAGATCACCTTCTAATCACTTGTCCTTTTGATCTGACACCCATTCTTAACAAATGAAGTGTCATACCTAAGATCACTCAGCTGGCTTATGCTTATCAAGTTATGTTTCAAACCTTTTACATAAGCCACTTGAGTGATTGTTATAAAACTAGTAGAAATGCTACCAAAGCCTTTTATGACCCCTTTTTCTGATCCACCAAAGATCACTTTGGGTCCACTCTCTATGGGAGTATAATCCTTTAACATTCTCCTTGTTCCAGTCATGTGCCTAGAACATCCACTGTCCAAGTACCATATAGGGGAATGGCAACTTGGACCTACCTGCAGCAAATAAAATTAATTTACCTTAGAACCCCAATTTTTGGGTTCTTCGTTCAAGTTAGATTGAAACTTGATATTCTTACCACCAGCCTTCCTCACAGGTAAGCTGGCATTCTTCCTGACACTGGTGTTGTGCCAGCAATCCATGGCATATCAAATTTCTTGGGTTCCATCTGGGACAGGAAACTTGAGCAAAGAACTGTGTTCATGTTCTTGCTTCTAATTTGAACACCATGTCTTAGATCACTAATAATTTGGTGTGCTGGATGATCCTTTAGATGTCTTATTGCTGGAGGTAATCTATCTCACCTTGATTTTCTTCAATCACCTCACCATCCTGTAGTTCTTTGTCTTCATCATCAGCTTGTGGATCTTGTACTCCCCCTGGACAGCATCCATCATTTTCTTCAACCTGCCTTGCAGGTTGGTCTTCATTAATGGTTAGCTTGTCCATCTTTTCCTTCAAACCTGTAGAGCTACAAGAAATACTAGACAGCTCACAGTTGATTAGTTTAGTTTCATCAAAAACTACATGGACAGATTCATCCATAACTTGAGTAGTCAAGTTGTAGACTCTGTATGCCCTACTGCTGTTGTTGTACCCAACAAATATCCCTTCTTGGGATTTGGCAGCAAACTTAGTTAAATAGTGCTTGCTATTATTAAGAACATAACACTTGCTACCAAAGATTCTAAAATAGGCTATATTTGTTTTTCTTCCTTTCATAATCTCATAGGGTGTCTTCTTGTGATTTTTGGTGATGGAAGCTCTATTGAGTACACGACATGCCGTGTTTATTTCCTCAGCCCAAAAATATTCTGGGAGAGAAGTGTCACTTAATAGTGTTCTACTAGCCTCAATAAGAGTCCTATTCTTTCTTTCAGCAATCTCATTTTGCTGTGGAGTTCTAGATGAGGAGAACTCTTAATGAATCCCTAGTTCTTCACAAAACCTTGTCATGCATTCAGACTAAAATTCAGTCCCATTATCACTTCGAATTTTGACCACAGAATTGTTAAGTTCATTCTAAATTTACCTAACAAAATTGTGGAAGACAGTAGGGGTTTCAGATTTCTGCCTTAGGAAGAAAACCCATGTAAATCTAGAATAGTCATCCACAACCACAAGTGTATAGACTTTCCTACCTAGACTATGAACTGTCATAGGACTAAATAGATCCATATGTAGGAGATACAAAAACCTCGCTGAATCTTTGGTATCAAGAGTATGGAAGGAGGTTTTGGTCTTGTGTAAAGTGGCCAGCCAGATTTATATAATACTATAGTTTATATTTGATTTAATATATATGATATGCATGAATCTTAAAGCGTAACAGACGAGATCGGTTAATCGTCCCCAAATGTCCAACGGTCCAGATTGAATCTGGCTGGCCACTTTTGCTGGCTGATTCCGGCCAGCTGAGCCACCACCACCGCCGGCAAATGTCGCCACCACCTTCACTGAGGTGGTGGCTAGCGGTTTCCGGCGGTGAGGCTGCCGGAATTGGCTCCTCCAGCGAACCCGAGCAAGAAGTAAAACTCGGAATTTTCTCTCTTTCCTCTCATGGTTTCGGGCTCAATTGAGCCCAATGACTCTCCCTAAAGATCTAGAAACCTAGTACGAGTACAGGGGAGGCGAAACGGACCCGAATGGCGGCACGGCGGTGAGGTTGGCGGCGGTTTGACATGGATGAGCTGCTTCGGCGATCTCTTGCTCAAAATCCCGATTCTCCACCAAAAGCTTCGCTCCGGGACTCGTTCTCCACACGATTCTACCCTCTGAAGGTGATGGTGTGGTCGAATTGGGCTGAAGGTGACTGTATAGGGTGATACCATCAAGGTGAGCTCGGTTTGGGGCTTTGGAGGCTTCACCCTTGGTTCCAAGTGGCCCCCACGCTGCCAAATTCCCTGGGAATTCTCTGAGGAGGCCAGCCAGCACAATTTGGGGTGATGGAGCCAAGGCCAAGTGGCCTCTTCTTCTTAAATCCCCTTCTCTCTCCTAAGATTCCCACTTTACCCTCATGCATGTATCCCTTTATTCAAAACCAGAAGGTAGGGGTGTTCATTGTCCATTTGGGCTGGCCATGGATCAGGTTTGGTTGGCTTGGCCCAAGGGGAGTGGGCTTAGCCCTCATTTTCTCCTTTAGGTTAATTAGGTTGACTTGAGTTGACTTGGGTTGACTTGGTCAACCATGATGAGTGGGCTGACTCCACTTGGTGGTCATGGGTCTAATGGCACCACCCAACTTGGTTTGGGTCAATGTGGTGCCCTGCTTGCGCTAATTGGGCCTATAGGTATAGGTTTGACCAAATTAGGGCCATGGTTGACTTTGGACAACTACGGTCAAAGGGTTGACCAATTGGCATGCACTAGGGTCCACTTAGATTGTTTTAGGGTTAGGGCAATGTGGTGGGGTCATGGTGTGGCTAGGGTTCCTATTTAGGCTAGTTTGACCTAGTTTGACTTTGGCCCCTTAGTGGGCCCCACATGGCTACAATCCACTACCTAAGGTCAAACCTAGCTAAATTCCCTATCACCCACCCCATGTCTAACCGAATCTAAGTGAAGGGGGCCTAGAAGTAACATGGGATGTTACAAATCCCAATAAACAAGGAAATAATTTCGTCCCCGAAATTTACGTTCGGGTCTACGGGATTCTACTTGCAAGAATTATAAGAAATTTTAAACGTATAAACTAAAGTATACCTGAAGTGAATAGCTCCGGGTGTCGCTCCAATATTAGATCCCTCGGCTCCCAAGTGTGCTCCTCCTGTCCATGATTGGACCACAACACCTTCACAAGAGGGACCTTCTTCTTCCGCAACACACGAACATCTATATCATCAATCCAGATCGGCTCTAATCTGACGGATCTATCTGGCGCTATCGGACCGGCTGTAGTAGTAACATGCTGCTCCGGCCGTAGGAGAGCTCTTCGCAAGGAATAGATAAGGAAGACGTCGTGTAGGGTACCCAACTCTGGTGGCAGCTGCAGTCGGTAAGCTAAGGGGCTGATCCGCTCCAGGATCAAGTGTGGCCCCATATATCGAGGACTGAGCTTCTTGTGCCTCCGCACCCGAGAGACACCAAGTACCGGATGTATCTTCAAGAAAACTCTGTCTCCAACCTGGAACTCCACCTACCGGTGCCAAGCATCATAATACTTCGCCTGTCTGCTCTGGTCCTCTAGCAACCAATCCCTGATCAAATGTACCTGAGCCTCCGTATCCTTCGCATAATCAGAACCACGAGTCTTGGTATCCATATCTTGAACCCATGACAGCAGTGTCCAGCATTTCCTCCCATAAAGTGCCTCATAAGGAGCCATCCTGATGCTAGCCTGGTGGATGTTATTGAAGGAAAATTCGATCAGTGGTAGTAGCCTCTCCCAAGGCTTCCCTATATCCAATATGCACAGGCAGAGTAGATCCTCCATGGTCTGGTTGGTCCGCTCGGTCTGTCCGTCGGTCTGCGGGTGGAAGGCGGTACTAAACGTTAGCCGAGAGCCCAAGTAAGCATGCACGACCATCCACTCACTCGAAGTGAACCGACCATCACGGTCCGAAACAATCATCCTGGGGATGCCATGGTACCTGATAAACTGCTCCACGAATAGTCTCACCAAAACTACAACTGGAGCATCCTTCCGGACTGGAATAAAGCGCGCTACCTTGGTCAGTCTGTCTATTATGACCCATGTAGAATCATGCCTGGAGTGGGAGCAAGGTAGTCCGTGCACAAAATCCATAGCAACGTCTTCGAACTTCCACTCTGGGACTGGCAATGGTTGTAATAAACCTCCCTCTGATACCAGTTTGTAAGGCCCCCTCCCCCTTTCCAAGGAGGCAACCCGGGTCTTATGCCCAGAACCTCCGTCTTACGGTGACACTAACGCACGGGTTAGTCGACACCGCAACACGCTGATTCTGCCGGCTAGCACGATCATAAACCTGTAGACCACTATGAGAAAACAAGTATAGCGGTAAAAGAAAACCACAACTAGTCCACAGTCACAGCACATATATATAATATATGAAAGGAAATTATCAGTACAAATGAGTACAAAAACAAAATGGAGAGTAATAAGGGATTATGAATAGTACATCAAATCAAATCTCTCCCTCTCAACACTAAACAGCGGAAGATATCTATCATCACCAAGTCATCCCACCTGAGGAAACTCTGCAGTAGTAGTAGTAGTAGTAGTCGGTGGTATCAACTCCTCACGTCCTACCATCTCGTCCTGCTGGTCGTGCTGGTGCTCCATCTCCTCGAGCTCCTAAAAATAGTTGGTCACCGACCATTAGTCAAAAAGACTAAGTTGTTTCCTCCACACCTCGTCCCGCAACTCCTAGGCACCGTGCGGGAGGACGAAGCGGAGGACAACAAGGGGTATCAAGTATAAATAGGTGGCAGTGGCACTACGCTAACAAGTAAATGAGGAGTAATAGTAGTTCTACTCCAGCAGTTCTATGTAAGGAGTACAGTAAGTAAGGTATAAAACTGAGTAAGTAGAACAAGTGTAGTACGGTAAAGTAAGTAAAGGAACAGAAAGTAAGAGCAGGAAAGTAAATCTAAGCCACCACTACTCTATCATCACAAATCGTACGTTAACTTATAAAAATGCCCATACAAATTTATAAGTTAAGGTTTCCAGGAAATTTAACTTATCATATAAAAGAGCTCATACTAATTTATATGATAAGGATCTATGAAGCGTGTGACCTAATTTGAATGAATGTTTATAATGTAATTTATGCACAGGAAAGTTCAACTCACACACACGACTCTGTGATCACAAACCTTTAGTTCCCTCTTTTTGAGAGCTAGCTTCACTCTCGGGTACCACCGTTGTGGCTACGGCAGTAGCGGAGCGGGCATCTCCACTTCTAGACCGGTATGCACACTACCAAACCTTAGACCCCTCTCATATGCCTCTGTACACATCCAAGGTGCACTCTAGAGTCTATGTGTACGTACTTTGCTGACAACCCGTCAGTCTTGTTGGGTCGGATGTGCGTTATCGGGGATCATCCTCCAGACTGCAATGTAAAACAACCCACTGGCCCCTCTAACCCTCACACCCGCCTGGTGCACCGTACTGTCATCGGTGTGACGAATGGTCATTACTGCATGCCCCGCCACTAAATTAATGCACATGCAAGTATTTCACCCCGCGCCTTCAGCTCGCAGGACCAACCTGTCCTGAATCCCTCGAACCCTATACGGGTGAGCATTTATCACAATCCCTCCAACCCTACACGGGTGAGAACGTACAATTGTGCCTTTATTCCAAATCCCTCAAACCCGTCACAGGCGAGAATGAATCACAATGTCCTAACCTATTAGACTACTCTTATCTACGGATTATTATACTTAGCGATTTAAGGTTAATCCCAGGACTGCCCAGGGTATACCCGGTGAAGGTCTCTCGGGGGCACTAGGAACTATGATGGGATTACGCCCAAAGCTCCCTTTCTCAAGGATATTTACTTTAGTTGATGGCCACCCGATATTCACCCTCAGCTCTCGTTATTACTCTTGCGTGATCCTAATGACTTAAGATGTTCTCAGAAGGACGACGGTCTTCCGTCGGCCTCCACTCCAGATGTTATCCAAGGTTTGCACTTTACTCTTGTCACTAAGACAAATCTAACCACCAGGTCCATATTCCAATTAAAGTCTCTAGCTCATTTATTGATCTATCCCTCGGTGGTCCTTACAACATGACCTACTTACACTATGCGTAACCCAAGACCTAATACCACCCCGAAACGGAACTTCCAATTCCTTGGGCCACCTGCCCTTAATTATTTATCCTAGGATGGCATGGACTAATGAAGTGAACCTATTGATTTTCATAATTTTCCTAAGTCATTAAGGCCTCTAATTAAATCATTTAATTAATCCGCTAGTTCATTTAATACATGAAGTACGACAATTTATAATCCACTGACCTAAGGAATTTTTTATGAGTTATATCTTGGTGAAATATTGCTGTCTATCAAAATCTATAATTTTCTTTTGAATATTTCTATTTATTCCTTAATTAATACAAAATTCATACAATTGTCATTTTCCAAATGAAGTATAAGGAATACATTTCTAAAAATTCTAGGAAAATTACAGAACATATGTATCATGAATTTAAGGCTAATGGCAGAGTTTCATCAACATTCACAATGTAATGGCCTACAAATTTCAATTCTTAATAATTTACCAAAATGACATTATAAGGTTTTAAAAATTATTGACTAATCCAAAAAAGCTGAGAAAATTATACAAGATTATTCATACTCAGATAAATCATCAAGAATTTTTCCAAAATTTTCTACTAAGTATTTTCACCAATTTGCTAATTAAGTAAGATGAGGGTAAAAGGGTAATTTCCACATAACTCCTATCAAATTTCTTCAAATAGAGACATAAAAATTTTAAGGAGTTAAATCTAACCTAATATTGACCTTGACAAAAATTGAGGGTTTTATCTCAAAGATGACCTAATTTTTACATTTATTTTTCAAAAAGGATAATTATTCCAAAAATGTTCTCATCACCAACTGAGCTGTTTGTAAGACCCCCTCCCCCTTACCAAGGAGGCAACCTAGGTCTTATGGTCAGAACGGTCATCTTATGGTGACACTAACGCACAGATTAGTCGACACCGCAACACGCCGATTCTGCCGGCTAGCACGATCATAAACCTGTAGACCAATATGAGAAAACAAGTATAGCGATAAAAGAAAACCACAACTAGTCCACATTCACAGCACATATATATAATATATGAAAGGAAAATATCAGTCCAAAGGAGTACAGAAATAAAATGGAGAGTAATAAGGGCTTATGCCCAGTACATCAAATCAAATCTCTCCCTCTCAACTCTAAATAGTGGAAGATATCTATCATCACCAAGTCATCCCACCTGAGGAAACTCTGCAGTAGTAGTAGTTGTAGTAGTCGGTGGTATCAGCACCTCACGTCCTACCATCTCGTCCTGCTGGTCATGCTGGTGCTCCATCTCCTCGAGCTCCTAAAAATAGTTGGTCACCGACCATTAGTGAAAAAGACTAAGTCGTTTCCTCCACACCTCGCCCCACAACTCCTAGGCACCGTGCAGGAGGACGAAGCGGAGGAAAACAAGGGGTATCAAGTATAAACAGGTGGTAGTGGAACTACGCTAACAAGTAAATGAGGAGTAATAATAGTTCTACTCTACCAGTTCTATGTAAGGAGTACAGTAAGTAAGGTATAAAATTGAGTAAGTAGAACAAGTGCAGTATGATAAAGTAAGTAAAGGAACAGAAAGTAAGAGCAGGAAAGTAAATCTAAGCTACCACTACTCTATCATCACAAATCGTACCTTAACTTATAAAAATGTCCATACAAATTTATAAGTTAAGGTTTCTTGGAAATTTAACTTATCATATAAAAGAGCTCATACTAATTTATATGATAAGGATCTATGAAGCGTATGACCTAATTTGAATGAATGTTTATGATGCAATTTATGCACAGGCAAGTGCAACTTACACACAAGACTCTGTGATCACAGACCTTTAGTTCCCACTTTTTGAGAGCTAGCTTCACTCTCGGGTACCACCATTGTGGCTACGGCAGCTGCGGAGCAGACATCTCCACTTCTAGGCCGGTATGCACACTACCAAACCTTAGACCCCTCTCATACGCCTCTATACACGTCCAAGGTGCACTCTAGAGTCTATGCGTACGTACTTTGCTGACAACCCGTCAGTCTTGTTGGGTCGGATGTGCATTATCGGGCATCGTCCTCCAGACCGCAATGTAAAACAACCCACTGGCCACTCTAACCCTCCCACCCGCCTGATGCACCGTACTGCCATCGGTGTGACGAACAGCCAGTACCGCATGCCCCGCCACTAAATTAATGCGCATGCAAGTATTTCATCCCGAGCCTTCAGCTCGCAGGACCAACCTGTCCTGAATCCCTCGAACCCTACACGGGTGAGCATTTATCACAATCCCTCCAACCCTACACGGGTGAGAACGCACAATAGTGCCTTTATTCCAAATCCTTCAAACCCATCACGGGCGAGAATGAATCACAATGTCCTAACCTATTAGACTACTCTTGTCTACGGATTATTATACTTTGCAATTTAAGCTTAATCCTAGGACTGCCCAGGGTATACCCGGTGGAGGGCTCTCGGGGGCACTAGGAACTATGATGGGATTACGCCCAAAGCTTCCATTCTCAAGGATATTTACTTTAGTTGATGGCTACTCAATATTCACCCTCAGCTCTCGTTATTACTCTTGAGTGATCCTAATGCCTTAAGATGTTCTCAGAAGGATGACGGTCTTCCGCCGGCCTCCACTCCAGATGTTATCCAAGGTTTGCACTTTACTCTTATCACTAAGACAACTCTATCCACAAGGGACATATTCCAATTGAAGTCTCTAGCTCATTTATTGATCTATCCCCCGGTGGTCCTTATGACATGACCTACTTACACTATGCGCAACCCATGACCAAATATCACCCCGAAACGGAACTTCCAATTCCTTGGGTCACCTGCCCTTAATTATTTATCCTAGGATGGTATGTACTAATGAAGTGAGCCTATTGATTTTCATAATTTTCCTAAGTTATTAAGGCCTCTAATTAAATCATTTAATTAATCTCATAGGTCATTTAATATATGAAGTATGACAATTTATAATCCACTGACCTAAGGAATTTTTCTTGATTTATATCTTGGTGAAATATTGTTGTCTGCCAAAATCTATAATTTTCCTTTGATTATTTCTATTTATTCCTTAATTAATACAAAATTCATACAATTATCATTTTCCAAATGAAGTATAAGGAATACATTTCTAAAATTTTTAGGAAAATTACAGAACATATGTATCATGAATTTAAGGATAATGACAGAGTTACATCAACATCTACAATGTAATGACCTACAAATTTCAATTCTTAATAATTTACCAAAATGCCATTATAAGGTTTTAAAAATTACTGAGTAATCCAAAAATACTGAGAAAATTATACAAGATTATTCATACTCAGATAAATCATCAAGAAGTTTTCCAAAATTTTCTACTAAGTATTTTCACCAATTTGCTAATTAAGTAAGATGAGGGTAAAAGGGTTATTTCCACATAACTCCTATCAAAATTCTTCAAACAGAGACATAAAAAATTTTAAGGAGTTAAATCTAACCTAATATTGACCTCGACAAAAATTGAGAGTTTTATCTCAAAGATGACCTATTTTTTACATTTATTTTTCAAAAAGGTTAATTATTCCAAAAATTCCAAATAATGGGATTTTTGTTTCCAAAAATCCCATTATTACAATGTGGGGTATAATTCACCCTAATGAGCCTCTGAAATCAATATTATGGTTTTTTGGATGTTCCAAAGAGGCTTAATACACAATATATCAAAAATGACTATTTGCACCCCAAGCCTATAAATAATCAACACATGCATGTGAGTTTACCCAACATGCAGTGGTCCAAATGTGCTGAAATATTTACCATGCACATGAATAGTCCCCAAGGACATGTCACCAACATTTGGGGTCATTTGGAGACATAACCCTCCAAATATTTCATTTATTTAAATTTGTATATTTTGAATAAAACTATAGAAAAAGTTCTCCCAAAAATTCCCAATTTTTGGAAGGGGCTAATATGCCCTAAACATGCATGCACCCAAAATTTGGGGTCATGTTGATTACTGGTTTGGCTTGAGCATTGTTTTAATTTCTGCCCTAGCCTAGGACCAGTCCTAGGAAAAATGACCTACAGGGAAGTATACTGCACCAAATTACATGTTTAAGGTGGCAATGTAAAGTTAAGACATTAAGCTACAATTTCATTTAAGGTGCATGCCCTGGAAATGCCTCTAAGAGGCCTAAAATTGCCATGCAATATTGCTGAAATAGTGTGACAGATTTATATAATACTATAGTTTATATTTGATTAAATATATATGATATGCACGAATCTTAAAGCGTAACAGACGGGATCGGTTCATCGTCCCCAAATGACCAACGGTCCAGATTGAATCTGGCTGGCCACTTTTGCTGGCTGATTCCGGCAAGCTGAGCCACCACCTCCGCCAGCGAATGTCGCCACCACCTTTACTGAGGTGGTGGCTAGCGGTTTCCGGCGGTGAGGCCGCCGGAATTGGCTCCTCCAGCGAACCCGAACAAGAAGTAAAACTCTGAATTTTCTCACTTTACACTCATGGTATCGGGCTCAATTGAGCACGATGACTCTCCCTAAAGATCTAGAAACCTAGAACGAGTAGAGGGGAGGAGAAACAGACCCGAATGGCGGCACGGCGGCGAGGTTGGCGGCGGTTGGCCATGGATGAGCTGCTCCAGCGATCTCTTGCTCAAAATCTCGATGCCCCACCAAAATCTTCTCTCCAGGACTCGTTCTCCACTCGATTCTACCCTCTGAAGGTGATGGTGTGGTCGAATTGTGCTGAAGGTGACTGTATAGGGTGATACCATCAAGGTGAGCTCGGTTTGGGGCTTTGGAGGCTTCAGCCTTGGTGCCAAGTGGCCCCCATGCTGCCAAATTCCCTGGGAATTCTCTGAGGAGGCCAGCCAGCACAATTTGGGATGATGGAGCCAAGGCCAAGTGGCCTCTTATTCTTAACTCCCCTTGTCTCTCCAAAAATTCCCACTTTACCCTCATGCATGTGTCCCTTTATTCAAAACCAGAGGGTAGGGGTGGTCATTGTCCATTTGGGCTGGCCATGGATCAGGTTTGGTGGGCTTGGCCTAAGGGGAGTGGGCTTAGCCCTCATTTTCTCCTTTAGGTTAATTAAGTTGACTTGAGTAGACTTGGGTTGACTTGGTCAACCATGATGAGTGGGCTAACCCCACTTGGTGGTCATGGGTCTAATGGCACCACCCAACTTGGGTTGGGTCAATGTGGTGCCCTACTTGGGCTAATTGGGCCTATAGGTATAGGTTTGACCAAATTAGCTCCATGGTTGAGTTTGGTCAACTAGGGTCAAAGGGTTAACCTATTGGCATGCCCTAGGGTCCACTTAGATTATTTTACGGTTAGGGCAATGTGGTGGGGTCATGGTGTGGCTAGGGTTCCTATTTAGGCTAGTTCGACCTAGTTTGACTTTGGCCCCTTAGTGGGCCCCACATGGCTACAATCCACTACCTAGGGTCAAACCTAGCTAAATTCCCGCTCACCCACCCCATGTCTAACCCAATCTAAGTGAAGGGGGGCCTAGAAGTAACATGGGATGTTACAAATCCCAATAAACAAGAAAATAATTTCGTCCCCGAAATTTAAGTTCGGTTCTACGGGATTCTACTTGCAAGAATTATAAGAAATTTTAAACGTATAAACTAAAGTATACCTGAAGTGAACAGCTTCGAGTGTCACTCCAACATTAGATCCCTCGGCTCCTATGTGTGCTCCTCCTGTCCATGATTGGACCACAACACCTTCACGAGAGGGACCTTCTTCTTTCGCAACGCACGGACATCTATATCATCAATCCGGATCGGCTCCAATCTGATGGATCTATCTGGCGCTATCGAACCTGCTGTAGTAGTAACATGCTGCTCCGACCGTAGGAGAGCTCTTCGCAAGGAAGAGACATGGAAGACGTCGTGTAGGGTACCCAACTCCGGTGGTAGCTGCAGTCGGTAAGCTAAGGGGACGATCCGCTCCAGGATCAAGTATGGCCCCATGTATCGAGGACTGAGCTTCTTGTGCCTCCGCACCCGAGAGACACCATGTACCGGACGTATCTTCAAGAAAACTCTGTCTCCAACCTAGAACTCCACCTTCCGGTGTCGAGCATCATAATACTTCGCCTGTCTGCTCTGGGCCTCTAGCAGCCGATCCCTAATCAAATGTACTTGAGCCTCCGTATCCTTCACATAATCAGAACCAAGAGCCTTGGTATCCTCATCCTGAACCCATGACAGCGGTGTCCAGCATTTCCACCCATAAAGTGCCTCATATGGAGCCATCCTGATGCTAGCCTAGTGGCTGTTATTGTTGGAAAACTCGATCAGTGGCAGTAGCCTCTCCCAAGGCTTCCCTGTATCCAATATGCACAGGCGGAGTAGAACCTACATGGTCCGGATGGTCCGCTTGGTCTGTCCGTCGGTCTGCGGGTGGAAGTCGGTACTAAAAGTAAGCTGAGCCCCAAGTAAGCGTGCACGAATAGTCTCACCAAAACTGCAACTGGAGCATCCTTTTGGACTGGAATAAAGCACACTACCTTGGTCAGTCTGTCTACTATGACCTATATAGGATCATGCCCAGAGTGGGAGCGAGGTAGTCCGTGCACAAAATCATTAGCAATGTCCTCGAACATCCACTCTGGGACTGGCAATGCCTGTAATAAACCTCCCGGGCTTTTGCATTCTGCATTAACATGCTGGCATGTCTCACAATGTGTCACAAAGTAGGTGATCTCCCTCTTCATCCCAGGCCAATACATTGTCCTCCGCAAATCTGCCCACATCTTGGTGATGCCGGGATGTACTGAATATCTGGAGCAATGTGCCTCTCTAAGTATATCATCCCGGATACCGCCCCCTGCTGGTATATAAATGCGTCCATGGAATCGAAGGAGATCATCCTGCAGCGTGTAGTCCTCAACCTTGCCCCTTTCCAGGGCACTGAAAATCGGCTCTAATGCAGTATCCAGCCTCTGATGCGCCATAATGCGCTCCCGAATGTCATCATCACTGATCATAGAGCTCAGGTACTCTCGGTATCCAACTGGTTCTGCCTCAGAAACTATAGTAATATTCATGTCATCCATCATCCATATCAGCTCCACAGCCATCATCCGAGGCTCCGGTCCAGAGGTGTCGGCCCTCTTGCTCAATGCATTCGCTATTGTGTTTGCCTTCCCTGGGTGGTAGTGAATCTTGTAATCATAGTCACAGAGAAACTCTAGTCATCTCCTCTGTCGCAGGTTTAGGTCCTTCTGCGTATCGATGTACTTGATTTTCTTGTGATCTGAGAAAATATCACAATGAATCCCATACAGATTGTGCCGTCATATCTTTAGTGCAAATACAACAGCCCTGAGCTCCAAATCGTGTACCGGATAGTTATGCTCGTGCTTCTTCAACTGTTTCGAAGCATAAACGATAACATGTCCGTGCTGCATCAGTACAACACCCATCTCTTCGTATGAGGCATCTGTGTAAATCTGAAATCCCTCACTCCCAGATGGTAGTGCAAGGATAGGGGATGAGGTAAGTCGGTCCTTCAACTCCTGAAACGCTGTCTCGCACTGCTCTGTCCATATAAACTCTGCATCCTTCCTTGTCAAGGTCGTGACGGGGAGTGCTATCCTCAAGAACCCCTACACGAACTTACGATAATAACCTACTAGTCCCAAGAAACTGTGAATGTCGGATGCTGTCTTCGGCCGTGGCCAATCCCTCGCTGTCTCTACCTTGGCTGGATCCACCGCCAATCAAGCTCCACTGATCGTGTGCCCCAAGAAGGGCACCTCCTGTAGCCAGAACTAGCACTTCGAAAACTTTGCATACATCTGGGACTCCCTCAGCCTCTGCAAAACCTGTGTCAAATGATCTGTATGCTCCTCCTGAGTCCGGGAGTATATCAAAATGTCGTCGATGAATACAATCACAAAGCGGTCCAAGAAGGGCTCGAATACACGGTTCATTAAACTCATGAATGCGGCAGGGGCATTCGTGAGCCCAAAATGCATCACAGTGAACTCATATAACCCGTATCATGAGCTGAAAGCTGTCTTCGGGAAGTCTTCCTCTCGGATGTGCAGCTGATAGTAACCGGATCTCCAATCCAGCTTAGAGAACCAGAAGGCCCCCTGAAGTTGATCAAATAACTCATCTATCCGAGGTAGCAGATAGGTATTCCGGACCGTCAACCGGTTCAGCTCTCTGTAATCAATGCACAGCCGCAAATATCCGTCTTTCTTCTTTACAAAGAGAACTAGTGCTCCCCACGGTGACGAACTCTGTCGCACAAATCCTGAGTCCACAAGCTCCTGAAGCTGAGTCCTGAACTCTGCCAACTCTCTGGGAGTCATCCTGTAAGGTACCCGGGACACTGGCCTCGCCCCTGGCACCAACTAAATCCTAAAATCCAAGTCGCAGGCTGGTGGTAGTCTGGGTAATTTCTCCGGGAATACATCGGAGAAATCCCGAACCAACGGGATATCAGCTATATAACTCTCCACCGCCACCATCTCGAAGTAGATGAGGTACACCTCTTCCCCCTGCTCATATGCCTTGACAGCCTGTACAGAAGATAATGATAGATAGGGGATAGGTCGGATACCTTTTATAGTAATGTAGGAGTCTCCATGCCTAGGCATGATCCTCTTAGAGGGGCAGTCGATCTGGGCATAGTTCTAATGAAGCCAAGTCATGCACAAAATCAAATCAAAGTCCGGCAGTCTCAAGATCGCCGCCGGAGCTTCGAATGTCTTGCCTCCTATCTCGGCTTCCATGTTGCAGCTATCCGTGGTCCGTAGCTCCGAGCCATCAGGAAGACGCACCCTCATATCTGTGCCAGGGAATCTCTCCACACCCTCTAGTCCTTCAATGAAAGTGTCCGACATGAATGAGTGGGAAGCACCTGTGTCGAAGAGGGTATGTGCGGGCTTGCCGCTGATCATAATTATGCCTGAGATTTATTTGAGGTATAATGGATGTTATTTCTATGGTTTTCAAGGCACTACTAAGGTTGAAATTTCTAAATTAAAATAATTTAAGTACCTGTAATCACCTCCTCGGGGTTCCTCTACTCCGTGAGGTCCAAAGCGTACATCTGGTCCTGGTTGCGTCCTCTGCTGTGATATCCCCGACCTCGACCTCGACCTCATCCTTGGCCTCGGCCTCGATCATGCTGTACTGGGGCCACTGGAGGTGGAGGAGGAGTAGGTGGATGGAATCGATGCGGACACTCCGATCTAATGTGCCCTGGCTGGCGACATCCGTAACAAACTACTGGTTGATGTCCATGGTCATCATGTATCCTCAGAGCATGCACCTGTAGAGGTGGGGGAGCATATGCTGGAGGAGGCCCCTGCTCCTGCCTGAAGTTGGGACGACGACGTCCCCCACCCCTCTTGTATCTAATAGTCCTGCCTCTCTGAAAGCCCCCGCTGCTCTCTCCTGATGTCGACCCATCATACGGTCTCTTTCCTCTGCCTTGCACCATAAGTATTGAAACCGATTTCTCGGTCTCCTATGGATTTAACCCCGGGGAAGGGGTGATCGCGCACCTACTTCACTCCAGCAAGCAAAATAACAAGGTAAACAGGAAAGAACTGACCCAAGGGCTCGGCGGGAGGTCCCACCACACACCCGGAAGATCTTAGAGCGCTTCCCCTCCTTAGCCATAGGCCGAGCTAAGGTACCCTCAGAAAGCACTAGAAAGCTAGAGCAAGAGAGCACAGAAAACATGCCTGCTGGGGTACCCCTTGGGTCCTATTTATAGACTGCAAAATCTGAACTGCCAATAACCAAACTAAACTGACCTAAAATTACCAAAATACCCTTGGTTGGGTCTGCCAACAGCCAAACTCCGCTGTTTTGAAGGGCTATGGGCAGACCAGCGAGGGCAAAACAGTAAAAAGTACCTTATATACCTGGGCGAGTCGGAGAGCTCGGCCACCTCGGCGGATCAGCTCGCCTGCTATTGCCGAGCTCCTTTGCGCGAGCACGTGCTGGGACGGTGAGCTCGTCAGTCGATAGGCCTCCAATAGTCGAACTCAGGTCGAGGAATCCTGGCTTAGTCGGCGAATGCCGAGCTCGTGGTCGGCGACTGCTGAACTCGCGGCCGACAAGTGCCGAGGTTGCGTTCGACGATTGTCGATCTTCGGTCGACGAATGCCGATCTCGCCCGCTGCCTCCAGGTTTTCCTGCCAAGCTCGCCTGCTGCCTAGGCGATCTGCGCCGGCCGACCTCACTTCTGATGACCCTACTCGTCGGACACGGGGTTGTACATAATCCCCGCTCTTTCTGAGCTTGGCAAAGCTTGGAAAGAAAATCCAACCCTAAGTGTTCGGCGAGTGCGGGGTGGACCGGAGAGAATCTTTCGGTGGGGTCCACCTGCGGCTATATATATACACCGACATACCTGCTTGACTCTCGTCATTCCCTTTGCTTTAGCACTGCCAAGATGCCGATCCCCAAGGAAATCCAAGAGCGCCTCAACCGAGCTCGCCAGACCTCGGCTTCTCGCGTGATCGCTCTGACAGCGGTCCCACCGAATGTTCCTCAGATTGATTCTGCCAAGCCCAGCTCCAAGAGGGCGAAGTCATTTCCCGAAGCGGCCGAGCCAATTTATGAAGACCTGAGGACCACCCTGGAGATGGGGACCGGCTCTTCCACTCTGACAGTTCTTGAGAAGGATAGAGTGATTGTCGTAGTCGGCGACGACCCGGACGGTCAACCTGATGACGTGGGGGGTGCCATGCTGCGAGATCCCACACCGCGAGGCAAGACCACACTTGCAGACTCGCGGTTCATGACATTGGATAACCATCCCCGGGACCCGCCTCTTCTCTTTAGGATCTTGCCAGTGAGCTCGCAGAGGTCGAACTTGCCGGTGCCCGCCCCTTCTCCCCAGTGTGCTGCTGTAACCATGGGGGCGGGTGTGGAGACCGTCCCCATCCCGAGATTTGAGCTTCTCTCCCCAGGAATGCGCGGCCCAGGGCGCGGGAAGGACCTACGGTTTGTCCCTCCCCGTATCTCCTTTGAGTTGCTGAGTTCGTCAGGTAAATTTTCCCTTGGATCCCTGTCAAGTTCACTCTCGGCATACCTCACTTTGCTGACGCTTGTCTCCACAGCTCCTCCCAGCCGATCCGGTGCCGAGGAGACTTCGCGGGCGGTCCACTACTCGCCCCTCCCTTCCCCAAACTCGCTGGACTCTTATCTGGGCCCGGAAGTAGAGCCAGGCGAGATGAACCGGAGGGAGGTCAAGCTCTTTAAGAAATTGGTGTTCGAGCTGTGCGAGGTGCAGGAAGTCAACGAGGCGCTGCAGCAGTACTACGCCCGGCTCGCCGACGAAGTGCGGGGTGGCCAGACTCACGAGTTGTTGTCTCCTTCCCAGCTCCTGGACGAGATCGATGAGGGCCTCTCTGTGGCGCAGGCAAATTCAGGGAGGATCCGCGAGCTGCTCCGCGCGCGGCAATCTGGGGGACGAGGGATATGAGGCCGGGGTAGATGAAGGGCGGCTCCCTTCCTGAGCCGACCGGTACTCGCCCCCTTGTTTCCTCCCTACCCGCGCACCTCGCTTATTTATTCCTGCGCCATTTGGTTGTAATAATTTATCTCAAGACATTTTTAGATATGCGGCACTCAAATAAAATGTTGCTTCTCATTTGACTTAGCCTTGGTTGTGATGCGCTGGAAGTCGGCGAGCTGGGGGTTGCCGAGCTGGGGTTGGCGAGCTGGGCTGATTGGACAGTTTGACCTTCCGATTACTTTTACTATAAATAGCCCCCCCCCCCCCACCAACCCCCGTACTGATGCTTTTACTGCTTACTCTTTCTCTGTTTTCTTGTGCTATTTGTTTTTTACTCGTGCCCCGCCTTCTCTCACGATCATGGGCAAGACCAATCCCGATGCTGATGGCCATAGCAAGTGCGTCCAGCACTTCACCAACTACTGCTTCTTTGAGGGGCATACTAGCGAGGAAGAGTTTGCAGAGTTCGAGATGGAATACGTGCCGCCGGACTTCAAGGTGCGCCGGCCGAGACAGGGGGAGGCCATCAACACTTTTTACGACGACGAGCTCGCCTTCCCTATTTCTCACTTTGAGGTGGGGTTGCGCCTCCCCCTCTGGCCGGAGGTCCGGCAAATTCTGAAGTACTACGGCGCGGTACCCGCGTAGCTGAACTCCAACGCCATCGCCATGATGGTGGCGTTCGCGAGCTACCTCCGGTGAGAGAGGATAGAGTTTAACCTGACAGTGTTCAGGAAGCTCTTCTCTTACAAGGCGACGCCAGATGGGGTCGCTTACTTCGGCGGCTTGCTGATCAAAGTTCGTGAGATCGCGAACAAGCACCACAACTGGATGACCAGGATCGCCTTTATCAAGGGCGATCTCGGCAACATCCCGTACTCGCCGCAGTAAAAAGGCGAGGAGGTTTACCGCCCGCCGGCCGTATCCGACAATGATGTCGAGCTCCACAAATACTTCCTCCACAAGGATTTCAAGGTCGCCTTCCTGCGAAGGGGCCTCAACGCGCTCCTCCCCGTTCTACCCGGCAAAGGTATTGTTCTCTCCTCATCTTGCCGAGCTCACCCGATTGTCGAGCTCGCCATATTGTTGCTGAAATTCTTCTAACTTTTTCCAAGTATTTTTTGCAGGGGAGCGGATAATTCCCGTGAACACGCCATTTGCGGACTCGGGGCTACACACGGACCCTCTTGCTCGTGAGAGGGCAGCGGCGGCGGCTTGCCGAGACGAGGCGGCCTTCTCGTAACGCTCCTCCATCAAGAGGCGACCGGAGGATGCGGGGTCAAACCCGCCACACCGCCAGCAATTGCCAAAAAAGATGAGGAGAGCCCTGCTGGCTCCACGGGGGCAACAACAATAACAACATTAGCCCAACCCCAAAAATATGAGCTCGCCAGAAACCGTCCCGGACGCGTCGCCGGAGAGCCCGCTGAAGGAGATCACCAGCAAGAGGCAGAAGGGCGGCGAGGCTTCTGCTTCCGGGGCGGCGATCTCCCCACCTCCTTCGGCGAAGAGGACGGCTCGCGAGCGGGGGGCGCCGAAATAACATCCCCTCTTCAACTTCGGGGGGCGGTGGAAGCACTCGGCGGGGGAGCCCATGGTGTAGTGGGATGAGCTGTCCCATCGGGTCTCCATCTCCACTCTGCATCCATCCTGGCATGACCACGAGCCCGCCACTGGCCACGCTTATGCTCTCGGCTTCGGCCTCTATGGACGCGAGGATGCCGAGGCCTACAAGAACATGACCCTGTGGCAGCTCGGCCATGTGGGTCTGCAGGCCCACCTGAGGACCATGGAGCTCCACCACATGCTGACCCGCCGCAGCTTTGCCCTCAGCAATCAACTACTAAAAGCCGAGCAGGCCCGCGATGTCGCCAAGGACAAGGTGCTGATCAGGTGAATCAACTCGGCATTGCTGAGGGCCTCCTCGCCCAGGCTGTCGGCGGACAGGTAAGTGTGAAGCACTACTCTTCTCTTTTACTTAGAATATTTTGTGCTGCTGCTAACCGGATTTTCTCTTCACCAGGATGCCAAGGCCGCAGGGGAGCTACGGGCTCGCAATGCTGAGCAAGGGGAGGAGATTGGCCAGCTACGCGCCCGCCTTGCTGAGCTGGAGGGGGCGAACGCGAAGCTGAAAGAAGAGAATCAGCACCTCAACCGCGAGGTCTGCCGCCAGGCGGAGATCTTCTTCCCGGCCGGCGGCTCCGATCCTTACCTCCCCTACAAGAGGCCGCGGATCTTTGGCGAGGCCGATCTCACCGAGAGGCTGCGAATTAAGTCCATCCAGGCCGCCAAATGCACCCTCCAGATGATGGAGGATTCTGGAGTGCTGGTGGAGGGGTGCGAGGAGATCTCGGCCCGGGACCTGATGCCGAGCCTGTTCTCGGTGACGCCGCCCAGCGAGAAGGAAGATAGCTTGGATGCGCTGTTCGGGAAAGGCTTCCAGGATCTGTTAGGTGAGGGAGGGGAGGACCGCCAATCTGACGGGGGGGCGAAGCCTAAATGTATATAACCTGTAGACTCGCCGAGGTGAGCTCAGCATGTAAATATTGTTATTTAATGAAAGTATATTTTCGATACCTTTTGCTCTCATCATAGCAATGTCATTTTATATATATTTTCTTTCTGGATTTCTCTATCGTGCCCTATTTTCTTGCTCGCTCTTTCCCCAGCAACCTCGCACAGATAGATGCTTCAGACAATTTGGGAGCGGGCTGCTCTCCGCCCTTGTCACGCCACCTCAGCTCGCCTGCGAGCCATCCAGGTTGAACTCAGAAACAATTCTTGTAAGTAAAACTGATAAAGGGGTGAAGTGCCCTGGCCTGGCTCGCCTTCCTTCAGCGAGGTCCTGGGACCTAGCTCGCCACCCCTTTACCGATGCCGAGCTGGGTTTGGAGAGTCCAAACTCGCCTGTACAGAACCTCTCCCCCCCTTATTCCTTGGCATTCAAAACTTCTTGGTCTTTACCTAGCGAGTTCAAGGCCGATACCATCGAGTGACTTCCTGCCCTGCCAGCTAGGTGAGAGCCTGGCAGTGGGATCTTCTCGAGGTCTAAGGATGACATCGAGTGACTTCCTGCCCTGCCGGCTAGGTGAGAGCCTGACATCGGGATCTGCTCGGGGTCTAAGGCTGATGCCATCAAGTGACTTCCTGCCCTGCCAGCTAGGTGAGCCTGACAGCAGGATCTGCTCGATGTCGAAGGATGACACCGAGTGACTTCCTACCCTGTCAGCTAGGTGAGAGCCTGATAGCAGGATCTGCTAGGGGTCTAACGCTGATACCATCGAGTGACTTCCTGCCCTGCCAGCTAGGTGAGCTTGACAGCGGGATCTGCTCGAGGTCAAAGGATGACACCGAGTGACTTCCTGCCCTGCCAGCTAGGTGAGAGCCTGACAGCGGGATCTGCTCGAGGTCCAAGGCTGATACCATCGAGTGACTTCCTGCCCTGTCAGCTAGGTGAGCCTGACAGCGGGATATGCTCGAGGTCGAAGGATGACACCGAGTGACTTCCTGCCCTGTCAGCTAGGTGAGAGCCTGAAAACCGATCAGCTCGGGGTCCAAGGCAGATACCATCGAGTGACTTCCTGCCCTGCCAGCTAGGTGAGCCTGACAATGGGATCTGCTCGAGGTCGAAGGATGACACTGAGTGACTTCCTGCCCTGCCAGCTAGGTGAGAGCCTGATAGCGGGATCTGCTCGGAGTCCAAGGCTGATACCATCGAGTGACTAACTGCCCTGCCAGCTAGGTGAGCCTGATAGCGGGATCTGCTCGAGGTCAAAGGATGACACCGAGTGACTTCCTGCCCTGCCAGCTAGGTGAGAGACTGACAGCAGGATCTGCTCGGGGTCCAAGGCTGATACCCTCGAGTGACTTCCTTCCCTGCCAGCTAGGTGAGCCTGACAGCAGGATCTGCTCGTAGTCAAAGTATGACACCGAGTAACTTCCTGCCCTGCCATCTAGGTGAGAGCCTGACAGCAGGATCTGCTCGGGGTCCAAGGTTGATACCATCGAGTGACTTCCTGCCCTGCTAGCTAGGAGAGCCTGACAGCGGGATCTACTCGAGGTCGAAGGATGACACTGAGTGACTTCCTGCCCTGCCAGCTAGGTGAGAGCTTGACAACGGGATCTGCTCGGGGTCCAAGCTGATACCATCGAGTGACTTCCTTCCCTGCCAGCTAGGTGAGCCTGACATCGGGATCTGCTCGAGGTCGAAGGATGACACCGAGTGACTTCCTACCCTGCGAGCTAGGTGAGAGCCTGACAGCGGGATCTGCTCAGGGTCCAAGGCTGATACCCTCGAGTGACTTCCTGCCCTGTCAGCTAGGTGAGCCTGACAGCGGGATCTACTCGAGGTCGAAGGATGACACCGAGTGACTTCCTGCCCTACCAGCTAGGTGAGAGTCTGACAGCGGGATCTGCTCGGGGTCCAAACATATTCTATTTCTTCATGCAAGCTACCTGTGACAGTATTGAAGCGTTAAAGAAATTTATTAGAATCAAGGTATCACTTACATGCTTCAGGGGAAAAAATGTTTTAAGTCGTCACCACTCCGGGTGAGACTTAGGGTCTCGCCCTCCACATTTTGGAGTCGATAAACTCCTGATTTTAAAGCCTCCTTTACAATAAACGGTCCTTCCCAGCTGGGGTTGAGCTTCCCTACGGATATCGACCTCCCTGCTGCATCCACCTTCTTTAGTACCAAGTCCCCTTCCACAAACTGTTTGACTCTGACATGCTTGTCAAAGTAATTGGCCATTCTCCTTTTCACCTCTTCCTGTCGAATGGCGGAAAGGTCCCTCAGCTCTTCCACCATGTCAAGGGAGAGCCTCAGCTCTTCCTCGTTCTCGGCTTGCTATTCTTCACTGCCTTCCCCTGCTGCGACAACCCGAGTCGTTTGAATTTCGAATTCTACGGGGAGCACTGCCTCGCACCCATGGGAGAGCTTAAAGGGGGTCTCTCTTGTAGCTGTATTAGGGGTGGTTCTTAGAGACCAGAGAACCACGGGAAGCTGCTCCACCCAGCTCCCCTCCAAATTCTCCACTTTTTTCTTGAGGAGGTTGACGATGATCTTGTTCGCGGCCTCCACCTGCCCGTTACTCCTGGGGTGATGGACCGAGACGAATCTGAGGTCGATCCCGAGCTGCCCGCAGAAACTGGTAAACTCTGTGCTGGCGACCTGAGGCCCATTGTCTGTGAAGATGGCTTGCGGCAGCGCATGGCGGCAGATGATCTCCCCCCAGACGAAATTCCTGATTACCTGGGAAGTCACCTTGTCCAGCGCCTTAACCTCCATCCACTTGGAGAAGTAATCAATCGTCACTAGCAGGAACCTTCTCTGCCCACTGGCCCGGGGGAATGGTCCGACCAAATCCATCCCCCAAATGGCAAAGGGCTAGGAGGCAGTGATACTTCTGAGTCGTTGATCTGCTTGTAACTGGAGAGGGGCAAAAAGCTGGCACTTGTAGCATCTCCTTACGAACTCAGTTGCATCGCGGCCTAGGGTAGGCCAAAAATACCCGTGCCTGACGATCCTCACCTCCAAGGTCTGACTCCCAGAGTGACACCCACATTCTACGGAGTGGACCTCTTCCAAGATCCTTTGTACTTCGTCCTCGGCCACGCAGTGAGCCAACATCCCTGAGAGGGTCTTCCTGTACAACTGCCTGTCCTCGAGGAGGTTGTACGTTGATTTGTACCTGAGTTTCTTCCTGTCTACCCCCTCCGGATACTCTCCCATGGAGAGGAAGGTTGTGACTGAATCCATCCACGAGGGCCGTTGATCTATCTCCATGAGCTCTCCCTCTTCGATGGAAGGGCGGAACAAGTCAGTGATGGTACCCCCCACCTGGGGACCATGCTTTACTAGTTTGTCGACCTGCTCGTTTTCTTCCCTGGGCACGTGTCGGATGGAGAAGGTTTGGAAAGTGCCTGTGACCCCCTTCACTTTGGCTAAGTACAACCATAGGGTAGGCTCCCTTGCCTCAAACTCCCTGTTGATCTGGGAAGCTATTACCATGGATTTGGTAAGGACCTCCACATCCAACACCCCCAGCTTCCTGGCTAGCCGCAGCCCTGCTATCACGGCCTCATACTCGGCCTGATTGTTGGTGATGGGAAAGTGCACCACCACCGTCTGCTCAATTCTAGTTCCTTGGGGGCTCTCCAAGATCACCCCTACTCCTAGGGAATGTCTCCCTGAGGCGCCATCTACCTTTACCTTCCAAGGGGTTGGACGAGTGAGCTCTTCCTCTACCACCTCAACCACATAATCTGCCAAGAAGTCGGGCATTGCCTGAGCTTTGATCGAGAGCTGGGGAACAAAAGAGACGTCGAACTTACTCAACTCCACCGACCACTTGGCCAGCCTGCCTGAATGATCTACCCCCTCAAAGATGTTGCGGAGGGGATGGTCAGTCATAACTCGGATTGAGTGTGCCTGGAAATAGGGCCGCAGCCTTCAGGGTGAGATAACCAGGGCGAAGGCCAAATTCTCCAAAATTGGGTACCGGAGCTCGGCCTTCCTCAGGACCCAACTCACATAATATGTGGGGAGCTGCTTCTTCCCCTCTTCTTGAACTAGGAAGGAACTCAGGGCCTCCGCCCCGACCCCGAGATACAAAAACAGATCCTCCCCCACCTTTGGCCCTTGAAGCAGCGGGGCCCGAGTCAACTGTATTTTGAGGGCCTGGAACGCCTCCTCGCACTCCTTGGTCCACTAGAATTCTTTCCCCCCCTAAGTGTTCTGAAGAAGTGGGAGCACTTCTCCCCTGCCCGGGAGAGGAACCTACTCAGCCCTGCCGGCTTCCCTGTCAGCCATTGGACCTCCTTAGTATTCCGCGGCGACCCCAGCTCCAAGATATCCTTGACCTTATCAGGATTCGGCTCGACCCCTGCAGGGGTAAGGAGGTGTCCCAAGAACTTTCCCCTGCTAGCACCGAAGACACATTTTAGGGGATTCAACCGCATCTTGTATCTGCGCAGGGTGGAAAAGGTCTCTTCTAGATCCTGGAGGTGAGAGTCCACATCCTGACTCTTGATCATAAGATCATCAACGTACACCTCCAAGTTTCTCCCCTTCTGTTCTTTGAAGACCCTGTCCATCATCTTTTGATAGGTTGCCCCTGTGTTCTTCAGCCCGAAGGGCATCATCCTATAACAGTAGCATCCGTCCCCCGTGATGAATGAGACATCCTTGATGTCCGGGGGTGCATCCTGATTTGATGATAACCTGAAAAAGCATCTAGAAAACTCATTACAGAAAAACCAACCGCTGAGTCAACCAGCGCGTCGATCCGAGGCAAAGGATAACAGTCCTTAGGACAAGCTTTATTAAGTAAAGAGAAATCGATACACATTCACCACCGGTCGTCTCCCTTTTTGACCATGACCACATTGGAGACCCAACCGGGGTATTGGATCTCAGACATCAAGCCGGCCTCGAGGAGCTTTGCCACCTCCTATCTGATGGGCTCTGTCAGCTTGTCCACAGTAGACCTCTTCTTTTATTGGACGGGGTGTGTTCCCGGGTCCAAGTTGAGGTGGTGGCAAGCCATATCCGCGTCAACCCCCGACATCTCCGCGGAGCTCCATGCGAAGATGTCCACGTTATTCTGGATGCACTCTAGCATCCTGCCCTGGTCCTCCGAGGTCAGCCCTCCGTTGACGCGGACCTTCTCCACCCTGCCTCCACGGGTGAGGACATCCAACTCCACCGCTTCCTCTGCAGCCTCCAATCTGGACTGCTCCCCCCATCCTTTAGCATCCCTCTCCCCTGGGATGAGGACCTCCACCTCCACCTCTTCCTCCATGGCCATCACTTTGGCCATCTCCTCCTGGTCTCTTCTGTTGTCTCCTCCTCTGCATAGTTCTCTACCTCCAGCTCCTCCTTGCCTCCCTCCTGCTTAGTCTCCTCCTTCCTTCGCCCCATCTCCTCGGCTCCCTCCTGCCACGAGATGGAGTTCACAGCAGTGACATAGCATTCCCGAGCCACCTTGGGGTCCCCCTGACCCTGACCTGAATCCCCTCAGCATTGAACTTCAAGCACTGATGGAATGATGAGGGGACGCAGCGGAAGGCACTGATAAGGGGCCTCCCGAAGATGGCGATGTAGCTGCTGGGGGCATCCACAATGATGAACTTGCAGTTCTGGACTGCCCCCCTAGGGTGACATGGAGGCCAACTCCCCCTTCCACTTCCTTCCTCTCCCCCAAGAACCCAAACAAGGGTCCATCCGAGGCCAACACCCTCTTCGCCTCCACCTTCATCGTGTCGAATGCCTTTTTGAAAATGACGTTGACGGAGCTTCTGTAATCCACGAGGATCCTGACAACTGTAAAATTTTCGATGGCTGTCTGGATGACCAGCGCATCGCAAAATGGATCCTAATGATAAGGCATATCGCTTCTGGAGAAGGTGATCCTCTCTTCCGGGGGTGGGGCTTGGGACGTGGAGCCAACGCTCCGGCGATACATGGTGTGGAGGCTTACCCTCCGGGAGACCTCTACTCCCACCCACACCCCCCCATGGATCGCCCTGATCCCTCCTCGGGTTCCCACATCTACCCGGTCTTCACAACGGTCCTCCTCTGTCTGAGGCAGGACCTCCTCTATCCATACTTCCTGCCGCCCCTGTTGCTGCTGCTGTTGCTCCCTGTTTCCCCTTATCTCGAGGAACTCCGGGCATGTGGATGTGGCGTGCCCCTCTTCCTGCTGTTGCTCCATGTTTCCCCTTATCTCGAGGAACTCCGGGCATGTGGCTGTGGCGTGCCCCTCTTCCTGATGGAAGTCGCAGTAGGGCATCTCCACCCTAACTTTTCTTCTCTTCCTCCTTGCTACTCTCCTCCTCTCCCCTATGGCTATGGCCATAGCCTCTTCTTGATCGGGGAGTCGAGGCCTCAGGGACTGTCTCCAGCCCGGGGGTGGAATTGATCTTGTCCCCCCAGGTGGTAATCCCTTCCTTGATACCCTCTCTGCGGACCCTGCCCCTGCCACTCGGGCCTCCAGCCTAGCCGACGGTCAGGCTCCTGACGACCCCACCTAGGTTCCTGCTACCCCTGGAGCTGCCCCTAGAGCTGTCTCTGATCCCTCTGTCGGGGCTCTCCTCTCCTCTCCTCCTGGCCTTTTCCTCCTCTCGACTCCTTCTCCTCTTTCGTGGCCCACCTGGCCAACTTCCGGGTGAAGTCCGGGTTTGACGCCTCCACGTCGACTTCTCTCGCCACCCTCTCCATCAGCTCCTCATAGGAGAGGGGGGATTCTCTTCAGCTCCATCCTAAAGAAACCTCGCTGCAGGCCCAGGGTGAAGGCCATCATTAGACTATGGCCCGACATCTCTTGGACCTGGGTGACTTCCTCCTGAAACTGGTCCACGTAGCTCCCCAATGTCTCATTCACTCCCCGCTTGATGTGGAATAGGGATTCCGACTCTTTCTTCCTCCTCTTTGAAGTAGTGAACCTCAGCATGAACCCCCGACGTAGGTCCTCAAAGCAGTAGATGGAGCTGGCCGGCAGCTGATGGAACCACTCCCTCGCCTTCTCCTTGAGGATGATGGCGAAGAGTCGGCATTTGAAACCATCTGACATCTGCCGGATCGAGACCACGTCCTCAAACCACTGGACGTGCTGAATCGGGTCTCCCTTCCCGGTATAGTAGTACATCTCGGGTTCCCTGAACCCCTCTAGAACTGGAGCTGAAGAGACCAACTCGCTGAAGGGGCTGCCTCCCCCCACTAGGCGAGCTAGCACCTCTCGCGGGCTTAGCTCGCCGAGTTGGCCACCTCCTGCCGAACCGGGGAACAACACACGACCAGGGAGCTCGCACCCCCGACCCTCCTCCGCGACCTCCTTACCAGCTCACCTGTTGGGGGCGTCCTCGCCCAGAGACGGGGCGGGGATCGGGACAGCCAGAGTCGAGCACTCGGCCCGCGTGCCGAGCACGAACTTGACGAGGCTTAGCATCTCGCTCCTGAAATCTTTGAACATACCCACCGTAGCGAGAGGCGGGGGTGGCGAGTCCGCCCTGTCAGGTCCCTGCCCTTCTGTCATCGAACTTGCTGAAGACTTTTCTGTGCTGATCAAGCTCCACGCTCACCGCACCAAAATGTTGAAACCGATTTCTCAGTCTCCTGTGTATTTCACCCTCAGGGAAGGGGTGATCGCGCACCTACTTCGCTCCTGCAAGCAAAATAGCAAGGAAAACAGGAAAGAACTGACCCAAGGGCTCGGCGGGAGGTCCCACCACACACCCGGAAGATCTTAGAGCACTTCCCCTCCTTAGTCAAAGGCCAAGCTAAGGTACCCTCAGAAAGCACTAAAAAGCTGGAGCAAGAGAGCACAGAAAATGTGCCTGCTGGGGTACCCCTTGGGTCCTATTTATAGACTTCAGAATCTGCACTACCAATAACCAAACTAAACTGACTTGAAATTACCAAAATACCCTGGGCTGGGTCTGCCAATAGCCAAACTCCGCTGTTCTGAATGGCTATGCACAGACCAGTGGGGGCAAAACTGTAAAAATTACCTCATAGACCTGGGCGAGTCGGAGAGCTCGGCCACCTCGTCGGATCAGCTCGCCTGCTATTGCCGAGCGCCTTTGCGCAAGCGCGAGCTGGGACGGTTAGCTCACCAGTCGATAGGACTCCAATACTCGAACTCAGGTCGACGAATCCTGGCTTAGTCGGCGAATGCCGAGGTCATGGTCAGCGACTGCCGAACTCGCGGCCGACGAGTGCCGAGGTTGCATTCGACGATTGTCGATCTTGGGTCGACGAATGCCGATCTCGCCCGCTGCCTCCAGGTTTTCCTGCCAAGCTCGCCTGCTGCCTGGGCGATCTGCGCCGGCCGACCTCGCTTTTGATGACCATACTCGCCGGACACGGGGTTGTACAATTAGCTAGTCGGCCTCCATCTTCTTTGCCATCTCGATAATCTAGGTAGACGTGCCATGAGAAATGAACAACAAAGTCTGCCTCAAGTCGTCCCTGAGGCCCCGGTAGAACCTCTTGGCATACCTCCTATCATCTGTGTCTGGTATCCCTGCGAACCTGGCAAGGTGGGAGAACTCCCTCTGGTACTCAATCACCGATCTGCTCCCCTGCCGGAGGTTCAGAAACCTCTCCTCCAAAGTATCTCTATCCATAGAAGATACGAAGTGATCCAAAAATACATCGCTGAACTCCTCCCAAGAAATGTCTAACAGCTCCCAATCAGCATATGTAGACTCTTGTACCGACTTCCACCATCTCTTCGCATTGTCCTTTAGTGCATAGGTGGCTAGAGATACTGCCTGGCCGACCGGGCAACTGATGCCTGCTAAAATCTCGTGTTTGGCCTCCAGCCATTCCTCCATCTTTACAGCATCCTCTGTCCCATGGTACATCGGTGGGGACAGGCTCTTGAAGGCAATTAGCTAGCCTGACCCCGGATTTGGCTGCGAGGCCGGGACTTGATGGGCTTTGAAGGCATCCAGGATCGCAGTCAAAGTCTTCCCCATCTCTGTCTGTAGAAATGGAGTGGCAGCTGGAGGGGGAGGAACCACATTTTGCGGCGCGGCAACCTGTGGAGGTTGCATAAGGGTAAGGTTAAAACGAAACCGGCCTAGCACATTGTACTTAATGGACTGTTTAATGTGACCTTTTACACATGGGCACACCACTGCTTCCGCTGCATAGTTTGTCCGCAAACTAATGCTCGCGCGGGGTGGTCCAATGTTGTGGACTTCTTTCTCATATGATCGTTTGTTCAAGTGATACCAGTTTGTAAGACCCCCTCCCCCTTACCAAGGAGGTAACTCGGGTCTTATGCCCAGAACTGCCGTCTTACGGTGACACTAACGCAAGGGTTAGTTGACACCGCAACACGCCGATTCTGTCGGCTAGCACGATCATAAATCTGTAGACTAATATGAGAAAAGAAGTAGAGCGGTAAAATAAAACCACAACTAGTCCACAGTCACGACACATATATATAATATATGAAAGGAAAATATCAGTCCAAATGCACAATGACCACCCCTACCCTCTGGTTTTGAATAAAGGGACACATGCATGAGGGTAAAGTGGGAATTTTAGGAGAGGGAAGGGGAGTTAAGAAGAAGAGGCCACTTGGCCTTGGCTCCATCAGCCCAAATTGTATTGGCTGGCCTCCTCAGAGAATCCCCAGGAAATTTGGCAACATGGGGGCCACTTAGCACCAAGGGTGAAGCCTCCAAAGCCCCAAACCGAGCTCACCTTGATGGTATCACCCTATACAGTCACCTTCAGCCCAATTCGACCACACCATCACCTTCAGAGGGTAGAATCGAGTGGAGAACGAGTCCTGGAGTGAATCTTTTTGTAGAGAATCAGGATTTTGAGCAAGAGATTGATGGAGCAGCTCATCTATGGAAAACCGCCGCCAACCTCGCCGTCGTGCCGCCATTCGGGTCAGTTTCGCCTCCCCTCTACTCGTACTAGGTTTCTAGATCTTTAGGGAGAGTCATCGGGCTCAATTATGCCCGATGCCAAGAGAGGAATGTGAGAAAATTCCGAGTTTTACTTCTTGCTCGGGTTCGCCGGAGGAGCCAATTACGGCGGCCTCACCACCGGAAACCGCTAGCCACCACCTCAGTGTAGGTGGTGGCGACATTCGCCGGCGGTGGTGGTGGCTCAGCTGGCCGGAATCAGCCAGCAAAAGTGGCCAGCCAGATTTAATCTAGACCGTTGGCCATTTGGGGACGATGAACCGATCCCGTCTGTTACGCTTTAAGATTCGTGCATATCATATATATTAAATCAAATATAAACTATAGTATTATATAAATCTGTCACACTATTTCAGCAATATTGCATGGCAATTTTAGGCCTCTTAGAGGCCTTTCCAGGGCATGCACCTTAAATGTAAATTGTAGCTTAATGTCTTAAATTTACATTGCCACCTTATACATGTAATTTGGTGCAGTATACTGCCCTGTAGGTCATTTTTCCTAGGACTGCTCCTAGGCTAGGGCAAAAATTAAAACCAATGCCCAAGCAAAACCAGTAATCAACATGACCCCAAATTTTGGGTGCATGCATGTTTAAGGCATATTTAGCCACTGCCAAATATTCGGAATTTTTGGAAAAACGTTTTCTATAGTTTTATTCAAAATACACAAATTTAATTAAATGAAATATTTGGAGGGTTATGGCTCCAAATGGCCCCAAATTTTGTTGACATGTCCTTGGGGACTATTCATGTGGATGGTAAACATTTCAGCACATTTGGACCACTGCAAGTTGCGTAAACTCACATGCATCTGTTGATTATATATAGGCTTGGGGTGCAAATAGCCATTTTTGATATATTGTGTATTAAGCCTCTTTGGACCATCCAAAAAAACCATAATATTGATTTCAGAGGCACATTAGGGTGAATTATACCTCACATTGTAATAATGGGATTTTTGGAAATAAAAATCCCATTATTTAGAATTTTTGGAATAATTAACCTTTTTGAAAAATAAATGTAAAAAATAGGTCATCTTTGGGATAAAACCCCCAGTTTTTGTCAAGGTCAATATTAGGTTAGATTTAACTCCTTAAAATTTTTATGTCTCTGTTTAAGGAATTTTGATAGGAGTTATGTGGAAATTACCCTTTTACCCTCATCTTACTTAATTAGCAAATTGGTGAAAATACTTATTATAAAATTTTAGAAAATTTATTGATGATTTATCTGAGTATGAATAACCTTGTATAATTTTCTCAGCATTTTTGGATTAATCAGTAATTTTTAAAACCTTATAATGGCATTTTGGTTAATTATTAAGAATTGAAATTTTTAGGCCATTACATTGTAGATGTTGATGAAACTCTGCCATTAGCCTTAAATTCATGATACATATGTTTTATAATTTTCCTAGAATTTTAAAAAATGTATTCCTTATATTTCCTTTGGAAAATGACAATTGTATGAATTTTGTATTAATTAAGGAATAAATAGAAATATCAAAGGAAAATTATAGATTTTGGTAGACAACAATATTTCACCAAGATATAACTCAGGAAAAATTCGTTAGGTCAGTGGATTATAAATTTTCATATTTCATGTATTAAATGACCTAGGGGATTAATTAAATGATTTAATTAGAGGCCTTAATGACTTAGGAAAATTATGAAAATCAATAGACTCACTTCATTAGTCCATACCATCCTAGGATAAATAATTAAGGGCAGGTGGCCCAAGGAATTGGAAGTTCCGTTTCAGGGTGGTATTAGGTCATGGGTTGCGCATAGTGTAAGTAGGTTATGTTGTTAGGACCACGGGGGGATAGATTAATAAATGAGCTAGAGACTTCAATTGGAATATGACCCTGGTGGATAGAGTTGTCTCAGTGATAAGAGTAAAGTGCAAACCTTGAATAGCATCTGGAGTGGAGGCCGGCGGAAGACCGTCGTCCTTCTGAGAACATCTTAAGTCATTAGGATCACTCAAGAGTAAAAACGAGAGCTGAAGGTGAATATCAGGTAGCCATCAACTAAAGTAAATATCCTTGAGAAAGGGAGCTTTGGGCGTAATCCCATCATAGTTCCTAGTGCCCCCGAGAGCCCTTCACCGGGTATACTCTGGGCAGTCATGGGATTAACCTTAAATTGCTAAGTATAATAATCCGTAGACAAGAGTAGTCTAATAGGTTAGGACATTGTGATTCATTCTCGCTCATGATGGGTTTGAGGGATTTGGAATAAAGGCACTATTGTGCGCTCTCATCCGTATAGGGTTGGAGGGATTGTGAAAAATGCTCACCCGTGTAGGGTTCGAGGGATTCAGGACAGGTTGGTCCTACGAGCTGAAGGCTCGGGATGAAATACTTGCATGTGCATTAATTTAGTGGCGGGGCATGCGATACTGGCCGTTCGTCACACCGATGGCAGTACGGTGCACCAGGCGGGTGTGAGGGTTAGACGGGCCAGTGGGTTGTTTTACATTGCCTTCTAGAGGACGATCCCCGATAACGCACATCCGACCCAACAAGACTGATGAGTTATCAGCAAAGTACGAATGCATAGACTCTAGAGTGCACCTTGAACGTGTACAAAGGCGTATGAGAGGGGTCTAAGGTTTGGTAGTATGTATACCGGCCTAGAAGTGGAGGTGCCCGCTCCGCTGCTGCCGTAGCCACAACGGTGGTACCCAAGAGTGAAGCTAGCTCTCAAAAAGTGGGAACTAAAGGTATGTGATCACAGATTCATGTGTGTGAGTTGCACTTGCATGTGCATAAATTGCATCATAAACATTCATTCAAATAAGGTCATACGCTTCATAGATCCTTATCATATAAATTAGTATGGGCTCTTTTATATGATAAGTTAAATTTCCTGGAAACCTTAACTTATAAATTTGTATGGGAATTTTTATAAGTTAAGGTACGATTTGTGATGATAGAGTAGTGGTAGCTTAGATTTACTTTCCTGCTCTTACTTTCTGTTCCTTTACTTACTTTACCGTACTGCATTTGTTCTATTTACTCAGTTTTATACCTTACTGTACTCCTTACATAGAACTGCTAGAGTAGAACTACTATTACTCGTCATTTACTTATTAGCGTAGTGCCACTGCCACCTGTTTATACTTGATACCCCTTGTTGTCCTCTGCTTCGTCCTCCCGCACGGTGCCTAGGAGTTGCGGGGCGAGGTGTGGAGGAAATGACTTAGTATTTTGACTAATGGTCGGTGACCAACAATTTTTATTAGCTCGAGGAGATGGAGCACCAGCAGGACGAGATGGTAGGACGTGAGGAGCTGATACCACCGACTACTACTACTACTACTGCAGAGTTTCTTCCGGTGGGATTACTTGGTGATGATAGATATCTTCCGTTGTTTAGAGTTGAGAGGGAGAAATTTGATTTGATGTATTGGGCATAAGCCCTTATTACTCTCCATTTTGTTTCTGTACTCATTTGGACTGATATTTTCCTTTCATATATTATATATATGTGCTGTGACTGTGGACTAGTTGTGGTTTTCTTTTATCGCTATACTTCTTTTCTCATATTGGTCTATAGGTTTATGATCGTGCTGACCGGCAGAATTGGTGTGTTGTGGTGTCGACTAACCCGTGCATTAGTGTCACCGTAAGATGGTGGTTCTGGGATTAAGACCCGGGTTTCCTCCTTGGTAAGGGGAAGGGGGTCTTACAAACTGGTATAACCCGTATCGTGAGCTAAAAGCCGTCTTCGGGATGTCTTCCTCTCAGATGCACATCTGATAGTAACCGGATCTCAAATACAGCTTAGAGAACCAAAAGGCCCCCTGAAGCTGATCAAATAACTCGTCTATTCGAGGCAGCGGATAGGTATTCTGGACCGCCAACCGGTTTAGCTCTATGTAATAAATGCACAGCCGCAAAGATCCGTCTTTCTTCTTTACAAAGAGAACTGGTGCTCCCCACGGTGACAAACTCGGCCGCACAAATCCTGATTCCACAAGCTCCTGAAGCTAAATCCTGAACTCTGCCAACTCTCTGGGAGCCATCCTATAAGGTGCCCGGGACACTGGCCTCGCCGCCAGCACCAACTAAATCCTGAAATCCAAGTCCCGAGCTAGTGGTAGTCCGGGCAATTTCTCCAGGAAAACATCGGAGAAATCCCGAACCACCAGGATATCAGCTATAGAACTCTCCGCCGCCACCATCTCGAAGCAGATGAGGTACACCTCTTCCCCCTGCTCATAAGCCTTGAAAGCCTGTATAGAAGATACTGATAGATAGGGGATAGGTCAGATACCTTCGATAGAAATGTAGGAGTCTCCATGCCTGAGCGTGATCCTCTTAGAGTGGCAGTCGATCTGGGCATAGTTCCAATGAAGCCAGGCCATGCCCAAAATCAAATCAAAGTCCGGCAATCTCAAGATCACCGTCGGAGCTTCGAATGTCTCGCCTCCTATCTCGGCCTCCATGTTGCAGCTATCCGTGGTTCTTAGCTCCGAGCCATCAGGAAGACGCACCCTCATCTCTGTGACAGGGAATCTCTCCACACCCTCTAGTCCTTCAATGAAAGTGTCTGACACGAATGAGTGGGAAGCACCCGTGTCGAAGAGGGTATGTGCGGGCTTGCCGCTGATCATAACTATGCCTGAGATTTATTTGAGGTATAATGGATGTTATTTCTATGGTTTTCAAGGCACTACTAAGGTTGAAATTTCTAAATTAAAATAATTTAAGTACCTGTAATCACCTCCTCAGGGTTCCTCTGCTCTGTGAGGTCCAAAGCGTACATCTGCTCCTGGTTGCGTCCTCTGCCGTGATATCCCCGGCCTTTGCCTCGACCTCATCCTCGGCCTCGGCCTCGATCATGCAGTACTGGGGCCACTGGAGGTGGAGGAGGAGGAGGTGGATGGAATCGATGCGGACACTCTGATCTAATGTGCCTGAGCTGGCGGCATCCGTAACAAACTACTGGTCGATGTCCATGGTCATTCTGTATCCTCGGAGCATGCACCTGTAGAGGTGGGGGAGCATATGCTGGAGGAGGTCCCTGCTCCTGCCTGAAGTTGGGACGACGATGTCCCCCACCCCTCTTGTATCCAATAGTCCCGCCTCTCTGAGAGCCCCTGCTGCTCTCTCCTGATGTCGACCCATCATACGGTCTCTTTCCTCTGCCTTGCACCATCAGCTGGTCGGCTTCCAGCTTCTTTTCCATCTCGATAATCTGGGTAGACGTGCCATGAGAAATGAACAACAAAGCCTGCCTCAAATCATCCCTGACACCTCGGTAGAACCTCTTGGCATACCTCCTGTCGTCTGTGTCTTATATCCCTGCGAACCTGGCAAGGTGGGAGAACTCCCTTTGGTACTCAATCACCGATCTGCTCCCCTGCCGGAGGTTCAGAAACCTCTCCTCCAAAGCATCTCTGTCCGTAGAAGAAACGAAGTGATCCAAAAATACATCGCCGAACTCCTCCTAAGAAATGTCTGACAGCTCCAAATCAGCATATATAGACTCCCGTACTGACTTCCACCATCTCTTTGCATGGGACTCTAGTGCAGAGGTGGCTAGAGGTACTGCCTGGCCGACCGGGCAGCTGATGCCTGCTAAAATCTCGTGTATGGCCTCCAGTCATTCCTCCATCGTTACAGCATCCTCTGTCCCACGGTACATCGGTGGGGACAGGATCTTGAAGGCACTTAGCTAGCTTGACCCCGGATTTGGCTGCGGGGCCGGGAATGCTGGGCTTTGAAGGCATACAGGATCGTCGTCAAAGTCCGCCCCATCTCCGTCTGTAGAACTGGAGTGGCAGCTGGAGGGGGAGGAACAACATTTTGCGGCGCGGCGACCTGTGGAGGTTGCATAAGGGTAACGTTAAAATGGAACCGGCCTAACACATTGTACTTAATGGACTGTTTTATGTGACTTTTTACACATGGGCACACCACTACTTCCGCTGCATAGTTTGTTCGCAAACTAATGCTCGCGCGGGGTGTCCTAGTGTTGTGGACTTCTTTCTCATATGATCGTTTGTTCAAGTGATACCAGTTACTTCTAGGCCCCCTTCACTTATATTGGGTTAGACATGAATAGTCCCCAAGGACATGCCACCAAAATTTGGGGTCATTTGGAGGCATAACCCTCCAAATATTTCATTTATTTAAATTTATGTATTTTGAATAAAACTACAGAAAACATTTTCCCAAAAATTCCCAATTTTTGGCATGGGCTAAATATGCCCTAAATATGCACGCACCCAAAATTTGTGGTCATGTTGATTACTGGTTTGGCTTGGGCATTGGTTTTAATTTCTGCTCTAGCCTAGGACTAGTCCTAGGAAACATGACCTACAGGGCAGTACACTGCACCAAATTACATGTTTAAAGTGGCAATGTAAAGTTAAGACATTAAGCTACAATTTACATTTAAGGTGCATGCCCTGGAAATGCCTCTAAGAGGCCTAAAATTGTCATGCAATATTGCTGAAATAGTGTGACAGATTTATATAATACTATAGTTTATATTTGATTTAATATATATGATATGCACGAATCTTAAAGCGTAACAGACGGGATCGGTTCATCGTCCCCAAATGGCCAATGGTCCAGATTGAATCTGGCTGGCCACTTTTGCTGGCTGATTCCGGCCAGCTGAGCCAAAAATCTCATTATTTGGAATTTTTGGAAAATTAACCTTTTTGAAAAATAAATGTAAAAAATAGGTCATCTTTGAGATAAAATCCCGAATTTTTGTCAAGGTCAATATTAGGTTAGATTTAACTCCTTAAAATTTTTATGTCTCTGTTTGAAGAATTTTGATAGGTGTTATGTGGAAATTACCCTTTTACCCTCATCTTACTTAATTAGCAAATTGGTGAAAATACTCAGTATAAAATTTTGGAAAACTTCTTGATGATTTATCTAAGTATGAATAACCTTGTATAATTTTCTCAGCATTTTTGGATTACTCAGTAATTTTTAAAACCTTATAATGTCATTTTGGTAAATTATTAAGAATTGAAATTTGTAGGCCATTACATTGTAGATGTTGATTAAACTCTGCCATTAGACTTAAATACATGATACATATGTTCTGTAATTTTCCTAGAATTGTTAGAAATGTATTCCTTATACTTCATTTGGAAAATGACAATTGTATGAATTTTGTATTAATTAAGGAATAAATAGAAATATTCAAAGGAAAATTATAGATTTTGGTAGACAATAATATTTCACCAAGATATAACTCAGGAAAAATTCGTTAGGTCAGTGGATTATAAATTGTCATACTTCATGTATAAAGTGACCTAGGGGATTAATTAAATGATTTAATTAGAGGCCTTAATCACTTAGGAAAATTATGAAAATCAATAGACTCACTTCATTAGTCCATACCATCCTAGGATAAATAATTAAGGGTAGGTGTCCCAAGGAATTGGAAGTTCCGTTTCGGGGTGGTATTAGGTCATGGGTTGCGCATAGTGTTAATAGGTCATGTTATAAGGATCTGTTGGGTTTCTCTATGTGGATGGCACAACGCTTGTGCACGTAGCGGAAGAATAAAACATCAAGAAAACCCAAAAGAGATGGGATCGGGCCATGATAGTTGAATCAAGAAGTTATCATATAACTAGGCAAAAATTACCTCGGTGGCGTTGAGTCACAACTCAATGGAGATGCTCCAAACTTCGTCTTCTTGCTAGTGGCGAGTTCTACGTGGAATAGTATCCACGTCTCTGCAGAAATCCACACGAGTCGGAGAACGCCGAGCTTTCCGTCGCACGGAAGATCGGGAAGGACGATGACCGCACCTTGCTATTCCACGGACTGCTAGGTCCGCGCCAGGAAGAGCAGCACCAGCGACGATCGCCGGAGAGGAGGAGATCGACGGAGCGAACACGGCGGTGGCGGAACACTTCCGTCGGCGGCGGGATTCGGGATCGGCGGATCGAGCGGAACGGCTTCCATCAAAATCGATTTGATCGGCTGTCAAAACTTGTAATACCGGAAAACCCTAAGTGCCCCTTTTATACCGAAGGCATAAAAGACTTAGGAAAATCGCAATCTGCAGACCACCCAGAAATAGGGTTCCAAAATCGGCGAGTATCAGTCGGTGAGAATCAGAGACAATCGGCGAGAATCACTCGGCAGGTTCGGCGAGAATCAGTCGGCGGGTATCACCTAGGATCGGCGAGAATCAGAGTACAATACTCGACGATTCTCGCCGATCGTCGAGCCGCGCTTGATGATACACGACGAATCTCGTCAATCGTCGAGCCGCGGTCGACGATACTTGTCGAACTCGTCGATCGTCGAGAATCAGCATTTTTATTCTCGACGATTCTCTTCGATCGGCGAGAATCAAATTGACGATTCTCGTCGATCGGCGGGAATCAGAATATCAATTCTCGACGATTGTTATCGACCCTTGGATGACAATACTTACCAGTCCTCAAAGGCAACATTTGCCCAACCCGATGATCCTTTAAGGCAACACTTTGCCCACAACCCCATTCAGGTCGGTGATTGGCAACCTTTACCAACACAGTCAATCACCCAACTTCTCCACATCTCTTATGTGCGACCCTGCAGGCTCATATCGCGTTGACAGTGAGATTACATGTTTGATCACTTCTAGATCATAATGGTAACTCCAACAGACTCCCACCTGATCTCGAAAGTATCAAAGCAAAAACCTCACAAACAATGAGCGGCATCTAGCAATGCATCATTGCTCCCCAAGCAATAAGAGTTTATAACTCATAAGCCTTTATCACCAATGTATCAGCGTTGTCTTTGTCCCTTACATACGGAAAGAACTAGAGGCATGGACCGTGTCACCCTCGTAATAGCTCAATCCAAGTTTCTTGATCCAGGACGGACTTCCAGAGAATGGTGAGTCCAATATCACATATTGACTCGACCAAGCATGGCCATGCATTTCTCAGTCCAGTTCCATCAAGGGGCCCATGGATGCAACTCCTATCATACAGAAGGACAAATCCCATATCTGCTCACACACAAACACCCAAATGATTCGTAACATGCCCAACAACCACCCTTATCATCAACCTTTCTCAAGGAAGACTTTAGATGGCATCAAAGCACGCTCTTCCTCACTTGATGAATGCTGTGACTTCAGGTCAAAGGACCACAACACCATTGTCAATTGAGACCTACTCGTGACACGATTGGATGACAATCCGCAGAGTAGTCTCAGGTTGGGTCTGTCCAGTATAACTTGTTCACTAACAAGTACCCACGTGATGACTTGATATCACAATATCATGACCTGTGAGAACCGGTCATCAGTCAACGCACGTGCTGGTCTTCATGTACCATCATCACCCTTAGCTTCTATGATGATACTCGACCAGGGACCTTTTAAGAATGAAGCTTCAAATAAATCATAGGCTCTCACATTCAAGTCACGTACTTGATATCCCATGGAAGCGAACATTCTAAGGGTATCTATTATGTAAACATTTAAATATCATATAGAAAAACTCATAATAAAAGAACTTGCCATTAATTGTAAAAGAAAAACTAGGTAAAATGTTCATCATATGAACAAATAGCCAACAAAATACAAGTTTACATGCAATCCACAAGATTCTCACTAGAGTTGATCCTTTAGGTATCGTATACCCATCGATCTAGTATGACCATCATGCTTTCTCTGCGCGAGAGGCTTTGTCAGTGGATCCGCAATGTTCTCCTCAGTCAGCACTCTGCAAATGTTTACATCTCCTCGTTCGACAATCTCACGAATAAGATAAAACAGCCGAAGTATGTGCTTGGAGCGCTGATGAGATCTAGGTTCCTTAGATTGTGCAATTGCACCATTGTTATCACAGTAGAGAACTACGGGACCAACAATGCTAGGAACTACATCAAGCTCGTCGATGAATTTCCTAATCCATACAGCCTCCTTCGCCGCATTAGCTGCAGTGATATACTCGGCCTCAGTTGTAGAATCAGCAACTGTCTCTTGCTTGGAACTCTTCCAACTCACAGCTCCTCCATTCAGGCAAAACACAAAACCTGACTGAGACTTGGAGTCGTCTCTATCAGTTTGGAAGCTAGCATTCGTGTAACCACTTACAACGAGCTCTTCCTCTCCACCATACACCAAGAATACATCCTTAGTCCTTCTCAAGTACTTCAGGACATTCTTGACTGCAATCCAGTGATACTCACCGGGGTCTGACTGATACCTGCTAGTCATGCTCAAAGCAAAGGAGACATCGGGTCGAGTACATAACATCGCGTACATGATTGATCCAATTGCCGAAGCATATGGAATCAACTTCATGCGGTCCTTATCTTCACAAGACTTTGGACACTAGTCCTTAGAGAGATTCACACCATGAGACATGGGCAAAAATCCTTTCTTGGACTCAAGCATGTTGAACCGCTTCAACACCTTTTCGATGTACGTACTCTGGGTCAAACCCAGCAACTTCTTCGATCTATCTCTATAGATCTTAATACCAAGTATATAAGTCGCTTCACCCAAATCCTTCATTGAAAAGTAGTTCCCTAGGTTGTTCTTAACAACTATCAGGGTAGGAATGTCATTCCCAATCAATAGTATGTCATCTACATACAATATCAGGAAGACAACAATGCTCCCACTGATTCGCTTGTAAACACAAGGCTCATCTTCATTCTTGATGAAACCAAACTCTTTGATTTTCTCATCAAAATGAAGATTCCAACTTCGAGAGGCCTGTTTCAGTCCATAAATGGACTTATTCAGCTTGCATATTTTAGTGGCTTCATCTAGGGATACAAAACCCTCGGGTTGTGTCATATACACTTCCTCAAGGAGGTTTCCATTAAGGAAAGCCATTTTGACATCCATCTGCCAGATCTCGTAGTCATAATACGCAGCAACATCAAGCAATATCCTTATGGACTTTACCATGGCAACAGGGGAAAAGGTCTCATCATAGTCAATACCATGAATTTGCTTGAAACCCTTAGCCACCAGTCGCCCTTTTAATGTCTGTACATTCCCATCCATGTCGGTCTTCTTCTTGAAGACCCACTTGCACCCTATGGGTTGTACCCCTTCAGGTGGTTCCACCAAGTTCCAAACTTGGTTTGCATACATGGAGTCCATTTCGGATTTCATAGCCTCAAGCCATTTGTCGGAGTCCGGTCCATTCATAGCCTCTTGGTAGGTTGCTGGTTCATCATCATGATCCATAAGCAACACATTACCTATTTGAGACACGAGAAATCCATATCTCTCAGGCTCAAACCTCGGTCTACCAGATCTACGTAGTACTTGTGTTCCTTGAGCAGGTTCTCTAGCTACAACATCTTGTAGTCCTGTCTCAGAATCCAATTCCGGTTCATTCATTACATGTGGTTCTTGATGTAAGACCCCCCCTTTTTTTTTCTTTTTCGACACCGGGGTCTTAGGCCCAGAACCGCCGTTTTGCGGTGACTCCTTCACGCCCTAAAGGGTCATCACCACAAAGCGCCGATTCTGCCGGCCATCTCGATCACATAAAAGTAGCAAAATAATGAAGTGAATGTAAAGTATCTGTCCACAGAGAATCACATGATATAATAAATATAACTCCACGAAGGGAGTGTCCACAGAAAACAACATCAGAGTAGCTAAACGGGCTTATGCCCGGTACATCAAATCCTCACTACAAGATCTCTCATATGGAAACAAAAGTGGAAAACTGCTCAGGGTCGAGACTCACGGTCCCGGCTGTGTGAACTCCGGAGCTAGACTGCCCCACCTCCAAGCGCACCGGTCTCTGGGGCTGCTCCTCCATGCTGGTCTCCGCGATCTCCTAAATGATGCGGTTCGAAAACCGTTAGTCTAAAAGACTAAGTCCTATCATCCCCCACCCCTTCCCCCACGGCTCCTAGGCACCGAGCGGAGAGGAAGAAAGGGGAGGTCTTGAAGGTGGAGAATATCAAAAGCAGATGGCAGCGGTCCTATTCTAGCAAGTTCTATAGCATATAAAGACAATAAACTGTAAACTGAAATGTAACCTTCACTTATGTGGAAAAACACATAAGCCAAGGGGTCTTTTGCAAGGCTCCCATCGTATAAAAAGTCTCATACCGATTTATACGCTGGGGTGTCGGTGGTCAAACAGCAGTAACTAAATATATCAAAATTAACCTTAATTTATAAACTTGCCCACACAAGCTTATATACTAAGGGGTCGTTTTGCAGGTCCTAAAGTATAAGCGTCCCATTCCACTTATACTTTAGGTGTCAAGGTTAAGGGTAACGATTATGCCATGACATGCAAGTGGGTATGATGGGCATGCAAGTGCAACACACACACCCGACTCTGTGCACACAGACCTTTAGTTCCCCCTTTTTGGAGCCGTAACCTCCCAGGATACCTCCGTAGTGGCAGACGGAAGCGGTGGGTTGGGCCTCGCCCACCTCTAAACCAGTAAAGCACTACCGGTCAGACCTATCGTACGCCTCAACGCTTGGTGCACGAAGCGGACTCCTGCGTACTCTTGCCGGCTGGCGCACCGGACTTCTGTTGGCGAAGTGCTAACCACACTTGCCGAGTCAACGTATTGGCGTCGGTGCATCGACCCTCCAACACCGAAGACCCACCACCTTAATTTACTTCCCTTTTATGCACATGCAAATTCAGCGTGATCAAACCCGAGCCGAAGCTCCCCGGACCAACACGTCCGTCACAAACAATCGAGCCGAAGCTCCCCGGCTAACATCCCGTGCCATCAGTGTCTGTGAAACGTGCAACCCTAATTACTAAGTTACTCTTTTCAGCTTGTTAAACAGTTTACGTTAACCCAGGACTGCCCCCGGTATTCCCTGTGAAGGGCTCTCAAGGGGCACTAGGAACTGTGTTGGGATTACGCCCAGCGTTCCCTTTCGCAAGGTACTTATTTTATTATTGGTTGATTCCCTTACCCATTATTTTCTCATGTTTCGATACGCTAATCCTAGGGTGATTTGACTCCAACTCTCCTTGGGTAGGACGATCTTTCGTCGGACCCGAACGCCTTTAAACCCTAGACAAACCACACCCTACTCACTCATCTTCCAAAGATGCAGCCCATTCCACTTGTCCTTACAGCAAACCATCAAGACCCGTCATACGTGCCATAATTCATATCCAAATGAAATCCTGCAGTTTTGCTATATGCAGACCACTTAAGCTACGTGACCCGTAAAAAGGGAAGTACATGAAATACTCATCCAGTACCTTATGATAATTATTAGAGGTCTATTATGATAAATATAGACTAAATTCAGAAAATCATATTTTTCCCAATTAATCTACTATTTATTGAATTTTCCTCAAAAACTAGGCCATAGTCAATTTGAACATGAACCATAAGCTTTTCTCAGGTAATGGCCTCCTAAAATTTGTATTCACTAAATAACAGAGAAATATTATTGGTTGCCAACTTTCATAATTTTCCAGATAGTTCTTGACCTCTAAAGGATTTATTTAAATAATTTCAAAAATCAAATATAATGAAGGAAGTGCCACAAATATGTCTCCAATAATTATGTAAAAATTACTAGGGCTTCATAAGGAACTAGAAACATCATGATGAAGAAATTAAAATTTTTCAGACAATCTAAATGTCATTAATAAGTTTTCCAAAGTTTCATAGAATTAAATAGTTAAAGAAGCAGCTACCAAATATATTTCTTCAACAATTCCATAAAAATTTACAGAGATGGGTATCATGATTATAAGCCCCTTTGCTAAGTTTCATCAAGTTTAATCAAGTATAGTTTTCTGCAAAAATTCCTAAGTGAAAATTGTAAAATATGACTTTGTGAATAAAGTACCAAACATATTCATCCAAAATTTATTATAAAATTTCCAGAGATATGTATACCCTAAGCAACTACCCATTCAAAAACTCAGGCCTTTTCAGAAAGTTTTGGTGTTAGATCTTATGGTTTCAAAGCTAGTGCCCTAAACTAGGGTTATGGATTTAAGGGGTCTTAAGTCTTCCAAAAGCCCTAAAATTTTAACCACAGGACCATAGCAACCCTATGGACATCATTCCCAAGTTTCAAGTCCACCCAAGGTCTTTTGACCCCAATTTCTTCAAACCCTAGAGATTTACCCTAAAGGGCCTACCCTAACATTCTAGGGCTACCCTAGTCCAACCCACTCCAAACTCCATAAGTGAGTGTAAAAAGTCAAATTATATCAGTGGCCAAAATTTCAGCCTCTGTTGAGGTGATTTGGTCACTCAAAACCAAAAGTGCCACTTTTGACCAAAATGCCCTTCATAGGGTATAAATAGGGTTGGGTCAAAACCTATTCAACACACATCCAAATCAAATGAAATTTTATACAGGAACCTAATTGGAGCCCAGGGACCACTCACCAAAATTTGGGAGGGTTTGGATGTGTTTAGGGCACCTATTTAATTTATCTAATAATTATTAAATATTTACCAAAACTATAGAAATATTTTCCCCAAAAATTCCCATTTTTCGGCAGGCCCTAGGTATGTCTAGGATAGACTCTCTGCCAAAATTTCAGCCAATTTGGGCTTGGGGTGAAGAGTGGGCACTCAATTTAGTGACTGCCTAGCCCTAAGGGTATGTCCCACCAAAATGGGTGCCCTGGTCTAACCAGTGACCCAAAAGGGTCCAAACAATTTTTGCTGCAAACTAGACACCCTAAGCTACAATGTTCATGTTGGGCAAATTTCCAATCAGGGTCCCTACGTATTTTTAAAAATTAAATACATTAAATACATCCAGTGTGACAGAAATGAAATGATTTTTATTTAATTTCTATAGTATTTGATCTGATGCCGCGCGAATCTTGGCGCAGATCGACGGCATCTGGTCATCGTCCCCACTAAGCCAACGGCTGGGATTTGTTCTGCCTGGAGCGACTTCCAAGCCCTGCCGCCGGCGATCCAGCCCCTTCCCCGGCCGGCCACCGCCACCAACACCTCCGTTGAGGTGGTGGCTATCGTCAGGCGGCGGCTCCGCCGCCGGAGAGGCGTTTTCCGGCGGATTAAGCAAGAAATTTTCTTGCCGAAACCAGGAGAAATCCCGGATTCAATCGGGCTCAATTGAGCCCGAAACTCAAGCCTAACGATTCCTAGGATCTACTCGCGAGTTAAGGAGAGGAGGAGGACCTTCCTGGCGGCCTGGATGCGAGAGGAGCGGCGGGATGCCATTGGCGACGGCGGCGGCGGTCGGCTTCTGCAACTGCACAGTGGAATGGCTCGTCTCCTCCAGGTAAGTGCTCCAAAATGATCCCCTCGGCTCCCTGAAGGTGTTTAAATGGCAATTGGGGGAGGGAGAGGCTGGTTCTTCAATGGCCATTATCACCATTAATGGAGTGGCTCGGGTTGTGTGGAGGGGGGCTGAACCCACCCCTTGGTGGCCGGGAAACGGCTGGAATCAACTCCTCTCCCCTAGAGGAGTTGATTACAGCCATTACTGGTGGCTGTTGGCCTTCCTTGGCCGGCTTCTCTCTTCCCTTTCCTCTTCCCCATTTTCTCTCTCCTCCATTATCATGGAGAGGAGCTCTTTTCTCTCTCCTAGTCACCTCTGGTTGACTAGTCAACCCCACAAGCTAAAGGCAGCCCACTGGATTATGATGATCATGGGAATGGGTTTGGCCTAAGGGAGAAGTGGCTTGAGCTTGGGTTAGCCCTTTTTGGGCTAAGTTGACTTGACCCTCAATGAGGGTTGACTTGGTCATTTTGACCATCTAGGCTGACCCCATTGGGTCCTGGGTGATTCATTGGCCTCCCCTAAGGTCTGTGTAGGGTTGGGTAGGGTTGACTTGGCACCTTAAAGGTCACTTGACCCTTGGTAAGGTCACTTTGACCATTTTAGAGCTAGAGTTGACTTGGGTCAACATGACCATTAGGGTCCATCCCTATGGATCCTTGGTGACCCATTGACTTCCCTTAGGGTCTAGGTAGGGTTATGTGGGGTTACCCTGCACTTTGGAGGTCACATACCCTTAGTAAGGGTACTTTGACCAGATTAGGGCTTGAGTTGACTTGGGTCAACCTGGCCTCTAGGGCTGACCCCAATGTGTCCTTAGTGACCCATTGACCTCACTTTAGGGTTAGGAGGGCATAGGTGGGGTCCTCTAGACTAGGAGTGGGTCTATTGGCCCTAAGTGGGCTAGGTTGACCTATTCAGGGCTAGGGTTGACCTTGGTCAACTGGGCCTCTTGGGTTGGCCCTAATGGGTCCTTTTGGCTCTAATGGGTCTCCCAAAATGTTTGGGAGTGTTGTGGTAGGGTCTTGGGGTCATGGTGAAGCCCCATTGTCATCCTAAGCTATTGTTCAGAATTCTACTATCTGCAGACCATGGTGATCCCTACCTTGGCCTCCTATCTCTTGGCCCATTTCTGGCTCCCCAGGGTTTTGTCATGACCTAGTCATGGTCAAAACCACTCTTAGGGGTCTAGTTGGAAATGGGATGTTACAAATCCCAATAAACAAAACAAAGATTTCGTCCCCGAAATCAAGGTTGGACCTACGGGTTTTATTACCGAAGGAAAGAGTCTTGTAACATCCCATTATGACGCCTTGTTGGTTAAATTTGATTTATGGAAAAAAACTTAGATCTAAGACCCCTTTCGCCCAAACGGCGAACCAAAATCCCAATAAACAAGGTTAAGCCCCCAATAAACAAAAGATAAGCCCCTATCTTCCTAGAGCAGCCCTTAGCATACTTAAAGCAGGAAAAATAAATTAACATCTTGAGGGGTCTGAGAGGTATACCTGACTGAATAGCTCGGGGTATCTCTGTCGCATCAGGTCCTGTGGCTCCCAGGTATGCTCCTCCTGGCCGTGGTTCCTCCACAGGACCTTGACTAGTGGGACCTTCTTGCGTCGCAAGACCCGCACCCCTCGGTCGTCGATCCTCACAGGCTCCAAATGGACCGACTGGTCTGAAGCTACCGGCCCTTCGGTAGTCAGAATCTGCTGCTCCGGGCGTAGCAGAGCCCTCCTCAAAGAAGAAATGTGGAAGACGTCGTGCAGCGCTTCCAGCTCTGGTGGTAACTCCAGCCGGTAGGCTAGGGGTCCGATCCGCTCCAGGATCCTGTAAGGACCCATGTACCTAGGGCTGAGCTTCCTCCTCCGACCACGCACCCGTGAAACTCCATGCATGGGCCGGATCTTCAGAAACACCCGGTCCCCCACCTGGAACTCCACCTGCCGATGCCGGGCGTCATAATACTTAGCCTGTCTACTCTGCGCCTCAAGCATCCTGTCTCTGATCAGCCTCACTTGTGCCTCGGTGTCTTCAACAAACTCTGACCCCAATACCTTCGGATCTTCGTTCTGCACCCATGAGAGTGGGGTCCGGCATCTCCTCCCATACAAGGCTTCGTAAGGCTCCATCCTGATGCTGGACTGGTGGCTGTTGTTATAGGAGAACTCGACAAGGGGTAAGAGTTTCTCCCACGGTTCCCCGCGGTCCAAGATGCATAGCCTCAAAAGGTCCTCCAGCGTCCGGTTGGTGCGTTCTGTCTGCCCGTCTGTCTGGGGGTGGAATGCAGTGCTGAAAGTCAATCGCGTGCCTAAGTAAGCTTGCACGGACCTCCACTCCCTGGAGGTGAACCTGTCATCCCGATCCGACACTATCGTCCTGGGCACACAATGATAACGAATGAACTGCTCCACAAACTTCCGCACCAGTACTCCTACTGAATCATCCTTCCTGATCGGTATAAATCGAGCCACCTTGGTCAACCGATCGACGATTACCCAGATCGAGTCATTCCCTGTCCGAGACCGGGGAAGCCCATGTATGAAGTCCATGGCTATGTCATCAAACTTCCACTCCGGCACCGGGAGTGGCTGCAATAATCCTGCGGGGTTCCTGCACTCCGCCTTCACTAGCTGACATGCCTCACAATGGGTCACGAAGTGTGAGACATCCTTCTTCATGCCCGGCCAGTACATCGTCTTCTTCAAATCAGCCGTCATCTTTGTGATCCCCGGGTGTACAGAGTACCGGCTGCAGTGCGCCTCCATCATAATATCCTCCCGGATCTGGCCTCCCTCCGGTATACACACCCGCCCTCTGAAGCACACCAGGTCGTCCCTCAGTGTGTAGTCTCCTGCAGTGCCTGCCTCCAGAGCTTGGAAGATGGGCTCTAACTTGGCATCCTGCCTCTGCCCTTCTCTGACTCGGTCTCTGATGTCATCGGTAATGCCTATCGCGGCCAAGTACTCCTCATAGAGCTCAGGATCATCGGACGATACCAGGGTAATGTGCATGTCCTCTAGTCTCTGCAGCAGCTCCATAGACATCAACTGAGGCTCTGCTCCTGCTGTGGCAGCTCTCCTACTCAGTGCATCCGCTACCACGTTCGCCTTCCCCGGGTGGTAATGCATCTCATACTGATAGTCAGAAAGGAATTCCACCCACCGCCTCTGCCTGATGTTTAGTTCCTTCTGTGTGTCCACGTACTTAAGGTTCTTATGATCAGAGTATATGTCACAGTGGACTCCATATAGGTAGTGCCGCCATATCTTTAGTGCGAATACGACTGCTCCCATCTCCAGGTCGTGCACTGGGTAGTTCTTCTCATGGGTCTTCAGCTGGCGGGAAGCATAAGCTATGACGTGTCCATTCTGCATAAGTACCGCTCCCATCCCCTGATCTGATGCGTCGGTGTAGACCTGGAATCCCTCCCTCCCCGAGGGAAGAGTAAGAATGGGAGCCGAGGTCAGCCGATCCTTCAGCTCCTGGAAAGCTGTCTGGCACTGCGGGGTCCACACGAACGGTACCTCCTTCTTTGTCAAGGATGTGAGCGGGAGGGCGATTCGAGAGAATCCCTCCACGAACTTCCGATAGTAACCGGCAAGTCCTAGAAAACTCCGCACGTCAGTGGCTGTTTTCAGCTGCGGCCACTCCGAAATAGCTCGAATCTTTGCCGGATCCACTGCCAGCCCGGCTCCGCTGATAATGTGACCTAAGAAAGCCACCTCCTTCAGCCAGAACTGACACTTACTGAACTTCGCATAAAGATGATGCTCCCGCAGTCTCTCCAGGGTCAATGCCAGATGTCGCGTGTGCTCTTCCTCCGTCTTAGAATAGATAAGGATGTCGTCTATGAACACTATGACGAACACATCCAAATAAGCCTCGAAGACCCGGTTCATGAGGCTCATAAACGCTGACGGAGCATTCGTGAGCCCGAAGGGCATCACGATGAACTCATACAATCCATACCGGCTACTAAAGGCCGTTTTCGGGATATCCTCCTCCTGGATCCGCAGCTGGTAATAGCCTGATCTCAAGTCCAGCTTCGAAAAGTAATGGGCTCCCTCCAGCTGATCGAACAACTCGTCTATCCTGGGGAGCGGATAGGTATTTCGGACGGTCAGCCTGTTTAGTGCTCGATAGTCGATGCACAGGCGTAAGGTGCCGTCCTTCTTCTTTACGAATAGGACAGGGGCTCCCCATGATGAGGAACTCGGCCTAACAAATCCTGCTTCCACCAGCTCCTGCAACTGTGTCCGAAACTCCGCCAACTCCTTCGGGGCCATCCGATAAGGGGCCTTGGATACCGGCTTAGCCCCTGGTACCAACTGAATCTGGAAGTCCTTTTCCCTATGCGGAGGTAGTCCTGGCAGCTTATCCGGAAAAATGTCGGCGTAGTCACGAACCACCGGAATGTCTGCAATCAGGTCCTTCTCCTCAGTCATCTCGAACAATACTTGGTATACCTCGTCCCCTTGCATATGAGCCTTAATGGCCTGAATAGATGAAAGCAAGCGACGGGAGACCGGTGTAGTACCTTCGAACGTTGCATAAGTATCGCCGTGGCTGAGCACGACCCTCCCTGCCGGGCAATCAATCTGGGCATGGTTCCAGACAAGCCATGTCATGCCCAAGACGAGGTCGAAGTCCGGCATCCTCAGGATCGTCGCCGGGGCCTCGAGTGTCAACCCGTCTATGGTAACCTCCACGAGGCACTTTTCTGTGGACTGGATCTCCATCCCATTGGGGAGGCGCACCCTCCTGGGTAGTCCCGTATAACAACGAATCTGATCCAGGCCCTTGACGAAATCCTCCGACACAAAGTTGTGCGATGCCCCCGTGTCGAACAGGGTGTGGGCAGGCTTGCCGCACACCATCACCATTCCTAAATCAGTTTGAAAGAAATTCTGGTGTAAGGTTTTCTAACCTAGGTTGTGTAGTAGTTCTATCAACACTTAATACGAGCAAAGAATAATTCCAAAATTAAGATTACTCTCATACCTGCAATAACCCTGTCCGGGTTCCGGGGCTGTGCTAAGTCCAAAGCGTAAATCTGCTCCCCATTCTGCCTGCGGTCGCCACCCTGGTAACCACGTCCTCGGCCGCGTCCTCGGCCTCCGAAATGCTGGGCCGGTGGGCCACCCCGTGGTGCTGGAGGTGGTGCCCCCCTCATAGGGCAGTCTCTCCGGAGGTGTCCCACCTGGTGACAGTGGAAGCACTCCGGCGGGGGATACGCCAAACCCCGGGGTCTCTGCATCTCCTGGACCTGGAGAGGTTGAGGGGCCAAGACCACCTGCTCTCTCGGCTCCTGCCTCAACTCCTGACGAGGCTGCTCCTCTGCCCTTCTTCCATCTGGTACGATGCCTCGCCGCTGATCATTTCGGGCCCTCCGGCCCTGGTCCTCCGCTTGCCGTTTCCGGCCCCGAGTGGTGTGCCAGTCGGCCTCAATCCTCTTCGCCATCTCCAAAATCCGGGAGATGGGCCCGTCAGAGACAAAAAGCAGGGCCTCCCTAAACTCCTCTTTTAGGCCCTTATAAAACCTCTTTACGTAACCTGCTTCATCCAGCTGATAGGAGCCCGCATATCGGGCCAAATGATCGAACTCTCGGTGGTACTCCACCACTGTCCTGGTGCCCTGCCTCAGCTGCAAGAAACGCTCCTCCAACTCGTCCCTGGCCGACTGAGGAACAAAGTGCTCCAGCAGCGTGGCCCTGAACTCTTCCCAAGTGATTTCTGCAATCTCTCTATCCGCAAAAGTCGTGTCCAACAGCGTCTTCCACCACCGCTTGGCATGTGACTCCAAGCAAGATACCACTAGGGCCACCCTCTCCTCCCAAGGGCATCGTATCCCAGTCAACATCTCGTACATCACATCCAGCCACTCCTCTGTCCGTACTGCCGACTCTGTCCCCAAGTAAGATGGGGGAGAGAGTCCTCGGAAGGTGCTCATCCAGTTGGCCCCTGGGTTTGGCTGCTGGGCTGGGGCTTGCTGAGCTCGGAAGGCCTCAAGGATAGCTGTAAGGGTCTGCCCCATGTCTGACTGGAGGAAAGGTGTGGGGACCATGGGAGGTGGTGCAATGTCTGGAGTCTGCTGAGCTCCACCTTGTGGGGTGGGCTGAGCTGGGGGCTGCAAAACGAACTACATTAGTAGATAATCGACTCAATGCCTAATGAAAGTGGACAACTTACATGTGATTTCCCCTGTATGGGCACACCACTGCTTCCGCTGCTTAGTTTGTCCCCAAACTAAACCCGCGCGGGGGTGTCCCAGGGTTGTGGACGGCTACTTTTCGATCGAGGTTTGCTCTGATACCACTTGTAAGACCCCCCCCTTTTTTTTTCTTTTTCGACACCGGGGTCTTAGGCCCAGAACCGCCGTTTTGCGGTGACTCCTTCACGCCCTGAAGGGTCATCACCACAAAGCGCCGATTCTGCCGGCCAATTCGATCACAGAAAAGTAGCATAATGAAGTAAAATGGAAACTATCTGTCCACAGAGAATCACATGACATATATAAATATAACTCCACGAAGGGAGTGTCCACAGAAAATAACATCAGAGTAGCAGAATACGGGCTTATGCCCGGTACAACATATCCTCACTACAAAATCACTCATGCGGAAGCAAAAGCTGAAAAACTACTCAAGGTCGAGACTCACAGTCCTGGCTGTGTGAACTCCGGAGCTAGACTGCCCCACCTCCAAGCGCACCGGTCTCTGGGGCTGCTCCTCCATGCTGGTCTCCGCGATCTCCTAAATGATGCGGTTCGAAAACCGTTAGTCTAAAAGACTAAGTCCTATCATCCCCCACCCCTTCCCCCACGGCTCCTAGGCACCGAGCGGAGAGGAAGAAAGGGGAGGTCTTGAAGGTGGAGAATATCAAAAGCAGATGGCAGCGGTCCTATTCTAGCAAGTTCTATAGCATATAAAGACAATAAACTGTAAACTGAAATGTAACCTTCACTTATGTGGAAAAACACATAAGCCAAGGGGTCTTTTGCAAGGCTCCCATCGTATAAAAAGTCCCATACCGATTTATACGCTGGGGTGTCGGTGGTCAAACAGCAGTAACTAAATATATCAAAATTAACCTTAATTTATAAACTTGCCCACACAAGCTTATAGACTAAGGGGTCGTTTTGCAGGTCCTAAAGTATAAGCGTCCCATTCCACTTATACTTTAGGTGTCAAGGTTAAGGTAACGATTATGCCATGACATGCAAGTGGGTATGATGGGCATGCAAGTGCAACACACACACCCGACTCTGTGCACACAGACCTTTAGTTCCCCCTTTTTGGAGCCGTAACCTCCCAGGATACCTCCGTAGTGGCAGACGGAAGCGGTGGGTTGGGCCTCGCCCACCTCTAAACCAGTAAAGCACTACCGGTCAGACCTATCGTACGCCTCAACGCTTGGTGCACGAAGCGGACTCCTGCGTACTCTTGCCGGCTGGCGCACCAGACTTCTGTTGGCGAAGTGCTAACCACACTTGCCGAGTCAACGTATTGGCGTCGGTGCATCGACCCTCCAATACCGAAGACCCACCACCTTAATTTACTTCCCTTTTATGCACATGCAAATTCAGCGTGATCAAACCCGAGCCGAAGCTCCCCGGACCAACACGTCCGTCACAAACAATCGAGCCGAAGCTCCCCGGCTAACATCCCGTGCCATCAGTGTCTGTGAAACGTGCAACCCTAATTACTAAGTTACTCTTTTCAGCTTGTTAAACAGTTTACGTTAACCCAGGACTGCCCCCGGTATTCCCTGTGAAGGGCTCTCAAGGGGCACTAGGAACTGTGTTGGGATTACGCCCAGCATTTCCTTTCGCAAGGTACTTATTTTATTATTGGTTGATTCCCTTACCCATTATTTTCTCATGTTTCGATACGCTAATCCTAGGGTGATTTGACTCCAACTCTCCTTGGGTAGGACGATCTTTCGTCGGACCCGAACGCCTTTAAACCCTAGACAAACCACACCCTACTCACTCATCTTCCAAAGATGCAGCTCATTCCACTTGTCCTTACAGCAAACCATCAAGACCCGTCATACGTGCCCTAATTCATATCCAAATGAAATCCTGCAGTTTTGCTATATGCAGACCACTTAAGCTACGTGACCCGTAAAAAGGGAAGTACATGAAATACTCATCCAGTACCCTTATGATAATTATTAGAGGTCTATTATGATAAATATAGACTAAATTCAGAAAATCATATTTTTCCCAATTAATCTACTATTTATTGAATTTTCCTCAAAAACTAGGCCATAGTCAATTTGAACATGAACCATAAGATTTTTTCAGGTAATGGCCTCCTAAAATTTGTATTCACTAAATAACAGAGAAATATTATTGGTTGCCAACTTTCATAATTTTCCAGATAGTTCTTGACCTCTAAAGGATTTATTTAAGTAATTTCAAAAATCAAATATAATGAAGGAAGTGCCACAAATATGTCTCCAATAATTATGTAAAAATTACTAGGGCTTCATAAGGAACTAGAAACATCATGATGAAGAAATTAAAATTTTTCAGAGAATCTAAATGTCATTAATAAATTTTCCAAAGTTTCATAGAATTAAATAGTTAAAGAAGCAGCTACCAAATATCATTCTTCAACAATTCCATAAAAATTTACAGAGATGGGTATCATGATTATAAGCCCCTTTGCTAAGTTTCATCAAGTTTAATCAAGTATAGTTTTCTGCAAAAATTCCTAAGTGAAAATTGTAAAATATGACTTTGTGAATAAAGTACCAGAAATATTCATCCAAAATTTATTATAAAATTTCCAGAGATATGTATACCCTAAGCAACTACCCATTCAAAAACTCAGGCCTTTTCAGAAAGTTTTGGTGTTAGATCTTATGGTTTCAAAGCTAGTGCCCTAAACTAGGGTTATGGATTTAAGGGGTCTTAAGTCTTCCAAAAGCCCTAAAATTTTAACCACAGGACCATAGCAACCCTATGGACATCATTCCCAAGTTTCAAGTCCACCCAAGGTCTTTTGACCCCAGTTTCTTCAAACCCTAGAGATTTACCCTAAAGGGCCTACCCTAACATTCTAGGGCTACCCTAGTCCAACCCACTCCAAACTCCATAAGTGAGTGTAAAAAGTCAAATTATATCAGTGGCCAAAATTTCAGCCTCTGTTGAGGTGATTTGGTCACTCAAAACCAAAAGTGCCACTTTTGACCAAAATGCCCTTCATAGGGTATAAATAGGGTTGGGTCAAAACCTATTCAACACACATCCAAATCAAATGAAATTTTATACAGGAACCTAATTGGAGCCCAGGGACCACTCACCAAAATTTGGGAGGGTTTGGATGTGTTTAGGGCACCTATTTAATTTATCTAATAATTATTAAATATTTACCAAAACTATAGAAATATTTTCCCCAAAAATTCCCATTTTTGGGCAGGCCCTAGGTATGTCTAGGATAGACTCTCTGCCAAAATTTCAGCCAATTTGGGCTTGGGGTGAAGAGTGGGCACTCAATTTAGTGACTGCCTAGCCCTAAGGGTATGTCCCACCAAAATGGGTGCCCTGGTCTAACCAGTGACCCAAAAGGGTCCAAACAATTTTTGCTGCAAACTAGACACCCTAAGCTACAATGTTCATGTTGGGCAGATTTCCAATCAGGGTCCCTACGTATTTTTAAAAATTAAATACATTAAATACATCCAGTGTGACAGAAATGAAATGATTTTTATTTAATTCCTATAGTATTTGATCTGATGCCGCGCGAATCTTGGCGCAGATCGACGGCATCTGGTCATCGTCCCCACTGAGCCAACGGCTGGGATTTGTTCTGCCTGGAGCGACTTCCAAGCCCTGCCGCCGGCGATCCAGCCCCTTCCCCGGCCGGCCACCGCCACCAACACCTCCGTTGAGGTGGTGGCTATCGTCAGGCGGCGGCTCCGCCGCCGGAGAGGCGTTTTCCGGCGGATTAAGCAAGAAATTTTCTTGCCGAAACCAGGAGAAATCCCGGATTCAATCGGGCTCAATTGAGCCCGAAACTCAAGCCTAACGATTCCTAGGATCTACCCGCGAGTTAAGGAGAGGAGGAGGACCTTCCTGGCGGCCTGGATGCGAGAGGAGCGGCGGGATGCCATTGGCGACGGCGGCGGCGCTCGGCTTCTGCAACTGCACAGTGGAATGGCTCGTCTCCTCCAGGTAAGTGCTCCAAAATGATCCCCTCGGCTCCCTGAAGGTGTTTAAATGGCAATTGGGGGAGGGGAGAGGCTGGTTCTTCAATGGCCATTATCACCATTAATGGAGTGGCTCGGGTTGTGTGGAGGGGGGCTGAACCCACCCCTTGGTGGCCGGGAAATGGCTGGAATCAACTCCTCTCCCCTAGAGGAGTTGATTACAGCCATTACTGGTGGCTGTTGGCCTTCCTTGGCCGGCTTCTCTCTTCCCTTTCCTCTTCCCCATTTTCTCTCTCCTCCATTATCATGGAGAGGAGCTCTTTTCTCTCTCCTAGTCACCTCTGGTTGAATAGTCAACCCCACAAGCTAAAGGCAGCCCACTGGATTATGATGATCATGGGAATGGGTTTGGCCTAAGGGAGAAGTGGCTTGAGCTTGGTTAGCCCTTTTTGGGCTAAGTTGACTTGACCCTCAATGAGGGTTGACTTGGTCATTTTGACCATCTAGGCTGACCCCATTAGGTCCTGGGTGATTCATTGGCCTCCCCTAAGGTCTGTGTAGGGTTGGGTAGGGTTGACTTGGCACCTTAAAGGTCACTTGACCCTTGGTAAGGTCACTTTGACCATTTTAGAGCTAGAGTTGACTTGGGTCAACATGACCATTAGGGTCCATCCCTATGGATCCTTGGTGACCCATTGACTTCCCTTAGGGTCTAGGTAGGGTTATGTGGGGTTACCCTGCACTTTGGAGGTCACATACCCTTAGTAAGGGTACTTTGACCAGATTAGGGCTTGAGTTGACTTGGGTCAACCTGGCCTCTAGGGCTGACCCCAATGTGTCCTTAGTGACCCATTGACCTCACTTTAGGGTTAGGAGGGCATAGGTGGGGTCCTCTAGACTAGGAGTGGGTCTATTGGCCCTAAGTGGGCTAGGTTGACCTATTCAGGGCTAGGGTTGACCTTGGTCAACTGGGCCTCTTGGGTTGGCCCTAATGGGTCCTTTTGGCTCTAATGGGTCTCCCAAAATGTTTGGGAGTGTTGTGGTAGGGTCTTGGGGTCATGGTGAAGCCCCATTGTCATCCTAAACTATTGTTCAGAATTCTACTATCTGCAGACCATGGTGATCCCTACCTTGGCCTCCTATCTCTTGGCCCATTTCTGGCTCCCCAGGGTTTTGTCATGACCTAGTCATGGTCAAAACCACTCTTAGGGGTCTAGTTGGAAATGGGATGTTACACTTGATCTTCTTCAAGCTCTACCTTTTCAGTCTTTCTTGATAAGAACTCTTTCTCCAAGAAGACACCAGTCCTTGCGACAAACACTTTGCCCTCAGACGGTAGGTAAAAGTAATACCCTTTTATTTCCTTAGGATATCCCACCAGATAACATTTATCCGATTTGGGTTCCAGCTTGTCAGGCATTTGACGTCTCACGTATGCCTCACAGCCCCAAATTTTAATGAACGACATACTAGGACGCTTCCCAGTCCATATCTCATATGGTGTCTTTAGAACCGTTTTCGTTGGAGCGCGATTCAATGTCATTGCAGCAGTCTCTAAAGCAAAACCCCAAAAGGAAACAGGCAAGTCTGCATGACTCATCATCGAACGTACCATGTCTAACAGAGTACGATTTCTCCTCTCAGACACACCATTATGTTGTGGTGTTCTAGGTGGAGTGAGCTGTGATACAATACCACACTCTTTCAGATGATCACGGAACACATGACTCAGGTATTCGCCACCTCGATCAGATCGGAGTGCTTTAACTCTTTTACCCAACTGGTTTTCTACTTCGTTCTTGAACTCTTTGAACTTTTCAAAGGTCACGGATTTGCACTTCATAAGATACACATATCCGTATCTACTGAAATCATCAGTAAATGTAACAAAGTAGAAATACCCACCTCTAGCCATGGAACTCATGGGTCCGCATACATCACTATATACAACACCCAAGAGATCCTCAGCCCTCTCAGTATAACTAGTGAAAGGAGCTTTAGTCATCTTACCTAACAAACAAGATTCACATCGCTCAAATGATTCATAATCAAATGAGTCCAAAAGTCCATCTCTATGGAGTTTGGATATGCGCTTCTCGTTGATATGGCCCAAACGACAATGCCAGAGGAAAGTAGGGTTCGAGTCATTTGTTCTTAGTCTTTTATTATTTTCTACATTACAGATCAGATGGTCCAAGTTCAAAACATAAATACCATTAAACAATTGGGCTACAGCATAACAAACATCATTCTTAAATATAGAACAACAATTGTTCTTAATTATAAAAGAAAATCCAATCATGTCCAAATATGAAATAGATATAATGTTTCTAGTTATGGCCGGAACAAAATAACAATTATCAAGTTCTATTACAAGCCCACTGGGCAAAGAAAGACGGTAAACCCCTACGGCTACAGCAGTAACTCTTGCTCCATTGCCGATGCGGAGGTCCACCTCCCCTTTACTCAGCAATCTTCTCCTTCCCAGTTCCTGCACATTTGTACAAATGTGAGAACCACATCCGGTATCCAATACCCAAGATGAAGGAGCAGAAAGGTTTATCTCTATAACGTAAATATTTGAAGCGGAAGTCATACCTCCCTTCAGTTTCTGCAGACCCTCAATGTACGAAGGACAGTTCCTCCTCCAATGACCAGCCTTGCCACAGTGGTGGCATTTCCCTTCCTTCACCGTGCTTTTCTTTTTCATCAGTGCTGAAGACTTGGGCTCAAGATATGACTTAGGTCCCACCTTTGTCTTCTTAGAGCCCTTGGCTTTGCCCTTGCCCTTATGCACCATCAGTATGGGGCTGGCAGGCTTGGCCTTCTTCATATTGATTTCGGCAGTTCTCAACATGCCTAGGAGTTCGGGCAGTGTCTTGTCTATCTCATTCATGTTGTAGTTTAAGACGAACTGCTCATAACTGTCCGGCAACGATTGCAGGATCAGATTTGTGGCCAAATCTTGACCAAGAGGAAAACACAGCCTTTCAAGGTTCTCTATATACCCAATAATCTTTAGTACGTGAGTCCCTACTGAGTCTCGAACTCCCATCTTGCACTGAAACAACGCTTTTGTGATGTCGAACCTCTCTTGACGAGTCTGCCCTTGAAACAATTTCTTGAGATGCTCGTCAATCTCCTTGCACCCCATGCTCTCATGTTGCTTCTGAAGCTCAGAGGTCATAGTGGCAAGCATAAGGCATTCGACATCTAAAGCATCGTCAGTATACTTCTTATAAGTATCCTTCTCAGCACGGGAAGAATTCCCGGTCGGCACCTCGGGGGCTTCTTCTTCCAAGACATAGAGCTTTCGCTCTTGCCTGAGAACAATTTTTAGGTTCCTGTACCAGTCCATGTAATTAGTCCCACTGAGCTTATCATTCTCAAGGATGGCTCTCAGAGACAAAGTGGAGTGTGAAACACTTGCCATGGAATTCTACAAGAATTTATGCAGAATAAAATCAGTACCAAAATTTCAAATACAATTTATTTTAATTTGGACTTCAATTAAAATACTCCCACTATTTTATTCGAAATGATAGCCCTCTCTAACAATTCGGAGAGTTCATGCGAGCTACTCTCTTAGTGGACAAGATCCGTATTTCACCAACACTATGAGTCCGCTTTGGCGTTCCTCTCACGATGCGGTTATTTAGGTAGGCAACGCTTGCCAATTGCATCCTCATGCAATTCTTGTATGGTTGGTGAATAACTCCATATTCGCATCCATCATAGGGTACATGCCAATGCCTCTCCCGCTTGTTTCTCAGCAAGGCGTGTTGTTGGCACTAGGTATCGAACCCGCAACCCTTGATAACACTCTCTTCCAACAGTGCTCATCACCAACTGAGCTGCAGCTCAGTTGGTGATGAGCACTGTTGGAAGAGAGTGTTATCAAGGGTTGCGAGTTCGATACCTAACGCCAACAGCGCGCCTTGCCGAGAAACAGGCGGGAGAGGCATTGGGGTGTATTGGGTTGCAGCCCTGTAGCGGTGCCAGGGGCGGGACAAGCCTGCGGGCCTCTTAGCCTTTGAACCGGTCCGTTACATAAAAAGTGCCCTTTTTATGTAACAGCTCGGTTTAAAGGCTCAGAGGCCCGCAGGATTGTCCCGCCCCTGACACTGCTACAGGGCTGCAGCCCAATACACCCCAACGCCTCTCCCTCATGTTTCTCAGCAAGGCATGTTGTTGGCGCTAGGTATCGAACCCGTAACCCTTGAATGGATGAGAACATTGGATGGTTTGCTTATCAAGGGTTGCGGGTTCGATACCTAGCGCCAACAACGTGCCTTGCTGAGAAATCGGTGGGAGAGGCGTTGGGGTGTATTGGGTTGCAGCCCTGTAGCGGTGCTAGGGGTGGGACAAGCATGCGGGCCTCTGAGCCTTTGAATCGGGCCGTTATAACCAGGGAGGTGGATGGGTGGCCGGGAAAATGGCTTGAGAGATTCTCCAGGTCGGGCAAATCTCAGCCCTTGGCTGGAGGAAGAAGAAAGCCAGCTGCCCTTGGATGTGCTTTAAGATCTATGCTAGATCTAGGATTTTTAATTTCTTTTTTGTATTTTTTTGTAACTATTATTGGACTGTATTAAATTAATTATTAAAAATACCTAGTTTCCCCTACATAAAAGTGGTTTACATGAAAGTTGTAGCCCTAAGAGTCTAGTTTAATGTAAAATTGGTTTTAATAAATTTGGAGTTTAGGTCAGACCACAGCACTCATTTTGGTGAGGTCTACACCTAGGCTAGATCAGAGATTAGTTTGAGTGCCCCTATTAATCCAGCCATCCAAATGACTTAAAATTTTTGATGGGGGCTATTATTACCTTTACCTAGAACATATCCAAAAATGGGTATTTTTGGAAAACATTTTCCTAAAGTTTTTATAGAAATTTAATAATTCATATATGAATTATTTAAAGGAATTAATGACCTCTAAACCCTCCCAAATTTTGGTGAGTGGTCCTTTGTGTTAATATAGGACTCTGTATAAAATGTCATTTAATTTGGATAAGAAATTGTATGGAATTTGGTCAACCCTAGCTTAGGACAAAAATGGGTAATTAGGTCAAAGTGTCCATTGTGGGCTTAAGGGGCCAAATCACCTCAACAGAGGTTAATACTTGGTCCCCTAATGTGTTATGTCAGCAAACACCCTCCTATGGATTATGGGGTGGATTAGGGTGGATTTGCCGTAGGACCCTAATTCAAACCCTAAGGTTGAACTTTGGGGGTATGTGAAGGACATAGGGTGTTATGTCCTTGTATGGGCTTGGTGGTTATTCCATGTGATTCTTGGGTGGTGAAATGCCCTATGGAGGAATTTGATGACCTTAAGACCTAGACACATAACTTAAACCAACTAGGGTTAGTTTAGGCCTTTACCTTTTAGGAAAATATTGAAGGGGCATATGACCATGGATCCTTAGAAAATATTGGCAGTAAGGTTTTATAACAATATGAGTCCTTGAAAATTATTTTAGAGTGTTTGGAAGACTATAGATTGTACTTGTAGTTTTAATTCTTGTGTTGCCCTTATTGATGATTTTGATAAAATAGTAGTTAAAATAACTTAGAATGTTATGAAACTTAATCGATAATGTTTTGTGATCATATTAAATCTCTGGTAATTTTTGTATAATCTTTGGATTATGTTTAATGATGCTTCCTTCTTTACATCTATTTATTGGTGATATCTTGGATTAATTAATTAAAGGTTAATTAATTTATGAAAATTAGTGAAATTTGGTGCTCTTTGATATTTTGGCATCTTGTAATGTTCATAAATTTTGGGTGGCCATAACTTAAGAAAATCTAGTACTTCATGTTCAAATTACCCATGGCCATTTTTTTGGGAAAATTAAATAAATACTAAATTAATTAGGAAAATTCCAAGTTTTTGGATTTAGGCTAAATGTGTCATGATAGACCCCCATTAAATATCTTAATGCATTTGGAAGAAAATTTGGAGTACCTCCTATCATGTACATCATATAGCGTAGGTTGGTCTGCATTTAGTAAAACTGCGAAAATTGTGATAACATGGGATATGGTCATAGGAAGTGGGGCAAAATGCATGCTGATTTGGTAAGATGAAATAGAGCTTCATTAGGAACCATGATGAGGAGAGTGTTGGGTTGGCTAGAGTTTGGTAGTGCTCGGGATCGACGAAAGATCGTCCTTCTTGTGGAGGGAGGGAGAGAGAGAGAGAGTCAAAACACACTAGGGTTAGATCCTGTAACACCCCAAATCCCAATTTGGGTTCAGTTTGGGCTACATGGCCTGGGACACGGGCGTGTCCCAAGGCGTGTCCTGCTCGAGTTGAGCAGCTTGTCGCGTTCTCGACGAAATGCACTCGATGAAGTTTTCGAGAGGGAACACGCCCTGTGACACGGGCGTGTCCATGGGAGTGTTCGAGGCGTGTTCGATGAATTTCACTCGAGTAACTGCGCTTGAAGAATTCTCGAGAGAGAGGGCACACAGCCTGTGATACGGGCGTATCACATGGTCGCGTCCTGCTCGGTGTCTACTCGAGTGGTTGTCTCGAGTAGGTCTCGAGTGGGTCTCGAGAGGTAGACATAGACGTGTCAGCCATGTGACACGGGCGTGTCATCTCCAACTACTCGAGTAGTTGTCTCGAGTAGGTCTCGAGTGGGTCTCGAGAGGTAGACACGGGCGTGTCAGCCATGGGGCACGGGCGTGTCAGTCATGTGACACGGGCGTGTCACATGGCTGTGTCCTGTTCTGGATAAGGCGGTTCATGCATCGCTTAAGGGACACGTCCTGTAACACGGGCATGTAACAGGGCGTGTCAGACCCGAAATAGTCATTTTCGGGAATTCTGTAGCCGTTCATTTCCTTCATCTTGATCCAAGGGTCCAGGCCTTTCCCTACTGTTATAAGGCTGAGAGATGTATGGATAATCTCATTCATCTTTATCCATTTCTCCTTCTCAAATAAGTGGCTAGAAGAGAGAGCAATGAAGGAATGGGAGAAGGAAGCTAGCTGCCAAAGGAGCTGCGGAGTTCCGAATCGAGATCCAAGTTCAGATTTATGGAGGCAAGGCCGTGGCGGTGATTGCCATCCGGCTAGTTCATGGCTCCAAAGCAATCGTCAAGGGTAACGATCTCCTTCTTGGACAAGCGAAGTCCTTTCTTTATGTATGTGCATGGAATCATCCACCAAGCAGTGGACAACGTAAGTGATTACAAGTTGAGTCTGCATCTAGAGCCGGAAGTGTGTAGTACGGCATTGGCATGCTGTGTGAAGACCATCCGGATGGTTAGTCTGGATTGGTGATGGTTATGTATGAATCGGAGAAGACTCTGTGTATTGTATGGATGCGCGTGAATTGTGAATGTAAGCTCCTTTTGTTGTGAGCTCTGCGTGAGTTGTTTGCAAATCTTGGATGCTTTGCATAAGCTCCTTATGGTTTGAGCGATGTGAGCGCTATTTGCTTTGAGAGAGCGGAAAGCTGCGGCTGATCAGGATAGAAAGCCGACCCGCGTCATGTGGTGCGCTACTAACGAATTGAGCAATGGGAAAAGGCTGACCTACACCTGGTTATTCGGGAAATCGATTGGTGGCAACGCTTGGGAGGACACAGGGCAGACCAGACTTGTTGCACCACAGTGGTGGTCAATCTAAATACTCAAGTTTGTCATGAGGTTAGCACCTCTAAGTGGTATGGGCGGAATGTTGCCAGCATGCGTGTTGGTGGGCTAGGACCGGCCAACCAACATGTTAAAAACCTCTGCTCGGTGGTGGTGCCAAGGAGTACGACCCACCATAATGTGCCCTGAGTGCACGGAGCATCTGGCGGAGGCCGGCGTTTGTGATACTATTGTGATACTTGTTATGATGCATATATATTATGATGGCAAGGCATGTAGGGAAGGAACCACTGCCCTGGGTAAGGGGGTAGGGTCGTTATAATTGGTCAGCTAATGCTGACCATTGCTTTGTTTACCACTCTTGGGGTGGATGTCCAATTGCAGGTGCTGACAAGCTGTATTGGATTGAATGGATGGAAGCTCAAAGGCCCTTGAAGGTAGTGCGAAATTTTTTTGGATTTCATGTGTGGTCGGTCTGCGTGCCGATGTACGAAGCTGTATATTTGTAAAGAGCAACTTGTAAGGCCTTAAGGCCATGAGCGTTGTGTATTTGTATACATTCCTAGTATTATATCTAAATGGGTGATTTATATATATAGTGGACATTCATGCTGATGAGCTCTTGCAACGTAAAATGCTTTCACTAGAATGCTCTGAGTTAGGATGTGAATAGAACGTGATTTTGATATTCAAACATAATTCTGCCATTTGTTTGTGAAATATGGCATGGGGCCCCGGCCAGACCCACCGTTATATTCCATATGATGAATGGAGGCGTTACAAAGTGCTATTAGAGCCAGGTTTGAGATTTTTGGGAGGGAGAACATGATTGAACTCACGAATGTCCACTAGGAATGTAATACATACACGTGAGGAGCATGAGCATGTAGTCAATGTATGTTTGTCCTTATGGAATGGATATAACTGGTGTTGTATACATTGACAGGTGACGAGTGGTGCTGAGCAGTCTGAGCCCCAGTTGTCGGATGAGAGTGCGGCAACAGCTGAGGCACCTACACCTCCCTCGGTTTAGACCATACATATGGTTACTGAGAAAGTGCTCGCAATGTTACATGCACGGCCTATTGGGAAGGCAAGGCCTGCAGGGGTGCCAGTAAGGCTTGTTGCAAGACAAGAGCGTGTTGAGGTTGTGGTTGATGAGAAAATAGCTGACGAGTAGTTGAAACAGTTTATGGAGTTTCACCCACCTACGTTTGGAGGAATGGGTTCCCCAACGCAGGCTGAAGATTGGCTCGCAAGAGTGAAGAGGATCCTGACAGTAATCAGGACTGCGGAGGCGTATAAAGTTACCTTAGCCACCTTTCTGTTGGAAGGAGATGTAAGGCTTTGGTGGGATGAAGTGAAGGTGCATTACTTGGCAGGTCAAGGATTAGAGGATATATTGATCGATGAATTCTCACGATTATTTCTGGCCAAGTGTTTGCTAGTGTCACAGCAAATTGCCATGGAAAATGAGTTCCAACGTCTAGTGCAGGGTGAGAGTAATGTTGATTCGTACCTGCATGAGTTTACTAGACTGGGGTGTTATACGGGGTCTACCTTCACTAAAGAAGCACGAAAGACGAATCGATTTTATGAGAGACTGCGTGATGAGCTGAGGTTGGCACTCCCGAGTTCGGTGAACCAAGGCTTCGAAGCATTCGTAGATACAGCACGGGCGCTGGAGAAAGATTTGAAATGGATACATAATAAGAAGAACTTGGCAGTGGACAAGCCGGAATTCAAAGTCCCACAGTCGGAACAATCGGAGTTTAGTAGACGAGATAAGAAGCGGTTCAGGTCTGCTGAACCAACTCCTTCGACTGTTTCTTCGGGAGCAACATATGGGCAAGGACGTGTGGGGATACGGACATGTTTTAAATGTGGGAAGCAAGGATATTTAGCCAACAATTATTGCAGTGGCTCTTCAAGGGGTGAGAAGAAGATGGGTGCGTCATATGAGGAAAAGGGTAAGGCAGTGACAGAGTCATCTGCATCCCAGACGCAACCGCGAGTATATAATCTCGAATTACAGGAGCCGCAAAATTCAATCAGTGAATTACAATAGCCTAGAGTGTTTAGTTTGGAAGTACAGGAGGCTATAAAATGACTTATGAGAGATGCGGATGAGAGGAAGTGAACTAAAGAATGAACTATGTTACTTTGTATGTATGGATGAACGATGAGATGTTTGTTTCATTCTTGTTGGTGTATGAATATTGGGGTAAATGATATGAGTATGTTGTGTATGTATGATATGTTACTGAATTGTTTTGTGCGATGTCATGGGGTGAGACAAGCTGCGGCCTCTGAGCTCTAACCCGGATCGTTTTAGTGAGGTGCAACAAATGTGTGGCTCTGTTGGTGGTCCTAGTTGAGCTAAATTTCGGACGAAATTTCTTGTAAGGAGGGGAGGGTTGTAACACCACAAATCCCAATTTGGGTTCAGGTTGGGTGATATGGCAAGGGACACGGGCGTGTCCCAGGGCGTGCCCTGCTCGGGTTGAGCAGCTTGTCACGTGCTCGACGAAATGCACTCAACGAAGTTTTCGAGAGGCAACACGCCCTATGACACAGGCGTGTCTCGAGGCATGTCCGAGCCGTGTTCGACGAATTTCACTCGAGTAGCTGCGCTCGAAGAATTCTCGAGAGAGAGGGCACACGTCCTGTGACACGGGCATGTCACATGGCCGTGTCCTGCTCGGTGTCTACTCGAGTGGTTGTCTGGAGTAGGTCTCGAGAGGTAGACACGGGCGTGTTAGCCATGTGACACGGGCGTGTCATCTCCAACTACTCGAGTAGTTATCTCGAATAGGTCTCGAGTGGGTCTCGAGAGGTAGACACTTGCGTGGCAGCCATGTGACACAGGTGTGTCAGCCAAGTGACACCGACGTATCACATGGTCGTGTCCTATTCTGGATAAGGTGGTTCGTGCACCGCTTAAGGGACACGGCCTGTGATACGGGCGTGTCACAGGGCGTGTCATACCCGAAATAGTCATTTTCGGGAATTCTGTAGCTGTTCATTTCCTTCATCTTGACCCAAGGGTCCAGGCCTTTCCCTGCTATTATAAGGCTGAGAGATGGATGGATAATCTCATTCATCTTTATCCATTTCTCCTTCTCAAATAAGTGGCGAGAATAGAGAGCAAGGAAGGAAGGGGAGAAGGAAGCCGGCTGCTGGAGGAGCTGCAAAGTTTCGAATCGAGATCCAAGTTCAGATTCGTGGATGCAAGGCTGTGGCGGTGATTGCCATCCGGCTAGTTCATGGCTCCAAAGCGATCGTCAAGGGTAACGATCTCCTTCTTGGACAAGTGAAGTCCTTTCTTTATGCATGCGCATGGAATCCTCCACCAAGCGGTGGACAGCGTAAGCGATTCCAAGTTGAGTCTGCATCTAGAGCCGGAAGTGTGTGGTACGGCATAGGCATGGTGTGTGAAGCCCATCTGGATGGTTAGTCTGGATTGGTCATGGTTATGTGTGAACCGGAGAACACTCTGTGTATTGTATGCATGCGCGTGAATTGTGAATGTAATCTCCTTTTGTTTTGAGCTCTGCGTGAGCTGTTTGCTAATCTTGGATGCTTTGCATAAGCTCCTTGTGGTGTGAGCGCTGTGAGCACTATTTGCTCTGAGAGAGCGGAAAGTTGCGGCTGATTGGGAGGGAAACCCGACCCGCGTCATGTGTTGCGCTACTGATGAATTGAGCAATGGGAAAAGGCTGACCTACACCTGGTTATTCGGGAGATCAATTGGTGGCAACGCTTGGGACGATTCAGGGTAGACCCGACTTGCTGCACCACAGTGGTGGGTCGATCTAAATGCTCAAGTTTGCCGTGAGGTTAGCACCTCTGAGTGGGACGGGCATAATGTCGCCAGCATGCGTGTTGGTGGACTAGGAACGGCCAACCAACATGTTAAAAACCTCTGCTCGGTGGTGGTGCCAAGGAGTCCGGCCCACCGTAATGTGCCCTGAGTGCACGAAGCGCCTGGAGGAGGCCTGCGTTTGTGATACTATTGTGATGCATATATATTGTGATGGCGAGGCATGCAGGGAAGGAACCACTGCCCTGGGTATGGGGTAGGGTAATTATAATTGGTCAGCTAATGCTGACCGTTTCTTTGTGTACCACTCTTGGGGTGGATGGACAATTACAGGTGCTAACTAGATGAATTGGATTGAATGGATGGAAACTCAAAGTCCCTTGAAGACCGTGCAAAGAATTCTTGGATTTCATGTGTGACCGGCCTGCGTGCCGATGTACGAGGCTGTATATTTATAAAGAGCAACTTGTAAGGCCTTAAGGCCATGAGCATTGTGTATTTGTATACATTCCTAGTATTATATATAAATGCGTGGTTTATATATATAGTGGACATTCATGCTGATGAGTTCTTGCAACGTAAAATACTCTCGCTAGAATGCTCTGAGTTAGGATGCGAGTATAACATGATTTTGATATTCATACGTAATTCCGTCGTTTGTTTGTGAAATATGGCATGGGGCCCCAGCCGGACCCACCGTTATATTCTATATGATGAATGGAGGCGTTACAGATCCAGATTAATATTAATAGGGATCGAGAATCGGGTGTTAACCAATAACAGTAAGTGCTTTATGAAATGGAGTTTTGGGCTTCAGCCCATCGTAGTTCCTAGTGCCCTCAAGAGCCCTTCATGGGGAATGCCTTGGGCAGTCCTGGGCTAACCTAAACCGTAAGAAAAATATCAATGTTTAAGAATAACTAGTATAACTAGGATTACAGTTACACTCACACTCCCCGGTGTTGATGGGGTTAAGTTAGGTTAGGTCTCACGAGCGGTAGGCTCGGTGGTTTTGGTGATGGGCAGGTTAGCCCGGCATCCGATGGCTCAGATGGTTTTGAGACGGACGGGTTAGTCCGGGGAGCTTTAGCTCGTTGGTTGATATTTGTGACGGACATCATTGTCCGGGAGCTTTGGCTCAATGGTTGATACATCAAGATTGCATGTGCATAAATTCTAAGGTGGTGGGTCTTCGTGTTGGAGGGTCGATGCACTGACACCAATACGTTGACTCGACATGTGTGGTTGACACTTTGCCAATTTAAGTCTGGTGGACCAACCGGCAAAGAGTACGCAGGAGCTCCGCTTAGTGCACCAGTGTTGAGGTGTACGATAAGTCTGACTAGTAGTATAATTACCGATTTAGAGGTGGATGAGGCCTAACCGACCGCTTTTGTTTGCCATTACGGAGGTATCCTGGGAGGTTAGGCTCCAGAAAGGGGGAACTAAAGGTCTGTGTGCACAGAGTCGGGTATGTGTGTTGCACTTGTATGTTCACATTATGGCATACTTGCATGACATAGCATCATCGTTGCATATGACCCCTAACACCTATTGTATAAAGTGGTATGAGACGCTTTATACAATAGACCCTGCGAAACGACCCCTTAGTTTATAAGCTTCCGTGAACGTGCTTATAAGTTAAGGTTATATTTCTATGGATATATATATTGCTTGCTTGAAAACCGACACCCCAGCGTATAAATCGGTATGAATCTTTTTATACGATGGAAGCTTTGCAAAAGACCCCTTAACTTATAAGTTTGTATGAGCATTCATATAAGTTAAGGTTACATGTTTCTTAGTTTACCTTTCATATACTACTGCTTACATATACATGCTCTGTTTATATACTCACGCTAGAATAGTTCCATTGTCACCTGCTTTGTTTATTCTCCACCTTCAGAGCTTCCCTTTCCTCCTCTTTGTACGGTGTCTAGGAGCCATGGGGGAGGGGTGGGGGATGATAGGACTTAGTCTTTAGACTAATAGTTTTCGGGCCAAATCATTTTAGGGGATCGTGGAGCCCAGCTTGGAGGTGCAGCCCCGGAGGTCCGCACGCATTGAGACGGGACAGACTAGCACCGAAGTTCAGACAGATGTTACCGTGAGTCCCATTTGCTAGTAGTTATTATAGATTCGCTTCCGCGATGAGTGGCTTGTAGTGAGGACTTGATGTATCCGGCATGAGCCCTATTTCCAGTACTTTTATTATTATTGTTGTGGACTCTCCCTTCGTGGAAAATTATTATTGTATATGAGAATTATTACTGTATATGTGATCATTGTGTCCATGGCAGGATCGTCGTTTTGTAGTGACGACCTTCCCGGGCATGATGGTGTCACCACAAAGCGGCGGTTCTGGGCCTAAGACCCCGCGGTATTTTAAAATAATGGGGGTCTTACACCAAGCAAGTATTCAGATGGTATCCTTCGAGGCCCTTTATGGAAAAAAGTGTCATACTCCCTTAGCATGGCTGGAGGCGGGCGAAACAAAGTTGTTTAAGCGGAAGGAAGTTGAAGATGCTACTTCAACTATATGTACAATCCGGGAGCGATTGTTAATCGCTCAGGATAGGTAGGCCAAATACTATAACACCAAGCACAGAAATGTCGAGTTCGCCATGGGCAATTGGGTTTATCTGAATATCACCATTCAAGGGCATACCAAGGATTCAACGCTTGAAGAAATTGAGTCTGAGGTACCTTAGGTCGTTTAAGATCTTGGAGCGCATTGGTGAGGCTGCCTATCTACTTGCTCTTTTGACTGAACTAAGTGGTCTACATGTTGTATTCTACATATCGGTGTTGCATAGGGCGGTGCAGGAGCCTACACAAATGATTACTACAGATTAAGTGTCAATCGATGGTTGGTTGACAACAAAGGTCAAGCCCATTCGAATCGAAGATATGAATGTTAAGCAGCTACGAAATAAGTTGATCAGAATGTTCAAGGTCCGATGAGACAACTGTGGACATAAGGAACTATCATGGGATCGTGACCAAACCGTGAGAGCGGAGTGTTCTGAGCTGTTTCCTTGAGGTAAACAATTGTAATATTGATACTTCTATGTTTTCCTGCAAGGTGTAATTTCGGGATGAAATTTCTTTAAGTGGGGGAGATTTGTAATGCTCCATGTTCATAGTAGATAAGAATATGGTTTTGTGAGCTACCACTCGGCAGTAGTTTGTACCGCACGGCGGTAGTACTCAATGCTCGACGTTCTCAGCATAGAACACTATCGTGTGGCAGTAGTGTGTTACCGCGTCACATTAGCCTAGTCGATTTGATCGGCATGGCTCTTGGTGAGCTACCGCCTGGCGGTAGTACTAGCGCCAGTAGTAGCGTGGACGATTTATTTGGCATGGCTCTTTGTGAGATACTACGCGGTGGTAGCGATACCACGTGGTGGTAGTGTTTGTTCATCGTAAGCCATTTAATTGACAGGACATTTCCCCTATCGCTCGGTGGTACTGTGGTACCGTGCGATGGTAGCATGATAGCTACAATGCAGCCACGTGTCAACCTATGATTGGAGGGTTTGGATGGTGGGCTTGCTAAAAAAGCCAACGTTTGAGTTACCGCACGGAGGTAGCTCTGTTTAAGGCCGGGAAAGCAGGTTTTCATCTTCATTTATCTTGACATTCTCTTATACGCAGTAGAGAGAGTGTGTGTGAAGGAAGAGGAAGAGGAAGGATATCCGCCATTTTTGGAGCTTCGGAGCTCTGAGTCACGAGATGAGTCTAGATCTGTTGAGGCGATTCTATTATAGTCATTTCCATCCGGCTAGTATCTCCTCCATGGCACCAAAATGAACGTCAAGGGTAACGATCTTCCTTCTTGGACAAGTGAAGTCCTCAATTTTGGAATATGAAGGTAGATGCTCTACGAGCACGTAGAGGCGAGTATTCCGACTGGTTGATCGGTTGTATCCCTGTAACTCTTCATTTAGAATCCGGAATCGAAGTACGGAATAGGCATGCTGTGTGAAGCCCATCTGAACAAGTTGGTCTGGATTGGTGATGATTGTTTTGTATGCCAGACAAGACTCCATGGTAATCGTGTAATTTATAGAGTCATAGGGTGTGCAGGTTGCTATAATGAGAGTACTGGAGTGGGTCTCCAGGAAAAAACCCATTTTGGGGAAGAAACGATAGTTTGTCCCCTACCACGCAACTGTAAAGCTACTGCTGGCGGTAGCTCCTAGTGAGAAATGTTTGTGAGGCCCATCTGAAAGTATTTATTTCAAGAGTAACTAAACACTTAGAGGGGGGTGAATAGGTTTTTGTGTCTTATTTGACTACTTCTTGCTTTGGTGAGTTGTGATTATGTTATTTATCTTGCTTTTAAGACACACAACAACGCACATGTATTTATAATGGTTCCCCAAGGTATAGGTACATCCACTATCCCTCCCACCTTTCTAGCATAGTGTTATGCAAGGCCATCCTCTCCAATCTCATCCCAATGAGCATACAACATAGATCCCTCAGGATCTCTCAGACTCCTCCAAGTCCTACCTCAGGCCCAAGGCCTTATAAATTAGAGATATAATCTCCTACAACTCAGTAATCTGCACCAGATCACCTACCTCAGACTTTATCCAAAGTCCTACAGTCAGGCTAGGAGGTTAGCCCTACACTCAGATCCATAAAAGGATCCTATAACTCAGAGAATAAATCTCCTACAGCTCAGGCACACAGGCCTTACTTCAGATCTACATAAGGATCCTACCACTCATCCTTTATATATCAGGCTTACAACTCAGATCATTTAAGATCCTGCTGATGAAGTGTTGGTTGTCGTTGATGATTGACTCTAGAGAAGTGATCTCTGAGTTTGCCTCTTCCTGAACTGAGAATACTCAATCATATCTTCTTCATAGCAACAAGAATAGATCTTCAATGTTGTTCTGCTTGCGATGTGAGATACCATACATAGCATTGTCTCTTCAAGCCTTTTAAGTAGATGAGTTGAATGTAGTGGACTTGAAGATGAACAGCAGCTTAGGCTTGATCTGCTCCTTCTAACTCAGAGAGTGAACTTTCTGAACTTACTGTTGAAGACTAAATGATGTTGATGTTCATTCTTCTTCAATCAGCTAGCCTTGTCTGAAGTTCTCAGACTTGCTATTGAACTTGAGTTGTTGAGCTCTTCTTCTTCATTTTCCAGGAAGAAGATGAAGCAGAGACCTTTCCTCCAAAAGTCAACTATTTGATAAAATCTCGGAACGTTGCTTTTTTATTTTCCATAAATGTAATGGCTCTATGCGCAGTATGGACCCCTGGAATGGGCAACTGCAGCATATCTTTTGCATTAAATGCAGTACTAAAGGTAAGCGGTGCCTTTTGTCTTCTAGCAAGCAAATCTCGTGACATTTGGATTTTTGCTGACGTCAGCATGAGCCAGCACTTCTGGACTTAGAAAAATCTAGACAGACTTCTCAGGCATTGAGTGAAGTCTTGTCACTCAACGCAAAAGTACTTAGCAGAATTCTACATCTCAGGCTTTGAGTGAGCCTTCCTCACTCAATGCAAATAGACTTTTGTAGTCTTAACTGATTACATGTCGAGTGATCCTTCATCACTCGAAGCTTCTGTACTTAGTTGAATTGTCTGTTGAGTAGCCGTTGAGTGAGCAGCCTTCGCTCAACGCTTATAGACTTAGAGAAATTTTCTGTCTTCTCCTTCTGAAGCTTTGACTGCTTGTTCTTCTGTCAACGCTTCTGCTCTTCTGGCATCGAGTGAACTGCCTTCACTCGATGCTTCTGTACTTGGTGGAATTTCTTCCTGTCTAATAACTAGTCTTCTTGATTGAGGCATTGAGTGAACTGCCTTCATGTAACATTTTTGTCCTTAGCCAGATATCTTGTTGAGTTTGCGTTGACTGAACTACCTTCACTTAATCCTTTTGGACTTAGTGAATTTTTTGTCTGTCCAATAACCAGTATTCTTAATTGAGACATTAAGTGAACTTCCTTCACTCAACGCTTTTGCCGTTAGCTAGATATCTTGTTGAATTTGTGTTGAGTGTATTGCCTTCACTCAATGCTTTTGGACAGTGGATTTTCTTGTTGAGTTGGCGTTGAGTGAACTGGCTTCACTCAACATTTCTGGACTTAGCCAAATTTCTAGTCAGCAATATTATTGCTTTGACTGTTTGTAGTTCTCTCAACGCTTTTGCTCTTCTGACGTCAAGTTAACTTCCTTCACTCGATGCTTCTAGACTTAGCTAGATTTCTGCTTTGCTAGCTTCTTGTCTTGAGTCCAACTAGTATTGTGACCCTGACATCTTGTCTTATCTTGTTATAGTAGACAACCTGTATACACTGAACTTGAACATATATCAAATACAATTATGCACTTAGCATTGATGGTGATGCCTCTTCAAATTCAGGGAACATTGAAGGGCAATATTCCTAACAATCTCCCCTATTTGAAGAAGGCAGAACACATAACAATGCTAAGATACATTAACATAGAAAACATATTAATGAATCAAAATGTGAGCTTGTTCAAAGTTCCCCAGTTTAATGCAGTGACTTGACATGTCAAGTCATTGCACTTCTCATGATACAACATACCACTTAAAAATTCCCTTTCCTCTTTCTAGCTCAACATGTCAAGTTAATGTAATGACTCGACTTGTCAGGTCATTGCTTTCATTGCTCTCCTCATTGCTCTCCTCACATTGCTCTCTTCCCTCTTTCTGGCTTCTTCAATAGTGAAAGTCCACCTAGTGTCAGCTATGTGCACCTATGGGGGGGGGGAATAGGTGACGAGTAGCGCTTTTGCGGAATTTACGAACGTACCTGCACAATAAAAATAAAGAGCACAGTACATAGAATACACAGGCAATTTATAGTGGTTCCCCGACTTGGGTACATCCACTTTCCCCCTTCGACCTATCTCCCCAACAAGGGACGACTCGGTCACTTCTCCAACGGGATTGAAATCCAATCCCTGCACTACCGGAAGGAACCCTTCCACACGTGAGAGTCAACACTCCCACAAAACGGGTTGCACCCAACCCTTACAACACGGAACAATCGTTCCTTTACAACACAATTAAATATAGAAAGTACACGAGATACAAACTTCGTTTGGAGACTACGGTGTTCCTCTTCGTTCGACGACGTGTTCGTGAAGTCAACAAAAAGTTTACAACCTTGGTCTCTCTTGGAAAGGATCTTCCCAAAATCGGCGGCGGCAATCCGAGCGGCGGCTTGGTTCGGGATCGACGGCAACGACGATGCGCGACAGCAGTACTTCTGAGATCCAATCTTCGTTGCAAAGCAAACTAGGTCTACCAACGGTCACTCTAGGATCGGTCGTCTCGATCGATTCGGACGGGGGAGTTTTTCCCGGTCAACAAATCGAGAGACAAGGGATCTCTGGATAGACACGTGAGACTCAAGCTTTGCTAAGCTTCTGTCGCCGGAGATCGGGAAGAAATGCGATCAGCAGCGGCGACGGACTTGCGCGAGCGGCGACGGAGGCAGCAGAGAGATTTCGCGATTTTAGGGTTGCACTCGCTCGGCTTCTTTCTGTCTAGGTATTCCGTTCAAAATACCCGTGTATAAATACTGTAGTTAACTCCAATATGACCGTTTGTGGGACCCACAATAGAAATCCCCAAATCCCGGTCCAGAAATTTAACAGCGGCAGAATCCGGTTCAGGAAGTTCCAGAAAAACGCCAAGTCAAAATCGGTGAGAATCGAAAGTGATTCTCGCCGAGTCGCCGAGAATCAAAGGTGATTCTCGACGATTCGGCGAGAATCAAAGATGATTCTCGTCGAATTTGCCTTGGTTGCACGCACTGCTTTAGGCCAGGTCGAGACGGCGAGAATCAACCAGTGATTCTCGTCGATTCGACGAGAATCACTAGTGATTTTCGCCGATTCTTACTTAGACGCAGAGGTGCTTGCTTAGAAGGTGCTGGATCGAGTTCGGCGAGAATCAACTTCTGATTCTCGACGAATCGGCGAGAATCCCAAGTGATTCTCGCCGAATCGGCGAGAATCACTTGGTGATTCTCGTCGATTCTAACTTAGACGAATTTTCGTCTTTCCACCTATGAGATGCTCCTTGACCCATCCTTGCTCCTTGTCTGCTCCTGCATATTTACAGCCCTGTGCTTGAAAATAAGTGCACTCCAATAGAGAGAGTACACGTAGGCCAACACACTGATCTGCTCAACGAGGAATTACGTCGTGCAGACCCGTGTATATTGACCTACTGCACCCTGACATTGGTGTGCACTTAGCATGGAAAAACTGCAAGCACAACTAGAAGGATTTTATCAAATACATAGTCTATTGACCTTAGCTTGTCTAGGGGCTTCTTCAAATCAGGTACATTGTGGATACAATACCCAACAATCTCCCCCTATTTGAAGAAGCCTAAACCCTACAAGCTAAGGTGAATAGAGCAAATGAGAATGAAAACCATAAACTGAAAAGTGAGTTGAGTGAGTTATCCATTACCAATACCAATTTCTTGGGAGCAAGCTTGGAGCCACCTTAGCCTTAGCCGAGAGGGTAATCTCCCCCTTTTCGGCTTCTACAAATCGGGGTCTGTAGCGTTTTACCCTTTGCTCCCCCTCAGTTCTTGCACGGGCCTGGAGCCTCTGTAGTCTTCATTCCTCATAATTGAGCATCCCCAATTCAATCTTGAAAAGATTGAACTTGGCCTCGTCTAGGGGCTTTGTGAATATATCAGCAATCTGCTTGTCCGTGGGGACATAACAGAGAGAGATATCCTTGTTCTCCACGTGCTCCCGAATGAAGTGGTAGCGTACTTCAATATGCTTCGTTCTGCTGTGCGACACCGGATTGTTGGAAATGGCAATTACACTGGAGGAGTCGCAGTACATGGGTACTTCCTTGAACTGAAGGTCGTAGTCGGCTAACTGGTTTCTGATCCATAGAAGTTGTGCGCAACAGCTTCTTGCCGAGATGTACTCTGACTCTGCTGTGGAGGTTGCAACACAATTCTGTTTCTTGTTGTTCCATGAGATAAGCCTCCTGCCGAGGAATTGACACGTCCCGGAGGTGCTTTTCCTGTCATCCCTGCTCCCTGCAAAATCAGCATCTGAAAAGCCTATTAGCTCGACATCATTGTTTCTCGGGTACCACAAGCCAAGATTAGGAGTACCTTTAAGGTATCTCAGAATTCGCTTTGCAATGACATAGTGAGATTCCTTAGTGTTCACCTGATATCGGGCACAGACACATGTGGAGAACATAATATCCGATCGACTGGCAGTAAGGTAGAGCAGGGATCCAATGATGCTTCTGTATTTGGTTTCATCGAAAGGTTTACCTTTCTCATCCTTATCCAGAGACATGGTGGATCCCATTGGAGTCCTCATAGAGGTGGCACTCTCCATACCGAATTTCTTAAGGAGTTCATTTGTGAACTTCGTCTTAGAGATGAAGATTCCATCCTCAGACTGTTTCACTTGAAGTCCTAAGAAATACTTAAGCTCTCCCATACTGCTCATTTCAAACTTTCCTTACATAAGTTTAGAAAACGTTTTGCAAAGATTGTTGTCCGTTGAGCCGAATATTATGTCATTGACATAGATTTGCACCAGCAAAATCTTGCCTTTGACTTCCCTGAGAAACAATGTTTTATCTATTTTACCTCTGGAGAACTTATTCTCAAGAAGAAAACTAGATAAAGTCTCATACCAAGCTCGTGGAGCTTGTTTCAACCCATATAAGGCCTTATTAAGAAAATAAACGTGATTGGGATAAGTAGGGTCGACAAAACCTGGGGGTTGAGCGACGTATACTTCCTCTTTCAGGTCTCCGTTCAGGAATGCCGATTTCACATCCATTTGATAGACTGTGAATCCTTTGTGTGAAGCATACGCCAGGAACAACCTGATTGCCTCGAGCCTTGCTACTGGTGCGAAGGTCTGGTCGAAGTCAATCCCTTCCTCCTGTCTGTAACCTTGAGCCACCAGCCTGGCCTTGTTCTTTACGATGACACCATGTTCATCCAGCTTGTTTCTGAAGATCCACTTCGTGCCAATCACATTCTGCTTGTATGGTCTGGGAACCAGCGTCCAAACATTGCAACGTTCGAATTGATGTAGTTCCTCTTGCATGGCCAGAATCCATGCCGCATCCTTGTTCGCCTCGTCGAACTTCTTTGGATCAACCTGTGACAGGAAGCTAAGATGCAATACTTCTTTAGCTGTACCTCTTCGAGTTCTGACACCAACACGAGGATCCCCGATGATCTGATCTCTAGGATGATCTCTCACGTGCCGGAGCTCTAGAAGTCTGGCGTCTGGAGCTTCAACTACTTCTTGGGCTTCTCTTTCTTCTAAGAGATTTGTCTCATCTTGATCTTCAACATTTTCAGATGACGTGTAGGTGGAAACTTTGACGTACTTGGGAGCGTCATCTTTAGCGGTCTCATCCAGACTCAGTTGTTCAAGTCTAGCACCTGCATCTTCAATGAATACTACTGGAAGAATTGCTGTTAAGCAAACTTCCTTCATCAAATACAACATTTATTGATTCTTCTACCACTAGGGTTTTCTTATTGAAGACCCTATATGCCCGACTATGGGAACTATAGCCCATGAATATGCCTTCGAAGCATTTTTCACCGAATTTAGTACGCAGGTACTTCCCATTATTCAGTACATAGCATCTGCAACCAAAAATCCTCAAGTAGGACATGGTTGGTTTCCTGCCTTTTAGTAGCTCGTAGGGCGTCTTACGATGATGCTTGTTGATCAATGCTCGGTTTTGTACATGACATGCCGTATTGACACCCTCTGCCCAGAAGTATTCCGGGAGAGAAGCGTCTTTCAACATTGTCGTGCAGGCTTCAATGAGAGTTCTATTTCTCCTCTCCGCAACTCCATTTTTCTGAGGAGTGCGCGGGGAGGAAAACTCATGAAAGATACCTTGTTCTTCACAAAATTCTGTCATTGCACCAGATTCGAATTCTGTTCCATGGTCACTTCTGATTTTGACCACGGAGTAGTTAAATTCGTTCTGAACCTGCTTGACAAAATTAGTGAAGATGTCAAACGTATCTGACTTTCGTTTCAAAAAGAACACCCATGTAAACCGAGAATGATCATCAACTATCACTAGCGTATAGGACTTGCCTCCTAAGCTATGAACTTGCATTGGACCAAACAAGTCCATATGCAAAAGGTAAAGACATCGGGAAGAGTCTTTGTCAGCGATGCTTTTAAAGGTAGCCCGAGTCTGTTTGCCCATCTGGCTTGCAGGACATGGGCTATCTTTGATGCACTTGATACTGGGAGCATCCCTTACCAAGTCCTTAGAAAACAGCATACTAATTGTCTTGAAATTAATATGTGCCAATCTCTTGTGCCATTGTTCAGAAAGAGATGCACTGCCTGTGGCCATAAGGCATACGGGGGTAGATGAATCTAAACTGAGAAAATCTAAACAAAAGATATTTCTGCTCCTAATGCCTGATAATACCGTTTCAGAAGAGGTACGTGAAATTATCAGACATTTATCCTTGCAGAACTTAACGTCATAACCTTTATCACATAACTGACTTACACTGATCAGGTTATGGTTTAACCCTTCAACATAAGCCACGTCGGTGATAGAGATTATACCGTTGGAAATCATACCATAACCTCTGGTGACTCCTCGATCTGACCCTCCAAAGATGACTTTGGGTCCATTCTCGACTGGAGTGTAATCACGCAGTAGGCTTCTTGTCCCGGTCATGTGCCGGGAGCATCCACTGTCCAAATACCAGATCGACGTTTTGGTGGCCTTTGGACATTCCTGCAAAACAAAATTAATTTTCCTTAGGAACCCAATCGAACTTGGGTCCTAGATTCTTGGTTAGCACACTCCCCCTCGGTTGGTTAACCCTACGAGTGGTCGGTCTCGCATTGCTAACATGGGGAGTCTCGTAGTTCCTTGGATTAAACCAACAATCCACGGCAAAGTGACCGACTTTGCCACAGCACCAACAGTCAAATCTGTTGTACCTCTTCCTAGGCTCCTGCCTTACCCTGGGAACGGTGGGTACTGCTGGGGCCTTGGATCTGGAGGTGGAGGCCTCATGGTGACAACAGTCGCATGACTTTGTCACCTTCTGTATAACAGGCTTGGCTTTTGGTGCCTGCTTTCCATTATGGCCGCTAGAGAACGGACCATAATTTCCTATGTGGATTTCCTCATAAGGTGCCTTGAAGGCACTCTCACCGAAGTTCCGGGGAAAGTTCCAACCGTCATACCGGCTCTTTGGCTTTGCAACCGAGGGCCGGAAATGATGCCCAAATGTTGACTCAAAGTCGTGTTGGTTGCAAGGAAAGCCATGCTTTCTGAACGCAACAGGACTAAGAGGAGCCTTACCCTTTTCATCAGCAGAGGCCTTCTTGGCGGCCTTATTCTTCCTCTGGTTCTTGTTTCTCCTAGATGAAGAACCAGATACCCCTATATGCCCCAAGCCAGCTCCTTTGGCCTGAGCAGAGAAGGTATCAACGACTGGAAGAACTGTTTTTGGCATGGAGAAGCTCTTGACGAGCTTCCTTTCTGCCGCAAGTAGTTCTTCCAACTTGTCGACTTCCTCCTGCTTTAGATCAAGGAGCTTCAAAGACTCTGAATGCTTGGAAGTCAGGTCAAGGTGTTCCTGTCGGAGAGAGATCAAGCTAGTGACCTCTTCCCTTAGGGATACACACTCACCCTTAAGGAATTTTACTTCCTTCTTCTCAGCCTTCCGTCTCTTTCGGCACTCATCGAAAGTGTTGAGCAGAAGCTCATACTTCTCGAGGAGCTCAGCTTCACGGGCTGAAGGGCCATCCTCAGGTTCATCATCCTGAGACTCAGGATCAGAGTCGGAGTCGGAGAGAGGGGTGTGAGCTTTTACCTTCCCAGTAAATGGGGGACATTCTCCTTCTGAGTCGGAGCGACCCACCAGCCCGAAGTAGGCTTCCTCATCATCACTGGAGTCTGAGGAATCAGACTCACTTAGTGTCTTTGGCCTTCTTGCGATGTAGCTCCGCTCCTTCTTCTTATCTCTGGAGGATTTGAGCTCCTCTTCTTTCCCTTTTTCTCTTTTGCTTTGATGGCAGTCGGCCACGACGTGTCCTGACTTATTGCATCCAAAGCAAATAATATCAGAAGAACGATGTTTGTTAGGTTTAGATGCATACCTGTCATAAGTATAATTTTTCTTCTGATGCCTGGAGGAGGAGCTGTCTTTCTTTCTTTGATTCCTCATCTTGAGGAACTTCTTGAACTCTCGGGTGATGAGGGAGAAATCCTCCTCCGACAGCTCTGAGCCAGAGGAGCATGGTTCAGAGTCCTCCTCCTCTTCCTTATTCCTCGCATGGTATGACATCGCACCCTTGCCCTTTCTGGAGTAACTAGCTTTTAGGGCCACAGTCTTTTCTTTTGCAGCAGCCTTCTCTGCTTCTTCCTCTGCCTTCCTGGTGTTCAGCTGAAGTTCATAGGACATCAGCTTCCCAAACAGGATTTGTGGATCAGTTTCTGCTAGTCTGCCAAATTCTCTGATGGCGCAGATCTTTGTGTCCCATTCCTTAGTAAGGGACCTAAGGAATTTGTCATTGAGTTCACCATTGGTGAACACTCTTCCGTAGCCCTTGAGGGCCTTGACAATCTTTAGGAAGTTCTCGTATGTGACTCCGATCTCTTCCTTAGGCCCTTGCCTGAAGGCCTCATATTTTTGGTTCAGGAGGGATCTCTGATCATCCCTCACTTCATCTGTGCCCTCCATTAGGATGATCAGGCACTGCCAGATCTCCTGAGCAGTCCTGCAGTTGCTGAAATTTTGCATCATGGAATCATCAACTGCGCTCACCAGAATGTTTCGTGCCTTCTTGTCCAGTCCCACGAGCACCATCTCGTCTTTGTCCATTTCAGAAAGTGTCTTCGGCACCTTCTTGGTGGGATCGATGGTGGAGGCCTTGGTGGGGACATAAGGTCCCTCTTCCACGATCATGAAGAGTCGAGGATCGACTGCTTCCATGTAAAACCTGATTCTTTCCTTCCAGATCGGAAAGTTTATCCTGGTGCATACTGGGATCTTGCCGGAGAACTTGAGCCCGTCCATAGTAGATATTTGTCCTCTTCTTGACACTAGGGGCAGGATTCAACTCAAGGTGTTGACCTTTTTGATGAGTAACCTCCCTCTGATACCACTTGAAAGTCCACCTAGTGTCAGCTATGTGCACCTATTGGGGGGGGAATAGGTGACGAGTAGCGCTTTTGCGGAATTTACGAACGTACCTGCACAATACAAATAAAGAGCACAGCACACAGAATACACAGGCAATTTATAGTGGTTCCCCGACTTGGGTGCATCCACTTTCCCCCTTCGACCTATCTCCCCAACAAGGGACGACTCGGTCACTTCTCCAACGGGATTGAAATCCAATCCCTGCACTACCGGAAGGAACCCTTCCACACGTGAGAGTCAACACTCCCACAAAACGGGTTGCACCCAACCCTTACAACACGGAACAATCGTTCCTTTACAACACAATTAAATATAGAAAGTACACGAGATACAAACTTCGTTTGGAGACTACGGTGTTCCTCTTCGTTCGACGACGTGTTCGTGAAGTCAACGAAAAGTTTACAACCTTGGTCTCTCTTGGAAAGGATCTTCCCGAAACCGGCGGCGGCAATCCGAGCGGCGGCTTGGTTCGGGATCGACGGCAACGACGATGCGCGGCAGCAGTACTTCTGAGATCCAATCTTCATTGCAAAGCAAACTAGGTCTACCAACGGTCACTCTAGGATCGGTCGTCTCGATCGATTCGGACGGGGGAGTTTTTCCCGGTCAACAAATCGAGAGACAAGGGATCTCTGGATAGACACGTGAGACTCAAGCTTTGCTAAGCTTCTGTCGCCGGAGATCGGGAAGAAATGCGATCAGCAGCGGCGACGGACTTGCGCGAGCGGCGACGGAGGCGGCGGAGAGATTTCGCGATTTTAGGGTTGCACTCGCTCGGCTTCTTTCTGTCTAGGTATTCCGTTCAAAATACCCGTGTATAAATACTGTAGTTAACTCCAATATGACCGTTTGTGGGACCCACAATAGAAATCCCCAAATCCCGGTCCAAAAATTTAGCAGCGGCAGAATCCGGTTCAGGAAGTTCCAGAAAAACGCCAAGTCAAAATCGGTGAGAATCGAAAGTGATTCTCGCCGAGTCGCCGAGAATCAAAGGTGATTCTCGACGATTCGGCGAGAATCAAAGATGATTCTCGTCTAATTTGCCTTGGTTGCACGCACTGCTTTAAGCCAGGTCGAGACGGCGAGAATCAACCAGTGATTCTCGTCGATTCGACGAGAATCACTAGTGATTCTCGCCGAATCGGCGAGAATCACTAAGTGATTCTCGTCTATTCTTACTTAGACGCAGAGGTGCTTGCTTAGAACTTGCTGGATCGAGTTCGGCGAGAATCGACTTCTGATTCTCGACGAATCGGCGAGAATCCCAAGTGATTCTTGCCGAATCGGCGAGAATCACTTGGTGATTCTCGTCGATTCTATCTTAGACGAATTTTCGTCTTTCCATCTATGAGATGATCCTTGACCCATCCTTGCTCCTTGTCTGCTCCTGCATATTTACAGCCCTGTGCTTGAAAATAAGTGCACTCCAATAGAGAGAGTACACGTAGGCCAACACACTGATCTGCTCAACGAGGGATTACGTCGTGCAGACCCATGTATATTGACCTACTGCACCCTGACATTGGTGTGCACTTAGCGTGGAAAAACTGCAAGCACAACTAGAAGGATTTTATCAAATACATAGTCTATTGACCTTAGCTTGTCCAGGAGCTTCTTCAAATCAGGTACATTATGGATACAATACCCAACAAATAGGCATTCATCTATTGAGGGTGGAGAAGGATCATGGCTCTTATTGCACCCCACACAATTTCATCTATAGGCATTCTCTTGGTCCTTTTGACCATCATGCTCAGGAATTCCTCAACCAATAGGGTGGATGGAATGACCTCATCCTGAGTCGAATCATGTGAATGCTCCCCTTCAACTATAGCATTATTTTTTGGAAGAACAACATTCTTGTCCAACACTGTATTCTTCTCTACTGATTCAGCTGATCTTACTGAAGTGTTAACCTAGCAAGTTAATGTGTTAACTGCTATATATCCATCTAGCCTTGCAAAAGACATACTTTAACACATAGGCAGATTGACTTCATTATGAATTGAAAACAAAAAACTATAATCATGTAGATATATAACTAAAACACTTATCGTATATTGGTCATCCAACATTAAGCATTCCTAACTATATTTTGAAAGAATTGGATTGTTAGTGAAGATATCAGCAACCGGATTGGCATTGATGTGCGAATAGAAAAAGAGAAATCGAAATTTGGACAATAACAAAGTTTTTATTTCCAAAAAATGAGTCTATTATAAAGTTATGGCCCCCTTGTTATAGAATGGAGGAGAAGAGAGAGAATATAAATAAGTAATGTGGGACTAAGTACATTTGTGGGACTAGCAGCTAAACAAAATCCAGACTGCATAGGTCGCACGGTTAGATAAGGAGGTTTAACCGCCCTACCATACTGATAAGAGAAGACAAGTCGCCAAACCAGACCGCAAGATCGCATGGTCTCCAAGCTGCTGGAGAGAAGCCGCCAGACCGCTCGGTCTCCAAGCCACTGGAGAGAAGCCGCCAGACCTCCCGGTCTCCAAGCCACCCAAGTGAAGCCTATAGACCGCCCGGTCTCCATATTGCAACACTCCCCCTCAAGCTGGAGCATATATATCAATAATGTCCAGTTTGTCGCAAATGTGAAAAAAGGAAGCAGACACGGGCTTGGTCAAGATATCTGCCAACTCATTGTCTGAAGTAACAAATGGAGTACAAATCTGTTTCTTCAAGATCTCTTCCCTAATGAAATGATAGTCAACTTTGATGTGCTTTGTTCTCTCATGAAATACTGGATTTTTGGAGATATATATAGCGGCCTTATTGTCGCAGAACATAGGTAGGGGATGATTGTAGACTTCTCCTAAGTCCAGCATAAGGGCACGTAACCACTTTAACTCACAAGTGGTTGACGTCATACTCTGATATTCAACTTCTGCACTAGACCGGGAGACAACAGATTATTTCTTTCTCTTCCAGCTCACTAGGTTTCCTCCCACGAATGTGCAAAAGCCTGATGTGGACTTGCGTTCACCTTTATAGTTAGCATAGTTAGAATCTGAGTAGGCTTCAACCTTTAAATGACCATTTCTCTGAAACAGTAGTCCCTTGTCAGGTGTCGCTTTAACATATTCCAATATCCTCAGGGCAGAATGTAGATGGCACTCTATAGGATCTTGCATGAACTGGCTAACCTTGCCTACATCATAGGAGATGTCGAGTCTTGTTATAGTGAGATAAATGAGTTTTCCCACCAGACGCATGTTGTAACTCCCCTATCCATCACATAGCATATAGCAGTAGGTCCGGCCGGGGCCTGACGCCATATACCACAGACAGACCAAAGGGTTATGAAATGAAACCCTCCTTCCAATAACAAACGTCCTACACAGAGCACATTCTAGCGGAAGCATTTTAAATGTTGCAAAGAAAGAACACAGCCACAGCATGAATGTCCACCAAAAATAACCCAAAAGGAATGAGGGTACAAAATACACAAAGTACTTGGCATTATGGCCTTACAAGAGTTTACTTATACAAATAGTGTCTTCCAAACATCGGCACGCAGGCTGGTCACACATGAGAATAAAAGTAAACATTAGCATATGCCTTCGAGGGTCGGCTCAGCAACAAGGGCTTTTGCTCGCTATTTGCCACTAGGCTTCGCAGCACCTGCAATAAACAATCCATCGCAGCGGTGGCAAACAAAAGCAATGGTCAACTAAAGTTGACCAAATTATAACGACCCCACCCCTTTACTCGGGGCGGCGATGCTCCTTCCCTGCACTTTATTAGCATAGTCAAACAATATAGTGTAGATACACTTCACCACAGGCGTAGGCACGCACGACCGCACACACCCCGTACTCTCAGGGAACATTCTCGGTGAACCCGATCAAATCCGCGGTCCACCACCGCCCCTTGGATGGAAATTCTCGTGAGTATTTAAGTCTTTCCGGCCTAATCCTAAGACCCTCCATCTATGTCAATGGCAAGTACCACGTACCTTAGGTCTCTTTAACCGAACGACATAGAGCATGTATGGTTTCACCTAACTCATTGCTCACACCGCAACGTCAATTTAAGCCATATGCGCGGGTAAAGCTTCCCCGAGTCCCAAATCTACCACACAAATTTTACATAACCTAGTTATGTGCAAGTTGGCTCCTAGGCCACCAAGATGACAGAATCACGCTTTTGCCCAGTTTTTCAGGTGCAACTTGGAGTTAGTCCCCAAGATTCCCTATTGCAATCTATCACGTAGAAAACCCGAAAACAACCATCGGCGCGGAGTCTTCTCCGGCCATTCATGCAATGAAACATCACCGATCTAGACCAACTTGTCCGGGTAGGCTTCACACACCATGCTTATGTTCATTCTTCAATTCCGGACTCTATATGCAAAACAATGGGGACTATTTATATCTACCCGAAGGAACACCTCACACTCACTGCATATTAGCGAGAGCGGGTTTCCTGTGCAGAAAGGAAGAGGACTTTACATGTCCAAGACGAGAATCGTTACCCTTGGTTTTCTCTTTGGCGCCATGAAGATCTAGACAGATAAAAAGCACTGCAACGGCCTTGCCTCCATAGATCTGGACTCGGCTTGCGATTTGGGGCTCTGAAGCTCCTCCGGCGGCCGGATCTCTCCTTCTCTTTCTCTCCCCTCTCTCTAAAGTTTTTAGAAAGAGAAAACTCAAAGAGGAATGAGGGTTTTAAACCATATTCCCGGCCTTAACTCAGCAAGGACCAGCCTGGGCCCTTGGATCCCAATCGAAGGAAACGAACGACCACGATTCGCACTTAAAACCAATATCCGGGGTCGAACACAGCTTGTGACACGCCCGTGTCCAAGGCTGTGTGCCTCAATCGATGTTGAAACTGTCGCATCCCGACCAGGACACGGGCTTAGACATGCCTGTGTTAACCTTGACATGCTTGTGTCAATCAGTACATGCTCGTGTTGCGGGGCGTGTTCCTCAATCGACACAGGACCAAAAACAACCCAAAGAGGACACGGGTTCTCGACACTCCCGTGTTAATTTTGAAACACCCGTGTCAACCAGAGCACGCCTGTGCAGCAGGTCGTGTTCCTCACGCGACACGGCCCGACTAATATCCTGAGCAAGACACGGCCTTGGACACACCCGTGTCTCAGGCCGTGTTCGCTGTCTCGAGTGCATTTCGTCGACCACTCGTTAAGTTCGTCGAACCCGAGCAAGACACGGATCTAGACACACCCGTGTCCCAGGTCATGTGACCCTTACCAGGCACCAAACTTGGTTCTAAACACTGCTCGTCCATCTTTTGAGTTTCGGGGTGTTAGAATTCTCTCCCTCTAAAGAGAATTTCATCCCGAAATTATAGAAAGGAAGAGATACTCGAAACTTAAATGGTATCTGAGTGGAATAACTTTGGGTACTCCTCCAGCATGGTCTGCTCGCGCTCCCATGAGAGCTCCTCCCGACCGCAGTTGTCCCAACTGGCCTTGACCATCCTGATGTCTTTGTTACGCACTCGCTTAATTGCAAGTCCTCAATGCGAATGGGCTTGACCTTCGTCTTCAACCTATTATCAACCGGTACTTGATCGACCGCAATCACTTGCGAAGGCTCTTGCACTGCCTTCCACAACACCGATATGTGGAATACATTATATAGACCACTTAGTTCCACTGATAGCTTTAATCAATAAGCTGCTTCGCCAATTCGCTCCAGAACCTCAAACGGTCCAAGGTACCTCGGGCTTAGCTTCTTCAAGCATCGTACCCGTTAGACGCCCTTGAACGACTTAATCTTCAAATACACCCAGTCGCCAACAGCAAACTCAATGTTCCTATGCTTGGCATTATAGTATTTAGCTTGCCGGTCCTGAGCGATTAGCAATCGCTCTCGAATAGTTCATACCAACGAAGTTGCATCTTCCACTTCTTGCCGCTTGTACAGCTTCGACTCTCCCATTTCCAACCATGACAACGATGTGCGACATCTCCTACCATAAGGGCCTCAAAGGGCGCCCTTTGAATGCTCGCTTGGTAGCTATTGTTATAAGCAAATTCCACCAAGTACAGGTGATCCTCCCACTGCTTCCCAAAATCCAAGACCCATATGCAAAGCATGTCTTCCATCGTCCTGTTGACTCTCTCGGTCTGACCATTCGTCTGCGGATGAAAGGCCGTGCTGAACCTCAGCTTGGTTCCCAACATTTGTTGCACCAACCTCCAGTCATTGGATGTGAACCGCCCATCTCGATGACTCACGATGCTGTGAGGCACATCGTGAAGTTGAACAATGTTATCCACATAGAGTTTTGTCAATTTCTCCGCTGAATCATCCTTTCTATTCAGAATGAAGTGTGACACCTTTGTCAATCAATCTACGATCACCCAGATGGCTTCATTTCCCTTCCACGACCTTGGCAACCATGCATAAAGGCCATTGAAATCTCATCGAACTTCCACTCCGGAATCGGCAAGGACTTCAAGAAACCTCCAGGCTTCTAGCACTTCGCCTTCACTAAGGCGCACGTTTAACACTTCGCCACATAAAGTTCCATGTCCTTCTTAAGTCATGGCCACTAGAATAACTTCTTCATATCACGGTACATCTTCGTGCTCCCTGGGTGAATCGAGTACTTGGTATGATGAGCCTCGTACATCAATTCCACCCACAGTTTAGCCACATTTGGGACCCACAGACGATTGTCCTTCCATAACAATCCATCCACAACATCAAATTGGGAATTTGACCTATCCAGAGCCTCAACCATGATTTGCTTCATGTTGCAATCCAAATTCAGATCCTACCGAATCTGATCAGCTAGGTCATACTGAACTTCTGTCTAGTTCAATTGCGCTTTGGCACTAGTCTGCTTGTCAACACAAGAGATCTCTAATACCTCTAACTCCCGAATCAAACTCTCGTCATGAACCAACAACCAGATGGCTTGCGCAGGGGCCCTGCGACTCAATGCATCTGCAACTGTATTGCCTTTCCCAGGTACATAATGAATCTTGAATGTGTAGTCCCCCAGGAACTCTATCCATCTCCGCAGCCGCATGTTTAGATCCTTTTGATCCAATAAGTACTTCAGGTTCTTGTGGTCGGTATAGATATCGACCTTCACACCGTACAGGTAATGCCTCCACAGCTTCAGGGCAAATATCATGGTCGCTAACTCCAAGTCATGGACCGGATAATTCCTCTCATGAACCTTTAGCTGATGCGAGCCATAAGCTATTACACTTCCATACTGCAGTAGAACACAACCCATTCCACTGCCTGAAGCATCACTATAGATCTCAAAGCCTTCGGTCCCACTCGGAGAACTTAGGACAGGCGCCGTGGTCAACCAACTTTTCAACTCTTCAAAAGCTTGTGCGCACTCAGGCATCCAAACAAACTTCTGCTCTTTCCTCGTCAGAGTCGTGAGGGGTAACGCTATCTGTGAGAAGATCTCCACGAAGCGCTTGTAATAGCCGACAAGCCCCAGAAAACTCCGGACTTCCGCTACCGTAGACAGCACAGGCCACTCCCGTATAGCAACTATCTTCGCCAGATCCACCGCAATTCGCTCTCCACTAACTATGTGACCAAGGAATGCTACCGAGGACAACCAAAACTCGCATTTGGAGAACTTGGCGCATAGTTTGTTCCTCCTCAGCATCTCCAACACCAAATGCAGATGTTTAAAGTGATCCTCCTCACACTGCGAGTACACCAATATATCGTCGATAAAGATGATCACGAAGTGGTACAGGTACTCTTTGAAAGTTTTGTTCATCAGATCCATGAACACGGATGGCACATTAGTTAGCCCAAATGGCATGATGGTAAACTCATAATGCTCATATCTCGTGCTGAAAGCTGACTTGGGGATATCACTTTCTCTTATCCTCAGCTGATAATATCCGGATTTAAGATCCAATTTCGAGTACACCGATGACCCGACTAATTGATCGAACAGATGATCAATCCTAGGGATCGGGTACTTGTTCTTCTCCGTTAACTTGTTCAGCTCTAGATAATCGATACATAGTCGCAAGCTTCTGTCCTTCTTCTTAACAAAAAGGACCGGAGCGCTCCAAGGCGACAAACTTGGACGCACATAACCCTATTCCAATAGCTCTTCAAGTTGAACCTTCAGCTCCGCCATCTCTTTAGGCGCTAACCGATACGGGGAGCGTGATACAGGTTTGGCACCTGGCACTAGCTCAATAGTGAAGTCAATCTCCCGCTGAGGTGGGGCTCTAGGGAGATCGCCAGGGAACACATTAGGGTACTCGGATACCACCAGGATGCTGTCCAAAGCAGGCTTAGGCTTCGAATCCTCCACTAGTCTGAAGAACAACTCTGCACCAGCACGAACCGCCTTAACCACCTGAAGAGCAGACATCAAAGTCTTCTCGAACCTTTCAAGCCTGCAAATGTTGTCTCACGACCAATTCCCTATTTGACCTCCTTGCAATTGCAATCAATGTATGCCTGCTGCTCCGCGAGCCAGTCCATACCAAAAGTAACATCGAACTCCACTAGCGGTAGTAACGACGCTTGCAAGTCGAACTCCTGACTCCCAATTCGTATCTTTACGCCACATACTCTATCCGCGCGCATTGAACACCCATTTTGCAACAAAACATCCAGTTTGTCCTTTGCCATCAAAGAAGGTACTCCGATGCGCGATATAAATCCTTCGGACAAAAAGGAGTGTGAAGCTCCCGTATCAAAGAGTGCTCTCGCCGGATTATCAAAAATCAAAACAAAGCCTAATGCAAACAGTAATAAGCTAACATACGCAAGGTAACAAGTATTTAAAGCTAACTTGCTATAAATTTAAATTGTACATGTCACCACATCAGCTTGCTTTATGGCCTCCTGCTGGCCAAGGTTATAGACTCTAGGTTGAGCTGGAGCATAGTGGGATGCGGTTGACTCCACTGCCTTGCCCTTCTCCTCATAGGTTGCTCCCGGCTTCCTCTCGGACTTTGGACGTCCGCTCCAACTATCTCGGGAAAAGTGTCTCGGCTTTCTAGAGTTATAGCATGCGCCCGGGGTTCGGCCTGTAGTTGCCCCCGAAGCACCGGAAGAAGGGGTTGGACCCAAAGTCCTAGACTTCTTATAGAACTTACGAAACCCAGACTTTGAAATAGTCGGCACCTTGAACTCTGTCTTCTTAGTACCAGAGTCTTTCTTTGCTTGCGCATTCCTCAGATCTTTCTCCAAAGACCGGGCCATATTGACCAGGATCAAGAAGCCCTGTGTTATAGGCCCCGAGAGCAGTAGCCTTAGCTCATCCCTCAGACCCTCATAAAAACGGTTTGTCTTACGCTCCTCATCAGCAAATGTAGAGCTAGCGTACCGACCCAATCGTGTAAATTCATGGAGATACTCGTCCACGCTACTCACTCCTTGTGTAAACTTCTGGAATTCATTCTCCATCGCGATCCTCTGAGCCGAGGGAAGGTACCTTGCCAAGAATAGTCTCGAAAATTCTTCCATCGAGACGTCCGTGAGTTTCCTTCCCCTTAGGTGATGTAGCTCTAAACCTTCCCACCACAGCCTTGCATCTCCGTCCAACAGGAAAGTAGCTATGGTGGTCTTCTGCCACTCCTCTATTTCTGTAGATGTCAAGACTCTCTTTACTCAGGAGAGCCAATCCTCAGCTTGGGATGGGATTCCAGTCCCCGAGAACACTAGAGGATTGAAGCCCATAACGTGCTTGAGTTATTTTTCGGTTGCTCTTCTACGTACCAATGGCTCCACCACCACTTGCTCCACCCTTCTCGGTCCCGCTGCTTGAAGCGGTACCTGCTCCACTATAGGGGCAGGCTGCTGTATTGGTCTTGCAGGCAGTGCATTTATCATAGTGAACACCGTTTCAGCAACCAATCTTATGGTTTCTGCTGAGGGAGGTGTTACAGGCACATTATTCGGTGCACTACTTGCCTCAAAAACAGGGCATTCTGACAGCCCTGCACCACTTCTGGTCACCTATAGTCGTACAAAACACCATTAAGTGACCAAACAACATCGCAAAGAGCAATTATAGGAACACGCAGGTTCCTTAAACATGTGTATTTTCATTCCTAAGTGGAAATTCATGGGTTCTTTTAATGTTATAACGATGACGCACACACATGTGCTCACCACCACTTAAAAGAATTTGTCCACGAATTCATTTAAGCATGACTGAAATCGGTATTCTGATACCAAATTGTAACACCCATATCTGTCACATAGCATATAGCAGTAGGTCCGGTCGGGGCCCAATGCCATATACCACAGACAGACCGAAGGGTTAAGAAATGAAACCATCCTTCCAATAACAAACGTCCTACACATAGCACATTCTAGCGGAAGCATTTTAAATGTTGCAAAGAAAGAACACAGCCACAGCATGAATGTCCACTAAAAAATAACTCAAAAGGAATGAGCATACAAAATACACAAAGAACTTGGCCTTATGGCCTTACAAGAGTTTACTTATACAAATAGTGTCTTCCAAACATCGGCACGCAGGCCGGTCACACATGAGAATAAAAGTAAACATTAGCATAGGCCTTCGAGGGCCGGCTCGGCAATAAAGGCTTTTGTCCGCTATTTGCCACTAGGCTCCGCAGCACCTGCAATAACCAATCCAACGCAGCGGTGGTAAACAAAAACAATGGTCATCTAAAGCTGACCAAATTATAACGACCCCGCCCCTTTACTCGGGGCGGCGATGCTCCTTCTTTGCACTTTATTAGCATAGCCAAACAATATAATGTATATACACTTCATCACAAGCATAGGCATGCACAGCCACACACACCACGTGCTCTCAGAGCACATTCTCGGTGAAACTGGTTAAATCTGTGGTCTCACCACCACCCCTTGGACGACAAATCTCGTGAGCATTTTATTCTTTCTGGTCTAAGCCTAAGACCCTCCATCTGTGCCAACGGCAAGAATCACGTATCTTAGGTCTCTTTAATCGAACGACATAGAGCGGGTACGGTTCCGCCTAACCCATTGCTCCCACCGTAACGTCAATTTAAGACATATGTGTGGGTCAAGCTTCCCTGAGTCCCAAATCTACCACACAAATTTTACATAACCCAGTATCTCCCCCTATTTGGGTGAGGTCACTAATAGACTCAAAATAAAAACATGAAGAAAACAAAGCAGGAAAAAGATATATCTGGCATAGATAATTAACACATGCAGTAGATATATTTACACAAAAGCTTTGTTTAGACAACATGAAATAGTTTAAGATAGAAAAACAGAAATAAAATGTTTCATATTTCACTTCTTCTGCTTCTTCTCCTGATTCTTTACATCCTTGCCCTTGTCTCCTGGCTTGGTGAAGATTATTTCCCTGTTTGGATTTAAAGCTTGTTCCATAGTCATTGTCATGTCAGTAGCCCCTATAATCTTCAGAGATGTAGCTCTAGGGACCACTGCTTCAGGATGTCATTTCATATAATCATCAACATTAAAAATTTTGTTAGCCTTTTCAAACCTTTTCACTTCTTCTCTCTTGTATTTTGACATTGTAGTGTATTCAGAAATATCCTTCCCTTCAGCCTTTGCCTTGTTAATCATAGAGAGGCCTACTAGTTACTGGAACCTGGCCATTTTAGCTGTGTTGGCTGTTTCTAGATCTTCATAAGGAACATGAGGAGAGGGTGGTCTTTAGGACTTTCAGCTTGTTGGCGTTGTTGCTGCTTATGTTGTTTTTGTTGTTGTTGATGTTACTTTCCTGAGGGTTGTTGCCTGTGCTGGCTTTTTTCATGATGAGATCTCCCTTGATGTCTTTGATATGTGTGAATGGGGGCAGATCTTTGAGAACTAAAACCAGAAGCACCAGCTGCAGGAGGAGGAGGAGGTGGTGGATCTTTTCTATACCTTTGAACTGGTGGAGGAGAGTACCTTCTACTCTTCTTCCTTTCCTTTTGCTGATTCTTAGATAGCCACATCCATGCTGGCATCCCTTTGTATGGAGTTATCTTTTGAATAATATAGTAAGGGGTGTCATTGTTTGGATTAGGCTTAGGAGCAGGAGGAGGAGGAGCTTTTCTTTTCTTTGACACTTGCTTCTTCTTCTTTGTATCCTTCTCATCTGAATCCTCATCCTCATCTTCATCATCATCATTGTCAGAACCCTGAGGGTTATCATATAGATCATCCAGAGCTTTCAAGGCTTTAGCAGAAATAGCAGGCTTTTGGTGAGCAGGAGTAGGAGTTGTAACAAGAGTTGGAGTTTCAGCAGGAGTTGGAGTTTCAGCAGGAGTTGGAGGAGAAGCTACACAAAAATCAGAACTAACTTGGGCAGAGCTTTCAACTGCTGCCTTATTTTCATTTGCAATATCAGCAAAGATCAGTTCATCTAGATCTGGCATGGGAGATTCATCCATTACAAAAGTTGGTGCTGAAGGTATTATTGGGAAAGAGAGAATAGCTACTACTTCTGGAGGTGGAGTGATTGCTGACTGTGCTATAGCAAAACTGTCCTTAAGTTGCTTAGAAACTTCTAAAGAGACGGGGGAAGTGTATGGTATAATAGCCAAGGATGGCTTAGTAATCTCAGCTGGAAGGTAATGCAAATGTACAGTATCAAAAATGCTCAACAAATTTTCTAAATTAACTGTGGGATTAAGAATGAAATCACCAACAGTGTTAGGCTCTTCAGAGTATGATTCATCAAAATCCATATCAGTTTCAATAAAGTCAATCAAATCTTTATCTATGTATTTTGTACATTCTGATGCTGGAGCTATAGCTGGAGCATCTACTGCTGGAGCTGGAGCTGAAGCCTCTGGAGTTATAGCTGCTGCTTCATCATCAGGCATCTCCCCCTACGGGTTTCAGTTGGAACTGAGGCCAGGCCCCTAGCTGAGGATGGGGCAGCAGTAAGAGCAGAGATTTTGTCAGAGAGAGAGGAGATGGTGGTAGCAAGAGGTGTAATAGCCTCTGCTATAGGGACTTGAGGAGGGGAGTGATTATGGAAATGATAGAAGATATGGTGGAGTGGTCCAATAATGGAGTGGTAGATGGTGTTGCAGAAGGTGTAGAAGTGGGAACTATGGGAGGGATAGAAAATGGAGCATCAAGTATGTGAACATCTGGAGGGATGGTAGATGTTGATGGGGATGGATGTGTGGTATCTTGCATTATGAGATGTTGGTGGAGTAGGAACATGAGTATGTTGTTGTGATTGTGGTGTTGAAGAGATAATGGGAGAGGAAGGGATTTGTGTTTGTTGGAAGGGGGGCTGGAAGAGATGGTGGTGTTGGATGAATCTCTTCAGCAGGTGGGGGAGTGGCTTTAACAGTCCTGATGACTTAAGAAGCTGGGGTGGAAGAGGTAGAAGCCTTGGTTGGCTTGGTTATCATCCTCTCCCACTTTCCAAATAAGGCACAAGTTAGCCTTTTTCTGGCATTGATGAATATGGTCTGGGAGACCAGTGATTCACCAGCCTTCTCTTGTAAAAAGATCCCTAGGATCCTTGCAAAGCAAACTTCCTTTTTATTGTTCTTCTTCTTTATCAAATCAAAAAGAATATGTGCCCAATCTACCTGTTTCTTATTGATGATTGCGCACATGACTAGAAACTGGTGTCTAGTGATGTAATCATGGGCAGTATGTTTCCCAAGCAGAAGCTTTCCAACAAAATCTGCCAAAAACTAATAAGGGGCAGAGAGGTGTTTCTTCAAGAGTTTGTTAGGGTTATCTCCAGTATAACCCATGAGGCTCAGCATCACGTCAAATTCCTCTATTTAAATCTCCAGTTCCTCTTCTCCATTCCTTAATCCAAAAAATTTAGTTCAGATTACGGGAGTTAAGGAGACGGAGTTACTCGCAATAGTGCCTGTCATTGTATTCTCCACTGTTGGTGATAGGGTGTAGACCCATTCTCTGATTTCAGTGCTGTGTAATTTTATTCTTCTAGTCATCATGGTTTTGAGTTCTTGTTTTTCTGTCCTACTGTCTTAGAGATCTTTTCTACTGTTTGTTTGTCATTTACTTTTTCTTTCTCTTTAGCAGATACAAATTTTATTGGAATTGATAAAATGTTCTTCCTGAGAATGGGTGGCAAACCTGATGGAGCACCTAAGCCTTGCTTGTCATTAAGTCTGGCATTAACAGTACTTGTGATATCCATCAGCTTGAGGCTTCTCCAATTGAGAGTTTCCTCAAGTTGTTTGGCCTCACAAAGCTCAGTTTTTAGTGAGATTATCTTTTCATTTGCTAAGGTTAGTTCATCTTTTAACCTAATGTTTTCATATTGAACATCCTCTAAGTTTCCTAATTTTTCTCTAAGAATTTTAATTTCTTTTTCAGAGTTAATCAAATCTATGCACATTAATTTGAAATCAGATTTAAATGTTTCAGAGCTGTAGTTAAAAGAGGACATTACCTGATCTGCCTCTAATTCAAACACTCCTTCATCTTCAGATTCCTCTTCTTCTAAGTGACTTCTGGAGGCATCAATTGCCATGAGGCAAACCTCCTTTGCTCTCACTTCTTCCTCATCTTCACTGGAGCTTGAAGATGTTGACTCATCTTCTATCTAACTCCAGGTCTCAGCCACAAAGCTCTTTTCCTTCTTCTTGTGCTTGCTGGAAGAGGGTTTGCTAGTGTGCTGTCTTCTAGTTTCCTTCTCTCTTCTCTTCTCTTTCTTCTGGTTCTCTGGACACTCAGAGAGGAAATGCCCAGGCTTTCTGCATTCATAGCACACAACTTCTTTGGTTGGTGTCTTGTCATATTTTGGCTTGTCATCTTTTCTTACTGACTTTCTCCTGAAATCCTTTCTGAACATCTTGAAGAATCTCTTAGCAAAGAGTCTCATAAGCTCTTCATTTGATGTTGTAGTCTCTGTCTCTTCAGTGGCTATGAAAGGAATACTTTGCTCTCTTCTGGCTGCTGGAGGTGTTCTTTGTTCAGCTGCATCCCTGGTCTTTATTAGCTGCTCATATGACTTCAGTTTACCTAATAGAGATTCAGTTGAAATCTTATTCAGGCATCTGGCCTCCTTGATGGGCCAGATTCTTATATCCCATGAGCTTGGGAAGCACATCAGGATCTTGTCATTCACTTTAGTAATAGTGATGTCCTTATCCAAGATTTTCAGCTCATTGATAATTTAGCTTAACTTATTGTACACATCAGAAACTGTCTCAGCTTCCTCCTTCTTAAAGTTCTCATAGAGGGATATGAGATTTGATCTCCTATCTTTTCTCTCATCTGCTGATCCACCCACCATTTGGTTTAGAGAATCCCAAATGGCTTTTGTTGAGGTGCACTCAGCAACCTTCTGGAAAATATCATCTGACATAGTTTGTGCCAGGATATTCATAGCTTTAGCATCTGCAATATTTGCTTTCTTCTAGGCTTCAGTCCACTCTGGTGGTGGGACTGCATTCTTGCTGGAAGATGTTGTAGATGTAGATGCCTGTGGGGGCCCTGTAAAAATTAAATTGTAGATGTCTTCATCAATGGAGATCATGTATAACCTAATTCTTTCCTTCCAGATGGCAAACCTATTAAGGTTGCAAACTGGAGGTCTAGTGCTTGCATAATCCTTGTTCTGTGCCATGGCTGTGTTTGTAATTTAAATGAGAATAAAGTGATGTGTAGATCTAATAAAGGATCTTTTGGTTCAAGATTTAACTTGTACAACCAAATGAACCTGCTCTGATACCAATTGAAAGTGAGAGTTAGATCTGAAATACCCTAGAGGGGGGAGTGAATAGAGTATGCTTAAAAATTATTAAGAGTTATTACAGCTTTTGCTGTAAATTAAAAGTGCAGAATTAATAAACTACCAAGCATTAACCTAAAGCACAAGCACATCAAGAACACAAGAAAATGAGGCAACCAGATGACACAAGAATTTTATAGTGGTTCCCCAACTTGGGTACATCCACTCTTCTACCACCCTTGGTAGGAATCCACTCAGGTTTTTGATCAGGTGCCTGACATCAATGAGCTTTTGATCATGTGCTCAAAAACCAACCCAAGTCTTTTGATCAGGAGACTTGTAACCAAGGAATCACTTTTGAAGGGAGATGACAACCCTTTATATAGTGGGGGTGAGAGATGATTTTGTCTTCTCTTTCTCAATATACAACTGAGAAGACTGTGGATTGATTATAGCTTATGGCTCCCCCTGAGATGTGGAATGGATCAGGAAAAAAATAAGAGCTAAGCTTCAGGGTGATAGGTCTTCAAGTTGAATCCTTGACCAGCTATAGTCTTCAGGAACTTCTTTGATAGATGAGAGTGATGTTATCCTTTTGAAGTGTCCTGGAGTACTTGAAGAAAGAAGACTCTTGATATAGGTATTGTTCTTCTTCTTCGTCAGGTGCTTATGAGCTTCTGGTCAAGATCTTCTATGTATCAGAAAATGCTTCTTGTTGACAGAGCAGATTGTTCAAGACTGAATATTTTTTCTCTGTGTCTCTGTAAGTTGTGCTCTGTGTGAAGCTTTCTCAATCATGCTTGATTCAATCAGTGAGTCTATATATCTCTGTGTATGTGTTATTCTCTTCTTCTCTATTTTTCAAAAATTTGAATGCATCTGCATTTAATGCTGACAGCCATGAGAATAATCGACATTGATTTATTTCCCCAACTATCCCGTGGAAAAATGACAAGAAATAATCCTGGAGAAGACCATAATTAATTCTCCTTCTAACGGTTATAATCAGAGAATGTTAAAGCATTAATTACTCGGGAATTATCGCATTAGAGTGGGGACAGAAGGCCGGAAATAACTAAGCCTGGAATCATCGAACAATTGGTAGAATTCGTCGAACTGAGTCCACAGTTCGTCGAGCTGAGATGTTGCATTCGTCGACCAGACGGCTTTTGTTTGTCGAGCTGAGTTCCATGATCGTCGTGCTGGAAACTGAATTGTTGTCTCTTTTAATCTTTGCCTATTCGTCGAGCTGGTAAATATGTTCGTCGACTGGAGTTCAGAAACTATTCTGGAGTTTGTCAAATATTCTGTTTGTTGATTGATATCCTGTGTGTCGACACAAGTCTTCTGTGTGGTGTCGACATAGCCTTTCCATAATATCGACTGATGATCTTGGTGTCGACATAAGTTCTTCTAGTGTCGACTCAGTTGGTGTCGATATATACTCTGAGTGTCGACATAAGTCTTCTGGTTCCGGAATTCGTCGGGCAGAGAACTGAGTTCATCGACCTGAGACTAGAGAACATAGTCCCGATAGAATGTTATAGTAGTCCAATGATTCGTCGACCAAAGAATGTTGTTCGTCGAGCTAAGTTTGGAGAACCTTGAATTCGTTGAGCTGAAAATAATTCTGGACTTAGAGAAAAATTGATGAACCTCTGGCAATAGAATTTAAGTGGAAGTCCAAAAATCGTCGAGCAAAGAATGACATCCATAGGTCTGAGTGAAGCCTTTAGAGACCAGGTGATCCTTGTATCGATTCACACTGACATCCAGACAGAACTTCACAACAAAGACCCATCGATAGCCCACAACATTAGTGCCCAAGGGAGGAGTAACAAGTGTCCATGTACCCCGTTCAGTGAGGGTGGTGATTTCCTCATCCATGGACGCCTTCCAATAAGGAACAACAAGGGCCTCATGATAGGTGCAGGGAGTGGTGGTGGTAGAGATAGCTAGTGCAAATTTCCTGCGAGAAGGCATAAGTTCAGCATAAGAAATAACAGCAGCAAGTGAATGCTAGTTACACGCCCGCACCCCTTTGCAAAGAGAAATGGGAAGATCCAGGTCATCGGGTTCAACAGTAGCCAGTCCATACTCAGAGGAGAGAGCTGGCTAGGGAGTATAGAGAGACGGTGAAGGCAGAGAGAGGAGGAGGAGATGGTAGAGACCACATAACAGGAGGGGACTCGGTGGGCGTAGACGAGACGAAGGAGTCAATCGGAGAATCAGGAATATTATGAGGAAGGGAAGAGTCGTAATAAAAATAGGATGGATTCTCAAATAATGTGACATCTGCTGCGATGAACTACTTCTGAAGAACTAAATCAAAATAATAGTAACCCCTCTGAGTGGAAGAGTAACCCAAAAAGACACACTTGGTGGCACGTGGAGAGAGTTTATCACGTGTAACACCCCCTATCCGTTGCATAGCATATAGCAATAGGTCCGGCCGGGGCCCGACGCCATATACCATAGACAGACCATGTGGTTACTCAATGGAAACCATTCAACTAATAACCAACGTCCTACACAGAGTCATTCTAGCGGTAGCAATTTAAAGGTTACAAAACAAAGAACTCAGCACGAGCATGAATGTCCACTACTCAAACCGGCAGGAATCAAGTACAATACACAAGTACAATGGCCTTATGGCCTTACAATTGTTTACTCAAATATAAGTGTTTTCCAAACCTCAGCACGCAGGCCAGTCATACATAAGAATAAAAGAAAACACTCAAAATTTGGCCTTCGAGGGCCGGCTCAGCAACTTGGACTTTTGCCCGCTATTTACCGTTCGGCTCCGCAGCACCTGCAAGCAACAATCCACCGCACGATGGCAAACAAAAGCAACGATCAGCTATGCTGACCAAATTATAATGATCCCGCCCAGAAACTCGGGGAGGCGATGCTCCTTTCTCTGCATTTTATTAGCATAACCAAGCAGTATAGTGTAACACACTTCATCATAGGTGTAGACACGCATGGCCACACACCCCGTGCACTCAGGGCACATTCTCGGTGAACCGATCAACATCCCATCAATTTAAGACATAGACATTGCTGTCTCACCACCGCCACTTGGACGGCCAATCTCGTGAGAATTTATGTCCTTCCAGCCGACGTCACGTCAATTTAAGCCATAGACAAGCCGAGACCTACTATCTATACCCACGGCAAGTCCCACATAGCTTTAGGTCGCTTGTACCGAACTGATGGGTTTCTCTATAATGATGGCACAACGCTTGTGCACGCAGCGGAAGAATAAAACTCAAGAAAACCCAAAAGAGATGGGATCGGGCCATGATAGTTGAATCAAGAAGTTATCATACAACTAGGCAAAATTACCTCGGTGGCGTTGAGTCACAACTCAACGGAGATGCTCCAAACTTCGTCTTCTTGCTAGTGGCGAGTTCTACGTGGAATAATATCCACGTTTCTGCAGAATTCCACACGAGCGGGAGAACTCCGAGCTTTCCGTCGCACGGAAGATCGGGAAGGACGATGACCGCACCTTGCTATTCCACGGACTGCTAGGTCCGCGCCAGGAAGAGCAGCACCAGCGACGATCGCCGGAGAGGAGGAGATCGACGGAGCGAACACGGCGGCGGAACCCTTCCGTCGGCGGGATTCGGGATCGGCGGATCGAGCGGAACAGCTTCCGTCAAAATCGATTCGATCGGCTGTCAAAACTTGTTATACCCGAAAACCCTAAGTGTCCCTTTTATACCGAAGGCATAAAAGACTTAGGAAAATCGCTATCCGCAGACCACCCAAAAATAGGGTTCAGAATCGGCGAGTATCAGTCGGCGAGAGTCGGTCAGGATCGGCGAGAATCAGAATCGACGAGAATCACCCGGATCGGCGAGAATCAGAGAACTATTCTCGACGATTCACGCCGAACGTGGGTCGACAATTCACGCCGATCGTGGGTCGACTGAAAGTCCACCTAGTGTCAGCTATGTGCACCTATGGGGGGGGGGAATAGGTGACGAGTAGCGCTTTTGCGGAATTTACGAACGTACCTGCACAATAAAAATAAAAAGCACAGCACACAGAATACACAGGCAATTTATAGTGGTTCCCCGACTTGGGTACATCCACTTTCCCCCTTCGACCTATCTCCCCAACAAGGGACGACTCGGTCACTTCTCCAACGGGATTGAAATCCAATCCCTGCACTACCGGAAGGAACCCTTCCACACGTGAGAGTCAACACTCCCACAAAACGGGTTGCACTCAACCCTTACAACACGGAACAAAAGTTCCTTTACAACAAAAGAAAATATAGAATGTACACGAGATACAAACTTCTTTTGGAGACTACGGTGTTCCTCTTCGTTCGATGACGTGTTCTTGAAGTCGATGAAGAGTCTACAACCTCGGTCACTCTTGGAGAGGATCTTCCCGGAACCGGCGGCGGCACACGAGCGGCGGCTAGCTTCGGGATCGGCGGCTACGATGATGAGCGGCTGCTGAACTTGGAGATCCAAACTTCGTAGCGAAGCAAACTAGGTCTACCAACGGTCACTCTAGGATCGGTCGTCTCGATCGATTCGGACGGAGGAGTTTTTCCCGGTCAACAAATCGAGAGACAAGAGATCTCTGGATAGACGCGTGAGACTCAAGCCTTGCTAGGCTTCTGTCGCCGGAGATCGGGAAGAAGAGCGATCAGCGGCGGCGACGGACTTGCGCGAGCGGCGACGGAGGCGGCGGAGAGATTTCGCGATATTAGGGTTTCCGCTTGCTCGGCTTCTTTCTGTGTAGATATTCTGTTCAAAATACCCAAGTATAAATACTGTAGCTACCTCCAATAAGACCGTTTGTGGGACCCACAAAAGAAATCCCCAAATCCCGGTCCAGAAATTTAACAGCGGCAGAATCCGGTTCAGGAAGTTCCAGAAAAACGCCAAGTCAAAATCGGTGAGAATCGAAAGTGATTCTCGCCGAGTCGCCGAGAATCAAAGGTGATTCTCGACGATTCGGCGAGAATCAAAGATGATTCTCGTCGAATTTGCCTTGGTTGTACGCACTGCTTTAAGCCAGGTCGAGACGGCGAGAATCAACCAGTGATTCTCGTCGATTCGACTTAGACGCAGAGGTGCTTGCTTAGAACTTGCTGGATCGAGTTCGGCGAGAATCGACTTCTGATTCTCGACGAATCGGCGAGAATCCCAAGTGATTCTCGCCGAATCGGCGAGAATCACTTGGTGATTCTCGTCGATTCTAACTTAGACGAATTTTCGTCTTTCCATCTATGAGATGCTCCTTGACCCATCCTTGCTCCTTGTCTGCTCCTGCATATTTACAGCCCTGTGCTTGAAAATAAGTGCACTCCAATAGAGAGAGTACACGTAGGCCAACACACTGATCTGCTCAACGAGGGATTACGTCGTGCAGACCCGTGTATATTAACCTACTGCACCCTGACATTGGTGTGCACTTAGCGTGGAAGAACTACAAGCACAACTAGAAGGATTTTATCAAATACATAGTCTATTGACCTTAGCTTGTCCAGGGGCTTCTTCAAATCAGGTACATTGTGGATACAATACCCAACAATCTCCCCATATTTGAAGAAGCCTAAACCCTACAAGCTAAGGTGAATAGAGCAAATGAGAATGAAAACCATAAACTGAAAAGAGAGTTGAGTGAGTTATCCATTACCAATACCAAGTTCTTGGGAGCAAGCTTGGAGCCACCTTAGCCTTAGCCGAGAGGGTAGTCTCCCCCTTTTCGGCTTCTACAAATCGGGGTCTGTAGCGTTTTACCCTTTGCTCCCCCTCAGTTCTTGCACGGGCCTGGAGCCTCTGTAGTCTTCATTCCTCATAATTGAGCATCCCCAATTCAGTCTTGAAAAGATTGAACTTGGCCTCGTCTAGGGGCTTTGTGAATATATCAGCAATCTGCTTGTCCGTGGGGACATAACAGAGAGAGATATCTTTGTTCTCCACGTGCTCCCGAATGAAGTGGTAGCGTACTTCGATATGCTTCGTTCTGCTGTGCGACACCGGATTGTTGGCAATGGCAATTGCACTTGAGGAGTCGCAGTACATGGGTACTTCCTTGAACTGAAGGTCGTAGTCGGCTAGCTGGTTTCTGATCCATAGAAGTTGTGCGCAACAGCTTCCTGCCGAGATATACTCTGACTCTGATGTGGAGGTTGCAACACAATTCTGTTTCTTGCTGTTCCATGAGATAAGCCTCCTGCCGAGGAATTGACACGTCCCGGAGGTGCTTTTCCTGTCATCCCTGCTCCCTGCAAAATCAGCATCTAAAAAGCCTATTAACTCGACATCATTGTTTCTCGGGTACCACAAGCCAAGATTAGGAGTACCTTTAAGGTATCTCAGAATTCGCTTTGCAGCGACATAGTGAGATTCCTTAGTGTTCACCTGATATCGGGCACAGACACATGTGGAGAACATAATATCCGGTCGACTGGCAGTAAGATAGAGCAGGGATCCAATGATGCTTCTGTATTTGGTTTCATCGAAAGGTTTACCTTTCTCATCCTTATCCAGAGACATGGTGGATCCCATTGGAGTCCTCATAGAGGTTGCACTCTCCATTCCGAATTTCTTAAGGAGTTCATTGGTGAACTTCGTCTGAGAGATGAAGATTCCATCCTCAGATTGTTTCACTTGAAGTCCTAAGAAATACTTGAGCTCTCTCATACTGCTCATTTCAAACTTTCCTTGCATAAGTTTAGAAAACTTTTTGCAAAGATTGTTGTCCGTTGAGCCGAATATTATGTCATCGACATAGATTTGCACCAGCAAAATCTTGCCTTTGACTTCCCTGAGAAACAATGTTTTATCTATTTTACCTCTGGAGAACTTGTTCTCAAGAAGAAAACTAGATAAAGTCTCATACCAAGCTCGTGGAGCTTGTTTCAACCCATATAAGGCCTTATTAAGAAAATAAACGTGATTGGGATAAGTAGGATCGACAAAACCTGGGGGTTGAGCGACGTATACTTCCTCTTTCAGGTCTCCGTTCAGGAATGCCGATTTCACATCCATTTGATAGACTGTGAATCCTTTGTGTGAAGCATACGCCAGGAACAACCTGATTGCCTCGAGCCTTACTACTGGTGCGAAGGTCTGGTCGAAGTCAATCCCTTCCTCCTGTCTGTAACCTTGAGCCACCAGCCTGGCCTTGTTCTTTACGATGACACCATGTTCATCCAGCTTGTTTCTGAAGATCCACTTCATGCCAATCACATTCTGCTTGTAGGGTCTGGGAACCAGCGTCCAAACCTTGCAACGTTCGAATTGATGTAGTTCCTCTTGCATGGCCAGAATCCATGTCGCGTCCTTGTTCGCCTCGTCGAACTTCTTTGGCTCAACCTGTGACAGGAAGCTAAGATGCAATACTTCGTTAACTGTACCTCTTCGAGTTCTGACACCAACACGAGGATCCCCGATGATCTGATCTCTAGGATGATCTCTCACGTGCCGGAGCTCTAGAAGTCTGGCGTCTGGAGCTTCAACTACTTCTTGGGCTTCTCTTTCTTCTAAGAGATTTGTTCCATCTTGATCTTCAACATTTTCAGATGACGTGGAGGTGGAAACTTTGACGTACTTGGGAGCGTCATCTTTAGGGGTCTCATCCAGACTCAGCTGTTCAAGTCTAGCACCTGCATCTTCAAGAATACTACTGGAAGAATTGTTGTTAAGCAAACTTCCTTCATCAAATACAACATTTATTGATTCTTCTACCACTAGGGTTTTCTTATTGAAGACCCTATATGCCCGACTATGGGAACTATAGCCCATGAATATGCCTTCGAAGCATTTTTCACCGAATTTAGTACGCGGGTACTTCCCATTATTCAGTACATAGCATCGGCAACCAAAAATCCTCAAGTAGGACATGGTTGGTTTCCTGCCTTTCAGTAGCTCGTAGGGCGTCTTACGATGATGCTTGTTGATCAATGCTCGGTTTTGTACATGACATGCCGTATTGACACCCTCTGCCCAGAAGTATTCCGGGAGAGAAGCATCTTTCAACATTGTCGTGCAGGCTTCAATGAGAGTTCTATTTCTCCTCTCCGCAACTCCATTTTGCTGAGGAGTGCGCGGGGAGGAAAACTCATGAAAGATACCTTGTTCTTCACAAAATTCTGTCATTGCACCAGATTCGAATTCTGTTCCATGGTCACTTCTGAGTTTGACCACGGAGCAGTTAAATTCGTTCTGAACCTGCCTGACAAAATTAGTGAAGATGTCAAACGTATCTGACTTTCGTTTCAAAAAGAACACCCATGCAAACCGAGAATGATCATCAACTATCACTAGCGTATAGGACTTGCCTCCCAAGCTATGAACTTGTATTGGACCAAACAAGTCCATATGCAAAAGGTAAAGACATCGGGAAGAGTCTTTGTCAGCGATGCTCTTAAAGGTAGCCCGAGTCTGTTTGCCCATCTGGCATGCAGGACATGGGCTATCTTTGATGCACTTGATACTGGGAGCATCCCTTACCAAGTCCTTAGAAAATAGCATACTAATTGTCTTGAAATTAATATGTGCCAATCTCTTGTGCCATTGTTCACAAAGAGATGCACTGCCTGTTGCCACAAGGCATATGGGGGTAGATGAATCTAAACTGAGAAAATCTAAACAAAAGATATTTCTGCTCCTAATGCCTGATAATACCGTTTCAGAAGAGGTACGTGAAATTATCAGACATTTATCCTTGCAGAACTTAACGTCATAACCTTTATCACATAACTGACTTACACTGATCAGGTTATGGTTTAACCCTTCAACATAAGCCACGTCGGTGATAGAGATTATACCGTTGGAAATCATACCATAACCTCTGGTGACTCCTCGATCTGACCCTCCAAAGATGACTTTGGGTCCATTCTCGATTGGAGTGTAATCACGCAGCAGGCTTCTTGTCCCGGTCATATGCCGGGAGCATCCACTGTCCAAATACCAGATCGGCATTTTGGTGGCCTTTGGACATTCCTGCAAAACAAAATTAATTTGCCTTAGGAACCCAATCGAACTTGGGTCCTAGATTCCTGGTTAGCACACTCCCCCTCGGTTGGTTAACCCTACGTGTGGTCGGTCTCGCATTGCTAACATGGGGAGTCTCGTAGTTCCTTGGATTAAACCAACAATCCAAGGCAAAGTGACCGACTTTGCCACAGCACCAACAGTCAAATCTGTTGTACCTCTTCCTAGGCTCCTACCTTACCCGGGGAACGGTGGGTACTGCTGGGCCCTTGGATCTGGAGGTGGAGGCCTCATGGTGACAACAGTCGCATGACTTTGTCACCTTCTGTCTAACAGGCTTGGCTTTTGGTGCCTGCTTTCCATTATGGCCGCTAGAGAACGGACCATAATTTCCTATGTGGATTTCCTCATAAGGTGCCTTGAAGGCACTCTCACCGAAGTTCCGGGGAAAGTTCCAACCGTCATACCGGCTCTTTGGCTTTGCAACCGAGGGCCGGAAATGATGCCCAAATGTTGACTCAAAGTCGTGTTGGTTGCAAGGAAAGCCAGGCTTTCTGAACGCAACAGGACTAAGAGGAGCCTTACCCTTTTCATCAGCAGAGGCCTTCTTGGCGGCCTTATTCTTCCTCTGGTTCTTGTTTCTCCTAGATGAAGAACCAGGTACCCCTATATGCCCCAAGCCAGCTCCTTTGGCCTGAGCAGAGAAGGTATCAACGACTGGAAGAACTGTTTTTGGCATGGAGAAGCTCTTGACGATCTTCCTTTCTGTCGCAAGTAGTTCTTCCAACTTGTCGACTTCCTCCTGCTTTAGATCAAGGAGCTTCAAAGACTCTGAATGCTTGGAAGTCAGGTCAAGGTGTTCCTATCGGAGAGAAATCAAGCTAGTGACCTCTTCCCTTAGGGATACACACTCACCCTTAAGGAATTTTACTTCCTTCTTCTCAGCCTTCAGTCTCTTTCAGCACTCATCGAAAGTGTTGAGCAGAAGCTCATACTTCTCGAGGAGCTCAGCTTCACGGGCTGAAGGGCCATCCTCAGGTTCATCATCCTGAGACTCAGGATCAGAGTCGGAGTCGGAGAGAGGGGTGTGAGTTTTTACCTTCCCAGTAAATGGAGGACATTCTCCTTCTGAGTCGGAGCAACCCACCAACCCGAACTAGGCTTCCTCATCATCACTGGAGTCTGAGGAATCAGACTCACTTAGTGTCTTTGGCCTTCTTGCGATGTAGCTCCGCTCCTTCTTCTTATCTCTGGAGGATTTGAGCTCCTCTCCTTTCCCTTTTTCTCTTTTGCTTTGATGGCAGTCGGCCACGACGTGTCCTGTCTTATTGCATCCAAAGCAAATAATATCAGAAGAACGATGTTTGTTAGGTTTAGATGCATACGTGTCAGAAGAATAATTTTTCTTCTGAAGCCTGGAGGAGGAGCTGTCTTTCTTTCTTTGATTCCTCATCTTGAGGAACTTCTTGAACTCTCGGGTGATGAGGGAGAAATCCTCCTCCGACAGCTCTGAGACGGAGGAGCATGGTTCAGAGTCCTCCTCCTCTTCCTTACTCCTCGCACGGTATGACATCGCACTCTTGCCCTTTCTGGAGTTACTGGATTTTAGGGCCACAGTCTTTTCTTTTGCAGCAGCCTTCTCTGCTTCTTCCTCTGCCTTCCTGGTGTTCAGCTGAAGTTCATAGGACATCAGCTTCCCAAACAGGATTTGTGCATCAGTTTCTGCTAGTCTGCCAAATTCTCTGATGGCGCAGATCTTTGTGTCCCATTCCTTAGTAAGGGACCTAAGGAATTTGTCATTGAGTTCACCATTGGTGAACACTCTTCCGTAGCCCTTGAGGGCGTTGACAATCTTCAGGAAGTTCTAGTATGTGACTCTGATTTCTTCTTTAGGCCCTTGCCTGAAGGCCTCATATTTTTGGTTCAGGAGGGATCTCCGATCATCCCTCACTTCATCCGTGCCCTCCATTAGGATGATCAGGCACTGCCAAATCTCCTGAGCAGTCCTGCAGTTGCTGAAATTTTGCATCATGGAATCATCAACTGCGCTCACCAGAATGTTTCTTGCCTTCTTGTCCAGTCCTACGAGCACCATCTCGTCTTTGTCCATTTCAGAAAGTGTCTTCGGCACCTTCTTGGTGGGATCGATGGTGGAGGCCTTGGTGGGGACATAAGGTCCCTCCTCCACGATCATGAAGAGTCGAGGATCGACTGCTTCCTTGTAAAACCTGATTCTTTCCTTCCAGATCGGAAAGTTTAGCCTGGTGCATACTGGGATCTTGCCGGAGAACTTGAGCCCGTCCATAGTAGATATTTGTCTTCTTCTTTTGACACTAGGGGCAGGATTCAACTCAAGGTGTTAACCTTATTGATGAGTAACCTACCTCTGATACCACTTGAAAGTCCACCTAGTGTCAACTATGTGCACCTATGGGGGGGGGGGGGAATAGGTGACGAGTAGCGCTTTTGCGGAATTTACGAACGTACCTGCACAATAAAAATAAAAAGCACAGCACACAGAATACACAGGCAATTTATAGTGGTTCCCCGACTTGGGTACATCCACTTTCCCCCTTCCACCTATCTCCCCAACAAGGGACGACTCGGTCACTTCTCCAACGGGATTGAAATCCAATCCATGCACTACCGGAAGGAACCCTTCCACACGTGAGAGTCAACACTCCCACAAAACGGGTTGCACCCAACCCTTACAACACGGAACAAAAGTTCCTTTACAACAAAAGAAAATATAGAATGTACACGAGATACAAACTTCTTTTGGAGACTACGGTGTTCCTCTTCGTTCGACGACGTGTTCTTGAAGTCGATGAAGAGTCTACAACCTCGGTCTCTCTTGGAGAGGATCTCCCCGGAACCGGCGGCGGCACACGAGCGGCGACTAGCTTCGGGATCGGCGGCTACGATGATGAGCGGCTGCTGAACTTGGAGATCCAAACTTCGTAGCGAAGCAAACTAGGTCTACCAACGGTCACTCTAGGATCGGTCGTCTCGATCGATTCGGACGGAGGAGTTTTTCCCGGTCAACAAATCGAGAGACAAGAGATCTCTGGATAGACGCGTGAGACTCAAGCCTTGCTAGGCTTCTATCGCCGGAGATCGGGAAGAAGTGCGATCAGCGGCGGCGACGGACTTGCGCGAGCGGCGACGGAGGCGGCAGAGAGATTTCGCGATATTAGGGTTTCCGCTTGCTCGGCTTCTTTCTGTGTAGATATTCCGTTCAAAATACCCGAGTATAAATACTGTAGCTACCTCCAATAAGACCGTTTGTGGGACCCACAAAAGAAATCCCCAAATCCCGGTCCAGAAATTTAACAGCGGCAGAATCTGGTTCAAGAAGTTCCAGAAAAACGCCAAGTCAAAATCGGTGAGAATCGAAAGTGATTCTCGCCGAGTCGCCGAGAATCAAAGGTGATTCTCGACGATTCGGCGAGAATCAAAGATGATTCTCGTCGAATTTGCCTTGGTTGCACGCACTGCTTTAAGCCAGGTCGAGACGGCGAGAATCAACCAGTGATTCTCGTCGATTTGACGAGAATCACTAGTGATTCTCGCCGAATCGGCGAGAATCACTAAGTGATTCTCGTCGATTCTTACTTAGACGCAGAGGTGCTTGCTTAGAACTTGCTGGATCGAGTTCGGCGAGAATCGACTTCTGATTCTCGACGAATCGGCGAGAATCCCAAGTGATTCTCGTCGAATCGGCGAGAATCACTTGGTGATTCTCGTCGATTCTATCTTAGACGAATTTTCGTCTTTCCATCTATGAGATGCTCCTTGACCCATCCTTGCTCCTTGTCTGCTCCTGCATATTTACAGCCCTGTGCTTGAAAATAAGTGCACTCCAATAGAGAGAGTACACGTAGGCCAACACACTGATCTGCTCAACGAGGGATTACGTCGTGCAGACCTGTGTATATTGACCTACTGCACCCTGACATTGGTGTGCACTTAGCGTGGAAGAACTGCAAGCACAACTAGAAGGATTTTATCAAATACATAGTCTATTGACCTTAGCTTGTCCAGGGGCTTCTTCAAATCAGGTACATTGTGGATACAATACCCAACATCGACGATACACGCCGATCGTGGGTCGACGATACACGCCGATCGGCGAGAATCAGAGAACTAATTCTCGACGATTCTCGTCGATCGGCAAGAATCAGAGAACTATTCTCGACGATTCTCGTCGATCGACGAGAATCAGAGAACTATTCTCGACGATTCTCGTCGATTCTCGTCGACCCTCGGCCGACTATTCTTACCAGTCCTTCAAGGCAACATTTTCCCAACCCGATGATTCTTTAAGGCAACACTTTGACTACAACCCTATTCAGGTCGGTGATTGGCAACCTTTATCAACACAGTCAATCATCCAACTTCTCCACATCTCTTATGTGCGACCCTGCAGGCTCATATCTCGTTGGCAGTGAGATTACATGTTTGATCACTTCCAGATCATAATGGTAACTCCAACACGAACAACATAGACCGGGCACGATTCCTCATAACCCGTTGCTCACACCATAACGTCAATTTAAGCCATATGCGCGGGTTAGCTCCCCGAGTCCCAAATCGTTTACACACATCACATAACCCAGTTATGTTCAAGTTGGCTCCCAGGACACCAAGTTGGCGGAATCACGTATCTGCCAAGTTTTGGGATGCACCTTGGAGTTAATCCCCAAGGCTCCTTATTGCAATCTACCGCGTAGAAAACCCAAAAAACAAACATTTGCGCTGATTCTTATCCGGTCATTCATGCAATGCAACATCACCGATCCAGACTAACTTGTTCGGGTAGGCTTCACACATCATTCCTATGTCCGTTCTCGATTACGGACACTACTTGTACACAATGGGGACTATTCATGTCTACCCGAAGGAACGCCTCAACTCACAGCAAACTCGCGAGAGCGGGCTTCCTATGCAAAGGAAAAGAGGACTTCACATGTCCTAGGATGAGAATCATTACCCTAGCCTTTTTCCTTGGCGTCATGGAAATCTATGCGGATGAAGAGCACCACAATCCTCATGCCTCCATAGATCCGAAGTCGGCTTGTGATTTGGAGCTCCGAAGCTCTGCCGGTGACCGGATCTAGCCTCCTTTCTTCTTCCTTGCTCTCCCCTCTCGCTAAAAGCTTAGAAAGAGAATGGTAGGATGAAATGAAAGATTTCCAACCCTATTCCCGGGTATATCTCACCAGGAACAACCCCCAGCCGTCGGATTCTAAAATGAGGGAACGAACGACCACGATCCGGATCTGAAATCCAAAATGTGGGCAGAACACGGCCTGCGACATGCCTGTGTCCAGGGTCGTGTTCCCCATTCGCCATCAGAACCAACGCGTCCCGAAAAGTAAAAGGGTACTCGACACGCCCGTGATCGGATTGACATGCCCGTGTCATCCAGTACACGACCATGTAGTGTACTGTGTTCCTCCATCGACATAGGCCCAACACCAACCAGAGAAGAACACGGGTCTGGGACACGCCCGTGTCTTATTTGACATGCCCGTGTGCTGACCCCGTGTATCAACCACGCCACAGCCCGGCTTCAACCCGTGAAGGACACGGCCTGGGACACGTCCGTGTCTCAGGCTATGTTCGCTGCTCGACGATCGTCGCCTCCAAAATTTGTCGACCTGTCGGCCAGATCGTCGACCCGTGTACGACACGCCCTGGGACATGCCCATGTCCCAGGCCGTGTAACCTCTTCCAAGTTCCAAACTTGGTCTGAAACGCTACTCGTCGCTCTTTTGAGTTTCGGGGCGTTATAGTTATCTCCCTCTTAAAAATAATTTTGTCCTGAAATTACAGAAAGGGAAATAAAGCACAAAACAAAAACGGTACCTGAGTGGAATAACTACGGGTACTCCTAAAGCATGGTCTGCTCTCGCTCCCAAGAGAGCTCTTCCCGACCGCAATTATCCCAATTGACCTTGACCATCCTGATCTCTTTGTTGCGTAGCCGCTTGACTTCCGAGTCCTCTATGCGAACGAGCTTGACCTTCATCGTCAACCCATTATAGACCGACACTTGATCGACCGCAATCACTTGCGTAGGCTCTTTCACCGCCTTTCGCAGCACCGATATATGGAATACATCGTGTAGACCACTAAGCTCCACTGATAGCCTCAATCGATAAGCTGCTTCGCCAATCCGCTCTAGAACCTCAAACAGTCCAAGGTACCTCGGGCTTAGCTTCTTCAAGCGCCGCACCCGCGAGACACCCTTGAATGGGTTGATCTTCAAGTACACCCAGTCGCCGATAGCAAACTCCACGTTCCTATGCTTGGCATTGTAGTACTTAGCCTGACGGTCCTGAGCGATAATCAGTCTTTTCCGAATGGTTCGGACCAACGAAGTAGCATCTTCCACCTCTTGTCGCTTTTACAACTTTAACTCATCCGTTTCGAACCAAGACAACGGCGTGCAGCATCTTCTACCGTAAAGGGCCTCGAAGGGCGCCATTTGTATGCTTGCATGGTAGCTATTATTGTACGCAAATTCCACCAAGTATAGGTGGTCCTCCCACTGCTTTTCGAAGTCCATGACGCACATGCGAAGCATGTCTTCCATTGTCCTATTAACCCTCTCGTTCTGCCCATCTGTCTGCGGTTAAAAGGCTGTGCTGAAACTCAGCTTCGTTCCCAACATCTGCTGCACCAGCCTCCAATCATTGGACGTGAACCACCCATCATGATCACTCACGATGCTGCGGGGCACACCATGAAGTCGCACTATGTTATCCACATATAACTTTTCCAATTTCTCCACGGGATCATCCTTCCTATGCGGAATGAAATGCGACACTTTCGTTAGACGGTCTACGACCACCCAATTGGTGTTGTTCCCCTTTTGCAACCTTGGCAACCCGTGCACAAAATCCATAGTAATGTCGTCGACCTTCCACTCCGGAATAGGCAAGGACTTCAAGAATCCTCCCGGCTTTTGGCACTCCGCCTTCACTAAGGCACATGTTTTACACTTTGCCACGTACAGTGCCACATCCTTCTTCAGTGCTGGCCACCAGAACAATTTCTTCACATCGCGGTACATCTTCGTGCTCCCGGGTGAATCGTGTACTTGGTATGATGCGCCTCGTACAATAATTCCACCCGCAAATTGCCCACATTTGGGACACACAAACTGTAACATCTCATTTCCAACTAGACCCCTAAGAATGGTTTTAGCCATGACTAGGTCATGACAAACCCTAGGAAGCCAGAAATGGGCCAGGAGATAGGGGACAAAAAGGTGGGAGACCATCATGGTCTGCAAATAGTAGAACTCTAAACAATGACTTAGGATGACCATGGGCTACACCTTAACCCCAAGACCCTACCACAACACCCCTAATACTTGGGAGACCCATTAGAGCCAAAAGGACCCATTAGGGTCAACCCAAGAGGCCCAGTTGACCAAGGTCAACCCTAGCACTAAATGGGTCAAACTAGCCTACTTAGGGCCAACTGACCTACTCCTAGCCTAAAGGACCCCTCCTATGCCCTCCTAACCCTAAAGTGAGGTCAATGGGTCACTAAGGACACATTGGGGTCAGCCCTAGAGGCCAGGTTGACCCAAGTCAACTCAAGCCCTAACCTGGTCAAAGTACCCTTACTAAGGGTATGTGACCTCCAAAGTACAGGGTAACCCTACATAACCCTACCTAGACCCTAAGGGAAGCCAATGGGTCACCCAGGACCCATAGGGGTCAACCCAATTGGTCATGTTGACCCAAGTCAACTCTAGCCCTAAAATGGTCAAAGTGCCCTTGCCAAAGGACATATGACCCCCCAAGATGCTCAACCAACCCTACTCAAGTAACCCTAGACCTTAAGGGAGCCCAATGGGCCACTAAAAACCCAATGGGGTCAACCCAGATGGTCAAATTGACCAGGTCAACCCTCATTTAGGTCAAGTCAAACTTAACCCAAAAGGGCTAACCCAAGCCCAAGCCACTTCTCCCTTAGGCTAAACCCATTCCCATGACCATCATAATCAAGTGGGCTGCATTTAGCTTGTGAGGTTGACTAGTCAACCAGGGGTGACTAGGAGAGAGAAAGGAGCTCCCCTCCATGATAATGGAGGAGAGAGAAAATGAGGAAGAAGAAGGGGAAGTAAGAGGCCGGCCAAGGAAGGCTAACAGCCACCAATTATGGCTGCAATCAACTCCTCTAGGAGAGAGGAGTTGATTCCAGCCATTTCCCGGCCACCAAGGGGTGGGTTCAGCCCCCCTCCACACAACCCGAGCCACACTTTTAATGATGTTAATGGCCATTGAAGAACCAGCCTCACCTCTCCCCCATTTGCCATTTAAACACCTTCAGGGAGCCGAGGGGATCATTTTAGAGCGTTTACCTGGAGGAGACGAGTCATTCCACTGTGCAGTTGCAGAAGCCGAGCGCCGCCGCCGTCGTCAATGGCATCCCGCCGCTCATCTCGCATCCAGGCCGCCAGGAAGGTCCTCCTCCTCTCCTTAACCCGCGGGTAGATCTTAGGATTAATTAGGCTTAAGTTTCAGGCTCAAATGAGCCCGATCCAATCCTGGATTTCTCCTGGTTTCGGCAAGAAATCCTCTTGCTATACCCGCCGGAAAACGCCTCTCCGGCGGCGGAGCCGCCGCCTGGCGATAGCCACCACCTCAACGGAGGTGTTGGTGGCGGTGGCCGGCCGGGGAAGGGGCTGGATCGCCGGCGGCAGGGCTTGGAAATCACTCCAGGCGGGACGAATCACAGCCGTCGGCTCAACGAAGACGATGACCAGATGTCGTTGATCCTTGCGCCAAGATTCGTGCTGCATCAGGATTAAACTATAGGAAATTAATTTTATTTATTTCATTCTATCACACTTTTGGACATTTAATGTTTTAAAATTTTAAAAATAGTTAGATGCTCTGTATGAGAAAATAATCAACACATGATTTGTAGCCCTTTCTGTCTACGTTATTTTAAAATTGGTTTGAACCAATTTAGGCTTCTGGTTTGATCAGGGCACCCATTTTGGTAGGACATACCCTTAGGGCTAGGCAGCCATTATATTGAGTGCCCACCCTTCACCCCTAGCCCAAATTAGTTGAAATTTTGGCAGAGAGTCTATCCTAGCTATACCTAGGGCCTGTCCAAAAATGGGAATTTTTGGAGAAAATATTTCTATAGTTTTTGTAAACATTTAATAATTATTAAATAAATTAACTAGGTGCCCTAAACACCTCCAAACCCTCCCAAATTTTGGTGAGTGGTCCCTGGGTTCATTATAGGTATCTGTATAAAATGACATTTAAGATGGATGTGTTTTGAATAGGTTTTGACCCAACCCTAACTATACCTTAAAAAGGGCATTTTGGTCAAAAGTTGCACTTTTGATTTTGAGTGACCAAATCACCTCAACAGAGGCTGAAATTTGGGCCACTAACTTGTTAGGGCACTTATCACCTCCCTATGGAATATGGGACAGTGAGGAATAGATTAGCCCTAAGTTCCTAGGTCAAACCCTAAGGAGGGACCTTTGGTCTTGTGAAGGGCATGAGTCCTAAACACCTTGGATGAACACCAAATTTTGCAAGGAGGTTCCTAGGATATATATAACCCTCTGTTTAAAATATTGGCTAATTTTGAAAATGGTAGGGCCCCCAAAACCCTAACCCTAGCTTAGGTCCTAAAACTCGTAGTGTATGTTTAGGTTGGCTAAACATCTTGAAACTTAACCAAATTTGGGTAGTGAGGGGATTAGGGTATTTTGAGCCTCTGATAATTTACTTGTGAAATTTTGGACAATATTTATAGCACTTCATTTATAATCAATAGTAATGACCTAATTAATATTTTGGCTATTGTGGTCTCACTGCCCATAGAGAGGGTATGAAACATGGGCAGAGTCAGTTTTAGGCTATAATAATCTTGTATGAATTTTGTTAGAATTTTTGGATATCTATTTAGGGCATCTACTTCACAAGTGCTTTATTTTGATTACATATTAAATAATTCTTGTCAGAGCCCATTACTTACTGAAAAATCATGAAACTTGCTGCATAGTGTTTTTAGCTCAATGTTATCACATGGAAATTTTTGTGGAAATATTTGATGAGTTATTAGCATACTTTGTTCATTAACCCTAAAATTAGAAAGTTCATAAGAAAATCAATTATAGCCTTATTTCCAAATGATAAATTATGAAACTTTGTCTAGGGTACTTGTTGGCCATCACAATCATCCCTGAATTTTCTCTGAATTTTTGGATGTGTTATTACTATAGAATCTTTTAAAATGACTTTGTATGGGGCATCTTTGAAATTAAATTTAAAGGCCTAAACCTTGCTTAAAAATTGGAAGACTTAGGATTTAGAGTTGATTAGGCATTTTGTAATTATCATAAATTTGGTGGATTATTATCTTGTCTGAAAATGGTACTTCATGTTCAAACCTGGGCCTCTTGGGACACTAGAATAAATAAATTAATTATCAGACAAATTAGGAAAATTATGGATTTCTGGATTTATGCTTAAAATGTCTTTTTAGACCTCTAATAATTATCATAAGGGTACTGGATGAATATTTCATGTACTTCCCTTTTTACGGGTCATGTAGCTTAAGTGGTCTGCATATAGCAAACCTGCAGGATTTCATTTGGATGTGAATTAGGGCACGTATGATGGGTCTTGGTGGTTTTCTGTAAGGACAAGTGGAAGGGGCTGCATCTATGGAAGATGAGTGAGTAGGGTGTGGTTTTGTCTAGGGTTTATAGGCGTTCGGGTCCGACGAAAGATCGTCCCACCCAAGGAGAGTTGGAGTCAAATTACCCTAGGAATAGCATATCGAAATATGAGAAAATAATGGGTAAGGGAATCAACCAATAACAAAATAAGTACCTTGCGAAAGGGAACGCTGGGCGTAATCCCAACACAGTTCCTAGTGCCCCTTGAGAGCCCTTCACAGGGAATACCGGGGGCAGTCCTGGGTTAACGTAAACTGTTTAACAAGCTGAAAAGAGTAACTTAGTAATTAGGGTTGCACATTCCACAACACTGATGGCACCAGATGTTGGTTAGGAGCTTCGGCTCGGATGGTTAAAAGGCGGACTTTGGGTCCGGGGAGCTTCGGCTCGATTGCTTGAGTCGGACGTGTTGGTCCAGGGAGCTTCGGCTCGATTCTTGATTACGCTAATTTGCATGTGCATAACAGGAAAGGAAATTAAGGTGGTGGGTCTTCGGTATTGGAGGGTCGATGCACCGACGCCAATACGTTGACTCGGCAAGTGTGGTTAGCACTTCGCCAACAGAAGTCCGGTGCGCCAGCCGGCAAGAGTACGCAGGAGTCCGCTTCGTGCACCAAGCGTTGAGGCGTACGATAGGTCTGACCGGTAGTGCTTTACTGGTTTAGAGGTGGGCGAGGCCCAACCCACCGCTTCCGTCTGCCACTAAGGAGGTATCCTGGGAGGTTACGGCTCCAAAAAGGGGGAACTAAAGGTCTGTGTGCACAGAGTCAGGTGTGTGTGTTGCACTTGCATGTCCATCATACCCACTTGCATGTCATAGCATATTCGTTACCTTTAACCTTGACACCTAAAAGTATAAGTGGAATGGGACGCTTATACTTTAGGACCTGCTACACAACCCCTTGGTCTATAAGCTTGTGTGGGCAAGTTTATAAATTAAGGTTAAATTTGGATATATATATTTACTGCTGTTTGATAACCGACACCCCATCGTATAAATTGGTATGGGACTTTTTATACGATAGGAGCCTTGCAGAAGACCCCTTGGCTTATGTGTTTTTCACATAAGTGAAGGTTACATTTCATATTTCAGCTTATGTCTATAGGATTGCTAGTATAGGTCCGCTGTCACTTGCTTTTTGATTATTCTCCACCATTAAGTCCTCCCCTTTCATCCTCTCCGCTCGGTGCTTAGGAGCCGTGGGGGAAGGGGCGGGGGATGATAGGACTTAGTCTTTTAGACTAACGGTTTTCGAACCGCATCATTTAGGGGATCGTGGAGACCAGCATGGAGGAGCAGCCCCAGAGACCGGTGCGCTTGGAGGTGGGGCAGTCTAGCTCCGGAGTTCATACAGCCGGGACCGTGAGTCTCGACCTTGAGTAGTTTTCTACTTTGGTTTCTGCATGAGAGATCTTGTAGTGAGGTTATGATGTACCGGGCATAAGCCCATTTTTGCTACTCTGATGTTATTTTCTGTGGACACTCCCTTCGTGGAGTTATATTTACTTATGACATGTGCTTCTCTGTGGACTGATGGTTTACACTTACTTCATTATTTTGCTACTTTTCTGTGATCGAATTGGCCGACAGAATCGGCGCTTTGTGGTTTTGAATCTTCAGGACGTGAAGGAGTCACCGCAAAACGGCGGTTCTGGGCCTAAGACCCCGGTGTCCAAAAAGAAAAAAAAAAGGGGGGGGGTCTTACACAAACGACCATCTTTCCATAGTAAACCATTCACAACCTCATATTGGGAATTTGACCCATCCAAAGCCTCCATCATGAGCTGCTTCATGTTGTTATCCACAACCAAAGCCTGCTGAATCCGATCTGCCAGGTCATACTGAACTTCCATCCAGTTCAAAAGCACTTCAGCACTCGACTGCTTGTCTACGCAAGAAATCTCCAACGCCTCCAACTCCTGAACTGTAACATCCCTCAGACAACTAGACCACTAGGAGTGGTTTTGTCATGACTAGGTCATGACAAAACCCTAGGAAACCCAAGAGGGCCAAGTGAATCTAGGAATGTAGGTGAGACCACTATGGTCTGCAAATAGTAAATTTATGAACCCTAGTTTAAGGTGATCATGGGGCTTCACCAAGACTCCAAGACCCCACCATGGTCTCACCAATCCATTGTGAAGTTCATTAGAGCCCAAAGGGTCCATTGGAGTCAACCCAGGGTGGCCTAGTCGACCTAGAACCACCATATGCCTAAAATGGGCAAGGTGCCCTAACTAAGGGAAGTGTTCCCTAGTAAAGCCCAATTAACCCTACCAGGGCCTTTCTAGACATAACGTGGGATCAATGGGTCACTAAGGACCCATGGAGGGCAGTCAAAGTGGTTAAGTTGACCAAAGTCAACTCTAACCCTAAATGGGTCAAACTGACCTACAATGGGTCAAACTGATCTGCACAGGGCCAATTGAAATTCCCTTAGTCAAGTGGACCACACACATACCTTCCTAACACTAGTGATAGGTCAATGGGTCACCAAGGACCCATTGGGGTAAACCAAAAAGGCTAAGTTGACTCAAGTAAACTCTAGCCCTAAAATGGTCAAAGTGCCCTGATTTAGGGTCAAGTGACCTCCAAAGGGCCAAGTAAACCCTACTTAAACCTTAGGAGAGGCCAATGGGTCACCAAGGACCCATTAGGGGCATCATCAAAGACCAAATTGACCAAGTTCAACCCTAGTCAAGGTTTAGGTCAAGCTAGCCCAAATGGGCTAACTCAAGCTCAAGCCCAATTCACTTGGGCTAACCTTGCTTTGATGGATGAAATGAATATGTGGGCTGCCATTGGGTTAGGTAGGAGTCAAATTTCAGCTTTGTGAGTAGGAGAGAGAAAAATCTCCAAAGTAAAGAGAGAGAAAGTGAAGTGAGTAATGGGGGGAAGACCTTGGGCTCATCCTTCCCCTTCCCTAACCTCCCATTCATTTCACCAGAACAAGGGGAGTTCAACCAGCTGGTTTTGACTGGTTTGAGCCATGCCTCATCCCCCACCTATCATGGCCGCCAACTTTGACTAAGGACCAATAATGGCAATGCATCCTACAGCCACCTAACACCCCAATTCTTCTTCTTAAAAGCTTCATTGGACTCCAAGGAGTCAGTTCCACCCTTTACCTGAAGGAGCCAAGAAGTTTCACAGTGTTGTTGTAGAAATCCGACCACCACCACCATGACAATCCAGCGATCAGCAAGGCTACAGCCACCCACACAGGTCCTCCTCCACTCCTTCTTCCATGGGTAGTTCATAGCAATCATTAGGGCCAAGGTTCGGGCTCAATTGAGCCCGATCCAATGTGAAATTTTCCTGGTTTTTCCGCTAAAGTGCAACTGTCGGGTTCGCCGGAATAGGGTTCTCCGGCGGCTGTGCCGCCGCCTGGCGACAGCCACCACCTCAACGGAGGTGGTGGTGGCGGTGGCCGGCCGGGGAGGTGGCTGGATCGCCGGTCGCAGCAGCTAGAAGGAGCTCCAGGCGGGATAAATCCAGGTCGTAGGTTGGAGGTGGAATATGACGGGATGTCGTCCAAGGCGCGCCAAGATTCGTACAGATTTGATTTTAAACTATAGGTTTATATATGCATTTTAATGATTTATATCACACTTTATGTAATTAATGTTTTTAATTTTTAAAATATTATAGGCTATTTCATAGAATGTGGTCAACATGAAACTTGTAGCCTAGAGAGCACAGTGTACTACAAAATTGATTTGAACCAATTTGGGTGCCTGGTTTGACCAGGGCACTCATTTTGGTGGGGTCTACACCTAGGGCTAGATAGAAATTGAAATGGGTGCCCACACTTCATCTTTGATCCAAATGATTTGTAATTTTGTCAGGGGGTCACCCTAGACCATATCTAGGTCTTTCTTAAAAATGAGAATTTGTGGGGACAATTTTTCTATAGTTTTGGAAATTATTTAATTTCTCTAAGGTAAATTAATTTAAGGGCCAAATGACCTCCAAACTCACCCAAATTTTGGTGAGTGGTGCTTGGGGTCATTATAAAGCTTTGGTTAAAATTTCATCACATTTAGAAGTGATTTGAACTGTAATCGTGCAAACCATAGCCTTGCCTTAAAAAGGGTATTTTGGTCAAAAATGCACTTTGGATTTTGAGTGACCAAATCACCTCAACAGAGGTTGGAATTGGGGCCACTGGATTGGCATGGATTTTTGCACCTTCACATGAAATATGGGGTAGATTGGAATTGATTTGCCCTAAGATCTAAGACCAAACCCTAAGGAAGGACTTTTGTGCCTTGTGAAGGGCATGAGGCCAAAACACCTTGAATGAACTTGAAATTTTGAAGGGATGGTGCTATGGTAGATAAAACTCTCTGGTAAAAATCTTAGGGGATTTTGGAAAGGGTACGGCCCACAAAACCCAAACCCTGGTCTAGGGTACAAATATTGTATTGCTAGAATAGGTTAGTAAAACTCCTTGAACAATAATGAAATTTTTGTAGTGTGTTCATAAGGATAGATTGAGCCTCTGGTAATTTAATTGGGAATTATGGAATAATGTTCTTAGCACTTCCTTTGTAACTCATGACATTGCCCTAATTAATCATTTGGTCATTATGATCCTACTGCCCATTGGAAGGTCTTAAAAATTTGGCAGAGGGAGTCTTAGACCATATTGATCATATATGAATTTTAATAGAATTTTTGAATACATAATTAGAGTACCTACTTCACAAGCTCATAAATTTGGGAACTTGCTAAATATTTCTTACAGAGCTCGATACTTGTTGAAACATTATGAAACTTGATAGGTAGTGTTCCTAGTTCATTATACTCATATGGGAATTTATTTGGAATTGTTAGATGAATAATTTTTATACTTTGTTCATTAATCCATTAACTTGAAATATTATAAGAAAATCAAGTATAGAGTTTATTATTCAATGATAAATTATGAAACTTGATCTAGAGTATTTATTTGTCGTTACAATCATCCTTGAATTTTCGTTGAATTTTTGGAAGTATTATTGCTGTTTATATCTCTTAAAATGATTTATTATGGGATATACTTAAAATTAAAATTAGGGGCTTAAACCTTGCTGAAAAATTGGGAAACCTTGGATTTTAAGTTCAGTATTCATATAGTATTTAACATAAATTTGGTGTAATATTATCTTTTTTGAAATTGGTACTTCATGTTCAAACTTGGGATTTTTGGTTGCTGGAATAATTAAATAAATTATCAGATAAATAGGAAAATTGTGAAATTCTGGAGTTAGGGCACAAAGCTCATAATAGCCCTCCAATAATTATTATAGGAGTACTGGGTGACTATTTGATGTACTTCCCATTTTAGAGGTCATATAGCTTAAGTGGTCTGCGTATAGTAAAAAGTGCAGAAATTTTTTTGGAGTATAAATTTGGGCACATAAGTTGGGATTAGTGGTTTGCTGGTTTGGATAAATAAAAAAAATGAGTTCATCATTGGAAGTAGGATGAGTAGAGGGTTGGATTGGCTAGAGTTAGGTGGTGCTCGGGATCGACGGAAGATCGTCTTTCCAGTAGGAGAGGAAGTGTCAAATACACTAGGGTTATATACAGTATAACATTTAAGGGGGGGGGTTGGAGATGGTTAGCATCCAATAAAAGTAAGTGCCCTGTGAAAGGGAGCTTTGGGCGTAATCCCATCGTAGCTCCTATTGCCCTCGAGAGCCCTTCACGGGGAATACCTTGGGCAGTCCTGGGCTAAACCTAAATTGTAGGCAAAACTGGAAAGCAAGAGTTACTAGTAAATATAGGGTTTCACCTTCACACACCTCGATGTTTCGGAGAGATAGGTTGTGTCAATCGGGCAGTAGGCACAGTGGTTTTGGTGATGGGCAGGTTGGCCCGGCGAGCTTCGGCTCGGTTGTTGTTTGTGATGGGCAGGTTGACCCGGCGAGCATTGGCTCTGTTGTTGTTGTGACGGACGGGTTGGTCCGAGGAGCTTTAGCTCGGTGCTGATACATAAGGTTGCATGTGCATAAAGTATAAGGTGGTGGGTCTTCGGTGCTGGATGGTCGATGCACCGACGCCAACACGTTGACTCGGCGAGTGTGGTAAGCACTTGGCCAAATAAGTCCGGTGCGCCAGTCGGCAAGAGTACGCAGGAGCTCTGCTTAGTGCACCAGCATTGAGGCGTACGATAGGTCTGACTGGTAGTGCAATTACCGATTTAGAGGTGGGCGAGGCGCAACCCACCACTTATGTTTGCCACTACGGAGGTATCCTGGGAGGTTCAGCTCCAGAAAGGGGGAACTAAAGGTCTGTGTTGGAACATCCTATTACTAATTTGGGTCAGTATCACTATGTCTTTAGGAAACTTGTTTTTGACCTCATTGTATAGATCTAAAGGTCAATTAGAATTGAGTCTAAGGGTTAGTAGTTAGGTTTGGAAGCTGCCCTCAAGACCAAGGTTTTTTAGTTTGAAGACTAAGTCATTTCGTCGAGCTCAGTACGACGAATCGTCGAACTCCAATCGACGATCGTTTAGCTCACTTCGACGGATTGTCGAACTCCATTCGACGATCGCTGAGCTCAACTTCAACAAATCGTCGAACTCCATTCGACGATCTTCGAGCTCAGTTCGACGATCTTGACTACAGTATTGATTCTCTATCTCTGAGCTCAGTTCGACGATAGTTGAGCTCAGATCGACGATCTCTGTTGCTGTCTAAGTCCAAATCGCTGAGCTCAGTTCGACGATAGTAGAGCTCAGTTCGACGTTTTTCTGAAGAGTTAAATGATTTTCAAGATTCAAATTCAGAACAGTTAAGGAGTTATTTTCAGCAATTAATTCAGAAGATCTTGTAGCCGTTTTCATTTATTCTGGAGCAAGTTTCAAGGGATTATCAAGGAATGTTTTCATTGGACTTTCCCCCAGAAGACAATTGCAATTAAGGAAGTCATTGATGACAGGCCAATGGCTATCTTGACAGAGGATCATTTCTATTCAGCAAAAAGGAATAAAAGATAAGATTTTTGAATTCCTGACAGCAATCAAGAAGAAGAGAGTGCACAAGAAGAAGAAGAAGAAAAACATATTCTCTGCTACAACTCTTCTCTGGAACAACATCTTTCTCAACAACAATCACTCAAGAAAAAAAAAAGAAAGCTGTAGACATTCTCTGTCTCAAGATTCTCACAAGAACACCATCACCAAAAGGAGATGAACAAATCTGAAATCTTCGGATCTCTTTTGATTCAAGTGTTCAAGGCCATCATCATTCAAGACTCCAGACACCTCACATTTCAGCTATTGCTGAAATCATCAATTGCTAGAGTTCAATTTTCTGAAGGCCTATCACCCTACAGCAAAGCTTCATTTCCTGAACATCTCAAGAACTCAGGGGGAGCTTTGACAACATCAATATCCACATAGTCTTCTCAGCTGCTTTGAGAAAGAGAAGACTTCCATCACTCTCTCATCCCGACATCTGTAAAGGGTTTCTCAAACTCCCTTCAAAAGTTTGTGTGTGGTTTTTGAGCACCTTATCAAAAGCTCATTGGTGGCAAGCCACCTGATCAAAAAATCTTGTTTGGTTTTTGAGCACCTTATCAAAAGCTCATTGGTGCCCAGGACACCTGATCAACTCATCCTGCAGTGGATTCCTACCTAGGGTGGTAGAAGAGTGGATGTACACAGGTTTAGGGGAACCATTATAGCTCCTTGTGTCTTCTGGTTGCTTGTCTTTATTTTTTTTTTCTGGCTGTGATCTGTGATTAGTTTCTTTTGTAGATTGTGATTAGATAGTTTCTGTGATTAGATTTTTTATTTGCTTCCCTGTTCACTCAGATTACAACAACTGTTGTAAAAATTTTTTTAAGCACCATACTCTATTCACCCCCCCTCTAGAGTATATCAGATCTAGCTCGCACTTTCAATTGGTATCAGAGGGAGGTTGGTTAAAAATACCACATCTTAGTGGTTGCACATGCTAACACCTGAACCCAAAGATTCCTAGTTAGATCTGCTTGCTGTAGATTATGTTATTAGATTATTTCTTCACAAATCATCGCCCAAAACAAAGATTATGCTAGAACCAGACCTCCAGTGTGCAATCTGTCTAAGTTTGCACTTTGGAAAGCAAGGATTAGACTCTACATAAATTCTATTGACGAGGACATTTTTAATTCTGTTTTGACAGTTTGTCCAAGACCTCCAGAGAACTCAAGCACAAATGATGTTCCACCTCCATCAGGAACAGATGCTGATATCAAGAAGTGGAAAGTAGCAGATGCAAAGGTTATGAATATCTTAGCCCAGACCATGGCTGACGACATATTCCAAAAGGTGGCTGAATGCAATTCAGCAAATGAAATCTGGGATAAGCTGTCTGAAATAGTCTCAGGATCAGCTGATGAAAGAAAGGACATGAGATCTCATCTCATATCCCAATATGAGAATTTCAAGAAAGGAGAAGCTGAGCCAGTAGCTGAAATGTATAACATGCTCAGTCTGATAGTCAATGAACTCAAGACTTTGGATAAAGAGATCTCACTGACTGAACTAAATGATAAAATCCTAATGTGCTTCCCAAGCACTTGGGAGTCAAGGATCTGGCCAATCAAGGATGCCAGAAGTCTGAATGAGATCACCACAGAAGCTCTCTTGGGCAAGCTCAAGTCTTATGAGCTGCTCATTAAGAACAGAGAAGAAAAGAAGAAGGCTGCCTCACCAGCCACAAGAAAAGAAAAGACAATAGCTTTCAAAGCAACTGAAGATCAGCATGAAGATAAAGTCACAGGCAATGATGAGCTACTTAGTCTACTAGCTAAAAGATTTTACAAGATGGCCAGAAAGGACTTCAAAAAGAGATCATACAAGGAGCATGATAAGCCAAGGTATGATAGGTCAAATAATAAAGAAATTATTTGCTTTGGTTGCAGGAAACCAGGCCATATTGTACCTGACTGTCCAGAGAACAAAAATAAGGACAGAAAGGATAAGAGAGAAAGAAGAAAAGATAAGGACTTCAAGAAGAATGGCAATGCCAAACCGTCCTCAAGCAAGAACAAACACACAAGGAAGGGATTTGTTGCTGAATCCTGGAGTGAAACTGAAGAAGAATCAGAAGCTTCATCTAGCTCCAGTGATGATGAAGATGATGCTGAAGAGAAGGAGTTCTGCATGATGGCAATCAATGCCTCTCAACACAATTCAGATGCAGAAGAGTCAGAGTCAGACTCAGAGACTCAACTTGAAGAGGACCAGGTAATTAGTTCCTTTGATTTCAATTCTGAGGACTTTAAGTCTGAGTTTAAAGCATTATGTTTAGACTTACTAAAATCTGAGAAGGAAATTATTTCTCTCAGAAATCAATTATCTGAACATAGTATCTTAAAGTCAGAAAATCTCAAACTCTCTGAGGAGTTGGAGTGTTGTAGGGAGCAGATAGCTTCACTGAAAGGTGAGCTATCAGAGGCCAAGAAGCTTGAGGAATCCCTTAATGGGAGAAGTATCAAGCTGATGGACATCACAAGCACAGTGAGCTCCAGATTCAATAGTACACTGGGCTTGGGTGCTTCATCCCGCCAACCTATAGTTCTAACAACCCCAATTAAGTTTATTTCTGATAAAGGGAAGGGAGTTGTAGAGGTAGTTAGGAAAAATTCTGATCTGCCTAAGAAAACCAAGTTCCAGCAGCAATTGTCGAACGGAGCTCGACGATCGTCGAACGCAGATCGACGATCTCAGGAAAAATCGTCGAACTCCGGTCGACGATCTCTAATTTCTGAACTCTGCCACAGTCGACCGTCGAACGGAGCTCGACGATCTGACCCAAGATCGTCGAACGCAGCTCCACGATCGTCGAACAGAGATCAGAGCTCTGGAAATTCCTTCAAGGGCAAATCAAAATCCAATCCTAGGGGTCCTACATCCCAAAGTTTTAACCCTTATACTGAATGGATAATACCTCCAAGGATATATCATCCTGAAGGTTATAAGAGTCAACCTGGGATGTCTTTCATTTCTGAATTTAAAGGTTATCAACCTAGGCCCAAGGTAAACTGGGTCAAAAACAAGTGAATTATTTTATGTGCATGTGAAGACCTATCCAACATTAAACCAACAATGGTATCTGGATAGTGGGTGTTTAAAGCACATGACAGGAAATCGGGACAACCTCACATCCTTTAAAGCCAAGCTTGGACCCAAAGTCATATTTGGTGATTCAAACTTTGGACAAACTAAAGGATATGGTGCAGTCCAGATTGGGACAGTGATATTCAAGAAGGTAGCTTATGTGGAAGGACTGAAGCACAATTTGATAAGTATCAGTCAGCTATGTGATGAAGGCTACCAGGTGACTTTCAGCAAAGCCTTATGCAAGATCAAGTCAGAGGACAACACAACTGTATTGATAGGTAAAAGGAAAGGTAACATCTACTTAGTGGATTTTCTTTCAACAGATATAGACATTTGCCTGTTTAATTCTGTTTGTAGACCTAATGTTTTATGGCATAAGAGACTAGGACATTTAAACCTTAGAACCATTGCTAGGCTATCCAAGGACAACCTTGTTAGAGGACTACCTTCTGGCCCCTACAAGAAGGAAGGACTCTGCAGGGCTTGTCAATTAGGCAAGCAAACTAAAAATAGTTTCAAGTCACTTAATAAGAGTGATTCACCTAGGATTTTGTATCTGTTACACATGGATCTTTTTGGACCCATTATAGTACAAAGCTTATGAGGGAAATCTTACACTTTAGTAGTTGTAGATGACTTCTCTAGATTCACATGAGTGTTCTTTCTGAGGAAGAAGTCTGATAACTTTAAGTGTATGACAGAGTTTCTCAAATGCATACAGATTGAGTTCAATACTCACATTGCCCTTATCAGAAGTGATCATGGGACAGAGTTTGATTCTCTTCTTATGCAAGAGTTCTGTCAGAGTGAAGGGATCAGGCATACTTTCTCAGCTCCTAGAACTCCTCAACAAAATGGGGTAGCTGAAAGGAAAAATAGAACCCTTATTGAATCTGGCACTACATTGTTGTCAGATGCTCACCTTCCTCTATCTTTTTGGGCAGAGGTAGTGAACACCACCAACTATGTGTTGAACAGATGTTTAATACATAAACTAAAGGGCAAGACTCCCTATGAATTACTCAAAGGGAAGAAACCTAAAGTTGATTATTTTAGAATTTTTGGTTGTATTTGTTATATACATAATAATGACAAGAAGTATTTAGCAAAATTTCAAGCTAAAGCTGATGAAGGAGTGTTTCTGGGATACTCCATGATCAGTAAGGCTTATAGGGTTTATAATAAATCATCTCTTAAAATTGAAGAATCTGTTCACATATCATTTGATGAATCTAACATGTCTTTCAAGGAGAACAATACTTCTACCATAGAACCTCTGCAGGTACATTCTCTTGATGAAGATTTGAACAGGTTACAGATTGCTCAAAAGGATGAAAGCAGTGAAGATGAAGAATACAATCAACACCTTGAAGAAAAACAACTTGAAGAGCCAGTTGTTGTACCACAAGAGGAAACAACAACACAGGTTGGTAAACAATCAACACCCCCTGTTGATTTAGTAACATCAAGAGACCATCCAATTTCCCAAGTAATTGGAGACATCTCAGCTGGTGTGCAAACCAGAAATCAGGTCAACCAAAACCTGTTGCACACTTGCTTCCTATGTCAAATTGAACCTCAATCCATTCAAGATGTAGAGCAAGATCCACACTGGATCATTGCAATGCAAGAAGAGTTGCATCAATTTGAAAGGAACAGAGTTTGGGAACTAGTGCCAAAGCCTAAGGATCACTCCATTGTTGGAACAAAGTGGGTGTTCAGAAACAAATTGGATGATCAAGGAGTAATTGTAAGGAACAAGGCAAGGCTAGATGCTCAAGGATACTCTCAAGAAGAAGGCATAGATTATGACCAGACTTTTGCACCAGTTGCAAGATTGGAAGCCATCAGAATCTTCTTAGCATATGCAACACACAAAGGATTCAAGGTATATCAGATGGATATAAAGAGTGTCTTTCTCAATGGAGACATCAAAGAAGAAGTCTATGTCAGACAACCTCCAGGTTTTATCTCTCCAACCCATCCTGATTATGTTTTTAAATTGAACAAAGCATTATATGGTCTCAAGCAAGCTCGTAGAGCATGGTATGAGACCCTAGCATGCTTCCTTCTGGAAAATGAATTTATAAGGTGTAGAGTACACCAAACTCTTTTCATTAGAACCCATAAGTCTCATACCCTACTAGTACAGATTTATGTGGATGATATTATTTTTGGCTCTACTGATTCAAATTTGTGCAGAAGGTTCTCCAACCTAATGCATTCTAAATTTGAAATGAGTAGCATGGGTGAGCTATCCTTCTTTCTAGGATTGCAAGTCAAACAACATGTTGAAGGCATCTTTATTTCTCAAACCAAGTATGCAAAAGAATTGGTTAAGAAATTTGGTATGTCTGAAGCATTTTGCATGAAAACACCTATGCCTACTAATGCTGTATTGGATGCTGATGAACATGGAAACCTGTTTATCAGACAACATATAGAGCAATGATTAGCTCTTTATTGTACCTTACACCTAGTAGACCAGATATAATGTTTGCTACATGCATATGTGCTAGATTCCAAGTGAGCCCTAGAGAGTCACACCTAACATTAGTAAAAAGGATTCTCAGGTATGTTAAAAGTTGTCCAAATCTAGGTCTCTAGTATCCAAAAGATTCAGCATTTGACTTAACTGGATTTTCTGATGCTGATTATGCTGGATGCAGAATTGATAGGAAAAGTACCAGTGGAACTTGTCAGTTTCTTGGTAATAGACTTGTCTCTTGGTTTTGCAAGAAACAAACATCTGTGTCAACTTCAACTGCTGAAGCTGAATATATGGCTGCAAGCAGTTGTTGTTCACAAATATTGTGGATTCAAAACCAACTCCTAGACTATGGCTACAACTTAGAGAAGACAAAAATCTTTTGTGATAACACCAGTGCTATTTCTATAGCTCAAAATCCAGTCCTCCATAATAGGACAAAACACATAGAAATTAGGCATCACTTCTTAAGGGATAATGTTGAGAAGAACAAAATTGAACTTCAATATATCCCAACTGATTTGCAAAGGGGAGATATTTTCACCAAACCCTTGGATGAAAAGAAACACACCTTCTTCCTAAATCAGTTAGGAATGTTAGATGGAGGAAGTTTAAAATAATATCCAAGATTTTCAAACTTTAAAAATTGACCAAGACTAGGAAAAAATCTTGATTTTTCTAGTGTCTATAGTGTATTTCTGGTCTCTGAACTGCGCTCGACGATTTTCCCCCCGATCGTCGAACGGAGATCGACGCTTTCCGAAATCGTCGACCGGAGTTCAGTGCTTCTCAGATAGTGTTCAACTATCTTTCAGGTTAGCGATCGTCGAACGGTGCTCGACGATTTTGTTCTCTGAACTATCGTCGAACGGAGCTCGATGCTCTCCAATATTGTCGAACCGAGATCGACGATATTGAAGACCCTTCAGATTCCTTTAGAAGCCCCGATCGTCGAACAGAGTTCAACGATCTTTCCTTTTCTGCATCGAACCCTAATATAAAATTCATTTTTCAGCCGTCGTTCTCTCTTTGCGCCTTCGTTCTCTCTGCAAAAATTCTCTTTCCCTCCAAACATCTCTACACTTGGTCGTTTGTTTGTTGATTTTTGCAGGTAACAATGGCCGTCTCAGTTGCCGTTCTAGCCGCAATGAAGTTTGATGCAGGGTTTGATATAGACATGGATTCCTTTAGCACCAGTGATCAGGTTTTTCAAGACATTCTGGAACTGTTCAAAGAGCAAAAGCTTGTTGATATCATGACTACACGAATCAAATTGGCTGCTGATGAGATCAAAGAGTGGGTCTATACTGCCCACAACCAGGACCAAAACACAGTGGTTGGATCAATTTCTGGAACTCAGGTACCTCTGACCCCAACTATTCTGACAGAGGTTTTTGAATTGAATTCTGGAAGAGATTCTGCTGAGTTATCTAGAGAAGAATTTTCTGATTTACTTGCTAGAATGGGTCATTCTGATGCAAACCCTAGTAAGCTGCTGAAAAAGAACTTAGATGTGGAATACAGGTTCTTAGCTGATGTAGTGGGAAAGGTTCTGTTGGCCAAGCATTCAGCACATGATACCATCTCCAGGTATCAGCTGTGCCTGATGGGTGCTTTAGTGGACAAGAAACAGTTAACCTGGGGAGAAATCTTCTTTGACCTGATTAAGAAGAAAATAAATAAGAATTTTGTTAATTATGGAAGGATTCTAGGGCTCTTTCTTCATAACAGATGCCCTGCCCTGCTAGTATCATCTGGGATGCAGATCAATGCCTCTAAGAGGCTGTCCTGTGCCCTGTTTGGCAAATGGGACAGGCAGATAGTGAAGCCCAGCAGGCCCTCTGCAAGCACAACTTCAGGCACAAGGACTGTAATAGTCTCTTCCCCTCAAGTCTCTGCCCCTGCAGATGACTTGTCTACTGCTTCTCCTCCTCCTGTTTCATCTCCACCAGTCACCTCCACCATTCAACCTTCATCCACCATCATTATTTCTAGCCCATCTCCTACATCAATTCCATCTCCAATCCCAACTCTTCCAACAACAGAGGAAATCTTCCATCCATTACATCACTACCCTCACCCAGACATTGACACATCATCCAACATTCCATCTTTCACACTTCTAGATGATTCCTTCATGGATGATTCACCTTCATCCCCTCCTGATCTTCCCTCCTCATCCACATCATATCAACAACTTCTACAAGATATCATTGATCAACCCTCCTTCACACCTTCTATCTCCATACCACTTTCTTCCATTTCCACAATCCCCACACCTCAACCTTCACTTCTACCATCCACCAGCTCTCCACCAACATCACCAGTTGCTCCACCATCCTTCTCTACCTCTGCTCAAGTCCCTGCTGAGCATGTAGACATTCCGGCCTTAGCTGACAGACTATATGAGCTGATAGCTCCCAGGCTTTCACTTCTGTTGGAGACCTCCTTGGATCCACTCTTCAAGTCAGTTGCAGACTTATCTGCCAGGCTCTCCTCCATCTTTCCTCCTCAGGCAATCCCTTCATTTGGGTGCCTTGATCCAGCTCTCTCTGAATCTAGGCAGGGGGAGATGCCTCATGAAGTGGTGAGATTGCCTGCTACTGCTGCTGTTATCTCAGTTCCTGCTGCTGTTGTTACTCAAGCTCCAGTTTCAACACCACCACAAGTTGTAGTCTTCTCAGTGGACCTCAGGTCCTTATTATCAGATTTTGATTCAGTCTACTTCAGCTGCCTCCCAGTAAGCACTGCAGCCCAGCCATTTGAAGATCTCACCAAGGCCATTGTGCCCTTCTCAAGCTATGATACCAGCTTAATTAGCTCTTGTATAACCTCCCTATATACTGCTGAGCCTTCTGTTTCCAGTAATGCTGCTGCTACTCCTGCTGACAATAATGTTGATGTTTCTATTGCTGCTGCTGATATTGTTGTTATTACTAAAAATTCTGATGATATACATATGACAGAGGCATATGATTTTGAGCCTACTGTTATTGTTGATGCTGAACCTATTGTATCTGAAAGTATTGTTCCTGAAAGTACTGTTTCTGCTGTTACTACTGTTACTGCTACAACTGCTGTCACTACTGCCTCATCTGCTCCAACTCAACTTCAAAAAGACTATCTGAAAAGGATTGATGCTTTATATGATGAGAAAAACTCTAAAAGTGATGAATATAGGACTGATTCTGATGATTCCTCAGCTACTATAGCCAGGAAAAGAAAAGCAAGAAGCAAGGCTATGAAAAGAGTTCCCCCAGCCAAAGTAAAGGACACTAATGATATTCCCTACTACATTCTTCATGACTACCCCATTACTGAACATTGGATGCAATATTCCAAGAATCAACTTAAGGTTATGAAGAAGAAAAGGAAATATGAAAAAGGATCTTCTCAGTTTCATCATCCTCCTCCACCTCCTCCTCCTGATGCAGGTGCAGGTGGTAGCTCTGCTGCTCATCCTTCTGCTAGAAGCCAAACCCCCTATCAGCCTCATGCAAGATCTCAATATAGGGGAGGCCAATCCAGAGGTTCTCAATTAAGGAGAGAAAATTATAGAGGAATCCAAAGGGAACTCCAAGTTTACTCCAAAGGCTATTCTAGACAGCATCCATACTCAAGGGAAGGACAAGCTTCATCTGATACAACTTCAGGCCCTTTTCCCTACAAGTTGAAAGAATTAGTCTCATCCAGAGCTCCTCTAGATAATCCTTCCAACAGATATAAACCTCCAGTACCCTTTGAGGATCCAGAGAACAATCCTACTGCATGGACTACTAGGATGAAAGAGTTAGTTGCCTTGGATCAAATAAAGAAAGCCAGAGAGCAAGGCAAGGACACCTCCAGCATTACTACATTGTCAGAACAAAGAAAGAAGGAACTTGAAAGATATGACTCCAGCAAGTTCTTTGATTCTGAAAGATACATGGAGCTGCACCCTGAAGCTGTGGTACCAAGGCCTAAACAACAAACTTCTTTAGGTGCAGCTGATGACAGAAGATCAAAGAAAGAAGCACTGAATCCAAATAGAGAAATTAAACATATAAAGAGCAAGGAGAAAGAATAATTACGTAAGGTGACAATTATTCTGATTTCTGATCTGTCTGAGATAGTTTTTCTGTGCTGCTGCAATGCTTTGTTTATTGCATTTCTGTATTGTTGCTTTGTATGTTGTTTTTATTTCTCCAATTTCTGTAAATAGTAATCCTAACCCAAATAGGGGGAGATTGTTGGAACATCCTATTACTAATTTGGGTCAGGATCACTATGTCTTTAGGAAACCTGTTTTTGACCTCATTGTATAGATCTAAAGGTCAATTATAATTGAGTCTAAGAGTTAGTAGTTAGGTTTAGAAGCTGCCCTCAAGACCAAGGTTTTTCAGTTTGGAGACTAAGTCATTTCGTCGAGCTCAGTACGACGAATCGTTGAGCTCCAATCGACGATCATTTAGCTCACTTCGACGGATCATCGAACTCCATTCGACGATCGCTGAGCTCAACTTCAACAAATCGTCGAACTCCATTCGACGATCTTCGAGCTCAGTTTGACGATCTTGACTCCAGTATTGATTCTCTATCTCTGAGCTCAGTTTGACGAAAGTTGAGCTCAGATCGACGATCTCTGTTACTGTCTAAGTCCAAATCGCTGAGCTCAGTTCGACGATAGTAGAGCTCAGTTCGACGTTTTTCTGAAGAGTTAAATGATTTTCAAGATTCAAATTCAGAACAGTTAAGGAGTTATTGTCAGCAATTAATTCAGAAGATCTTGTAGCCGTTTTCAATTATTCTGGAGCAAGTTTAAAGGGATTATCAAGCAATGTTTTCATTGGACTTTCCCCTAGAAGACAATTGCAATTAAGGAAGTCATTGATGATAGGCCAACGGCTATCTTGACAGAGGATCATTTCTATTCAGCAAAAAGGAATAAAAGATAAGATTTTTGAATTCCTGACAGCAATCAAGAAGAAGAGAGTGCACAAGAAGAAGAAGAAAAACATATTCTCTGCTACAACTCTTCTCTGGAACAACATCTTTCTCAACAACAATCACTCCAGAAAAAAAAAAGAAAGTTGTAGACATTCTCTGTCTCAAGATTCCCACAAGGACACCATCACCAAAAGGAGATCAACAAATCTAAAATCTTCAGATCTCTTTTGATTCAAGTGTTCAAGGCCATCATCATTCAAGACTCCATACACCTCACATTTCAGCTGTTGCTGAAATCATCAATTGCTGGAGTTCAATTTTCTGAAGGCCTATCACCCTACAGCAAAGCTTCATTTCCTGAACATCTCAAGAACTCAGGGGGACCTTTGACAACATCAATATCCACATAGTCTTTTCAGCTGCTTTGAGAAAGAGAAGACTTCCATCACTCTCTCATCCCCACCTCTGTAAAGGGTTTCTCAAACTCCCTTCAAAAGTTTGTGTGTGGTTTTTGAGCACCTTATCAAAAGCTCATTGGTGGCAAGACACCTGATCAAAAAATCTGGTTTGGTTTTTGAGCACCTTATCAAAAGCTCATTGGTGCCCAGGACACCTGATCAACTCGTCCTGTAGTGGATTCCTACCTAGGGTGGTAGAAGAGTGGATGTACCCAGGTTTAGGGGAACCACTATAGCTCCTTGTGTCTTCTAGTTGCTTGTCTTTATTTTTGTTTCTGGCTGTGATCTGTGATTAGTTTCTTTTGTAGATTGTAATTAGATAGTTTTTGTGATTAGATTTTCTATTTGCTTCCCTTTTCACTCAGATTACAACAACTATTGTAAAAAGTTTTTTAAGCACCAAACTCTATTCACCCCCTCTAGAGTATATCAGATCTAGCTCGCACTTTCAATTGGTATCAGAGGGAGGTTGGTTAAAAATACCACATCTCAGTGGTTGCACAGGCTAACACCTGAACCCAAAGATCCCTAGTTAGATCTGCTTGCTGTAGATTTTGTTATTAAATTATTTCTTCACAAATCATGGCCCAAAACAAAGATTATGCTAGCACCAGACCTCCAGTGTGCAATCTATCTAAGTTTGCACTTTGGAAAGCAAGGATTAGACTCTACATGAATTCTATTGACGAGGACATTTTTAATTCTGTTTTGACAGTTTGTCCAAGACCTCCAGATTACTCAAGCACAAATGTTATTCCACCTCCATCAGGAACAAATGTTGATATCAAGAAGTGGAAAGTAGCAGATGCAAAGGCTATGAATATCTTAGCCCAGACCATGTCTGACGACATATTCCAAAAGGTGGCTGAATGCAATTCAGCAAAGGAAATCTGGGATAAGCTGTCTGAAATAGTCTCAGGATCAGCTGATGAAAGAAAGGATAGGAGATCTCATCTCATATCTCAATATGAGAATTTCAAGAAAGGAGAAGCTGAGCCAGTAGCTGAAATGTATAACAGGCTCAGTCTGATAGTCAATGAACTCAAGACTTTGGATAAAGAGATCTCACTGACTGAACTAAATGATAAAATCCTAATGTGCTTCCCAAGCACTTGGGACTCAAGGATCTGGCCAATCAAGGATTCTAGAAGTCTGAATGAGATCACCACAGAAGCTCTCTTGGGCAAGCTCAAGTCTTATGAGCTGCTCATTAAGAACAGAGAAGAAGAGCAGAAGGCTGCCTCACCAGCCACAAGAAAAGAAAAGACAATAGCTTTCAAAGCAACTGAAGATCAGCCTGAAGATAAAGTCACAGGCAATGATGAGCTACTTAGTCTACTGGCTAAAAGATTTTACAAGATGGACAGAAAGGACTTCAGAAAGAGATCATACAAGGAGCATGATAAGCCAAGGTATGATAGGTCAAATAATAATGAAATTGTTTGCTTTGTTTGCAGGAAACCAGGCCATATTGTACCTGACTGTCCAGAGAACAAAAACAAGGACAGAAAGGATAAGAGAGAAAGAATAAAAGATAAGGACTTCAAGAAGAATGGCAATGTCAAACCCTCCTCAAGCAAGAACAAACACACAAGGAAGGGATTTGCTGCTGAATCCTGGAGTGAAACTGAAGAAGAATCAGAAGCTTCATCCAGCTCCAGTGATGATGAAGATGATGCTGAAGAGAAGGAGTTCTGCATGATGGCAATCAATGCCTCTCAAAACAATTCAGATGCAGAAGAGTCAAAGTCAGACTCAGAGACTCAACTTGAAGAGGACCAGGTAATTAGTTCCTTTGAATTCAATTCTGAGGACTTTAAGTCTGAGTTTAAAGCATTATGTTTAGACTTACGAAAATCTGAGAAGGAAATTATTTCTCTCAGAAATCAATTATCTGAACATAGTATCTTAAAGTCAGAAAACATCAAACTCTCTGAGGAGTTGGAGTGTTGTAGGGAGCAGATAGCTTCACTGAAAGGTGAGTTATCAGACGCCGAGAAGCTTGAGGAATCCCTTAATGGGAGAAGTATCAAGCTAATGGACATCATAAGCACAGTGAGCTCCAGATTCAATGGTACACTGGGCTTGGGTGCTTCATCCAGCCAACCTATAGTTCTAACAACCCCAATTAAGTTTATTTCTGATAAACGGAAGGGAGTTGTAGAGGTAGCTAGGAAAAATTCTGATCTGCCTAAGAAAACCAAGTTCCAGCAGCAATCGTCGAACGGAGCTCAACGATCGCCGAACACAGATCGACGATCTCAGGCAAAATCGTCGAACTCAGGTTGACGATCTCTAATTTCTGAACTCTGCCACACTCGACCGTCGAACGGAGCTCGAAGATCTGACCCAAGATCGTCGAACGCAGCTCCACGATCGTCGAACAGAGATCAGAGCTCTGGAAATTCCTTCAAGGGCAAATCAAAATCCAATCCTAGGGGTCCTACATCCCAAAGCTTTAACCCTTATACTGAATGGATAATACCTCCAAGGAGATATCATCCTGAAGGTTATAAGAGTCAACCTGGGATGTCTTTCATTTCTGAATTTAAAGGTTATCAACCTAGGCCCAAGGTAAACTGGGTCAAAAACAAGTGAATTATTTTATGTGCATGTGAAGACCTATCCAACATCAAACCAACAATGGTATCTAGATAGTGGGTGTTCAAAGCACATGACAGGAAATAGGGACAACCTCACATCCTTTAAAGCCAAGCTTAAACCCAAATTCATATTTGGTAATTCAAACTTTGGACAAACTAAAGGATATGGTGCAGTCTAGATTGGGAAATTGACATTCAAGAAGGTAGCTTATGTGGAAGGACTGAAGCACAATTTGATAAGTATCAGTCAGCTATGTGATGAAGGCTACCAGGTGACTTTCATCAAAGCCTTATGCAAGATCAAGTCAGAGGACAACACAACTGTGTTGACAGGTAAAAGGAAAGGTAACATCTACTTAGTGGATTTTCTTTCAACAGATGTAGACATTTGCCTGTTTAATTCTGTTTGTAGACCTAATGTTTTACGGCATAAGAGACTAGGACATTTAAACCTTAGAACCATTGCTAGGCTATCCAAGGACAACCTTGTTAGAGGACTACCTTCTAGCCCCTACAAGAAGGAAGGACTCTGCAGGGCTTGTCAATTAGGCAAGCAAACTAAAAATAGTTTCAAGTCACTTAATAAGAGTGATTCACCTAGGATTTTGTATCTATTACACATGGATCTTTTTGGACCCATTACAGTACAAAGCTTAGGAGGGAAATCTTACACTTTAGTAGTTGTAGATGACTTCTCTAGATTCACATGAGTGTTCTTTCTGAGGAAGAAGTCTGATAACTTTAAGTGTTTGACAGAGTTTCTCAAATGCATACAGATTGAGTTCAATACTCACATTGCCCTGATCAGAAGTGATCATGAGACAGAGTTTGATTCTCTTCTTATGCAAGAGTTCTGTCAGAGTGAAGGGATCAGGCATACTTTCTCAGCTCCTAGAAATCCTCAACAAAATGGGGTAGCTGAAAGGAAAAATTGAACCCTTATTGAATCTGCCACTACATTATTGTCAGATGCTCACCTTCCTCTATCTTTTTGGGCAGAGGCAGTGAACACCTCCAACTATGTGCTGAACAGAAGTTTAATACATAAACTAAAGGGCAAGACTCCCAATGAATTACTCAAAGGGAAGAAACCTAAAGTTAATTATTTTAGAATTTTTGGTTGTATTTGTTATATACATAATAATGACAAGAAGTATTTAGCAAAATTTCAAGCTAAAGCTGATGAAGGAGTGTTTCTGGGATACTCCATGATCAGTAAGGCTTTTAGGGTTTATAATAAATCATCTCTTAAAATTGAAGAATCTGTTCACATATCATTTGATGAATCTAACATGTCTTTCAAGGAGAAGAACACTTCTACCATAGAACCTCTGCAGGTACATTCTCTTGATGAAGATTTGAACAGGTTACAGATTGCTCAAAAGGATGAAAGCAGTGAAGATGAAGAAGACAATCAACACCTTGAAGAAAAACAACTTGAAGAGCCAGTTGTTGTACCACAAGAGGAAACAATAACACAGGTTGGTGAACAATCAACACCCCCTGTTGATTTAGTAACATCAAGAGACCATCCAATTTCCCAATTAATTGGAGACATCTCAGCTGGTGTGCAAACCAGAAATCAGGTCAACCAAAACCTGTTGCACACTTGCTTCGTATCTCAAATTGAACCTCAATCCATTCAAGATGCAGAGCAAGATCCATACTGGATCATTGCAATGCAAGAAGAGTTGCATAAATTTGAAAGGAACAGAGTTTGGGAACTAGTGCCAAAGCCTAAGGATCACTCCATTGTTGGAACAAAGTGGGTGTTCAGAAATAAATTGGATGATCAAGGAGTAATTGTAAGGAACAAGGCAAGGCTAGTTGCTCAAGGATACTCTCAAGAAGAAGGCATAGATTATGACCAGACTTTTGCACCAGTTGCAAGCTTGGAAGCCATCAGAATCTTCTTAGCATATGCAGCACATAAACGATTCAAGGTATATCAGATGGATGTAAAGAGTGCCTTTCTCAATGGAGACATCAAAGAAGAAGTCTATGTCAGACAACCTCCAGGTTTTATCTCTCCAACCCACCCTGATTATGTTTTTAAATTGAACAAAGCATTATATGGTCTCAAGCAAGCTCCTAGAGCATGGTATGAGACCCTAGCATGCTTCCTTCTGGAAAATGAATTTATAAGGGGTAGAGTAGACCAAACTCTTTTCATTAGAACCCATAAGTCTCATACCCTACTAGTACAGATTTATGTGGATGATATTATTTTTGGCTCTTCTGATTCAAATTTGTGCAGAAGGTTCTCCAACCTAATGCATTCTAAATTTGAAATGAGTAGCATGGGTGAGCTATCCTTTTTTCTAGGATTGCAAGTCAAACAACATGCTGAAGGCATCTTTATTTCTCAAACCAAGTATGCAAAAGAATTGGTTAAGAAATTTGGTATGTCTGAAGCATCTTGCATGAAAACACCTATGCCTACTAATGTTGTATTGGATGCTGATGAACATGGGAAACCTGTTGATCAGACAACATATAGAGCAATGATTGGCTCTTTATTATACCTTATAGCTAGTAGACCAGACATAATGTTTGCTACATGCATATGTGCTAGATTCCAAGTGAGCCATAGAGAGTCACACCTAACATTACTAAAAAGGATTCTCAGGTATGTTAAAAGTTGTCCAAATCTAGGTCTCTGGTATCCAAAAGATTCAGCATTTGACTTAACTGGATTTTCTGATGCTGATTATGCTGGATGCAGAATTGACAGGAAAAGCACCAGTAGAACTTGTCAGTTTCTTGGTGACAGACTTGTCTCTTGGTTTTTCAAGAAACAAACATCTGTGTCAACTTCAACTACTGAAGCTAAATATATGGCTGCAGGCAGTTGTTGTTCACAAATATTGTGGATTCAAAACCAACTCCTAGACTATGGCTACAACTTAGAGAAGTCAAAAATCTTTTGTGATAACACCAGTGCTATTTCTATAGCTCAAAATCCAGTCCTCCATAGTAGGACAAAACACATAGAAATTAGGCATCACTTCTTAAGGGATAATGTTGAGAAGAACAAAATTGAACTTCAATATATCCCAACTGATTTGCAAAGGGGAGATATTTTCACCAAACCTTTGGATGAAAAGAAACACAACTTATTCCTAAATTAGTTAGGAATGTTAGATGGAGGAAGTTTAAAATAATATCCAAGATTTTCAAACTTTAAAAATTGACCAAGACTAGGCAAACATCTTGATTTTTCTAGTGTCTATAGTGTATTTCTGGTCTCTGAACTGCGCTCGACGATTTTCCCCCCGATCGTCGAACGTAGATCGACGCTTTCCAAAATCGTCGACCGGAGTTCAGCGCTTCTCAGATAGTGTTCAACTATCTTTCAGGTCAGCGATCGTCGAACGACGCTCGACGATTTTGTTCTCTGAACTATCGCCGAATGGAGCTTGACGCTCTCCAATATCGTCGAACCGAGATCGATGATATTGAAGACCCTTCAGATTCCTTTAGAAGCCCCGATCGTCGAACTGAGTTCAACGATCTTTCCTTTTCTGCGTCGAACCCTAATATAAAATTCATTTTTCAGCCGTCGTTCTCTCTTTGCGCCTTCGTTCTCTCTGCAAAAATTCTCTTTCCCTCCAAACATCTCTACACTTGGTCATTTGTTTGTTGATTTTTGTAGGTAATAATGGTCGTCTCAGTTGTAGTTCTAGCCGCAATGAAGTTTGATGCAGGGTTTGATATAGACATGGATTCCTTTAGCACCAGTGATCAGGTTTTTCAAGACATTCTGGAACTGTTCAAAGAGCAAAAGCTTGTTGCTATCATGACTACAAGAATCAAATTGGCTGCTGATAAGATCAAAGAGTGGGTCTATACTGCCACAACCAGGACCAAAACACAGTGGTTGGATCAATTTCTGGAACTCAGGTACCTTTGACCCCAACTATTCTGATAGAGGTTTTTGAATTGAATTCTGGAAGAGATTCTGCTGAGTTATCTGGAGAAGAATTTTCTGATTTACTTGCTAGAATGGGTCATTCTGATGCAAACCCTAGCAAGCTGCTGAAAAAGAACTTATCTGTGGAATACATGTTCTTAGCTGTTGTAGTGGGAAAGGTTCTGTTGGCCAAGCATTCAGCACATGATACCATCTCCAGGTATCAGCTGTGCCTGATGGGTGATTTAGTGGACAAGAAATAGTTAAACTGGGGAGAAATCTTCTTTGACCTGATTAAGAAGAAAATAAATAAGAATTTTGTTAATTATGGAAGGATTCTAGGGCTCTTTCTTCATAACAGATGCCCCGCACTGCTAGTATCATCTGGGATGCACATCAATGCCTCTAAGAGGCTGTCCTGTGCCATGTTTGGCAAATGGGATAGGCAGATAGTGAAGCTCAGCAGGCCCTCTACAAGCACAACTTCAGGCACAAGGACTGTAACAGTCTCTTCCCCTCAAGTCTTTGCCCCTGCAGATGACTTGCCTGTTGCTTCTCCTCCTCCTATTTCATCTCCACCAGTCACCTCCACCATTCAACCTTCATCCACCATCATTATTTCTAGCCCATCTCCTACATCAATTCCATCTCCAATCTCAACTCTTCCAACAACAGAGGAAATCTTCCATCCATTACATCACTACCCTCACCCAGACATTGACACATCATCCAACATTCCATCTTTCACACTTCTAGATGATTCCTCCATGGATGATTCACCTTCATCCCCTCCTGATCTTCCCTCGTCATCCACATCATATCAACAACTTCTACAAGATATCATTGATCAACCCTCCTTCACACCTTCTATCTCTATACCACTTTCTTCCATTTCCACAATCCCCACACCTCAACCTTCACTTCTACCATCCACCAGCTCTCCACCAACATCACCAGTTGCTACACCATCCTTCTCTACCTCTGCTCAAGTCCCTGCTGAGCATGTAGACATTCCAGCCTTAGCTGACAGATTATATGAGCTGATAGCTCCCAGGCTTTCACTTCTGTTGGAGACCTCCTTGGCTCCACTCTTCAAGTCAGTTGCAGACTTATCTGCCAGGCTCTCCTCCATCTTTCCTCCTCAGGAAATCCCTTCATTTGGGTGCCTTAATCCAGCTCTCTCTGAATCTAGGCAGGGGGAGATGCCTCATGAAGTGGTGAGATTGCCTACTGCTGCTGCTGTTACCTCAGTTCCTGTTGTTGTTGTTACTCAAGCTCTAGTTTCAACACCACCACAAGTTGCAGTCTTCTCAGTGGACCTCAGGTCCTTATTATCAGATTTTGATTCAGTCTACTTCAGCTGCCTCCCAGTAAGCACTGCAGCCCAGCCATTTGAAGATCTCACCAAGGCCATTGTGCCCTTTTTAAGCTATGATACCAGCTTAATTAGCTCCTATATAACCTCCCTATATACTATTGAGCCTTCTGTTTCCAGTAATGCTGCTGCTACTCCTGCTAACAATAATGTTGTTGTTTCTATTGCTGCTGCTGATATTGTTGTTATTGCTAAAAATTCTGATGATATACATATGACAGAGGCATATGATTTTGAGCCTACTTTTATTATTGATGCTGAACCTATTGTATCTGAAAGTATTGTTCCTGAAAGTACTGTTTCTACTGTTACTATTATTACTGCTACAACTGCTGTCACTACTGCCTCAGCTGCTCCAACCCAACTTCAAAAAGACTATCTGAAAAGGATTGATGCTTTATATGATGAGCAAAGCTCTGAAAGTGATGAATATAGGACTGATTCTGATGATTCCTCAGCTACTATAGCCAGGAAAAGAAAAGCAAGAAGCAAGGCTATGAAAAGAGTTCCCCCAGCCAAAGTAAAGGACACTAATGATATTCCCTACTACATTCTTCATGACTGCCCCATTACTGAACATTGGATGCAATATTCCAAGAATCAACTTAAGGCTATGAAGAAGAAAAGGAAATATGAAAAAGGATCTTCTCAGTTTCATCATCCTCCTCCACCTCCTCCTCCTGATGCAGGTGCAGGTGGTAGCTCTGTTGCTCATCCTTCTGCTAGAAGCCAAACCCCCTATCAGCCTCATGCAAGATCTCAATATAGGGGAGGCCAATCCATAGGTTCTCAATAAAAGAGAGGAAATTATAGAGGAAGCCAAAGGGAACTCCAAGTTTACTCCAAAGGCTATTCTAGACAGCATCCATACTCAAGGGAAGGACAAGCTTCATCTGATACAACTTCAGGCCCTTTTCCCTACAAGTTGAAAGAATTAGTCTCATCCAGAGCTCCTCCAGATAATCCTTCCAACAGATATGAACCTCCAGTGCCCTTTGAGGATCCAGAGAACAATCCTACTTCATGGACTGCTAGGATGAAAGAGTTAGCTGCCTTGGATCAAATAAAGAAAGCCAGAGAGCAAGGCAAGGACACCTCCAGCATTACTACATTGTCAGAACAAAGAAAGAAGGAACTTGAAAGATATGCCTCTAGCAAGTTCTTTGATTCTGAAAGATACATGGAGCTGCACCCTGAAGCTGTGGTACTAAGGCCTAAACAACAAACTTCTTTAGGTGCAGCTGATGACAGAAGATCAAAGAAAGAAGCTCTGAATCCAAATAGATAAATTAAACGTATAAAGAGCAAGGAGAAAGAATAATTATGTAAGGTAACAATTATTCTGATTTCTGATCTGTCTGAGATATTTTATTTGTGCTTCTACAATGCTTTGTTTATTGCATTTCTGTATTGTTGCTTTGTATGTTGTTTTTATTTCTCCAATTTCTGTAAATAGTAATCCTAACCCAAATAGGGGGAGATTGTTGGAACACCCTATTACTAATTTGGGTCAGGATCACTATGTCTTTAGGAAACCTGTTTTTGACCTCCTTGTATAGATCTAAAGGTCAATTAGAATTGAGTCTAAGGGTAAGTAGTTAGGTTTGGAAGCTGCCCTCAAGACCAAGGTTTTTCAGTTTGGAGACTATGTCATTTCGTCGAGCTCAGTACGAAGAATCGTCGAACTCCAATCGACAATCGTTTAGCTCACTTCGACGGATCGTCGAACTCCATTTGACGATCGCTGAGCTCAACTTCAACAAATCGTCGAACTCCATTCGACGATCTTCGAGCTCAGTTCGACGATCTTGACTCCAGTATTGATTCTCTATCTCTGAGCTCAGTTCGACGATAGTTGAGCTTAGATCGACGATCTCTGTTACTGTCTAAGTCCAAATCGCTGAGCTCAGTTCGACGATAGTAGAGCTCAGTTCGACGTTTTTCTGAAGAGTTAAATGATTTTCAAGATTCAAATTCAAAACAGTTAAGGAGTTATTGTCAGCAATTAATTCAGAAGATCTTGTAGCCGTTTTCATTTATTCTGGAGCAAGTTTCAAGGGATTATCAAGGAATGTTTTCATTGGACTTTCCCTCAGAAGACAATTGCAATTAAGGAAGTCATTGATGACAGGCCAACGACTATCTTGATAGAGGATCATTTCTATTCAGCAAAAAGGAATAAAAGATAAGATTTTTGAATTCCTGACAGCAATCAAGAAGAAGAGAGTGCACAAGAAGAAGAAGAAAAACATATTCTCTGCTACAACTCTTCTCTAGAACAACATCTTTCTCAACAACAATCACTCAAGAAAAAAAAAGAAAGAAAGCTGTAGACATTCTCTGTCTCAAGATTCGCATAAGAACACCATCACCAAAAGGAGATCAACAAATCTAAAATCTTCAGATCTCTTTTGATTCAAGTGTTCAAGGTCATCATCATTCAAGACTCCAGACACCTCACATTTCAGCTGTTGCTGAAATCATCAATTGCTGGAGTTCAATTTTCTGAAGGCCTATCACCCTACAGCAAAGCTTCATTTCCTGAACATCTCAAGAACTCAGGGGGACCTTTGACAACATCAATATCCACATAGTCTTCTCAGCTGCTTTGAGAAAGAGAAGACTTTCATCACTCTCTCATCCCCACCTCTGTAAAGGGTTTCTCAAACTCCCTTCAAAAGTTTGTGTGTGATTTTTGAGCACCTTATCAAAAGCTCATTGGTGGCAAGACACCTGATCAAAAAATCTGGTTTGGTTTTTGAGCACCTTATCAAAAGCTCATTGGTGCCCAGGACACCTGATCAACTCATCCTGCAGTGGATTCCTACCTAGGGTGGTAGAAGAGTGGATGTACCCAGGTTTAGGGGAACCACTATAGCTCCTTGTGTCTTCTGGTTGCTTGTCTTTATTTTTGTTTCTGGCTGTGATCTGTGATTAGTTTCTTTTGTAGATTGTGATTAGATAGCTTCTATGATTAGATTTTCTATTTGCTTCCCTGTTCACTCAGATTACAACAACTATTGTAAAAAGTTTTTTAAGCACCATACTCTATTCACCCCCCCCCCCTCTAGAGTATATCAGATCTAGCTCGCACTTTCAGTCTGTGTACACAGAGCTGAGTGGGTGAGTTGCGCTTGCATGCTCACATCATCGCATAATTGTGTTTCATAGCATAATCATTGCATATAACCCCAACACCTATTGTATAAGTGGTATGGGACGCTTATACAATAGGCCCTGCAAAACGATCCCTTGGTTGATAAGTTCGCGTGAACGTGCTTATAAGTTAAGGTTTTTATTTAGTAAATATATATATATATGCTTGTTAGAAAACCAACACCCTATCGTATAAATTGGTATGGGACTTTTTATACAATAGAAGCCCTACAAAAGATCCCTTGGTTTATGTGTTTTCATATAAGTTAAGGTTGCTTTTCTTGTTTAGTTTTTCATACCTCTATTACTGTCATATATAATATAGAACTGCTAGGTTTGTTCCGCTGCCATCTGCTTATTTGTTATTCTCCACTTTCATGTCCTCCCCTTTCCTTCTCCCCGCTCGATGCCTAGGAGCCATGGGGGAAGGGGCGGAGGATGATAGGACTTAGTATTGTAGACTAACTGTTTTCGAACCACATCATTTTAGGGGACCGTGGAGCCCAACATGGAGGAGCAATCCCGGAGGTCGGCATGCTTGGAGATGGGGCAGTCTAGTACCGGAGTTTAGACGGTCGGGACTGTGAGTCCTATTCACTACTAGTTATTTTTGTTTTACTTCTACGATGAGAGATTTGTAGTGAGGTATTGATGTACTAGGCATGATCCCAAGATTTTAGTATTTCATTATATCCGTGGACACTCCCATCGTGGAGTTTATTTACTATTTATATGATTTCTGTGGACTTGCCTTTATTATTTTGCTATAGTTGTGATCGATTTGGCTGGCAGGATCAGTGTTTTGTAGTGATGATCTTCCCGGGCGTGAAGGTGTCACCGCAAAGCGGCGGTTCTGGGCCTAAGACCCCGGTATTTTTAAGAAAAAAAGGGGCGGGGGGGGGGGGGGGGGGGGGGGGGTCTTACACGAACCAACTGCTCATCATGGATTGACAGCCAATTGGCTTGAGCTGGGGCCCTGCAGCTCAACGCATCCGCAACCGCATTGCCTTTACCAGGCACGTAGTGGATCTTAAACGTATAGTCCCCCCGGAACTCCATCCATCTACGTTGCCGCATGTTTTGATCTTTCTGATCCAACAAATACTTCAGGCTTTTGTGATCGGTATAGATATCGACCTTCACCCCATACAAGTAGTACCTCCACATCTTCAAGGCAAAAATCACGGCCGCTAACTCCAAGTCATGGACCGGATAATTCCTCTCATGCACTTTCACCTGTCGCGAGCCATACGCTATCAAACTTCCATGCTACAGTAGGACACAACCCAATCCACTGCCCGAAGCATCGCTGTAGATTTCAAAACCTTTGGTCCCACTCGGCGAACTCAGCACATGCGCCATGGTCAACCGACACTTCAACTCCTCAAAAGCTCGTTCGTACTCCGGCGTCCAAACGAACTTCTGCTCTTTCCTCGTCAAAGTCATGAGGGTTAACGCTATCCGCGAGAAGTTCTCCACGAAGCGCCTGTAATAGCCGGCATGCCCCAGAAAGCTCCGGACTTCCGCTACCGTAGAAAGCATAGGCCACTATCATATCGCAACAATCTTCACTGGATCCACCGCAATTCCCTCTCCACTGACTATTTGACCAAGGAACGCTACTGAGGATAACCAACACTCGCATTTGAAGAACTTGGCATACAATTGATTCCTCCTCAGCATCTCCAACACCAAATGTAGATACTTAAAGTGATCCTCCTCACTTTGCGAGTACACCAAAATGTTGTCGATGAAGACAATCATAAAGTGGTCTAAGTACTCCCTGAAGGTCCTGTTCATCAAATCCATGAACACCGACGGCGCATTCGTCAGCTCAAACGGCATGACCATAAACTCATAATGTCTGTATCCCGTACTAAAAGTTGTCTTAAGGATATCACTCTCCCTTATCTTCAGCTGATAATAAACGAACTTGAGATCGAACTTTGAGTACACCGTCGACCCGACTAACTGATCGAACAGATCATCAATCCTCGGGATTGGGTACTTGTTCTTATCTGTTAGCTTGTTCAGTTCTCGGTAATCGATATAAAGTCTCAAGCTTCCGTCCTTATTCTTAATAAAAAGGAACGGCACGCTCCAAGGCGACGAACTTGGACGCACATGCCCCTGCTCCAACAATTCTTGAAGTTGCACCTTCAGTTCCGCCATCTCCTTAGGCGCCAGCCGATACGGAGAGCGTGACACAGGTTTCGCACCTGGCACTAGCTCAATCGTGAAGTCTATCTCCCGTTGCGGTGGCGCTTCAGGAAGATCGGCAGGGAACACATTAGTGTACTCATCTACCACTGAAATACTGTCCAACGTAGGCTTAGGCTTTGCAACCTCCACTAGCATAAAGAATAGCTCTGCACCAGCACGAACCGCCTTCACCACCTGAAGAGCAGACATCAAAGTCTTGCTCGACCCTTTCAAGCCCGTAAAAGTCGTCTCACGACATGTTCCCAACTTGAATTCCTTGCGAACGCAATCAATATGAGCTTGCTGCTCTGAGAGCCAGTCCATGCCAAATATTACGTCGAACTCCACCAGCGGCAGTAATGACGCTAGAAAATGGAACTCCTGACTCCCAATACGAATCTTAACGCCACAGATTCTATCCACGTGCATCGAACACCCATTCAGCAACAGCACATCCAGTTTGTCCTTCTCCATCGAAGAAGGTACTCCGATGCGCGATATGAATTTTTCGGACAAAAAGGAGTGCGAAGCTCCCGTATCAAAGAGTGCTCTTATCGGATTACCACAAACCAAAACAAATCCTAGACAAGCAGTGGTAAGGTAACACGCGCATAACAAATATTTAAAAATTAACTTGCTAGAAAATTAAATCGTACCTGTCACCGCATACGCTTGCTTGATGGCCTCCTGTTAGCCAAGATTTTAAACTCTAGGTTGAGCCGGAGCATAATGGGACGCAGTTTACTCCACCGCCTTGCCCTTCTCTTCATAAGTTGCCCCCAGCTTCATCCCGGACTTGGGATGTCCGCTCTAGCAGTCACTAGTAAAGTGCCCTGGCTTTCCACAAGTAATGCATGCACCTGGGGTTCGACCCGTAGTCTCCCCAGAAGCACCAGAAGAGGGGGATGGACCCGAGGTCCTAGCCTTCTTGTAAAACTTACGATAACCAGACTTCAAAGTAGTCGGCACTTTAAACTCAGTCTTCTTATCACCAGAGTTTTTCTTTGCTTGCACATTCTTCAAGTCTTTCTCTAAAGACCGGGCCATGTTGACTAGGGTCAAGAAGCCCTACGTCATCGACCCTGAGACTAGTAACCTCAAGTCATCTCTCAGACTTTCGTAGAAACGGTTCATCTTGCATTCCTCATCCGCGAATGTGGAGCTAGCGTACCGACCCAGTCGAGTAAACTCGTGGAGATACTCATCCATGCTAATCTCTCCTTGTGTCATCCTCTGAAACTCATTCTCCAATGTTATCCTCTGAGCCGAAGGGAGGTACCTTGCCAAGAACAGTCCTGAAAACTCTTCCATCGGGACGTCCGTGAGTTGCCTCCCCCTCAAGTGATGGAGCTCCAAACCTTCCCAACATAGCCTAGGTTCTCCGTCCAACAGGAATGTGGCTATAGTGGTCATCTGCCACTCCTCTTTTTCAGTAGCTGTCAGGACTCTCTTCCCTCGGGAGAGCCAGTCTTCAGCTTGAGATGGGGTTCCCAACCCCGAGAACACAGGAGGATTAAAGCTCATAACGTGCATGAGCTGCCTTTCAGTTACTCTCCTTGGCACTAAAGGTTCCACCACTACCTGCTCCACTCTTCTTGGTTCATCCCTTTGAAGTGGTACCTGCTCCATTGTAGGAGCGTGCTGCTGCATTTGCCTTGTAGGTTGCACATTGATCACGGCAAACACTGCTTTGGCAACCAATTGTATGGTTTCAGCCGAGGGAGGTGTTGCTGGAGCATCATTTGGTGCGCTACTAGACTCAGAAACTGGGCGTTCTGACGGCCCTGCACCGCTTCTAGTCACCTATAGTTGTACAAAACACCGTTAAGCAACCATACAAAATTGCAAAAAGCAATTATAGGAACACGCAGGTTCCTCAAACACGTGTATTTTCATTCCTAAGCGGACATTCATGGGTTCTTTTGATGTTATAACGATGACGCACACACATGTGCTCACCACCCCTTAAAAGAATTCGTCCACAAATTCATTTAAGCCTGACCGAAAGCAGTAGTCTAATACCAAATTGTAACACCCCCTATCCGTCGCATAGCATATATCAGCAGGTCCGGCAGGGGCCCGATGCTATATACCACAGATAGACTGGGTGGTTACATAATGGAAACCATTCAACTAATAACCAACGTCCTACATAGAGTCATTCTAGCAGAAGCAATTTAAAGGTTGCAAAACAAAGAACCCAGCATGTGCATGAATGTCCACTACTCAAACCGACAGGAATGAAGTACAATACACAAGTACAACGGCCTTATGGCCTTAAAATTGTTTACTCAAATATAAGTATTTTCCAAACCTCGGCACGCAGGCCGGTCATACATGAGAATAAAAGAAAACACTCAAAATTTGGCCTTCAAGGGCCGACTCAGCAACTTGGGCTTTTGCCCACTATTTACAGCTCGGCTCCGCAGCACCTGCAAGCAAAAATCCACCGCACGGTGGCAAACAAAAGCAACGGTCAGCTATGCTGACCAAATTATAACGATCCCGCTCCCAAACTCGGGGCGGCGATGCTCCTTTCCCTGCATTTTGTTAGCATAACCAAGCAGTATAGTGTAATACACTTCATCACAGGCGTAGGCATGCATGGCCACACTCCCCGTGCACTCAGGGCACATTCTCGGTGAACCGATCAACGTCACGTCAATTTAAGCCATAGACTTTGTGGTCTCAATAGCTCCACTTTGACGGCCAATATCGTGAGCATTTAGGTCCTTCCGGCCAATGTCACGTCAATTTAAGCCATAGACAACCCAAGACGTACTATCTATGCCAACAGCAAGTCCCACATAGATTTAGGTCGCTTGTACCGAACGACATAGACCGAGCACGGTTCCGCTTAACATGTTGCTCACACTGCAACATCAATTTAAGGCATATGCGCGGGTTAGCTCCCCGAGTCCCAAATCGTTTACACACATCACATAACCCAGTTATGTTCAAGTTGGCTCCCAAGCCACAAAGTTGGCAGAATCACGCATCTGCCCAGTTTTCCGGGTGCACCTTGGAGTTAATCCCCAAGGATCCCTGTTGCAATCTACCGCGTAGAAAACTCGAAAAACAAACATTTGTGCGGAGTCTTCTCCGGTCATTTATGCATTGCAATATCACCGATCCAGACCAACTTGTCCGGGTAGGCTTCACACATCATGCCTATGTCTGTTCTCGATTACGGACTCAACTTGTACACAATGGGGACTATTCATGTCTACCCAAAGGAACGCCTCAACTCACTGCAAACTCGCGAGAGCGGGCTTCCTATGCAAAGGGAAAGAGGACTTCACATGTCCTAGGATGAGAATCGTTACCCTAGCAATTTTCCTTGGCGTCATGGAAATCTATGCGGATGAAGAGCACAGCAATCCCCTTTCCTCCGTAGATCCAAAGTCAGCTTGCGATTTAGAGCTCCGAAGCTCCACCGTGACCGGATCTACCCTCCTTTCTTCTTCCTTGCTCTCCCCTCTCTCTAGAAGCTTAGAAAGAGAATGGTAGGATGAAATGAAAGATTTCCAACCCTATTCCCGAGTATATCTCACCAAGAACAACCCCCAGCCATCGAATTCTAAAACAAGGAAGTGAACGGCCACGATCCGGATCTGAAATCCAAAATCTGGGCCGAATACGGCCTGTGACACGCCCGTGTCCAGGGCTGTGTTCCCCATTCACCATTGGAACCGACGTATCTCGAAAAATACACAGGTACTCGACACGCCCGTGTTCGGATGGACACACTCGTGTCATCCAGTACACGGCCGTGTTGTGTGCCGTGTTCCTCCATCGACACAGGCCCAACACCAACCCGAGAAGAACATGGGTCTGGGACACGCATGTGTCCCATTTGACACGCCCGTGTCATACCCGATACGGCCCGTCTGTTGACCCCGTGTATCAACCATGCCACAGCCCGGCTTCAACCCGTGAAGGATACAGCCTGGGACACGCCCGTGTCTCGGGCCATATTTGCTGCTCGACGATCGTCGACTCCAAAATTCATCGACCTCTCGGCCAGATCGTCGACCCGAGCACGACACGCCCTGGGATACGCCCGTGTCCCAGGCCATGTAACACCTACCAAGTTCCAAACTTGGTCTGAAATTCTACCCGTCGCTCTTTTGAGTTTCGGGGTATTACATCACGAGTGGCGGAGGGAGCGTGTACAAAGGCCGTACAACCAAATATTCAGAGAGGTAGATGGAAGGGATCCTTGCCCGAATATAAAATGGAGAATGGTATTTGGCCGCAGAGAATGGTGGAGGGAATGTGATTGATGAGATAGCAGGCGATAAGAATGACATAGTCACAATAGGAGTGAGGAACCTGTAATTGAGTCATGAGTGTTCGAGTGACGTCAAGGAGATGACGGTTTTTGCGTTCAGCTACGCCATTTTACTGTGAGGTATAAACACAGCTAGTTTGATGAATTGTGCCATTTTGGACACAGAAAAAAGAAAAAACATGACTAAGATATTCTTTGGCATTATCGGAACAAAGAATTTTAATAGAGACATCAAACTGCATTTTAATCATATAATAAAAAGATGTCCAAAAAGATAATAGCTTGGAGCGCTCTTTTATGAGATACACGCATGTACACTGAGAGAAATCATCAATAAAAGTTACAAAATACGAACTACCCCGACCGATAGTTAGGGTAGGGGCAGGTCCCCGGGCATCGGAGTGAACGAGATCAAAAAGATGGGAAGAGCCATGACCATGCTTTGATAGGAAGATGAGTGATGATGCTTGCCATGCTGACAGGTATCATAGTTAAGAGGAGGACTATGTGGAGGTAGATGGGGCAGAAGCTGACGAAAAAGCCGGGGAGGAGGATGACCAAGAAGAAGATGCTATTTAGAAGATCCGTAGTAGAAGAAGAAGAAACGGACATAGTAGATACATTGTCTAGGAAGTAGAGGTCGCCGCTCTCAATCTGAGTAGAAATCATCCTTGAGGAGCTTGGATCCTGAAAAGAACAAGAAGTAGGAGCGAATGTGACGGATCATTGTAGTTGCTTACAAAGAGAAGTAACAGACAACAAATTGCATGGAAATTGGGGCACATAGAGGGTGTCCGCCAGGCAAAGAGATGGAGTGACTTGAACCACTCCCGTCCCATTGACTGGGGAGGGAGTGTAACATCCCATTTCCAACTAGACCCCTAAGAGTGGTTTTGGCCATGACTAGGTCATGACAAAACCCTGGGAAGCCAGAAATGGGCCAAGAGATAGGAGGCCAAGGTAGGGATCACCATGGTCTGCAGATAGTAGAATTCTGAACAATAGTTTAGGATGACAATGGGGCTTCACCATGACCCCAAGAATCTACCACAACACTCCCAAACATTTTGGGAGACCCATTAGAGCCAAAAGGACCCATTAGGGCCAACCCAAGGGGCCCAGTTGACCAAGGTCAACCCTAGCCCTGAATAGGTCAACCTAGCCCACTTAGGGCCAATAGACCCACTCCTAGTCTAGAGGACCCCACCTATGCCCTCCTAACCCTAAAGTGAGGTCAATGGGTCACTAAGGACACATTGGGGTCAGCCCTAGAGGCCAGGTTGACCCAAGTCAACTCAAGCTCCTAATCTGGTCAAAGTACCCTTACTAAGGGTATGTGACCTCCAAAGTGCAGGGTAACCCTACCTAGACCCTAAGGGGAGTCAATGGGTCACCAAGGATCCATTGGGGTCAACTCAAATGGTCATGTTGACCCAAGTCAACTCTAGCCCTAAAATGGTCAAAGTGACCTTACCAAGGGTCAAGTGACCTTTAAGGTGCCAAGTCAACCCTACCCAACCCTACATAGACCTTAGGGGAGGCCAATGAATCACCCAGGACCCAATGGGGTCAACCTAGATGGTCAAATTGGCCAAGTCAACCCTCATTGAGGGTCAAGTCAACTTAGCCCAAAAAGGGCTAACCCAAGCTCAAGCCACTTCTCCCTTAGGCTAAACCCATTCCCATGATCATCATAATCCAGTGGGCTGCCTTTAGCTTGTGGGGTTGACTAGTCAACCAGAGGTGACTAGGAGAGGGAAGGAGCTCCTCTCCATGATAATGGAGGAGAGAGAAATGAGGAAGGAGAAGGGGGAAGTGAGAGGCCGGCCAAGGGAGACTAACAGCCACCCATTATGGCTGCAATCAACTCCTCTAGGGGAGAGGAGTTGATTCCAGCCGTTTCCCGGCCACCAAGGGGTGGGTTCAGCCCCCCTCCACACAACCCGAGCCACTCCATTAATGGAGATAATGGCCATTGAAGAACCAGCCTCTCCCCTCCCCCAATTGCCATTTAAACACCATCAGGAAGCCGAGGGGATCATTTTGGAGCACTTACCTGGAGGAGACGAGCCCTTCCACTGTGTAGTTGCAGAAGCCGAGCGCCGCCGCCGTCGCCAATGGCATCCCGCCGCTCCTCTCGCATCCAGGCCGCCAGGAAGGTCCTCCTCCTCTCCTTAACTCGCGGGTAGATCCTAGGAATCCTTAGGCTTGAGTTTCGGGCTCAATTGAGCCCGATCGAATCCGGGATTTATCCTGGTTTCGGCAAGAAAAATTCTTGCTTAATCCGCCGGAAAACGCCTCTCCGGCGGCGGAGCCGCCGTCTGACGATAGCCACCACCTCGACGGAGGTGTTGGTGGCGGTGGCCGGCCGGGGAAGGGGCTGTATTGCCGGCGGCAGAGCTTGGAAATCGCTCCAGGCAGAACCAATCCCAGCCGTTGGCTCAGTGGGGACGATGACCAGATGCCGTCGATCTGCGCCAAGATTCGTGCGGCATCAGATCAAATACTATAGGAATTAAATAAAAATTATTTCATTTCTGTCACACTGGATGTATTTAATGTAATTAATGTTTAAAAATACTTAGGGACCCTGAATGGAAATTTGCCCAACATGAACATTGTAGCTTAGGGTGTCTAGTTTGCAGCAAAAATTGTTTGGACCCTTTTGGGACACTGGATAGACCAGGGCACCCATTTTGGTGGGACATACCCTTAGGGCTAGGCAGTCACTAAAATGAGTGCCCACTCTTCACCCCAAGCCCAAATTGGCTGAAATTTTGGCAGAGAGTCTATCCTAGACATACCTAGGGCCTGCCAAAAAATGGGAATTTTTGGGGAAAATATTTCTATAGTTTTGGTAAAAATTTAATAATCATTAGATAACTTAAATAGGTGCCCTAAACACATCCAAACCCTCCCAAATTTTGGTGAGTGGTCCCTGGGCTCCAATTAGGTTCCTGTATAAAATTTCATTTAGATTGGATGTGTTTTGAATAGGTTTTGACCCAACCCTATTTATACCCTATGAAAGGGCATTTTGGTCAAAAGTTGCACTTTTGGTTTTGAGTGACCAAATCACCTCAACAGAGGCTGAAATTTTGGCCACAGATATAATTTGACTTTTTACACTCACTTATGGAGTTTGGAGTGGATTGGACTAGGGTAGCCCTAGAATGTTAGGGTAGGCCCTTTAGGGTAAATTTCTAGGGTTTGAAGAAATTGGGGTCAAAAGACCTTGGATGGACTTGAAACTTGGGAATGATGTCCATAGGGTTACTATGGTCCTGTGGTTAAAATTTTAGGGCATTTGGAAGACTTAAGACCCCTTAAATCCATAACCCTAGTTTAGGGCACTAGCTTTGAAACCATAAGATCTAATACCAAAACTATCTGAAAAGGCCTGAGATTTTGAATGGGTAGTTGCTTAGGGCATACATGTCTCTGAAAATTTTATAATAAATTTTGGATGAATATTTTTGGTACTTTATTCACAAGGTCATATTTTATAATTTCCACTTAAGAATTTTTGCAGAGAACTATACTTGTTCAAACTTGATAAAACTTAGCAAAGGGGCTTATAGTCATGATACCCATCTCTGTAAATTCTTATGAAATTTTTGAAGAATGATATTTAGTAGTTGCTTCTTTATTTATTTAATTCCATGGAACCTTGGGAAATTTAATAATGACTTTTAGATTGTCTGAAAAATTCTAATTTCTTCAGCATGATGTTTCTAGTTCCCTATGAAGCCCTAGTAATTTTTACATAATTATTGGAGACATATATGTGGCACTTCCTTCATTATATTTGATTTTAGGAATTATTTTAATAAATCCTTTAGAGGTCAAGAATTATCTGGAAAATTATGAAAATTGGCAACCAATGATATTTCTCTGTTATTTAGTGAATACAAATTTTAGGAGGCCATTACCTGAGAAAATCTTATGGTTCATGTTCAAATTGACTATGGCCTAGTTTTTGAGGAAAATTCATTAAATAGTAGATTAATTGGGAAAAATATGATTTTCTGAATTTAGTCTATATTTATCATAATAGACCTCTGATAATTATCATGAGGGTACTGGATGAGTATTTCATGTACTTCCTTTTTTACGGGTCACGTAGCTTAAGTGGTCTGCATATAGCAAAACTGCAGGATTTCATTTGGATATGAATTAGGGCACGTATGATGGGTCTTGATGGTTTGCTGTAAGGACAAGTGGAATGGGCTGCATCTTTGGAAGATGAGTGAGTAGGGTGTGGTTTTGTCTAGGGTTTAAAGGCGTTCGGGTCCGACGAAAGATCGTCCTACCCAAGGAGAGTTGGAGTCAAATCACCCTAGGATTAGCGTATCGAAACATGAGAAAATAATGGGTAAGGGGATCAACCAATAATAAAATAAGTACCTTGCGAAAGGGAACGCTGGGCGTAATCCCAACACAGTTCCTAGTGCCCCTTGAGAGCCCTTCACAGGGAATACCGGGGGCAGTCCTGGGTTAACGTAAACTGTTTAACAAGCTGAAAAGAGTAACTTAGTAATTAGGGTTGCACATTTCACAGACACAGATGGCACGGGGTGTTAGCTGGGAGCTTCTGCTCGATTGTTTGTGACGGACGTGTTGGTCCGGGGAGCTTCGGCTCGGGTTTTGATCACGCTAAATTTGCATGTGCATAAAAGGAAAGTAAATTAAGGTGGTGGGTCTTCGGTATTGGAGGGTCGATGCACCGACGCCAATACATCGACTCGGCAAGTGTGGTTAGCACTTCGCCAACAGAAGTCTGGTGCGCCAGCCGGCAAGAGTACGCAGGAGTCCGCTTCGTGCACCAAGCGTTGAGGCATACGATAGGTCTGACCGGTAGTGCTTTACTGGTTTAGAGGTGGGCGAGGCCCAACCCACCGCTTCCGTCTGCCACTACGGAGGTATCCTGGGAGGTTACGGCTCCAGAAAGGGGGAACTAAAGGTCTGTGTGCACAGAGTCGGGTGTGTGCGTTGCACTTGCATGATCCATCATACCCACTTGCATGTCATAGCATAATCGTTACCTTAAACCTTGACACCTAAAGTATAAGTGGAATGGGACGCTTATACTTTAGGACCTGCAAAACGACCCCTTAGTCTATAAGCTTGTGTGGGCAAGTTTATAAATTAAGGTTAATTTTGATATATTTAGTTACTGCTGTTTGACCACTGACACCCCAACGTATAAATCGGTATGGGACTTTTTATACGATGGGAGCCTTGCAAGAGACCCCTTGGCTTATGTGTTTTTCCACATAAGTGAAGGTTACATTTCAGCTTACATTTTATTGTCTTTATATGCTATAGAACTTGCTAGAATAGGACCGCTGCCATCTGCTTTTGATATTCTCCACCTTCAAGTCCTCCCCTTTCTTCCTCTCCGCTCGGTGCCTAGGAGCCGTGGGGGAAGGGGTGGGGGATGATAGGACTTAGTCTTTTAGACTAACGGTTTTCGAACCGCATCATTTAGGGGATCGTGGAGACCAGCATGGAGGAGCAGCCCCAGAGACCGGTGCGCTTGGAGGTGGGGCAGTCTAGCTCCGGAGTTCATACAGCCGGGACTGTGAGTCTCGACCCTGAGTAGTTTTTCAGCTTTTGCTTCCGCATGAGTGATTTTGTAGTGAGGATATGTTGTACCGGGCATAAGCCCGTATTTTGCTACTCTGATGTTATCTTCTGTGGACACTCCCTTCGTGGAGTTATATTTATATATGTCATGTGAATCTCTGTGGACAGATAGTTTTTCATTTTACTTCATTATGCTACTTTTATGTGATCGAATTGGCCGGCAGAATCGGCGCCTTGTGGTGATGACCCTTCAGGGCGTGAAGGAGTCACCGCAAAACGGCGGTTCTGGGCCTAAGACCCCGGTGTCAAAAGAAAAGAAAAAAAAAGGGGGTCTTACAAGTGGTATCAGAGGGAACCTCGATCAAAAAGTAGCCGTCCACAACCCTGGGTCACCCCCGCGCGGGTTTAGTTTGGGGACAAACTAAGCAGCGGAAGCAGTGGTGTGCCCATACAGGGGAAATCACATGTAAGTTGTCCACTTCATTAGGCATTGAGTCGATTGTCTACTAATGTACTTCATTTTGCAGCCCCCAGCTCAGCCCACCCCACAAGGTGGAGCTCAGCAGACTCCAGACATTGCACCACCTCCCATGGTCCCCACACCTTTCCTCCAGTCAGACATGGGGCAGACCCTTACAGCTATCCTTGAGGCCTTCCGAGCTCAGCAAGCCCCAGTCCAGCAGCCAAACCCAGGGGCCAACTGGATGAGCACCTTCCGAGGACTCTCTCCCCCATCTTACTTGGGGACGGAGTCGGCAGTACGGACAGAGGAGTGGCTGGATGTGATGTACGAGATGTTGACTGGGATACGATGCCCTTGGGAGGAGAGGGTGGCCCTAGTGGTATCTTGCTTGGAGTCACATGCCAAGCGGTGGTGGAAGACGCTGTTGGACACGACCTTTGCGGATAGAGAGATTGCAGAAATCACCTGGGAAGAATTCAGGGCCACGCTGCTGGAGCACTTTGTTCCTCAGTCGGCCAGGGATGAGTTGGAGGAGCGTTTCTTGCAGCTGAGGCAGGGCACCAGGACAGTGGTGGAGTACCACCGAGAGTTCGATCATTTGGCCCGATATGCGGGCTCTTATCAGCTGGATGAAGCAGGGTACGTCAAGAGGTTTTATAAGGGCCTAAAAGAGGAGTTGAGAGAGGCTTTGCTTTTTGTCTCTGACGGGCCCATCTCCCGGATTTTAGAGATGGCGAAGAGGATTGAGGCCGACTGGCACACCACTCGGGGCCGGAAACGGCAAACGGAGGACCAGGGCCGGAGGGCCCGAAATGATCAGCGGCGAGGCATCGTACCAGATGGAAGAAGGGCAGAGGAGCAGCCTCGTCAGGAGTTAAGGCAGGAGCCGAGAGAGCAGGTGGTCTTGGCCCCTCAACCTCTCCAGGTCCAGGAGATGCAGAGACCCCGGGGTATGGCGTATCCCCCGCCGGAGTGCTTCCACTGTCACCAGGTGGGACACCTCCGGAGAGATTGCCCTATGAGGGGGGCACCACCTCCAGCACCACGGGGTGGCCCACCGGCCTAGCATTTCGGAGGCCGAGGACGCGGCCGAGGACGTGGTTACCAGGGAGGCGACCGCAGGCAGAATGGGGAGCAGATTTACGCTCTGGACTTAGCACAGCCCCGGAACCCGGACAGGGTTATTGCAGGTATGAGAGTAATCTTAATTTTTGGAATTATTCCTTGCTCGCATTAAGCGTTGATAGAACTACTACACAACCTAGGTTAGAAAACCTTACACTAGAATTTCTTTCAAACTGATTTAGGAATGGTGATGGTGTGCGGCAAGCCTGCCCACACCCTGTTCGACACGGGGGCATCGCACAACTTTGTGTCGGAGGATTTCGTCAAGGACCTGGATCAGATTCGTTGTTATACGGGACTACCCAAGAGGGTGCGCCTCCCCAATGGGATGGAGATCCAGTCCACAGAAAAGTGCCTCCTGGAGGTTACCATAGACGGGTTGACACTCGAGGCCCCGGCGACGATCCTGAGGATGCCGGACTTCGACCTCGTCTTGGGCATGACATGGCTTGTCTGGAACCATGCCCAGATTGATTGCCCGGCAGGGAGGGTCGTGCTCAGCCACGGCGATACTTATGCAACGTTCGAAGGTACTACACCGGTCTCCCGTCGCTTGCTTTCATCTATTCAGGCCATTAAGGCTCATATGCAAGGGGACGAGGTATATCAAGTATTGTTCGAGATGACTGAGGAGAAGGACCTGATTGCTAACATTCCGGTGGTTCGTGACTACGCCGACATTTTTCCGGATAAGCTGCCAGGACTACCTCCGCATAGGGAAAAGGACTTCCAGATTCAGTTGGTACCAGGGGCTAAGCCGGTATCCAAGGCCCCTTATCGGATGGCCCCGAAGGAATTGGCGGAGTTTCGGACACAGTTGCAGGAGCTGGTGGAAGCAGGATTTGTTAGGCCGAGTTCCTCATCATGGGGAGCTCCTGTCCTATTCGTGAAGAAGAAGGACGGTACTTTACGCCTGTGCATCGACTATCGAGCACTAAACAGGCTGACCGTCCGAAATACCTATCCGCTCCCCAGGATAGACGAGTTGTTCGATCAGCTGGAGGGAGCCCATTATTTTTCGAAGCTGGACTTGAGGTCAGGCTATTACCAGCTGCGGATCCAGGAGGAGGATATTCCGAAGACGGCCTTTAGTAGCCGATATGGATTGTATGAGTTCATCGTGATGCCCTTCGGGCTCACGAATGCTCCGTCAGCGTTTATGAGCCTCATGAACCGGGTCTTCGAGGCTTATTTGGATGTGTTCGTCATAGTGTTCATAGACGACATCCTTATCTATTCTAAGACGGAGGAGGAGCACACACGACATCTAGCATTGACCCTGGAGAGACTGTGGGAGCATCATCTTTATGCGAAGTTCAGTAAGTGTCAGTTCTGGCTGAAGGAGGTGGCTTTCTTAGGTCACATTATCAGCGGAGCCGGGCTGGCAGTGGACCCGGCAAAGATTCGAGCTATTTCGGAGTGGCCGCAGCTGAAAACAGCCACTGACGTACGGAGTTTTCTAGGACTTGCCGGTTACTACCGGAAGTTCGTAGAGGGATTCTCTCGAATCGCCCTCCCGCTCACATCCTTGACGAAGAAGGAGGCACCGTTCGTGTGGACCCCGCAGTGCCAGACAGCTTTCCAGGAGCTGAAGGATCGGCTGACCTCGGCTCCCATTCTCACTCTCCCCTCGGGGAGGGAGGGATTTCAGGTCTACACCGACGCATCATATCAGGGGATGGGAGCGGTGCTGATGCAGAACGGACACGTCATAGCTTATGCCTCCCGCCAGCTGAAGACCCATGAGAAGAACTACCCAGTACATGACCTTGAGATGGGGGCAGTTGTATTCGCACTGAAGATATGGCGGCACTACCTTTATGGAGTCCACTGTGATATATATTCCGATCATAAGAACCTTAAGTACGTGGACACGCAGAAGGAACTGAACATCAGGCAAAGGCGGTGGGTGGAGTTCCTATCTGACTATCAGTATGAGATGCACTATCACCCGGGGAAGGCAAACGTGGTAGCAGATGCACTGAGTCGGAGAGCCGCCACAACAGGAGCAGAGCCTCAGTTGATGTCTATGGAGCTGCTGCAGAGACTAGAGGACATGCACATTACTCTGGTATCGTCTGATGATCCTGAGCTCTATGAGGAGTACTTGGCCGCGATAGGCGTTACCGATGACATCAGAGACCGGGTCAGAGAGGGACAGAGGCAGGATGCCAAGTTGGAACCCATCTTCCAAGCTCTGAAGGCAGGCACTGCAGGAGATTACACACTGAGGGACGATCTGGTGTGCTTCAGAGGACGGGTGTATATACCGGAGGGAGGCCAGATCCGGGAGGATATTATGATGGAGGCGCACTGCAGCCGGTATTCTGTACACCCGGGGATCACAAAGATGACGGCTGATTTGAAGAAGACGATGTACTGGCCGGGCATGAAGAAGGATGTCTCACACTTCGTGACCCATTGTGAGGCATGTCAGCTAGTGAAGGCAGAGTGCAGGAACCCCGCAGGATTATTGCAGCCACTCCCGGTGCCGGAGTGGAAGTTTGATGACATAGCCATGGACTTCATACATGGGCTTCCCCGGTCTCGGACAGGGAATGACTCGATCTGGGTAATCGTCGATCGGTTGACCAAGGTGGCTCGATTCATACCGATCAGGAAGGATGATTCAGTAGGAATACTGGTGCGGAAGTTTGTGGAGCAGTTCATTCGTTATCATGGTGTGCCCAGGACAATAGTGTCGGATCGGGATGGCAGGTTCACCTCCAGGGAGTGGAGGTCCGTGCAAGCTTACTTAGGCACGCGATTGACTTTCAGCACTGCATTCCACCCCCAGACAGACGGGCAGACAGAACGCACCAACCGGACGCTGGAGGACCTTTTGAGGCTATGCATCTTAGATCGCGGGGAACCGTGGGAGAAACTCTTACCCCTTGTCGAGTTCTCCTATAACAACAGCCACCAGTCCAGCATCAGGATGGCGCCTTACGAAGCCTTGTACGGGAGGAGATGCCGGACCCCACTCTCATGGGTGCAGAACGAAGATCCGAAGGTATTGGGGTCAGAGTTTGTTGAAGACACCGAGGCACAAGTGAGGCTGATCAGAGACAGGATGCTCGAGGCGCAGAGTAGACAGGCCAAGTACTATGACGTCCGACATCGGCAGGTGGAGTTCCAGGTGGGGGACCGGGTGTTTCTGAAGATCCGGCCCATGCATGGAGTTTCACGGGTGCATGGTCGGAGGAAGAAGCTCAGCCCTAGGTACATGGGCCCTTACAGGATCCTGGAGCGGATCGGACCCCTAGCCTACCGGCTGGAGTTACCACCAGAGCTAGAAGCGCTGCACGACGTCTTCCACATTTCTTCTTTGAGGAGGGCTCTACTACGCCCGGAGCAGCAGATTCTGACCACCGAAGGGCCGGTAGCTTCAGACCGGTCGGTTCATTTGGAGCCTGTGAGGATCGACGACCGAGGAGTGCGGGTCTTGCGGCGCAAGAAGGTCCCACTAGTCAAGGTCCTGTGGAGGAACCACGGCCAGGAGGAGCATACCTGGGAGCCACAGGACCTGATGCGACAAAGATACCCCGAGCTATTCAGTCAGGTATACCTCTCAGACCCCTCAAGATGTTAATTATTTTTCCTGCTTTAAGTATACTAAGGGCTGCTCTAGGTAGATAGGGGCTTATCTTTTGTTTATTGGGGGCTTAACCTTGTTTATTGGGATTTTGGTTCGCCGTTTGGGCGAAAGGGGTCTTAGATCTAAGTTTTCCCTTAAATCAAATTTAACAAACAAGAAGTCATAATGGGATGTTACAAGACTCTTTCCTTCGGTAATAAGACCCGCAGGTCCGACCTTGATTTCGGGGACGAAATCTTTGTTTTGTTTATTGGGATTTGTAACATCCCATTTCCAACTAGACCCCTAAGAGTTGTTTTGGCCATGACTAGGTCATGACAAAACCCTGGGAAGCCAGAAATGGGCCAAGAGATAGGAGGCCAAGGTAGGGATCACCATGGTCTGCAGATAGTAGAATTCTGAACAATAGTTTAGGATGACAATGGGGCTTCACCATGACCCCAAGACCCTACCACAACACTCCCAAACATTTTGGGAGACCCATTAGAGCCAAAAGGACCCATTAGGGCCAACCCAAGGGGCCCAGTTGACCAAGGTCAACCCTAGCCCTGAATAGGTCAACCTAGCCCACTTAGGGCCAATAGACCCACTCCTAGTCTAGAGGACCCCACCTATGCCCTCCTAACCCTAAAGTGAGGTCAATGGGTCACTAAGGACACATTGGGGTCAGCCCTAGAGGCCAGGTTGACCCAAGTCAACTCAAGCTCCTAATCTGGTCAAAGTACCCTTACTAAGGGTATGTGACCTCCAAAGTGCAGGGTAACCCTACCTAGACCCTAAGGGGAGTCAATGGGTCACCAAGGATCCATTGGGGTCAACTCAAATGGTCATGTTGACCCAAGTCAACTCTAGCCCTAAAATGGTCAAAGTGACCTTACCAAGGGTCAAGTGACCTTTAAGGTGCCAAGTCAACCCTACCCAACCCTACATAGACCTTAGGGGAGGCCAATGAATCACCCAGGACCCAATGGGGTCAACCTAGATGGTCAAATTGGCCAAGTCAACCCTCATTGAGGGTCAAGTCAACTTAGCCCAAAAAGGGCTAACCCAAGCTCAAGCCACTTCTCCCTTAGGCTAAACCCATTCCCATGATCATCATAATCCAGTGGGCTGCCTTTAGCTTGTGGGGTTGACTAGTCAACCAGAGGTGACTAGGAGAGAGAAGGAGCTCCTCTCCATGATAATGGAGGAGAGAGAAATGAGGAAGGAGAAGGGGGAAGTGAGAGGCCGGCCAAGGGAGACTAACAGCCACCCATTATGGCTGCAATCAACTCCTCTAGGGGAGAGGAGTTGATTCCAGCCGTTTCCCGGCCACCAAGGGGTGGGTTCAGCCCCCCTCCACACAACCCGAGCCACTCCATTAATGGAGATAATGGCCATTGAAGAACCAGCCTCTCCCCTCCCCCAATTGCCATTTAAACACCATCAGGAAGCCGAGGGGATCATTTTGGAGCACTTACCTGGAGGAGACGAGCCCTTCCACTGTGTAGTTGCAGAAGCCGAGCGCCGCCGCCGTCGCCAATGGCATCCCGCCGCTCCTCTCGCATCCAGGCCGCCAGGAAGGTCCTCCTCCTCTCCTTAACTCGCGGGTAGATCCTAGGAATCCTTAGGCTTGAGTTTCGGGCTCAATTGAGCCCGATCGAATCCGGGATTTCTCCTGGTTTCGGCAAGAAAAATTCTTGCTTAATCCGCCGGAAAACGCCTCTCCGGCGGCGGAGCCGCCGTCTGACGATAGCCACCACCTCGACGGAGGTGTTGGTGGCGGTGGCCGGCCGGGGAAGGGGCTGGATTGCCGGCGGCAGAGCTTGGAAATCGCTCCAGGCAGAACCAATCCCAGCCGTTGGCTCAGTGGGGACGATGACCAGATGCCGTCGATCTGCGCCAAGATTCGTGCGGCATCAGATCAAATACTATAGGAATTAAATAAAAATTATTTCATTTCTGTCACACTGGATGTATTTAATGTAATTAATATTTAAAAATACTTAGGGACCCTGAATGGAAATTTGCCCAACATGAACATTGTAGCTTAGGGTGTCTAGTTTGCAGCAAAAATTGTTTGGACCCTTTTGGGACACTGGATAGACCAGGGCACCCATTTTGGTGGGACATACCCTTAGGGCTAGGCAGTCACTAAAATGAGTGCCCACTCTTCACCCCAAGCCCAAATTGGCTGAAATTTTGGCAGAGAGTCTATCCTAGACATACCTAGGGCCTGCCAAAAAATGGGAATTTTTGGGGAAAATATTTCTATAGTTTTGGTAAAAATTTAATAATCATTAGATAACTTAAATAGGTGCCCTAAACACATCCAAACCCTCCCAAATTTTGGTGAGTGGTCCCTGGGCTCCAATTAGGTTCCTGTATAAAATTTCATTTAGATTGGATGTGTTTTGAATAGGTTTTGACCCAACCCTATTTATACCCTATGAAGGGCATTTTGGTCAAAAGTTGCACTTTTGGTTTTGAGTGACCAAATCACCTCAACAGAGGCTGAAATTTTGGCCACAGATATAATTTGACTTTTTACACTCACTTATGGAGTTTGGAGTGGATTGGACTAGGGTAGCCCTAGAATGTTAGGGTAGGCCCTTTAGGGTAAATTTCTAGGGTTTGAAGAAATTGGGGTCAAAAGACCTTGGATGGACTTGAAACTTGGGAATGATGTCCATAGGGTTACTATGGTCCTGTGGTTAAAATTTTAGGGCATTTGGAAGAATTAAGACCCCTTAAATCCATAACCCTAGTTTAGGGCACTAGCTTTGAAACCATAAGATCTAATACCAAAACTAACTGAAAAGGCATGAGATTTTGAATGGGTAGTTGCTTAGGGCATACATGTCTCTGGAAATTTTATAATAAATTTTGGATGAATATTTTTGGTACTTTATTCACAAGGTCATATTTTATAATTTCCACTTAAGAATTTTTGCAGAGAACTATACTTGTTCAAACTTGATAAAACTTAGCAAAGGGGCTTATAGTCATGATACCCATCTCTGTAAATTTTTATGAAATTTTTGAAGAATGATATTTAGTAGTTGCTTCTTTAATTATTTAATTCCATGGAACCTTGGGAAATTTAATAATGACTTTTAGATTGTCTGCAAAATTCTAATTTCTTCAGCATGATGTTTCTTGTTCCCTATGAAGCCCTAGTAATTTTTACATAATTATTGTAGACATATATGTGGCACTTCCTTCATTATATTTGATTTTAGGAATTATTTTAATAAATCCTTTAGAGGTCAAGAATTATCTGGAAAATTATGAAAATTGGCAACCAATGATATTTCTCTGTTATTTAGTGAATACAAATTTTAGGAGGCCATTACCTGAGAAAATCTTATGGTTCATGTTCAAATTGACTATGGCCTAGTTTTTGAGGAAAATTCATTAAATAGTAGATTAATTGGGAAAAATATAATTTTCTGAATTTAGTCTATATTTATCATAATAGACCTCTGATAATTATCATGAGGGTACTGGATGAGTATTTCATGTACTTCCTTTTTTACGGGTCACGTAGCTTAAGTGGTCTGCATATAGCAAAACTGCAGGATTTCATTTGGATATGAATTAGGGCACGTATGATGGGTCTTGATGGTTTGCTGTAAGGACAAGTGGAATGGGCTGCATCTTTGGAAGATGAGTGAGTAGGGTGTGGTTTTGTCTAGGGTTTAAAGGCGTTCGGGTCCGACGAAAGATCGTCCTACCCAAGGAGAGTTGGAGTCAAATCACCCTAGGATTAGCGTATCGAAACATGAGAAAATAATGGGTAAGGGGATCAACCAATAATAAAATAAGTACCTTGCGAAAGGGAACGCTGGGCGTAATCCCAACACAGTTCCTAGTGCCCCTTGAGAGCCCTTCACAGGGAATACCGGGGGCAGTCCTGGGTTAACGTAAACTGTTTAACAAGCTGAAAAGAGTAACTTAGTAATTAGGGTTGCACATTTCACAGACATAGATGGCACGGGGTGTTAGCTGGGAGCTTCGGCTCGATTGTTTGTGACGGACGTGTTGGTCCGGGGAGCTTCGGCTCGGGTTTTGATCACGCTAAATTTGCATGTGCATAAAAGGAAAGTAAATTAAGGTGGTGGGTCTTCGGTATTGGAGGGTCGATGCACCGACGCCAATACGTCGACTCGGCAAGTGTGGTTAGCACTTCGCCAACAGAAGTCTGGTGCGCCAGCCGGCAAGAGTACGCAGGAGTCCGCTTCGTGCACCAAGCGTTGAGGCGTACGATAGGTCTGACCGGTAGTGCTTTACTGGTTTAGAGGTGGGCGAGGCCCAACCCACCGCTTCCGTCTGCCACTACGGAGGTATCCTGGGAGGTTACGGCTCCAGAAAGGGGGAACTAAAGGTCTGTGTGCACAGAGTCGGGTGTGTGCGTTGCACTTGCATGATCCATCATACCCACTTGCATGTCATAGCATAATCGTTACCTTAAACCTTGACACCTAAAGTATAAGTGGAATGGGAAGCTTATACTTTAGGACCTGCAAAATGACCCCTTAGTCTATAAGCTTGTGTGGGCAAGTTTATAAATTAAGGTTAATTTTGATATATTTAGTTACTGCTGTTTGACCACCGACACCCCAACGTATAAATCGGTATGGGACTTTTTATACGATGGGAGCCTTGCAAGAGACCCCTTGGCTTATGTGTTTTTCCACATAAGTGAAGGTTACATTTCAGCTTACATTTTATTGTCTTTATATGCTATAGAACTTGCTAGAATAGGACCGCTGCCATCTGCTTTTGATATTCTCCACCTTCAAGTCCTCCCCTTTCTTCCTCTCCGCTCGGTGCCTAGGAGTCGTGGGGGAAGGGGTGGGGGATGATAGGACTTAGTCTTTTAGACTAACGGTTTTCGAACCGCATCATTTAGGGGATCGTGGAGACCAGCATGGAGGAGCAGCCCCAGAGACCGGTGCGCTTGGAGGTGGGGCAGTCTAGCTCCGGAGTTCATACAGCCGGGACTGTGAGTCTCGACCCTGAGTAGTTTTTCAGCTTTTGCTTCCGCATGAGTGATTTTGTAGTGAGGATATGTTGTACCGGGCATAAGCCCGTATTTTGCTACTCTGATGTTATCTTCTGTGGACACTCCCTTCGTGGAGTTATATTTATATATGTCATGTGAATCTCTGTGGACAGATAGTTTTTCATTTTACTTCATTATGCTACTTTTATGTGATCGAATTGGCCGGCAGAATCGGCGCCTTGTGGTGATGACCCTTCAGGGCGTGAAGGAGTCACCGCAAAACGGCGGTTCTGGGCCTAAGACCCCGATGTCAAAAGAAAAGAAAAAAAAGGGGGTCTTACAGGGAGAGCCATCCGCAATGAATACCGGGGGCAACCACTCATGTTTTTCTTGGATAGAAAAATACTGAGGATTGTCGGTCATATGATTAGTAGCACCGGAGTCAATCAGCCATTTACCTTGATTCACCACATGGGCACTACCTAAATATGTGACCACCGAGGTAGATTGCTTCAAAGAGAAGGTAGAATCATCACCAGATGAGCAAAGATATGGATGCTTCATCCAGCAATGATCAACTGTATGGTCGGTGCGGCCACAATGAGAGCAGAGAAAGCGTGAAGGTCCATGTCTGCTAGATTGATGGCTGCAGACACCAGAGCCACCCTACTGAGTATGATGAGTATAGGTGTCAGGGAGCGGTGGGGAGGATTACAACGGTCACTGAAGCAGGGAGGTAACAACAGCGATGCGGGCAGCAGTGGCATCTAAGGTGGGAGAACCTGCCTCACCAAGTATCTGTTGACGGATCATGTCATAGGACTCCGGAAGACGTAAAAGATAACACACAACCAGAAGCTCTTGGAAGTGCTTGTATTGCTCGCCCAGAGCAGCAGGATACATGGAGGGACGGGCAAAGAGGTCTGCATAGAGAGTATAGATGTGAGACTTCTGAGACCCCTTGGAGTAAAGAGCAGCAAGATGAAGCTAAGCAGCCTTTACTGTTTTATCACGGAGGATGACGGGCAGAAACTCATCAGAAAGGCTGTTAGCCAGGCAAGTGCGAACAAGATCATCGCTAGCATCCTAATCATCAAAGAGATCGGACTCTGGATGAGGTGGGTCATATGTGAGGTGATGGCATTTTCATTTTAAGCGAAGTAGAAAGATAAAGGAAACACTCCAGTCCAGGTAGTTGGAACCAATAAGTTTGGAAATGGTTCCAAGATTTCCCAATGGTGAGGGAGGAGGAGGGTGGGCCACGGGAGTAGTAGTTGTAGTACAGGTATCAGAGAGAGCCATAGAGAAGAATAGAGCAGACAGAAAGGAAGTCACGTGAATAAAGAAAAAGAGGCCGCGCAGATAAATAATAGGCCGCGGGCAATAGTTCGCGCGGACAGGCAAGAGGCCGCACGAAAGCAGGTCACAAAGACAGATCGTGAAAATAGGTTGTGAAAATAGATCGCGAAGCGAAATGGAGCCTGCTAGAACAGGTCGCGAGTAGAAAGCGAGAAGCCACACGAACAAGGATGAGGTCGCGCGGAAGCAAGAGTGGTCGCAAAGACAGGATGCGAACAGAGAGGTCAATGACAAGGAGAAGGAAACGTACGAACAGAAGGAAATCGTGCAGATAAAAGAAAATCGCGGGAACAGGTCGCAAGAATGAGGGAACAAACCGTACGGACAGAAGCGCTCATAGAATCAAGCGAAAAAGATAGAGGCCTCTGATACCATGTCCGAACAGAAAAATAGAAACCGAAATTTGGACAATAACAAAGTTTCTTTCCAAAAATTATGTTTATTATAAAGGTATGATCTCTCTTTTATAGAATGGAGGAGAAGGGAGAGAATACAAATAAGCAATGTGGGACTAAGTACATTTATGGGACTAGTTGCTAGATAAAACCAAGACCGCATAGGTCGCGCGGTTAGACAAGGAGGTTTGACTGCCTGACCATACTGATAAGTGAAGACAAGTTGCCAAACTGCATGGTCTCCAAGCCGCTAGAGAGAAGCTGCCAGACTGCCCGGTCTCCAAGCCACTATAGAGAAGCTTCCAAACCGCACGGTCTCCAAGCTGCCCAAGTGAAGCATGTAGACCGCCCGGTCTCCATTTGCAATAGGGACAAACTCAAGGCAGATGACTTCACTTTCTACATGTTCTTTAATGAAATGATATCACTTGAAGGTCTTTAATAAAATGATATCTAATTTCTATAACCTTTGTCCTGCTATGTGAGACAAGATTCTTAGCAATATAAATTGCACTGGATGAGTCACATTATAAGGGTGAAAGACATACCTTGAGATTGTAGTCCTCTAGCTGATGTTGTATCCACATAAGTTAAGCACAGCAGCTCCCAATGTCTCCTAGTTCACAGACATCTTCATTTTTGTCCCTGGCATAAAATCTTTCTTCTGAGTCAGCCATTATATACTCTGATAAATTTGCATCAGCATGTACATTAACAGCAGCATTGACTTTGTCAGACTCAGAGGAGTCAATGTTATACATTGTATCTTGATTAGGGAGTTTAGAGTGAATCTCTCCCTCAATCTTAGTATTGTCCTTAGAGACAATCTATTCTTCTGCAGAGCATTTCTGAACCTTTTTTGTCACTGTTATAGGATCTTGGCCTGAATATCAGACTGAACTTGCTCCACCTCAATAGGAGCATTTATCTTCTCAGTTTATAACTCCTTTATTAACCTGCAGGGATTAATACTAGTTGCAAAAAAATGCATGAAGAGGTACTGAAGCTATACTAAGTTCATCATACCCAATTTAAATTTGAAGGTGCTAAACTTGGCTTCATCTAGTTGCTTGGTGAAAATATAAGTCACTTGCATGTTTGTGGATACAGACTCAAGACTGATGTCCTCACATTCCACATGCTCTCTAATAAAATGATACTTAATCTCTATGTGCTTAGTCCTGCAGTAAGAAACAGGATTCCTAGTAATAGAGATTGCACTTATAGAATCACAAAACATTGGAGTTCTACTTAGCTTGAGATTATAATCTTGGAGCTAATGCTAGATCCATAGTAGTTGCGCACAACAACTTCTAGCTGAGATATACTCTGATTTAGTTGATGAGATAACAACACTTGTTTGCTTCTTATTGCTCCAAGAGACCAATCTTCCTCCTAAAAACTGACAGGTGCCAGAGGTACTTTTCCAGTCTTCTTTGCAACCTACAAAATTTGCATCTGAATACCCAATTAGTTCAAAGTCATTATTCCTAGGGTACTATAGACCAAGATCAGGTGTGCCCTTAAGATATCTCAAAATTTGTTTAGCTGCAGAATAGTGAGATTCCTTAGGGCTTGCCTGGTATCTAGCACAAATACATGTAGCATACATAATGTTTGGCCTTCTAGCAGTAAGGTAGAGGAGGGAGCCAATTATACCACTATGCAAGGTTTCATCAACAAGTTTCCCAGTTTCATTGTTCTCTATTGACACACTTGACCACATGTGAGTTTTCATTATGGAGGCACTCTCCATTCCAAATTTTTAATCAACTACTTGGTGAACTTTTACTAAGAGATGGATAGTCCATCCTCTGATTGTCTAACTTGGAGGCCCATGAAATACTTGAGTTCACCCATACAGCTCATCTCAAACTTCCCTTTCATAAGTTTGGCAAACTTTTTATAGAGTCCATTGTCAGTAGACCCAAATATTATATCATCTACATATATTTGGACTAGAATGATCTTACCCTTGACTACCCTTAAGAATGATGTCTTGTCTACTTTCCTCTTGAGAATTTGTTCTTAATGAGAAAGCTATACATGGTTTTATACCATGCCCTAGGGGCTTGCTTCAAACCATATAAAGCTTTTCTAAGCCTAAAAACATAATCAGGAAAGTTAGGATTAACAAAACCTGAGGGTTTCTCAACATAGACCTCTTCTTTTATGTCACCATTTAGGAAGATTGACTTCATATTCATTTGGTAGACTTTGAATCCTTTATGTACAACATATGCAAGGAATAGTCTTATGGCTTCCAATCTGGCTACTGGGAAAAGGTTTGATCAAAATCAATACTTTCCTCTTGTCTGTATCCCTTGGTCACTAGTATAGCTTTATTTTTTTTATAACACCATTTTCACCAAGTTTATTCCTATAGATCCACTTGGTTCTAATGATGTTATGTCCTTGTGGTGTAGGAACCAGCTTCCGGACCTTGCATCTCCTGAACTGGTTCAGTTCTTCTTGCATAGCCATAATCTAAAATTGGTCTACGTTAGCATCTTCAAACCTTTTAGGTTCAACTTGAGATAGAAAGCTGGAGTACATGGTAATGTTGAGGCTTCTTCTCCTTGTTGTAACTCCTGGGCTAGCATCTCCTATGATCTGATTTCTTGGATGATCCCTTATATGCCTGACTGTAGGAGGCATTCTTGATTCAGTATCACGAACTTTAGTGGCTAGATCTTTCTAGTTTTCAGCCATATCCTTTGTACCTTGTCCTTCTTCAGGAATGCACACACCATCATCTTCTTCTTAGCCAGTTGGCGGAGTATCCTTGATGGTTAGGTTATCCATTTTCAACTCTACACCTACAGATCTAGAGGAGCTAGGCGACTCACTGTTAATCATTAATGATTCATTAAATACTATATTTACGGATTCTTCTACAACTTAATTTTTCAAGTTGTAGACCCTATATGCTTTGTTATAATTATTATACCCAACAAATATCTCTTCATAGAATTTGTCAGCAAACTTAGTTAGCTCAAGTTTCTGTAGTGATGTGTTGTATCAATGTATCAACACAAAAGATATGACTCCCAGTCAAATAGTTTGTTCAGTAGTATAATTTCTCAAGTGGTATCAACACTAGATTTTATCAAGTGGTATAACATTAAGAGTTAATCTCTCCCTTGATGCTATCACCTCCCTCATTAGGAAACTTTGATTGAAGAAGCCAGAAAGTGGGATAGGTAGACAATACCTTAAACCCTAAAGGGGGAGGTATATATGATCTCTTAAGATCCTACAGGGAGAGGTAGACAATACCCTAAACCCCAAATGGGAGATAGTGGACATTACATTCCCAGGGGGAGATGTAAAATACTAAGAAGTGCATATTATTTAGAAACATTCAAGTAATATGAAGAGAGCAATGTTGAGCAATTGCATGTTATGTTTCCACCCTCAAGTGGCTTGAGGAAAGTCCTCCACTTAAATATTAAGTTGTGAGGAGAGTTGTAAGCTGCTTTGAAATTTTCAAGTGGTATGTGAAGGCTTGCAGCTGCTTCTAAATTTATATGCCTTATGTGTAAATGCTTCTTAGTATTGCTAGGTGTTCTGTCTTCTTCAAATAGGGGGAGATTGTTGGAATTATTGCCCTCAATGTTCCCTAGATTTTATTTGAAGAGGCATCACCATCAACATTAAGAGCATAGTTGTATTTGATGTTGGTTAAGCTTATAATGTGCGGGATGTTCCTTAGAACACATTTAGACAGGTTGTCTAAGTGTTGGTGATAGGTGGTCACAAGGTGGGCATGTGGAGAGAAAAAAAATCTGCCTAAGTCCATAGGCGTTGAGTGAGGACATCTCACTCAATGCCATATGCAAAGAAATGTGGTTAAGTCTACAGGTGTTGAGTGAAGCAAGCTCACTCAACGCTAGATGTAAAGAAATGTGGTTAAGTCCATAGGAGTTGAGTAGCAAACTCACTCAATGCCAGATGGAAAGAAATGTGGTTAAGTCCACAGGGGTTGATTGAAGTAAGCTCACTCAACTCCAGATGTAAAGAAATGTGGTTAAGTCCATAGGCATTGAGTGAATCAAGCTCACTCAACGCCAGATGCCAAAAAGCGCTGAGAGAACACAAGTCAGTCAAAGCCCGACTATTTGCAAGGCAAAAAAAAGTGGCTAAGTCCACAGGCATTGTGTGATGGCAGTTCACTCAATGCCATACTACAAAAAGTGTTGAGTAAAGCTCAGATAGTCAAAGTGAAGGATAGTATGAAAGATACCACCTGAGGGGTTACATCTATTTAACTCTAGAGGTGGGGGGTGAATAGAGTATTTTAAAATCTTATTAGATTTTTATTGCGGAATTAAAATAGCAATACTTATATGTGTAATCAGTTAGTGCAGAAATTAAACTAAACTATTCAGCAAGCAGCACACAAAAAAGATAAAAGAGCATCACAGACGACACAAGAATTTTATAGTGGTTCTCCTAAACTTGGGTACATCCACTCTTCTACCACACTGGTATGAATCCACTCAAGTTTTTGATCAGGTGCCCTGCCACCAATCAGGTTTTTGCTCAGGTGCCTGTCACCACAAGATTTGATTCAGGTAGATCAGGAAACCCTTCAGGCTTTTGATCAGGTGCCCAAAAACCAAATCAAGTCTTTTGATCAGGAAACTTGCAACCAAGTGATTTACTTTTGAAGGGAGTTAGAGCCATGTGTACAGTGGGGTGAAAGAAATAAAAACTATATGTTGTCTTCTCTTTTCTCAAAAACAACTGAGAAGACTTGTGGATCCTTGATGGTGTCAAAGCTCCCCCTGAGATGAAGTTCTGTTCAAGAAAATTGAGAGCTTTGTAGGGTGGATAGGTCTTCTTAAAAAAGTTCTCTCGAAAGCAGCAGACAGATGAAGTGGATTGTCTCTTGAAAGCTTGCTGGAAGAAGAACAATTGATGAAAACAGTGCAGAACTCTTTTTCTTGAATGATTTCTTGTGTCCTGCATTTTTCTTAAACAACTTGACTATATCCTCTACATAAAATAGGTCATTGAATTTAATTTGATTTCCTTGATTGACTGTTGAAATTTTTGGAACATGGACAACGGCTAGAAGAGCAATCAAATAATTCATTTACTGTCCCAAGAAGTAGCTGTATAATGACTCTGTGAAAACCAATAATCAATGTTGCCGTATGAACGACTATATTTTGAAAATCTAAGCATTAATTACTTAGAGCAATATAAGCAATAAAATAAGCTTAATCAATTTGAACTAACTGCAGAGAATAGAAATGTTGAATTGGAAAAGTTTCGTCGATCTGAGATCCTGGATCGTCGAACTCAACCTCTCTTTTGTCGAGCTGAGCCCTAAGATCTTTGAACTGAAATATAGCTTTCCATACTGGGCTCCAAGATCATCAAAAAAAGATAGAAGATCGTCGAACTGAAAGTCTGAAGAAGATCAGAGTTCATCGAACAGAGATAGAAGTTCGTTGAATTCAAAGTCTTCAGAGTTCGTTGAACGACTTCTTCAACATGAAATTTCTGCCTTGTTCTGGTTTCTGCAATCTCCTAAGTCTTCTGAGGGTTTGGTCTAATCAATATGACTTTTTGGCCTACCCGGTAATCTAATGAAGACATATGACCCTAGACTATACAAGGAGGGTCAATCTATGCAACCCTAATAGTGAACCTTAGCCCAAATCCTAAACACAGGTGGGGTTCCAACAATCTCCCCCTATTTGGGTGAGGTCACTATGTACAATGCATAAGTAAAGAAAATACAATTATTCAACATGAAAGAAAATATCTGACAGAATGAAAAATAATTCAGCAGATAAATATACACAGAGAATAATATTGTTTTAGGGCCTGTCTGAAGGAGGAGCAGAAGAAGAAGGTTTAGTAAATATGATGAGTTGTAAATATACCTATTTTTATGTACATTATTTAAAAATATTTCGTTTTCTTTTGTTGTTTTTAGTTAAATTTCTTAAATAAAATGCTCCTTTTAGTGTAAATATTTTGTTAACTTAACTTATTTTATTTTTCAGAAAAAAATACAAAAAATCTTCCCAAAACTGTAAGTACATGTCCGTGTACTTACAGGTCACGCCCGTGTCCCGGGCGTGACATTCCAATTTCCCGTGAATCCAGCGAATTTGAAGAAAAATCATGTGACACGCCTGGCCACACACCCGTATCCTATGACATGCCCTGTGTCCCAAGACCGTGTCACCGCGCTCGACATTTTGGGCTCGACGTTTGTCGACTCGACAAGGACACGCCCGTGTCGCATGACCCGACATGCACGTGTCAGTCCCGTTCAACGATCAAGGCTCCAGCTCGATGATTTTCCGCTCGATGTTCGTTGACACTCCCCGACACGCCCGTGTCAATATGCTACAGGGGCGTGTACTCCTCCACCTGGCATGACAAACCGCCGCCGGCGATTTTCGACACAAAAGACTCCCATTTCAACCTCCCCGACATGCCCATAGTCACGCCCGTGACCAGGGGCGTGACTTCCACGTGGACCTCCCGAAGTCAACAACGCCGTCAAATCGCCGAAATCAGATGATGAATAGTGCCGACACGGCCACCGTCACACCCATAACCTGGGGCGTGATCGCCGCATTTTCAGCCACAAATTCAAATCTCCAGTCAATTCACGACCACCATATGTACAGTGCTGACACGCCCCCTGACACGCCCATGTCAGAGGTTGTGTCCCATGAAAAATTTTGTCTATAAATTGACAGCTTCTGTTTGAGATGTTGTTCTCTCTTTTCCTGAACCATTTTGCTTAAGGGGCCGACTGTCAGATGATTTCCAATGCTATATAAAGTTATTTTCTCCCCCTCTCCTTTATTTTTAGCTTTGTAATCTGCTGTTTAGTTCAATAAAATTTGTAGATTTTCTCCTTTACATTGTTATGGACTTCATCTATATGCAATCTCTTAAGCAATCTTATTTGTTCTTTTGTTTTAACCTTTGTTTTTGTTCTCCTTTAAATGAGTGTGTGTGTGTGTGTATGAGATTAGTTTTCTTGCTTTTATACTTAGTACTTTTACTTAGTTTTCTTAACTTAGGATTTTTATAGCTTTATGCGGGTTAAAACACCAAAATTTATTACGAGCTCGCGGGGCCCCAGGCGGTTTTATTTAGAAAGCGGGTGATTGGTTTTATTTATAAAATGGGGCGCGCAGATTTATTATTTGGATATAAAATAGATGAGTCGAGTTCTAACAAAAGCAGGCAAGTGCACATATCTTGTGTAGTACAGGATATTCCGGTGTGGAATATCGAGCTCGAATTGTTCTCGGGGTCGGTTCGATTATTTCTACTCTTTCCTAGAGGGGACTATTATTTTACCAATAATTAACATGTCGATTTAATTTTTTATATATAAAAATAAAAAGGCAGAAAATAAAAGTAATTAAAAAGGTGGAGCCGATGAAGAGCTTAGCTCGATGGCACCGAATTAAATTTGAACTAAAATATACTTTTAATAAAAAGAGATACTAGGTTTCAAATGAATTAAGGCGGAGACTCGGCCGTGGAGGTTCCACTAAAATGAGCTCACCTAGCTATAAGAATATGCTCACCTGAATGCTAAGACTATTCGACCGGGCTCTCGTCCGACGAAAGATTCCTCTTAATGCCCGCATTACGCTAAAAACTCCACTATTGGGTGGGGAACCCAATCCGGTAGACTTTGCGCACCTCCTCTCTCGAGGGTTAGTGCGGAACTCCATTTACCAAGGGGCGATCGGTGCATACGCACGGCCTCTCGGCTAGCTAGTGTATGGACTACAGAAATAGGGCCCACACATCGATTATGTGGTTCTACGCGTCGTAAACCCTAGGCAAATCTTAAGTTAATTTTAATTAATTAGAAAAACAGGACCTTTAATTATTTAAAGCAATTTTATTTGTCCCAATGCTCTTCGATACCGAGGGCAACGAGCGGTTAGCCACTTATCAGAATGGGGACGGCATGCGGCAAAAGCAATAAAAAGAAAGCAGTAAAGAAAGCTGGAAAAGGAAAGCAGTAAATTGAAAGTCCTACTCAAATATGTAGAACTGAAATGAAAGCAGTAAAATTACAAGTCCCGGCACAAATGAGTGGGTGGGAGAAATAAAGCGAGTTCTACTCAAACGAGTAGGAGAAAATAAATGCACCCAAGCACGAACTCTACAGAAATTGAAAACTCACACACATACCTGTCATTTAACTCAAATGAGTAGGCGGTAAATAAATGCTAGTACAAATACTACTCAAATAATTATAGACAAATAAAAACTTGCCATTTAACTCAAATGAGTAGGCGGTAAATAAAGTCCTACCATTTAACTCCTAGCGAGTAGGCGGAAATAAATACAACACACTCACTCACTCTATAGAAAGTAAACACACTCTACTGGAATTGAAATACGCACACACACTAGAGAAATGAAAACGCACACGTACAAGTCCTACTCAAACGAGTAGGCGGGAAATTAATAGACGTCATTTAACCCTTAACGAGTAGGCGAAAATAAATGCAACACATGCACACACTCTATAGAATTGAAATAAAGCTATAAAAACTAACACATACACGTACGCACACTTACAAAAAATAGGAAAAACTATGTTGCTGAAAAATTAAAACAACTACATTTTTACGGCTAGAATGCGGTAGAAATGCATAAAAAGTGAAAATAAAAATTAAAGGAGCAAAAGTTTTTTTGCAAATAAATGCAAAGTGCAAGTGCTTGAAAAATTAAAACGATTACATTTCTATCGCTAGAATGCGGTAGAAATGAATAAAATGAAGTCAGAAAAATAAAAGGAGCCAAAAGTTTTTGAAATAAACATGAAAATGAGAATGCTTGAAAAATTAAAATGACTATATCTTCATTCTTATAACTCCGTAAAAGTGCATAAAAAGTGAAAATAAAGTAAAAAGAACGAAAAGTTTTAAGACATAAAAAGAAAAATCTAAGTTAGAAAAAAATGAAAACCACTTTAAAAACATTTTTACGGATCTATAGGAATGCAAATAAAGCTATAAAAATCTTAAGTTAACAAAACTAAGTAAAAGTACTAAGTATAAAAGCAAGAAAACTAATCTCATATACCCACACACTCATTTAAAGGAGAACGAAAACAAAGGTTAAAACAAAAGAACAAATAAGATTGCTTAAGATATTACATATAGATGAAGTCCATAACAATGTAAAGGAGAAAATCTACAAATTTTATTGAACTAAACACGAGATTACAAAGCTAAAAATAAAGGAGAGGTGGATAAAATAACTTTACATAGCATTGGAAATCATCTGACAGCCGGCCCCTTAATCAAAATGGTTCAGGAAAAGAGAGAACAGTAGCTCAAACAGAAGCTATCAATTTATAGACAAAATTTTTCATGGGACACGCCCTCTGACACGGGCATGTCAGGGGGCGTGTCGGCACTGTATATATGGCGGCCGTGAATTGACGGCAGATTTGACTTTGCAGCTAAAAACGCGGCGATCACGCCCCAGGTTACGGGCGTGACGGTGGGCGTGTTGGCACTATTCATCATCTGATTTCGGCGATTTGACGACGTTGTTGACTTCGGGAGGTCCACGTGGCAGTCATGCCCTTGGTCACGGGCGTGATTGTGGGCGTGTCGGGGATGTTGCACTGGGCATCGTTTGCGTCAAAAAGTCGCCGGCGGTGGTTTGTCGGGCCAGGTGGAGGAGTACACGCCCGTGTCGCATATTGACACGGGCGTGTCGGGTCGGGTCGACGAACGTCGAGCGCGTTTCGTCGAGCTGGATGGTATGATCATCGATCGGGAATGACACGGGCGTGTCGGATCATGGGACACGGGCGTGTCCTTGTCGGGTCGACGAACGTCGAGCGCAAAACATCGAGGGCAGTGACACGATCTTGGAACACGGGGCGTATCATGGGACATGGGCATGTGGCTAGGCGTGTCACATGTTTTTTTTCAAAGCAACATCGACATCTTCGCTTGGAGTGCGCCAGACATGCTAGACATCGACGCGGACGTGGCCTGCCACTGCCTGAACCTGGACCCCCGCACTCGCCCCATATACCAAAAGATGAGGGCCATCGCCACCAAGCTGGAGGAACCCATCCGCAAAGAGGTCAGGAAGCTCCTGGAGGCCGGCTTTATCTCAGAGATCTAGTATCCAGGCTGGATATCCAATGTGGTAATGGTTAAAAAAGGCGGTGGGAAATGGCGAATCTATATCGATTTCTCTTTGTTAAATAAATCATGCTCTAAGGATTGTTACCCCCTGCCTCGGATCGACGCGCTGGTTGATTCAGCCGTCGGTTTTTCTATCATGAGCTTTTTGGATGCTTTTTCAGGTCATCACCAGATCCGGATGCACCCTATCGATGTCAAGGACGTTTCCTTCATCACGAGGGAGGGATACTTCAGTTATAAAATGATACCCTTTGGGTTGAAGAACGCAGGGGCTACATACCAACGCATGATGGATCGGGTCTTCCGAGATCAAAGGTGGAGAAACTTGGAGCTCTATGTCGACGACCTGATGATCAAGATCAAGTGCGTGGATTCACATCTGAAGGATCTAGAAGAGACGTTCGCCAACCTGCAGAGATTCAATATGAGGCTGAATCCCTTGAAGTGCATCTTTGGGGCCAGCCGCGGGAAGTTCCTTGGGCATCTCTTGACTCCGACATGGGTGGAACCCAATCCGAACAAGGTAAAGGCCATCCTGGATTTGGAATCACCTCGCGATGCCAAGGAGGTCCAATACTTGACAGGCAAACTGGCTGGGCTGAGAAGGTTCCTCTCCAGGTCAGGAGACAAGTGTTCTTCATTCTTTAAGGTGCTGCGAGGGAACCAAAGGTTTGAGTGGACCGCCGAATGCGAAGAAGCCTTCCAAGGGCTGAAGAGACATCTCTCTCAGGCTCCTCTGCTTCAGAGCCCAAAAGAAGGGGAGGACCTGACCTTATACCTTGGAGTAGGAGCGGAGGCGGTGAGCTCCATCCTAGTAAGGGAAGAAGGAAAGAAGCAACTGCCCATTTACTATATCAGCCAGATCTTGAAGAAGGCAGAGCTCCGCTACCTCATCCTTGAAATGTTGGCTTACACTCTAGTCATCTCTGCAAGGAAACTCTGGCCATACTTTCAAGCACATTCGATTATGGTGGTAACCGACCATCCTCTTCGCAAGATCTTTGAAGGGGTAGAGCACTCGGGAAGACTTGCCAAGTGGTCCATTGAACTAAGCGAGTTTGACATCTCTTTTGTTCCGAGACTCTCCATCAAGGAGCAAGCAGTGGCAGACTATCTGGCAGACTATGTTGTTGAAGTCGAGGAGGGAGAACAGCAGCCACAGGAAGCGTGGAAGATGATGGTTGACGGAGCCTCGGGAAAGCATTCCATCAGGGGATGAGTGGTGCTGGTAAGCCCCCAGGGAGTCGCGATAGAGCAGGCGGTGGCTTACCACTTTCCGGTGACCAACAACCAAGCAGAGTATGAGGCTGTGATCGCCGGCCTTCGCTTGGCCAAGGAGCTTGAGATCCAGGATGTGGAGGCCTTCACTGACTCAATGGTGGTAGCGTCGCAGATTCGAGGGGAGTTCGAGGCTCGGGAACCTACCCTCATAAAATACCTATCCAAGGTAAGGGCGATGATCGGTGGGTTCCGATCATTCTCAATCCAGCATGTCCCCAGGGAGGAGAGCGCGGCCTCCGATCGATTGGCGAAGTTTGGGCCTCGGGGAGGAGGGACCCTGACTGAACTTTTTCGGTCAGCCAATGAGGAAGGGGAGTTAATGGAGGTAGGTCCGCGATCCTCGTGGGTTGACCCGTTGGTAACCTTCCTGACCACAGGCAGGCTGACAGAGGAGGTTAAGGATGCAAATAGCTTCAGGCGCAAGGCAGCTCATTACCTGATGATAAAAGGGGCATTGCATCATAAGATGTTGTCAGGTCTCCTAGCAAGATGTGCAACCGAAGAAGAGAACCCAAGGATCTTGGGAGAGGTGCACTCGGGCGAGTGCGTCAGTCATTCTGGAGGTAGGATTTTGGAGGCAAGGGTGGTCAGGCAGGGGTACTTCTGGCCCACCCTAAGGAAGGATACCGCGGAGTTTGCAAGGAGGTGTCAAAAGTGCCAGCTTTGCGCCCCCCTCAGCTCTTGACAGCTCAAAGGCTCTGAAGCATCATGACATCGTGGCCGTTCTCCATCTGGGGGATGGATTTAGTTGGGCCTTTTCCTCCAGCTAGTGGGCAGAGGAGGTTCCTCTTGGTCATGGTTGATTAATTTTCAAAGTGGTTGGAGGTTAACTCCTTGGCCAAGGTCACCTCGCAAGTCATAAGGAACTTCATCTCGGGGAGATCATATGTAGACACAGACTGCCTCAAGCGATAGTGACAGATAACGGTCCCCAATTTGCTAGTGAAGAGTTCATCATCTTCTGCGACCAACTAGGGATAGACCTCAGATTTGCCTCTGTCCACCACCCCTGGAGCAACGGCCAGGTGGAAGCGGCAAACAAGATTATTGTGAACTTGCTCAAAAAGAAAGTGGAAAACTTAAAGGGAAATTGGGTGGAGTAGCTTCCCTCGGTCCTGTGGGCCTTGCGAACGACCCCAAACACGGCAACTAGTGAGACCCCCTTCAAGCTTTCTCATGGGTATGGGGCAGTCCTACCAGTGGAGTTCGAGGTTCGGTCCCCGCGGGTCACAGCCGCGGGCGAAGGAGATGAGACGTGGAGGTTGGAGAATGAGGAGGGGTTACAACGCTCGCTAGACATGGTGGAAGAGCTGCAGGACGTGGCAGCCATCAGGCAAGAAGAGATCAAGCGGCGGATGGCCAAGTATTTTGATAAGCATGTCAGGGTCAAGCAGTTTGCCGAAGAAGATCTGGTGCTGAGAAAGGTTGACGCGGCAGGAAGGTCGGCTCTCGTGGGCAAGCTCAACCCGAACTGGGAAGGACCGTGTTGAAGTATTAGACCGGGCGGCTTAGCGGTATTATCCAGCGGTTTGTTGACCGAGCGGTCTGGCGATCTCACTCTGAAGCCTGGAGACCGGGCGGTCTATCAGTCTACCATTGCGGCCTGTTCTATCCTGCTGGAGTTGCCGAGCGGTTAACCCATCTGTCTAACCGCGCGGCCTGTGCGGTCACCTTTATTCTAGCCACTCAGTATTGTAAATGTTTAGTCCCACATTGTTTGTATACTCTCTTTCTTATCTCCTACATTCTATATAAGGGAGGTCATACCTTTGTAAATGATATCTTTTTTGGATAATAAAATTTCAATTATTCAAAAGTTTATCCGCTTGTTCTCTCTTTTTCGCTACTTTCTAACATGGTATCAGAGGACACGGTCATTTCCTCCTGATTCTGGGCGCTCTCTGTTGTTCGCGGCTTGTTTTCCGCTTTCTGCGACCTGTCTCGCGGCTTGCCTTCTCTTCTGTCCGCGCGGCTTGTTTCTGTCTGCTGCCCTGTTCGCGCGGCTTGCTTCTTCTTGGTTCTCTTCTCCTACTGCTATTCGTCGCAGCGACCTGTTTCCTTGTCGCCGCGCTCCTTGTTCTTTCTTGCCTCTCCGACTTCCTAGTCGTTGCGGCCTGTCTCTGTCCGCGTGCCTTGTCTCTACCCGCTGCGGACTTCTTCTCCCTGTCCGCTTCTGCTTTCCCCATTTCCGCTTGTCTCTATACTCGCGGTTTGCTGCTGTGATCTGCCTGACCGTGCGGGTTGTTCCTATCCCACCTGCATCTTGGTCGCGGTCACCTGCTCTTCTCCTCTCTTCTGTTCGCTCGGCCTTTTCAGTCCGCGCGACCTCTTCCCCGCTGTGCCTTTGACCTCTTTCTAGTCGCTACTGTTCGCGCGGCTTCTTCTGTTTTCTAACCACTTCTGTTCGCGCGGCTTCTTCTGCTTGCCGGGTTCTATGACTACCTCCGGTCTCACCACTACTCCTGTAGCTCCTTCTCCTCCTCCTCCTTCGGGCAACCTTGGCACCCTTTCCAAGCTTGTTGGCTCCAACTATCCCGATTGGAGCGTTTCTTTCACCTTTCTCCTTCGTTCTCAACGCAAGCGTCATCACCTCACCGATGACCCTCCTCCTCGCACCTCTCCTGAGTTTGATGACTGGGATGCGAGTGATGCTCTTGTCCGCACCTGGCTGGCCAACAGCCTTTCTGATGAGTGCCTTCCCGTCATTCGCCATGATGAGACGGTCAAGGCCGCCTGGCTTCACCTCGCTGCTCTCTATTCTAAGGGGGGCCAGACGTCCCGCATTTATACTCTCTATGCGGACCTCTTCGCCCGCCCTTCCATGTCACCGGCTGCGGCTTATCAGCAGGTTCAGGCTCTTGGTGCTGAAATCCTCCAGAATTGCCCCTTCTCTGCGGACCTGGCCGACCAGCACAAACACTTCCAGGAACTCCTGGTTGTTTGTTATCTTCTTCGTCTTCCCGACTCTTATGATATGATCCGCCAGCAGATCTTGGGTGAGGCGGAATCTCCTACATTGGATGCCACTGCGGCTCGCATTGCCGCTGTTACTTCGCTCCTCCAGCGGCCTCTGTTGGCCTCCCCCCCTTCCCAGGACTCCTTTGCTCACCAAGCTCAGAGGGGGGGCCCTAGTAGCCGCGGCTCCTCTGGCGGCCGAGGTTCATCCTGGTTCCTTTGCTCTCACTATGGTCGTACTGGCCATATTGTTGACCGCTGCTGGCAGAAACATCCTCATCTTCGCCCTTCCGGTGATGCTCCTTCTTCGGCCTCCGCCTCTTCTCGGCTGTCTGCCTCTGTTGCCACGACGTCAGGTAGTGCCCACGTAGTTACCCAAGGTAAATGGCTGATTGACTCCGGTGCCACAAATCATATGACGGGCAATCCTCATTGCTTCTCCCGTCTTGAGACCCATGACCGCTTACCCCCGGTTCGTGTGGCGGATGGTTCCCCGTCCCCGGTTCATGGGACGGGCATGGTTCAACTCACCCCATCGCTTTGCTTGGAGGATACCCTCGATGTCCCGAAGTTCCCGTGCAATTTGTTATCAATTACTACTTTATGCCGGCAACTTCAGTGTTCTGTCTTATTCACTCCCACTACTTGTTCTTTTCAGACCCGAGGACCCAGCGGACGATTGCTACTGGGACTGAGAGCGGCGGCCTCTACTTCCTCGACGATGTTTCTGCTCTATCTGCCTATTCCTCCTCCACCGATCTCCTTCAGTGGCATCTTCGTCTTGGACATCCTCCTCCTCGGCTTATTCGCCAGCTTCTGCCCCACTTACCTCCTACCAGTTCTCCGCTCAACTGTGATGCGTGTCAGCTTGGCAAACATCATCGCTCCTCCTTCCCACCGAAGCAAGGCCGTGGCTCCTCTCGCATATTTGATCTTATTCATTCTGATGTATGGGGTCCTGCTCCTACCCTCACAGTTGGTCGGGGCAGTTCCTATTTTGTCACTTTTATCGATGATTTTTCTCGATGTACCTGGGTGTATCTGTTAAAAGATCGCTCTGAACTATTTTCTGTTTGGCAATCATTTTACTTTATGATTAAGACTCAATTTGCTATTTCTATTAAAGTCTTACGTTCTGATAATGCCAAAGAATATCTGACTCATGAGTTCTCAGCATTCTTTCACCAACATGGCCTCCTTCATCAAACGACTTGTGTTTACACCTCCCAGCAGAATGGGGTGGCGGAGCGTAAAAACCGTCACCTGCTTGATGTTGCGCGTACTCTCATGACGCAGATGCACGTCCCTCGCTCCTACTGGGGCTACGCTGTGCTCCTCGCCTGCTATCTCATCAATCGCCTTCCCTCCGCGGTTCTCCACGGCCAGACTCCCTTCTCCCTTCTCTACCCCCACCAGGAACCTTTTCCTCTTCCTCTCCGTGTATTTGGTTGTACGGCATTTGTTCACGCTCCCTCCGCTACCTGCGACAAGCTTTCCCCCCGTTCCACTAAGTGTGTCTTTTTGGGGTACTCTACCACTCAAAAAGGCTATTGCTGTTTTGACCCCCTTCTCCGCAAGCAGTTTGTCTCCGCGGATGTGACTTTTTTCGAAAATGCTTCCTATTTCTCTTCTCCCTCTTCTCTTCCTTCTGATATCTCCGTTCCTTCCACACCTCTCCACGTTTTCCCACCTTCGTCTCCTCCTCCACCCACTCCTTCCCAGTCCGTCTCCCCACCCACCCCTCCACCCTCCTCTCCGCTGCCGTCTCTCTCTAGTCCCGGGCCAGCCTTCTCCGCCACGGACGCTCCGGTCGCTGACGCTCCCGTCGCCGACGCTCCCGTTGACCTGGATGTTCCCATTGCCCTTCGCAAAGGGGTGCGGGCGTGTACTCAACACCCGCTCACGGCTGTTGTTTCCTATGATCAGCTTTCTCCTTCTCACAGGTGTTTTGCCTTGGCTATCTCTGCTACTTCTACTCCCCGTACCTACCAGGAGGCTCTTGCTCTCCCTCATTGGAAGTCTGTCATGGATGAGGAGATGGCTACTCTTACTGAACGGGGTACCTGGACCCTGGTTCCTCCTCCCGTGGGCACTGATGTGGTTGGCTGTCGCTGGGTCTTCGTTGTGAAGTTTCGCTCCGACGGCACTGTAGATCGCTACAAAGCCCGGCTGGTGGCCAAGGGCTTCACTCAGTCTTACGGCGTTGATTACTTTGATACTTCTCTCTGGTTGCTCGCCTCAGTACCATCCGGGTTCTCTTTTCTGTGGCTGTTAACCGGGCTTGGGCCATTTCCCAGCTTGATGTGAAGAATGCCTTTCTCTATGGCGATCTTCAGGAGGACGTCTATATGGAGCAACCTCCCGGGTAAGTTGCTCAGGGGGAGACACGTGTATGTCATTTGAAGAAGGCCATTTATGGCCTAAAGCAGAGCCCTCGGGCATGGTTTGACAAATTCAGTGGTATTGTGGCTACCATCGGCTTTCAAAGGAGTTCGGCCGATCACTCCTTATTCATTCGCAAAACGGCCTCGGCACTGGTGGTTTTGGCCGTATATGTGGATGATATTCTCCTTACTGGCGATGACCGAGATGGGGTGGACTTGACGAAGAAGCACCTCCGTCAGCACTTGGTCACGAAGGATATGGGCTCCCCAAAATACTTTTTGGGGATAGAAATCTCTCGGAAACTTGACTCCTTGGTTCTCTCTCAACGGAAGTATGCCCTTGATCTTCTACGAGAAGCAGGATTGACAGGTGCCAAACCAGCTCGTTTTCCCATGGCTGTTGGAGAAGACAAAACGTGGACGGATGACTCGCCTCTTCTATCTGATGTCACAAGGTACAGACGTTTGGTAGGCAAACTAATCTATCTCACGGTGACTAGACCCGACATCGCCTATGCTGTAGGCAAGGTCAGTCAGTTTATGCAAGCTCCCAGGGAGTGCCATCTTCAGTCCGCCCTGAAGATTTTAGAGTATATCAAAGCAGCACCGGGCAGAGGGTTACTCTTTCAGAAGAATGGTCATCTGAGGGTTGAGGCCTACTCAGATTCAAGTTACGCGGATGACAAAGGCGATCGTAAATCCACATCAGGTTTTTGTACCTTTGTTGGAGGTAATCTCGTGAGTTGGAAGAGCAAGAAACAGTCTGTTGTCTCCAGATCCAGTGCCGAAGCCGAATACCGGAGTATGACGTCAACCACGTGTGAGTTAAAGTGGTTGCGGGCTCTCATGCTTGACCTGGGCGAGGTATATGACTGTCCTCTCCCTATGTTCTGTGACAACAAGGCCGCTATACACATATCCAGAAATCCGGTCTTCCATGAGAGAACAAAGCATATAAAGGTTGACTGTCACTTCATTTGGGAAGAGATTTTGAAGAAACAGATTTGTACTCCTTTTGTCACCTCTGACAAGGAATTGGCAGATATCTTCACCAAGCCGGTTTCTACTTCCTTCTTCCGCATTTGTGACAAGCTGGGCATGATTGATATTTATGCTCTAGCTTGAGGGGGAGTGTTGAAGTATTAGACCGGGCGGCTTAGCGGTCTTATCCAGCGGTTTGTTGATCGAGCGGTCTGGCGATCTCACTCTGAAGCCTGGAGACCGGGCGGTCTATCGGTCTACCATTGCGGCCTGTTCTATCCTGCTGGAGTTGCCGAGCGGTTAACCCATCTGTCTAACCGCGCGGCCTGTGCGGTCACCTTTATTCTAGCCGCTCAGTATTGTAAATGTTTAGTCCCACATTGTTTGTATACTCTCTTTCTTATCTCCTCCATTCTATATAAGGGAGGTCATACCTTTGTAAATGATATCTTTTTTGGATAATAAAATTTCAATTATTCAAAAGTTTATCCGCTTGTTCTCTCTTTTTCGCTACTTTCTAACAGACCGTACATAGTGAAGGAATTCCTTGGAATAGGAAGTTACTACCTCCAGGATGTCGAGTGGAGGGCCTTAAGCCACACCTGGAGCGGCGATGACCTAAAACGCTTCTACCCATGAAATGGGCAGGATGTAATTATGTATCCAAAATTAAACTTATTATACTACATCAGTTGACTTGATTTTCTCTTGCCTATTACGAAATGTTTATAATAGGACATGATTATGTGTTTTGTAACACCCCGAGCTCGGCTCGGGCCCAGGTAGACCCGCAGCGCAGGCTCTCATATAGCTGGCTGGTCCGAAGGCTTGCCTATGGGGGATAGGTTTGGTTTGAGGAAACTTCATCGGCACCCCGAGCTTGGCTCAGCCCCAGGTAGACCCGCTTCGTAGGCTCTCATCTAGCTGGCAGGTTCGAAGGCTCGCCTGTGGGGGATAGGTTTGGTTTGAGGAAACTTCATCGGCACCCCGAGCTCGGCTCAGCCCCAGGTAGACCCGCTGCGCAGGCTCTCATCTAGCTGGAAGGTCTGAAGGCTCGCTTGTGGGGGATAGGTTTGGTTTGAGGAAACTTCATCGACACCCCGAGCTGGCCTCGGCCCCAGGTAAACCCGCTGTGTCGGCTCTCATCTAGCTGGCAGGTCCGAAGGCTCGCCTGTGGGAGATAGGTTTGGTTTGAGAAAACTTCATCGGCGCCCGAGCTCGGCTCAGACCCAGGTAGACCCATTGTGCATGCTCTCATCTAGCTAGTAGGTCCGAAGGCTCGCCTATGGGGGATAAGTTCGGTTTGAGGAAACTTCATCGGCACCCCGAGCTCGGCTCGGCCCCAGGTAGACCCGCTGCGCAGGCTCTCATCTAGCTGGCATGTCCAAAGGCTCGCCTGTGGGGGATAAGTTTGGTTTGAGGAAACTTCATCGGCACCCCGAGCTCGGCTCGACCCCAGGTAGACCCGCTGCACAGGCTCTTATCTAGCTGGCAGGTCCGAAGGCTCGCCTGTGGGGGATAGATTTGGTTTGAGGAAACTTCATCGGCACCCCGAGCTCGGCTCGGCCCCAGGTAGACCCGCTGCGCAGGCTCTCATCTACCTGGCAGGTCTGAAGGCTCACCTGTGGGGGATAGGTTTGGTTTGAGAAAACTTCATCGGCACACCGAGCTCGGCTCGGCCCCAGGTAGACCCGCTGCGCAGGCTCTCATCTAGCTGGCTGGTCCGAAGGCTCGCCTGTTTGGGATAGGTTTGGTTTGAGGAAACTTCATTGGCACCACGAGCTCGGCTTGGCCCAAGGTAGACCAGCTGCGTGGGCTCTCATCTAGCTGGCAGGTCCGAAGGCTCGCCCGTGAGGGATAGGTTTGGTTTGAGGAAACTTCATCGGCACCCCGAGCTCGGCTCGGCCCCAGGTATACCCGCTGTGCAGGCTCTCATCTAGCTGGCAGGTCCAAAGGCTCACCTGTGGGGGATAGGTTTGGTTTGAGGAAACTTCATCGGCACCCCGAGCTCGGCTCGGCCCCAGGTAGACCCGCTGCGCAGGCTCTCATCTAGCTGGCAGGTCCGAAGGATCGCCTGTGGGGGATAGGTTTGGTTTGAGGAAATTTCATCGGCACCCCGAGCTCGGCTCGGCCCCTGGTAGACCCGCTGCGCAGGCTCTCATCTAGCTGGCAGGTCTGAAGGCTCGCCTGTGAGGGATAGGTTTGGTTTGAGGAAACTTCATCGGCACCCCGAGCTCGGCTCGGCCCCAGGTAGACCCGCTGCGCAGGCTCTCATCTAGCTGGCAGGTCCGAAGGCTCTCCTGTGGGGGATAGGTTTGGTCCGAGGAAAACTTCATCGGCATCCCAAGCTCGACTCGGCCCCAGGTAGACCCGCTGCGCAGGCTCTCGTTAGCTGGCAGGCCCGAAGGCTCACCTGTGGGAGGGAAGTTTTTGATCCTAGTAGACACTTCGACTAGGATGCTCTGAGAAGTGCAAGAAACACACTCGGAACACGGAAGGAAAAGAGGAACGATCCCTTCAGGAAGGAGAGGTATCAGCTAGAGGAGACCTCGGCGGGGAGATCTCCACCAAGGAGGTCTCGCCAAAGGAAGTTCTCGGCGGGAAGGCTCCTGACCGTATCCTTGGTCAGTGGGAAGTGCTAGACGAAAGCTTCGAATAGTTTGCGTAGGGTAAAGAGGGACAACCTCGTCTTAAAGGGCCCACGAGCAATGTTCCCGACATACAGTTTTCGACAGAGCGCGGAAACGAAACGTCTAAGCACTAGGCTCTTTCGACAGGTTCCCGCCTATCCATCACTAAGGGAGACTACCCTAGGGGGGCCAAGGGCCTCGGCGGAAGCATGCTTAAGAAGCACTCGGCCATAACAATTGTATCAAACGCATTTGCAATAAAAAGAAAATGACATACATACAAAATATTTACAATGTATTTAATATAATTACAAGTCTAGAGCATTCTCGCTCAGTACAACCAAAAGAGAAGAAAAGAGGGCCCTTCAGGGAGACGCACTGTACCCCTCCGAGCTCTCGCTTGAACTCCCGCGAGAGCTCTCGCCTGAGCTCTCCCCAGATGTCTCGCCACCCGTGGCAGGGGATTTCGGGACATCCGAAGGCAGGGAATCGGGCGCGCCTGGGGGCTTCGAGACGGGCTCGAAGAGCCAAGGGATAAGCTGACGGGCGGTGATGGACTTGCCTCTCCCATCCAAGCAACTGACATCCCACAGCGTCTCCAGGGTCAGCTTGACCGTAGCTTGGGTGTTGGCCTGAAGGAGCTTGTCGATGTCGTAGACTGAGTTGTGGCGACTCTTTAACCTTTCGTCCATTGGAGGAGGGGGCGCAGTAGCCTCCATGCGCTGGAGCTGGTCCCTCAGCAGGACATTCTCGTGTCGCGTCTGGGCTAGCTCCGCGCGACGCCACGGCCTGAGCGGAATCCTGTGTAGCGAGAGGTTAGCATGAAAAGAAAAAGGTTGAAGTCTGCAGTGGCGAGAGCGAGTGCCACGAAAGGTCTCGCTTATCTCTTCCGCCAGGCGCGAGGACAGCAGTTGCTTGGCGTCTGCCAGCTCTTTCTTCAAGGCAGCCGCCTGAGCCACCGCCTCCTCCCTGGCCTTGAACATATCTTCAAAGTTGCGGTCGATGGTGATACTCTGACGTGCACACATATGCGCAAGCTCGATCCCGCGCATCAGGGCCCGGGTGGAGTCGTAGGCCAAGAGCCTGGTGGTCATCTTATCGTAGATGCTGGCGTTCTCCCAGCTATAAAGGCCATAGACCAAGGAGAAGGCCTCACTGGTAACCTCATCTCGCTCCGCCTAGCTGGGTATAAGAGACGAGATTGAGACCCTATTGGTGTCAGGGTCCCACTGAAGCAGCGGTTTATTTTCCGCATCAAAGCACTTCGTGCCGAGACCAAAGTTACGGTGACCCCGCGGCACCTCTCCAGGGGGAGACTGAACGGAGGTCTCGGCAGCAGCTCCATCGCCATCTACTCCACCGGCGGCCGGAAGGTTCTCGGCAGGCGCCTCGGCGCCACCCTTGGTAATAGCGATCTCGCTAGTAGCTTGCAAGATCTCTTCAAAGGAGCAGCCTGGAGCGGGAGGTTGGGAGGGCGACACCACTACAGCTTTACCCTTCTCGGCAGCAGTTATTTTGGGCCTCTTAAGTGTTGGGGGCAAAGGGGCGTTGGGCTTTCGCTTCCCGGCGACGGTCGCTGGAAGCGTGGCTAGCTCGTCCCGGTAAGCTTGAGCCGCGGACTTCGTGAGAGCCAGCGGATCTCTCATGGTCTGGCTCTCGGCAGCGTGAGCCTCGTCGAAAGGTTGGCGCAGGGGGATCTCGCGCTCACCTGCAGAAGCAACAACACTCAGACCTAATCTTAAAAGAGGGGGAGGAATAGCAAGTTAAAGGCGAGACCGTACCTTAGCCCGGAGGCACCGGGAGGAGAGAATTGATGCCCCGCCTGAGGAACTGGACGTCGAAATCCTTGGTTCCGAAGAACTCGAGGAGGGCGCTCTCGCGCGAGCCCAAGGAGGTCGGCTTGTAAGTGGCGTCCTCATACTAAATGTGTAACACCTCCCCTGTAATGACCGTATAATATGGGTCCGGCTGGGGCCCCACAACATACGGACGCCACAGTTTTAGTATTATAAGATAATATAACTACCCACACTCAAAACTCTTTGCACAACACAACGGAAACACAAGCAAGACTAGAAGTTATCCACCACTACAAGAGTAATAAACATGGCCCTTATGGCCTCACCACAGAAGAGAGTCCAAACTCAAATAATACAACAGTCATGAAAGTGCATAAGCACACCTAGTCTACCTCGGCGTGCAAGCCGGACAACGTGAGTCTCAAACATACAATATCATATAAGTAGAGAGTTACAAAAAAGGAAACACTTCATGAGGCTTAGGCCTTTCTGGCCGGCGAGCTAGCTCCTTCTTGCGATCCTTGCTCTGTAGAAATTATTAGTAACGTGGGTCAGCAAAGGCTGACCTCAAACTGTGTAACCAACACATCTCCTCCTGGTCGCCCCTAACGGACCCCGGGGAACCCTCCAACCTGCAAATCAGCACTTCGTATGCAATATATAAATATAAACAAGAAATGCATTAAGAACAAGCTTGGATGTTTCAAACATCATACACGTTCTCTACTGGTTGAGCATATAATAAAAAGGGGCCAACTTATGCAATATGTATAGAACACCCGGGTTTCACCCAAGGCACCCTATAGCGTATGCATCTAGCACAACATCACATCAATTGGGTACTCATCGTTTCCCCATTGGCATAAAGACGCAAACACAAAAAGGGAAACACAATTACCCCCAACGGCACTCAAGCCGCCACATGGAACTCTTGCCAAGGCCCCACCCGCTCAAGGTCTTAGACCCGGGCTTGCCTGCAAGCTCTGATGTCTCATGTCAGGATTCCAACAAACACAACTGACCGATTCTAAGAAGCCTTGCTGGACCCCACCCGCTCATGGCCTCATTGCCCGGGCTTGCCCCATGCTTGTCATTCTCGTCAGTCTCACAGAAGGGGACTAGTCTCGCTGGGACACTCTCCACACATGACGTGTACATCACGGGATAGCCAGCCGACCACGGAGACATAGCCATGCCTTGGCACAACACAATCCAAGACAATTCCACCCTAGTCCCACATTTGTACTACAGCGGTCCCCGCGCACCAAGGAAACCATCTTCCACTCATGCGGAGCTAAACTTGTTCACCAAGGAAACCAACTACTGCTAATGAGGAGCTAACCTTATCCGGTTCCGACTACACGTACTCACTCGAGAAAAAGGGGAAAACATCACCACATCACAAACGGCATCTTGCCGCAACGGATCTCTACGAATCCTTAAAGCTCGTATGCAACATCACCGAGTCGGACTAACGGTCACGACTACGGCTTCACACACCATGACTAATCCACTAACGGAGCGGATCTCTAATGCAAAACATGTCGGGGATGGACTCAATCGACCCGGAGGTTCCTCTTGAACCTTGGCGACCCAAACCCCTCTCATTTGAGTGTTTGGTGACCAAAAACTAAAAAAAGAAAGATGCTAGAACATGCATCCTAAAACCGAGAGGAGAAGTGTCATTACCTTCCGACTCCTCTTCCTAGTCATGGCAAAATAGACGGGTGAAAACCTTCGCAACGGTCTAGCCTTCACAGATCTGGACTCGGCTCGCGATTTGGAGAACCGAAGCCTCTCCAACAACCGGATCTCTACTTCACCTTCTTCCTTGCTCTCCCTTCCCTCTAGAACTTAGAAAGAGAATTACTCAAGAGAAATGAGGGTTTCTAAGGGTCCAAACCCGTGCATATCTCATCAGGAACAACCCCCAGCCGTTGGATCCCAAAATAAAGAAACGAATGGCCTTGATTCGAGCCTGAAATGCTAAACCAGGGACCCACACGGCCTGCGACACACCCGTGTCCAGAGCCGTGTCCCCCATTCGCCGTCACGAATCGACGCACCTGGAATGACAAACGGGTATCCGACACGCCCGTGTTCAACCCGACACGCCCGTGTTCAACCCGACATGCCCGTGTTCAACCCGACACGACCGTGTGGTCGGTCGTGTGCCTCCATCGACACAGCCCCGAAAACAATCCAAGACTCACACGGGTACTGGACACGCCCGTGTCCTTACCCATGTCCAACTCAGCACGCATGGGCTCCAGGTCGTGTTCCCTGTCTCAACACTTCGTCGAGCGAAGTTCGTCGACCAAGCGGGACACGCCCTGTGACCCGCCCGTGTCACAGGCCGTGTGCCCCTGTCTCGACACTCGACACTCATCGAGTGTACTTCGTCGACTGAAGTTCATCGACCGACCGACACGGCCTTGGACACGCCCATGTCCTAGGTCGTGTGCCTTGTCTCAACACATCGTCGAGCGAAAATCGTCGACTCCCCAGGCCAATCGTCGACACGGGCTCGACACGCCCTGAGACACGCCCGTGTCTCAGGCCGTGTGCCCTGTCTCGACACATCGTCGAGCGAAAAATGTCGACTTCGCGACCAAATCGTCGACTGGAGCCTGACAAGCCCTGGGACACACCCGTGTCCCAGGCCGTGTGCCCCCTGCAGAAACAAAATTTCCCTCTTCAAAATTTTGGGGCGTTACAAAATGGGCGCGAGAGGAACGTTCCTGAAATCGCCGGAAACGAAGGCGAATTTCTCGCCCCAATAATGGTGCTTGTTGGCAAGACCGGTGGTCTTGAGCAACTGCCCTGAAAAGAAGACCACCCCTCCCTTAGCGCGGAAGGTAAACAACTTCCGGAAGATAGGGAGGCTGAACTCGATCCTCTCGGATCGCATGTAGCAGATAAAGGCCACCAGGATTGCGACCGAGTTCGGATTCAACTGCGTGGGAACCACTCCATAGTACCGGAGGGCCTGGCGCATCTCTGGCCAGAGGGTGAGGCGGAATCCCACCTCAAAGTGCTCAAGGGGGAAGGCGAGCTCCCCCTCGCCCGCACTGTTCACCCTATCATGGTTGTCGGGGTTTCGCGCGGTGAAGCCGGCAGGAACATAACGGGTCTAGATCAGTTGGATCTCCTCCATGGCCAGGCTACAAGAAGGGAACTGATGCTTCTGGAAGGCTTCCTTGCAATTAGAGCGTCCCTCACTTCCGCCCGGCATCGTTCTTATGAGGTTGAGGGCGAGGTCTTCAGAAGAGAGGCGAGAGCGAGAACTGAGCGAGAATGGGAGGAGGAAGCGGAAGCAAGCGGGAGCTCTCGGCAAACCGCGAAAGCGATAAGAAAAAAAAAGGCACGAGTTTCAGATCGGAGAAATAAATAGGGTAGGTGGACTTTCCTATTTATAGAAAACCGTGATCATCATGACTATTCCCAAAATGGCGGCGGGGGTACAACCATCACGCCCTAAGTTGGCGGCGCCTCGGTTTCCCGCCCAAGATTGACAGCGACAGGCCGATAAATCTGATTAGCACAAACATTTTGAGATGACACACAAGTAAAACGAGCGGAAGCAGGGGTTACTCTCGCCGAGCGAGAGCTGAATAAAAAGTAAAAATAATAATAACAAAGTTATTAGTTACAGACTGATGAACATAACAGGGTACATCGGGGAAATGGAAGGCCAGGGGAAATAAAGGAGGAGATCTCGCGAACCAATAAGGTTCCCACCGCCATCGTCCTCGTTCCCGCTGCCTAGTCATCGGTGGCGCCTGCGGGTTGAAATAGGACGATAAGACGGTGCATCCCAGGTTGATTCGGTGGGACAGGTCTCGGATTCGCGCAATACGCCTTTCGGGAGAGAACCCGGCGGTAGGCCCACCTGACCGATCTGTCTCGCCTGTTAGAAACCAGGCCGGGGGGTCCCACACATTTTGGGTAAAGGCCCCGGTCCTGGCCGACTGCAGTCGAACGACACAGCATCCCCAACCAAATCTCCCGGGGGTCCCACACATTTTGGGTAAATGCCCGGGTAGGTTGTTGAGGCCTGGTCTCGACCCCAGGACCTCCTTTATAAGAGGCGCCTTAGCCAACCTCTCATACCCAACTGCACTGCAGTGCAGTTGGGTATGAGAGGTTGGCTAAGGCGCCTCTTATAAAGGAGGTCCTGGGGTCGAGACCAGGCCTCAACAACCTACCCGGGCATTTACCCAAAATGTGTGGGACCCCCGGGAGATTTGGTTGGGGATGCTGTGCCGTTCGACTGCAGTCGGCCAAGACCGGGGCCTTTACCCAAAATGTGTGGGACCCCCCGGCCTGGTTTCTAACAAAAGATGGCCAGTGCAGTTGGGTATGAGAGGTTGGCTAAGGCGCCTCTTATAAAGGAGGTCCTGGGGTCGAGACCAGGCCTCAACAACCTACCCGGGCATTTACCCAAAATGTGTGGGACCCCCGGGAGATTTGGTTGGGGATGCTGTGCCGTTCGACTGCAGTCGGCCAGGACCGGGGCCTTTACCCAAAATGTGTGGGACCCCTCGGCCTGGTTTCTAACATCGCCGATGAAGCAGTCTCGCTCCAGAGCCTCCAGCCTCTTCTCCACCGATTGGCGGAACACTCTCGCCGCGGAGTCATGGGCCCGCTCTCGCTAGATAAGCTTCGACAAGACGGCGATAACCCACTTCCCCCTCCTTTTAGTGCTCCTGGCAGTGGTCAAGATTTCCTCCATCTCGTCAAATGAAGGGAGGGGGGAGCTCTCGCCATCCTCCCCCTCACTGTCTTCATCATCTTCTTCATCTTCATCCTCTATGTCAGCTCCCGACAGCGAGCCCGGATCCCCTGACAAAAGAATTCCACGGTCATGGCGAGAGCTAAGCGAGAATTGTGATAAGCATACCGCATACTGAAAGTGCAGCTAGATCTGATATACTCTAGAAGGGGGGGTGAATAGAGTATATGGTGATTTTAAAACTTTTACAACTGCTGTTGTATTTTAGGTGTGTGTGTTTGTGTATGCAGCAAATACAATAAACCAGAAAGCAGCAATGGACTAATCACAGCACAATCACAGAGCAAAGCCAGAAAACAAAAGGAAAAGAAAGCAATCAGACGACACAAGAATTTTATAGTGGTTCCCCAAATCTGGGTAGTCCACTCTTCTACCACCCTGGTAGGAATCCACTGCAGGAATGGGTTGATCAGGTGTCCTGGCACCAATGGGGTTTTGATCAGGTTCCCAAAAACAAACCCTCAAGTCTTTTAGTGGGAGACTTGCAACCAGAATAATTTTGAAGGGAATTAAAACCCTGTACAGAGGTGGAGTGAGAGGGTGATGAGGTCTTCTCTTTCTCAAGTCAAATGAGAAGACTTGTGGAATGTTGTTTAGCAGCTTTGCTCCCCCTGAGATGTAGAATGGTTCAGGAAGAATACTGGAGCACTGCTTTAGGGTGATAGGTCTTCAAAGACCTAGAATTCCAGGTCCAGAGAAAGTCTTCAGGAACTTCTTGCAACTGATATGAATGTATTGTTTTGAAGTTCTCCTGAGTAAAAGCAGATGAAGAAGACTCTTGATATTGATGTAATGTTCTTCTTCTTCTTCTTCTAGATCAATTTCTCTCTGGGCCAAGAATGAATTCTTTTTCTTCTCTTGTCTGAATCACTGTCTATCTTTTTCTTGTTGTTGTCTGGTGTTATGTACTTGTTGTATATTTCTGGTTTCTATATATCTCTATCTGTCATGGAGAGCGCTCGAATTTTTGAATGTCGAGCAGTAATTACAGACAGCCTGGAAAGGAAGCAGCAATTAATTATTTCCCCAAATGTTTCCATGGGAAAACGACATGTAATAATCCAGAATTAACTGCGCATCCTAACGGTAGTATATTGTGAAGAACTGCCATTAATTGTCCAGGAATCAGCGCCATGGAATGAGACGGGAACGGAAGAAGACCTAGTCTGGAATCGTCGACCGAAGAACAGAATTCGTCGAACAGAGTTAAGAGTTCGTCGAGATAAGCTGAGTTCGTCGAGCTGACAGTCTTCATTCGTTGAATAGACAATCTTCAATATCAGACAAACATTATTCATAGAGCAGAAAACCAAATTCGTAGAGCTGAGAATAAACTTCGTCGACCTGAGAAAAGTTCTGAACTTGGACGAAATACTCTGCATCTGTTGAAAAGCTGTGTCGACACAAAATGGTGTCGACAGATTGATCTTGGTGTCGACACAACTCCTCTGGTGTCGACAGATTGGTCTAGGTGTCGACACAAATCCTCTGGTGTCAACACAAGCTGGTGTCGACTGAAATCCTGGGTGTCGACACAAATCGTCTTGTGTCGACACAAGCCCTAAGTGTCGACACAGATTCTCTGAGCACAAAAATCGTCGAGTAGAGATTAGCATCCGTCGACTTGAGAAGCTGTGAACTTGAGGTCCAAGTTCGTCGAGCTTAGAATATAATTCGTCGACCGAAGCATGAAGCTGGACTTAGAGAAATTTGAAGTAGTCCTGAGAAAGCTTGAAGTAGAATCTGGTGTTCGTCGAGCAAAGAACAAAGTTCGTCGAGCTCAGTATTGCGAATAGTCTCACGATCGTCGAGCGCACAACTTCCTTCGTCGAGCTGAGTTCGACGAACGTCGAACTTATTTCACTTAGTCTGAAAATCTGATAGATCTGGAGTTCCCGATGGTCTTGAAGAAGGCTGGTCCATCTGAAGTTTGAGATAGAGGACTGTCATAGACTCTAAGACACAAACTTGACCCAGACTAAACATGATGGGTCACATCCTAAGTCAGTGAACCTAGCCCAAATCAACCAGGGATCCAACAATCTCCCCATATTTGGGTGAGGTCACTAACAGAAACTCCAAGCAAAGAACAAACAGAGAAAAAACAAAGAAAAATAAAGAGATATATCTGGCAGAGAATTTACAACACATGCAACAGATATATATATACATACTGGCTTTATTTTAATGCAAGATATAGACTGAAACAGAAGCAGAAATGAAAAGAAAACACAAAATTACTTCTCTGATTTCTTCTGTTTTGGCTTGACTTCTGGTGCTTTTTCTCCTGACTTCTTGAAAATGATTTCCCTATTGGGATCTGAAGCTTGAGCCTTGGTCATAGTCATGTCAGCTGCCCATATAATGTTCAGTGAAGTGGCTCTGGGGACAACTGCTTCTGGGTGAAGATTCATGTACTCATCAACATTTAGTAGCTTGTTTGCTTTCCCAAATCTTTTCAGTTCATCTCTCCTGTACTGAGACATAGTAGTTAAGCCTGTTGTGTCCTTGCCTTCAGCTTTAGCCTTGTTGATTAGAGATAAGCCGATGATTTCTTGGAATCTTGCCATTTTAGCTGTGTTGGCTGTTTCTGGATCTTCAGGAGGGGAATAGGGCCTTTCAGCTTCATGTACCTTAGATTCCTGGTGCTGCTGCTGTTGTTGTTGATGGTGTTGACTGCCTGAAGATGGTGGCCTTGGCTGACTGCCACCAGAGGATCTCCCTGTTTGTCTCTGATAGGTTTGAATAGGAGCAGATCTCTGAGAGCATGAGCCAGAGGCACGTACTGCTGGAGGAGGAGGAGGAGGGGGATCCTTTCTGTATCTATGAACTGGGGGAGGAGAGTATCTCCTACTCCTCTTCCTCTCTTTTTGCTGGTTCTTAGATAACCACATCCATGCAGGCATCCCTTTATAGGGAGCAACATTATGCAGAATATAATATGGAGTGTCTACAGTGGGATTAGGCTTGGGAGCAGGAGGAGGAGGGGCCTTCCTTTTCTTAGAGAGAAACTTCTTTCTCTTTTTAGCAGCCTCGTCATCTGATTCATCATCATCATCATCAGAATTTGAACTCTGAGGGTGAAAGTCCACCTAGTGTCAACTATCTTCACCTATGGGGGGGAATAGGTGACGTGCAACGTTTTTGCGGAATTTAAAATTGTACCTGCACAAGAAAACAAAGCAGCACAGCAAAGAAAGTACACAAGCAATTTATAGTGGTTCCCCGATTTGGGTACATCCACTTTCCCCCTTCGACCTATCTCCCAACAAGGGACGACTCGGTCTCTTCACCAACAGGATTGAAATCCAATCCTTGCACTATTGGAAGGAACCCTTCCACACGTAGGAGTCAACACTCCCACAACACGGGTTGCACCCAACCCTTACGCCTCGGAACCAACGTTCCTCTACAACAAAAATGAACTAGAATGTACAAGAAATACAAACTACTTTTGGAGACAAAGGTGTCCCTCTTCGTTGACGACGTGTTCTTGAAGTCCACGAAGAGTCCACAACCATAGAACTCTCTTGGAGAGAATCTCCCCGGAACCGGCGGCGGCAAGATGGGCGGCGGCTTGGTTCATGAGATCGGCGGCGACAACGGTGTGCTGCTGCTGTACTTTGGAGATTCAAACTTCGTAGCGAAGCTAGCTAGGTCTTCCAACGGTCACACTAGGATCGATCGTCTCGATCGATTCGGACGGGGAAGGTTTTCCCGATCAACAAATTGAGAGACAAAGGATCTCTGGTTAGACGCGTGAGACTCTAAGCTTGGCTAAGCTTCTATCGACGAGAGATCTGGAAGAAACCACGATCAAGACCGGCGATCAACTTGCTCGAGCGGCGACGGCGGCGGCGGCGGAGCGGAACTCGCGATCTAGGTCACGTCGCGGCTCGTCTTTTTCAAATCTTCTTCGCCCCTCCTACTGTTCAAAAATACGCGTGTATTTATACAGTAAATTACTCTTTTATGACCGTTATGGGTCCCACCAGAAGAAACCCTAATTCCGGTTCAAAACAGTGCCAGCGGCAGAATCCGGTCCAGCTGTTTCCAGAAAATTGCCCAAGTCAAAATCGGCGAGAATCTAAGGTGATTCTCGTCGAATCGGCGAGAATCAAAGGTGATTCTCGTCGATTCGGCGAGAATCAAAGATGATTCTCGTCGATGTTGACTTGATTGCACGCTCTGATTTAGCCGGGTCGAGACGGCGAGAATCAGCCAGTGATTCTCGACGATTCGGCGAGAATCACTTGGTGATTCTTGTCGATTATTACTTATCATCAGAGTTGCCCGCTTTGAAGTAGCTGGATCGAGTCGGCGAGAGTCAGCCAATGATTCTCGACAATTCGGCGAGAATCACTAGTGATTCTCGTCGATTTACACTTAGACGATTTTTCGTCTTTCCACCCATGAGGTGCTCCTTGACCCATCCTTGCTCCTTGTCTGCTCTTGACTTAACACAGCCCTGTACTTGAAAATAAGTACACTCCAATAGAGAGAGTACACGTAGGCCAACACACTGATCTGCTCAACGAGGGATTATGTCGCGCATACCCGTGTATATTGACCTACTGCACCCTGACATTGGTGTGTACTTAGTGTGGAATAACTGCAAGCACAACTTGAAAGATTTTATCAAATACATTGTGAATTCATCTTAGCTTGACAGGTGGCTTCCTCAAATCCAGGTAATTGTGGATACAATACCCAACAATCTCTCCCTATTTGACGAAGCCAAAATCCTACAAGCTAAGATGAATACCACCAACCAGATAATATATACAACATAGAGAATATAAAGATGCGGCACAAGAAAATATAGGCAAACAGATCAAGGCTTGAGTCAATCATAAATTCATATATATATATATATATATAAATATAATCAGGATTGTTCATACATCAATAAGACAAGATAAAAGTGTTCAAGAGACAATGACAATCTATGAATTTCTGTCTATGGATTTTTGGCTAGGTCATCCTTATGTTTCTGAGCCAAAAACTTCTTTCTTTGCCTTTCAACATACTCCTTGGGCTTTGGATAGTATCTGGGAGGAGGAGCTTTATCTGCCGCAGTGTTGGTCCTAAAGAAGATATTCCGTTTAGCTTCATACGTCTTGTGCAGCTCCCACTCATGCTGGTTGTATACGTCGTTTCGATTGATTTCTCCTTTTTCTTGTAGCTAGAATGTGTCCAAGATGATACTCTTTGATACCGGACTCCACTTTTCGTTTCTTACTTCCTCCTCCTTCAATCTGATTCTCTTTTCAGCTTGTGTTTCCTTGGATGTCCCTTCTTGAGATTTTCTCTTGTCCCTGGCTTTTTCTAGGGCTCCTTGGTCAAACATTGCCATCAGTTTTGCCTTGGAGGTATCCCTAGCAGCCCTATAAGCATCAGCTTCACTTAAAGGAGCTTCTTCAGCACTGGCTCCCTCAACAGCCGCAGTATTAATTTCAGGAGCAGGAGTACCCTCGGGATTTTCAGGGATATTAACGCCTAACGCTTGTTGGAGCATCCACCAGCAACTGTCATAAACATATGTGTTTGACTGCTCAAATTTTTTGATGATGATTTCTTGAAGCTCGGCCATCTTAGCTATATATTCTTTCTCCCCCTTTTTGGCTTCGACTGCAATGGAGTTTGCATAAGAATGCAGTGACTCATCAATGTGCTTTGTAGTCCTGGAGAATTCAGTGACCAAGGCTTGTTGATTGGTGTTAAGAGTTACCATATTGCCATCAAACTTTTGAGTGTTATTTGCTACGACATGAGCATTCTGATTTACGATTTCGAGAGTATCAGTGTTCCTTTTTAAGCCGTCCATAAGAAGAGTGACGGCTTGGCCGGCCGCTGTATACTTATCTTCAAACTTCTTTTCCATCACGTCCAGTTTGTGATTGATCTCCACCATGTTCTTGAGCATGAGATTCTCTGATTTCTTAATTCTTTTCAACATGTTATTTTTATCTTTCTCAAAAGATGCTTTGAGCTCATCCACTATACCCTGAATGACATTCACGATGTGATTGGCTAGATCATCTCGTAGTGGATGAGCCTGAGGCACTCCTTGGTCTTGCGCTTCAGCAGATGCACCTGTAGAGCTGGATATGAGCACAGTCTCTAAGGGGGGAATACTTGCTGCCTCTATAGATTTCTCGGAAGTACTAGGCAGTCTCTGCTGAGAGGACTCCCCCTCCACTATTGCACCAATTATCTCAGGAACGATCTCAGGAGCGTGCTTGTCAGATGGAACTTCAGTGATATCCTGATGCTCCAATGCTTCCTGTCCCACATTTCCGTCTTCCTCGTCTTCATCGTCCATGAACTCATTCTCAGCTGCATCGTCTTCCAAACCTTCGTCAGCAGTCTCCTCATTCTCCAGTACAGCTTCACTTTCTTCTTGTATATCCGCCACTGCATCTCTGGCTATCAGGGAGATGTCAGATACGATATTATCATAAGCGGGTAGAGGCTCCCCCTCAATTCCTGCAGTCAGTGCATCAGGAATTTCACTGTGGATTACTACGTAATCAGCCACAGTTCCGTCCTCGGCTGGAGATGCTTCTTGTTGTTCTACCACGGCAGCCTGCCCAATGCGTCTCTCCCATCTGTCAAAGACGCTCGAGTCCATTTTCTTCAAGTAATGCAGTGGAACTCCATTACTCATGTCATACTTATCTCCGTTTAATTGATTGAGATAAAGACTGATGATTCGGCCAAAGCTAGGAGATCTGAGTGTGTCCTTTATCTTCTCAAAAAGCAATGCCCCCCAGTTGAATATTTTTCTGCAGATAATTGCCACAAGGATCTTGAACATGTCCGCAGAGATGTGGTCATGAGAGCCCGACTTGCATATGAGTACTTTTCCAATGATGTCTGACAGAAGTTTCCCCTCCTCATTCATATCCTTTCGCTTTATCGACCTAGTTCCTCGAGCGAGTCCACAGAATAATAAAGTCCTGGTTTTGTCCTGTTCATCCAGATAATCCTCGTGTGCAGAGCTAGTGAGCTGCAAGAAGTGGGTCAGCATGCTGGCAGACATCTTGATCTTTGCCCCTGCAACCTTGCTCTTGATGAGAGAGTCGTCATTCCGGAGTTTTGCGGTTGCGAAGAACTCCATCACTTCCTTGTCCAGGATTTTACAGGGGTGCTCCAGTATGAATGAGAGTCCAGCCTCTTCAAGCATAAGGATGATGTTTCTGAATTCATCCGAGGCATGTGAGAACCCTGTTCGAACCAGCTCACATCCAGTGATCAGTCCAGTGGTTGTCCTTGGAGCCATTGCAAACCTAGGGAGAGAATCCCTACTCTATGCTTAATCAAAAGTCAAAAGGGAAGCGAGACTAGTAATAAAGTCCTTGTAAGGATGAGGATGTGGTTACCCAAAAGCGTAGACGGTGAGTTAGTTTGACAAAGACGACGGACACCCGGGAGGTGCACGCGACTGTGATTGATCGAAACTGCGGAGAAATCCCTGGACGAGAGAGAGGAGAGATCCATGAAAGGCAATCGGCGAGATCGACGGGATTCTTCACGAGTTGCGGGATTCTTGCACGTCGAGATCGACGGAATTCTTCACGAGTTGCGGGAATCTTGCGGGATGTCGACGGAAGGGGAAGAATCGGCGAGAGTCCTTCGGTTGTCGTCGGAAGGGGAAGAGGCGGGATTCCTGCGATTGTCGACGAAAGAGGCGGGATTCCTGCGGTCAATCGGTGAGTTTCCTTCGTTGAGCTTCCTGCGGAATATGAAGAGTCGGCGGGATACTATGCGATATCGACGAGTTTAAAAAGGATTTTCGTGTGAAGAGTGAAACGCTAAGGTTCGGCGGAAGTCTTCGGGTTAAGCGGGTTTTAGAGGGTTTTCAGTTTGTCTAAGTCGAAATCGGAGGGATTCTTTGATTGGAATCTACGGGTTAAGAGCTATGCCGGATTCTCGAAGTCTTCTGATATCAAGACAATTTAAAAAAAATCCTCTAAATATATATATTTCTTAAAGCCAATCTATTTAGGGTTTGAACGGGGCGTTTCCATACACTTCTGGATGTCAATTATAAGTTGTTGAGATTTCCAATCACGTATCTTCGTTAGTTTTCAGTGAACCGATTTACGCCTGCAGATGTTAGTTCTCGAATTTACCAGTGGAACTTCCGATAAATCTTTATTGATGTATCTAAGGTTTATATTTACCGTGTTAACCTATCCTTAGGTGTACACTCATATATGTCTATATAGGTATATATAAATATATATATATATGGAAATGTCGATACAATATGACTCAAGTCTTGGAGCAGATCAAGAGTACCTGGGATTATGAGAGTTATCTTTTAGCCCCTCTGGTTAAAACATACCAGGTGCTCAATGTGAGTATGCCCAGGTAGATATCACTTCTGTTATTCCATATATTTGTTCCAATATAGTCTTGAAACATCTACTGTCTAGTTCTCATTATATTTACGGGAACCTAGACTACCCTGCAAAAGAGAGTTACTTTACCTTAGGAACCCAATACATATTGGGTCCTAGGTTCTTGTTAGCATAAACACTCGACTGCCTTCCTTCAGAGATCCTGTCAGGAAAACTACCTCTGCCCAGGGGATGTGGATAGGCCCTTGCCCTTGACACATAGGGGTTGTGCCAATAGTCTATGGCAAAGTATCCCACCTTGTCATAGCACCAACACGCGCGAATGTTGTATCTCCATTTCTGACCTGATCTAGTGACTGAGGTAGTCATGAGCCTAGGTCCAAACGGGATAGATGTAACATCCCAATTTCTATTTTTCGAGCTCTTCGTGTCGTTTGACCCGCTAGAGTCCTGTGGGCTGGGATGGCACCCAAATAGTTTGGCGATAACCTATTGGGTATTAGTGACCCAATGAGTCATTTTCTCCGCCTTCCGGGTCACACGGGTCTTATGTAACTAAACTAGATATTGAGCCTTTATTTTGCGTAGATGGACTTATTAGCTTTTAGTAGGCCAATATACACGCGAGTAGCATGTCATTACCCTATAGTAGTCCAATTAACTCATCATGATATTTATTCACTAAGTTGAACGTCTTGAACCATGCGACGCCCAAAACATCTTTATCCGCCTAAACGCACATCAAACCACATAAACGATAACTTAATAGGAAATATGACGAGTGCACTCCTATCAACTCTGAAATTTTATCAAGTTACCCTAAGGACAAATTGAGGTACTATGGACCAATAAAAATTTAATTAATCTTTTAAGAATTTATTTATTATTTGGGTAGTTATTTATTAAATGTATTGGAGATTTAAGAAAAATAGCAAATGATATTATTATTCTGTCAAATTTTTATCATAGTACCCTAAGAATATTTGAAAAAGATGTATTAATTAAAATTATTTTTTTAAAATATAAATTATTTATTTTGATTTTACCATGTTGAAAACACCAAATAAATAAATAAAAATACGAAAATACTTTCAAAAATTACGAAATGTTTTCTAAAAATACTTTATGATTTCAGTAGGCTGTCATAAAAATTTTGGTTTAAAATAATTAACAGGTAATTAAATATCCCATTTATAAGCTTCTATTAATAGGTAAAACCCCCATAATAACTCCCCCTTTTAATATGGTGGCTGGAGGTTCATCTCCTCTCCATTCTCAAGGCATTGGGAAGGTTGAAACCGGCTGGTGTGGGCAGATACATCAAGGAGGAGTGAATGCTTCTCATTAAACCCCTCACAACACTCCAAAAGACCACCCCTCCTATATAAACCCCTCTAGGGTTAGAGTTTTGATTTCCCCAGCACCATATCCCCCTAACCAGCAATAGACCCAGCCCCGGCGACCTTCCGGCGAATCTCCTCCACGAACTCCGGCGAGCTCCACCGCCATGGCCGCGCGACGATCCCCTCGCCTAAACGGCACGAATGTAAGTTCCTCCGACTCCTCTCTGCCCTTAGATCCTTTTCTCGTCGATCTTTGCCGTTTCCGACCACCGGAGACGGCATTCCCGGCCATGGAAGCTTCGGACCACCCCCACAACCTCCGCCACCGTTGCGGGTTTCGACTTCGCATGGGGCGTGTGAAGGGAAGGAGGAGTCCCCACGACCCCTCCTCAAGGCCCTTGAGGCGAAGGGGCTCGACGGAATCAGCTCCGGCGGCCTCTTCATCCAAAAAAAAAAAGACAAAAAAAAGAAGAGGATTCTGTTAGGATTTTCCGGCCACCACCGGCGGCGGCCGGCCGCCGGCAGTCACCCCACCGGAGGCCCTCCCCGGGGTACTCCCTCGGATGGTGGTGGCCGGAGCCCAAGACCCCACCAGCGGTGGTGGGGCAGCCCGTAACTCCTGTTTCACGGTGGCTTCACAGCCACCATGAACCTGGAGAGCTTTCTCTCCAGGTCGCAGCCGGCGGTGGCGGACGGCCGCCGGCCGACTCCCTGCCGGAGCGCCCCACCCGGGCGAGTTCTGCTGAGCAGGGGTAGTGGCCGGAGCGGGCGGTGCTCCGGCCGGCCCTGTTACCACCCGCGCGGCCTCACGGCGGCTGCAGGCATGCAGCCCCCGTGAGGCCTTATTTATTAAATAAATAAAAATAAAAAAAAGGAATAATAAAAAAAAAATTTTGTATTGATTATTATTCTTTACTCCCGATCGGCTGCAGGCATGCACCTCGCCGGCGGCCGTGGCGCCGGACCACCGCCGATCCTCGACCGTCGGGACACCTATCTCGGACGAGGCCATCGGGAGTGGTGGCCGGAGCAACCGGTGCTCCGGCCGTCCACTGTAGCTCCACGGTGGCTGCATACATGCAGCCACCATGGATCTGGATGTTCTTTGCATCCAGATCCACTGTCGCCGGCGGCGGCGGTAGGCCGCCGGCCGGCACCTCGCCGAAGTCCCTTCGTGGTCGATCACGCCATGTGTGACGGCCGGAGTTTTCCTTCCCACCGGTGGTGATGGTGAGGCCCCGCAAGTGGGGATCTAAGGCTCACGGTGGCAGCATGCATGCTGCCACCGTGCACCTGGAAGGATTTTCCTTCCAGGTTTTGCGCCTGCTGCCAGCGTTGGGCGGTCCGACCGGCACCTCGCCGGTGTACCCAACTCCGAGCGCCACCATTTTAGAGTAATGGCGGGATCAAATGCTCTCCGACCGGCCATGGATATTTTTCCTACGCCATCACTGCACGCCACCCCTGTACGCTGGTAAACAAAAATTTTATATCCATATTTAATTATATACATCTGGAATCATAAGAGAGGTATGGGGATAACTGTGTGATGCATGTTGGAATAATAATAATAATAATAATAACAACAATAAAATTGATTTCACCTTTCCGGAAACGCTGACATGGCTCGTGGCCCACTGATTACGCCACAGTTTGAGTATTTAGACTTTGTACAGTGAGAATGTTTTGTTAATGACGCATCACCACGATGGTATACCTAAATACTTTCTAAATATTTCTACAAAGAGCTTATTCTGACTAGTTTTGATATCAAAATCATTCAAATAACAAGCGCATATCAATAACCTAATGAACCAGTAGAGACATGATTTATCATTCATATATTAAGGTTTCATCACATCGTGTACATGAAAGTATAGTTCTTCTATTTATACGTCGTCATTGCTAGCTTAAATTTTGTGATAAATATCAAACTGTGGTTGTCTTGTAACTACAAGTTAATCTATATATATATATATATATATATATATATATATATATATATATATATATATATATATATATATATATATATATATATATATATATATATATATATATATTTGTGTGTGTGTTGTTTTATAAGTATTACAATGTAGTCATTCCATTCATTTCCTAATGCATGGGAACGCGGGAGGGTGCATAGTTACTGATGTGGCGGGTTCGTCGGCTTCCCCCTATTATACACTATGGGAGAAGTTGTGACGACGAACTCTATTGTTGTTGGGTGGTGAAGAGGACCGGGGGCTAGCTACCCCTTCCACAGAGGTCCGTCTCACACTTGTTTTGGTTATGTGCCGAGAGGGTCGATCTCCGCACAAGGTGAGGATGTGTTCCCACCGAGAGTACCCGTTTCTTGGGGTACGAAGGCCTAGGACGTTGGGGTGTATCCATAACCTAGAAGTGGGAGCGACCGACCCACTGTCACCGTCTGGCCACGGCGGTGAGGCCTGGGAAGTGAGCTCCTTCTCTTAACAGGTCACTATGTCGACATAGGGGATAATGATTGTGACTCATCATTTGAGAGACCGTGAGAACATCATACATGCTCATCACATCAATTATACATGATATGTTTACATGCGCATTCATCCTGGTCCGTCATCGTATAACCACCGTCAGGAGGAGTTATACGATGACGGGTGAACTTACTACTTCGGTACTCATTTTATAAACCATTGATTTCTCCTGCCACTACCGTTTAACTGTTTATTCATGATATGATGCTCCGACAACTGTACTAACCTTCTATTTCTCCTGCCACTACTTTTTAATTATTATTGCAAGATATGTTGCTTCGGCTATTGTACTAATTTTCCTTGCAGGTTACCTTCCTTGTACCCATTAGGGGGCTGGGGAGGAGCGTGGGATTTACTTGGTCATGATGTGGCTAACGTACTTTTGTACGTATCATTTTAGGGACCGATGCGCCCACCCACGGAGCAAGAGCCGATGGAGGATCGTAGGCGTGATCCCGTTGGGGGGGAGCATCAGGAGCCAGTGCGGACGATCTACGAGGATTTGAGGGTATTATTTTGAGGAGGAGAGAGGATGAGTGATTTTCATTTTGTAGACTCTATGTTTGTCATCTCATGTTGGATGATCTTATGGGACGCTTATACCCCTCGTGGGATCTTTTTATGGTTGCCTATTTTCTATCATGATGATTTATCTACACTCTGTGATGCTTCCGCAAATTTTATATTCTGTGAATGATTTTCTATTTCTGATATATATAGCCTTACAAAGCGCATGTTCTGCCACTTGGGTCGTGGGTCGGGTGAGAGGGGTGGGTCCTCTACCGAAACACGAACCTTTTGGTGGGACAAGCGCTTTGGGCATAAGGTCCTCCTGGTTTTTGAAAAGGGGGACCTTACAAGGGTATCAGAGCGGAAAAAAACGTTCCGGATTCATAAAGAACAGTAATCACAGGTGGTTCACCATCGTATGTTAATTAGTTCAAGGACGAACTACGCAGCGGAAGCGTGGTGGACCATAGTAGAATCATGATGAAACATCACGTAAGTGTCCACTAGTAAAACCCAACCAAATCAATTCTTCGACGAGTACCTACCCCTTTAGCCTAATTATATAACCCTAACACGTATATTTTTATAATTTGGCACAGGAATTTCGGGAGCCTAGTCTCAGACTGAGAAATGAGAACACGGATGACACTGACGAGGACAGTTACACCCCCGACACGCCAGTTGATGAGTGGGCCCCTCCACCTCCTGCCGCACCTATTGGTCACGCAGTCCCGGCCCAGCCGACCCCATTTCAGCAAACAGAGTTGGGGCAGACTCTTACTGCACTATTGGAAACTTTTTGGGCCTCATTACAGCAGCAGCAGCTGCTACAGGCGCAGGGCCCCACAGATGCTGAAAGATTGGTGATGTTCAGGAGCTTTCGTCCCCCAACCTACAGAGGGACAGAGACAGCCATCTAGACAGAGGATTGGCTGGAAAGGATTGAGGAGCTACTCAGGGGAATGCATTGCCCCTCCTACTATGCGGTTTCCCTAGCCACCACCCTTCTGGAGGGTTATTCTAGGCAGTGGTGGAGGTCTATCCTACAGACCACTTATAGGAACCGCCGCCTGACCGATGTTTCTTGGAGAAGTTTCTCTACCTTGATGATGGAGCACTTCATTTCTGGCTCTGACCGGACAGAGCTTCAGGAGCGTTTTCTTCACCTTCGGCAAGGCACTATGACAGTTACGGAGTACCAGCGGGAGTTCTCCCACCTTGCTCGGTACGCTAGCATCATGGCCATAGAGGATGAGAATCGGGCCAAAAGGTTCTTTCAAGGCCTCAACGACTCCATTCGGCAACCGTTGATGACTGCTGCTCATGCTCCTTTTGAGGTTATCGTTCACCTTGCAAAGACGATGGAGGTCGATATAAAGACCACTCGAGAGAGGAACAGGTTGAAGAGAATATCAGAGACACCCCAGGAACAAGATCGGAGGGTTCAGGGGAGGCATCAGCGCGCGCGTGGAAATGACAGAGGAGACCATAGAGGCTACGACCGACGAGATCGCCATCAGCCACCCCGCGACCACCATCGGAGAAGGACACCTCCACCTCCCCCAGCACAGCAGAGGGCCCTCCCAGCACCAGCTTATGCGGCGGAACAACGCCCTTTTGAAAGGCGTTGTTTCCACTGCAATGAGTTGGGACATTTGCGGCCTCAATGCCCCCTTTTGGCACCCAGGGAAGGGCATCGGGACAATTACCGTGGTGGAGGTCGTGGTCGGGGCCAACCCGGTAGAGGACAGCAACAACCTCCCCAGCAGGCTTATGCTTTGGACCTAGGGAGGGATCGAGCCACTGCAGACGTGGTGAACGGTACGAGTTTTACTTATACTGCACCTTAAAATGTGATGCTTTTATTACATTTGTATATACATTATCGTTTCAAAATCAATCGAAACCACAGGGATCCTTTGGATCAATGATCGGGCTGCTCGAGCGCTCTTTGACACGGGCGCCACTCGCTCCTCCGTGTCTCATGATTTCATACACCAGGAGCCGGGAGTGATTCACCTCACAGGAAACCCGTTGCGGGTACGACTCCCCGATGGATCGGAGATGATCTCCTCGGACTTATGCAGATTTCGAGTAAAGATCAGTGATCAGGAGATGGAAGTTGAAGCTGCGGTACTCCACCTATCGGGGTTTGACCTGATATTAGGGATGGATTGGCTCGCGGACCATGCAACACAGATAGACTGTCAGAACAGGAAGGTGACCCTCCAAGCACCAACGGGAGGAACGTTCACCTACCAAGGTATACCGTTTATTTCTCGCCTCATGCTAAATTCCATACAGGCGACGAAGGCTACCATGAGAGGTGATGAGGTGTTCGTGGTCTACTTTGAGTTGATGGAGCAGACCAAGGAATTGGCTGAAGTAAGAGTGGTAAGGGAGTTTCCGGATGTCTTCCCGGAGAAGCTCCCCGGACTACCTCCACATCGGGAAGAGGACTTCAAAATCCACCTCCTCCCCGGGCTCGTCCAGTTTCAAGATCTCCTTACAGGATGGCGCCTAAGGAGCTGGCGGAATTCAGAGTACAGCTACAGGAATTAGTAGACTCGGGATTCGTCCGACCCAGTTCTTCCCCTTGGGGAGCACCCGTGCTCTTCGTGAAGAAGAAGGATGGATCCCTTCGGCTCTGCATAGACTATCGGGAGTTGAACCGGCTGACTGTGAAGAATACCTATCCCCTCCCAAGGATAGAAGAGTTGTTCGATCAATTGCAGGGGGCTCGGTGTTTCTCCAAACTCGACCTCCGATCGGGGTACTATCAGCTCAGGATTGATGATAAGGATATTGAGAAGACTGCGTTTTGCTCTCGTTACGGGCAATACGAGTTCACGGTGATGTCTTTCGGTCTCACCAATGCCCCGGCAGCATTCATGTCGCTGATGAATCGGGTATTTGAACCTTTTCTCGACCAGTTTGTCATTGTATTCATCGATGACATTCTCGTATACTCGGCATCGGAAGAGCAGCATGTTACACACTTGGAGAAGGTACTCCAAAAGTTGCGAGAGCACCATCTCTACGCGAAGTTTTCGAAGTGTGAATTTTGGCTTAAGGAGGTTGGCTTCTTGGGACACATCGTCAGCGCTAACGGTATAGCAGTGGACCCAGCAAAGATTCAGGCCGTTTGGGATTGGCCGCAGCTTCGTTCAGCGGCTGATGTGAGGAGTTTTCTCGGGCTTGCGGGATATTACCGTAAGTTTGTTGAAGGATTCTCTAAGATCGCCCTACCGCTAACATCTTTAACAAAGAAAGATGCGCCGTTTGTATGGACACCGCAATGTGAAAGGGCTTTTCAAGAGTTGAAGGAGAGGCTTACCTCAGCTCCTATACTTACTATACCATCGGGCCAGGAGGGCTTCCAGGTGTACGCTGATGCATGCCAGCAGGGCCTAGGAGCCGTCTTGATGCAACATGGGAAGGTGGTCGCCTATGCCTCAAGGCAACTAAAGGTGCATGAGAAAAACTACTCTACACACGACCTGGAGTTGGGAGCGGTAGTCTTTGCCTTGAAGATATGGAGGCACTACCTGTACGGCGTCCGGTGTGAGGTGTTTTCAGATCACAAGAGCCTCAAATACGTATTCACGCAGAGAGAGCTGAACCTGCGGCAGAGACGGTGGTTGGAGTTTTTGTGCGACTATGATTTCGATCTCCAGTACCATCCTGGAAAGGCAAACACCGTTGCAGATGCTCTGAGTAGGAACCCTGTGGCCTCAGCTAGTTGGATGATCGGCACACCGAGAGATATTGTACGAGGCCTCGAGGAGATGGGAATTACAGTGATCGCACCAGGAGATGCAGTTGCGGCCGCACATCAGCTATATTGGACAGAGATCAAGTGCGATCTTCGGGACAGGATCAGGGATGCTCAATCTGATGACCCATTGTTCGAGGACTGGATTGCTCGTTTAAAGGCCGGAAAAGAACACCCAGATTTTCGAATAAGGGACGGAATTCTCTACTTCCGCGATAGGATGTTCGTTCCTTCTGGGGGACAGTTTCGGCACGAGATTTTGTATGAGAGCCACCACACGCGTTACTCGATCCATCCAGGCATCACAAAGATGTATGCAGATCTGAAGAAGACTTTCTGGTGGCCAGGGATGAAAAGAGACGTCATATCTTTTGTGACACATTGCCCGACATGCCAGCTTGTTAAGGCAGAATGCAAGCACCCCGCCGGGTTACTACAGCCGCTCCCCGTCCCCGAGTGGAAATTCGAAGACATATCTATGGATTTTATCCATGGCCTGCCCCGCTCTCGGACCGGGAACGATTCTATTTGGGTGGTGGTCGATCGTTTGACGAAGGTTGCACGGTTCATTCCCCACAGCCAAGACGACGGTGTCGGAAAATTAGTGCGTCTTTTCATTGAGAATGTGGTTCGATACCATGGTGTGCCCAGGACCATAGTTTCTGATCGGGATGGCCGATTCACCTCGAATGAGTGGAGGAGCGTTCAAGCGTATTTAGGGACCAAACTAACCTTCAGCACATCATTTCATCCCCAAACAGATGGGCAAACAGAACGCACAAACCGGACTTTGGAGGATCTTCTCCGGTTATGCCTGGTGGATAAGAAGGAGCCATGGGAGCGGCTCCTACCTTTAGTTGAATTCTCCTACAACAACACGTATCAGGCAAGCATTGGCATGGCTCCATACGAAGCTTTATACGGCCGGAAATGCCGAACTCCACTTTCTTGGGCTCAAGATGCGGATCTGAGGGCCTTGGGGCCCATTTTTATGGAGAATGTGACAGAGATTGTCCAGATGATACAGGATCGGATGCGTGAAGCTCAGAGCCGGCAAGCCAAATACTACGACGCCCGCCATCGTCATGTTGAGTTCGCTGTGGGTGATAAGGTTTACTTGAAGATCCGCCCTCGTCACGGTGTATCTCGGCTCCGTCGACAACGAAAGTTGAGCCCAAGATACATGGGCCCATATACCGTCACGGAGCGCATCGGCGAAGTGGCATACAGGTTGGAGCTACCCCCAGAGCTTCAGGGATTGCATGACGTATTTCACGTCTCTTCACTGAGGCGCGCACTATTATGCCCCGAACATGCTATTCAGGAGGCCCCAGGACCGGTAGAACCCGACCGATCAGTGTCCCTCAAGCCGGTGCGGATCATGGATACCGAGACGAAAGTTCTGCGACAGAAGAGAGTCCCCCTTGTCCGAGTGCAGTGGGACAACTGCGGGACCGAGGAGTCTACTTGGGAACCTGAGGACCAGATGCGAGAACTTTACCCCGACCTCTTCACGTCAGGTAACACATAACAAATGTATACCTCTTATTTAGGATATAATCTCATTATGTCTTCAAAAATACTATGACCCAACCGAATTTTCGAGGACGAAAATTTTGCTAGACTTTTTAGATTTGTAACATCCCAATTTCTATTTTTCGAGCTCTTCGTGTCGTTTGACCCGCTAGAGTCCTGTGGGCTGGGATGGCACCCAAATAGTTTGGCGATAACCTATTGGGTATTAGTGACCCAATGAGTCATTTTCTCCGCCTTCCGGGTCACACGGGTCTTATGTAACTAAACTAGATATTGAGCTTTTATTTTGCGTAGATGGACTTATTAGCTTTTAGTAGGCCAATATACACACGAGTAGCATGTCATTACCCTATAGTAGTCCAATTAACTCATCATGATATTTATTCACTAAGTTGAACGTCTTGAACCATGCGACGCCCAAAACATCTTTATCCGCCTAAACGCACATCAAACCACATAAACGATAACTTAATAGGAAATATGACGAGTGCACTCCTATCAACTCTGAAATTTTATCAAGTTACCATAAGGACAAATTGAGGTACTATGGACCAATAAAAATTTAATTAATCTTTTAAGAATTTATTTATTATTTGGTAGTTATTTATTAAATGTATTGGAGATTTAAGAAAAATAGCAAATGATATTATTATTCTGTCAAATTTTTATCATAGTACCCTAAGAATATTTGAAAAAGATGTATTAATTAAAATTATTTTTTTAAAATATAAATTATTTATTTTGATTTTACCATGTTGAAAACACCAAATAAATAAATAAAAATACGAAAATACTTTCAAAAATTACGAAATTTTTTCTAAAAATACTTTATGATTTCAGTAGGCTGACATAAAAATTTTGGTTTAAAATAATTAACAGGTAATTAAATATCCCATTTATAAGCTTCTATTAATAGGTAAAACCCCCATAATAACTCCCCCTTTTAATATGGTGGCTGGAGGTTCATCTCCTCTCCATTCTCAAGGCATTGGGAAGGTTGAAACCGGCTGGTGTGGGCAGATACATCAAGGAGGAGTGAATGCTTCTCATTAAACCCCTCACAACACTCCAAAAGACCACCCCTCCTATATAAACCCCTCTAGGGTTAGAGTTTTGATTTCCCCAGCACCATATCCCCCTAACCAGCAATAGACCCAGCCCCGGCGACCTTCCGGCGAATCTCCTCCACGAACTCCGGCGAGCTCCACCGCCATGGCCGCGCGACGATCCCCTCGCCTAAACGGCACGAATGTAAGTTCCTCCGACTCCTCTCTGCCCTTAGATCCTTTTCTCGTCGATCTTTGTCGTTTCCGACCACCGGAGACGGCATTCCCGGCCATGGAAGCTTCGGACCACCCCCACGACCTCCGCCACCGTTGCGGGTTTCGACTTCGCATGGGGCGTGTGAAGGGAAGGAGGAGTCCCCACGACCCCTCCTCAAGGCCCTTGAGGCTAAGGGGCTCGACGGAATCAGCTCCGGCGGTCTCTTCATCCAAAAAAAAAAAGACAAAAAAAGAAGAGGATTCTGTTAGGATTTTCCGGCCACCACCGGCGGCGGCCGGCCGCCGGCAGTCACCCCACCGGAGGCCCTCCCCGGGGTACTCCCTCGGATGGTGGTGGCCGGAGCCCAAGACCCCACCAGCGGTGGTGGGGCAGCCCGTAACTCCTGTTTCACGGTGGCTTCACAGCCACCGTGAACCTGGAGAGCTTTCTCTCCAGGTCGCAGCCGGCGGCGGCGGACGGCCGCCGGCCGACTCCCTGCCGGAGCGCCCCACCCGGGCGAGTTCTGCTGAGCAGGGGTAGTGGCCGGAGCGGGCGGTGCTCCGGCCGGCCCTGTTACCACCCGCGCGGCCTCACGGCGGCTGCAGGCATGCAGCCCCCGTGAGGCCTTATTTATTAAATAAATAAAAATAAAAAAAAAGGAATAATAAAAAAAAAATTTGTATTGATTATTATTCTTTACTCCCGATCGGCTGCAGGCATGCACCTCGCCGGCGGCCGTGGCGCCGGACCACCGCCGATCCTCGACCGCCGGGACACCTATCTCGGACGAGGCCATCGGGAGTGGTGGCCGGAGCAACCGGTGCTCCGGCCGTCCACTGTAGCTCCACGGTGGCTGCATACATGCAGCCACCATGGATCTGGATGTTCTTTGCATCCAGATCCACTATCGCCGGCGGCGGCGGTAGGCCGCCGGCCGGCACCTCGCCGAAGTCCCTTCGTGGTCGATCACGCCATGTGTGACGGCCGAAGTTTTCCTTCCCACCGGTGGTGATGGGGAGGCCCCGCAAGTGGGGATCTAAGGCTCACGGTGGCAGCATGCATGCTGCCACCGTGCACCTGGAAGGATTTTCCTTCCAGGTTTTGCGCCTGCTGCCAGCGTTGGGCGGTCCGACCGGCACCTCGCCGGTGTACCCAACTCCGAGCGCCACCATTTTAGAGTAATGGCGGGATCAAATGCTCTCCGACCGGCCATGGATATTTTTCCTACGCCATCACTGCACGCCACCCCTGTACGCTGGTAAACAAAAATTTTATATCCATATTTAATTATATACATCTGGAATCATAAGAGAGGTATGGGGATAACTGTGTGATGCATGTTGGAATAATAATAATAATAATAATAACAACAATAAAATTGATTTCACCTTTCCGGAAACGCTGACATGGCTCGTGGCCCACTGATTACGCCACAGTTTGAGTATTTAGACTTTGTACAGTGAGAATGTTTTGTTAATGACGCATCACCACGATGGTATACATAAATACTTTCTAAATATTTCTACAAAGAGCTTATTCTGACTAGTTTTGATATCAAAATCATTCAAATAACAAGCGCATATCAATAACCTAATGAACCAGTAGAGACATGATTTATCATTCATATATTAAGGTTTCATCACATCGTGTACATGAAAGTATAGTTCTTCTATTTACACGTCGTCATTGCTAGCTTAAATTTTGTGATAAATATCATACTGTGGTTGTCTTGTAACTACAAGTTAATATATATATATATATATATATATATATATATATATATATATATATATATATATATATATATATATATATATATTTTGTGTGTGTGTTGTTTTATAAGTATTACAATGTAGTCATTCCATTCATTTCCTAATGCATGGGAACGCGGGAGGGTGCATAGTTACTGATGTGGCGGGTTCGTCGGCTTCCCCCTATTATACACTATGGGAGAAGTTGTGACGACGAACTCTATTGTTGTTGGGTGGTGAAGAGGACCGGGGCTAGCTACCCCTTCCACAGAGGTCCGTCTCACACTTGTTTTGGTTATGTGCCGAGAGGGTCGATCTCCGCACAAGGTGTGGATGTGTTCCCACCGAGAGTACCCGTTTCTTGGGGTACGAAGGCCTAGGACGTTGGGGTGTATCCATAACCTAGAAGTGGGAGCGACCGACCCACTGTCACCATCTGGCCACGGCGGTGAGGCCTGGGAAGTGAGCTCCTTCTCTTAACAGGTCACTATGTCGACATAGGGGATAATGATTATGACTCATCATTCGAGAGACCGTGAGAACATCATACATGCTCATCACATCAATTATACATGATATGTTTACATGCGCATTCATCCTGGTCCGTCATCGTATAACCACCGTCAGGAGGAGTTATACGATGACGGGTGAACTTACTACTTCGGTACTCATTTTATAAACCATTGATTTCTCCTGCCACTACCGTTTAACTGTTTATTCATGATATGATGCTCCGACAACTGTACTAACCTTCTATTTCTCCTGCCACTACTTTTTAATTATTATTGCAAGATATGTTGCTTCGGCTATTGTACTAATTTTCCTTGCAGGTTTCCTTCCTTGTACCCATTAGGGGGCTGGGGAGGAGCGTGGGATTTACTTGGTCATGATGTGGCTAACGTACTTTTGTACGTATCATTTTAGGGACCGATGCGCCCACCCACGGAGCAGGAGCCGATGGAGGATCGTAGGCGTGATCCCGTTGGGGGGGAGCATCAGGAGCCAGTGCGGACGATCTACGAGGATTTGAGGGTATTATTTTGAGGAGGAGAGAGGATGAGTGATTTTCATTTTGTAGACTCTATGTTTGTCATCTCATGTTGGATGATCTTATGGGACGCTTATACCCCTCGTGGGATCTTTTTATGGTTGCCTATTTTCTATCATGATGATTTATCTACACTCTGTGATGCTTCCGCAAATTTTATATTCTGTGAATGATTTTCTATTTCTGATATATATAGCCTTACAAAGCGCATGTTCCGCCACTTGGGTCGTGGGTCGGGTGAGAGGGGTGGGTCCTCTACCGAAACACGAACCTTTTGGTGGGACAAGCGCTTTGGGCATAAGGTCCTCCTGGTTTTTGAAAAGGGGGACCTTACAATAGATCTGGATCTGCTCCCAGAACTGCCTCTTCCACCGTGACACGTGGAAGGGTGGAATGAATGCATGCAGCGAGCGTCACGAGGCCTGGGAGGTGGTGCCTTCCTTTCAGTCAGCCCCCTTCCTGAGGCCCCATGAGAACTTACAGCATGACTTCTAACCCCCCTTTCCTGTGTCCTTGGGTGGAGAGAAGAGTTCTGAGAGCTGATACCAGCCAATTCATGCCGAGTAGGGGCAGTGGCCGAGAATACAAAGGGCTCAGAATGAGCCTTAGGTATTCTCTCATGGGTGGCCATGACGGCCCTTGCACTATGGGTGTCTCCACATGAGGACAGATCACCCTTGTAGTGACCACGATTATTCCTGTGATCATACCTGAAGGCATGATGAGTAGTCTTCCTGCTTGGAGTGGGGGGTCGGAATACCGTTTCCCCATTTCTCCATGAATTGATAATTCGGGAGATCCACCCATTTTCTACCTTTCTCTTCATAGCATCAACCTTGGAAAAGTTAGATACTATCCTTTTCTCATTCTCTAGACTACTCTCTAGATCTGAGATTTTAGAGTCCTTGACCTTGTTGGATGCCAATTGGAGAACCAATAAGATCTTCAGCCGAGCAATCTCCTGCGCTTGCTCCTCAACAAGTAGGTTGCTTGTCTGAAGGTCTCTCTTCAGGGAATTAGGATTTTCTGAAGGGAAACAGTTCCTGTCTTCAGGAACTTCAAGAGAGACGGGGCAAGATGAAGAAGTTACCTGCTCTTCAGAGTCATTGTCACTAGCGCCAGTGACCGTTGTGTCATCCTCATCAGAACTGCTCTCCTCACTGGCTTCTTCAGTCTCTGACACGGACACTGGAGCTCTAATGCTGTCCGATTGATTTTTGCCTTCATCTTCAGAGGCGAGGACCCCCACATAGGCTTCATCCTCTAGTTGACAGCAGATTCCAGCTTTCTTTGATTCCCCCATCAGCTCTGAGATCATCACTCACATAGATTTGGCCGTCCCATATTTTTCCAATCTAGAGCGAGAAGGTCCAGACCAGATATCCATGATAATCTGACGAATCATCTTGTCCAGATTAAATAATGAGATTTCCATCTCCGACATCTCAGCAATACACTTGGGCACTTGGATATGCTTTCCAGAGCCGGAGGTCTGCATAGGAATAAAAGGACCCTCTTCCAGGATGAAAGATGCTCGAGGATCGATAGCCTCCAAGTGATACGACACTCTCATCTTCCAGACGGGATAATCCTCCTTTGTGCATGTGGGAAGTCTTAGTGGCGATATCTTATGATCCAGCTCCATGCTTCTGACACTGGTGGCAGGATTCTACTCAAGGTGTAAACCTTTTTTATGAGCAACCTCCCTCTGATACCACTTGAAAGTCCACCTAGTGTCAACTATCTTCACCTATGGGGGGGGGGGGGAATAGGTGACGTGCAACGTTTTTGCGGAATTTAAAATTGTACCTGCACAAGAAAACAAAGCAGCACAACAAAGAAAGTACACAAGCAATTTATAGTGGTTCCCCGATTTGGGTACATCCACTTTCCCCCTTCGACCTATCTCCCAACAAGGGACGACTCGGTCTCTTCACCAACAGGATTGAAATCCAATCCTTGCACTATTGGAAGGAATCCTTCCACACGTAGGAGTCAACACTCCCACAACACGGGTTGCACCCAACCCTTACACCTCGGAACCAACGTTCCTTTACAATAAAAATGAACTAGAATGTACAAGAAATACAAACTACTTTTTGAGACAAAGGTGTCCCTCTTCGTTGACGACGTGTTCTTGAAGTCCACGAAGAGTCCACAACCCTAGAACTCTCTTGGAGAGAATCTCCCCGGAACCGGCGGCGGCAAGATGGGCGGCGGCTTGGTTCACGGGATCGGCGGCGACAACGGTGTGCGGCTGCTGTACTTTGGAGATTCAAACTTCATAGCGAAGCTAGCAAGGTCTTCCAACGGTCACACTAGGATCGATCGTCTCGATCGATTCGGACGGGAAAGGTTTTCCCGATCAACAAATCGAGAGACAAAGGATCTCTGGTTAGATGCGTGAAACTCTAAGCTTGGCTAAGCTTCTGTCGACGGGAGATCTGGAAGAAACCACGATCAAGATCGGCGATCAACTTGCTCGAGCGGCGGCGGCGGAGCGGAACTCGTGATCTAGGTCACGTCGCGGCTCGTCTTTTTCAAATCTTCTTCGCCCCTCCTACTGTTCAAAAATACGCGTGTATTTATACAGTAAAATACTCTTTTATGACCGTTATGGGTCCCACCAGAAGAAACCCTAATTCCAGTTCAAAACAGTGCCAGCGGCAGAATCTGATCCAGCTGTTTCCAGAAAATTGCCCAAGTCAAAATCAGCGAGAATCGAAGGTGATTCTCGTCGAATCGGCGAGAATCAAAGGTGATTCTCGTCGATTCGGCGAGAATCAAAGATGATTCTCGTCGATGTTGACTTGATTGCACGCTCTGATTTAGCCGGGTCGAGACAACGAGAATCAGCCAGTGATTCTCGACGATTCGGCGAGAATCACTAGTGATTCTCGCCGAATCGGCGAGAATCACTTGGTGATTCTCGTCGATTATTACTTAGCATCAGAGTTGCCCGCTTTGAAGTAGCTGGATCGAGTCGGCGAGAGTCAGCCAATGATTCTCGACGATTCGGCGAGAATCACTTGGTGATTCTCGTCGATTTACACTTAGACGATTTTTCGTCTTTCCACCCATGAGGTGCTCCTTGACTCATCCTTGCTCCTTGTCTGCTCTTGCCTTAACACAGCCCTGTACTTGAAAATAAGTACACTACAATAGAGAGAGTACACGTAGGCCAACACACTGATCTGCTCAACGAGGGATTACGGCGCAGCCCCGTGTATATTGACCTACTGCACCCTGACATTGGTGTGTACTTAGTGTGGAATAACTGCAAGCACAACTTGAAAGATTTTATCAAATACATTGTGAATTCATCTTAGCTTGACAGGTGGCTTCCTCAAATCCAGGTAATTGTGGATACAATACCCAACAGAGGGTTATCATACAAAGCATTCAGCTTCCTCAGAGTGGCATCGGGAATGATAAGAGGTTGTTCTTGAGGGGGAATAGAAGGTTCAGAGGGTGAAGGTTCAACAACAGTAGAGACAGAACTTGCAGCTGCTGCCTTGTTCTCTTCCTCAATGTCTGCCAGAATGAGCTCATCCAGATCAGGCATGGGAGAATCATGCATGACAAAATCTGGAATAGGGCAGATGTCTAGAATAGACACAGGAGTTGGAACAGCAGCAGGAGCAGCAAAGGATGCACAAAGTTGCCTGGCAACTGCTGGAGTTGCTGGAGAGGTATACTGGACAATAGCCAAATATGGCTTAGCAATTTCTACTAAAGGAAGCTTCATATATACAGGATCAAAGATCTGAAGTATTGCAGATAAATTAACTGTGGGATTTATAAGAAAATCACCAGCAGTTGTTATTGAATCTACTGACTCATCAAAGCTACTGTTAGTCTCCATGAATTGAATAAAATCTATTGTTGTATCTGTAACTGCAAGTGCATTATCAAGCACTGAATCAACTATATCTGTAGAGTCAAGAACTGTATATGTAGTATCTGTATCTGTATCAACTGTATTCACTTCTGCAGCTGCTGTACCAGCTTCATCATGGAGCATCTCCCCCTGCCTGGGTTCAGGAGAATCTGGAGCCAGGCCCCTGAATGAAGAGGGGGCAGCAGAGAGGGCTGAGATTTTGGAAGATAAAGAATCAATGGAAGTCACTAGAGGTGTAATGGCCTCTGTGATAAGTGATTTAATAAGAGGAGTCAGAAGAGAGATGAGGGTGGGAATGGTGGAAGAATCCATAGGTGGAGAGAGAATAGTAGAGGAGGAAGGAAGAATATGTGGAGGGGATAAGGGAGGTAGAACAGGTTGTGGTTCAGTGGGTATAGTGTAGGATGGAATAGTGGAGAGGTGTGGTGGAAGGGGGGATTGAGGAGGAGAGGGAATATGTGTTTCAGTGGGGGAAACTGGAGGTGTAGGCATATGTGTAAGATCAGGAGGTGGAGATTGATGGTGAGGAGGATTCAATTGAGGTGCAGGAGGAGTGGGAAGAGATTTGGTAGGGGGAATGATCTCTTCAGAGTCAGGGTGGGGAGTGACCTTGACGGTCCTGGTGCTCTCAGAAGCATGGATGGAGGAGGAGGAACCCTTGGAGGGTTTGTTGATTGTCCTCTCCCATCGGCCAAACAAGGCGCAGGTGAGGCGCTTGCTGGCGTTGATGAATGTGGTCGGGGAGACCAAACATTCAATGGCCTTTTCCTGGAGGAAAATTCCCAGGATTCTGCCGTAGCAGACTTCCTTCTTGCTAGTTCGTTTCTTGATAAGGTCAAAGAAAACCATGCCCCAATCGACCTGGCACTTGTTGAGCACTGCGCACATGATCAGGAATTGATGGCGAGTGATGTAGTCGTGCGCTGAGTGCTTGCCCATCAGAATTTTCCCTACAATGTTGGCCAAAAACTGATAAGCGGCTGACAGTTATTTATTCAGAAGCTTATTAGGGTTGTTGCCAGAGAAACCCATGACTTTCAGCATATCAGCATATTCCTCAGCGTCCATTTCCAAGTTGTCTTCCCCATTGATCAGACGAAATATTTCAGAGAGTACTGCTGGGGATAGGGAAACGGCAGTGTTTCCAATATTTCCTGTCAGATTTCCATGTTCTGAAATTGCGGCAGTGTACACCCAATCTCTGATCTCGGTTGAGTGTAGCTTGATGGTGCGTGTCATGAAGTCCTTGAGATGCAGTTCTTCCAATAATTCAAGGATATACAGAAAAATGGGATCGGAATGCTGGAAGGACTCAAAGTCCATTGAGAATGCTGCATCAAACTTCATCGCTGCAAGTGCTCCTAGAGGAATCTCCATTGATGACCTGCAAAGAAAATTATAGAGAAAACGGCGATCAAGAGCAAAGGAACTGAAAGCGCGGGACGGAGGTCGAAGAAAACCTAGATATAGGTTTTTCAGAATATGAATCGACAAGCTCCGTTCCACGAAAAAGAAATAGATCTTCGAACTGAGATCTACGAAATAAGGTATAGGAGAGTAGTTCGTCGAACCCATTCAGAAGAATTGAAAACAGTTCGTTGAACTCCGTTCGACGAAATGGTTTCTGAAACAAGGTTCGTCGATCTCCGGTCGACGACAATTGTTTCCACACAGAGAATTCGTCGATCTCCGTTCGACGAGTATCTCTCGCACTTTCCCTAATTCGTCGAATGCTGTTCGACGAACTTTGGAAAATTCGTCGAATGTAGACAGAAATTAATTTAACTCTTCTCCATCAATCATTCCCAGTTGATTTATAAAGAACAGATGGGTTTTCTCATCCAAAGGCATGGTGAAGATATCTGCTCTCTGTAGATCAGTAGGAATGTGGATCAAGTTAATTTTCTTTTTGTCCACATTATCTCTAATGAAATGATGTCTTATTTCAATATGTTTAGTTCTAGAATGATGAACTGGATTCTGAGCTATAGCAATAGCACTTGTATTATCACAAAATAAGGTTGAATTATTTAAGTTGATACCATAATCTAGGAGTTGGTTTTGTATCCATAGCATCTGTGAACAGCAGCTGCCAGCAGCCATATACTCTGCCTCAGCAGTTGATGTAGACACAGATGTCTGCTTTTTGCAAAAATAGGAGACAAGTCTCATACCCAGGAACTGGCAAGTTCCAGAGGTACTTTTCCTGTCCACTCTACATCCAGCATAGTCAGCATCTGAGTATCCAGTTAACTCAAATTCTGACTCTGCAGGATACTAGAGTCCTAAACTAGGACAACTCTTTATATATCTCAAAATCCTTTTTAGAAAAATAAGATGAGATTCTTTAGGATTCACTTGGAATCTAGCACAAAGGTATGTGGGAAACATTATGTTAGGCCTGCTAGCTGTTAAGTATAATAGGGATCCAACAATTGCCCTATAATGTTTCTGATCTATAGGTTTCCCTGCTGCATCAGAATCCACAACAGCATTTGTAGCCATAGGTGTTTTCATTCCTGAGGCATCACCCATCCCAAACTTTTTAATAAGCTCTTTAGCATACTTAGATTGGGAGAGGAAGATACCATCAGGGAGCTGCTTCACTTGGAGACCAAGGAAGTAGGAAAGCTCACCCATGCTACTCATCTCAAATTTGGAATGCATGAGGTCAGCAAACCTCTGGCACAATTTGGGATCAGTAGACCCAAAAATAATGTCATCCACATATATTTGTACCAATAAGATTTGGTCCTTATGATGTCTAGTGAAAATGGTTTTATCTATGGTTCCTCTTGTAAATTTATGCTCTAAAAGAAAGCTAGCTAGGGTCTCATAGCAAGCTCTTGGAGCTTGCTTTAAACCATAGAGAGCTTTATGCAACTTGTAAACATAAGAGGGTTGAGTTAGAGAGATAAAACCTGGAGGTTGTTCTACATAAACCTCTTCTTGAAGTACACCATTCGGAAAGGCACTCTTAACATCCATCTGGAATACCCTGAACTTTTTGTATGCTGCATAGGCTAGGAATATTCTAATGGCCTCCAACCTTGCAACAGGGGCAAAGGTTTGGTCATAGTCTATTCCTTCTTCTTGCCTATATCTTTGGGCAACCATTCTAGCCTTGTTCCTTACTATGTTCCCTTGTGCATCTAATTTGTTTCTATAGACCCATTTGGTTCCAATAACTGGGTAGTTATGGGGTCTTGGAACCAAATCCCAAACTCTACATCTCTCAAACTGATTTAGTTCCTCTTGCATTGCAAGAATCTAGTGGGGATCTTGCTCAGCTTCATGGATGGTGAGAGGTTCAATTTGAGAGAGAAAACAGGCATGCATCAAGTCTTGATTGAGCTGATGTCTTGTCTGTACACCAACTGAAATGTCCCCAATCACTTGAGATCTGGGGTGAGCTCTAAGTGTGACAAGATCAGTTTGTGGAGTTGGTTGAGCAACAGCTTCTGCAAATAATTTCTCTTGAGGAATGGTACTGGCTGTTGATGGAAGCTTAGTTACTTCCTCTTAGATTTCTTCTTCACTATCTTCAGCAGCCTGTGGAGTGGGATGATTTGGAACCTCTTGGGTAAGGTTTAGTCCATCCATAGACTCACACATTGGTGAAACCTGCAAAGGACTATTGGTAGAAATGTCTTTCTCCTTATAAGACATGTTAGCTTCATCAAAAGACACATGGACAGATTCTTCAATTTTAAGGGATGATTTATTGAAAACCCTATAGGCCTTGCTTACTTGGGAATATCCTAGAAAAATCCCTTCTTCAGCCTTAGCCTCAAAATTTCTGATGTATCTTTTGTTATTAGTGTGGATGTAACATATGCAACCAAAAACTTTAAAGTAAGTGATTTTAGGTTTCTTTTCTTTAAGTAATTCATAGGAGGTCTTGTGTTTTAGTTTATGTATAAGATATCTGTTCAGGACATAGTTAGCTGTGTTTACAGCTTATGCCAAAAAGGATAGAGGCATGTAGGCATCTGCTAACAATGTACCTGCAGCTTCAATGAGTGTCCTGTTTTTCTTTTCAGCAACCCCATTTTGGTTGGGAGATCTAGGAGCTAAGAAGCACTGCCTGATACCTTCCTTCTCACAGAACTCATGCATAAGAAGAGACTCAAACTCTGTGTCATGATCACTTCTGATCAATGCAACATGAGTAGAGAACTCAATCTGTATGGTCCTGAGAAAATCTGTAAGAACTTTGAATGTATCTGACTTAGCTCTCAGGAAGGCTACCCAACTGAATCTGGAGAAATCATCAACAATAACTAAGGTGTAAGACTTCCCTCCTAGGCTTTGTACTGCAATGGGTCCAAAAAGATCCACATGAAGCAGATACAATATCCTAGGTGAATCACTTTTATTAATGGATTTGAAGCTAGTTTTAGTTTGCTTGCCTAGTTGACAAGCCCTGCATAGGCTTTCCTTCTTGTAGGGACCAGAAGGTAAACCTCTAACAAGGTTGTCTTTAGATAACCTATATATGTTCTTAAGGTTTACATGTCCTAGCCTTTTGTGCCATAACTCATTTTGGTTACAAGTGATGTTGAGTAAACAAATATCAGTTGTGGCAGAAATAAAATCTACTAAATATATGTTTCCTTGTCTAAGTCCAATTAAAACTGTTTGGTTTTTATCATTTATAATAGAACAAGAGGTGGAGTTGAAATGTACCTGATAACCTTCATCATATAATTGGCTTATGGATATAAGGTTATGTTTAAGTCCTCTTACATATGTCACCTTTTTGAAGGTCACTGCTCCAATGCTTACTCTTCCATACCCTTCTGACTGACCACTCTTTGAGTCTCCAAATATCACCTTTGGTCCTAGCTTGGACTTATAGTTGGAGAGATTTGCTCTGCTGCCAGTCATGTGCTTGGAGCAGCCACTGTCCAGGTACCATGTCTGACTTAGCCTTGGACAGTTCTTCACATGTACCTGCATCAAAAAATGAAGCTCAATTGTTCTTGACCTAGGTTACCTTGGGTCCTTGGTTTGGTTGAAAAGTAAAGCTAGAAATGACTGATAATGCAGGTTGAGACTTATACCCTAGTGGGTGATATCTCCTAGGTGGGATTATCCAATCAGCTACTGGATTAAATGTCTTGTTAGCTGTTTTAAAATTTCTATAGGAGAAATTATTTATATTTGGTCATTCTGGGATCGACGAATTATTGTAAGTTCGTCGACCAGAGTTCGACGAATGGGGATGAGGTCGTCAACCTCCACTCAGAGAATGACCATGGTCATTTTCTGCATCCCACGTTCGTCGACCTCTGCTCGACGAATCGTACACAGTTCGTCGATCGCAGTAGGACGAATAATTATTTCTAAAGTTTGCGTTCAACGTTCGTCGATCGGGGTTCGATGATCTTGCAGGATTTCGTCGATCTAAGTTCGACGAATTCTGCTGAACTTGGTTTTTAACAGCTTTCTTTTGTTTTCTGTTTCTATTGTCTAGGGGATTTGACTTGTTTTCTGACCTGGGTTTTTCAGTTAGTTTCTCTTTACCCTTAGCAGTGATAAACTTTATGGGAGTAGAAAGTATATTCTTCTTTATTATGGGGGGTAAACCTGATGAAGCACCCAAGCCCAGCCTGCCATTTAATCTGGCATTTACTGTGCTTGTGATATCCATCAGCTTGAGGCTTCTCCCATTGAGAGATTGCTCAAGTTGTTTTTCCTCACATAATTCAGATTTTAACTTGATTATCTGTTCATTAGCTAGAGTCAATTGGTCAGTTAGTTTTCTATTTTCTATGCTAACAGATTCAAGGTTTTCTAGTCTAGTCCTCAAATTCTGACTCTGCAGGATACCAGAGTCCTAAACTAGGACAACTCTTTATATATCTCAAAATCCTTTTTAGAAAAATAAGATGAGATTCTTTAGGATTCACTTGGAATCTAGCACAAAGGCATGTGGGAAACATTATGTCAGGCCTGCTAGCTGTTAAGTATAATATGGATCCAACAATTGCCCTATAATGTTTCTGATCTACAGGTTTCCCTGCTACATCAGAATCCACAACAGCATTTGTAGCCATAGGTGTTTTCATTCCTGAGGCATCACCCATCCCAAACTTTTTAATAAGCTCTTTAGCATACTTAGATTGGGAGAGGAAGATACCATCAGGGAGCTGCTTCACTTGGAGACCAAGGAAGTAGGAAAGCTCACCCATGCTACTCATCTCAAATTTGGAATGCATGAGGTCAGCAAACCTCTGGCACAATTTGGGATCAGTAGACCCAAAAATAATGTCATCCACATATATTTGTACCAATAAGATTTGGTCCTTATGATGTCTAGTGAAAAGGGTTTTATCTATGGTTCCTCTTGTAAATTTATGCTCTAAAAGAAAGCTAGCTAGGGTCTCATACCAAGCTCTTGGAGCTTGCTTTTAACCATAGAGAGCTTTATGCAACTTGTAAACAAAAGAGGGTTGAGTTAGAGAGATAAAACCTGGAGGTTGTTCTACATAAACCTCTTCTTGAAGTACACCATTTAGAAAGGCACTCTTAACATCCATCTGGAATACCCTGAACTTTTTGTATGCTGCATAGGCTAGGAATATTCTAATGGCCTCCAACCTTGCAACAGGGGCAAAGGTTTGGTCATAGTCTATTCCTTCTTCTTGCCTATATCCTTGGGCAACCAGTCTAGCCTTGTTCCTTACTATGTTCCCTTGTGCATCTAATTTGTTTCTATAGACCCATTTGGTTCCAATAACTGGGTAGTTATGGGGTCTTGGAACCAAATCCCAAACTCTACATCTCTCAAACTGATTTAGTTCCTCTTGCATTGTAAGAATCTAGTGGGGATCTTGCTCAGCTTCATGGATGGTGAGAGGTTCAATTTGAGAGAGAAAACAGGCATGCATCAAGTCTTGATTGAGCTGATGTCTTGTCTGTACACCAACTGAAATGTCCCCAATCACTTGAGATCTGGGGTGAGCTCTAAGTGTGACAAGATCAGTTTGTGGAGTTGGTTGAGCAACAGCTTCTGCAAATAATTTCTCTTGAGGAATGGTACTGGCTGTTGATGGAAGCTCAGTTACTTCCTCTTGGATTTCTTCTTCACTATCTTCAGCAGCCTGTGGAGTGGGATGATTTGGAACCTCTTGGGTAAGGTTTAGTCCATCCATAGACTCACACATTGGTGAAACCTGCAAAGGACTATTGGTAGAAATGTCTTTCTCCTTATAAGACATGTTAGCTTCATCAAAAGACACATGGACAGATTCTTCAATTTTAAGGGATGATTTATTGAAAACCCTATAGGCCTTGCTTACTTGGGAATATCCTAGAAAAATCCCTTCTTCAGCCTTAGCCTCAAATTTTCTGATGTATCTTTTGTTATTAGTGTGGATGTAACATATGCAACCAAAAACTTTAAAGTAAGTGATTTTAGGTTTCTTTTCTTTAAGTAATTCATAGGAGGTCTTGTGTTTTAGTTTATGTATAAGATATCTGTTCAGGACATAGTTAGCTGTGTTTACATCTTATGCCCAAAAGGATAGAGGCATGTAGGCATCTGCTAACAATGTACCTGCAGCTTCAATGAGTGTCCTGTTTTTCCTTTCAGCAACCCCATTTTGGTTGGGAGATCTAGGAGCTGAGAAGCACTGCCTGATACCTTCCTTCTCACAGAACTCATGCATAAGAAGAGACTCAAACTCTGTGCCATGATCACTTCTGATCAATGCAACATGAGTAGAGAACTCAATCTGTATGGTCCTGAGAAAATCTGTAAGAACTTTGAATGTATCTGACGTAGCTCTCAGGAAGGCTACCCAACTGAATCTGGAGAAATCATCAACAATAACTAAGGTGTAAGACTTCCCTCCTAGGCTTTGTACTGCAATGGGTCCAAAAAGATCCACATGAAGCAGATACAATATCCTAGGTGAATCACTTTTATTAATGGATTTGAAGCTAGTTTTAGTTTGCTTGCCTAGTTGACAAGCCCTGCATAGGCTTTCCTTCTTGTAGGGACCAGAAGGTAAACCTCTAACAAGGTTGTCTTTAGATAACCTATATATGTTCTTAAGGTTTACATGTCCTAGCCTTTTATGCCATAACTCATTTTGGTTACAAGTGATGTTGAGTAAACAAATATTAGTTATGGCAGAAATAAAATCTACTAAATATATGTTTCCTTGTCTAAGTCTAATTAAAACAGTTTGGTTTTTATCATTTATAATAGAACAAGAGGTGGAGTTGAAATGTACCTGATAACCTTCATCATATAATTGGCTTATGGATATAAGGTTATGTTTAAGTCCTCTTACATATGTCACCTTTTTGAAGGTCACTGCTCCAATGCTTACTCTTCCATACCCTTCTGACTGACCACTCTTTGAGTCTCCAAATATCACCTTTGGTCCTAGCTTGGACTTATAGTTGGAGAGATTTGCTCTGCTGCCAGTCATGTGCTTGGAGCAGCCACTGTCCAGGTACCATGTCTGACTTAGCCTTGGATAGTTCTTCACCTGTACCTGCATCAAAAAATGAAGCTCAATTATTCTTGACCCAGGTTACCTTGGGTCCTTGGTTTGGTTGAAAAGTAAAGCTAGAAATGACTGATAATGCAGGTTGAGACTTATACCCTAGTGGGTGATATCTCCTAGGTGGGATTATCCAATCAGCTACTGGATTAAATATCTTGTTAGCTGTTTTAAAATTTCTATAGGAGAAATTATTTATATTTGGTCGTTCTGGGATCGACGAATTATTGTAAGTTCGTCGACCAGAGTTCGACGAATGGGGATGAGGTCGTCGACCTCCACTCAGAGAATGACCATGGTCATTTTCTGCGTCCCACGTTCGTCGACCTCTGCTCGACGAATCGTACACAGTTCGTCGATCGCAGTAGGAAGAATAATTATTTCTAAAGTTTGCGTTCAACGTTCGTCGATCGGGGTTCGATGATCTTGCAGGATTTCGTCGATCTAAGTTCGACGAATTCTGCTGAACTTGGTTTTTAACAGCTTTCTTTTGTTTTCTGTTTCTATTGTCTAGGGGATTTGACTTGTTTTTTGACCTGGGTTTTTCAGTTAGTTTCTCTTTACCCTTAGCAGTGATAAACTTTATGGGAGTAGAAAGTATATTCTTCTTTATTATGGGGGGTAAACCTGATGAAGCACCCAAGCCCAGCCTGCCATTTAATCTGGCATTTACTGTGCTTGTGATATCCATCAGCTTGAGGCTTCTCCCATTGAGAGATTGCTCAAGTTGTTTTTCCTCACATAATTCAGATTTTAACTTGATTATCTGTTCATTAGCTAGAGTCAATTGGTCAGTTAGTTTTCTATTTTCTATGCTGACAGATTCAAGGTTTTCTAGTCTAGTCCTCAGGGTTTTTATCTCTTTCTCTGAGTTTATTAAATCCATGCACATAGTTTTAAACTCTACTTTAAACAAATCAGAGTTGAAATCAAAACTAGAGATCACCTGATCAGCCTCTGAGTCTGAGGCACCTTCATCTTCAGAATCCTCTCCTGATCCACAGTTGCTTCTGGAGGCATCTATTGCCATTAAGCACACCTCCTTGGATCTGGCTTCTTCCTATTCTTCACTGGAGCTGGAGGAGGATGTTTCTTCTTCTCTGTCACTCCAGAACTCAGCAACAAATCCTTTGTCCTTCCTTTTATACTTGTGGGAGGAGGGTCTGCTGCTTTATTTTCTTCTGGAATCCTTGTCCCTGCCCTTGTCCTTTTTCTGATTCTCTGGGCATTCTGAAATATAGTGCCCTGGCTTTCTGCATCCAAAACACACAACCTCCTTAGTTGGTGTCTTGTCATATTTGGGTTTATCATCCTGCCTGGATGATTTTCTTCTAAAGTCCTTTCTTGCCATTTTGTAGAATCTTTTGGCAAAAATGCTCATTAACTCTTCATTGGAGGTAGATGTTTCACTGTCTTCAGAAGCTTTGAGGGCCAAGCTGTGCTCCTTTCTAACTGGGGTAGTTGCCTTCTGTTCTGCTGCCTCTCTTGATTTGACAAGCTGCTCATATGACTTCAGCTTGCCTAGCAGAGATTCTGTTGAGATCTCATTGAGGCTTCTGGCTTCTTTGATTGGCCAGATTCTGGAGTCCCATGAACTGGGGAAACACATCAATATCTTGTCATTCACCTCAGTTAAGGTGATGTCCTTGTCAAGGTTCTTGAGTTCACTAATAATTGAACTTAATCTATTGTACATCTCAGCCACTGATTCTATCTCATCCTTTTTGAAATTCTCATAGAGAGAGATGAGACTGGATCTCCTATCCTTTCTTTCATCAGCTGAGCCTGCTACCATTTGATTGAGAGAGTCCCAAATGGCCTTGGCTGAGGTGCACTCAGCCACCTTCTGAAAAATGTCATCTGACATTGTTAGGGCCAGAATATTCATAGCCTTTGCATCAGCCATCTTGGCTTTCTTATAGGCTTCAATGTTGTCTGGAGGTGGTACTGCACTCAGATTAGTTGATGTGCTCGCAAAAGTTGTGGGAGCTGGAGGAACACCTGTTGAAATGACAGAAAAAATATCCTCATCAATGGAGTTCATATATAATCTAATTCTTGCCTTCCAGATGGCAAACTTGTTAAGATTGCACACTGGAGGTCTGATGCTTGTATAATCTTTGTTTTGGGCCATGTCTGTGAGAACAAAATCTAGTAATCAGAATAAAAACAAAGAGAGCTAACTAAGGGATCTTTGGGTTCAGGTGTTAGCCTGTACAACCAATCAGGTATGGTATGTTTAACCAACCTCGCTTTGATACCAATTGAAAGTGCAGCTAGATCTGATATACTCTAGAAGGGGGTGAATAGAGTATATGGTGATTTTAAAACTTTTACAACTGCTGTTGTATTTTAGGTGTGTGTATGTGTGTATGCAGCAAATACAATAAACCAGAAAGCAGCAATGGACTAATCACAGCACAATCACAGAGCAAAGCCAGAAAACAAAAGGAAAAGAAAGCAACCAGACGACACAAGAATTTTATAGTGGTTCCCCAAATCTGGGTAGTCCACTCTTCTACCACCCTGGTAGGAATCTACTGCAGGAAGGGGTTGATCAGGTGTCCTGGCACCAATGGGGTTTTGATCAGGTTCCCAAAAACCAAACCCTCAAGTCTTTTGGTGGGAGACTTGCAACCAGAATAATTTTGAAGGGAATTAAAACCCTGTACAGAGATGGAGTGAGAGGGTGATGAGGTCTTCTCTTTCTCAAGTCAAATGAGAAGACTTGTGGAATGTTGTTTAGCAGCTTTGCTCCCCATGAGATGTAGAATGGTTCATTAAGAATACTGGAGCACTGCTTTAGGGTGATAGGTCTTCAAAGACCTAGAATTCTAGGTCCAGAGAAAGTCTTCAGGAACTTCTTGCAACTGATATGAATGTATTGTTTTGAAGTTCTCCTGAGTAAAAGCAGATAAAGAAGACTCTTGATATTGATGTAATGTTCTTCTTCTTCTAGATCAATTTCTCTCTGGGCCAAGAATGAATTCTTTTTCTTCTCTTGTCTGAATCACTGTCTATCTTTTTCTTGTTGTTGTCTGGTGTTATGTACTTATTGTATATTTCTGGTTTCTGTATATCTCTATCTGTCATGGAGAGCGCTCGAATTTTTGAATGTCGAGCAGTAATTACAAACGGCCTGGAAAGGAAGCAGCAATTAATTATTTCCCCAACTGTTTCCATGGGAAAACGGCATGTAATAATCCAGAATTAACTGCGCATCCTAACGGTAGTATATTGTGAAGAACTGCCATTAATTGTCCAGGAATCAGCGCCATGGAATGAGACGGGAACGGAAGAAGACCTAGTCTGGAATCGTCGACCGAAGAACAGAATTCGTCGAACAGAGTTAAGAGTTCGTCGAGCTAAGCTGAGTTCGTCGAGCTGACAGTCTTCATTTGTTGAATAGACAATCTTCAATATCAGACAAACATTATTCGTAGAGTAGAGAACCAAATTCGTCGAGCTGAGAATAAACTTCGTCGACCTAAGAAAAGTTCTGGACTTGGACGAAATACTCTGCATCTCTGAAAAGCTGTGTCGACACAAAATGGTGTCGATAGATTGATCTTGGTGTCGACACAACTCCTCTGGTGTCGACAGATTGGTCTAGGTGTCGACACAAATCCTCTGGTTTCGACACAAGCTGGTGTCGACTGAAATCCTGGGTGTCGACACAAATCGTCTGGTGTCGACACAAGCCCTAAGTGTCGACACAGATTCTCTGAGCACAAAAATCGTCGAGTAGAGATTAGCATTCGTCGACTTGAGAATCTGTGAACTTGAGGTCCAAGTTCGTCGAGCTTAGAATATAATTCGTCGACCGAAGCATGAAGATGGACTTAGAGAAATTTGAAGTAGTCCTGAGAAAGCTTGAAGTAGAATCTAGTGTTCGTCGAGTAAAGAACAAAGTTCGTCGAGCTCAGCACTGCGAATAGTCTCACGATCGTCGAGCGCACAACTTCCTTCGTCGAGCTGAGTTCGACGAACGTCGAACTTATTTCACTTAGTCTGAAAATCTGATAGATCTGGAGTTCCTGATGGTCTTGAAGAAGGCTGGTCCATCTGAAGTTTGAGATAGAGGACTGTCCTAGACTCTAAGACACAAACTTGACCCAGACTATACATGATGGGTCACATCCTAAGTCAATGAACCTACCCCAAATCAACCAGGGATCCAACACATACCTGCAGTATGGCGAGAATCACCGGCCAATGACAGGCGAGAAGGCCCACCCCCCCCCCCCCCCAGTTCCAAAGAGGAGGTGGATCGGCTTTCCTTTTCCCGGGGGGAAGATTTTGCGAGTGGTGATCCCGGCTTGGCCGGAAGCACGGGGGGAGTTATCCTCTCCCGCGGGATTGCTGTCATCCTGGGGAGCTACGGAAGATTCGACATCCATTCCTCTGCCGGTATGGAGGAATCAACTGCAGTGGCAGGCCGATTAGTGACCCTTACTTCGTTCTCCCGGGTAGCGTGACCCGGTTGGGCAGAAGCCGGTGCTGCGGGAAGACAATTCAGCAATCTGAGACTGAGTTAAGAGCGAGAGTGGAAAGTATACCTGCAGTTCTCGGGGAGTCAGGCGGAGGAGCGAACTCTAAGACCCGTGGTTGGTTCTCAGGAGGACGAGATGATGAGTCCAAGGGCTCCCGTGGGGGCCTGACATCATTGGGGACCGTTTCCTGCGAGAAGTATCGCGTCAGCTACGAATCCTCCCGTGTAAACAGCTAGTGGTTTCAATGATTAGCAAGTCGAGAGACATACCTTCTACGGAGAGGGGTCATCAGCACGGCTTGGGGTCGGGGTACGCGAGCTCCTGTTCTCGTGAGACAGGTCTCGCTGGACCAACTTCGCCCTCTTCGTCTCTTTCTTTATCTTCTTTAGCTGAGAGTGCTCAGTGGGTGACGACTTTCTCGCCAGCCAGGGGGCAACCAAGGCGCAGTTAGCCTTGGATCGCGCCTGGGCCGCATCAATACGGTCTTGAAGATCCCGTAGAAGAAGTTTGTTAACATGCTTGGAACGCATCGCGAGAGGAAGCGAGAACTCAGGCGAGGAACGACGATTCGAGGGAAGATTTATGGCCGTCTATCAGCACATATATATAGCCACGGTACGGCCCACCAAAAGATTCTCTGATGTTGACACGTGCTCAACGAATATTTACTGGTTGGATGTGTCTTTTCGAGCGCAGAGCTAGCTCAAAAAGAGTGGGGATTGTGTACAACCACATATTTATTGAGTCAGACCAGGAGACACCAATGGTCAGGATTAGGCTAGCTAGAGAAGCTCCCGCCCTGAAGAAGTTCTCGCCCATAAGTGGGGCGGGAACGTTTGCGCTTGCGCCAAGCTCCTGTCTTGGAGGAGCTCTCGCCTGTAAGCAGGCGAGACCGCTTGCGTCGGGCTCTGTGCAGGAAGGCTCTCGGCTCAGAGTTCTCGCCGAGTGGGGCCCAGGGCCCTGGGTAAAATTACCTAATTACCCTCAGGTAAAATTACCCCTATACCCTCAGGTGAAACAGCGAGATTTGGCTATTGGCAGATCAACTAAGGGTATTTCAGTAATCGCAGGTCAGCAAAAGGCTATAAAAAGACCCATAAGGGCTCCTTAGAAGGCAAGCTTTCATTATCTTCCAATTTCCAGTGATTTCTGAGGAGCTCCTAGCCCAGTTTTTGGCTTTGGAGGGGAAGCTCTCAGAGATCTTATGGGTGTGAGGTGGGACCTCCCTACTGAGGCTTTGGGTCAGTCTTAGGTCCCTTGAATCCAGTCAAGGGTCGAGGCTCGAGAGAAGTAGGTGTTGGCTGCACCCCTGTTTTGAACTCCCGTTGAGGTCATTTTTGGCTTCAACAAATGTGAAATATTAAATGTGCAGAATAAGAAAAATAGGAAAACACCCACATACTTATACTTAACATTGTCCCCAATGTTGCAAGCTAAGTATGCGGAATGAATAATTTACAAAAGATAGTATGTGCAAAAATAGAGAGGAAGGGGGTAGGAACTACCCTTACACGAGGTCGGGGAGGCCCGGGTTGATACCCTGCATTATTAAAAAAAAGAAAAAAAAAACAGAAAAAATAGAAAAGATAAATTCAGCGAAAAGGTTGCGGGCGGTAGGGGGCAAGTGTGTGTGTGACTCGAAGCTAACGGCTTAGCTTGAGTGTGTACAGAAATGCGTCCCCTAACTGGCACAATAATGGGAAGCGCAACGAAGCGAAAAACATAGATATATAATTTTTATTAATAGAAAAATTTATTTCTTTATTTCCAGCGTTTATGATTGTTTGTTTTTTGTTTTGTGGTAAAATTTTATTTGGGGTTTTTGAATAAAAGAAGTTAAAACAAAACAAAGACACACGAATATTTTTTTTATTTTTTTAGATTTTTAAGGTTTTTAGATTTTTTAGATTTTTAGTTTTTAGTGTTTTTTAGTTTTTTAGATTTTTTTAAGTTTTATAGTTTTTAATTTTTTTTGTTTTTGAGAGTTTTTAGATTTTTAAGTTTTATAGTTTTTCAACTTTTATAGTTTTTTTTGGATTTTTTAGTTAATTTTTTTTTCGAAATGATATCATTTCAATTTATGTGTGTTTATAGATAATAATAATATAATAATAATTTTTGTGAAGTTTTTATGTTGGTTGTTTGTTTTTTGTTTTTGTTTTTTTAAAAAAGTAGGTAATTTTAATTTTTATACTTATATATAAAATAGGTAAAATTAATAGAGCTCCAGAGTTCAAAATAACGACTCGAAATGTTTCGCCGACAATGGTGACAAAAACTTGATGCAGGTTAAAACTCCAAAATTTATTACGAGCTCGCGGCGCCCCAGGCGGTTTTATTTAGAAAGCGGGTGATTGGTTTTATTTATAAAATGGGGCACACGGATTTATTATTTGGATATAAAACAGTTAAGTCGAGTTTTAACAAAAGGAGGCAAGTGCACCTAACGTGTGTAATACAGGATATTCCGGTGTGGAATATCGAGGTCATATTGTTCCTGGGATCGGTTCGGTTATTTCTACTCTTTCCTGGAGGGTACTATTATTTTACCGATAATTAACTTGTCAATTTAAGTTTTTATATATAAAAGCAAAAAGGCAGAAAATAAAAGCAATTAAAAAGGTGGAGCCGATGGAGAGCTTAGCTCGATGACACCTAATTAAATTTGAACTAAAATATACTTTTAATAAAAAGAGATCCTAAGTTTCAAATGAATTAAGGCAGAGACTTGGCCGTGGAGGTTCCACTAAAATGAGCTTACCTAGCCATAGGAATATCGCTCACCTGAATGCTAAGACTATTCGACCGGGCTCTCGTCCGACGAAACATTCCTCTTAACGCCCGCATTACGCTAAGAACCCCGTTATTGGGTGGAGAACCCAATCCGATAGAGTTTGCATGCCTTCTCTCTCGAGGGTTAGTGCGGAACTCCATTTACCAAGGGGAGATCGGTCCATACGCACGGCCACTTAGCTAGCTAGCGTATGGACTATGAAAATAAGGCCCACACATCGATTATGTGGTCCTGAGCGTCGTAAACACTAGGCAAACCTTAAGTTAATTTTAATTAATTAGAAAAATAGGACCCTTAATTATTTAAAGAAATTTTGTTTGTCCCAATGCTCTTCGATACCGAGGGCAAAGAGCGATTAGCCACTCATCGGAATGGGGACGGCTTGCGGCGAAAGCAATAAAAAGAAAGCAGTAAAGAAAGCTGGAAAAAAAGTAGTAAATTGCAAGTCCTACTCAAACGAGTAGGACTGAAATGAAAGTAGTAAAATTACAAGTCCCAGCTCAAATGAGTGAGAGGGAGAAATAAAACGAGTCCTACTCAAACGAGTAGGAGAAAATAAATGCACCCATGCACACACTCTATTGAAATTGAAAAGTAGCACACAGACCTGCCATTTAACTCAAATGAGTAGGCGGTAAATAAATGCTAGTACAAATACTACTCAAATAATTACAAACAAATAAAGACCTGCCATTTAACTCAAATGAGTAGGCGGTAAATAAAGTCCTTCCATTTAACTCCTAGCGAGTAAGCAGAAATAAATACAACACACTCACTTACTCTACAGAAAGTAAACACACTCTACTGGAATTGAAATAAGCACGCACACTACAGAAATGAAAGCGCACACGTACAAGTCGTACTCAAATGAGTAGCCGGGAAATTAATGCACATCATTTAACCCTTAACGAGTAGGCAAAAATAAATGCAACACACGCACACACTCTACAAAATTGAAATAAAACTATAAAAACTAACTCATACACGTACGCACACGTATGAAAAAATAGGAAAAACTCCTAGCGAGTATCCGGAAATAAATACGAGCTCGCGGTGCCCCAAGCGGTTTAAAATAGGAAAAACAGTGAGTACACACCCGTGTACTTACTGGTCATGCCCGTGTCCAGGGCATGACATTCCAATTTCCCTTGAAATCAGCGAATTTGAAGAAAAATCATGTGACACGCCTGGCCACACGCTCGTGCCCTATGACACGCCCTGTGTTCCAAGACCGTGTCACCGCGCTCGATGTTTTGCGCTCGATGTTCGTCGACCCGACACGGACACGTCCGTGTCCCATGACCCGACACGCCCGTATCAGTCCTGTTCAATGATCAAGGGTCCAACTCGACGATTTTCCACTCGACGTTCATCGACACTCCCTGACACGGCCGTGTCAAGAAGCCACACGGGCGTGTACTCCTCCACCTGGCCCAACAAACCGCCGCCGGCAATTTTCGACGCAAACGATGCCTAGTTCAACCTCCCCGACACGCCCATAGTCACGCCCGTGACCAGGGGCATGACTGCCACGTGGACCTCCCAAAGTCAACAATGACGTCAAATCGCCGAAATCAGATGATGAATAGTGCCGACACGACCACCATCACGCCCGTAACCTGGGGCGTGACTGCTGCGTTTTCAGTCGCAAAGTCAAATCTCCAGTCAATTCACGGCCTCCATATGTACAATGCCGACACGCCCCCTGACATGCTCGTGTCAGCGGGCGTGTCTTATGAAAAATTTTGTCTATAAATTGACAGCTTCTGTTTGAGCTGTTGTTCTCTCTTTTCCTGAACCATTTTTCTTAAGGGGTCGGCTGTCAGGTGATTTCCAATGTAATGTAAAGTTATTTTCTCCCCCTCTCCTTTATTTTTAGCTTTGTAATCTCCTGTTTAGTTCAATAAAATTTGTAGATTTTCTCCTTTATATTGTTATGGACTTCATCTATATGCAATCTCTTAAGCAATCGTATTTGTTCTTTTGTTTTAACCTTTGTTTTCGTTCTACTTTAAATGAGTGTGTGTGTGTGTATGAGATTAGTTTTCTTGCTTTTATACTTAGTACTTTTACTTAGTTTTGTTAACTTAGGATTTTTATAGCTTTATTTGCATTCCTATAGATCCGTAAAAATGTTTTCAAAGTGGTTTTCATTTTTTTTCTAACTTAGATTTTTCTTTTTATATCTTAAATCTTTTTGTTCTTTTTACTTTATTTTCACTTTTTATGCACTTTTACGGAGTTATAAGAATGAAGATATAGTCATTTTAATTTTTCAAGCATTCTCATTTCATGTTTATTTCAAAAACGTTTTGCTCATTTGATTTTTCTGACTTCATTTTATTCATTTCTACCGCATTCTAGCGGTAGAAATGTAATCGTTTTAATTTTTCGAGCGCTTGCACTCTGCATTTATTTCCAAAAAACTTTTGCTCCTTTAATTTTTATTTTCACTTTTATACATTTCTACCGCATTCTAGCGGTAAAAATGTAGTTGTTTTAATTTTTCAGCAACTTAGTTTTTCCTATTTTTTTGTACGTGTGTGTACGTGCATGAGTTAGTTTTTATAGCTTTATTTCAATACCGTAGAGTGTATACGTGTGTTGCATTTATTTTCGTATACTCGTTAAGGGTTAAATGACGTGCATTAATTTCCCGCCTACTCGTTTGAGTAGGACTTGTACGTGTGCGTTTTCATTTCTGTAGAGTGTGCGTATTTCAATTCCAGTAGAGTGTGTTTACTTTCTGTAGAGTGAGTGAGTGTGTTGTATTTATTTCCGCCCACTCGCTAGGAGTTAAATGGCAGGACTTTATTTACCGCATACTCATTTGAGTTAAATGGCAGGTCTTTATTTTTCTATAATTATTTAAGTAGTACTTGTACTAACATTTATTTTCGCCTACTCGCTAGGAGTTAAATGACAGGTATTTATTTTCACCTACTCATTTGAGTAGGATTTGTGTGTGTGCGTTTTAATTTTTAGTAGAGTGCGTGCGTGGATGCATTTATTTTCTCCTACTCGTTTGAGTAGGACTCGCTTTATTTTGTCTCGCCCACTCGTTTGAGCCGGGACTTGCACTTTTACTGATTTCATTTCAGTCATACTCGTTTGAGTAGGACTTGCACTTTACTGCTTTATTTTATTGCTTTATTTCCTGCTCTATTTACTGCTTTATTTTATTGCTTTCACCGCAAGCCGTCCCCATTTCGATGAGTGGCTAATCGTTTTTAGCCCTCAGTATCGAAGAGCATTGGAATAAATAAAATTGCTTTAAATAATTAAAGGTCCTTTTTATAATTAATTAAAATTAACTTGAGGTTTGCCCAGGGTTTATGGTAGGACCACATAATCGATGTGTGGGCCCTATTTCCGTAGCCCATATGTTAGCTAGCCGAGAGGCCGTGCGTATGGACCGATCGCCCTTGGTAAATGGAGTTCTGCACTAACCCTTGAGAGAGGAGGCGCGAAAACTCTACTGGATTGGGTTCCCCACCCAATAGCGGGGTTCTTAGCGTAATGCAGGCGTTAAGAGGAATCTTTCGTCGGACGAGAGCCCGATAGAATAGTCTTAGCGTTCAGGTGAGCGATATTCCTATAGTTAGGTGAGCTCATTTTAGTGGAATCTCCACGGCCAAGTCTCTGCCTTAATTCATTTGAAACTTAGGATCTCTTTTTATTAAAAGTGTATTTTAGTTCAAATTTAATTTGGTGTCATTGAGCTAAGCTCTTCATCGGCTCCACCTTTTTAATTGCTTTTATTTTCTGCCTTTTTGTTTATATATATAAAAAATTAAATCGACAAGTTAATTATCAGTAAAATAATAGTCCCCTCCAGGGAAGAGTAGAAATAATCGAACCGACCCCGAGAACAATACGACCTCGATATTCCACACCAGAATATCATGTACTACACGTGATAGGTGCACTTGCCTCCTTTCGTTAAAACTCGACTCAACTGTTTTATATCCAACTAATAAATACACGTGCCCTGTTTTATTAATAAAACCAATCAGCTGCTTTCTAAATAAAACAGCCTCGGGCGCCGCGAGCTCATAATAAATTTTAGAGTTTTAACCCGCATCAAATTTTTGGCGCCGTTGATGGGGAATTTTTTCTGTCGTTATTTCGAACTCTGGAATACTATTAATTTTTCCTATTATATATATACAAAAAATGGCAACCAAAAATTAAATTCATAATAAGTATTATTAATAAAAACATCAAATTAAAAAAAAAACTACTAAAAAAACAACAAACAAAAACTTAACAAAAAAAGATTTATGTTATTATTATCTATAAAAACATATAAATGACGTCGTTTTCTACTAACAAAATCTAACTTAAAAAATAAAAAATCTAAAAATCTAAAAAAGTAAAAAACTAAAAATCCAAAAATCTAAAAAACTTAAAAACTAAAAAAAAATCCAAAAATCTAAAAACCTTAAAAACTAAAAAAATCCAAAAACCTATAAAACCAAAACCTCTAAAAATCTATCATAAAAAAAACAATAATAAAAACAAACTAAAACACAAAAATTTTTCTATTATTAAAATCTTATATATTTATTTTGTCACTTCGGCGCACTTCACACTATTGTGCGCATTAGGGGATCGTCTTTTTATCACGCTCTTATAGCTAACACTTTAGCTACTTCCGAGTCCCCTCCACTTGCCACTACCTACCACCCACAACCGTTTGGCTGAGGTTATCGTTCTTGATTTTTCTATTATCTTTTTGTTATGTTTTCTAAATGAAGCAGAGTTTCACCCCGAGCCTCCTCGAACTCGTCTAAGGGATGCTTCTACCCTCTCTTTTAATTTTTGTGCATATTTAATTTTGTAAATTATTTGTTCCGCGTACTTAGATAGCAACATTGGTGACAATATTGGGTTTAAGTATGTGGGTGTTTTCCTATTCTGCATTTTTTTTATATTCTGTACTTAGCAAAAAAATACAAAATAATGCAAAAAAAATTTAAAATTAAAATCTCAAAAAAAAAAATTCATTATTTTTTATAATAATAAAAAAAACTTCAAAAAAGTCATAAAACCACAAAATTTTAAAAAAAAAGTATAAAACAAAACGTTAAAAAAATTTCATAAAATAAAAATTCAAAATATTTTTTTTTCTTTGTAAATATTTTTTGTAAAATAATAATCTTTCTCTCCCCCCATCTTCTTATTTGTAAAAACTCTCTTTTTAACAAGCCCGCAGCATTCGACTCATCGAACCAACCACCTAAATAAGAGTTTGTTCGCGGGTCATCGAGTTTTTACCCAGTACGTTTTTTGTAAAAATTTTCGAAAAACCAAAAATCCTAAAAAAAAGAATAACTCTAAAAATAAAAAATATAATAAATCAAAAAAATAAAATACAAAAAAATGATAAAAACTCTAAAAAATTCCAAAAAAAATGTTTTGTTAATTATGTAACAAAATAAAATCGAATATCTCAATTTTTAACCCTTTTCGCTCTCCAAAAAATTTTGTTGCGAGTTAATTTATAACCGGATTTTAGTTATTCTTTGCTTACTATTCGTTTATTAATTGGAGATCGATAGATTAAGATATCTGGGGTTAAGTTTTTAAAATTTTTCGTATGTTTTTTTATTTAGATAGAGAACTATTTTCAGCACCACTTCTAATTTATCTAAATAGTTGCACATTTATTTTGTTAGAAATAACGATCTTAGATTTCAATTATGTTAACTCCAAGCTTTTTTCGAAATTTAGGAACGTTTAATTTATAAAGGTTGCTCTCAAAAACTTTTTATTAAACCTAGTTTATTTTTGAACAAAAACCTATCACCTTTTTTTCTTGTCATACTTGGCATGATTTTGATCCTTAAAAGATCCTACGTTAATGGGAATAAGATTTCGTTCTGTAATCATAGGCATCCAATATTTAAAAAGATTATATGTTACGGAGTAAGAGGGAAAAATTCATTACTCCTATACATATACATTGGATTATTATGAAGATTGCAAAAAAAATTATGTTATAAAAAATAAGATTTCGTTTTCCTAACATCGACATTCGAAAAACTTTTTTAGAGGTTCGAGGAAAAACATATACCCTCGCCTCTAATTCAAAGCCTTCTTCATATACCACGATATCCTACTCCAATTTCAAAAAGAATCTAGATTTAATTTTAAAATCTTTTTGAGAGTATAATTTGTAAATTAAATTATTTCCTGTAATTCTTACAAGCTCAAGTTTTAATAAATCTAATCTATTTTTGTTAGCCTAACAAATAAAAGTTTTTGCTATCTATTCGATCATATCAGAAGTTTTTAGCTGAAACTCTTCCTTTATTTAAATTTTTGGCATAATTCAGGATTTAACTCTAATACCCCGGATATTTTTTAGATCTTTCTTTTGATTAATTCAAGCGGTAGCTAAACTTAGGATTTCTTTAACTACTTATAAGTTCATCTACAACTTTTGCTCTGTAATAGCAAAAACTTAAGTATGGGGGTATTTGATGAGTTGTAAATATACCTATTTTTTATGTACATTATTTAAAAATATTTCGTTTTCTTTTGTTGTTTTTAGTTAAATTTCTTAAATAAAATGCTCCTTTTAGTGTAAATATTTTTCTAACTTAACTTATTTTATTTTTCAGAAAAAATACAAAAAATCTGCCCAAAACAGTAAGTACACGCCCGTGTACTTGCTGGTGACGCCCGTGTCCAGGGCCTGACATTCCAATTTCCCGTGAAATCAGCGAATTTGAAGAAAAATCAGGTGACACGCCTTGCCACACGCCCGTGTCCTATGAGACGCCCCGTGTTTGATGGCGAGGATGCCACGCCATTTGCTCGTGCTGACATGGATCTCGTTTTTGATCGCCGCTGCTACTTGTTCACAGACATTGATGGCCGTTGCCGCAACTGTCGTCGTCGTCGCCACCGCCATCGTCGCCGTCGCCACCGCCGTCGTCGTCTTCGCCGCCACCACCGCCGTCTCCATCAATCCTAATATTTTTATGAATTTATAAATCTTAAGATTTATAAATTTATAGGTTATGATATTTATAATTGTGTTTTATTTCTTACCCAAACTTGAGTGGTTAGGATTATCTTGGATTTTAGATGAAGGGTGGATGAAGGTGTATGAATTTATATATATGTAATGAGGTGTGAAGAGGGGATGTTATGAAGGAAAATAAAAGAAAACCTAATCTTCCTCACGGTTGGCAAGCCAAACCCGCCCCCCTTATTCGGCCAGGCCTAAACCCGACCCCAGGAAGCCGCCCCTTGCTGCTGCGCCGCCGCCTCTTGGTGGCCATTCCTACAGCTCCGGCGACCCCCTACCTCCTCCGGTGTGACTCCGAAGAAGGCGGCTCGGTTCTCTCCATCCGGTGCGACTCCGATGGACCCGTGGAAGTGCGACTCTTCCATAGTTATCCTCCTCTTCCTCCTCTCTAATTTCAGATTTGGGGTAACGACTTTCCTCTCCTAAACTTGTGTAGTGATTCGTCTTGGATTGTGAGTTTGGTGGAATTCTAGCTATCATATTTTATCCTAGATCTTGACTCATTTTTGCATTCAAAAAAATCTGAAATCGTATTGTTCTTTATCCGATTTTTGCGGAGATTTTGCAAGGGTAGGTCCCCTTGGACGTTTGCAAACCGAGGTTGGTTTAGCCTTTGGTTTCGAATGGATCAAGAGGATTTGTATATCCTCGTGTGATTTTGTTTTGAGGGCTGCATTTGGACTACTTTCCGAATCAAAAATTATTTTAGTCCGGAGTGCTCTCCATGAGGATGGAAATAATGTGATGCGATAGTAGATGTGTGGCTAGGTAATGATATTAGTGTACGTGAATGTTCGTGCAGGTTTTGGATGGGAATTTCCCACTTGTGAGATCGCACGTTTTAGACGAAACTCTGCCGAAATTTAGAGTTCTGTACGCACGCCACGTGCTCGCTAAAATTCCCCATAGGAATTTAGATTTATCATAGGATTTTTCCTTTGTTTTTTTTTCTTGTTCTGTGTCGCGAAGGGGTGGCCTGCATCAATTTGGTATCAAAGCGAGGTTTGCCAATTTCTCAACTTGGCAACGATCCGCTCTTTTCCATGCTACCCCCACTTGCACTTAGGTACGCTTCGTATGTTCTAAAATTTTTATTTCTAGTTATATAAAAAAAAGTGTTTTAAGTTTCGTTCTTATTTGGAGTTATTTTTGTTCTTTTTCGTGGTCCGTTATGGCGCACATTGGGAGTCCCCTTCCCTCACATTCCTCGGTTGGTGCATTTCGCAGGGAGATGAACCACCAATTTGACGACATAAAGGCGTTAATAGCCCAAATTAGCGGTCAGCCACTGACACCTCATATTGCGCCCCCTAGGAAACCATTTAGGACGTTTGTCCCTAGTTCGAAGGGTAATCAAGCGATTATGACACCACCACCGCGCACCTCTAGGCCCGATAGAATTCCTGCACCGACTTATGATGGGTTAGGTGAACCGCGAGTGTTTTTATGTTGGGTGAAGGATATGGAGCGTTATTTTGAGAAATATCGTCTTGTGGACCCACACAGGATTCCCGTTGCGAGACTTCAATTATTTGGTCGCGCTCATACTTTCTGGCTCAATGTGGAGAGACGCTTTGGGGAGCCCCTCGACGGCTTACGTATAGGTTGGCAGATTATGAAGAATTATTTAATGGATGAGTATTACCCTCCTTACTGTCGCTCTCAGTCTTCCGATTATCTGAGTGATTCGCCATCTAAGGTTTTGCTTACACCGAACCAGTACGTCCCCTCGTACTCCCGTACTAAGACGTCTCATGTTCTTATTCCTCCCTGCCAGGGCACTAGATCCGTTTCTGACCATAGGAGTGGCTATAAGCCTCCTGCTAGATCCTTGCTCCGCCAAGATCTGACTATCTCGAGCACATGTACACCTATCGTTAGGGAGAAAGAAAAGGTTAGGCCATCTGTCCCGCCACCAATCGTTGTCACTATTAGGAATGTTATAAAACCGCGGGTGAAGCCTAGGAAAGAAGTTAAGATTTGCAAGGAAGACGCTACATGTTATGCTTGTGGGTTGATTGGCCATTATGCTGTGGAGTGCCCCACTAAGCCTAGGGTTTTGGCTCTTTTAGCTTCGACGTCTAAGCCCGCCACTGAGGGCGATGTCAATTTTTCCGACGACTGTAGTGACGAAGATGAGAGTGGATATCCTAGTGACTTGGATGATGATATCTCCCCTGAGATATCCCTCCCTGGGATTAACCCATTTCCCCTCGACCATATTCCAGGTCCGTCTCCTATGATAGTTGAGGAACCGTCCGATGGCCCTGAGTTGGCAGATGTACCTACTGTGTTGGAAGATTTATCTTGCGAGGGAAGATTATTTTTGGGTGATGTTAGCGCTGAGGACCTGCAAGATGTTACTTTGATGTTATCTCCGTTGCCTGAAGCCCCATGTGGAATAAAAAAATTGTCGGGTTCGATTTTACCTACTTTAGAGATCGTTACTGATTATGATTTGGATGAAATATCTAGTGATTTGGTAGAGTCAACCTGTGATGAATGTTTATCTGAGAGTGAGTTAGGTGCTGACGATCCGGTTGAGTTTTCTATGAGGATGAATCCACTGTTTGATCTTCCCTATGATTTTGATGGCTTGCAATCGGAGGACTTTTCTTTGACGTTAAATCCATGTTTTGACTGTGAGTATGACTTAGCTCCTCCTCCGGATTTGATCGTGTCGACTATCCCTCCGGCTCACTTGACTCGATTAGATGATTTGTTAGGGCACGAGCTTGTCATTTCTAGTCCGAGATATTTGGATACCCTTACTTATCTAGCTTCCCCGTTAGACTTGTCTAGCCAGATGTGGGTGGGCGAGTTGTCAGTTGTCACGTTCGGTCTTTTCACACTAATTTGTAGACCTGACTATGCTTTTTCTCGGATGGCCCGTTCGCCTGACCGTTTGGCGTTGGGTATGGCTTCGTGTTTGACTGCTAGTGCTCCCTTGGTGATGAGGCTTTTTGATGTGGTGTCCCCTGGACACACTTATTTACCAAGCCCGGTTGCATGCATTTATCCTCCGCCTTATGATGATATGTGCATGCACACGTTAGTGAACCTAGTTAGGTATGTTGCGTTGAGTTGCACGTACATCCTTTCCGATCTGGGAGCGCCCAACCCTATAGTTGAAGATGAGCATTTTTCGCTGGCATTTATTTATGACATTTTAAAATCAAAATTTAAAACTTTGACGTTGGACTTGACTTGTGAGATATGTATTAGTGAGTGTCCGTATGCGTACATGTCTTCGTCTGCGACTGTGTGTGATCTCACGGCGACCGTGCCTTTTGATTTGGTGTCCTCACGACATTATTACCCATCAAATCAAATTGCACATATTTTTCATCCATCCTGGTACGAGCTGCACGTACACATGTCGTCGCCTTATGCCAGTGTCTGTGGGTTGCGTCACTTTCATTTCTATTCACCTCCGAGAGCTTCTGACTGCAGAATTGTTGATTCTAATTTAGTCTGGTCAGCCCACGAGTGGATACCTTCGGGTTCCGTGACAAAATTATTACGTTGGAGCGCCAATCCTTTCATGATCTTCAACAATTTTGGATTTAATGCAATGTTTTTGGATTTTTACGATGCATTCGGTGTTTCACCATGTTTCAATTTTTCGGATTTAATTTGGCATATCTGGTTTCCACCTGAGTGGTTTTCTTCGACGTTTCTCTCTTCCACTTCAGATTCTCTTGGGTTGAGAGGTGAGATTATTTTCGTGTCGCTCTTCCATTTGGGTTTCCTGGTTCTCGCATTGGCTGGTAAGATCTGCACTGCTTTCCTTTTTGCTGACACATCTACGAGGTTTCCTGCTGTTCTTGCTCATGACAGGTTCTGTTCTATTGCGGATGCATGCACTGCTTGTCCTGCCCCGTGGATGTCCGCTCTTGCTATGCTACCAGTGGATGCTGCTGTCTCCTGCCCTTCTCTCCATGGCCACTCATCGGGGATGAGTGATTTTGAGCGGGGGAGGATTGATGGCGAGGATGCCCCGCCATTTGCTCGTGCTGACATGGATCTCGTTTTTGATCGCCTCCGCTACTTGTTCACGGACATTGATGGCCGTTGCCGCAACTGTCGTCGCCGTCGCCACCGCCATCGTCGCCGTCGCCACCGTCGTCGTCGTCTTCGCCGCCACCGCCGCCGTCTCCATCAATCCTAATATTTTTATGAATTTATAAATCTTAAGATTTATAAATTTATAGGTTATGATATTTATAATTGTGTTTTATTTCTTACCCAAACTTGAGTGGTTAGGATTATCTTGGATTTTAGATGAAGGGTGGATGAAGTTGTATGACTTTATATATATATGTAATGAGGTGTGAAGAGGGGATGTTATGAAGGAAAATAAAAGAAAACCTAATCTTCCTCACGGTTGGCAAGCCAAACCCGCCCCCCTTATTCGGCCAGGCCGAAACCCGACCCCAGGAAGCCGCCCCTTGCTGCTGCGCCGCCGCCTCTTGGTGGCCATTCCTGCAGCTCCGGCGACCCCCTACCTCCTCCGGTGTGACTCCGAAGAAGGCGGCTCGGTTCTCTCCATCCGGTGCGACTCCGGTGGACCCGTGGAAGTGCGACTCTTCCATAGTTATCCTCCTCTTCCTCCTCTCTAATTTCAGATTTGGGGTAACGACTTTCCTCTCCTAAACTTGTGTAGTGATTCGTCTTGGATTGTGAGTTTGGTGGAATTCTAGCTATCATATTTTATCCTAGATCTTGACTCATTTTTGCATTCAAAAAAATCTGAAATCGTATTGTTCTTTATCCGATTTTTGCGGAGATTTTGCAAGGGTAGGTCCCCTTGGACGTTTGCAAACCGAGGTTGGTTTAGCCTTTGGTTTCGAATGGATCAAGAGGATTTGTATATCCTCGTGTGATTTTGTTTTGAGGGCTGCATTTGGACTACTTTCCGAATCAAAAATTATTTTAGTCCGGAGTGCTCTCCATGAGGATGGAAATAATGTGATGTGATAGTAGATGTGTGGCTAGGTAATGATATTAGTGTACGTGAATGTTCGTGCAGGTTTTGGATGAGAATTTCCCACTTGTGAGATCGCACGTTTTAGACGAAACTCTGCCGAAATTTAGAGTTCTGTACGCACACCACGTGCTCGCTAAAATTCCCCATAGGAATTTAGATTTGTCATAGGATTTTTCCTTTGTCTTTTTTTCTTGTTCTGTGTCGCGAAGGGGTGGGGTGGCCTGCATCAGTGTTCTAAGACCGTGTCACCGCGCTCGATGTTTTGCGCTCGACATTCGTCGACCCGACAAGGACACGCCCGTGTCCCATGACCCGACACGCTCGTGTCAGTCCCGTTCAACGATCAAGGCTCCAACTTGATGATTTTCCGCTCGACGTTCGTCGATACTCCCCGACACGCCCATGTCAAGATGCCACACGGGCGTGCACTCCTCCACCTGGCCCGACAAACCGCCGCCGACAATTTTCGATGCAAACGACGCCCAGTTCAACCTCCCCGACACGCCTATAGTCCCGCCCATGACCAGGGGCGTGACTGCCACGTGGACCTCCCGAAGTCAACAATGCCATCAAATCGCCGAAATCAGATGATGAATAGTGCCGACACGCCCACCGTCACGCCCGTAACCTGGGGCGTGAACGCCGTGTTTGCAGCCGCAAAGTCAAATCTGCAGTCAATTCACGGCCGCCATATGTACAGTGCCGACACGCCCCCTGACACGCCCGTGTGAGAGGGGTTGTCTCATGAAAAATTTTATCTATAAATTGACAGCTTCTATTTGAGCTGTTGTTCTCTCTTTTCCTGAACCATTTTGTTTAAGGGGCCGGCTGTCAGATGATTTCCAATGCTATGTAAAGTTATTTTCTCCACCTCTCCTTTATTTTTAGCTTTGTAATCTCCTGTTTAGTTCAATAAAATTTGTAGATTTTCTCCTTTACATTATTATGGACTTCATCTATATACAATCTCTTAAGCAATCTTATTTGTTCTTTTGTTTTAACCTTTGCTTTCGTTCTCCTTTAAATGAGTGTGTGTGTGTATGAGATTAGTTTTTTTGCTTTTATAGTTAGTAGTTTTACTTAGTTTTGTTAACTTAAGATTTTTATAGCTTTATTTGCATTCCTATAGATCCGTAAAAATGTTTTCAAAGTGGTTTTCATTTTTTTCTAACTTAGATATTTCTTTTTATGTCTTAAAACTTTTCGTTATTTTTACTTTATTTTCACTTTTATGCACTTTTACGGAGTTATAAGAATGAAGATATAATCATTTTAATTTTTCAAGCATTCAAATTTTCATGTTTATTTTAAAAACGTTTTGCTCCTTTTATTTTTCTGACTTCATTTTATTCATTTCTACCGCATTACAGCGGTAGAAATGTAATCGTTTTAATTTTTCGAGCACTTGCACTTTGCATTTATTTGCAAAAACTTTTGCTCCTTTAATTTTTATTTTCACTTTTTATGCATTTCTACCGTATTCTAGCGGTAAAAATGTAGTTGTTTTAATTTTTCAGCAACTTAGTTTTTCCTATTTTTTGTACGTGTGCGTACGTGTATGAGTTAGTTTGTATAGCTTTATTTCAATTTTGTAGAGTGTGTGCATGTATTGCATTTATTTTCGTCTACTCGTTAAGGGTTAAATGGCATGCATTAATTTCCCGCCTACTTGTTTGAGTAGTACTTGTACGTGTGCATTTTCATTTCTGTACTGTGTGTGCGTATTTCAATTCCAGTAGAGTGTGTTTACTTTCTGTAGAGTAAGTGAGTGTGTTGTATTTATTTCCGCCTACTCGCTAGGAGTTAATGGCAGGACTTTATTTACCGCCTACTCATTTGAGTTAAATGGCAGGTATTTATTTTTCTGTAATTATTTAAGTAGTACTTGTACTAGCATTTATTTCCGCCTACTCGCTAGGAGTTAAATGGCAGGTATTTATTTTCTCCTACTCATTTGAGTAGGATTTGTGTGCGTGTGTTTTAATTTTCAGTAGAGTGCGTGCATGGATGCATTTATTTTCTCCTACTTGTTTGAGTAAGACTCGCTTTATTTTGTCTCGCCCACTCGTTTGAGCCGGGACTTGCACTTTTACTGCTTTCATTTCAGTCCTACTCGTTTGAGTAGGACTTGCACTTTACTGCTTTATTTTACTGCTTTATTTCCTGCTTTATTTTATTGCTTTCACCGCAAGCCGTCCCCATTCCAATGAGTGGCTAATCATTCTTAGCCCTCAGTATAGAAGAGCATTGAGACAAAAAAATTGCTTTAAATAATTAAAGGTCCTGTTTTTCTAATTAATTAAAATTAACTTAAGGTTTGCTTAGGGATTACGATGCGTAGGACCACATAATCGATGTTTGGGCCCTATTTCCGTAGTCCATACGCTAGCTAGCCGAGAGGTCGTGCGTATGGACCGATTGCCCCTTGGTAAATGGAGTTCTGCACTAACCCTCGAGAGAGGAGGCGCGCAAACTCTACCGGATTGGGTTCCCCACCCAATAGCGGAGTTCTTAGCACAATGCGGGCGTTAAGAGGAATCCTTTGTCGGACGAGAGCCTGGTCTAATAGTCTTAGCGTTCAGGTGAGTGATATTCATATAGCTAGGTGAGTTCATTTTAGTGGAACCTCCACGGCCAAGTCTCCGCCTTAATTAATTTGAAACTTAGGATCTCTTTTTATTAAAAGTATATTTTAGTTCAAATTTAATTCGGTGCCATCGAGTTAAGCACTTCATCGGCTCCACCTTTTTAATTGCTTTTATTTTCTGCCTTTTTGTTTTTATATATAAAAAATTAAATCGACAAGTTAATTATCGGTAAAATAATACTCCCCTCCAGGGAAGAGTAGAAATAATCGAACCGACCCCGAGAACAATACAACCTCGATATTCCACACAGGAATATCCTGTACTACACACGATAGGTGCACTTGCCTCCTTTCGTTAAAACTCGACTCAACTGTTTTATATCCAAATAATAAATCTGCGGGCCCCGTTTTATAAATAAAACCAATCACCCGATTTCTAAATAAAACCTCCTGGGGCGCCGCCAGCTCGTAATAAATTTTGGAGTTTTAACCCGCATCAAAATACAATCTCCCTATGAGGATCTTCTGCTTCTCTCTTAGACATCTTCAGCCCTTGAACTCCCAGAATTGTTACAGTAGAAGCTCTTAGAACAACAGCTTCTGGGTGTACCTGCATGTAAGCATTAGGATCAAAGAGATGTTTATCTACCTCAAATTTGTCAAGTTCTTTTTGTCTGTAGGTAGACATTGTAGTGAATTTTGATGGATCAGATCCTTCTGCTTTAGCTTTGTTTATCAGAGACAAGCCAACCAATTCTTGGAATCTAGCCATTTTGAAGTTGGGATCTAACTCAGGTTCATAACCTGGAGATGGAGGTCTCCCTGTATTAGTTGAAGTATCCTGAGCAGTCCTTTGTGGCTTCCTGAAAATAACAGACTATTGCTGAAAATTTTTTGAAGGATAATTCTTTTCAGATTTTCCAGCATAATAAAAACTTGGAGGTCTACATTCACTGTGTTTTACAGCAAATGTGTCTTGGTGCTGTCTTCCTTTCCCACTAGAGTAGCCTCTTCTGGAATAATATCTTCAAGAACTTCCTTGACTGTGAGGGGTATAAGGCTTAGATTACTAGGAGAAGGTTGACCTGGAAGCAATGTTTCCTGAGGCACCTATAGCAGGAGGAGGAGGAGGAGGAGGAGGATCTTTCCTGAATCACTTCACTGGAGAAGATTCAAACCTCTTATTCTTCTTCTGAGCTTTTTCCTGGTTCCTTGATAACTTCATCCAATGAGGAGTTGTTGGAGTCAAAGGAATGTTATATAAGATGTAATAAGGAATATCATTGTTTGGAATTGGCTTGGGAGCAGCCTTTCCTGGAGCCTTCCTCTTCTCTGATTTAGATCTCTTGGAGCTGTCAGAATCAGAATCATCATCAGAATCCTCATCATCAGTAGAAGATCCTTGAGGGATATCATATAGATTATCAAGAGCTTGTAGAAGATCTTTTGAAATTTGTTTTTTTTGCTGGAGGAGCCACTGAAGGATCTGGAAGATCAAATTCTGGAGCTATTACCTCAGCAACCTTTTCAAACAATAACCTATTTTCTTCTTCTATATCTGCCATAATGATTGTATTAAGATCAGGAAGAGGGTGGTCATCCATCTTATATGTTGGATCTGAGATGGCCTCTAGAGAACTAGCCTTAAGTTGCTCTTCTGAAAGAGATACGTCTTGAGCTGGAGATGGAATTTCTTCTACAGATAGCTTTTCTTCAGCATTCTGCTTATCTTCAGCAATTTCTTCATCTTGAATTTTATTCATGTCAGGTAGAGAAGAGGAGAGGATAGAGGTTGGAGGAGAGAGAGCCTTGGGCTCAGAAGACTCATCCTTAGCAATGTAAACAGACTCAACCTCTAGAGCTGGAACAAGCTCAGGCTCTGGAGCTATAAAGCTACTCTAAATAAGCTGTAATATTTCTTGCTCACTAGAGCCGTATAACAGACAATATCTATGCAAAACTGATTGGAAACAAATGAAATAATGTTGTTGTGAGTCAAATCAAAAGAATCTAGAATAGCAGTCAGTTCAACTGAAGGAGAGATGGTAACTTCTCCAACAGGAGGAACATCCAAAGAATAAACTGAATAATCTGTCTCTGAATTTGTAGCCAAATTTTCTGCTAGCTCTGTTTCTTGTGCATCTGATATCTCAGTATCAGGAAACAACTATATCTACAGGAACTGCTGCTTCTACTGCAGGAGGAGGGGAAACTTCTTCATAAAATAACTCCCCCTGCCTAGTATCAGGAAGACCTGATGCCAGGCCCCTAAGTGAAGAAGGGCTAGAGAAAGAAGCAATTTGAGTATATAAGGAATTAATGGAAAAAATTAGAGGTGCAATGACATCCTCTATGAGAGATTTGATGGTTTGAGTGAGGAGAGATATGATGGTAGATGGATCAGATAAGGAAGATGGGAGATAAGAAGTGGGGATACCATAAGAAGTACAGACATTTAAGGAAGTGGAGGGAGGAGAAGGTAGAATTTGAGGGATTATAGTGGATGTGGAGGGAACAACTAGAGGAGTGAGTGGTGGGATGTCAGATGTGATATCCATAGGAGAGTTATTAGCAAGCAGGGATTGAGGAGAAGTGTGTATTGGAGATTCTATTGGTGATTGTATTGGTGATGGGGATGGTGTTGGTGTTGAGGAGATTGAAGGTGGGAGACAATTGTGTAGATACAGAAGTGGTGAATGGAATCTCCTAAGGGTAGTGAGGTAGAGGAGATTGAGGTAGTGAGGTATGAGGTTAAGAAGGAGGAGGAGGATTCTCTGGTGCCTCTTCAGTAGGTTGAGGAGTGACTACAGTAGTCCTTATGTCCTCTAAAGTCCTTAAGGAGGAGGAGGACCTGGAGGGCTTTGAGATGGTTCTCTCCCATTTTCCAAAGAGAGCTGAGGTCAGTCTCTTGGAAGCATTAATGAAAACTGTTGGAGAGACCAACAGTTGAAGATATTTCTCCTGGAGGAAAATGCCCAGAATCCTCCCAAAGCAGACTTCTCTTTTATTATTTTTCTTTTTTATCAGATCAAAAAATATGTTACCCCAATTCACTGATTTCTTACTTACCAGGGCACTCCTCAGAAGGAATTGGTGCCTAGTAATATAGTCATGGGCGGTGTGCTTCCCTAGCAGCACCTTACCTATTATGTCGGCCAGAAACTTGTACTCAACAGACAAGTTCTTCTTCAGTAACTTACTAGGGTTTCCCTCGGAGTGACCCATCTGTGTTAGCATTTCACAAAAAGTCATCACTATTCAGTTCTATATCGTCATTTCCATTAATGAAACCAAATATCTCAGAAAGAATATCATGAGTTAGAATCACCTCCTGTCCAGTAATGGCGCCGACTAGGGTTTGTCCGTCTGGAGAAGATGACGAGAAAATCCATTCTTTTATTTCTACCACAGACAACTTCATCTTGGTATTCATCACTTTGAGAAGTTGCGGCTCATCGAACAACTTCAAAATGTCTTGGAAGATTTGGTCTGTATGCTTGAAAGAGTTCACATCTATATCAAACTCAGCGTCAAACTTTATCCCGGAGAGATTCGCCGCCGAAATCGCCATGAGAGCTCCTGCAAGGAAAAACAAGAGATCAAGTGCAAAGAAAATTGAAACTGCGGGACGGATTTCGTCTAAAACTTAGATTATAAGGTCTTTAGAAGATGAAAAGACGATCTTCATCCAACGAAAAAGAAAAGCTATTTGATCTGAGTTCGACGAAGTATTTTAATAGAAAATGAGTTCGTCGATCTCAGTCTAAAGAAGACGAATAAATCGTCGATCTCTGTTCGACAATAAATTCACTGAAGCAGGGATCGTCGATCTCTGTACGACGAAACCTGTTTCACTAAGATGTGATCGTCGAACTCCGTTCGACGAACTCTTCACGAGGAGTTCACAGATTGTCGATCTCCGTTCAACGAATTGTCAACAAATCGTCGACTACAGACAAAATTTAAATTAACTCATCTCCATTGATCATTCCTAACTGATTTAAGAAAAACAGATGTTTCTTCTCATCCAATGGCTTGGTGAAGATGTCTGCTCTTTGTAAATTAGTGGAAATAAAGACAAGATAAATTTTTTTTTGTCTGCACAATATCTAATGAAATGATGTCTTATTTCTATATGCTTGGTCCTACTATGCTGCACTGGATTTTGTACTATGGATATAGCACTGGTACTATCACAATATATAGTTTAATTATTTAAGTTGTATCCATAATCCATTAGTTGGTTTTGTATCCACAAAACCTGTGAGCAACAACTGCCAGCAGCTATGTATTCTGCTTCTGCAGTTGATGTGGACACAGAGGTTTGCTTTTTACAAAACCAGGACACTAGCCTATCACCAAGGAACTGGCATGTTCCTGTGGTGCTTTTTTTGTCAAGTCTACATCCAGCATAGTTAGCATCTGATAATCCAGTTAAGTCAAATTTTGACTCTGATGGATATAGAAGTCCTAGATTTAGACAACCCTTTATATATCTCAAAATCCTTTTTAGCAAAATATAGTGAGATTCTTAAGGGTTCACTTGGAACCTAGCACAAATGCATGTAGCAAACATGATGTCTGGCCTACTTGCTGTGAGATATAATAGGGACCCAACAATGGCCCTATACAACTTCTGATCAACAGATTTTCCATTCACATAAGAATCTATCACATCATTTGCAGCCATGGGTATCTTCATTGCTGAGTCATCATACATCCCAAATCTTTTAATAAGCTCCTTAGCATATTTAAATTGGGAGATGAAGATACCATTAGATGATTGCTTCACTTGGAGACCGAGGAAATATGAAAGTTCACCCATGCTACTCATCTCAAACTTTGAATGCATAAGGTTAGAAAACCTTTTGTATAGTTTGGGATCAGTTAAGCCAAAGATAATATCATCTACATAAATTTGTACTAATAAAATTTTATCTTTATGATGCTTAATAAAAAGAGTCCTATCTACAATGCCTCTAGAAAATTTATGCTCTAACAAGAAGCTAGCTAAGGTCTCATACCAAGCTCTTGAAGTTTGATTTAAACTATAGAGAGCTTTATGCAATCTATAGACATAAGATGGATATGTTGGAGAGATAAAACCCGGTGGTTGCTCCACATATACTTCTTCTTTGAGTTCTCGATTCAGAAATGCACTTTTAACATCCATTTGGTATACTTTGAACTTTTTGAATGCAGCATATGCCAGGAAGATTCTTATAGCCTCAAGCCTTGCAACATGAGCAAATGTCTGATCATAGTCAATGCCTTCCTCTTGCTTATAGCCTTGAGCCACTAGTCTTGCTTTATTCATCAAAATGTTGCCTTCTACATCCAATTTATTTCTGAACACCGATTTGGTTCCAATTACTGGGTAGTTTTGGGTCTAGGAACCAAATCTCAAACTCTACATCTCTCAAACTGATTGAGCTCCTCTTGCATTGTAATGATCCACTGGGGATCTTGTTCAGCATCTTTAATGGATTGGGGCTCAAGTTGAGAGAGGAAACAAGCAAACATCAAGTCAGGGTTTAGTTGATGCCTTGTTTGCACACCAGCTGAAATGTCTCCAATCACTTGAAATCTAGGATGATCTTTAAGTGTGACAAAATTAGTGGGAGGAGCTGGTTGTGCAATAGCTTGGGGAATAAATTCCTCTTGTGGAATTTCATTAGCTGTTGGATAGGGTTCAGTCATCTCCAAACTTTCTTCTTCACTTTCTTCTTCAACTTGTGGAGAGGGATGTATTGGAACCTCTTGGGTGAGGCTTAAATCATCCAATCTCTCACACAAGTGAGGTATCTGCAATATGTTGTTGGTAGAAATTTCTTTCTCTTTATAAGACATGTTAGCTTCATCAAACGTTATATGAATAGATTCCTCAATTTTTAAAGTAGATTTATTAAATACCCTATAAGCTTTGATGACTTGGGAATATCCTAGAAAAATTCCCTCTGCAGCCTTAGCTTCAAACTTTCTAATATATTTCTTGTCATTATTATGAATATAGCATATGCAACCAAATTTTTTAAAATAAGTGATTTTAGGTTTCTTCCCTTTAAGCAATTCATATGGAGTATTATTCTGAAGTTTATGTATTAGGCTTCTGTTCAGTACATAGTTTGTTGTGCTCACAGTCTCTGCCCAAAATGATAGGGGCATGTAAGCATCTGCAAGTAATGTGCCTGCAGCTTCAATTAGGGTTCTATTTTTTCTTTCTGCTACCTCATTTTGTTAAGGAGTTCTAGGAGCTGAGAAGCAGTGCCTGATACCTTCCTTCTCACATGTTGCAATATGGAGGCTGGGCGGTCTGTTGCTATTCGGAGACCGGGCGGTCTACTGGTTTATTCTGGCCGGTCTGTCTGTCGGGCTGTTGTTGTTTGGTATCCCAGCGGTCTGAAGGTTTGTCTTAGATGACTTGGAGACCGGGCGGTCTAGCGGTCTCCTACGGTGGCTTGATCTTTATGTCGCTTGTTCTCTCCTCTTGTTGGTTTCCGGGTGGTTAGCTGGCTTGTCTAACCGCCCGGCCTGTCCGATTTGTTTTTTGTAAAGCCGCAAATACTTGTAAATTTTTAGTCCCACATTGCTTAATTGTAATTTCTCTCATCTCCTCCATTCTATAAAAGAGAGGCTATACCCTTGTAATTGGTACCTTTTTTTGGATAATAAAGTTTACATTACTTCAATTTTTTGGTCTGCTCTTTTCTGTTCACACATGATATCAGAGGACTCGGTCCTTTCATCCTGACTGAGCTCTATCTGTGTGTGCGGCTTATTTCTTCTTTTCGCGACCTGTTCTCGCGGCTTGATTCCTTGTCTGACTGTTGCCCTGTTTGCGCGACTTGTTTTCTCTTCTGACTGTTGCCCTGTTCGCACGGCTTGTTTCTCCATGTTTGTGGCCTCTTCTGACCCTTTGTGTTGCGGCCTCTTGCTTCTTCTTTTCTAGCTGCTCTCCTCTTCTTTGTCACTGCGACCTGTCCTTAAGTCGCTGCGACCTGTTCTAGCCGCTCTCCTCTTCTTTGTCGCTGCGATTTGTCCTTACGTTGCTGCGACCTGTTCTAGCCTCTCTCCTCTTCTTTGTCACCGCGACCTACCCTTGAGTCACTGCGGTCTGTTCTAGAGACTTCTCCTTCTTATCGCGGCTTGTTTCTCCCACTGCTTTCTTCTATGGCCTCCATCTCTTCCACGCAATCTGCCTCGGTGGTCACATCTTCTGGTAGTGCCCACATTGTTACTCACGGCAGATGGTTGATCGACTCTGGTGCTACCAATCATATGACAGGCAATCCTCAGTGTTTTTATCATCTCGAAACACATGATCGGTTGCCTCCGGTCTTTGTTGCGGGCAGCTCTTCAGCTCCAGTCAATTTGACGGGGGTGGTTCAAGTCACTCCGTCTCTTTGTCTAGCAGATACCCTTTATGTGCCCATATTCCCTTGCAATTTATTATCGGTTACTTCTCTATGCAAGCAACTACGGTATTCCGTCACATTCACTCCTACTTCGTGTTCTTTTTAAGATCCGGACTCCCAACGAACGATTGCTACTGGGACTGAGAGCGGCGGCCTCTACTTCCTCGATAACGTTTCAGCTCTATCCGCCTTCTCCTCCTCCTCTACAGATCTTCTCCAATGGCATCTTTGCCTTGGACATGCTCCTCCCAGGCTTCTGCGCCAGCTTCTGCCCCACCTCCCTCCTCATCATCCTCCCCTAAATTGTGATGCATGTCAGCTCGGTAAGCATCATCACTCATCCTTCCCACCAACACAAAGTCGTGGCTCTTCCCGTTCGTTCGACCTCGTTCACTCTGACGTGTGGGGACCTGCTCCTACCCTCACCATCGGTCGGGGTAGTTCATATTTTGTCACATTTATTGATGATTTCTCTGGGTGTGCGTGGGTGTATCTTCTCAAGGATCGCTCTGAACTGTTCTCTGTCTGGACATCGTTTTATTCTATGATCAAGACTCAGTTTGATACATCTATTAAAATCATTCATTTTGACAATGCTAAGGAGTATCTTAGCCAGGATTTCTCTTCCTTCTGTCTGCATCATGGTGCTATTTGTCAAAGTAGCTGTGTCTACACCTCAACAAAATGGGGTGGCGGAACACAAAAACCATCACCTCCTTGATGTCGCTCGTACTCTGCTGACCCAAATGCATGTTCTTCACTCCTATTGGGGCTATGTTGTCCTCCTCTCCTGTTATCTCATCAATCGCATTCCCTCCACATTTCTCCGCGGTGCCACCCCATTCTCCATTCTTTATCCAAACAAGAATCCTTTTCCTCTTACTCAGTGAATTTTTGGGTGCACCGCCTTTGCCCACTCTCCCGCTGCCACCCACGACAAACCCTCACCACGGGCTACTAAATATGTCTTTCTGGGGTACTCCACCACTCAGAAAGTCTATTGTTGCTTTGACCTCGTTACCTGCAAGCAGTTTGTCTCTGCAGATGTTACGTTCTTTGAAAATGCATCTTACTTCTCTCCCGCTTCCTACTCTACTCCTGCTGATCCTACTTCTCAAACCAACCTATCTCTTCCCTCTACTCCTCCTGACGTTCCACCACCTCCACCGTATCTACCATCTCTAACATCTCCACCATCTTCGCCATCTCCATCATCTCCACCCTCTCCAGCATCTCCACCATCTCCACCATCTCCACCCTCTCCGCAACTGTCTCTCTCTACTCCCGGGCCAGCTCTCTCCACCACGGACACTCCTGATACTACGGAACCAGCTGCCCTGGATCTCCTCATTGCCCTTCGCAAAGGGGTTCGGGCATGTACCCAACACCCGCTTGCTGCAGTTGTTTCTTATGATCGTCTTACCCCTTCTCGTAGAGCTTTTGCACTGGCTATCTCGGTCACTGCCACCCCCCGTTCCTACTAGGAGACCCTTACTATTCCTCATTGTAAAGCTGTCATGGATGAGGAGATTGCTACTCTTACTGAACGGGGTACCTGGTGGTTCCTCCTCCTTTCGATACAGATTTTGTTGGCTATCGCTGGGTCTTTAGGGTGAAGTTCCTTCCTGATGGCAGTGTGGATCGTTACAAGGCTCGGCTTATTGCCAAGGGTTTTACCCAAACTTATGGGGTTGATTACTTTGACACTTTCTCTCCAATTGCTCGTCTCAGTACTATTAGGGTCGTTCTCTCTGTGGCTGTCAACAGGGATTGGCCTATTTCACAGCTGGATGTCAAGAATGCCTTTCTTTATGGGGGTCTTCAGGAAAATATTTACATGGAGCAACCTCCTGGGTATGTTGCTCAGGTGGAGACATGGGTATGCCGGCTAAAGAAGGCTATTTATTGCCTTAATCAAAGTCCTTGTGCCTGGTTTGACAAGTTTAGCGGCATCGTTGCAGCCATTGGTTTTACAAGAAGCTCAGCTGATCACTACTTGTTCGTTCGGAAAACTGCCTCTGGTCTGGTAGTTCTTGCGGTTTATGTTGATGTCATTCTTCTTACTGGCGATGACAAGGATGGGGTAACGTTGACAAAGAAACACCTCCTCCATCACTTGGTCACGAAGGATATTGGCTCCCCGAAATACTTTTTGGGAATTGAAATCTCTAGGAAGCCCAACTCCATGGTCCTTTCCCAATGGAAGTATGCTCTTGATCTTCTAAAGGAGGCAGGATTAACTGGTGCTAAACCTGTCCGTTCTCCCATGGTTATTGGGGAAGACAAAACTTGGACAGATGACTCGCCTCTTCTATCTGATCTTACGAGGTACCGGCGTCTGGTGGGCAAACTCATTTATCTCACGGTAACCAGACCCGACATCTCTTATGTTGTTGGCAAGGTGAGCTAGTTCATGTACGCTCCTTGAGAGTGTCATCTACAATCTGCCCTGAGGATATTGGAGTATATTAAAGCAGCACTAGGGAAAGGACTCATTTTTCAGAAGAATGGTCACCTAAGGGTTGAAGCGTACTCTGATTTGAGCTATGCTGATGATAAAGGGGACACAAGTCTACATTAGGTTTCTACGCATTTGTTGGAGGCAATCTTGTGAGTTGGAAGAGCAAGAAACAGTCTGTGGTCTCTAGGTCCAGTGCAGAGGCAGAATATCGTAGTATGGAATCGACCACATGTGAGTTGAAATGGTTACTGGCTCTCATGCTTGATTTAGGAGAGGTGTACAACTATCCTCTTCCTATGTTCTGTGACAATAAGGCCGCGGTATACATCTCCAAAAATCCAGTCTTTCATGAGAGAATGGAGCACATAGAAGTTGACTGTCATTTCATTCGGGAGGAGATCTTGAAGAAACAAATTTGTACTCCGTTCGTCACTTCAGACAACGAGTTGGCAGACATCTTCACCAAGCCGGTGTCCACTTATTTTTTCCACATTTGTGACAAGCTGGGAATGATTGATATCTATGCTCCAGCTTGAGGGGGAGTGTTGCAATATGGAGGTCGGACGGTCTGTTTTTGTTCGGAGACCGAGCGGTCTACCGGTTTATTCTGGCCGGTCTGTATGCCGGGCTGTTGTTGTTTGGTATCCCAGCGGTCTGGCGGTTTGTCTCAGATGACTTGGAGACTGGGAGGTCTAGCGGTCTCCTGCGGTGGCTTGATCTTTGTAGCGCTTGTTCTCTCCTCTTGTTGGTTGTCGGGCGGTTAGCCGGCTTGTCTAACCACCCGGCCTGTCCGGTTTGTTTTTTTGTAAAGCCGCATATACTTGTAAATTTTTAGTCCCACATTGCTTAATTGTAATCTCTCTCATCTCCTCCATTCTATAAAATGGAGGCTATACCATTGTAATTGATACCTTTTTTGGATAATAAAGTTTACATTACTCCAATTTTTCGGTCTGCTCTTTTCTATTCGCACATCACAGAACCCTTGCATAAGAAGAGACTCAAACTCAGTACCATGATCACTTCTGATCAATGCAACATGAGTAGAGTACTCAATCTTTATGGTCTTGAGAAAATCTGTAAGAACCTTGAATGTATCTGACTTAAATATCAGAAAGAACACCTAAGTGAGTCTTGATAAGTCATCTACAATAACTATAGTATAAGATTTCCCTCCTAGGCTTTGTACAACAATAGGGCCAAAAAGGTCCATGTGTAGCAAGTACAAGATCCTAGGTGAATCACTCTTATTAATTGATTTAAAACTAGATTTAGTTTGCTTGCCTAATTAACAAGCTCTGCAGAGGCCTTCCTTCTTGTAGGGACCAGAAGGCAATCCTCTAACAAGGTTGTCTTTAGATAGCCTAGCAATATTTTTCAGATTAACATGACCTAATATTTTATGCCATAAATCATTGTGATTGCTAACAAGATTAAATAAACAAATATCTGATGTTGCGGATTGAAAATTAACTACATATATGTTGTCTTGTCTATTTCCAATTAAAACAGTTTGGTTTTCTTTAGTAGAAATAATACAAGAGCTTGAGTTAAAAGATACCTGATAACCTTCATCACATAGTTGACTTATGGAGATGAGGTTATGTTTCAGTCCACTTACATATGCAACCTTTTCGAAAGTAATTGCTCCAATCTTAACTTCTCCAAAGACTTCAGTCTGGCCACAATTTGAGTCACCAAAGATCACCTTTGGTCCCAGCTTGGACTTGTAATTATTTAGGTTGTCCTTGCTACCAGTCATATGCTTGGAGCATCCACTGTCCAGATACCATTGTTGATTAAAAGTTGGATAGCTCTTTACCTGCAAGGGGAAAAATTAGTGATTCTTGACCCAGATTACCTTGGGCTCTTTATTTTCCTTATATGAAAAACTTGATATAACATAAAATTCAGGTTGAGATTTATATCCTAAGGGATGGTATCTCCTTGCTAGGTGGAATTTCCCAATTAGCAAATGGATTAACAGGTTTTCTAGTTTGATTAAAATTTCTGTTAAGGTTATGATTTTTGTTAAGTCTAACTGGGTTCGACGAAGTGTTGTAAGTTCGTCAATCGGAGTTTGATGAGATGGGATGAGATCGTCGATCTCTGCTCAGAGAATGAATACATTCATTTTTTTTGCCCCAAGTTCGTCGATCTCTGCTCGAAGAACCATACAATATTCATTGATCGCAGTAAGATGAATTATTATGGCTAAAGTTGGCGTTCATAAACCGTCGATCGGAGTTCGACGAACTAGTCACATTTCGTTGATCTGAGTTCGACGAAATCTGGTGAGCATTGTTTTTTTTAGATTTTTCTTGTTTATATTCTTATTCTTAAGTTTTAATTCAGGTTGTTTATCATTTTTATTGTTGTCTATCTTTTCCTTTCCTTTTTCAGAGACAAATTTTATTAGAGTAGTTAATATGTTTTTCTCAAGTATGGGAGGTAAGCTTGATGAAGAACCTAAGCCCAGATTACCATTTAGTTTGGCATTGACTGTACTTGTGATATCCATCAGCTTAAGGCTTCTCCCATTGAGAGATTCCTCAAGTTGCCTGACCTCACATGATTCTGTTTTTCGAGAAATGATTTGTTCATTTGCTAAAACTAAATCATCCTTGATCTTAGTATTTTCAGCAAATAGATTGTCAAATTCAGCTTTTCGATCTCTTAGCATTTTGATTTCTTTTTCAGACTTTATTAGGTCATTACATAAGGCTTTGAATTCATTTTTAAAATCAATAGAATTGAAATCAAAGGAAGAGATTACCTAATCCTCTTCTGTCTGTAATTCCTCTTCTGATTCCTCAGAATGAGTTTATGTTTGTTCTTCAGCATCAGGCCTGCTGCATGAGGCATTAATTGCCATGAGGCAGACTTCTCTTGCCTTGGCTTCTTCTTCATCTTCACTGGAGCTGGAAGATGAGGTCTCATCATCAGTATCACTCCAAGTTTCAGCAATGAATCCTTTCGCCTTTCTTTTATGTTTGCTGGAGGAGTGTTTGCTTGAGTGCCTGTTTGAATTCTTTTTTTTCTTTCTCTTTTCTTTTGTCTCTTTTTTGAGCTTCTGGGAATTCAGGAAGAATATGCCCAGGCTTTCTGCATCCAAAGCAGATAATCTGCTTGGTAGGAGTTCTGTCATACTTAGGTTTATCATCACTTTTGGATGGCCTTCTCCTGAAGTCTTTCTTGGCCAGTTTGTAGAACCTTTTGGCCAGCAAACTCATCAACTCTTCATTGGCAGGAAGGGTGTTGGAACACCCTATTACTGATTTGGGCAAGGATCACTATGTCCTTAGGAAAATTGTTTTGACCTCCTTGTATAGTTTTTAAGGTCAATTAGATTGAGTATAAGGGTTAGAATTTAGGCTTGAAAGCTGCCCCCAAGACCATCAGATCAGATATTCAAATTCAGGAGACTAAGTCATTTTCGTCGAGCTCAGGTCGACGAATCGTCGAACTTAGTTCAACTATCTCTGAGCTCAGTTCAACGAGTCGTCAAACGCCGTTCGACAATCTTCGTGCTCAGATCGACGTTTCTGTCTCTATCTGTTTTCCCAGTCTCTGAGCTCAGGTCGACGATAGTTGAGCTTAGATCAACGATTTCTGTTTCCAGTCTAGTTCCAGTCTCTGAGCTCAGGTCGACGATAGTTGAGCTCAGGTCGACGATTTTCTGGAGAGATCGACGATTATCAAGATTCAAATTCAGACAGTTATGGAATTCTATCTTATTTATTCCGAGCATTTATTTCAAGGATCCTGTAGCCGTTTCAATTAATCTGGAGCAAGTTTCAAGGGAGATTTAAAGGAATGTTTTCTAGGTCTTTCCTCCAAAGACAAAATTCATTTAAGGAAGTCATTAATGAGTGGCTAACGGCTATCTTGGAGACAGAGAATTAATTCATTCTTTTCAGATCTAAGGAATAAAAGAGGATATTATTCTACTACTCCTAACAGTTACACACAGAAAAAGGACAGTCACAGACAGACACACAAACAGAATTCATTCAGAACACACACCACTGAAGGAGATCAACATACAGAAAAGAAGATTTTCTAGATCTCTTTTGACTCAAGTGTTCAGAGGCTTCGTCCATCAAGACTCCAGACACTACACATTTCAGCAACTGCTGGAATCATCCTTTGCTGGAGATCCCATCTACTGAAGGCCTATCACCCTTATGAAAAGCTTCTTTTCCTGAACAACTTCCAGATCTCGGGGGGAGCTTTGACAACATCATCCACTAGTCTTCTCTCTGATTGTTGACAGAGAAGAACATCTCACCTCTTTATTTTACTACTGTAAAATGGTTTCTCAAAACTCCCTTCAAAAGTTTTGTGCTGATTTCTGAGACCTTGTCAAAACTCAGTGGTGGCAAGACACCTGATCAAAAAATCTAGTTTGGTTTTTGAGCACCTTATCAAAAGCTCATTGGTGCCCAGGATACATGATCAACTCATCCTATAGTGGATTCCTATCTAGGGTGGTAGAAGAGTGGATGTACCCAGATTGATTGGGGAACCACTATGGCTCCTTGTGTCTTCTGGTTGCTATATTTTGTTTACTGTGTGCAGTGTTTTTATTTCTTGCTTTCACAATTTTTATTTACTGCAAGCACCTTACACATATATTTAAATTAAGTCTTCCACTGCAAAATAATTTTTAACTTGAAAATTATTTTAATATACTCTATTCAACCCCCCTCTAGAGTTAAGGTAGATCTTATCCCCACTTTCAATTGGTATCAGAGCCAGGTTGGTTGCTTTGGTTGTTATTCAACTAAATCTTCATCAGATTAGTTGTTCCTACAGGCTAACACCTGAACCAAAAGATCTCTGATAACATCAATCTTTTATAGACGGTTTTTATTTGTATTATTTGTATTATATTTATCTTTATATAAAACCATGGCACGGAACAAAGATTATGCTAGCACCAGACCTCCAGTGTGCAATCTATCTAAGTTTGCACTTTGGAAGGCAAGAATAAGATTGTACATGAATTCTATTGATGAAGATATCTTTAATTCTGTTTTGACAGTGTGTCTGAGACCCCCAGCAAATACAAGTACAAGTGTTGTTCCACCTCCTTTAGGAACAGATGCAGAAATCAAAAAATGGAAAGTTGCAGATGCCAAAGCAATGAACATTTTGGCACAAACCATGTCTGATGAAATATTTCAAAAAGTAGCTGAATGCAACTCAGCAAAAGAGATATGGGACAAACTATCTGAAATAGTATCAGGATCCGCAGATGAAAGGAAAGATAGAAGATCTCATCTCATAACTCAGTATGAGAACTTCAAGAAAGGTGAAACTGAGTCAGTTGCTGATATGTATAACAGACTCAGTCTTATAGTCAATGAACTAAAAACCTTGGACAAGGAGATCTCTTTAACTGAACTCAATGACAAAATACTAATGTGCTTCCCCAGCACTTGGGACTCAAGGATCTGGCCAATCAAGGATACCAGAAGCCTAAATGAGATCACCACTGAGGCTCTTTTAGGCAAGCTCAAGTCTTATGAGCTGCTCATCAAGAACAAAGAAGAAGAGCAGAAGGCTGCTTCACCAGCAATCAGAAAAGAAAAATCAATAGCATTCAAAGCTATTGAAGATCAGCCTGAAGACAAGGTCACAGGCAATGAAGAGCTGCTAAGCTTACTGGCCAAAAGGTTTTATAAAATGGCCAGGAAGGACTTCAGGAAAAAGTCATTCAGAGGGCATGAAAAGTCAAGGTATGATAAGTCCAATAACAAAGAAATTTTTATTTTTGATGCAGGAAATCAGGCCACATTGTGCCTGACTGTCCAGAAAATCAGAATAAGAACAAGAAGGACAGGAAAGGAAGGAGAAGAGACAAAGACTTCAGGAAAAACAGCAATGACAAACCCTCCTCCGGCAAGAACAAACATACCAGGAAGGGGTTTGTAGCTGAAACCTGGAGTGAAACAGAAGAAGAATCAGAAGCCTCATCCAGCTCAAGTGATGATGAAGATGATGCTGAAGAAAAGGAGTTCTGCATGATGGCTATCAATGCCTCTCAACACAATACTGATGCAGAACAAGAGTCAGAGTCTGAATCAGAAACTCAATCTGAAGAGGATCAGGTAATAGACTCATTTGATTTTAATTCAGAGGACTTCGAATGTGAATTTAAGGCACTTTGTTTAGATCTATTAAAATTTGAGAAAGAAATTATTTCTCTCAGAAATCAACTGTCTGAATAAAGCACCTTAAAATCAGATAACCTCAAACTCTCTGAGGAGTTGGAATGCTGTAGGGAGCAGATAGCCTCACTGAAAAGTGAACTATCAGAGGCCAAGAAGTTTGAAGAATCCCTCAATAGGAGAAGTATCAAACTAATGGACATCACAAGCATAGTGAACTCAAGATTCAATAGTACACTGGGCTTGGGTGCTTCATCCAGCCAACCTATAGTATTAATAACCCCAATCAAGTTTATCTTAGATAAAGGTAAGGGAGTTGTAGAGGTGGCTAGGAAGAATTCTGATTTACCTAAGAAAACTAAAGTTCAACAGAAAACATCAAACGGAGCTCGATGATCGCCGAATGGAGCTCAATGATCTCAGGCTGAATCGTCGAACTCAGGTCGACGATCTCTGAACCCTGAACTCTGGCATAGTCGATCTTCGAACGGAGCTCGACGATCTAACCCAAGATCATCGAACTCAGCTCAGAGATCATCGAACAAAGCACAGAGTTTTGAAAAATCTTTCAAAGGTAAATCAAACTTCAATCCTAGATGTCCTACATCTCAGAGGTTTAACCCTTATATTGAATGGATAATACCTCCTAGGAGATATCATCCTGAAGGCTATAAGAGTCAACCAGGGATGTCTTTTATTTCAGAATTTAAAGGTTATCAACCTAGGCCCAAGGTAAACTGGGTCAAAAACAAATAAATTGTTTTATGTGCAGGTGAAGACTTATCCAACATCAAACCAGCAATGGTATCTCGATAGTGGGTGCTCAAAGCACATGACAGGAAACAAGGAGAATTTCACATCCTTCAAAGTCAAACTTGGACCCAAAGTAATATTTGGTGATTCAAACTTTGGACTAACAAAAGGATATGGTGCAGTCCAGATTGGCTCAGTTACATTCAAGAAAGTAGCTTATGTGGAAGGACTGAAGCACAACTTAATCAGCATCAGTCAACTGTGTGATGAAGGCTACCAAGTGACTTTCAACAAATCCTCATGCAAAATCAAATCAGAGGACAACACAACTGTGTTGACAGGTAAAATGAAAGGTAACATTTATCTTGTAGATTTTCTTTCAACTAAGGTAGATATATGCTTGTTCAATTCCATTTGTAGACCTAATAAACTATGGCATAAAATATTAGTACATATAAATCTTAGAACCATTGCTAGGTTATCCAAGGACAACCTTGTTAGAGGACTACCTTCTGGACCCTACAAGAAGGAAGGACTTTGTAGGGTTTGTCAATTAGGCAAGCAAACCAAAAATAGCTTCAAGTCACTTAATAAGAGTGATTCACCTAGGATTTTGTATATGTTACACATGGATCTCTTTGGACCCATTACAGTACAAAGCTTAGGAGGGAAATAATTTACTTTAGTAGTTGTAGATGACTTCTCTAGATTCACATGGGTATTCTTTCTGAGGAAGAAGTCTGATAACTTTAAGTGTTTGACAGAGTTTCTCAAATGCATACAGAGTGAGTTCAATACTCACATTGCCCTGATCAGAAGTGATCATGGGATAGATTTTGATTCTCTTCTTATGCAAGAGTTCTGTCAGAGTGAAGGGATCAGGCACACTTTCTTACCTCCTAGAACTACTCAACAAAATGGGGTAGCTGAAAGGAAAAATAGAACCCTTATTGAATTTGCTACTACATTATTGTCAGATGCTCACCTTCCTCTATCCTTTTGGGCAGAGGCATTGAACACCTCTAACTATGTGTTGAATTGAAGTTTGATACATAAGCTGAAGGGCAAGACTCCTTATGAATTACTCAAAGGGAAGAAACCTAAAGTAGATTATTTTAAAAATTTTGATTGCATTTGTTACATTCACAATAATGACAAGAAATACATAGCAAAATTTCAAGCTAAACCTGATGAAGGAGTGTTTTTGGGATACTCCATGATCAGTAAATCTTATAGGGTGTATAACAAATCTACTCTTAAAATTGAAGAATCTGTTCATGTATTCTTTGATGAATCTAACATGTCTTTTAAGGAGAAGAATGCTTCTACTATAGAATTTTTGCAGGTACACTCTCTTGCTGAAAATTTGGACAGGTTATATATTATACAAAAGGATGAAAGCCGTGAAGATGAAGAAGATATTCAACATCTTGGAGAGAATCTTCTTGAAGAGCCAGTTATTGTTCCACAAGAGGAAACAACAATACAGGTTGGTGAACAATCAACACCCCATGTTGATTTAGTAACATCAAGAGACCATCCAATCTCCCAAGTGATTGGAGACATCTCAGCTGGTGTGCAAACCAGAAATTAGGTCAACCAAAACCTGATGCACACCTGCTTTCTTTCTCATATTGAGCCTCAATCCATTCAATATGCAGAACAAGATCTACACTGGATCATTGCAATGCAAGAGGAATTATATCAATTTGAAAGGAACAAAGTTTGGGAACTAGTGCCAAGGACAAAGGATCACTCCATTGTTGGAACAAAATGGGTGTTTAGAAATAAATTGGATGATCAAGGAGTCATTGTAAGGAACAAGGCAAGGCTAGTTGCTCAAGGATACTCTCAAGAAGAAGGGATAGACTATGACCAGACCTTTGCACCAGTTGCAAGGTTAGAGGCCATAAGAATCTTCTTAGCTTATGCAGCATACAAAGGATTCAAGGTATATCAAATGGATGTAAAGAGTGCTTTTCTCAATGGAGACATCAAGGAAGAAGTCTATGTTAGACAACTCCCGGGTTTTATTTCTCCAACTCATCCCGATTATGTTTTCAAATTGCATAAAGTATTATATTGTCTAAAGCAAGCTCCTAGAGCATGGTATGAGACCCTAGCATGCTTTCTTCTGAAAAATGATTTTATAAGTGTTAGAGTAGACCAAACTTTTTTTATTAGAACCCATAAGTCCAATACCTTACTAGTACAAATCTATGTAGATGACATTATCTTTGGTTCTACTGATTCAAATCTGTGCAAAAGGTTTTCCAACCTAATGCATTCTAAATTTGAAATGAGTAGCATGGGTGAGCTTTCCTTCTTTCTAGGATTGCAAGTCAAACAGCATGCTGAAGGCATATTCAACTCTCAAACCATGTATGCAAAAGAACTGGTTAAGAAATTTGGAATGTCTGAAGCATCATGTATGAAAACACCTATGCCTACTAATGCTGTATTAGATGCTGATGAACATGAGAAACCTGTTGATCAGACAACATATAGAGCAATGATTGGCTCTTTATTATACCTTATAGCTAGTAGACCTGACATAATGTTTGCTACATGCATATGTGCTAGATTCCAAGTGAGCCCTAGAGAGTCACACTTAACCTTAGTAAGAAGGATTCTTAGGTATGTGAAAAGTTGTCCAAATCTAGGTCTCTGGTATCCAAAAGACTCAGCATTTGACTTAACTGGATTTTCAGATGCTGATTATGCTGGATGCAGAATAGACAGGAAAAGCACCAGTGGAACTTGCCAGTTTCTTGGTGACAGACTTGTCTCCTAGTTTTGCAAGAAACAAACATCTGTGTCCACATCAACTGCTGAAGCTGAATATATGGCATCAGGTAGTTTTTACTCACAGATCTTATGGATTCAAAATCAGCTCCTAGACTATGTCTATAGCTTAGAGAAGTCAAAAATATTCTGTGATAACACGAGTGTTATTTCTATAACACAAAATCCAGTCCTCCATAGTAGGACAAAACATATAGAAATTAGGCATCACTTTTTAAGGGACAATGTTGAGAAAAATAAAATTGAACTTCAATATATCCCAACTGACTTACAAAGGGGAGATATTTTCACCAAACCATTGGATAAAAAGAAACATACATTCTTCTTGAATCAGTTAGGAATGTTAGATGGAGGAAGTTTAAAATAAGATCCAAGATTTTAAAACTCTAAAATTGACCAAGACTAGGCAAACAATTTGATTTTTCTAGTGTTTATAGGTTGTTTCTGGTCTCTGAACTGCGCTCGACGTTTTTCCCAAAGATCGTCGAATGGAGATCGACGTTCTTAGAAATCGTCGACCGCGGTTCAGCGCCTTCCAGATAGTGCTAAGTTATCTTCTTCCGGTCAGCGATCATCGAACGGAGCTTTACGCTCTCCAATATCATCGAACGGAGATCGACGATGTTGAAGACCTTTCAGATTCCTTTAGAAGCCCAGATCGTCGAATGGAGTTCAACGATCTTTTCTTTTCTGCGTCTAACCCTAATATAAAATTCATTTCTCGGCCGTCTTTCTCCCTTTACGCTTTCATACTCTCTGCAGAATTTCTCTTTCCCTTCAAACGTTTCTACATGTTAGAAATGAACAAAAACAAGTCGGAAGTTGAACTAAAAACAAACCGGAAATGGTTTTAACAGAAATTTTATTATCTGAAAAAGGTATCTATTACAAAGGTATGACCTCCTTTATATAGAATGGAGGAGAGGAGAGAGAATACAAATAAGAGATGTGGGACTAAAAATTTACATGATACAAGCGGACTATACAGACACAAACCGCACAAGCCGCGCGGTTAGACAGACGGGCTAACCGCTCGGCTACTGCCAGAGAGAGAGAGACTGTCATGGGAGACCGCTAGACCGCCCGGTCTCCAATTCGCCAGAGTCAAACCGCCAGACCGCTTGGACCTCAGACAGCAACACATAACAACCAAACCGCTGAAGATTAACTATAAAACCGCGCGGTCATCAACCCGCCAAGCCAGACCGCCAGGCCGCCCGGTCACCAACTTCAACACTACACTTGGTCTTTTGTTTGTTCATTTTTGCAGGTAAAAATGGCCGTTTCTGTTGCAGTTTTGGCAGCAATGAAATTTGACACTGGTTTCGATATCAATATGGACTTGTTTGAGAACAGTGATCAGATTTTCAAGGATATTCTGGATTTATTCAAAGATCAACAGCTAGTACACATCATGACCACAAGGATAAAACTGGCTGCAGATGAAATCAACGAATGGGTGTATACTGCTCACAATCAAGATCAAAATACAGTGATTGGAACTATATCAGGAAATCAGGTATCTCTTACTCCTGCTATATTAATAGAAGTTTTTCAATTAAGTACTGGTCAAGATTCTCTTGAGTTATCTGGAGAAGAGTTTGCAAGTATGCTTGATAGGATGGGTCATTCAGCAGCAAACCCTAACAAGCTTCTTAAGAAAAATCTGTCAGTGGAATACATGTTTCTAGCAGATGTTGTTGGAAAGGTCCTGTTAGCAAAACATTCTGCCCATGATACCATATCTAGGTATCAATTCTGTTTAATGGGTGCTTTGGTGAATATGAAATAGTTGAATTGGGGAGAAGTTTTCTTTAACCTAATTAAGAAGAAAGTGAATAAGAACTTTGTCAATTTTGGAAGGATTTTAGGGTTATTTCTTCATAGCAGATGCCCTGAGCTGCTTGTTTCAAGTGGGATGCATATTAATGCCTCTAAGAGGTTAACCTGTGCCCTTTTGGCAAATGGGATAGGCAAATTGCAAAGCCAAGCAGATCCTCTGCAGTCATCTCATCTTCAGGCACTAGGACTGATCCAGTCACTTCCCCTCAGGCAACTGCCCCATCAGAAGAACTGTCTGCCTCCTCATCTCCACCTTCTCCACCTACTGTTCCCTCAATAATTATCACATCCACCATAACCATCTCAATTTCATCCCCCATATCCATTCCATCTCCAAACTCAATTCCTTCACCAACACCAATATCCACTGAAGATCTTTTCCATCCATTACATCATTATCCACACAGAACCATTGACTCATCATCTCACCTTCCATCCTTCACTCTCTTAGATGATTCCTATATGGATGACTCTCACTCCTCACCCCTTGAGCCACCATCTTCTTCAACATCATATCAACAACTACTACAAGAAATCGTTGCTTAACCATCCTTCACTCCATCTATCTCCATTCCATTAACTTCCATCTCCACCATTCCTATATCTCAACCATCAATTCTACCATCCACATTAACACTTTCTCCAACCACATCTACAGCTCCTCCTATATACATCTGTGCCACACTCATCTCTACCTCTACTCAAGCACCACTTGAGCAAGTAGATCTCTCAGCCATTGCAGATAAGCTCTATGAGATGTTATCTCCAAGGCTATCACTTGTAACACCCCCTATCCGTCGCATAGTATATAGCAGTAGGTCCGGCCGGGGCCCGACGCCATATACCACAGACAGACCGGGTGGTTACTTATGGAAACCATCCAACCAATCTCAACGTCCTACACAGAGCATTCTAGCGGAAGCAGTTTGTATAAGTTGTAAACAAGAACCCAGCATAAGAGCACGAATGTCCACTAACATGATAATAGGAATGTTATTACAAAATACTCAAAAGTCGGCCTTAAGGCCTTACAAAATGTTTCACTTGTCTTTTACATGATTTACAAACCTCGGCTCGCAGGCCGGCCATACATGAATAAAACATAAAACATTTCCACTTGCGCCTTCGAGGGCCAGCTTTGCAAAAAGGGCTTTAGCCCGCTATTGACCGCTTGGTCCAGCTGCACCTGCAAGCAAACAAACCACCGCACGGTGGCAAACAAAGCAACGGTCAGCAATGCTGACCAAATTATAACGATCCCGCCCCCAACTCGGGGCGGCGATGCTCCTTCCCTGCATTTCATTAGCACAAGCGATCAAAGCATATAACCATAGCCATTTCATCACAGACGTTGGCTCGTACGGCCACACGTCCCGTGCACTCAGGGCACATTCTCGGTGAACCGGTCGATGTTACGTCAATTAAAGCCATTAACATTCCGGACTCACCACCGCCACTTAGACGGCCATTCCTATGAGCAATTTGTCTTCATGGTATTGGTCACGTCAATTTAAGCCATTGACCACCGAAGACCCCCATTTATGCCAACGGCGAGTGCCATGTAACTTTAGGTCTCTCTAACCCGAACGACATAAAGCGGGTACGGCTCCATCTAACCCGTGCTCACATCGCAACGACAATTTAAGCCATATGCGCGGGTCAAACTTTCACCGAGTCCCATTCTAACACAAGTCACATAACCCCGTTATGTTCAAGTTGGCTCTCAGGCCACCAAGTTGGCAAGACCTCGTGTCCGCCCAGTTTTCCGGGTGCACCTTTGGGTTAGTCCCCAAGGCTCCCTGCTGCAATCTACCGCGTAGAAAACCCGAAAAACACCCAATAGCACGGAGTCTTCTCCGGCCTTATGCAATGCAACATCACCGATCCGAACTACATGTCCGGGTAGGCTTCAACCAAAATGCCTATGTCCGTTCTCGCATACGGACTCTAAACAACGGGGACTTCACATATCTACCCGAAGGAACGCCTCCAACTCTCCGCAAACTAGCGAGAGCGGGCTTCCTATGCTAAGAAAGAGAGCGACTCACGCTCAAGTTGAGGATCGTTACCCTTGCGGTCCTCTTTGGCGCCATCGAAAAGTAATCGGATGGAAATGACCGCACTAGCGTTGCCTCCGCGGATTCGGAGTCGGCTTGCGATTCGGAGCTCCGAAGCTCCTCCAATGGCGGATCTAGCTCCTCTTCTTCTTGCCTTAGCTCTTCTTTCTCCAAGGGTTTGGAGAGAGAACAAGTGGAAAAAGTGAGGGTTTTCTAAGTCAAAACCCGGGTATATCCCTTCAGGAACAACCCCCAGCCGTTGGATCTTCAGTCAAAGAAATGAACGGCTTCGATTCGGGACTGAAATGCCCAATCTGGGCCGAACACGGCCTGGCACACGCCCGTGTCCAGGGCCGTGTGCCTCATTCGCCGTCAAAATCGAATCACCTGGAACCTCACACGGGTATCGAACACGCCCGTGTTCGAGCTGACACGCCCGTGTTCCACCTGACACGGCCGTGTAGCTGGCCGTGTACCCCATGATTTTCTCCCGTTTTCAACCCGAGCACTGCACGGGTTCTAGGACACGCCCGTGTCCTTGCCCGTGTCACCTTGACACGCCTGGGCTCCAGGCCGTGTACATGGTCTCGACACTTCGCGGCTAAGTGTCGACACGGGTCGACACGCCCTGCGACACGCCCGTGTCGCAGGCCGTGTGCCATGTCTCGACACATTGTCGACACCAAAGTGTCGACTTCGCGGGACGAGTGTCGACACGGGTTGACACGCCCTGCGACACGCCCGTGTCGCAGGCCGTGTGCCGTGTCTCGACACAACGTCGAAGCACTGTGTCGACTTCACGGCTAAGTGTCGACACGGGTCGACACGCCCTGCGACATGCCCGTGTCGCAGGCCGTGTGCCCAGTCTCGACACAATGTCGAGACCAAAGTGTCGACTTCACGCCTTAGTGTCGACACAGGCTTGACACACCCTGGGACACGCCCGTGTCCCAGGCCGTGTGCCTGCAGCCAGAACTCAAACTGGCCCAAATTATTCCCCTCTGCTCCTTTGAGTTTCGGGGCATTACAACTCTACCCCTCTTAAAAGGATTTCGCCCACGAAATTACATAAAGGGAAAAACATGTACAAAACAAAATTTGTACCTGAGCGGAACAACTCCGGATATTCATCAAGCATCGTCTGCTCTCACTCCCAAGAGAGCTCCTCACGACCGCAATTGTCCCATCGGACTTTGACCATCCTGATCTCTTTATTGCGTAGCCGCTTGACCTCCGAGTCCTCAATCCGCACGGGCTTGACTTTTGTCGTTAGCCCACTATCCACCGGCACTTGATCGACCGCGATCACTTGCGTAGGCTCTTGCACCGCCTTCCGAAGCACCGAAATATGGAATACATCATGTAAACCACTTAGCTCCACTGAAAGCTTCAGCCGATAGGCCGCTTCTCCTACTCGCTCCAGAACCTCGAACGGTCCAAGGTACCTCGGGCTTAGCTTTTTCAATCGCCGCACCCGCGAGACACCCTTGAACGGCTTGATCTTCAAGTATACATAATCGCCCACAGCGAACTCCACGTTCCTGTGCTTGGCATTATAGTACTTTGCTTGCCGGTCCTGAGCCATAAGCAACCTCTCCCGAATGGTTCTCACCAAAGAAGTAGCATCCTCCACTTCCGATCGCTTATACAACTTTGACTCGCCCGTTTCTAACCAAGACAACGGCGTGCGACATCTTCTACCATATAGGGCCTCGAAAGGCGCCATCTGAATACTTGCTTGGTAGCTGTTGTTGTATGCGAACTCCACCAAATAAAGGTGGTCCTCCCACTGCTTTGCAAAGTCCAAGACACACATGCGAAGCATGTCTTCCATGGTTCTATTGACCCTCTCGGTCTGCCCATCCGTTTGCGGATGGAAGGCTGTGCTAAACTTCAGCTTTGTTCCCAACATTTGCTGCACCAGCCTCCAATCATTGGACGTGAACCGCCCATCACGGTCACTCACGATGCTGCGGGGCACACCATGAAGTCGTACTATATTATCCACATAAAGCTTTGCCAGCTTCTCCACCGGATCGTCCTTCCTATGCGGAATAAAATGCGACACCTTCGTTAATCGATCCACGACCACCCAAATGGCGTCGTTCCCCTTTTGCGACCTTGGCAAACCGTGCACAAAGTCCATAGAGATGTCGTCAAATTTCCACTCCGGAATAGGCAAGGACTTAAGAAATCCTCCCGGCTTTTGGCACTCCGCCTTTACTAAGGCGCAGGTTTGGCACTTCGCTACGTATAGCGCCACATCCTTTTTCAAACCCGGCCACCAAAATAGCTTCTTTACATCGCGGTACATCTTCGTGCTCCCCGGGTGAATCGAGTACTTGGTATGGTGTGCCTCGTACAACAACTCCACCCGTAAATTGCCCACACTTGGGACGCACAAATGACCGTCTTTCCAAAGCAATCCGTCCTCCACGACGAATTGGGAATTTGACCCATCCAGAGCCTCTATCATGAACTGCTTCATATGAGCATCCATATCCAAAGCCTGCCGAATCCGATCAGCCAGGTCATATTGGACTTCCGTCCAATTCAGCACTGCTTCAGCACTAGATTGTCTATCCACACAAACAATCTCCAATGCCTCCAGCTCCTGCACCAACCTCTCATCATGCACTGATAGCCAATTCGCTTGAGCTGGGGCTCGGCGACTCAACGCGTCCGCAACCGCATTCCCTTTACCAGGCACGTAGTGGATCTTGAATGTATAGTCCCCCAGGAACTCCATCCACCTACGCTGCCGCATATTCAGATCTTTCTGATCAATCAGGTACTTTAGACTCTTGTGATCGGTGTAGATATCAATCTTCACACCGTACAAATAGTGTCTCCACAGCTTCAAGGCAAAAATCACGGCCGCTAACTCCAAGTCATGGACCGGATAATTCCTCTCGTGCACTTTTAGCTGTCTCGAGCCATAAGCTATCACGCTGCCGTGCTGCAGTAGCACGCAACCCAAACCACTGCCCGAAGCATCGCTATATATCTCATAGCCTTCGGTTCCACATAGCGAACTCAGCACAGGCGCCGTGGTCAACCGACACTTCAATTCCTCAAAAGCTCGCGCGCACTCCGGCGTCCAAACGAACTTATGCTCCTTCCTCGTCAAAGTAGTGAGAGGCAACGCTATCCGCGAGAAGTTCTCTACGAAGCGCCTATAATAACCGGCAAGCCCCAAAAAGCTCCGGACTTCTGCTACCGTAGCAAGCTCAGGCCACTCCCGTATCGCAACAATCTTCGCTGGATCCACCGCAATACCCTCTCCACTCACTATATGCCCGAGGAACGCTACTGAGGATAGCCAAAACTCGCACTTCGAGAACTTGGCATACAACTGATTTCTCCTTAGCGTCTCCAACACCAAATGAAGATGCTTGAAGTGATCTTCCTCACTTTGCGAGTACACCAAAATATCGTCGATGAAGACGATCACGAAATGGTCCAAGTACTCCCTGAATGTCCTGTTCATCAAATCCATGAATACCGACGGCGCATTAGTCAGCCCAAACGGCATGACCGTAAACTCATAATGCCCGTATCTCGTACTAAACGCTGTCTTCGGGATATCACTCTCCCTTATCCGCAGCTGATAGTACCCAGACTTGAGATCTAACTTCGAGTACACCGTCGACCCGACTAACTGATCAAAGAGATCATCAATCCTAGGGATCGGGTACTTGTTCTTCTCAGTCAGCTTGTTTAGCTCCCGATAATCAATACACAACCTCAAGCTTCCGTCCTTCTTCTTAACAAAGAGGACCGGTGCGCTCCAAGGCGAAGAACTCGGGCGCACATACCCTTGCTCCAACAACTCTTGCAGTTGAACTTTCAGCTCCGCCATTTCCTTAGGCGCTAGCCGATACGGAGATCGTGACACAGGCTTTGCACCTGGCACTAGCTCGATTGTAAAATCTATCTCCCGTTGAGGCGGGGCTCCAGGAAGATCTGCGGGGAACACATCAGGGTATTCCGATACCACTGAAATACAATCCAACGCGAGCTTCGGCTTTGCAACCTCCACAAGTGTAAAGAACAGTTCTGCTCCGGCACGAACCGCCTTCACCACCTGAAGAGCAGACATCAACGTCTTGCTCGACCCCTTTAAGCCCGTAAAAGTCGTCTCACGACTTGCTCCCAGCTTGACTTCCTTGCTACCGCAATCTATATGGGCCTACTGCTCCGAGAGCCAGTCCATGCCAAATATGACGTCGAACTCCGCCAACGGAAGTAAAGACGCCTGCAGGTCGAACTCCTGCTCCCCAATACGAACTTTAACGTCGCAGATCCTAACCGCTCGCATCGAACACCCATTGGGCAACAACACATCCAACTTATCATTCGCCATCGAAGAAGGGACTCCGATGCGTGATATAAATCCTTCGGACAAGAAGGAGTGTGAAGCTCCCGTATCAAAGAGTGCTCGTGCCGGGTTTTCACAAATCAACACAAATCCTAACAAGCAGTGGTAAGGTAACATATACATAACAAGCATATAAAGGAATTGACTTGCTATAAAATTAAACCGTACCTGTCACCACATCAGCTTGTTTAATGGCCTCCTGTTGGCCAAGATTGTAGACCCTTGGTTGGGCCGGAGCATAATGGGATGCGGTCGATTCCACCGCCTTGCCCTTCTCTTCATAAGTAGCTCCAGGCCTCCTTTCGGACTTAGGACGTCCGCTCCAACAATCACGGGCGAAATGCCCTGTCTTTCCACACGTAAAGCACGCACCCGGGGTCCGACCCGTAGTCGCCCCAGAAGCGCCAGAAGGAGCTGGACCCGAAGTCCTATGCTTCTTGAAAGACTTCCGATAGCCAGACTTGGAAGTATTCGGCACTTTAAACTCAGATTTTCTATCAACCAAGCCTTTCTTCGCTTGCACACTCTTCATGTCCTTCTCCAAGGACCGGGCAGTATTGACCAAGGTTAAGAAACCCTGCGTCATCGGCCCCGACAGTAATAGTCTCAGCTCATCCCTCAAGCCTTCATAAAAACGATTAGTCTTGCGCTCCTCATCCATGATGGTGGAGCTCGCATAACGACTCAACCGCGTAAACTCGTGGAGATATTCATCCACGCTCCTCTCACCCTGCACCAACTTCAGGAACTCATTCTCCATTGAGATCCTCTGAGTATAAGGGAGGTATCTTGCTAAGAATAATTCCGAGAACTCTTCCATCGGAACGTCTATCAGTTGTCTACCTCGCAGATGATGCAGCTCCAAACCTTCCCACCACATCCTCGCTTCACCGTCCAGCAGGAACGTAGCGATGGTGGTCATCTGCCACTCCTCCGTTTCCGTCGCTGTCATGACTCTCTTCACCCTGGAGAGCCAGTCTTCAGCCTGAGATGAGGTTCCCAACCCCGAGAATAACGGAGGGTTAAAGCTCATTACATGCTTCAACTGCCTCTCAGTCACCCTCCTTGGCACTATTGGTTCCACAACCACTTGCTCCACCCTCCTCGGCTCCGCCTCTTGCAGAGGTACTTGCTCCATCACAGGAGCGGGCTGCTGTGCTTGCCTCCCAGGCTGCGCATTTATCACGGCCAACACCGCTTCAGCAACCAATCTTATATTCTCAGCCGATAGAGGTGTTGCAGGAGCAACCTCCGGTGCACTACTTGCCTCAGAAACTCGGCGTTCTGACGGCCCAACACCACTTCGGGTCACCTATAGTGGTACAAAACACCGTTAAGCGACCAAATAAATTGCAAACAGCAATTATAGGAACACGTAGGTTCCTCAAACACGAGTATTTTCATTCCTAAGTGGACATTCATGGGTTCTTTTTACTGTTATAACGATGACGCACACAAGGTGCTCACCACCCCTTAAAAAGAATTCGCCCACGAATTCAGTTCAAGCCCGACCAAAACCAGAAGTCTGATACCAAATTGTAACACCCCCTATCCGTCGCATAGTATATAGCAGTAGGTCCGGCCGGGGCCCAACGCCATATACCACAGACAGACCGGGTGGTTACTTATGGAAACCATCCAACCAATCTCAACGTCCTACACAGAGCATTCTAGCGGAAGCAGTTTGTATAAGTTGTAAACAAGAACCCAGCATAAGAGCACGAATGTCCACTAACATGATAATAGGAATGTTATTACAAAATACTCAAAAGTCGGCCTTAAGGCCTTACAAAATGTTTCACTTGTCTTTTACATGATTTACAAACCTCGGCTCGCAGGCCGGCCATACATGAATAAAACATAAAACATTTCCACTTGGGCCTTCGAGGGCCAGCTTCGCAAAAAGGGCTTTAGCCCGCTATTGACCGCTTGGTCCAGCTGCACCTGCAAGCAAACAAACCACCGCACGGTGGCAAACAAAGCAACGGTCAGCAATGCTGACCAAATTATAACGATCCCGCCCCCAACTCGGGGCGGCGATGCTCCTTCCCTGCATTTCATTAGCACAAGCGAGCAAAGCATATAACCATAGCCATTTCATCACAGACGTTGGCTCGTACGGCCACACGTCCCGTGCACTCAGGGCACATTCTCGGTGAACCGGTCGATGTTACGTCAATTAAAGCCATTAACATTCCGGACTCACCACCGCCACTTAGACGGCCATTCCTATGAGCAATTTGTCTTCATGGTATTGGTCACGTCAATTTAAGCCATTGACCACCGAAGACCCCCATTTATGCCAACGGCGAGTGCCATGTAACTTTAGGTCTCTCTAACCCGAACGACATAAAGCGGGTACGGCTCCATCTAACCCGTGCTCACATCGCAACGACAATTTAAGCCATATGCGCGGGTCAAACTTTCACCGAGTCCCATTCTAACACAAGTCACATAACCCCGTTATGTTCAAGTTGGCTCTCAGGCCACCAAGTTGGCAAGACCTCGTGTCCGCCCAGTTTTCCGGGTGCACCTTTGGGTTAGTCCCCAAGGCTCCCTGCTGCAATCTACCGCGTAGAAAACCCGAAAACACCCAATAGCACGGAGTCTTCTCCGGCCTTATGCAATGCAACATCACCGATCCGAACTACATGTCCGGGCAGGCTTCAACCAAAATGCCTATGTCCGTTCTCGCATACGGACTCTAAACAACGGGGACTTCACATATCTACCCGAAGGAACGCCTCCAACTCTCCGCAAACTCGCGAGAGCGGGCTTCCTATGCTAAGAAAGAGAGCGACTCATGCTCAAGTTGAGGATCGTTACCCTTGCGGTCCTCTTTGGCGCCATCGAAAAGTAATCGGATGGAAATGACCGCACTAGCGTTGCCTCCGCGGATCCGGAGTCGGCTTGCGATTCGGAGCTCCGAAGCTCCTCCAATGGCGGATCTAGCTCCTCTTCTTCTTGCCTTAGCTCTTCTTTCTCCAAGGGTTTGGAGAGAGAACAAGTGGAAAAAGTGAGGGTTTTCTAAGTCAAAACCCGGGTATATCCCTTCAGGAACAACCCCCAGCCGTTGGATCTTCAGTCAAAGAAATGAACGGCTTCGATTCGGGACTGAAATGCCCAATCTGGGCCGAACACGGCCTGGCACACGCCCGTGTCCAGGGCCGTGTGCCTCATTCGCCGTCAAAATCGAATCACCTGGAACCTCACACGGGTATCGAACACGCCCGTGTTCGAGCTGACACGCCCGTGTTCCACCTGACACGGCCGTGTAGCTGGCCGTGTACCCCATGATTTTCTCCTGTTTTCAACCCGAGCACTGCACGGGTTCTAGGACACGCCCGTGTCCTTGCCCGTGTCACCTTGACACGCCTGGGCTCCAGGCCGTGTACATGGTCTCGACACTTCGCGGCTAAGTGTCGACACGGGTCGACACGCCCTGCGACACGCCCATGTCGCAGGCCGTGTGCCATGTCTCGACACATTGTCGACACCAAAGTGTCGACTTCGCGGGACGAGTGTCGACACGGGTTGACACGCCCTGCAACACGCCCGTGTCGCAGGCCGTGTGCCGTGTCTCGACACAACGTCGAAGCACTGTGTCGACTTCACGGCTAAGTGTCGACACGGGTCGACACGCCCTGCGACACGCCCGTGTCGCAGGCCGTGTGCCCAGTCTCGACACAATGTCGAGACCAAAGTGTCGACTTCACGCCTTAGTGTCGACATAGGCTTGACACGCCCTGGGACACGCCCGTGTCCCAAGCCGTGTGCCTGCAGCCAGAACTCAAACTGGCCCAAATTATTCCCCTCTGCTCCTTTGAGTTTCGGGGCGTTACATCACTCATGCTGGATACCTCACTGGCTCCATTTCTGCAATCAGTTTAGGAGTTATCTGACAGGCTTTCTTCCCTATATCCTCCTCAGGCAATCCCTTTTGTTGGGTGCCTTGATCCAGTATCTACTGAATCTAGGCAGGGGGAGATGCTATATGAAGTAGAGAGATTACCTGCTTCAGAGATTCTAGTTCCAGCTCTAGTTCCAGTTATAACAGTTGACCTCAGGTCACTGTTGTCAGAGTTTGATACTATTTACCTCAGCAGTATTCCAGATCAGAAAAGTGAAGATTTTACTAAGACCATTGTGTCTATTTCTAGCTGTGAGCCCAGCATAATATCTTCTTATATAAATTCTTTCAAGGCTGTGGACAGTGCTCCTTCAGTTTCTGTTATTCTTGCTGCTGCTGATGCTGTTTTAGTTTCTAATGTTGTGCTTATGACAGAGGCTAATGACTCTGAGCCTGCTATTTCTGCTGTTATTATTCTGAATCTGTTGTTCCAGTTACATCTGTTAGTGCTATTTTTGTTACTGTTGTTGTTGCTATTGTTTCTTTTGTTTAATCCCAACAACAAACAGATTACATCAAAAGGATTGATGAACTATATGACAATCCTCAAAGCTCAGATAGTGATCAATTTAGAACTGATTCGGATGATTCCTCTGCAACCATTGCAAGGAAGAGGAAAGCTAAAAGCAAGGCCCTAAAGAAAGTTCCCTAGGAGAAAATTAAACATGTAAATGATATTCCATACTATATTTTGCATGATTGTCCAATTTCAGAACCATGGATGCAGTTTTCCAGGAATCAACTAAAGGCAATGAAGAAAAAGAGGAAATATGTTAAAGGATCATCTCACTTCAATCCTCCTCCTCCTCCTCCTTCACCAGATGCAGGTACTGGTGGAAGTTCTGCTTATCAGTCATCTGTTGCTAAAAGTCAAAGCACCTCTCAGTTTAAAGGAAGATCTCAATCAAGAGGATGTCAATCAAGAGGCTACCAGTCCAGAAGAGGACAGTATAGTGGAAATCAAAGAGTATTCAGAGTTTATTCCAAAGGTTACTCTAGGCAGCATCATTATCATAGGGAAGGACAAGGTCCCACTGACACTACATCTGGTCATTTCCCTTATAAGTTAAAAGATCTAGTTTCTTCCATAGCTACTCCAAATGATTCATCAAACAGATATGAACTTCCTATTCCATTTGAATACCCAGAGAATAATCCTACTTCTTGGACAGCAAGAATGAAAGAGTTGGCTGCACTAGATCAAATTAAAAAGGCAAGAGAACAAGGAAGAGATACATCAAATTTCACCACTCTATCAGAACAGAGAAAGAAAGAACTTGAAAGATATTCTTCCAGCAAATTCTTTGACTCAGAAAGCTATATGAAGCTGCACCCAGAAGCTGTAGTCCCCAGGACAAAACATCAAACTTCTCTAGGTGCAGATGATGACAGAAGATCCAAGAAAGAAGCTCTTAACCCTAACAGAGAAATAGTTCTCAAAAAGAGCAAGGAAAAGGAATGATCATGTGAGCTAACAGTGTTATCTATTCTAACTTTCTGATGTGATTTTATTTATGTTTCTGCAATATTGTTTTTGATTTTATATCTGCATTGTATGCTTTTATTTCCTATGTCATGTAAATAGTAATCCTAACCTAAATAGGGGGAGATTGTTGGAACACCCTATTACTGATTTGGGCAAGGATCACTATGTCCTTAGGAAAATTGTTTTGACCTCCTTGTATAGTTTTTAAGGTCAATTAGATTGAGTCTAAGGATTAGAATTTAGGCTTGAAAGCTGCCCCCAAGACCCTCAGATCAGATATTCAAATTCAGGAGACTAAGTCATTTTTGTCGAGCTCAGGTTTGAATCGTCGAACTCAGTTCGACTATCTCTGAGCTCAGTTCAACGAGTCGTCGAACGCCGTTCGACGATCTTTGATCTCAGATCGACGTTTCTGTCTCTAGCTGTTTTCCCAGTCTCTAAGCTCAGGTCGATGATAGTTGAGCTCAGATCGACGATTTCTATTTCCAGTCTAGTTCCAGTCTCTGAGCTCAGGTCGACGATAGTTGAGCTCAAGTCGACGATTTTCTGGAGAGATCGACGATTCTCAAGATTCAAATTCAGACAGTTATGGAATTCTATCTTATTTATTCCCAACATTTATTTCAAGGATCCTGTAGCCGTTTCAATTAATCTGGAGCAAGTTTCAAGGGAGATTTAAAGGAATATTTTCTAGGACTTTCCACCAGAGACAAAATTCATTTAAGGAAGTTATTAATGAGTGGCTAACGACTATCTTGGAGACAAAGAATCAATTCATTCTTTTCAGATCTAAGGAATAAAAGAGGATATTATTCTGCTACTCCTAACAGTTATACACAAAAAGAGGACAGTCACAGACAGACATACAGACAGAATTCATTCAGAACACACACCACTGAAGGAGATCAACATAACGAAAAGAAGATTTTCTAGATCTCTTTTGACTCAAGTGTTCAGAGGCTTCATCCATCAAGACTCCAGACACTACACATTTCAGCAACTGCTGGAATCATCCTTTGCTGGATATCTCATCTACTGAAGGCCTATCACCCTAGTGCAAAGCTTCTTTTCCTGAACAACTTCCAGATCTCAGGGGGAGATTTGACAACATCATCCACTAGTCTTCTCTCTGATTGTTGATAGAGAAGAACATCTCACCTCTTTCTTTTACTGTTGTAAAAGGGTTTCTCAAAACTCCCTTCAAAGGTTTTGTGCTGGTTTCTGATACCTTCTCAAAACTCAATGGTGGCAAGATACCTGATCAAAAAATCTAGTTTGGTTTTTGAGCACCTTATCAAAATCTCATTGGTGCTCAGGACACCTGATCAACTCATCCTACAGTGGATTCCTACCTAGGGTGGTTGAAGAGTGGATGTACCCAGATTGATTGGGGAACCACTATAGCTCCTTGTGTCTTCTGGTTGCTATATTTTGTTTGATGTGTGCTATCTTTTTATTTATTTCTTTCACAATTTTTATTTACTGCAAGCACCTTACACATATATTTAAATTAAGTCTTCCACTATAAAATAATTTTTAACTTGAAAATTATTTTAATATACTCTATTCACCCCCCCCCCCTCTAGAGTTAAGGTAGATCTTATCCCCACTTTCAAAGGGTTTCTGATTCTTCTGTTGCTTTGAAAGCAATGTTGTGCTCCTTTCTTGAAGTGGTTGAGGCCTTCAGTTCAGCAGCCTCTCTGGTCTTGATTAACTGCTCGTAGGATTTTAGCTTTCCAAGGAGAGATTCAGTAGATAGCTCATCCAAATTTCTGGCTTCCTTGATTGGCCAGATCCTGGAATCCCAAGTGCTGGGGAAGAACATTAGGATCTTGTCATTAATCTCAGTTAAGGAGATATCTTTATCCAGGGTCTTTAGTTCATTGATGATAACATTAAGCCTGTTATACATCTCAGCCACTGTTTCAGATTCCTCCTTCTTGAAGTTCTCATATTGAGATATTAGGAGGGATCTTCTGTCCTTTCTCTCATCTACTGAGCCTGCCACCATCTGGTTTAGAGAGTCCCAGATTTCTTTGGCAGAAGTGCATTCAGCCACCTTTTAAAATATGTCATCTGACATAGTTTGGGCCAGTATATTCATAGCTTTTGCATCAACTATTTTGGCTTTCTTCTGAGCATCAGTCCACTCAGGTGGTGGAACTGCATGAGTGCTTGAAGTTGAAGTTGATGTTGCAGCTGTAGGTTGAGGGGGTCCTGTCAAAATTGAATTGAAAATATCTTCATCAATAGAATTCATGTAAAGCTTGATTCTTGCCATCCAGAGTGCAAATTTGTTCAAGTTGCAAACTGAAGGTCTGGTGCTAGCATAATATTTATTATGTGCCATTGTTGTAACAACAGAAAAACTAAAGAAGAGAAAAACAATCTAACAAGGATCTTGGTTCAGATGTAAATCTATGAAACCAAAGAAAACCAAGGCTCTGATACCAATTGAAGGATGGTATGAAAGATACCACCTGAGGGGTTAGATCTATTTAACTCTAGGGGGGAATAAAGTATTTTAAAATCTTATTAGATTTTTATTGCGGAATTACAATAGTAATACTTATATGTGTAATCAGTTAGTGCAGAAATAAAACTAAACTATTCAGCAAGCAGCACACAAAAAAGATAAGAGAGCAACACAGACGACACAAAAATTTTATAGTGGTTCCCCTAAACTTGGATACATCCACTCTTCTACCACCCTGGTAGGAATCCACTCAGGTTTTTGATCAGGTGCCCTGCTACCAATCAGGTTTTTGCTCAGGTGCCTGTCACCATAAGATCTGATTCAGGTAGATCAGGAAACCCTTCAGGCTTTTGATTAGGTGCCCAAAAACAAAATCAAGTCTTTTGATTAAGAGACTTGTAACCAAGTGATTTACTTTTGAAGGGAGTTAGAACCCTGTGTACAGTGGGGTGAAAGAAATAAAAACTATATGTTGTCTTCTCTTTTCTCAAAAATAACTGAGAAGACTTGTGGATCCTTGATGGTGTCAAAGCTTCCCCTGAGATAAAGTTCTGCTCAGGAAAATTGAGAGCTTTGCAGGGTGGATAGGTCTTCTTGAAAAAGTTCTCCAAAAAGCTGTAGTCAGATGAAGTTGATTGTCTCTTGAAAGCTTGCTGGAAGAAGAACACTTGATGAAGACAGTGCAGAACTCTTTTTCTTGAATGATTTCTTGTGTCCTGCATTTTTCTTAAACAACTTGACTATATCCTCTGCAGCAAATAGGGCTTTGAATTTAATTCGATTGCCTTGATTGACTGCTGAATTTTTTGGAACTTGGACAACTACTAGAAGAGAAATCAAGTAATTCCTTTACTGTCCCAAGAATTAGCTGTATAATGACTCTGTGAAAACAAGTAATCAATGCTGACATATGAACGGCTTGTGCGAACAAGAAAAAACAGACCAAAACTTTGGAGTAATGTAAACTTTATTATCCAAAAAGGTATCAATTATAATGGTATAGCCTCCTTTTTATAGAATGGAGGAGATGAGAGAGATTACAAATAAGCAATGTAGGACTAAAATTTATAAGTATATGCGACTTTATAAAAAGGCAAACCAGACATGTCGTGTGGTTAGACAAGCCGGCTAACCGCCCGACAACCAATAGGAGGAGAGAGCAAGCGCCACATAGAGCAAGCCGCCATAGGACACCGCTAGACTGCCCGGTCTCCAAGTCATCTGAGACAAACCGCCAGACCGCTAGGATACCAAACAATAACAGCCCGACAGACAGACCAGCTAGGATAAACCGCCAGACCGCCCGGTCTCCGAAAAAAAACAGACTGCTCGGCCTCCATACTGCAACACTCCCCCTCAAGCTGGAGCATAGATATCAATCATGCCCAGCTTGTCGCAAATGTGGAAAAAGGAAGCGGAAATCGGCTTGGTGAAGATGTCCACCAACTCATTGTCTGAAGTGACGAACGAAGTACAAATCTGTTTCTTCAAAATCTCCTCCCGAATAAAATGACAGTCGACTTCTATGTGCTTAGTTCTCTCACGAGAGACCAAATTTTTGGAGATGTATATCGCGACCTTATTGTCATAGAATATAGGAAGAGGATAGCTGTAGACCTCTCCTAAATCAAGCATAAGAGCCCGTAACCATTTCAACTCACACGTGGTCGATGCCATACTGTAATATTCCACCTCTGCACTAGACCTGGAGATCACAAACTGTTTCTTACTCTTCCAACTCATAAGATTGCCTCCAACAAACGTGCAGAAACCTGATGTTGACTTTCGGTCCCCTTTGTCATCATCATAGCTCGAATCAGAGTATGCTTCAACCCTTAGGTGACCGTTATTCTGAAAAAGGAGTCCTTTCCCTGGTGTTGCTTTAATATACTCCAAAGTCCTTAGGGCGGATTGGAGATGACACTCACTAGGAGCTTGCATGAACTGGCTCACGTTGACAACATCATAAGAGATGTCGGGTCTGGTTACCGTGAGATAAATGAGTTTGCCCACCAGACGCCAGTACCTCGTAAGATCGGATAGAAGTGGCGAGTCATCTTTCTAAGTTTTGTCTTCTCCAGCATCCATGGGAGAACGGGCAGGTTTAGCACCAGTCAATCCTGCCTCCTTTAGAAGATCAAGAGCATACTTCCTTTGGGAAAGGACCATGGAGTTGGGCTTCCTAGAGATTTCAATCCCCAAAAAGTATTTCGGGGAGCCCATATCCTTTGTGACCAGGTGCTGACGGAGGTGTTTCTTTGTCAACGTTACCCCATCCTGATCATCGCCAGTAAGAAGAATGTCATCGACATAAACCGCAAGAACTACCAGACCAGAGGTGGTTTTTCGAACAAACAAGGAGTGATCGGCTGAGCTTCTTGTAAAACCAATGGCCGCAATAATGCCGCTAAACTTTTCAAACCAGACACGAGGACTCTGCTTGAGGCCATAGATATCCTTCTATAGCCGGCATACTCGTGTATCCCCCTGAGCAACATACCTAGGAGGTTGCTCCATGTAAACATCTTCCTGCAAATCACCATAGAGGAAAGCATTCTTAACATCCAGCTGCGAAATGGGCCAATCCCTGTTGACAGTGACAGTGAGAATAACCCGAATGGTGCTGAGACCAGCAACGGGAGAGAAGGTGTTGAAGTAATCAACACCATAGGTCTGAGTGAATCCTTTAGCCACCAGACGGGCCTTGTAGCGATCCACACTACCATCAGGATGGAATTTGATAACAAAGACCCAGCGACAGCCAACGACATCCGTGCCCAAAGGTGGGGGAACCTGGGTCCAGGTGCCCCATTTAGTAAGGGTAGCAATTTCCTCATCCATTGCAGCCTTCCAATAAGGAGTAGTGACAGCCTCCTAGTAGTTGCGGGGAGTGGCAATCGCTGAGATAGCCAATGCAAACGCCCTACGAGAAGGAGTGAGATGATCATATGAAACAACAATAGCCGGCGGGTGCTGGGTACATGTCCGCACCCCTTTGCAAAGAGCAATGGGAAGATCCAGGTCGGCATGTTCCTCAGTAACCTGAGCATCCGTGGCGGAGAAAGCTAGCCCGGGAGAGGAGAGACATGACCGTGGAGAAGAGGGAGATGGCGGTGGTGATGAGGAAGAGAGGGAAGGAGGATACGGTGGAGGTGAAGGTTGGAAAATCTCAACGAGAGTAGATTGGGTGGAGGGGACGGTGGTAGGAGGTGGAGGTGGGTCGGAGGAGAAATAGGATACATTCTTGAAAAAGGTCACATCTGCGGAGATATATTATTTCCGAAGAACAATATCAAAATAACAGTAGCCTTTTTGTGTAGTTGAGTAACCCAAAAAGATACATTTGGTGGCACGTGAGTCAAGTTTGTCATGTATTGCGGAAGTATTGTGCACAAAGGCCGTGCACCCAAAGATACGTAGAGAGAGGAAACGCATCCTTGCTAGGATAGAGAAGAGAGAAGGGAGTTTATCTGTAGAGAACTGTGGGCGGAATGTGATTAATGAGGTAATAGGAGAGGAGGACAGCTTAGCCCTAATAGGAGCGAGGAACGTGCATCTGTGTCATCGGAGTGCGGGCGACATCAAGAAGGTGACGGTTCTTGCATTCCGCCATCCCATTTTGTTGCGAGGTATAGACACAGGTAGTTTGATGAAGAATACCATTTTGCACACAAAAAGAAGTGAAAGCATGGCTAAGATATTCCTTAGCATTGTCAGAACAAAAAATTTTAATATACATATCAAAATGAGTTTTAACCATATGATAAAAAGATGTCCATACAGAAAAAAGTTCCGGGCAATCTTTTAAAAGATACACCCATGTACATCTAGAGAAATCATCAATAAACGTTACACAATATGAACTACCCCGACCAATGATGAGGGTATACCCTCATCGTTGGTGAAGCGCTCTCGGGGGCACTAGGAAGTATGATGGGATTACGCCCAAAGCTCCCTTTTCTCATCGTTGGTGAAGCGCTCTCGGGGGCACTAGGAAGTATTGATACGCCCAAACCCATTTTCTTGATTTCTTAAATCTGAATCTGCCTTTGGGATCTAACTCTGAATGTTAAGTCCTTCTTTGAGTAACCTCCCTCTGATACCACTTGAAAGAATTAGTGTCTAACCACCTAGAGGGGGGGTGAATAGGTGTACTTTTTCTTTTGATTATGAGGCAGATACTCTGTTCAGTTACTTAATCAGAAATTGCAAATTTAACTATAACACAGCACAGCAATCACATAAATTATTCAACACAGAGTGCACAAAGATTTTTATAGTGGTTCCCCAAGGTCTGGGTACATCAACTTTCCCCCTTCGCCTATCTAGCAGTGTACTAGATTCGGCCTAACTTCTGCACTTCTCCTCAGATCCTCAGTTCTTACAGTATCTCAGAACCCAAACCAGGTTCCTACAACTCAGAGTGTCCCCACTCCTACAACTCAGGAAAACAGCCCTACCTCAGCCTTCACCAAGGCCTACACTCAGAGAACACAGTCTCCTACAACTCAGGCAAAAAGCCCCACCTCAGTCTTCAACAAAACCTACATTTATAGATCTAAATCTCTTACACTCAGCCTTTATAAAATAGGCTTATAACTCAGATCTATAATAGATCTTACAGAAATGTTATTAAACAAAGTTTATGACCTCTACCCTGAAAGAGAGAGAGGAGATAGATGGCTTCTTGATGAGTTCTTGAAAAAACTTGGCAGAGATCAACCTCCCTTAGCTTTCTTCAAACCTTCTTGAATCTGAACTCAATAGGGTTGAATCTTCTGTGAAGTTGATCTTCAATCAGCTTCTAACTTGAGATCTAGATCTCAATCTGAATCTTCCTTGGCAGTCTGGTTCAGCAACTGCTCTTCTTAGAAGGAGCTCTCTCTCTCTCCAACTACTTAGATCTTCTGTCGAAGGTCTTCTTCTTTTTGTGTTGATTTGAATCTGTTTTCTTCAATTGATTGATCTTCTAAAATCATCTCTTTCTGTTGAAGGAGAAATTCTTTATATAGTCTTCCTCCATGGTAACCGGCTGATCCGATTTCTAACGAACTTCTGACAGCTCTGACAGTTGTAGTAGACCGGTTGAAATGGCAGCTGTCAAGTCATTCAGTCACTTCTTGAAAATACTGTCTCTGTCTGAAAGTGTCGAGACTGATCTTCATTATGTGTCGACACAAATAGACTAAGTGTCGACACAAGTGAACTAAGTGTCGACACATGCCTTGGTGGTGTCGAAACAACTCCTTTGTTGTTGATAATACTTCTCGACATAGCCTTCTGTTGAATGTGTCGACACTGATTCTGTGTGTCGACACAAATACTTCTTTAATTCTTAGTTGAATTCTGCTGTGTGTCGACACATCTCCTTTGTGTCGACACAAATACTTCTTCTTTACTTTAACTGTGTTGAACCTTGTTGTGTGGCGACACAAGTCCTGTGTGTCGACACAGTTGATGTCGACAATGCCTTCAGTGTGTTGACTCAGCCTCCTGGTGTCGACATATTTGATGTCGATTAAGCTTCTCTGGGTGTCGACACTGCCTCTAAGTGTCGACATGATTTATGTCGACTATTCTCCATAGTGTGTCGACACTGCCTGTATGTGTCGACACATTTCTTCTAGTGTCGACTCTGTCTTTCCTGATGTCGACACAATTTACTCCAAGTGTTGACATAGCTTTTCTCTAGTGTCGACACAAGTCTTCAAAAGTGTCGACACTGCTTCTCTAGGTGTCGACACATGGACTTAGAAATTTTCTGTATTTCCTGCAATTGCTTAACCTGCACATATAAACTCAAAACACATCAAATACACCTTGCTGTATATCATTGAGTAGGGTGAGGCTTCTTCAAATCTGGTACTCATTTTTCAATGTACCCAACAGCAATGATGATGCAATGACATGTAAGTATGCCAAGATGCTAATCATGCAAGTGCAACACACACACTCAACTCTGTGCACACAGACCTTTAGCTCCCTGTTTCTGGAGCCTAACTGATGTCACCACCCCACTCCCTCCACTTGATGACGATCCGGTTGCCGGGGCGCTATAACATAAAGACCTTCGGAGCCATGACGATGCTAACGGAAGACGACGCTACAACCTCCACCCGCGGCATGCTACACCTACTTGAAGACCGTTTTAATTAATTTCTCATGCTCTAGTTAATTTTATTTTTATATGTGCGAATATAAAATTATTCCAAACTTGGTTAATAATTTTATATTCATTTTGAGACTTGTAATATTTATTTTCTGCATTTAGACAAACATTTTGGTGTGTATTTAGCCCTCCGGATGGATGAGATTTCATCTCCATCTTGGATGGTTAGATGTGTGTGTTCTAACTCCTATATATGGAGCCCCTCCGTTATGAGAATGAGATTAGAGAATCAAAAGCAAAACCCTACCCTCATTGTGAGAGTTTCAGCCAAGGAGAGACTCCAAGCCACCATCCATGGTGTGAAGCCACCGCCCCCCTTGCTTCCTCTTCCCAACTTCGGTGCGACGCCGGCGTGGCTTCCTTCGGTGCGAATCCAAGGAAGAAGGATTGCAGCCCATTCGGTGCGACGCCGGTGAAACCGTGGAGAGAGTGATTCTCCCACCATATCAAGTGTGTTCATGAAAACGGGTTTGGTAACTTCTCTTCCCTAATCTTTGTGATTTCTTGCTTAGTAATGTGTGGAGGATGAACAACCGCTGATTTTCCGTGATATTAAATACTCTCGCTTGCCATTTCCAAGATTGATTTCATCATTTTAAGCTTATATAATCTGGATCGGGTAGATCCCATTTGCTTGAGTGGATCTTGGCCTATAGCCAAGATTTTACTCTCAAAATGGAGTGGCAACCTTTATGTTGATTTGGGGAATCATTCGACTCTCATTTTGATCGTTATTTTAGATTCGATCTCTCCTCCTTGTGGTTTTAGTGCTGCGTTTAAGCTGATCCGTAACAAGACGATAGATGCTTGTGTAGGTGCGTTAGGATTATGGCGTGTTGGGCATGGTAGACTAACTTGTGTCTGTTACACTCTCCAAAAATCGGGCACTCGCTACGTCAATTTGGTATCAGATCCAGGTTGTCGCAACCTCTTAGTTGACGCATCCTCACTTGAGTTTTCTCCGCACGCGCAGTAAACAAAAGTTTTTTGTGGTCTGCCAATAATGCTCTAGAAAGTTTATTTTTCATCGAAAAATTACAAAAACTAATTTTAACGCTCTACGATTTAATCACATCGAGAAACTACAAAAATAGTTTGCCTTCCAAATAGGTACAGCCCTAGGAAAATTCATTTTCCCAAAATATTTTATAAACCTGTATGCGCACTAGGCTAGGAACGGAGTACACTGCACCATCGTCGTCTAGGATGGCTACAAATGAACATAGGGATCCCAATGCTGTGGCCATAGAGGGATTGCGTAACGATATGACCAAGCTTAGGGACATGTTAGCACAAATCATTGTAAATCAAGGAGGTCCACATCGACCAAACCAAGGGCCGCCACCACCACCTGATAATGTTGGGCAGCCCAACTAGCACCAACTGGCCCTTGATTCAGATTCTGAGGGAGAGTCCCCACGAGTGCCACCTCGAGACCACCGCCCCGAGCGTGACTTTAATCCTACTAGAGCCATTAAGATCGACGCCCCCACTTATGATGGATTGGGTGATCCCCAGATCTTCCTTACTTGGGTAATGAATATTGAGTGCTACTTCGAGTGGCACACTCTTATGAACCAGCAGAAGGTCCAGGTTGCCAGGATGAAATTAACTAGTCGTGCCAAAACTTATTGGTTGAACGAGGAGCGTAGGCTAGGAACCGTACACGGGGTCCAAGTTGTTGGATGGGCCGTAATGAAGAACCTCTTGACCGATCAGTAAGTTCTCGCGTACCATCGCACACAGATGTTCGATGAGTTTGACACCCTGCGGCAAGGCTCAAATTCGGTAGCTGAGTATATGGGAGAGTTGAAGGACCGTATGGTGCGTTGTGATCTTAGGGAGAATCCCGGGGTCACCTTATCTAGATTTCGTAAGGGACTATCTTCTGATATCCAACGGAAGCTCCTACGCTAAGGACATACGGATTTGAACGCAACTTTCAATGCCGCCCTCGATATTGAAAAACATTTAGCCTCAAGGCTCACTCCCGCTATTCCAATGCAAAGGGAAAGTCCACAGCATCCGCGTCCATATATCAGGACAAAGGAAAGTTTCGGTCCAATGAGTCCAAATCGATAGTTATCACGGCTAGGAATGCTAAGAATCCCGCCAGTGAGCGTGTCCCTATAGGAAAGGTTAGTAAGTCCAACACTACGTGTTATGCTTGTAGTGTCCAGGGCCACTATGCCTTTGAATGCCAAACTAAGACCAAGGCCATAGCCCTTTTAGATTCGGCTACCGACCCCACTAATCTACTTTATGAGGTCGCTGAAGAGAGTGATCCGGATGGAGTCCCTAGTGATTTGGATGACGACTCCCCCCTTATGGTGATGCGTTGTATCCTGACCACTCCGCATCCGCTAGATGACTGGAAGAGAACGAGTATTTTTTCCTTGATTTTTAAAAGTGGCGAGAAGTTGTGCAAGTTCATCATCGATAGTGGTATTTGTGTGAACGTCATTTCCAAAAATGTTGTTACATATATGGCCATGACCACACAACCCCACCCAACTCCATATTAGGTAGCTTGGATCAACAAGGTTACCGTTCCAGTCACCAAGCGTTGCCTAGTGCCCCTCTCCTTCAAATCCTACATAGATGAGGTGTGGTGTGACGTCCTACCTATGGATGCTTGTCACGTGTTATTAGAACGCCCTTGGCTTTACGACCGCGATGTGACACACTATGGGAGAGCCAACACGTACAAATTTAAATTTAACGGCAAGGTCGTTACGTTGAGGCCGACCATTCCAAAGGAGCCTGTCGGGCCGAGTAAGGACACCACTGTTTCGGTTGAGAGGAAGGCGCTGAGTCTTGTGGGTAGGAATGATTTTATGAAGAATCTATTTCTCGATGGGATAATGTATGCTCTCGTACTTATGAGCATGACGACTGATACGGGAGTGATGGGTGATTTACCTAGAGGGCTACGGGTATTGTTAGTAGAATATAAGGACGTTTACCTAGATGAGCTACCCTCATAATTACCACCGCTTTGGGATATACAGCATGCGATAGATCTTATCCCTGGTTCGTCCCTACCCAACCAGCCCCATTATAGACTCCATCCCGCTGCCCATGAGGATGTACAGACCCAGATTGAGGACTTGGTAAGGAAGGGGTTCATTCGGCCTAGTCTGAGTCCATGTGCCGTCCCAGCCCTGCTTGCCCCCAAGAAGGACGGAACATGGCGGATGTGCATTGATAACCGTGCTATCAACAAGATTACCATCAAGTACAGGTTTCCTATCCTGCAATTAGATGATCTCTTAGATTTCTTATCTGGCGCCACCATCTTTTCGAAGTTAGATTTACGAAGTGGGTATCACCAGATTAGGATCCGTGAGGGAGATGAGTGGAAGACGACGTTTAAATCTAAGGATGGATTATATGAGTGGCTTGTGATGCCTTTCGGGTTATCCAATGCCCCCAGCACCTTCTCCCGTATGATGACACACATCTTTGAGGCATACATGGTCAAGTTTGTGGTAATTTATTTCGACGATATCCTAGTCTATAGCACCACCGTTGCCGAACACATCTCCCATATACGGGTGATTCTTTCCACCGTGCGGAAGGAAACATTATTTCTGAACTTTAAGAAGAGCACGTTCCATGTTCCTGAGGTAGAGTTCTTAGGATATATAGTTGGAACAGAGGGTATACGAGTTGACCCTGGAAAGGTTCAAGTGATACGGGACTGGCCCGAACCCACTAGCCTACAGGAGGTGCGTAGTTTTCATGGATTAGCTACGTTCTATCGCCATTTCATACGAGACTTTAGTAGCATTATGGCTCCTATTAGTGATTGCATGAAAAAGGGTGAGTTTACGTGGACAAAGACTGCCACCTTTTCCTTCCAACATATTAAGAAGCTTATGACCGAGGCACCGGTGTTACGTCTACCCGACTTCACCAAGGTCTTTGAGTTTACTTTCAATGCATCTGGGGTGGGAATAGGAGGTGTCTTAAGTCAGGAAGGTCACCCGATCAGTTACTTTAGTGAGAAGTTAGTGGGTGCCAAGTTGAATTATTCAAACTACGATAGAGAATTTTATGCCATTGTGCGTTGTTTGCATCTTTGGAGGCACTATCTTCTCTCCAAAGAGTTTGTGATCCTCTCCGACCATGAAGCTTTGCGCTTCATAAATGGTCAACACAGAATCAGTTCGCGTCACGCTAAGTGGGTAGCCTTCTTGCAAGGATACATGTTTACTGTCAAGCACCTTAAGGGGTTCGACAATCGCATTGCCGATGCTCTTAGCTGCCTTACCCTATTGCTCTCCACCACGCAAGTCCACGTTATAGGGTTCGAATGCATTAAAGACGAGTACGCCACTTGCCCGGATTTTCAAGAGTTGTATTTATCCGCCCAGGACAGCTCTCCCACGACTATTTCGGCCATACTATTCGGGACAGTTATCTCTTTAGGCACGAAAAGTTGTGTATTCCGCATTCCTCGTTACGACATCACATTATTTGGGAATTACATAGCGACGGTTTGAGTGGGCACTTTGGGCGGGATAAAACCATTGCCCTCCTTGAGGAGAAGTTTTATTGGCCTAAACTTAAGGCAATGGTTGGAGGGGTAGTGAGTAGTTGTTGTACATGTCAAGTCTCTAAGGGCACTAAATCTAATGTTGGGTTATACACCCCACTACCCATCCCTTTCGTACCTTGGGAAGACGTTAGCATGCATTTCATTTTAGGCCTTCCCATCACCTTCCGACGTCACGATTCTATTCTTGTAATTGTGGATAGGTTTTCTAAAATGGCGTATTTCCTTCCGTGTAGTAGGACTAATGACGCATCTCACATTACAAAATATATTTTACTCACGTTGTTAGCCACCGTGGAGTACCAAAGACAATAGTCTCGGATAGAGATGTCAAGTTTACAAGTTATTTTTGGAAAACATTATGGATTTTAATGGGTACCAAACTATTTTTTTTCGCCGCCTATCTTCCCCAAACCGATGGGCAGACGGAAGTGGTTAATCGGAGTTTGGGAAATCTTTTAAGATGTCTTGTAAGCGACCACAAAGGTACTTGGGATTTACTTCTTCCCCATGCCAAATTATCCTACAATAATTCCAAAAATAGGTCCACGGGTATGTCCCCAAACGAGATTGTTCGCGGGTATAAGGCCCTGGTGCCACTTGACTTGGCTCCATTGCCCCCAGCATATAAAGTAAGTTAGTTTGCACACTCCTTCGCCCAACACATTTAGGACCTACATGCACAGATACATGCTACCTTAGCTTCTCAATATGAGTCTTATCAAGCGCACGCTAATCTACATCGGAGAGTGTCACACTTTAAGATTGGCGATCTGGTCTTAGTCCGGTTAGTTCGCGAACGACTGCCATCTGGCACCGATAAAAATTTAGCACTTAAGCGCGTCGGCCCCTTTCGGATAATAAAGAAGTTAGGAGACAATGCTTTCATTTTGGATTTGCCCGCTGATTGGGTTATCTCCCCCATTTTTAATGTCTCGGATTTGACGTTGTTTGTTTCACCTTCGCCTGAGTTAAATTCTTTATCGTCTTCTCCTTCCACTACACATTCTCATGGGTTGGGGAGTGGTAGTTCAAATGATCTCTCTCTTACAGTCCCCAGAGGTATCCCCTCAGATGGTGAGTTGCATTCTTTTATTCCTACTGCTAACATGTTTTCCAGGTATCCCAATACATTCCTTACTCCAGATAGTATCCTAGCGACTGAGCCACTTGTTACTCCTGACGGTGCTACCTACCGCTTCCTCGTCCATTGGCGTGACCGCCCCCCTTCGGATGACTCTTGGGTCCTCGAGACGGAGCTTCGACATTTGGATGCCGCTCTTCTCCATAGCTATCTCTTGGACCACGCATCAGAGATACATGATTTTGAGCAGGGGAGGATTGATGCCGCCACCCCACTCCCTCCACTTGATGACGATCTGGTTGCCTAGGCGCTACAACATAAAGACCTTCGGAGCCATGACGGCGCTAACGGAAGACGACGCTACAACCTCTGCCCACGGCGTGCTACAACTACTTGAAGACCATTATAATTAATTTCTCATGCTCTAGTTAATTTTTTTTTTATATGTGCAAATATAAAATTATTCCAAGCTTGGTTAATAATTTTATATTCATTTTGAGATTTGTAATATTTATTTCCTGCATTTAGACAAACATTTTGGTGTGTACTTAGCCCTCCGGATGGATGAGATTTCATCTCCATCGTGGATGGTTAGATGTGTGTGTTGTAACTCCTATATATTGAGCCCCTCCTTTATGAGAATGAGATTAGAGAATCAAAAGCAAAACCCTACCCTCATTGTGAGAGTTTCGGCCAAGGATAGACTCCAAACCGCCGGCCATGGTGTAAAGCCACCGCCCCCCCCCCCCCCCTTGCTTCCTCTTCTCAACTTCAGTGCGACGCCGGCGTAGCTTCCTTCTGTGCGACTCCAAGGAAGGAGGATTGCAGCCCATTCGGTGCGACGCCGGTGGAACCCTGGAGAGAGTGATTCTCCCACCATATCAAGTGTGTTCATGAAAATGGGTTGGGTAACTTCTCTTCCCTAATCTTTGTGATTTCTTGCTTAGTAATGTGTGGAGGTTGAACGACAGCTGATTTTTCGTAATATTAAATACTCTCGCTTGCCATTTCCGAGATTGATTGAATCATTTTAAGCTTCTATAATCCAGATCGGGTAGATCCCATTTGCTTGAGTGGATCTTGGCCTATAGCCAAGATTTTACTCTCAAAAAGGAGAGGCAACCTTTATGTTGATTTGGGGAATCATTCGACTCTCATTTTGATCGTTATTTTAGAGTCGATCTCTCCTCCTTGTGGTTTTAGTGCTGCGTTTGAGCCGATCCGTAACGAGACGATAGATGCTTGTGTAGGTGCATTAGGATTATGGTGTGTTGGGTATGGTAGACTAACTTGTGTCTGTTATGCTCTCCGGAAATCAGACCGTCGCTACGTCACTAACCTCCTAGGATACCTCTATAGTGGCAAACAGAAGCGGTGGGTTGGGACTCGCCCACCTCTAAACTGGTATCGACACTACCAGTCAGACCTATCGTATGCCTCAATGTTAGTGCACTAAGCGGAGCTCCTGCATACTGTTGCCAGTTGCCACACCGGACTTTATTTGTCCAAGTGCTAAACCACACTTGCCGAGTCAACGTATTGGTGTCGGTGCGACGACTCTCCAATACCGAAGACCCACCACCTTATATCTTATGCACATGCAACATTAATGTATTTTCCACCGAGCCAAAGCTCTCTGGACAATCTCATCCATCACAAATATCTAACGAGCCAAAGCTCCCCGGACTAACCCGTCCATCACAAAATCAATGATGCCATCGGCTCGCCAGGCTAACCTGTCCATCACCAAAACCACTGAGCCTACCGTTCGTGAGACATAACCTGACTCCCACAACACCATGGAGTGTGAGTGTAAGTATAACCCTAGATTACTTCTAATTACTCTTGTAATCGATTTAGTCTTATGGTTTACGTTAACCTTGGACTTCCCAGGGCATTCCCCGTGGAGGGCTCTCGAGAGGACTAGGAACTACGATGGGTTGAAGCACAAAGCTCCCTTTCGAAAGGCAATTACGATTATTGGTTATTACCCAATTCCCGATCCCTTTTAACATTATTATGGATTTATCCCTAGTGTATTTTGACTCTCTCTCTCTCTCTCCACAGGAAAGACGATCTTTGGTCGATCCCGAGCACCTCTTACCACTAGTCAACTGAACCCTCTCCTCATCATGACTCCTAATGAAGCTCTCTTTTTCTTCTTCACTTTACCAAGATCAGTAAACTAATAACACATCTCCCTATGTCCATTCCACATATTATCACAAATTCCGCAGTTTTACTAAATACATACCAACCTAAGCTATATGATGTACATGATGGGAGGTACTCCAAATTTTCATCCAAATGCCCTAAGATAATTATTATGGGTCTATCATGACACGTTTAGCCTAAATCCAGAGACTTGTAATTTTCCTAATTAATTTAGCATCTATTAGATTTTTCCCAAAAGTTAGGCCATGGGTAATTTTGAACATGAAGTACTAGATTTCCTTAAGGAATGGCCACCCAAAAATTACGAACACTATATTATAGCAATATATCAGTATATACAAAACTTCACAGATTTATATACATATAATGACCTCTAAATAATTAATTAAAGGTAATTCAAATAATTAGAGTTAATGAACGGAGTACCATAAATCATAGTCCAAAAATTATATGAAAATTACCAGATACTTATAATGATCATAAAACACTGCTGACAAAGTTTCATGCAATTCCAATGTCTGGGAAGCCATGTATAAAAATACTTCAAATAATTTTATTGAAGTGCACTTTGTGAAGCAACATTCTTATAAACTCATCAAAATAACATGCAATAATTTTCTAGACTTTAATATGCCATAAAAGATTCTCTGGCCAAATAACACAATTTTCCAACAAGATATTATATTTATTATCTATTTTCCAATATAAGGTGCACTAGTTCACTTTACACATGAAGTACAAAAAGGGAAAACCCAAATGATCCAAATAATTTACTAGTGCCTCTAAATGATATTTAATTACCCTTGCCAGAGTTTAATAGAATTCTAAGTTAATCTAACCATGGTTACTTCAAAATCATCAAAAAGGGCAAGGTGGAGATTATACCTACAAGTATGAGCTACTGTTTTCTAAACATCCTATAATAAATCTCAGAGGTAAATATCTCTATAAAACTACTTCTACCAAAATTTCATAGGGATCCAAGGTCATAAGACTCATTATTTATTCCATAAGGGGTATATACCTAAACCTATCCCTAATTGGTTTAAGTTGTGTGGTTAAGTCTAAATGTCACCAAATTCCTTCCTAGGGCATTTCACCACCCTAAGATCACATGGACTAAACACCAAGTCCATACAAGGACATATCACCCCATGTCCTTCACAAATCCCCAAAGTTCAACCTTTTGGTTTGAACTAGGGTCCTGGGGTAAATCCACCCTAATCCACCCCAAACTCCATGTGAGGGTGGGTGTTTAATGTCATAACAAATCAGTGGCACAAGTTTCAACCTCTGTTGAGGTGATTTGGTCACTCCATACCACAAGGGGCATTTTACCCTAATTAACCCCCTTTTGTCCTAGGCTAGGTTTGCCAAATTCTGAAACAAATCATGTCCAAGTGGGATGAAATTTTATACAGAGTCCTATATTGACCCAAAGGACCACTCACCAAAATTTGGGATGGTTTGGAGGTAATTAGACCCTTTAAATAATTCATACATGAATTATTAAATTTCTACAAAACCTTTAGGAAATGTTTTCCAAAAATTCCCATTTTTGGATATCATCTAGGTATTTCTAAGACTGACCCCCAACCAAAATCTCAAGTCATTTGGATGGCTGGATAGGTGGGTGCACTCAAAGTAATCTTTAAACAAGCCTATGTATAGACCTAACCAACTAGAGTGCTGTGATCTGAACTTAACTAAAAATTGGTTCAAACCAATTTTAAATTAAACTAGACTCATAGGACTACAATTTTTATATTGGCCACTTTTTCTGAATAGGAACATAGGTAGTTTTAAAAATTAATTAAAATTAGCCCTATAACGGTGATAGAAAATGAAATAAGATGAATAAATAGCACGAATCTTAAAGCATGATCGTGTGACTCCTGGCTTTCTTCTTCCTCCAGCCAAAGGCTGTGATTAACTCGACCTGGAGCACTTCCAAGTCCATTTGTCGGCCACCCGGCCACCACCCTGGACAACCACCGCCATCATAACTAATTGATCTGTTGGTGATGAGGAGTTAGAAAACTCCATAGTTAAGCCTGCTCGGGCTGGAGTAGTACTAGGATGGGTGACCTCCTGGGAAGTCCCCATAATACGTGCTTGACTATCGAGTTTCGCTCATCAAAGGGAGGTTGTGGCCACCAACAACACGCCGGTGGGCTAGAGAGGGGTTGGAGTGCTTGGGCTACAGCCCGGACGACACCAGTTGGGTCCCGCTGGGTCTCCCTCGATGGGCGTGGTCCCGAGTGGAGCCGGGCCTAGGTCGTCACAAAAAAGTGCACTTTTTGTAACGGCCTCCCTACCCCACGGCTTGAAAGGAAGGCCGCCAGCACCCCCAGCACCATACTCGAAAGGGTTAAGCACAACCATGTCTGCAGACCATGCACCCCAACCCCTCTGCATCCACAGGAGGGTTATTGAGGCTGGGGATCGAACCCGAGACCTCCTTGATAAGGAGTTTTCAAACCGCTCCTCATCACTAATTGAGATGTTTGAAAATGCCTTATCAAGGAGGTCTCGGGTTCGATTCACGGCCTCAACAACCCGCCTGTGGATGGAGAGGGGTTGGGGTGATGGTTTGCAGACCTGGTTAGGCTTAACCCTTTCGAGCATGGTGCTGGGAGTACTGGCGGCCGTCCTTTCGAGTCGTGGGCTGGGGAGGCCGTTACATTTATTCTCCGAGTTATTTGTAGGAAGTTTCTCTTCCGAGTGTAGATCCTATTTTAGGGATCGAGTTGTAGTAACTTTGTTCCGAGTGGTAGGATTGTTTTCAATCCGTGAATAGTGGAGTAGCCGAGTCTAGTGCGTTGATAGATCAGTGAGGTGAAAAGTGGATGTACCCAAGGTTGGGGAACCACTATAATTCTTGATGTTGTATGTATATGCTTGCTTATTTTTTCGTGCATTGCTCGTTTAATTTTTATTTTGCAAAAGGACGCAGAACTCACCTATTCACCCCCCTCTAGGTGATTTAGGTAGACAACATAAACATTTTTCAGTTTTAGATTGTTTTGTTCCATTTCATGCACACATTGATGTGTCATCGGTACGTCTTAGCTGAAGCATGAACACTACACTCATGAGCATGACAAGAAGTATACAGGGCATATTATGTAGTATGGGATGCATAATATGTGTTTGTATATGGATCTTCATAGGGAGCAACATATGACTGTTATGTAGTATGAGATGCATAACAATCATCATATGAATGCACATTAGATTTTGCTTTTTCGTTACATATTATGTAGTATGAGATGCATAATATTTCATGTGTACGCCACTCATAACATGTACCAAGGAATTTATTAGATTGCATAGCACAACATGCATGACATAACATAGCATTAGCACATATGCCAAACTATGATTTACATGATGACATACGTATACACATGGATTTAAAACAAAAAAATAAGAATACATGCATTCATAATTTATGCACATTAGTCAATAAGATGATGGTATATCATCCAAAGTTAAGCATAGCATCATTTATAAGATCCTAGAGCAAGTTAGTAGCATGTGCAAGTATCTAAACATGTATAGTCTGAACTAAGTTGTGTAGTTCTAGCGATTAAGCTAGGTTTTGATTGGTTGTTTGGTATATTCTTAGGATGTAGCCTAAGCGAGTTGCAACTAGGTCGATACCCCAGTCTAAGGGAGAGTCGTCTGGTGTGCAGAGTGAGGCAGTGATTAAGGGACTGCGGTAGAGCAATGAGGACCTGTCTAGGAAAATGGTGCAGATGAAGTCACAGATCCAGGCACTGTTGGTTGTCATTGCAGGACAACAACCGAGAATGCAGGACCCTGCTGTGGGTCAAGCTGTTCATGTTCCCCCTGCTCCTTTGGTGCCTCTAATTTTACTGCCACCAAAGATGAACTTTATTTTACATTTTCAGCGACTAGGACCTCCTACCTATGATGGAAGTGTTGATTGTATGGCGTTGGATAATTGGATTATCATAATCGAGGAGATGTTTTTGTACTCAGGGATTTCTGCAAACTAGAGAGTGATGGTCGCTGCTTATCAGCTTAAGGTCCTTGCAAAGAGCCGGTGGTTGAGAGAGAAGGAGAACCTCACAGATGGATGCTCGTGGAAATCCTTTCAGGAGTTATTGTTGAAGAAGTTTCTGTCATCGGTCGAGCGAGATTGCTTGATGAATAACTTTCCTCATCTGAAGCAAAGACAACTCACTGTCAGTGAGTATGAGATTGAGTTCAGCAAGTTGAGCTGGTTTGCCCGGGATTTGGTATCATTTGATGCTAGAATAGTTAAGTGATTTATTGGTGGTCTTAGGAGCGACATCCAGCAGTTGGCCAACATATATGGATCTGAGAACTATGCCAAAGTAGTTGAAGTTGCTCTTAATGTTGAAGCTATTGATAATGTCAAGATTCGAGGCATGTGGATGAGAAAGGACAAGAGAAAGTTTGAGGATGGTAAGAACTCTCGGGAATCTGGTTCTGCTTCTAAGAAAATAAGCAAGGAGGTGTGATGTTTCTGTGGTTGGTCGGGCCATCTATTCGATAAATGTTTCAAGTGGTTTGGAGCTCAAAAGCGGGAGAAAGTGTATGTGATTCAGAGCGCTCCCAAAGGAGATTTAGTTTGTGCTTCGTGTAAAAGGAAGGGGCACGATGTTGCCCATTGTTGGAGTAGGGAAAGGGTTTGCTTCTAATGTGGACAGAAGGGACATTTTAAGTCAAAGTGCCCGCAGTCTCAGCCTACATTGCAGTAAGTTCCACTTCAGGCATTGCCACTGCCATAACTTTTGGATAAAGGAAAGGCCAAGTTAAATGTGGTGACTACGGAGGAAGCGCAGACTTCCTCCCATATGATCTCAGGTTAGATTATAAATGAAAGAGTTTAGTTGCCTGTCAAAATCACCTAGAGGGGGGTGAATAGGCGAGATGTGCGTCTTTTTGCGGAATAAAAAATTTAGATCTATGCACAGAACTATCTACCAATCAATCACAGACGAAGCGAGATTTATATTGGTTCCCCAATCTTGGGTACATCCACTTTCCCTCACTGATCTAGCAATATACTAGACTCGGCTACTCCACTATCTCGGATTGAAAACCAATCCTACGCCTCGGAACAAAGTTCCTACAAACTCGATCCACAAAATGGATCTACACTCGGAAGGTGAAACTCTCTATAATCTCGGAGACAAAGGCCTCTATACTCAGAGAGAATTCTCCCACAAGAATGAAATAAAATGTGTATAGAAATATAAACAATGAATCTTTATCAGATCTGCAAACTATCGGCCTGGATCTTCCTCTTCGATACTTTGCTGCTTTATCAGAGAGGTGAAGAAAATCTTGACAAAATCAGATCTGGATCTTCTTGGCTTCACACGATCGAATAGAAGATGAAGAGTTGTGCGGTAATCTCGATCTGTAAAACCTTCTTAATCTGAATCCTCTGAAATCTAAAACCCTAGCCGGATGAGAATCGACGGCGGCGGCTTTCGCTTCTTGGAGAGAGAGAGAGAGAGGAACAGAGAACTTAGAAATTAATCGGCTGCAAAAGCTTCTGATTAATCTTCTTCGGGTTTGTCAGTTTGACAAGACCTTACATAGGATTCTCAATAACAGTAATAATTAATTCATAATGAGGTACATGTGGACCAAACATGTCAAGGCTCATTAAGGAATCTGTTAATCTGGACTTAACGAAATCTTACAGAAAAACTGAAGTAACATACTTGAGTGAATAAGTGACTACTCGAGTACTTTACAGAACTACTCGAGAGAGATGAAGATAACTACTCGAGTAAGCTGAAGAAAACTACTCGAGTATATTCTTGAAGAAAATTGAAGAAGTAGGTCATCTACTCGAGTACCAAAATGACTTACTCGAGTACTAAAGTAGTTACACATGAAGTGGAGTTAGACTACTCGAGTACAAGTAATACTACTCGAGTAAATGGGAGTAAACTACTCGAGAGGTAGCTAAACTACTCGAGTCAGGAACTTAGAATATTTTTTGGAATAAAATTATGGGTTACCCGAGTGAAAGCTCTGGACTACTCGAGAGGATAAGAACTACTCGAGTATATGGGGATAGCTACTCGAGTAATTGACTAAAAGAAATTTTGAGGGAAGAAATTCTGGTTACTCGAGTATAAACTCTGGACTACTCGAGTAGTAGATGAACTACTCGAGTACATGACTTAACTACTCGGGTAAATCGAAATTACACGAGGTGCAGACTTCTATAACTCGAGATAGAATGTATAAGCTACTCAAGTACTATAGAGTACTACTCGAGTAATTTACTTGGAACATATCTGGAGAAGAAAATCTGTTAACTCGAGATTAAGAGGGAATCTACTCGAGTAGTTGTCTTAACTACTTGAGAGCCATAAATTGACTACTCGAGATCTATCATCCTTACTCAAGTAAGAATAATTTTACTCGAGTATAAACTAAGTTATTCCCTTGAGTAGGTATAGAACTACTCGAGTAAAACACTTAGTAAATTCTCTTTGACAGAAGTCTCTTCTTCTTTGGTGAGACCAACATCAAATCTTTTCCAATTAGTCTTAGTGCTTGAATATGAAGTGTATCACAATAGAGAGGCTACACATGAGTCAACACCTTGGATCACACATTGAGGGATTACATTGTATGGTCCGGTGTTTGGTGACCCATTGTGGACTGACATTGGTCTACACTTGCCATTAGAATCCTGCAAACACATAACTCAAACAAAGCATCAAATATAACTTAATTCATCTTAGTTCAAGGATGACTTCATCAAATCTGGGTTAATGTGGATATAATACCCAAAAATCTCCCCCTATTTGTAGAAGTCAGAACCCTTTACACTAAGGTGAATTATGGACATAAAAAGTGCTAAATAGATAAATCAGTGTAAGCAAGCATACGACTAGAAACAAGATTATATGATCAAAAACTTAGAAATATATAAATGTGATTTCCAAAGTATCATTTCTACAACAATCATTTCCACAATCTCATATGCCCTTGTGGCTTAGACTTGATGGTGCTGCCTATCGTGCTTCTCTTGTTGTCTCCTCTGATAGTTGTATAGCTTGGGGTAGTACTTTGGAGGTCATGGAGGAGCAGCAGGGTTATTTCTCCTAAATTATCTGTCATACGGTCTCCTCTTGGTCATAGACTTCTCATATAATTCCCATTCCTGGGAGTTGTAATCAATATTCCTGCTTTCATGGAAGTTCATAACAAGTTTGAGAGTATCCAAGATGAGGGACTTAGAGTTAGGAGACCAGATCTCTGCAAATTCTGGAGATTTCCTCTTATCATCATCAGAAACTGGAATTGACCTGCTGGCAGAGGGACATTCACCATAATTTCTTTTCTTTCTTGAAGTCTGTATCCCAAGAGGAGCTTGAAGAAAAATATCTGCAGGGTCATCCTCCCAAAGTTGTACATAAGAATCTAGAGGAGGGCCTTCTTGGACTTCAGGTCTGGCAGAGAACGTAGGTTGCAGAGGAGGAGCAGGAGCAGCAACACCTAGGGGGTTGAGATGATGAGGAATGATATTTGGATCAGCAGCAAACTCAGGAAGGATTTGATTGTACATCCATACAGTAGTGTCATAGGTATAGAATTTGACACTCTAAATTTGTGCTAAGACATCATCATGGATTTCTTTCATTTTGGCTTCCCAAAGTTCTTGCTTGAGGGCATCTGATTTTTCTAGATATTCTTTTACCAAACTCTCCCCCTTTCTGACTTCAACAGACAGCTTAGTGATGGCATCTTCTTTGAATATCCCAACTTCTTCACATATCTTCATCTTTGTAGCTTCATCTCTTTTATCCAATTCAATCTGTTTGTTCGCAAGAGTTACACCTTGCTCCATAACTTCACCAACACTAGTAATAGTGTGATCTAGAGCCTTTCCACCAATTTGGAATAGGTGTCTCAGCTGATCAGTGTTATGCTAAATTTCTGCAAATTCCCTGCTCATTTCAGTCTCTAGAGCAGTGAATTTATCAGCAACAACCTTTGTACAACCTTGGGCTCGCGAGAGGTGATCCAGCAAGCGACAAAGGGGAACTGGCGAGATGGGAGGGGGCCTACCTGCAAGAGGCGAGAGGTGCGGACCGCCCCCAGAAGTAGGCGGGACCTCTTAGTAGGCGAGACCTCCTAGGGGGCGAGATGGCCCACCAGGCGAGTAGCTAGCGAGATGGGCAAGGTGGTCGTCTCGCCCATCAGCCTCTTCCCCACTCGCCACATGTGAAAAGAGATGTTTTTACCTTTTTACCCACAAGGGGGATTTTACCGTTGTGCCCCAGGTAGTTTTGCATTTTTACCCCTGGAGGTCTGCGCATAGCTCTCCAGAACAGCGGAGTTCGGCTGTTGGCAGACCCCGGCCCGGGGTGTTTTGGTCTTTCCAGGATGATTTAAAAGTGATATTTGCAGAGCAGATTCAGAGGCCTATAAATAGACCGGTAGAGGTACCTGAGAGGGTTGTTGAACCTTTCCACTATCTTCCTCACAGGCACCTAGCTCAGCGCTGGCTAGGGAGGGGAAGACTCTCAGTTCTTCCGGGTAAGAGGCGGGACCTCCAAGCTGGGCCCCCTTGGTCTGTTTTCAGGTCACTGACTCTCATCAGGAGGGTAGCGCAGGGAGAGTACGTGTGGGCTGCATCCTGTTTCGAACTTTAGGAGGGATCAGAAAGATGGTTCCAACATTCTTGGTGCGGTGAGCGTGGAACGCAGCCCTCAGAGAAGAACCTTGAGCAACCACATGGCGAGAGATCATGGAGAAGGAGAAGGAGGGGAGTCGGATAACCAGGGGGGATTTGTAGGGAGAGCGGAGTTTATGGCTTCGATCAAGGGGATCATGGATCTACTGCAAGGGATCTCGCAGCAGGGAGACTGTTCAACTCCACTGCCTCCAGTGCCAGCTCTCGCAACTCAGGAAGAACTCGTATCGGCACGAGTAGGAGAGGATGCCCTAGGGAGAAGGCCGGGAAAGGAGGTGATGATGTAAGGGAGCAGGAGAGACATGGCGGGAAGGGAGCTGTTCCCAAGCCCGGCGAGTGCCATCTCGCCAGGGGAGGTCGTCGCGCGAGTAGGGGCGGGGAGACCGGCGGCGAGGGGGTCCCCTTTTTGCGAGTTGATCCTGTCCGCTCCCGTCCCGGAGGGCTTCCGAGAGCCCGAGATGAACTACTATGTAGGGAAGGATGATCCCCTCCATCACTTGCAGTGGTTCGAAGACGCTGTCTCGATCAGGCCCATGACGGACGCGTTTAAGTGCCGCCTTTTTGCAATCACCCTAAAGGACAAAGCTAGGGATTGGTTCCATCTACTAACATCTTCCAGGTTGCCCGAGGGGACGCCTCCGTCTCCTGGACCTCCACTACATAGTCCACCAGGAAATCGGCCACCGCCTGTGCCTTTATGGCGAGCCGAGGAACGAAGGCGAGATCGAATTCACTGAGCTCTATTGACCATTTTGCTAACCTCCTAGAATGCTCTACCCCCTCCAAGATGCGACGGAGGGGGTGATCCGTTACGACTTGTATGGAGTGAGCCTGAAAATACGGCCGGAGCTTTCGGGCCGAGATGATGAGAGCAAATGCTAACTTCTCAAGAATGGGGTACCCGAGCTCCGCTTTCTTTAGGACCCTGCTCACGTAATAGATCGGAAATTGTTTCCTCCCTTCTTCTCGCACAAGAACCGAGCTCACCGCCACAGTCCCTACCCCCAAATATAAAAACAAGACCTCTGCTTCCCTTGGTCCCTGGAGTAAGGGCGTCTGGGTAAGCTGTTGTTTTATGGCCTGGAAAGCCGTCTCACATTCCGAGGTCCACTCGAATCTCTTGCCTCCTCGCAGCGTTCGGAAGAAGGGCGAGCACCTCTCCCCGGCTCGAGAGAGGAACCTGCTTAGCTCGGCCAACTTGCCTGTGAGACGCTGGACTTCCTTAACATTCCTAGGGGACTCCAATTCTAGGATTGCTCTTACTTTTTTGGGGTTGGGCTCCACTCCAGATGGAGTGAGTAGGTGTCCCAGGAACCTTCCTCTGCTAGCACCAAAGACGCATTTCAGGGGGTTGAGTCTCATTTTATACTCCCTTAGGGTTTCAAAGGTCTCCTCCAGATCTAGGATATGAGCTCCGAGGTCCTTGCTTTTGATCATCAAGTCATCTACGTAAACCTCGAGGTTCCTTCCTCTATGCTCTCGGAAGATCCGATCCATCATCCTTTGATAGGTCGCGCCCGCATTTTTCAAACCGAAAGGCATCATATTAAAGCAGAAGCATCCATCCTCCGTGACGAAGGTGACGTCCTTAACGTCCGGGGGATGCATGAGTATTTGATGCTATCCGGAAAACGCATCCAAGAAACTCATAAAGGGGAAACCGACGGCCGAGTCAACCAGCACGTCGATTCGGGGCAGCGGGTAACAATCCTTGGGGCATGCTTTATTTAAAAGAGAAAAATCCACACACATTCTCCACTTACCCTCCCCTTTTTTGACCATTACAACATTACTAACCCACCCCGGATACTTACAGGCGGACACAAACCCCGCCTTAAGTAATTTGTCCACTTCCTCTCTAATAGGTCCGGCCATCTTGGAGGCGATGGCCCTCTTCTTCTACTGTATGGGGCGAGTGTTGGGGTCTAGATTGAGGCGGTAACAGGCGACGTCTGCATCGACCCCTGGCATGTCCGCGGCGCTCCATGCGAAGACGTCAATATTTTTCTGCACGCAGGTCCTGATCTTCTCACGGTCCTCTGGGCAGAGCTCGCCACTGATTTTTATTTTCTCCTCTCGGCCTTCCTTGGTGCGTATCTCTACCTCGAGGACCTCCAGGGCCGCTTTCAGCCTTGATGGCTCTTCCTCTCCTTCCTGCTCTGCCTGCACATCCTGCTCCTTGGCTTTGCCTTCTACGTTGGCCATCATCCTCTCCTCCCCCGGCTGCACTGTCTCCCACTTGCTTGCGTCCTCCTCTTCCTGTCGTGAGGCCCTTCTCTTTTCCGGCCGGGCCCCCTCCCCGGGAGACCCTCCCTCTTCTTCCATCTGCCTTTTCTCTCTTCTCCCTACCTCTTCTTTTGGCTCCTCTCCCTCTGCTGCCTCCGTCTCTTCGCCCTCCTTTCCAGCCGCTTCCAGCCTCTCCACCAGGCCTAAGTTCCTTACCATTTCTTCCTCCCCCTTCGCACTTTCCTTCTCTTTTTCTTCTACTACCGTCATCTCCCCGAACTCCTCTCCCGCCATTTCTGGTTCCCCCGCAATGTCTCCCACCATTACTACTCCTTCTCCTCCAACATCTTCCTCCTCTCTTCGCTCTTCCTCGCCTCCCAGTTCTTGTTGCAATTGCTCCATCCACTTTCCCAACTCCTTCGCGTCTCCCTGCCAGGAGATGGTGTTCACTGCCATCACGTAACACTCCCTAGCATCCTTTGGATCCCCCCACACCCTGATTTGGGTACCTCCTGAATTCAGCTTCAAGCACTGGTGAAACGAGGATGGGACGCATCTGAAAGCACTGATTAGGGGGCGCCCAAAGATAGCATTGTAGTTACTGGGGGCATTCACTATGACAAAGCGGCAATTCCGGGACAGCCCTCCCAGGGTCACCTGAAGTCCTACTCCGCCCTCGACTTCTTTTCTTTCCCCTGAGAACCCAAACAGTGGTCCATCCGCCGCCAGCACCCTCCGGGCCTCCACCCTCATTGCATTAAATGCCTTCTTGAAAATCACGTTTACTGAGCTCCCATTGTCCACTAGGATCCGCGATACCGTGAAGTTCTCGATGGCGGTCCGTATCACCAGCGCGTCACAAAAGGGGTCCTCATGGTCGGGCATGTCTTTCCTTGAAAAGGTAATCTTTTCATCTAGAGGGGGGATTGTGAAGTCGAGGCGACGCTTAGGCGATACATAGTGTGAAGGCTCGCCTTTCGAGCCGCTTCTATCCCCACCCCCCCCCCCCCATTGATCACTCCAATTCCCCCGCGATCCCCTTCATCTGCTCGATCCACACATCGATTCTCTTCTCCTGTAACTGTGACTTCCTCTATCCGCACCGGCCTGGGCTGTTCTCCTGCCCCTCGAGTTCTCCTCATCTCTAAGAAATCTGGGCAGGTAGCCGTTGCGTGACCTTCCTCCTCGTGGAAGTCACAATATGGCAACGCCACCTCCCCCCCCCCCCCCCATGTCTTCCTTCTTGAGGGTTCTTCCTTCTCCCTACTCCTACTCCTCTTCCTCTCTCCCAGCCCCTTCCTCTACCTCGGCCGATGGCCATGGCCTGCTTCGGAGGGGGTAGGGGTGGTCTATGACCAGACCCCCACCCCTGCTGGTGAAACCTTCCCGGTCCTCCCTGTTGGTTCCTCCCACTTGGGGAAATCCTCTACATTGTCCTGGGGTAGGGCCTCCCTGTGGTCTCCACCCCAGCTCCGGGTATTCGGGCGCCCTTGGCTCCTCTCTTCTCCTCGTCTCCTGCTGTCTCCCACCTGGCTCCCTCGACTCCACCTCAGTAAGCCTTGCCAACTTCTTTGCAAAAGCTGGGTTCGCCGCCTCCATCGCTATTTCCTTTGCCGCCTTCTCCATCAAGCCCTCAAAAGACAGCGGCGCCTTCCGGTTGAGGCTCATCTTGAAGAATCCTTCCCGCAGTCCCACTGTGAAGGCCATCTGGAGGGCAAACCCTGGCACCTCCTGTATATCCAAAATCTCTTCTTGAAACCTGTCCACGTACTGAGCCAGCGATTCATCCGCCTTCTGTTTAATCAAAAAGATCGATTCCGGGTTCTTCTTCCTCTTCTTAGATCTGGAGAACCGGAGCTGGAAACTCCTACTTAAGTCCTTGAAGCAGTATATCGAGCCTGTCGGGAGTTGATGGAACCAGTCCCTAGCTTTGTCCTTTTGGGTGATTGCAAAAAGGCGGCACTTAAACGCGTCCGTCATGGTCCTGATCGAGACAGCATCTTTGAACCACTGCAAGTGATGGAGGGGATCATCCTTCCCTACATAGTAGTTCATCTCGGGGTCTCGGAAGCCCTCCGGGACAGGAGCGGACAGGATCAGCTCGCAAAAAGGGGACCCCCTCGCCGCCGGTCTCACCGCCCCTACTCGCACGACGACCACGCCTGGCGAGATGGCACTCGCCGGGCTTGGGAACAGCTCCCTTCCCGCCATGTCTCTCCCGCTCCCTTCCATCATCACCTACTTTCCCGGCCTTCTCCCCGGGGCATCCTCTCCTACTCGCACCGAGCCGAGTTCTTCCTGAGTCACGAGAGCTGGCACTGGAGGCAGTGGAGTTGAACAGTATCCCTGCCGCGAGATCCCTTGCAGTAGATCCATGATCCCCTTGATCGAAGCCATAAACTCCGCTCTCCCTACAAATCCCCCCTGGTTATCCGACTCCCCTCCTTCTCCTTCTCCGTGATCTCCCGCCATGTGGTTGCTCAAGGTTCTTCTATGAGGGCTGCATTCCACGCTCACCGCACCAAAAATGTTGGAACCAGCTTTCTGATCCCTCCTAAAGTTCGAAACAGGATGCAGCCCACACGTACTCTCCCTGCGCTACCCTCCTGAATCAGCCCACACGTACAAAGCTAGGGACTGGTTCCATCAACTCCCGACAGGCTCGATATACTGCTTCGAGGACTTAAGTAGGAGTTTCCAGCTCCGGTTCTCCACATCTAAGAAGAGGAAGAAGAACCCGGAATCGATCTTTTTGATTAAACAGAAGGCAGATGAATCGTTGGCTCAGTACGTGGACAGGTTTCAAGAAGAGATTTTGGATATACAGGAGGTGCCAGGGTTTGCCCTCCAGATGGCCTTCACAGTGGGACTGCGGGAAGGATTCTTCAAGATGAGCCTCACCTGGAAGGCGCCGCTGTCTTTTGAGGGCTTGATGGAGAAGGCGGCAAAGGAAATAGCGATGGAGGCGGCGAACCCGGCTTTTGCAAAGAAGTTGGCAAGGCTTACTGAGGTGGAATCGAGGGAGCCAGGCGGGAGACAGCAGGAGACGAGGAAAAGAGAGGAGCCAAGGGCACCGGCATGCCCGGAGCTGGGGTGGAGACCACAGGGAGGCCCTACCCCAGGACAAGGTAGAGGATTTCCCCAAGTGGGGAGGAACCAACAGGGAGGACCGGGAATGTTTCACCAGCAGGGGTGGGGGTATGGTCATAGACCACCCCTACCCCCTCCGCAGCAGGCCATGGCCATCAGCCAAGGCAGAGGAAGGGGCCGGGAGAGAGGAAGAGGAGGAGGAGCAGGGAGAAGGAGGAACCCTCAAGAAGGAAGACAGGGGGGAGGTGGCGTTTCCATATTGTGACTTCCATGAGGAGGAAGATCACGTAACGGCTACCTACCCAGATTTCTTAGAGATGAGGAGAACTCGAGGGGCAGGAGAACAGCCCAGGCCGGTGCGGATAGAGGAAGTCACAGTTACAGGAGAAGAGGATCGATGTGTGGATCGAGCAGATGAAGGGGATCGCGGGGGAATTGGAGTGATCAATGGGGGGTGGGGATAGAAGCGGCTCGAAAGGCGGGCCTTCACACTATATATCGCCGAAGCATCACCTCGACTTCACAATCCCCCCCCCCCCCCTCCAGATGAAAATATTACCTTTTCAAGGAAAGACATGCCCGACCATGAGGACCCCTTTTGTGACGCGCTGGTGATACGAACCGCCATCGAGAACTTCACGGTGTCGCGGATCCTAGTGGATAATGGGAGCTTAGTAAACGTGATTTTCAAGAAGGCATTTAATGCAATGAGGGTGGAGGCCCGGAGGGTGCTGGAGGCGAATAGACCACTGTTTGGGTTCTCAGGGGAAAGAAAAGAAGTCGAGGGGGAGTAGGACTTCAGGTGACCCTGGGAGGGCTGCCCCGGAATTTCCGCTTTGTCATAGTGGATGCCCCCAGTAGCTACAACGCTATCTTTGGGCACCCCCTAATCAGCGCTTTCAGATGCGTCCCATCCTCGTTTCACCAGTGCTTGAAGCTGAATTCAGGAGGTACCCAAATCAGGGTGCGGGGGGATCCAAAGGCCGCTAGGGAGTGTTACGTGACGGCAGTGAACACCATCTCCTGGCAGGGAGACGCGGAGGAGTTGGGAAAGTGGATGGAGCAATTGCAACAAGAACTGGGAGGCGGGGAAGAGCGAAGAGAGGAGGAAGATGTTGGAGGAGAAGGAGTAGTAATGGTGGGAGACATTGCGGGGGAACCAGAAATGGCGGGAGAGGAGTTCGGGGAGATGACGGTAGTAGAAGAAAAAGAGAAGGAAAGTGCGAAGGGGGAGGAAGAAATGGTAAGGAACTTAGGCCTGGTGGAGAGGCTGGAAGCGGCTGGAAATGAGGGCGAAGAGACGGAGGCAGCAGAGGGAGAGGAGCCAAAAGAAGAGGTAGGGAGGAGAGAGAAAAGGCAGATGGAAGAAGAGGGAGGGTGCCCGGGGAGGGGGCCCGGCCGGAAAATAGAAGGGCCTCACGACAGGAAGAGGAGGACGCAAGAAAGTGGGAGACGGAGCATCCGGGGGAGGAGAGGATGATGGCCAACGTAGAAGGCAAAGCCAAGGAGCAGGATGTGCAGGCAGAGCAGGAAGGAGAGGAAGAACCGTCAAGGCTGAAAGCGGCCGTGGAGGTCCTCGAGGTAGAGATACGCACCAAGGAAGGCCGAGAGGAGAAAATAAAAATCAGTGGCGAGCTCTGCCCAGAGGACCGTGAGAAGATCAGGACCTGCGTGCAGAAAAATATTGACGTCTTCGCATGGAGCGCCGCGGACATGCCAGGGACCGATGCAGACGTCGCCTGTCACCGCCTCAATCTAAACTCCAACACTCGCCCCATACAGCAGAAGAAGAGGGCCATCGCCTCCAAGATGGCCGGACCTATTAGAGAGGAAGTGGAAAAATTACTTAAGGCAGGGTTTGTGTCCGCCTGTAAGTATCCGGGGTGGGTGAGTAATGTTGTAATGGTCAAAAAATGGGAGGGTAAGTGGAGAATGTGTGTGGATTTTTCTCTTTTAAATAAAGCATGCCCCAAGGATTGTTACCCGCTACCCCGAATCGACGCGCTGGTTGACTCGGCCGTCGGTTTCCCCTTTATGAGTTTCTTGGATGCTTTTTCCGGATACCATCAAATACGCATGCATCCCCCGGACGTTAAGGACGTCACCTTCGTCACGGAGGATGGATGCTTCTGCTTTAATATGATGCCTTTCGGTTTGAAAAATGCGGGCGCGACCTATCAAAGGATGATGGATCGGATCTTCCGAGAGCAGAGAGGAAGGAACCTCGAGGTTTATGTAGATGACTTGATGATCAAAAGCAAGGACCTCGGAGCTCATATCCTAGATCTGGAGGAGACCTTTGAAACCCTAAGGGAGTATAAAATGAGAATCAACCCCCTGATATGCATCTTTGGTGCTAGCAGAGGAAGGTTCCTGGGACACCTACTCACTCCATCTGGAGTGGAGCCCAACCCCGAAAAAGTCAGAGCAATCCTAGAATTGGAGTCCCCTAGGAATGTTAAGGAAGTCCAGCGTCTCACAGGCAAGTTGGCCGGGCTAAGCAGGTTCCTCTCTCGAGCCGGGGAGAGGTGCTCGCCCTTCTTCCGAACGCTGCGAGGAGGTAAGAGATTCGAGTGGACCTCGGAATGTGAGACGGCTTTCCAGGCCATAAAACAACAGCTTACCCAGACGCCCTTACTCCAGGGACCAAGGGAAGCAGAGGTCTTGTTTTTATATTTGGGGGTAGGGACTGTGGCGGTGAGCTCGGTTCTTGTGCGAGAAGAAGGGAGGAAACAATTTCCGATCTATTACGTGAGCAGGGTCCTGAAGAAAGCGGAGCTCGGGTACCCCATTCTTGAGAAGTTAGCATTTGCTCTCATCATCTCGGCCCGAAAGCTCCGGCCGTATTTTCAGGCTCACTCCATACAAGTGGTAACGGATCACCCCCTCCGTCGCATCTTGGAGGGGGTAGAGCATTCTGGGAGGTTAGCAAAATGGTCAATAGAGCTCAGTGAATTCGATCTCACCTTCATTCCTCAGCTCGCCATAAAGGCACAGGCGGTGGCCGATTTCCTGGTGGACTATGTAGTGGAGGTCCAGGTGACAAAGGCGTCCCCTCGGGCAACCTGGAAGATGTTAGTAGATGGAACCAGTCCCTAGCTTTGTCCTTTAGGGTGATTGCAAAAAGGCGGCACTTAAACGCGTCCGTCATGGGCCTGATCGAGACAGCGTCTTCGAACCACTGCAAGTGATGGAGGGGATCATCCTTCCCTACATAGTAGTTCATCTCGGGCTCTCGGAAGCCCTCCGGGACGGGAGCGGACAGGATCAGCTCGCAAAAAGGGGACCCCCTCGCTGCCGGTCTCACCGTCCCTACTCGCGTGACGACCTCCCCTGGCGAGATGGCACTCGCCGGGCTTGGGAACAGCTCCCTTCCCGCCATGTCTCTCCCGCTCCCTTCCATCATCACCTCCTTTCCCGGCCTTCTCCCCGGGGTATCCTCTCCTACTCGCGCCGAGATGAGTTCTTCATGAGTCGCGAGAGCTGGCACTGGAGGCAGTGGAGTTGAACAGTCTACCTACCGCGAGATCCCTTGCAGTAGATCCATGATCCCCTTGATCGAAGCCATAAACTCCGCTCTCCCTACAAATCCCCCCTGGTTATCTGACTCCCCTCCTTCTCCTTCTCTGTGATCTCCCGCCATGTGGTTGCTCAAGGTTCTTCTCTGAGGGCTGCGTTCCACGCTCACCGCACCAAGGAGGGAGCTGAGAGGGCTGGACCTGTCCCCGGGCAGCTGGCTCTGAAGAGATCATCTTGCGGGCGGGCGAGACGGGTCGTCGTGGAGGCGAGGGAGATGATGCAGTAATGGGGGACAGGGACCTCGCTGGTTCTTCTCTTTCCTTTGCAGATTTTTCTTTCTTGAAGGACACGGACTTCTTCTTCTTCTTGGGGCTGAGGCGAGAAGCAACCCCGCCCGCGGGCCTCTTCTTGGTGGCAGGAGTCAGCGTATCTTTCGCAGCCTCCGCCGCCATACTCGCCAAAGCGAGAGTTCGATTGCTCTGGTAGGGGGGGATGGACGGGGACGGTCCTCTCTCCTAGATAAAGTAACAGTCAGCGGGAGGTAAGAATTTACGAGGATAAAGAAGGAAATAGAAGTGTACCTTCGCCGGGGAAAACGGCGGGGAGCGAGTCGAGGTCTCGCCGCAGGTATTGGACTTCAAAATTCTTCCCTGCGAAGAAATCGCAGAGGTCTTTCTCGGAACCCCCCACCTTGGGGGTGTCATAATAGCATTCGGCGGGAGAAACGGGGGCGAGAGGGATGCCTCCCAGATCCCCGCGGATTAAGACGAACCGCGTCAGCCAGTGATGGTTCTTGTTCGGCGTCTCGCACACTTTAAGGCCTTGGCCTGTGAAGTAGGAGATGCCGTCGTCCTTGGCATGGTAGACGAACAGCTTGCGGAAGGCAGTTAGACTAAACTCAATACGCTCTTTCCGCAGGTAGCAGACGAAAGCGATCAGCATGGAGACGGCGTTGGGGTTGAACTGGGCCGGGACAACCCCAAAGTACTTCAGCACTAGCTTGACCTCCGGCCAGAGGGGAAGCCGCAGCCCCGCCTCGAAGTGCGAGACCGGGAAAGCCAGCTCATTGGGGTAGAAGGTGTTGATGCACTCGCCCACCTTGGGCGGGCGAGACAGATAGCTGTCAGAGAGATACTCGCGGGCGAAGCGAGTGTGGTCTTCCTCTGGCAGTCTGCCGAGAGGGAAGTCATGGTACACGAAGCGCTTCCCGCAACGGCTACATCCCTCGCCCTCTTCAATCTTCTTATTTCCCATAATTGGCGAGAAAGCGGCGAAATAAAGAGTGGATGGTTCAGATAGAGACGCGAGATGGCGAAGGAGAGACGGGAACCGGGATCAAAGGAACGGCTTGGAATAATAAGAGGGGCTGTGGTTGGAGATATTTATAAGGGATAGGGAAAAAGGCGGGAAAGTCAGGCGGCGGGAAATGAGAGGACACCCCGACGCTCCGTTTTTCCCTCTCTTTCTCTCTCTCTCCTATCTCACTCTCCCTATCTCACTCTCTCTCTCTAGAACTCAAGAGGCGGGGGCGCCGCAGAAACCTTTTCGAGGCAAGCCATCATTACAGGATTAATAAAATAATATCTAATCATGACAATAATGAAAAGACGGCGTGATATGACCAGTGCATTACCAAAAGTTTAAAAATATATCGTCCGGCAGAGGGGAACATCTCGCCCAAATAAGTTTACACAACATATCAGTAATCAAACAGCGGAATTGATGAAAACGAGATCCAGAGAAGGCGAGATGGGACTGCGACAGTTTAGTTCCGCACCCACTACCAGCGGCCATCTTTACCTCCCACGCATGGCGGGCGGCCAGGAAGATGAAAGGCGCGAGCGACAATCACGTCGTGGCGCGCGAGATGGAGATGTTCATCCGTCTCGTTTAGGATGGCCTGGGGGTCGGTCCCGTCTAGCACCCCGTCCGCTTCCACCATGGCGGAAAGGCGGTGATGATCTGCTTCAATCCACCCCATGCGCCGGTCGGAGGCTTGCTTCTCGAGCTCCATCTCGCGGATTATGTGCGTATATTTACGGAACATCCTGGCGGTCCTCCGCTTCAATTCCAGGGGGTCCATGGGATCACCCAGGTAGTCCTCGATCTCGCCCGGGTGAGGAAGAGGCGAGTGGGGGGAGACGCGTGAGCTTCTTCAGTATCGGAATCAAAGTGGATGCATACGGAAATAGCGAGAGATCACAAGCAAGGGTGAGCCCGCACGAGTCGGATAAAAGAAGGTGAATCAACAGAGAGGGGAGAAGGGAAGAGATCTTACTGGGGATGCGAGGGTTCCCCACAACTCGCGAGAGGTTTTCTCTCCACGAGGGGGTGGGGAGGCCGCCTTGGGCGAGTCTGTGCGCTGAGGAACTTGGCTTACATTATCGGGAGGATTGGCAGACACCGGCGAATCAGCGAAACTTCCCTGAAAAAGCATAGTCAGCAGGCGAAACCAGAGAAGGGAAAGGATAATGTGATTACCTGCTTCTCTCCAGAAGAAGCGAATGGGTTGTCTATCGGGGGGGCAGAGGAGGTTGCACCCGCCGAGAGAGGAGGGCAGGCGGCTTTCGTCCTTTTTAGGCGAGAGGGCGGAGAGGCCAAGGGGGGAGTACGCCCCAGATCCGGGAAAAGGGCGTCCATGTTGGCTTTGTTTTGCCTTCGCACAATCGCAAGGCGCTCGCGGAAGCTTTGACTATGAGACATTCCGAAGGAAGAATGACGCTGACGATTCCAAATGAAGGATTTCTTCTCATATTTATAGGCCCCGTGGGGGGGCCCACCAAAGATTCTCAAAGAAATCCTAGCATCGCGAGCCACGGTTGGACTATCTTTCCGAGGTTAGGGTAACCTCGAAAAGAGCGGGGATTGTGTACAACCTTGGGCTCGCGAGAGGTGATCCAGCAAGCGAGAAAGGGGAACTGGCGAGATGGGAGGGGGCCCACCTGCAAGAGGCGAGAGGTGCGGACCGCCCCCAGAAGTAGGCGGGACCTCTTAGTAGGCGAGACCTCCTAGGGGGCGAGATGGCCCACCAGGCGAGTAGCTGGCGAGATGGGCATGGTGGTCGTCTCGCCCATCAGCCTCTTCCCCACTCGCCACATGTGAAAAGAGATGTTTTTACCTTTTTACCCACAAGGGGGATTTTACCTTTGTGCCCGAGGTAGTTTTGCATTTTTACCCCTGGAGGTCTGCGCATAGATCTCCAGAACAGCGGAGTTCGGCTGTTGGCAGACCCGGCCCAGGGTGTTTTGGTCTTTCCAGGATGATTTAAAAGTGATATTTGCAGAGCAGATTCAGAGGCCTATAAATAGACCGGTAGAGGTGCCTGAGAGGGTTGTTGAACCTTTCCACTATCTTCCTCACAGGCACCTAGCTCAGCGCTGGCTAGGGAGGGGAAGACTCTCAGTTCTTCCGGGTAAGAGACGGGACCTCCAAGCTGGGCCCCCTCAGTCTGTTTTCAGGTCACTAACTCTCGTCAGGAGGGTAGCGCAGGGAGAGTACGTGTGGGCTGCATCCTGTTTCGAACTTTAGGAGGGATCAGAAAGCTAGTTCCAACAGCCTTGAGTGAGGCATCAAAGTAGGCTCTCTATTCTTGGAGTAGAAGGACCACTTGATTCATCAAATTAATGGTAGGAATAGTAGCAATAGTAGCAGTAGAAGGGCAACTGTAGGAAGAAGAGGAGGAGCAGTCCAAGGAGCTATTTCTTCAATAAGGACAGAGCTCTTTGCCCTAGTAGTGTAAGTCAGGGCATCCCCTTATTCAGTAACTACGGGTAAAGAGAAGTCTAGGTTTCTCATTGGAGCTTCTACTGGTTCTGGAGAGGGCTCATCAATAATGAAAATGGTTTCAACCTGCTCTTGTTGGTCAGCAGAAGACTTTGGTGGTGAAGGAGTATGTGCTGGGGATGGTACTGGAGTGGAGGATGGTGGTATCTCAGTAGTTGTTTCTTTAGAAGAGGGAGGGAGGGGTTCATCTGCAGTGAGCTCTGCAATCATTTCACTAATTGCAGCTTTTATTGAGAGGAGGGTTTCTTGAAGTTGTTTCTCAGATGGAATCTCTTCTAGAGTGTGAGGTGGAGGAGGAGTAGGTTTTGGAGGTGTAGATATCTTTTCTAAAACAGAAGGAACAGGCTCCCCCTCAAGAGGTGCACCAGAGGAGCTGGCAATCTGATGTGGAGAGGGATATGGGGTCATGTCCTTTATGGCTGGAATCTGTTGACCTTTGGCTGCTTGTGTAGGATTTTGCAGCTTCAATTCCCATCTGTTTATGGAGGATATAGAGACTTTCTTCATGTGGTGGAGAACAGTCCCTTTAGAAAAATTGAAGACCTCTGAGTTGATTTCATGGAGGAGCAGAGAAATAATTCTGGCATAATTGGGAGCTTTAATGTCGTCTCTGATCTTATCCAAGATCGTCATACCAAATTGGAATTTATTTTTGCATACTATGGCTTGCATAATGTCAAAGAATGAGAGAGAGATATCTCTTATAGAGTTGGTTTTGCAGAGGAGGACCTTCCCTATTATATCCACAAGTAATTTCCCTTCTGGATTCATCTGAGAGAGTTTGATATATTGAGCATCAGTAGACACACAACAGAACAGACAGTTTTTGTCGGATTCATCTGGTCCAAGAAGGTCTTTGAAAGGTAGGGATAGATCTTATCTTAGACTAGTTAGAGTTATATCTATATTCTTAGAATAGAAAATCACAACACAAATATAAAGTAAGAAATCAAGCAACACAGAAGACACAAGGATTTATAGTGGTTCCCCAACCTGGGTACATCCACTCTTCTACCACCCTGGTAGGAATCCACTCAGGTTTTTTATCAGGTGCCTGACACCAATGAGCTTTTGATCAAGTGCTCAAAAACCAATCCTTAAGTCTTTTGATCAGGAGACTTGAAACCAAGGGGGTTAACTTTTGAAGGGAGTTATAACCCTTTATAAAGTGGGGGTGAGAGATGATTTTGTCTTCTCTTTCTCAATGTACAACTGAGAAGACTTAAGTGGATATGATGTTAGCAAAAGGCTCCCCCTGAGATGTTGAATGGTTCATGAAGATGGAGGCTTTGCTTCAGGGTGAGTAGGCCTTCAGATTGATGATGTCTCCAGCAAGCTTCTTACACTGATATTGATTGTGTGTCTCTTGAGAAGCCTGGAGCAGATGAAGAACTCTGATGATTGTCTTGATTGATGCAGAGTTCCTCCTCTGTACAAAGGAAAGCCATCACTGTGTCTTTACACACTATTCTACTTCTATCTTTCTATAAAATCTCTTATATCCAATTCCAACATTTGGATTCATTCATCTTGATAACGGCTGAAGCGTTCCCGAGAATAGAAGACGCCTTGGGAATTAATCTATAATTAACTTCTAAAACTGCCCACTTTGAACGGCTATTCCTATCGGGAATGTTTAGCAGTAAATGTTCTGACAGTAATTAATCCATAATTCAATATGCCAACTGTAAATAAATAGGCCTGGAATAACTATACTGAATTCGTCGACCGGAGCTCGCAGATCGTCGAGCTCAGCTTCTATTTTCGTCGAGCAGGGTATCTGACTTGAATTTTTCTCAGCGATCGTCGACCTGAACTTGGAGTTTGTCGAGCTCAGCTGGATTTCGTCGAGCAGAGCTTCTTGCTTGAGCACAAAATTCGTCGACTTGAGTTCAGGGAAGGAACTCATAATTCATCGACCTGAGTTCGACATTCGTCGAACTGAGTTCGACTATCGTCGAACTGATTTTCTAACAACTGCATTTCTTGGAATTCTTCTGAGGCAAATCTGGAAATAAACCTATGACCTATGACTATATATTTTGGGTCAATCTAAGTAAACCTAATAGTGATCCTTGCCCAAATCATAACTGGGGTTCCAACAAACTCCCCCTATTTGGGTGAGGACACTATTTACATAGAAACAAATAAAATGAAAAGCAAAAACAATCTACCTGATTTATAAAAAATTTCAGCAGATGTACAAGGGTGCTTTGAGAAATAAAATAAATAAACTGCTGTCGCAACTTAGGTAATTTCCTGTTTATGAAATAAATAACCTCCCTTATTTACTTGTCCTTGCCCAAGTCTGATTGGGATTCATAACTTAGAGTGTTAACAGCCTCTCTCTACTGCTGTAGCCTTCCGAGCAATCTCCCACTATACAACCACTGAAGTATCCTCTATATTGGCTGAGACTATAGCTTTGGATTACTATCAAATACCACTGCTCCATTGTGGTAAGGCATGTTTTGTCCTGCAAAGAGAGGTTAGGAATTCTGGACCCAGATTACCTTGTGTCCTGGTTCTCTTTTATAATAGTTAGAAATAAAAGAATATCCAGGTTGATTTTTATATCCCAGAGGATGATATTTCCTAGCAGGGATTATCCACTCAGTAAAAGAATTTATAAAATGTTGATTATGATTTTGAAATAAGCTAAAATTTCTGCTCTGAAATTTTGAGTTCGACGAATTAAAGAAATTTCGTCGACCTGAGTTCGACGAATGGTATTGAGATCGTCGATCTCTGCTCAGAGAACAATGGAAATTGTTTTCTCTGTTCCACTTTCGTCGATCTCTGTTCGATGAATTATATCTATGTCGTCGAGCATAGATTTCAGACCAGTTAAGATCAAAATCTCTGTTCATAGAACGTCGAGCTTTGTTCGACGAATGGTGTTGTTTTCGTCGAGCTCGGTTCGACGAATTATTTTGAACAAAAATTTTCCGAAGATTTTTAAGTTGATTTGCTTTATTCTTTTGCAATTTTTCAGTACTTTTATTTATGTCCTCTAACTTTTCTTTTCCTTTGATTGATCCTAAATGTCCTATTTGTTCAAGAGCATTTTTTAAATCTTCTTTAAGTTTTATATTTTCAGAAGATACCTTATTTAATTTATCTCTGAGAAGTTTTATTTCCTTCTCAGATTGAATTAAGTCTTTACATAATAATTTGAAATCAGTTTTAAATTTTTCTGATGAAAGATCAAGGGTAGAAATTACCTGATCTTCTTCTGATTCACATTTTGATTCATCATCAGAGTCTGATTCTTCCTCAGGATTACTGCAGGAAGCATTTATTATCATTAGGCAAAATTCTCTTGCCCTTGACTCTTCTTCATCTTCAGTTGTACAAGATGTAGCTTCAGAGTCACTCCAGGTTTTAGCTTCACATTTTCTTCCTTTAGCTGATCCTGCAACCATTATTGTGAGGGAGTCCGACATATCTTTTACAGATGAACATTCAGCAACTTCCTGAAAAATGTCATCATACATTGATTGTGCAAGAATGTTCATTGCTTGTGCAACAGCAATCTTCAGCCTTTTCTGGGCATCTGTCCATTGAGATGATGGAACAACATTGATACTTGATGTTTCCTGAGGTTGAGTTGGTCCTGTCAAAACAGAATTAAAAATGTTTTCATCAATGGAATTCATATAAAACCTAATCCTTGTCTTCCATAGTGCAAGCTTATCAGGATTGCACATAGGAGGTCTGGTGCTTGAATAATCTTCATTTTGTGCCATGATAAACTCTAAAGATATATAAGATCTATCAGATCGTTTTTGGTTCAGGTGTTAGCCTGTACCATCAAGAAAACCTTGCTCTGATACCAATTGAAAGGTAGGGATAGATCTTATCTTAGACTAGTTAGAGTTATATCTATATTCTTAGAACATAAAATCACAGCACAAATATAAAGCAAGAAATCAAGCAACACAGAAGACACAAGGATTTATAGTGGTTCCCCAACCTGGGTACATCCACTCTTCTACCACCCTGGAAGGAATCCACTCAGGTTTTTGATCAGTTGCCTGACACCAATGAGCTTTTGATCAGGTGCTCAAAAACCAATTCTCAAGTCTTTTGATCAGGAGACTTGCAACCACGGGGGTTAACTTTTGAAGGGAGTTATAACCCTTTATACAGTGGGGGTGAGAGATGATTTTGTCTTCTTCTTTCTCAATGTACAACTGAGAAGACTTAAGTGGATATGATGTTAGCAAAAGGCTCCCCGTTAGATGTTGAATGGTTCATGAAGATGAAGGCTTTGCTTTAGGGTGAGTAGGCCTTCAGATTGATGATGTCTCCAGCAAGCTTCTTAGACTGATATTGATTTTGTGTCTATTGAGAAGCCTGGAGCAGATGAATAACTCTGATGATTATCTTGATTGATGCAGAGTGCCTCCTTCTCTGTATAAAGGAAATCCTTCATTGTGCCTCTACACACTATTCTACTTTTGTCTTTCTGTAAAATCTCTTATATCCAATTCCAAAATTTGGATTCATTAATCTTGATAATGGCTGAAGCATTCCCGAGAATAGAAGAAGCCTTGGGAATTAATCCACAATTAACTTCTGATATTGCCCGCTTTGAACGGCTATTCCTATCAGGAATGTTTAGTACTAAATGTTCTGACAGTAATTAATCCATAATTCAGTCTGCCAACTGTAAATAAATAGGCCTGGAATAACTACACGGAATTCGTCGACCGAAGCTCGCAGATCGTCGAGCTCAGCTTCTATTTTCGTCGAGCTGGGAATCTGACTTGAACTTTTCTCAGCGATCGTCGACCTGAACTTGGAGTTCGTCGAGCTCAGCTGGATTTTGTCGAGCAGAGCTTCTTGCTTGAGCACAGAATTCGTCGACCTGAGTTCAGGGAAGGAACTTGTTGGGTATTGTATCCACAACGAACCTGATTTGAAGAAGCCTCTGTACAAGCTAAGGTAAATAGACAATGTATTTGATGAAACCTTTTAAGTTGTGCTTGCAGTTATTCCACGCTAAGTACACATCAATGTCAGGGTGCAGTAGGTCAATATACACGGGTCTGCGCGACGTAATCTCTCATTGAGCAGATCAGTGTGTTGGCCTACATGTACTCTCCCTATTGGAGTGTACTTATTTTCTAGTACAGGGCTATGATAATGCAAGAGCAGACAAGGAGCAAGGATGGGTCAAAGAGCAGCTCATGGGTGGAAAGACGAAAAATCGTCTAAGTGATAATCGACGAGAATCACCAAGTGATTCTCGCCGATTCGGCGAGAATCACTAGTGATCCTCGCCGAATCGTCGAGAATCACTGGCTGATTCTCGCCGAATCGTCGAGAATCACTGGTTGATTCTTGTCGTCTCTATCCGGCTAAAATAGTGCGTGCAAACAAGTCAACTTCGATGAGAATCACCTTTGATTCTCGCTGAATCGTCAAGAATCACCTTTGATTCTCGATGATTCGACGAGAATCACCTTCGATTCTCGCCGATTTTGCCTTGGGCGAATTCTGGAACCCGCTGGACCGGACTCAGCCGCTGGCGCTGTTTTGAACCTGGCTTAGGGTTTCTTCAGGTGGGACCCATAACGGTCATAATGGAGTGTTCTACCGTATAAATACACGCGTATTTTGAACAGTAAGAACACACACAGAAAAAGACGAAGCCGAGCCGCGGACCTTGACCTAGATCGCGAAACCAGCTTCGCCGTGGTCGCCGCTCGTACAAGTAGATCGCCGGCTTTGATCGTGATTCTTCCAGATCTTCCGGCGACAGAAGCTTAGCCAAGTGTAGCATCTCACGCATCTAACCAGAGATCCTTTGTCTCTTGATTTGTTGATCGGGAAAACCTTCCCCTTCCGAATCGATCGAGACGATCGATCCTAGTATGACCGTTGGTAGACCTTGCTAGCTTTGCTATGAAGATTGAATCTCCAAAGTACAGCAGCCACACACCGTTGTCTCCGCCGATCCCGAGAACCGAGCCGCCGCCCCTCTTGCCGCCGCCGGTCTCGGGGAGATTCTCTTCCAGAGAGATCTAGGATTGTGGACTCTTTGTTGACTTCAAGAACACGTCATCGAACGAAGAGGCACACCTTAGTCTCCAAAAGTTGTTTGTATTTCTTGTACATTCTAGTTTCATTTTGTTGTAAAGGAACGTTGGTTCCTAGTTGTAAGGGTTGGGTGCAACCCGTATTGTGGGAGTGTTGTCTCCTACGTGTGGAAGGGTTCCTTCCGATAGTGCAAGGATTGGATTTCAATCCTGTTGGTGAAGTGACCGAGTCGTCCCTTGTTGGGAGATAGGTCGAAGGGGGAAAGTGGATGTATCCAAATCGGGGAACCACTATAAATTGCTTGTGTCCTTTCTTTGTTGTGTTGTTTTGTTATCTTGTGCAGGTACAATTTTAATTCCGCAAAAACGTTGCACGTCACCTATTCCCCCCCCCCCCCATAGGTGAAGGTAGTTGACACTAGGTGGACTTTCAAGTGGTATCAGAGGTAGGTTCCTCATCAAAAAGGTTCACACCTTGAGTAGAATCCTGCCACTAGTATCAAGAAGAAGGCAAACATCTACTATGGACGGACTCAAGTACACAGGCAAGATCCCAGTATGCACCAGGCTCAACTTTCCTATCTGGAAGGAAAGGATCAGGTTCTACATGGAAGCAGTTGATCCTCGACTCTTCATGATCGTGGAGGAGGGACCTTATGTCCCCACTAAGGTCTCCACCATTGATCCTACCAAGAAAGTGCCAAAGAAAATTTCTGAAATGGACAAGGACGAGATGGTGCTGGTGGGACTTGACAAGAAGGCGCAGAACATTCTGGTCAGCGCGGTCGATGACTCAATGATGCAGAACTTCTGCAACTACAGGACAGCAAAGGAGATCTGGCACTGCCTGACTATCCTAATGGAGGGCACTGATGAAGTGAGGGATGATCGGAGATCCCTCCTGAACCAGAAATATGAGGCCTTCAGACAAGGGCCTAAGGAAGAGATTGGAGTCACCTTCGAGAACTTCCTCAAGATTGTCAATGCCCTCAAAGGATATGGAAGAGTGTTCACTGATGGTGAACTTAATGATAAATTCCTTAGGTCCCTTACTAAGGAATGGGACACAAAGATCTGCGCCATCCGAGAGTTTGGCAGACTTGCTGAAACAGACCCGCAAATACTGTTTGGGAAGTTGATGTCCTATGAGCTTCAACTGAACACCAGGAAAGCAGAAGAAGAAGCAGAGAAGGCTGCAGCCAAGAAAAAGACTGTGGCCCTAAAATCCATTCACTCCAGAAAGGGCAAGGGTGCGGTTTCATACCGTGCCAGGAAAAAGGATGAGGAGGAGGACTCCGAGCCATGCTCCTCCAGTTCAGAGCTATCTGAGGAGGATTTCTCCCTCATCACCCGAGAATTCAAGAAGTTCCTCAAGATGAGGAATCAAAGATAGAGAGACGGCTCCTCCTCCAAGCATCAGAAGAAAAATTATTCTTCTGACAGGTATGCTTCTAAACCGAACAAACATCGCTCCTCTGACATTATTTGTTTTGGATGCAATAAGCCAGGACACGTCGTGGCCGACTACTACCAAGGCAAGAGAGAAAAAGGGAAAGGAGAGGAGCACAAATCCTCTAGAGATAAGAAGAAAGAGCGGAGCTACATCGCCAAAAGGCCAATGACACTGAGTGAGTCTGATTCCTCAGACTCCAGTGATGATGAGGAAGCCTACTTCGGGCTGGTGGGTCGCTCCGACTCAGAAGGAGAATGCCTTCCATTTACTGGGAAGGTAAAAGCTCACACCCCTCTCTCCGACTCTGAATCTGATCCTGATTCTCAGGATGATGACCCTGAGGATAGCCTTTCGGCCCGTGAAGCGGAGCTCCTCGAGAAGTATGAGCTTCTGCTCAACACTTTCGAGGAGTGTCGTAAGAGATTGAAGGCTGAGAAAAAGGAAGTGAAATTCCTTAAGGGTGAGAGTGTCTCCCTAAGGGAAGAGATCACCAGTTTGATCTCTCTCCGACAGGAGCACCTAGACCTGACCTCAAAGCATTCAGAGTCTCTTAAGCTCCTTGATCTTAAGCAGGAGGAAGTCAACAAGTTGGAAGAACAACTTGCGGCAGAAAGAAAGATCGTCAAGAGCTTCTCTATGCCAAAAATAGTTCTTCCAGTGGTTGATACCTTCTCTGCTCAGGCAAAAGGAGCTGGCTTGGGGCATGTAGGGGTATCTGGTTCCTCATCCAGGAGAAACAGGAACCAGAGGAAGAATAAGGCCGCCAAGAAGGCCTCTTCCGCTGAAAAGGGAAAGGCTCCGCTCAGTCCTGTTGCGTTCAGAAAGCCTAGCTTTCCTTGCAACCAACATGACTTTGAATCAACCTTTGGTCATCATTTCTGGCCCTCGGTTGCAAACCCAAAGAGCTGATATGATGGTTGGACTTTTCCCCGCAACTTCGGTGAGAGTGCCTTCAAAGCACCTTATGAGGAAATCCACATGGGAAATTATGGTCAATTCTCTAGCGGTCATAATGGAAAGCAGGCACCAAGAGCCAAGCCTGTTATACTGAAGAAACAGAAGGTGAAGAAGTCATGTGACTGCAATCACTATGAGGCCTCCACCTCCAGATCCAAGGCCCCGGCTGTACCCACCATTCCCAGAGTAAAGCAGGAGCCTAGGAAGAGGTACAACAGATTTGACTGTTGGTGTTGTGGCAAAGTCGGTCACTTTGCGTGGATTGTTGGTTTAATCTGAGGTATTACGAGACTCCCTATGTTAGCAATGCGAGGCTGACCACTCGTAGGGTTAACCAACCGAGGGGGAGTATGCTAACCAAGAATCTAGGACCCAAGTTCGATTGGGTTCCTAAGGGAAATTGATTTTGTTTTGCAGGAATGTCCACAGGCCACCAAAACGCCAATATGGTACTTGGACAGTGGATGCTCCCGGCATATGACTGGGACAAGAAGCCTGCTGCGTGATTACACTCCAGTCGAGAATGGACCCAAAGTCATCTTTGGAGGGTCAGATCGAGGAGTCACCAGAGGTTACGGTATGATTTCCAACGGTATAATATCTATCACCGACGTGGCTTATGTTGAAGGGTTAAACCATAACCTGATCAGTGTAAGTCAGTTATGTGACAAAGGTTATGACGTTAAGTTCTGCAAGGATAAATGTCTGATAATATCATGTGCCTCTTCTGAGACGGTATTAACAGGCATTAGGAGCAGAAATATCTTCTGCTTAAATTTTCTTAGTTTAGATTCATCTACCCCCGTATGCCTTGTGGCAACAGGCAGTGCATCTCTTTGTGAACAATGGCACAAGAGATTGGCACATATTAATTTCAAAACAAATAGCATGTTGTTTTCTAAAAACTTAGTAAGGGATGCTCCCGTTATCAAGTGCATCAAAGATAGTCCCTGTCCTGCATGCCAGATGGGGAAACAGACTCGGGCTACCTTTAAGAGCATTGCAGACAAAGACTCTTCCCGATGTCTTTACCTTCTACATATGGACTTGTTTGGTCCAATGCAAGTTCATAGCTTGGGAGGCAAGTCCTATACGCTAGTGATAGTTGATGATCATTCTCGGTTTACATGGGTGTTCTTCTTAAAACGAAAGTCAGATACGTTTGACATCTTCACTAGTTTTGTCAAGCAGGTTCAGAACGAATTTAACTGCTCAGTGGTCAAAATCAGAAGTGACCATGGAACAGAATTCGAATCTAGTGCTATGACAGAGTTTTGTGAAGAACAAGGTATCTTTCATGAGTTTTCCTCCCCGCGCACTCCTCAGCAAAATGGAGTTGCGGAGAGGAGAAATAGAACTCTCATTGAAGCTTGCACGACAATGTTGAAAGACGCTTCTCTCCCAGAATACTTCTGGGCAGAGGCGGTCAATACAGCTTGTCATGTACAAAACCGAGCATTGATCAACAAGCATCATCGTAAGACGCCTTATGAGCTATTGAGAGGCAGGAAACCAACCATGTCCTACTTAAGGATCTTTGGTTGCAGATGTTATGTTCTAAATAATGGGAAGTACCCGCGTACTAAATTTGGTGAAAAATGCTTCGAAGGCATATTAATGGGCTATAGTTCTCACAGTCGGGCGTATAGGGTCTTTAATAGGAAAACCCTAGTGGTGGAAGAATCAATTAATGTTGTATTTGATGAAGGAAGCTTGCTTAACATCAATTCTTCCAGTGGTATTCTTGAAGATGTAGGTGCATGACTTGAACAGCTGGGTCTCGATGAGACTGCTAAAGATGAAACTCCTAAATATGTCAAAGTTTCCACCTCAACGTCTACTGGGAATGTTGAGGATCAAAATGGAGCAAATCTCTTAGAAGGAGGAGAAGCCCAAGACGTTGTCGAAGCTCCAGACGCCAGACTTCTAGAGCTCCGGCACGTGAGGGATCATCCTAGAGATCAGATCATCGGAGATCCTCGTGCCGGTGTCAGAACTCGAAGAGGTACTATTAACGAGATTTTACATCTCAGCCTCCTATCACAGGTTGAGCCAAAGAAGTTTGACGAGGCGAACAAAGATGCGACATGAATTTTGGCCATGCAAGATGAACTACATCAATTCGAACGATGCAACGTTTGGACGCTGGTTTCCAGACCACAAAAGCAGAATGTGATTGGTACCAAGTGGATCTTCAGAAACAAGCTGGATGAATATGGTGTCATCATAAAGAACAAGGCCAGGCTGGTGGCTCAAGGTTACAGACAGGAGGAGGGGATTGACTTCGACCAGACCTTTGCACCAGTGGCAAGGCTCGAGGCAATCAGATTATTCCTGGTGTATGCTTCGCACAAAGGATTCACAGTCTATCAAATGGATGTGAAATCAGCATTCTTGAACGGAGACCTGAAAGAAGAAGTATACGTCGCTCAACCCCCAGGTTTTATCAATCCTACTTATCCCAATCATGTATATTTTCTTAATAAAGCTCTGTATGGTTTAAAACAAGCTCCACAAGCTTGGTATGAGACATTATCTAGTTTTCTTCTTGAGAACAAGTTCTCTAGAGGTAAAATAGATAAGACATTGTTTCTCAAGGAAGTCAAAGGCAAGGTTTTGCTGGTGCAAATCTATGTCGATGACATTATATTCGGCTCAACGGACAACAATCTTTGCAAAAAGTTTTCTAAACTTATGCAAGGAAAGTTTGAAATGAGCAGTATGGGAGAGCTAAAGTATTTCCTGGGACTTCAAGTGAAACAGTCTGAGGATGGAATCTTCATCTCTCAGACGAAGTTCACAAATGAACTCCTCAAGAAATTCGGGATGGAGAATGTGTTGGGTATTGTATCCACAACGTACCTGATTTGAAGAAGCCCCTGAACAAGCTAAGGTAAATAGACAATGTATTTGACAAAATATTTCAAGTCGTGCTTGCAGTTATTCCACGCTAAGTGCACACCAATGTCATGGTGCAGTAGGTCAATATACATGGGTCTGCACGACGTAATCCCTCGTTGAGCAGATCAGTGTGTTGGCCTACGTGTACTCTCTCTATTAGAGTGTACTTATTTTCAAGTACAGGGCTGTGATCATGCAAGAGCAGACAAGGAGCAAGGATGGGTCAAAGAGCAGCTCATGGATGGAAAGACGAAAAATCGTCTAAGTGAGAATCGATGAGAATCACCAAGTGATTCTCGCCGATTCGGCGAGAATCACTAGTGATTCTCGCCGATTCGTCGAGAATCACCGGCTGATTCTCGCCGTATCGATCCGGCTACATCAAAGCTTGCGACTCTGGCGCTAAGTCATATTCGACGAGAATCACCAAGTGATTCTCGCCTATTCGACGAGAATCACTAGTGATTCTCGCCGAATCGTCGAGAATCACTGGCTGATTCTCGCCGTCTCTTTCCAGCTTTCTCTGATCGTGCAAACAAGTCTACTTCGTCGAGTCACCTTTGATTCTCGACGATTCGATGAGAATCACCTCTGATTCTCGCCGAATCGGCGAGAATCAACTTTGATTCTCGTCGATTTTGACTTGGGCAATTTTCTTGAAACCGCTGGACCGGATTCTGCCGCTGGCACTGTTTTGAACCGGGGTTAGGGTTTCTTCAGGTGGGACCCATAACGGTTATAATGGAGTATTTCACCGTATAAATATACGCGTATTTTGAACAAACAAATACATAGAAAGAAGCCGAGCGACGATCTTGACCTAAAATCGCGAAACTGCTCCGCCGCCGTCGCCGCTCGTGCAAGTTGATCGCCGCCCGTTTGATCGTGGTTTCCTCCAGATCTCCCGGCGATAGAAGCATAGCCAAGCATAGAGTCTCACGAGTCTAACCTGAGATCCCTTGTCTCTTGATTTGTTGATCGGGAAAACCTTCCCCGTCTGAATCGATCGAGACGACCGATCCTAGTATGACCATTGGAAGACCTTGCTAGCTTTGCTATGAAGTTTGGATCTCCAAAGTACAGCAGCCGCACACCGTTGTCGCCGCCGATACCGAACCAAGCCGCCGCCCTCTTTGCCGCCGCCGGTTCCAGGGAGATTCTCTCCAAGTGAGATCTAAGGTTGTGGACTCTTCGTGACTTCTTGAACATATCATCAAACGAAGAGGGACACCTTAGTCTCCGAAAGTAGTTTGTATTTCTTGTACATTCTAGTTTTACTTTTGTTGTAAAGGAACGTTGGTTCCTAGTTGTAAGGGTTGGGTGCAACCCGTGTTGTGGGAGTGTTGACTCCTACGTGTGGAAGGGTTCCTTCCGATAGTGCAAGGATTGGATTTCAATCCTGTTGGTGAAGAGACCGAGTCGTCCCTTGTTGGGAGATAGATCGAAGGGGGAAAGTGGATGTACCGAAATCGGGGAACCACTATAAATTGCTTGTGTACTCTGTTTGCTGTGTTGTTTTATTTTCGTGTGCAGGTACAATTTTAATTCCGCAAAAATGCTGCACTTCACCTATTCCCCCCCCCCATAGGTGAAGGTAGTTGACACTAGGTGGACTTTCAGAATGCAACCTCTATGAGAACTCCAATGGGATCCACTATGTCTCTGGATAAGGATGATAAAGGTAAACCTTTCGATGAAACCAAATACAGAAGCATCATTGGATCCCTGCTCTACCTTACTACCAGTAGACCGGATATCATGTTCTCCACATGTGTCTGTGCCAGATATCAGGTGAACACTAAGGAATCTCACTATGTCGCTGCAAAGCGAATTCTCAGATACCTTAAAGGTACTACAAATCTTGGCTTGTGGTACCCGAGAAACAATGATGTCGAGCTAATAGGTTTTTCAGATGCTAATTTTGCAGGGAGTAGGGATGACAGGAAAAGCACTTCCGGGACGTGTCAATTCCTCGGCAGAAGGCTTATTTCATGGAATAGCAAGAAACAGAATTGTGTAGCAACCTCCACAGCAGAGTCTGAGTACATCTCGGCTGGCAGCTGTTGCACACAATTCCTATGGACCAGAAACCAGTTAGCCGACTACGACCTTCAGTTCAAGGAAGTACCAATGTACTGCGACTCCTCCAGTGTAATTGCAATTGCCAACAATCTGGTATCGCACAGCAGAACAAAGCATATTGAAGTGCGCTACCACTTCATTCGGGAGCACGTGGAGAACAAGGACATCTCTCTCTGTTATGTCCCCACGGACAAGCAGATTGCAGATATTTTCACAAAGCCCTTAGACGAAGCCAAGTTCAGTCTTTTCAAAACTGAATTGGGGATGCTAAACTATGAGGAATGAAGACTACAGAAGCACCAGGCTCATGCATCCGGGGGAGCCTCTGTCAGGAACTCAAGTATGAGCACAGGTGCAAGAACTGAGGGGGAGCAAGGAGTCAAATGCAACAGCCCAGATTTGCAGAAGCCGAAAAGGGGGAGATTACCCTCTCGGCTCAGGCTAAGGTGGCTTCTAGGCTCCAAGTTTGCTCTCAAGCACTTGGTATTGGTAATGAATATCTCTCTAAATTTTATTTTCAGTTATGATTTCCATTCACATACGCTCTATTCACCTTAGCTTGTAGGGTTTAGGCTTCTTCAAATAGGGGGAGATTGTTGGGTATTGTATCCACAACGAACCTGATTTGAAGAAGCCCCTGTACAAGCTAAGATAAATGGACAATGTATTTGATGAAACCTTTTAAGTTGTGCTTGCAGTTATTCCACGCTAAGTACACACCAATGTCATGGTGCAGAAGGTCAATATACACGGGTCCGCGCGACGTAATCTCTCGTTGAGCAGATCAGTGTGTTGGCCTACGTGTACTCTCTCTATTGGAGTGTACTTATTTTCTAGTACAGGGTTGTGATAATGCAAGAGCAGACAAGGAGCAAGGATGGGTCAAAGAGCAGCTCATGGGTGGAAAGACGAAAAATCGTCTAAGTGATAATCGACGAGAATCACCAAGTGATTCTCGCTGATTCGGCGAGAATCACTAGTGATTCTCGCCGAATCGTCGAGAATCACTGGCTGATTCTCGCCGTCTCTATCCGGCTAAAACAGTGCGTGCAAACAAGTCAACTTCGACGAGAATCACCTTTGATTCTCGCTGAATCATCGAGAATCACCTTTGATTCTCGACGATTCGACGAGAATCACCTTCGATTCTCGCCGATTTTGCCTTGGGCGAATTCTGGAACCCGCTGGACCGGACTCAGCCGCTGGCGCTGTTTTGAACCGGGCTTAGGGTTTCTTCAGGTGGGACCCATAACGGTCACAATGGAGTATTCTACCGTATAAATACACACGTATTTTGAACAGTAAGAACACACACAGAAAAAGACGAAGCCGAGCCGCCGACCTTGACCTAGATCGCGAAACCAGCTTCGTCGTGGTCGCCGCTCGTACAAGTAGATCGCCGGCTTTGATCGTGATTCTTCCAGATCTTCCGGCGACAGAAGTTTAGCCAAGTGTAGCGTCTCACGCGTCTAACCAGAGATCCTTTGTCTCTTGATTTGTTGATCGGGAAAACCTTCCCCTTCCGAATCGATCGAGACGATCGATCCTAGTGTGACCGTTGGTAGACCTTGCTAGCTTTGCTACGAAGATTAAATCTCCAAAGTACAGCAGCCACACACCGTTGTCGCCGCCGATCCCGAGAACCGAGCCGCCGCCCCTCTTGCCGCCGCCGGTCTCGGGGAGATTCTCTCCAAGAGAGATCTAGGGTTGTGGACTCTTCGTTGACTTCAAGAACACGTCATCGAACGAAGAGGGACACCTTAGTCTCCAAAAGTTGTTTGTATTTCTTGTACATTCTACTTTCATTTTGTTGTAAAGGAGCGTTGGTTCCTAGTTGTAAGGGTTGGGTGCAACCCGTGTTGTGGGAGTGTTGTCTCCTACGTGTGGAAGAGTTCCTTCCGATAGTGCAAGGATTGGATTTCAATCCTGTTGGTGAAGTGACTGAGTCATCCCTTGTTGGGAGATAGGTCGAAGGGGGAAAGTGGATGTACCCAAATCGGGGAACCACTATAAATTGCTTGTGTCCTTTCTTTGTTGTGCTGTTTTGTTATCTTGTGCAGGTACAATTTTAATTCCGCAAAAACGCTGAACGTCACCTATTCCCCCCCCCCCCATAGGTGAAGGTAGTTGACACTAGGTGGACTTTCAGAACTCATAATTCATCGTCATGAGTTCGACATTCGTTGAACTGAGTTCGACTATCGTCGAACTGATTTTCTGACAACTGTATTTCTTGGAATTCTTCTGAGGCAAATCTGGAAATAAACCTATGGCTCATGACTATACATTTTGGGTCAATCTAAGTAAACCTAATAGTGATCCTTGCCCAAACCATAACTGGGGTTCCAACAGTCTTCATCATCTACAATCGGCAAGCGAAGAAGTTGAGAGACAGCGGTTTTGGTGAGTTTGATTTTAATACCTCTGACCTTCGATTTGAGAACAGCTCCATGTCTCTTAACCTTGACATTTTGGAAGAATTCGGCAACATCTGGAAAGAGAATTTTGCAGGGTTCTTGGAGTATGAAGGTGAGTCTGGCGGTGTCGAACAGTATCATGAGGTTATAGAAATCATCTAATAATTCGGCGATACCAGTGGCGACAAGTTCGTAACCAATCCCAATCTTCGAAGAAGCAGCCATGATCCAGGAAATGTGGGAAAAACTGCAGCGGGGAGGAAGAGGGTGCGGCTCTGCAACTTCTTGACGGAAGGCAAAACGGTGATTGGCTTACTCGAGAGAGAAAATAATCTCGTGTAGAGAATGATTTTGGAGTTTCCGATTTATAGAACTCTAGGCTAAAGTCTAATAAGAAAAAAATGATGGAATCATACCTTAGAAGTGGCGGCATAAGCCTCGGGTTGCGAATAAGGAATTTTGAATCGGGGAGAAACAAATGGCTGGCACATACTCGAGTGACATAATATGACTTGAGTGAAGTAAGGAAGATACTCTAGTAGATCGGCTGGAAGTACTCGAGTAGTTGGGTTGAAGTACTCGAGTAGCTGGGGTGGAGGTACTCGAGTAGTTGTGCTGAAGTAATCGAGTAGATATACGAAGGTACTCGAGTGAAATTTTACTACTCGAGTAGGTGATTTTGACTACTCGAGTAAACCCTTTTGCTACTCGAGTAGGTTACTCGAGTGGCTTAGAGGGTACTCGTGTAGGTCAATGTTGCTACTCGAGTAGGTCATTTTGAACTACTCATGTACTTTACTGGTTACTCGAGTCAACAAGTTAGAAATCTGTGGAATTCCAACTTTTGACCGATTCTTGATCTCTGAGCCTTCTTGGGGGTCCATCTTCTCTAATCTTCTTTGTTGAGCATTCCAAGTTCTGTTTTGAAGAACGAGAACTTGGTCTCATCTAGCGGCTTCGTGAAAATGTCTACAATCTGCCTGTTTGTTGAGACATATTGGAGATCTATGTCCCCATGCTCTACATACTCTCGGATGAAGTGATACCTCAGCTCTATGTGCTTTGTCCGGCTATGCGAGACTGGATTGTTGGCTATTGCAATTGCACTGGAAGAGTCGCAAAACAATGGAATCTTCTGGAACTTCATGTTATATTCTTCAAACTGATTCTTTATCCATAGCAGCTGTGCACAACAACTCCTTGTAGAGATGTACTCTGACTCAGCTGTTGAGATTGCTACACAGTTTTGCTTCTTGCTACTCCAGGAGATAAGTCTTCTTCCAAAAAATTGGCAAGTCCCGGAAGTGATTTTCCTGTCATCTTTGCTCCCTGTAAAATCTGCATCTGAAAAACCTATTAGCTCGCTATCATTACTTTTTGGGTACCATAAGCCAAGATTTGGCGTACCTTTAAGGTATCTCAAAATTCGCTTTGCAGCAGCATATTGAGATTCCTTAGAGTTCATCTGAAATCTAGCACAGACACATATTGAGAATATTATGTCAGGTCTACTTGCAGTAAGGTATAGCAAGGATCCAATTATGCTTCTATACTTGGTTTCATCAAAAGGTTTCCCTTTTTCATCCTTGTCTAGAGACATTATTGAACCCATTGGAGTCTTCATCGAGGTTGCGTTCTCCATTCCGAATTTCTTAATTAGCACTTTGGGGAACTTGGTCTGCGAGATGAAAATTTCATCTTCAGATTATTTCACCTGAAGCTCTAAGAAGTACTTCAGCTCGCCCATACTGCTCATTTCAAACTTCCCTTACATAAGTTTTGAGAACTTCAAGCAGAGGTTGTCGTCAGTAGAGCCAAAAATAATGTCGTCACATAGATTTGTACTAGCAAAATCTTGCCTTTTATTTCCCTAAGAAATAATGTCTTGTCTATTTTTCCCCTTGTGGACTTGTTCTCAAGTAGAAAGCTAGACAGCTTCTCATACCAAGCTCGAGGAGCTTGTTTCAGACCATATAAAGCTTTGTGCAACAAATAAACATAATCAGGAAAGTTAGAATCAATGAAAACTGGAGGTTGTTCCACATACACCTCTTCCTTTATGTCTCCATTAAGAAAGGCAGACTTCACGTCCATCTGATAGACGGTGAAGCCTTTGAGTGTAGCATATGCTAAGAATAACCTTATTGCCTCCAGCCTTGCTACCAGAGAATATGTCTGGTCGAAGTCGATTCCTTCTTCTTGACGATATTCTTTAGCGATGAGTCTGGCCATGTTCTTTATGATCGTTCCATCCCCATCCATCTTATTCCTGTAGACCCATTTTGTCCTGATAACGTTCTTACCTTTGGATCTTAGAACAAGTTTCCATACTTTGCAGTGCTTGAACTGATTTAGTTCTTCTTCCATTGCCATTATCCACGATGTGTTTGAGTTTGCTTCCTCAAACTTCTTTGGTTCAACCTGCGAGAGAAAACTTAAATATAGATTCTCATTAGTTGTACCTCTATGAGTTCTGACACCATCCCGGGGATCTCCTATGATCTGGTCCATGGGGTGATCCTTCAGATGTCTGAGCTCTAGAGTCCTTACATCTGGATTATCTTCAATTACCGGAGTGACTTCTTTATCTTGGATGATTTCTTCATCTTGATCATTAACCTCTCCAATAGGGGTTGGAGTGGTGATCTTGATGAACTTTTCACCTTTATCTTCGGACGTTTCATCCAAGCTGATTTCTTTCAGCTTTGTACCTGCATCTTCAATGAGCACACTAGAAGAGTTGCCTTGCAACAAGCTCGTCTCATCAAATACAACATGTATTGATTCTTCTATGACCAGGGTTTTTCTATTAAATATTCTGTAAGCCTTACTATGGCTACTATAACCTATAAAAATACCTTCAAAGCTCTTTTCGTTGAACTTGGTAGTATGATACTTACCATTGTTAAGCATGAAGCATTTACAGCCAAAAATTCTAAAATATGAAACAGTTGGTTTCCTGCCCTTTAGAAGTTTGTAAGGTGTCTTGTCGTGGTTTTTCTTTATGAGTGCTCGATTTTGCACGTGGCATGCAGTGTTGACAGCTTCAGCCCAGAAGTATTCCGGTAGTGATTCATCACTCAACATGGTCCTGCATGCCTCTATGAGTGTTTTATTCCTTCTCTCGGCCACTCCGTTCTGTTGTGGAGTACGAGGAGAGGAAATCTCATGAAAGATACCCAAGCTTTCACAAAATTCTGTCATGGCCCCAGACTTGACCTCTATTCCATTGTCACTTCTGATTTTGACTATGGAGTAGGTGTATTCATTCTGGACTTGCCTTACAAAATTAGTAAAGATGTCAAAGGTATCTAACTTGTGTTTTAGAAAGAACACACACGCAAAGCACGAGTAATCATCAACAATTACTAATGTATAATCCATACCTCCCAAACTTCTAATTTGCAGTGGACCAAACAAGTCCATATGAAGCAGATGAAGACAACTATTAGAATTTTTGCCAATAACGCTTTAAAGGTAGCCCTTGTTTGCTTGCCTTTTACACATGCATGACAAGGTCTATCTTTGACGTACTTGACATTTAGACCATCACGTACTAAGTTTATTGAAAATAATTTATTAATAGTTTTGGCATTAATATGTGTTAGTCTCTTATGCCATTGGTCACCAAGAGATGCCCTATCTTTTGCTAAAATGTACACTGGTGTAGAAGAGTCTATACAAATGAAATTTAAACAAAATATGTTTCTGCTTTGAGTGCCGGATAGAATCATTTCCATATTGTTAACAGATTTTATCAGGCACTTATTAGTGTAAAACTCAACTATGTATCCTTTATCACAGAGTTGGCTTATGCTTATAAGGTTATGTTCCAAACCTTCAACATAAGCTACATTTGAGAAGGATACACTACCGTTCGTAATCATACTATAGCCTTTAGTGATTCCACGGTCTAAACCTCCAAAGATAACCTTTGCTCCATTCAAGACTGGAGAGAAGTTCTGAAGTAGGCTTCTAGTCCCGGTCATATGCCGAGAACATCCACTGTCCAAATACCAGATTGGCATTTTGGTGGCCTTTGGACATACCTGCAATCATGATCGGTTTGCCTTAGGAACCCAAATACGTTTGGGTCCTTGGTCTCGGGTTAGAATACTCCCCCTACGAGTATTAGCATCATGAGAGGTCTTTCTCATATTGCCAACATGAGGGGTTGCAGCATTTCTGGGATTAAACCAGCAATCGATGGCAAAGTGACCAGTTCTGCCACAACACCAACAGTCAAATCTGTTGTATCTTTGCCTTATGTTCTCCTGGTTGACCTTTTGTAATTGTGGTCTAGTAGAGGCAGCATTCTTGGAGGAAGAAGCTTCATGATGATGACAATCACATGTTCTCTTCTCCTTCACTAGATTTTCTACAACAGGCTTTGCCTTTGGTGCCTTCTTGAAGTTATGACCATCTTTGTAAGGGTCATAGCTCTGAAGAATCACTTATTCATAAGGTGCCTTAAAGACACTTTCACCAAAGTTTCTGGGGCGAGTCCATCCTTGATAACGGGACTTTGGCTCAACATGGGCAGGCCTAGCAAAGTGTTCGTAGGAAGAGTCAAGATCAAACTCATTTGAAGGAAATATGACCTTTTGAACGAGGTCTGATCTTGTGGGGCTTTCCCCTTTTCTTTGACTAAGGCCTTTTTGGCGGCCTCATTCTTCCGTTGAGCCTTACTTGTAACAGCCCAAATTTCAAAATGGGAAAATTTTTTGTGACACATCCTGGGACATGGGCGTGTCCCAGGGCATTTCTTGCTCGGGTGCGGAGACGTCGTGAGTTCGACGAAAATGCATTCGACGAAGTGTTCGGGAGCGACACGCCCCGTGATACGGGTGTGACCTAGGGCGTGTCCTCCTTTATGTCGACAACTTTTTGTCGACACCTCCTTTGTGTCGACACCTCCTTTGTGTCGACACCTTTGTGTCGACACCTCCTTTGTGTTGACACCTTTGTGTCAACATCTCCTTTGTTTCGACACCTCCTTTGTGTTGACACCTTTATGTCGACAATTCCTTTGTGTCGACACCTCCTTTGTGTCGACACCTCCTTTGTCTCGACACCTCCTTTGTGTCGAAACCTCCTTTATTTCGACACCTCCTTTGTGTCGACACTCGAGTCTTTGGTCGACAAAGTGGTCGACAGAAGGAGCACACCCATGACACGGGCATGTACCTTCCGATACAGGCGTGTCAGAGGGCGTGTCCCCCTCTAGTCGACGAAATGAGCTCGATGATCGTCGAGTGCAATCACGTGCCCCGTGATGTGGGCGTGTCTGGGCCAACACAGGCGTGTATACTGGTCGTCACCTATTTCGGGATAAGGCGGTTTGTGCACTGCTTAGAGTACACAGCCTGTGACACGGGCGTGTCAGACCCGAGAAGCGATTTTTAGGATTTTTCTTGGCCATCCATTTTCTTCCGCTGGGATCTAACAACTGAGAGTCTTCCCGGCTTCGTTAAGGCCAAAAATTGAGATAGAATGCTCATTATGTTATTGCCTTCATCTTTCTAAAATCTTAGAGAGAGAAAGGGAGAGGAAGAAGGAGGAAGAGGAAGAGGAGTTGATTTCTGGTGGAGATTAAGAGTGTCAAGCTGAGATCCGAGGCCATCTTTGCGAAGGAAAAGCTATTGCGGTTCTTTCTAGCCAGCTAGGAGCTTATGGCACCGAAGCGGTCTTCAAGGGTAACGACTTTTCTTCCTAGCCATGTGAAGGCTTCCTTTTTGGCATGTGCAACTGATTCCCCCACCAGAGGGTGGCTTGTTGTGAGAGTCTTTTGGATTGATTCATGGAATCCCCAATCAATTGGGCATATAGATCCGAAAATGGAGTACAGAATAGGCATGCTGTGTGAAGCCCATCTGGACAGGTTGGTCTGGATTGGTGATGTTGCATATCTGAACAGGAGAAGACTCTGTGATAAACGTGTAGTTTAGGAGTCGATGGGTTAACCCTGTGAATGGAAGTAGCAGGAAGCACTGGAGTGGTAGTCCAGAAAAATACCCTTATGATGCTTATGAGGCCTGTGTTATCGGGTTGTACCTGCGAAATAAAGTTGCAGGAAGCACTAGATTAAAGATCCAGGAAATACCCTTTGTACTGCTTGATGTTCATGGGTGGACCTGTGAAAGGAAGTAACAGGAAGTACTGGCGTGGTGAGCCATGGAAATACCCTTGACATTTGTGATTTGCGGGATCATACATGTGAAGAGTGTAGCAGGAAATACTGGTCTGCCTAGGAAAGACCCGCTGATATGTAATATGAAATGGGTGTAAGAGTAAGTACTACTGTGCCCAGGAAAGCACCCAGGCTTGAATTCCAGAGCAGGATTGGTGTTACCGACCCGTGCCTTTGATATAGTCGCGAGTACGTTGTGCTCGGTGATGGCAAGTCCATTTGAGCAACGGGGGGGCGGTGGATGATCCGAACTGCGCTATGTCCGTCCGATGTAAGACCTGAAAGTGCAGTCTATTGTAGCGCATAGCAAGAGTCGTAGGCCTGCGCATCATGACACAATGGGGGGCTACGGGCCAATCCCGGTGCATTACGACTAGAACTCCGGTTGCATGCCATGGAGTGAAATACTCATTGTTTTACCGTTGGATTGTGTCCCTGATACGGTGGTGTGACACTGGTTCGCTGGTACACCAAGAATGTGCCCTGAGTGTACGGATCGTCGGGACGGGTGGTTGACGATTGTGATGGAATGTGTGCGTGAAAGCACATTATATGAGATATATATGCTTGTGAAATGTTATGCCTGCAGAGAAGGAATGTCACCGCCTCGGGAAAAGGGGTGGGGTCGTTATAATTTGGTCAGCTGAATGCTGACCGTTTCCTGTTTTCCACTGTTGGGTGGAATGTCCCTATGCAGGTGTTGGAGAGCCAAGCGGGATGCATACAAGCTGAAGTCCCTGTTGTTGTTGCTGCTTCCGCCGCTAGCCCTTGAAGGCTAAACTTATAAATGCTTTGTTTTATTTGTACGTGGTCGGCCTGCGCTCCAATGTTGAGGCCACTATTGTGAAAGCCCTATAAGGCCATAAGGCCAACTGTTTGTACTTGTAAAACATTCCTATGGTATATATAAATGAGGAGCTTTTATATGTTGGACATTCAGGTGTGGAGTTCAAGTTTAGTGTTTAGGCTTCCGCTAGAATGCAATGTGTTAGGGTGCGTTGCGCTACTCTGGTATCATACCGTAACTTCACCACCTATTTTGTGGTATATGTTGTGGGGCCCCGGCCGGACCTTCTAGCATATACTATGTAAATGGATGGGGTTGTTACATTTTTGGTATCAGCTGTCTTGGTCTTTCCCTTTCGAAGTCATGGTCGACTTCTTTTGTGGGGTGGCGAGAATGTGTCTGTGCGAACCAAGTTAACACGATTGAACTCCTGAATGTCCACTGTAGGAATACAAATACATGTGTTTGAGGAACCCTCGTGTTCCTACCTTGTTGCTCTTGCTTGTGTACGGTCGCTAATGTATGTGTCTTGTTCACCTCTAAGTGACACGGAGTGGAGCTGGGAAGTCGGAGCCCCATCGTTCTGATAAAAGTACAGCACCAATTGAGGTGCTTACACCTCCACCATCTATGAAAACTATGCGATTAGTTGTTGAGGCTTTGTTCGCCATGATGCAAGCCCAGGCGATTGGGCAAGCACAACCTATAGTAAGGCCAGAACAGGTGGCAGCAAGGCTAGAACCTGTAGCGGTTGTAGAACCTCGAGCAGTTGAGAAGCAGTTGAAGCAATTTATGAGCTTTCATTGGCCTACATTTTCGGGAGTGGGATCTCCTGCGCGGGCTGAAGATTGGTTGTCGCGCGTCAAGCAGATAATGACGGCGATTTGATCGGAGGAACATCAGGTCACCTTAGCCACCTTCTTGTTGGAAGGCGAGACGTGTTTATGGTGGGACGAGATGGAGCTACATCACTTGGCAGAGAGACCGTTAACACAAGTGTCCATGGAGGAATTCTCTAGACTCTTCCTGGTAAAGCACCTCCCGGCGGCACAGTGTATTGCCATGTAGAACGAATTCCAAAGGCTAACGTAAGGTGATGGCAATGTGGAAGCTTACTTGCATGAGTTTACATGCTTGGGGCGGTATGCGGGTTCGATTTTTGATGATGAGTAGAGGAAGACAAATAGGTTCTACGAAGGACTGCGGGACGAGTTGAGGTTCCTGCTTTCTAGTTCTGCGAACCAGGGCTTCCAGGTGTTAGTCGACACTGTGTGCGTGCTGGAAAAAGACATGAAGAGGGTGCATGGGAAGGGGGCCTTGGCTGTGACACAACCAGAGTTTAAGGTGCCCCGACCGGCGAAATCATATTATAAAAAGAGATGGGGTAAAAAGTTCAAGACAGTGGGACAAGCTCCTTCTTCAGTTGCATCAGGAGCAATGTCGGGGGACACTTCAAGGTCGGATACTCGTACGTGCTTTAATTGTGGACGGGTGGGACATATAGCCCGTGAATGTCAGGTGCCGCCAAAGAGTGAAAAGAAGGCGGGAGCGTCATATACAGAGAAAGGAATGGCAGTCGTGGAGTCTTCTGCCTCGCAGGTGCGGCCCCGGGTCTACAATCTTGGCCTGCATGAGGCCATCAAGCAAAGTGACGTCGTCACAGGTACAAGTTTAGTTTTTGAGTATTGTATTGCTTGCATGCTTTTTTTATTACCTATGCGTATGCATCTTGTGTGTGTGACATGATTGGCATAGGATTTGTGATGATTTGGAACACACTGGTGCGAGCACTGTTTGATACGGGTGCGTCGCATTCTTTTCTGTCTAAAGAGTTCATAGCACGGCTTGGGATACCTAGTCGTGTAAAGACAGATAGCGTCAGGGTGGTGTTGCCGAATGGTTGTATGATGCTTGCGGATCAAGCTTGCGATGTGTCAATGCAAATAGGAAGTCGAGATTTCTGCTTAACTGCATTTGTATTGCCGATTTCGGAATTCGACGTGATATTTGGTATGGATTGGCTCGCGGATCAGCATGCCTTGATTGATTGCCAGTCCAAAGAGATTGCGTTAGGCCAGAATACCGAGTAGGAAATGTGGTTCGCGGGTATGTGAGGATTTGGCGGGACGTTGATGTCTGCACTCCAAGTTGTCAAAGCTGTTGGGAAGGGTGTGGAGTTATACTTCACGCTAATTCAGGCTGTGGAGCCTAAGGCTAGTGTGAGCGATGTTCCGATTGTATCGAAGTTTATAGATGTGTTTCCCAAGGATCTCCCTGGGCTACCACCCCAGCGAGAGATTGACTTCACGATCGAGTTGGTGCCAGGTGCAAAACCTGTGGCCCGCTCTCCATATCGCGTCGCGCCAAAGGAAATGGCGGAGTTAAAAGTCCAGCTGCAAGAGTTGTTGGAGCAGGGTTATATACGCCCAAGCATGTCACCTTGGAGCGCCCCGGTGCTTTTTGTTAAAAAGAAAGACGGTGGTTTATGGTTATGTATTGATTACCGCGATCTGAACAAGCTGACAGAGAAGAACAAATATCTGATTCCGCGGATTGATGAGTTGTTCGATCAACTAGTGGGATCGACCGTCTACTCGAAGTTGGACTTGAAGTCTAGTTATTACCAGTTGAGGATTCGGGAAGGAGACATTCCCAAGACTGCATTTAGAACACGTTACGGGCACTATGAGTTCACGGTAATGCCATTTGGGCTATGCAATGCTCCCTCGGTATTTATGGATTTGATGCACCGAATATTTCGAGAGTACCTAAACCTGTTCGTGATAGTGTTCATTGATGATATTCTGGTCTACTCTCGATCGAAAGCCGAGCATGAAAACCACTTGCAGTTGGTGTTGAATACCTTGAGGCAGAATAAGCTCTACGTCAAGTTATCGAAGTGCGAGTTTTGGCTATCATCGGTGGCTTTTCTAGGCCATATAGTGAGTGGAGCGGGCATCGCAGTGGATCCGGAGAAGATAAGGGCCATACAGGAGTGGCCAGTGTTGTCTTCAGTGGCCGAGGTCAGGAGCTTCCTTGGACTGGCGGGCTACTATCGAAGATTTGTTGAACACTTCTCGCGGATTGCTTTACCGCTAACCACACTGATGAGAAAAGATCAGAAGTTTGTTTGAACGCCAGAGTGCGCGTGAGCTTTTGAAGAGCTGAAGGTTCGGTTGACTACGGTGCCTGTGTTGTCATCGCCATGTGGTACCGATGGATTTGTAATCTATAGTGATGCCTCGGGGAGCGGCTTAGGCTGCGTTCTTCTGCAAAATGGGAAGGTGATTTCTTATGGCTCATGCCAGCTAAAGGTGCACGAGCGAAACTATCCCATCCACGACTTAGAGTTGGCGGCGGTGATCTTTGTACTAACGCTGTGGTGACACTATCTTTATGGCGTGAAAGTGGAGATCTATACAGATCACAAGAGCCTAAAGTACCTGTTGGAGCAGAAAGACTTGAATATGCGACAACGAAGGTGGTTGGAGTTCCTTGGGGACTACACCTTTGCGATTCACTATATGCCCGAAAAGGGCAATGTAGTCGTGGATGCCTTGAGTCGGAGAGCTCCGACAAGTGCGAGTTGGTTGCAGAGGCATGATGGACGTCTCATTCAGGAGCTAGAAGTGTTGGAGATTTCTTCTGTTGACAAGAATTCCGCCGCCAATGCTTGTTTGGACTAGACGGAGGTGCAGTGTGACCTTGCAGACCGGATTCGACGAGCAACAGGGCTGGATGAAGGTCTCCTATGCTATGCTAAAGATGGGCCAGAGGGCAAGTTCTCATGGGATGACGGTCTTCTGTGGAAGGAGGGTCGTTTGTGCATCCCAAATTTGGGTAAATTGAGGGAAGAACTGATGTATGAAGCCCATTATACGAAGTACTCAATCCACCCAGGGAGCACAAAGATGTTCAGGGATATGAAAAAGCTGTTCTGGTGGTCAGGGCTAAAGAAAGATGTTGCTCATTATATGGCCAAATCCAAACCTGTGTTATGGTGAAGGCGGAATGCCAGAAGCCAGGCGGTTATTAGAAGTCGTTGTCGATTCCAGAATGGAAGTTCGATGATATTTCCATGAATTTTGTGCACAGGTTGCTGAGATCTCAGTGCGGAAATGATTCGATTTGGGTGATTGTCGATCGGCTAACGAAAGTGGCACACTTCCTGCCCAACAGACGGGATGATTCAGTGGAAAGTTTGGCAAAATTGTCTGTTGAGCAGATTGTGCGGCAACATGGCGTTCCTCGGAGCATCATAAGTGATCGAGATGGGTGGTTCACATCAAATGACTGGATACTGGTTCATCAACTGTTGGGAACGAAGTTGACATTCAGTACGACCTTTCATCCCCAAACTGATGGCCAAACTAAAAGGACTAACAGGACGATGGAGGATATGCTCCAGATGTGCGCCCTAGACTTTGGAAAGATTTGGGAATATCATCTCTATATGGTGGAGTTTGCCTATAATAACAGCTACCAAGCGAGCATCGGTATGGCACCGTATGAAGCTCTATATGGACGGAAGTACCGTACGCCTTTGGCTTGGGTAGAAGCGGGCGAAGCTAGAGTTTATAATCATAATGAAATCGATGAAGCAAACTCTACCATACATACTATTCGAGAGAGGCTACTCATAGCCCAGGATCGACAAGCGAAGTAATACAATGCCAAGCACCAGAACGTAGAGTTCGCGGTAGGCGATCGGGTATACTTGAAAATCAAGCCCTTCAAAGGCGTATCCAGTATTCAACGTTTGATAAAGTTGAGTCTATTTGGGTCCATTTGAAGTGGTCGAGCGAATCGGAGAAGTTGCTTATCGGGTAGCTCTATCGGCAGACTTGAGTGGATTACATGATGTGTTTTACATCTCGGTGCTGCGGAAAGCTGTTAAAGATCCAGCTTAAGTGATCGCGGATGTTTGTATGTCGGTAGGGTATGGGCTAACGACGAAGGTTAGGCCCATTCAATTCGAGGATTGAGCCGAGAAACAGTTGCGGAACAAGATGGCCGGGATGGTCAAAGTCCGGTGGGATAATTGCGGTCGTGAGGAGCTAACATGGGAGCGAGAGCAAACCATGCGAGCTGAATTTCCCGAGCTATTTCTATAAAATGGTTGTACAGTGCATCTTTTGTTGTAACATAAAATTTTGATGTTATAATATTTTGCTTGTTGTTTTCCTTCTTGTGTACGAATTTCGAGGACGAAATTTCTTGTAGGAGGGGAGGGTTGTAACAGCCCAAATTTCAAAAGGGGAAAATTTTGGGTGAAACGGCCTGGGACACGGGCGTGTCCCAGGGCGTGTTTTGCTCGGGTGCGGAGACGTCACGAGTTCGTCGAAAATGCGTTCGACGAAGTGTTCGGGAGGGACACGCCCCGTGACACGAGCGTGACCTAGGGCATGTCCTCCTTTGTGTTGACACCTTTGTGTCGACACCTCCTTTGTGTCGACACCTCCTTTGTGTCGACACCTTTGTGTCCACACCTCCTTTGTGTCGACACCTTTGAGTCGACACCTCCTTTGTGTCGACACCTTTGTGTAGACACCTCCTTTGTGTCGACGCCTCCTTTGTGTCGACACCTTTGTGTCGACACCTCCTTTGTGTCGACACAACCTTTGTGTCGACACTCGAGTCTTTGGTCGACAAAGTGGTCGACAGAGGGAAAACGCCCATGACATGGGCGTGTACCTTCCGACACGGGCGTGTCGGAGGGCGTATCCCCCTCTAGTCGACGAAATGAGCTCGACAATCATCGAGTGCAATCACACGCCCCGTGTAATGCCCCGAAACTCAAAAGAGCGACGGGAGGCGTTCCAGGCCAAATTTGGAATTTGGCAGGAGGCACACGACCTGGGACACGGGCGTGTCCCAGGGCGTGTCGAGATGGTTCGACAATTTGGTCATGTGTTCGATGATTTTGGGTTCGACGATCGTCGAGCAGAGAACACGGCCTAGGACACGGGCATGTCCCAGGGCGTGTCAAGAGGGGTTCGACTATTTAGTTCAACGATCTGGCAAATCGATCGGGCAGTTTTTTGGGTTCGACGATCGTTGAGTAGCGCTCGACGATCTGGTCACAATTCTGCGGTCGACGATTTGGTCGACATTCTGCGGTCAACGATTTGGTTGACGTTCTACGGTCGACGATCGGGTCGTGGGTTCGACGATCGGGGCGTGGGTTCAAAGATCGGGCCGTGCGTTCGACAATTTGGACAGAGATCTTCGTTCGACGATCTGGCTGCGTTCGACGATTTGGCTAGAGATCTCTGTTCGACGATCTGGCAGCGATCGACGATCTTGGTTCGACGTTCGTCGAGCGTGGGGCGAATTGTGGCATGTTTGACTCTGTCGATGCGGAGTGTCCACACAGGGGTTTTGGCGGGAGTTGACTAATTGTTCCGACACTGTTTTGACGTGGACATGTCCTGCTCCTGTTGGTGTTTCGTGCGGTGTTTAGCCTCATTTGTCCAGGTCGGACCTGGATCGTACCCGTGCATCACTTTTTGTGGGATCTGATGGCTATGGTTATTTACCGATGGGGTTATACCCGAGTGCTGGGTTTCAAAACCCTTATTCTTTTGTGTGGTTCTCTGTCTAAATCTTAGAGAGAGGGGAGAGCAAAAGAGGAAGGAGTCTAGATCCAGTCGTTCGAGGAGTTTCAGAGCTCCAAATCGCGAGACGACTTCAGATCTACGAAGGCAAGGAGATTGTGGTGCATTACATCCGCGTACATTTCCATGGTGCCAAGGAAGAACGCTAGGGTAACGATTCTCTACTTCTTTTGCATAGGAAGCCCGCTCTCACAAGTTTGCGGTGAGTTGGAGGCATTCCTTCGGGTAGATATGTAAAGTCCCCATTGTGTAGAGTCCGTAATCGAGAGCGGACATAGGCATGATGTGTGAAGCCTATCCGGACATGTTGGTCTGGATCGGTGATGTTGCATTACATAAATACTGGAGAAGACTCCATGCGAATGTTTGTTTTTCGGGTTTTCTACGTGGTAGATTGCAATAGGGAGCCTTGGGGATTAACCCTAAGGTGCACCCAGAAAACTGAGCGGATGCGTGATCTTGCCAACTTGGTGGCCCGGGAGCCAACTTGAACATAACCGGGTTATGTGAAGTATGTGATGGAAATGGGACTCGGAGAAGTTTGACCCGCGCATATGTTTTAAATTAACGTTGCGATGTGAGCACGGGTTAGATGGAACCGTACCCGTTCTATGTCGTTCGGTTAGAGCTGTTGGCATAGATGAGGGTATTCGGCGGTCTATGGTTTAAAGTATCGTGACCCATGCCGGGAAGACAAAATGCTCATTGTATTGTCGTCCAAAGGGATGGTGGTGAGTCAGCGGACTTTGACCTTGATCACTGAGAATGTGCCCTGAGTGCACGGGGTGTGTGGCCGTGCGTGCCTACACCTGTGATGTTGTGACATTACTATATTGCCTGATTATACTAATAAAATGCAGGGAAGGAGCATCACCGCCCCGAGTTGGGGGCGGGATCGTTATAATTTGTTCAACATTACTAACCGTTGCTTTTGTTTGCCACCGTGCGGTGGATTATGCTTGCAGGTGCTACTGGACCGAGTGGTCAATAGCAGGCTAAAGCCCAAATTGCGATGCCGGCCCTCGAAGGCCTAATTGGAGTGTTTACTTGCTTTCGTTCATGTATGACCGGCCTGCGTGTCGTGGTATGGAAAACATGTAATTTGAGTAAACCATTTGTAAGGCCTTAGGGCCAGTACTTGTGTATGTACTTCATTCCTTTTTGGCCTGTTAGTGGACATTCATGCTTGTTGCTGGGTTCTTTTAATTGCAACTATTTAACTGCTTCCTCTATAATGCTCTGTGTAGGATGTTGTGATTGGTTGGATGGTTTCCATTGAGTAACCATCGGGTCTGTCCGTTGTATATGGCGTCGGGCCCCGGCCGGACCTACTGCTATATGTTATGTGACGGATAGGGGGTGTTACAATTTGGTATCAGACTACTGGTTTCGGGAAGGCTTAAAATGAATTCGTGGACGAATTCTTTTTAAGGGGTGGTGAGCACATGTGTGTGCATCATCGTTATAACAATAAAAGAACCCATGAATGTCCACTTGGGAATGAAAATACACGTGTTTGGGGAACCTACGTATTCCTATAATTGCTATTTGTAATTTTGTTTGGTCTCTTAACGGTGATTTGTACCACTATAGGTGTCTAGAAGCGGTGCTGGGCTATCGGAACGTCGAGTTTCTGATGCTAGCAGTGCACCAAATGATGCTCCTGCAACACCGCCATCGACTGAGACTCTACGATTGGTTGTCGAAGCAGTTTTTGCCATGATCAATTCGCAGCCTGCATGGTAAATGCAGCAGCCCGCTCCTGCGATGGAGCAGGTACCTCTTCCAGTGGTTGAGCCGAGAAGAGTGGAGCAGGTAGTAGTGGAGCCGTTGGTGCCAAGGAGAGAAACTGAGAGATAGCTCAAACTTGTCATGAGTTTTAATCCTCCGGTATTCTCGGGGTTGGGAACCCCATCTCAAGCTGAAGACTGGCTCTCCCGTGTGAAGAGTGTCTTGACAGCGACGGAGACGGAGGAGTGGTAGATGACCACTATAGCTACGTTCCTGTTGGATGGAGATGCTAGGCTGTGGTGGGAGGGTCCGGAGCTGCATCTATTGAGAGGAAGGAAACTTACAGACGTCTCGATGGAGAAGTTCTCGAGACTGTTCTTGGCTAGGTACCTCCCTTCGACGCAGTGGATAGCTTTGGAGAACGAGTTCCTGAAGTTGGTTCAAGGAGAGAGTAGCGTGGATGAATATCTCCACGAGTTTACTCGATTGAGTTGGTATGCTAGATCCTCCATCGCGGATGAGGAGCGCAAGACGAGTCGATTCTACGAAGGGTTGAGAGATGACTTGAGGCTACTACTCTCGGGGCCGATGACGCAGGGTTTCTTGACCTTTGTCAACACGGCCCGGTCCTTGGAGAAGGACATGAAGAATGTACAAGCAAAGAAAAGTGTTGGTGACAAGAAATCTGGGTTCAAAGTGCCGACTACTTCAAAGTCCAGCTATCAAAGGTTCTTTAAGAAGTCTAGGACTTCGGGTCCAGCTCCTTCTTCTAGTGCTTCTCGGGCGACTACGGGTCGGACCCCGGGTGCATGCGTTACTTGTGGAAAGCCGGAGCACTTTGCCCGCGATTGCTGGAGCGGACATCCCAAGTCTGAGAGGAAGCCGGGAGCAACTTATGAAGAGAAGGGCAAGGCGGTGGAGTCAACTGCATCCCATTATGCTCCGGCCCAACCGAGGGTTTATAATGTTTGCCCACAGGAGGCCATCAAATAGGCGGATGTGGTGACAGGTAAAAGTTAAATTTATATCAAGTTAATCTTTTAAATACTTGTTATATGCTTGTTACCTTACCACTGCTTGTTTAGGATTTGTTTTGATTTGTGAGTATCCGGCAAGAATACTCTTTGATACGGGAGCTTCACACTTCTTCCTGTCCGAAGGATTTATATCACGCATCGGAGTACCTTCTTCGATGGCAAAGGACAAGTTGGATGTGCTGTTACCGAATGGGTGTTCCATGCACGCGGATAAAATCTGTGGTGTTAAGACTCGCATTGGGAATCAAGAGTTCGATCTGCAAGCGTCGTTACTACCATTGGTGGAGTTCGACGTTATATTTGGCATGCACTGCTTCTTGGAGCAGCAAGCCTATATTGATTGTGGTTGCAAGGAAGTCAGGTTGGGAGCAAGGCGTGAGACGACTTTTACGGGCTTAAAAGAGTCGAGCAAGACGTTGATGTCTGCTCTTCAGGTGGTGAAGGCGGTTCGTGCTGGTTCAGAGCTGTTCTTTACACTAGTGGAGGTTGCAAAGCCAAAGCCTACGTTGGATAGTATATTAGTGGTAGCTGAGTACCCTGATGTGTTCCCTGCAGATCTTCCTGGAGCCCCGCCTCAACGGGAGATAGATTTCACGATTAAGCTAGTGTCAGGTGCAAAGCCTGTGTCACGATTTCCGTATCGGCTAGCGCCTAAAGAAATGGCGGAGCTGAAGGTGCAACTTCAAGAGTTGTTGGAGTAAGGGTATGTGCGTCCAAGTTCTTCGCCTTGGAGCGCACCGGTCCTCTTTGTTATGAAGAAGGACGGAAGCTTGAGGCTATGTATTGATTACCAAGAACTGAATAAGTTGACGGAAAAGAACAACTACCCAATCCCAAGGATCGGTGATCTTTTTGATCAGTTGGTCGGGTTGACGGTGTACTCAAAGTTGGATCTCAAGTCCGGGTACTATCAGCTGCGAATAAGGGAGAGTGATATCCTGAAGACAGCATTCAGTACGAGATACGAGCATTACGAGTTTACGGTCATGCTGTTTGGGCTGACTAATGCGCCATCAGTGTTCATGGATTTGATGAACCGGACCTTCAGGGAGTACTTGGACCATTTTGTGATCGTCTTCATCGACGATATTTTGGTGTACTTGCAGAGTGCGGAAGATCACTTTAGGCATCTTCATTTGGTTTTGGAGACTCTAAGGAGGAATCAATTGTACGCCAAGTTCTCAAAGTGCGAGTTTTGGTTGTCCTCAGTGGCGTTCCTCGGTCATATAGTGAGTGGGGAACGTATTGCAGTGGACCCGGCGAAGAATGTTGCGATACGGGAGTGGCCTGAGCTTTCTATAGTAGCGGATGTCCGGAGCTTTCTAGGGCTTGCCGGCTATTATATGTGCTTCGTAGAGAACTTCTCGCGGATAGCGTTACCTCTCACTACTTTGATGAGGAAGGAGCAGAAGTTCATTTGGAAGCCGGAGTGCGCGCGAGCTTTTGAGGAGTTGAAATGTCGGTTGACCACGGCGCCTGTGCTGAGTTCGCTGAGTGGGACTGAAGGTTATGAGATTTATAGCGATGCTTCGGGCAGCGGTTTGGGTTGCGTGCTACTACAACATGGAAGTGTGATAGCTTATGGCTCGAGGCAGCTGAAAGTGCATGAGAGGAACTATCCACTCCATGACTTGGAGTTAGCGGCCGTGATTTTTGCCTTGAAGCTGTGGAGGCATTATTTGTATGGTGTGAAGATTGATATCTACACCGATCACAAGAGCCTGAAGTATTTGATTGATCAGAAAGACCTGAACATGCGGCAGCGTAGATGGATGGAGTTCTTGGGGGACTATACATTCAAGATCCACTACGTGCCTGGTAAAGGTAATGCAGTTGCGGACGCGTTGATTCGCTGGGCCCCAGCTTAAGCCAATTGGCTGTCGATCCATGACGAGCGGTTGGTTCGAGAGTTGGTGGCGTTGGAGATTTCTTGCGTAGACAAGCATTCAAGTGCTAAAGCACTCTTGAATTGGACTGAAGTTCAATATGACCTGGCTGATCGGTTTCGGCAGGCTTTGGATTTGGATGGCCACATGAAGCAACTCATGATAGAGGCTCTGGATGTGTCAAATTCCCAATATGAAGTTGTGGATGGATTGCTTTGGAAAGACGGTCGTCTTTGTGTCCCAAGCGTGGGCAGTTTGCCGGTGGATTTGTTGTACGAGGCGCACCATACCAAGTACTCGATTCACCTGGGAAGCACAAAGATGTACTGCGACGTTAAGAAACTGTTTTGGTGGCCGGGTTTGAAGAAGTATGTGGCGCTCTACGTGGCGAAGTGCCAAACTTGTGCCTTGGTGAAGGCGGAGTGCCAAAAGCCGGGAGGATTTCTGAAGTCCTTGCCTATTCTAGAGTGGACATTCGACGACATCACTATGGACTTTGTGCACGGGTTGCCAAGGTCGCAAAAGGGGAACGACGCCATCTGGGTGGTCGTAGATCGGCTGACGAAGGTGTCGCATTTCATTCCACATAGGAAGGATGATCCGGTGGAGAAGTTGGCAAAGTTATATGTGGATAACATAGTGCGGCTCTACGGTGTGCCCCGCAACATCGTGAGTGACCGAGATGGGCGGTTCACGTCCAATGATTGGAGGCTTGTGCAGCAAATGTTGGGACCAAAGCTGAGTTTTAGCACAGCCTTCCATCCGCAGACGGATGGGTAAATCGAGAGGGTCAATAGAACTATGGAAGACATGCTCCACATGTGTGTCTTGGACTTTGGAAAGCAATGGGAAGACGATCTTTATTTGGTGGAATTTGCGTACAACAATAGCTACCAGGCGAGTATTCAAATGGCGCCCTTCGAGGCCCTTTATGGTAAAAGATGTCGCACGCAGTTTTCCTGGTTGGAAACGGGTGAGTCAAAGTTTTACAAGCGTCAAGAGGTGGAGGATGCTACTTCATTTGTGCAAACCATTCGGGAGAGGTTGCTAATCGCTCAGGACTGTCAGGCGAAGTACAATAATGCCAAGCACGGGAATGTGGAGTTCGCTGTGGGCGATTAGGTGTACTTGAAGATCAAGCCGTTTAAGGGTGTCTCACGGGTGCGGCGATTGAAAAAGCTAAGCCCGAGGTACCTTAGGCCGTTTGAGGTTCTAGAGCGGGTTGATGAAGCAGCCTATCGGTTGAAGCTATCAGTGGAGCTTAGTGGTCTACATGATGTATTCCATATATTGGTGCTACGGAAGGCGGTGCAAGAGCCTACGCAAGTGATCGCAGTCGATCAAGTACCGATTGATAGTGGGTTGATGATAAAGGTCAAGCCCATGCGTATTGAAGACTCGAAAGTTAAGCAGCTACGCAATAAAGAGATCAGGATGGTCAAGGTCCGATGGGATAATTGCGGTCGAGAGGAGCTCTCTTGGGAGCGAGAGCAGACTATGCTTAACGAGTACCCGGAGTTGTTCCGCTCAGGTACAATTTTAGTTTTGTGCTTATCTTTCCTTTATGAAATTTCGTGAACGAAATTCTTTTAAGAGGGAGAGTGTTGTAATGCCCCGAAACTCAAAAGAGCGACGAGAGGCGTTTCGGGCCAAATTTGGAATTTGGCAGGAGGCACACAGCCTAGGATATGGGCATGTCCCAGGGCGTGTAGAGCTGGTTCGACGATTTGGTCGTGTGTTCGACGATTTTGGGTTCGACGATCGTCGAGCAGAGAACACGGCTTGGGACACGGGCGTGTCCCAGGGCGTGTCAAGAGGGGTTCGACTATTTACTTCAAAGATCTGGCAAATCGATCAGGCAGTTTTCTGGGTTCGACGATCGTCGAGCAGCGCTCGATGATCTGGTCACAATTCTGCGGTCGACGATTTGGTCGACATTCTGCGGTCGACGTGCTGCGGTCGACGATCGGGCTGTGGGTTCAACGATCGGGCCGTGGGTTCGACGATCGGGTTGTGCATTCGACGATTTGGCCAGAGATCTCTGTTCGACGATCTGGCTGCATTCGACGATTTGGCTAGAGATCTCCGTTCGACGATCTGGCAGCGGTCGACGATCTTGGATCGACGATCGTCGAGCGCGGGGCGGATTGTGGCGTGTTTGACTCTGTCGACGCGGAGTGTCGACACAGGGGTTTTGGCGGGAGTTGACTAATTGTTTCGACACTGTTTTGACGCGGACGTGTCCTGCTCCTATTGCTGTTTCATGCGGTGTTTAGCCCCATTTGTCCAAGTCGTACCTGGTTCGTACCCGTGCATCCAGTTTTGTGAGATCCGACGGCTATGGCTATTTCCCAATGGGGTTATACCTGAGTTCTGGGTTTCAAAACCCTTTTTCTTCTGTGTGGTGCTCTGTCTAAATGTTAGAGAGAGGGGAGAGCAAAAGAGGAAGAAGGAGTCTAGATCCAGTTGTTGGAGGAGTTTTAGAGCTCCAAATCGCGAGCCGACTTCGGATCTACGAAGGCAAGGAGATTGCGGTGCTTTACATCCGCGTACATTTTCATGGAGCCAAGGAAGAACACTAGGGTAACGATTCTCTACTTGAGCATGTGAAGCTCTACTTCTTTTGCATTGGAAGCCCGCTCTCGTGAGTTTGCGGTGATTTGGAGGCGTTCCTTCGGGTAGATATGTAAAGTCCCCATTGTGTAGAGTCCGTAATCGAGAACGGACATAGGCATGATGTGTGAAGCCTATCCGGACATGTTGGTCTGGATCGGTGATGTTGCATTGCATAAATGCCGGAGAAGACTCCGTGCGAATGTTTGTTTTCGGGTTTTCTACATGGTAGATTGCAACAGGGAGCCTTCGGGATTAACCCTAAGGTGCACCCGGAAAACTTTGCGGATGCGTGATCAAGCCAACTTGGTGGCCTAGGAGCCAACTTGAACATAACTGGGTTATGTGAAGTATGTGATGGAAACGGGACTCGGAGAAGTTTGACCCGCGCATATGTTTTAAATTAACGTTGCGATGTGAGCACGGGTTAGATGGAACCGTACCCGTTCTATGTCGTTCGGTTAGAGCCGTTGGCATAGATGAGGGTCTTCGGAGGTATATGGTTTAAATTACCGTGACCCATGCCGGGAAGACAAAATGCTCATTTTATGGTCGTCCAAAGGGATGGTGGTGAGTCGGCGTACTTTGACCGTGATCACCGAGAATGTGCCCTGAGTGCACGGGGTGTGTGGCTGTGCGTGCCTACGCCTGTGATGTTGTGACATTACTATATTGCCTGATTATACTAATAAAATGCAGGGAAGGAGCATCGCCGCCCCGAGTTGGGGGCGGGATCGTTATAATTTGGTCAGCATTGCTGACCGTTGTTTTTGTTTGCCACCGTGCGGTGGATTGTGCTTGCAGGTGCTGTTGGACCGAGCGGACAATAGCGGGCTAAAGCCCAAATTGCGAAGCCGGCCCTCGAAGGCCTAATTGGAGTGTTTACTTGCTTTCATTCATGTATGACCAGCCTGCGTGCCGTGGTATGGAAAACATGTAATTTGAGTAAACCATTTGTAAGGCCTTAAGGCCAGTACTTGTGTATATACTTCATTCCTTTTTGGCTTGTTAGTGGACATTCATGCTTGTTACTGGGTTCTTTTAATTGCAATTATTTAACTGCTTCTGCTAGATCTCTGTGTAGGACGTTGTGATTGGTTGGATGGTTTCCATTGAGTAACCACCATGTCTGTCCGTGGTATATGGCGTCGGGCCCCGGCCGGACCTACTGCTATATGCTATGTGACGGATAGGGGGTGTTACACCCCATGACACGGGCGTGTCTGGGCCGACACGGGAGTGTACCCTGGTCGTGACCTGTTTTGGGATAAGGCAGTTTGTGCGTCGCTTAGAGTACACAACCTGTGACACCGGCGTGTCATAGGGCGTGTTGCACTCGAGAAGCGATTTATAGGCTTTTTCTTGGCCGTCCATCTTCTTCAGCTGGGATCTAACAGCTGAGAGTCCTCCCTGCTTCCTTAAGGCCGAAACTTGAGACAGAATGCTCATTATGTTATTGCCTTCATCTTTCTAAAAGCTTAGAGAGAGAAAGGGAGAGGAAGAAGGAGGAAGAGGAAGAGGGGTTGATCTCTGGTGGAGCTTGAGAGTGTCAAGCTGAGATCCAAGGCCATCTTTGTGGAGGAAAAGCTATTATGGTTCTTTCTAGCCAGCTAGGAGCTCATGCCACCGAAGCGGCTGATAAGTTGTAAATATTAGTCTTTTTATGTACATTAAATTAGTCATTTTAGTTTCTTTTTGTTATTTTTCTTTATTTTTTTTTAATAAAATGTTTCTTTTTTGTAAAAATAGTTCTAACTTGCTTTATTTTTGTTTTCTGAAATTTGCAGGAAAAATCCAAAATCTCCCCAAAACAGTAAGTACACGCTCGTGTACTTACTGGTCACGCCCGTTTCCAGGGCGTGACAATTCAATTTCCCGTGAAATCAACTCGACCCGCGCCCAGATCCACCTCCCCGACACGCTCACAGTCACGCCCGTGACCTGGGGCGTGACCGCCACGTGACCGACACGTGTCCAGCCATAAGTCAACTTTGCCGTCAATTCGCCGGATCGAATCATCTACAGTGCTAACACGCCCCCTAACACGCCCGTGTCAGAGGGCGTGTCCCATGCAATTTTTTGTCTATAAATTCAGAGCTTCTGCTTGTAATCCTGTTCCACTTTTTTGGGCCATTTTGCTTAGGAATTATGCTGCCTAGATGGATTCCAAGTTTATGTAAGGGATATTTTCTCCCCCTCTCCTTAGCTTTTATTTTCGTGTCTTTGTAACTCATCCTTTTATTTAATAAAATGTATTTTTCATCTCTTATTATGGCTTCGGAATGGATCTACGCAACTCTTCTCTTAAGCAATCTTATTATTTTTTCTTGTTTTAACTTAGTTTTTGTTCTTTTCTATGTGTGCGTGCGTGTATGAGTATAGCTGTTATCTTTATGTTTTGGTTATGTTTACTTAGATTTGGTTAGATTTAGAATTTTGTAGCTTTTATTTCATTCCCATAATGCGTAAAAATGTTTTGAAAGTGGTTTTTTAGTTTTCTTTAACTTAGATTTTCTTGTTTAGGTTGTTTAACTTTTTCGTTCTTTTTCCTTTATTTGCACTTTTTAGCATTTTTACGTAGTTATAGGAATGATTATATAGTTATTTTAATTTTTCGAGCATTTCAATTTTCATTTTAAACTTTTGCTCGTTTAATTTTTCTGTCTTCTTTTTACGCATTTGTACCGCATTCTAGTGGTAGAAATGTATTCATTTTAATTTTTTGAGCACTTAGCTTTTGCGTTTATTTGCAAATCTATTTGCTCGTTTAATTTTTATTTTAGCTTTTTATGCATTTCTAATGCATTCTAGCAGTAGAAATGTAGTTATTTTAATTTTTTTGGTAACTTAGTTTTTTGCAATTTTTTTTGTATGCGCATTTATTTCCTCCTAATCATTAAGAGTTAAATGGCGCAGTGTTTTATTTCCTCTCCAGTAGAGTGTGTGAGTTTTTTACTTTATGTCGAGAGTGTGTGTGCGTGACTTTTAATTTATGTCGAGTGTGTGTGTGCATTGCATTAATTTCTCCTGCTCGTTTGAGAAGGACTCGCTTTCATTTCTCCCGCCCATGCATTTGCGCCGAGACTCGCACTTTACTTCTTTCATTTCAGTCCTACTCGTTTGAGTAGGACTTGCATTTTACTGCTTTCTTTACAGCTTTATTTTACTGCTTTCTTTATTGCTTTCATTTACTGCTTTATTTTATTGCTTTCACCGTCTGCTGTCCCCATTCCGATGAGTTGCTAACCGTTCTTAGCCCTCAGTATCGAAGAGCATTGAGACAGATAAAATAGTTTTAAATAATTAAAGGTCCTTATTTTATAATTAATTAAAATTACTTAAGGTTTGCCTAGGTTTTACGACGCGTAGAACCACTTATCGATGTGTGGGCTCTATTTCCGTAGTCCATACGCTAGCTAGCCGAGAGGCTGTGCGTATGGACCGATCGCCCCTTGGTAAAGAGAGTTCCACACTAACCCTGGAGAGAGGAGGCGTGCAAACTCTACCGGATTGGGTTCCCCACCCAATAGCGGGGTTCTTAGCGTAATGCTGGTGTTAAGAGGAATCCTTCGTCGGACTGACATTCGGTCGAATAGTCTTAGCGTTCAAGTGAGCGATATCCCTATAGCTAGGTGAGCTCATTTTAGTGGAACCTCCATGGCCAAGTCTTCGCCTTAATTAATTTGAAACTTAGGATCTCTTTTTATTAAAAGTTTATTTTAGTTCAATTTTATTCGATTCCGTCGCGCTATGTTTTTCATCGGCTCCACCTTTATTGCTTTCATTTTCTGTTTTCTGTCTTTCTTTTTGCTTTTATATATATAAAAAATACCCGACAAATAATTAGCGGTAAAATAATAGTCCCCTCCAGGGAACAGTAGAAATAATCGAACCGACCCCGAGAACAATACGACCTCGATATTCCACACCGGAATATCCTGTACTACAGGCGATATATAGGTGTACTTGCCTCCTTTCGTTAAAACTCGATCTCACTGTTTTATATCCAAATTAATAAATCTGCATGTCACGTTTTCTAAATAAAACCAAATCCGCCTTTTTCATTAAATAAACCGCCCGTGGCGCCGCGGGAATTCTCACTAATTTTTGGAGTTTTAACCGCATCAAGTTTTCGGACCCGATGCGAAAATATCAATCAAATTTTTGGCAACATTGTCAGGGATATTTCGAGTCGTTATTTTGAACCCTAAAAATCTATTAGTTTTACCTATATCTATATATATAACAAAAATTAAAAAAATGGCCACCAAAAATACTAATACTAATAATAATAATAATAATAATAACTACCTTAAAAAAAACCAAAAACTTAAAAAACTTACGGAAAAAAAGAGTTTATATATATACTTATAATTTCATATATATTTATCTTCAAAAACAAAAAAAAACAAAAAATGAAATAGCGTTGTTTCTCAAAAAAAATAAAAAACCCTATAAAACTAAAAACTTGAAAAAAAACTATAAAATCAAAACAAAACAACAAAAATCTTGAAAATGAAAAAACTTTAAAAAAAATCATTATTTTTATGAAAAACAAAACTACAAAACACCCATAAAAAAATCTAAAAACCACAAAAAATTTAACAAAAACCTAAAAACCAACACTAAAAACTAAAAACCCTCCTAAAAACCAAATAAAAAATTCGTCTAATTTTTTATAATTATTAAACATTATATATTTATTTTGTTACTTCGGCGCGCTTCACTTTTGTGCGCGCTAGGGGATCGCATTTTTATCACACTCATATAGCTAAGACGTTAGCTAATCGAGTCACACACGCACGTGCCACCCCCTACCACCGGCAACCTTTTGGCCGAATTTTTCTTTTTTGTTTTTTCTGTTATATTTTTGCTTTTAATTCTAAATAATGCAGGGTATCAATTCGGGCCTCCCCGACCTCGTCTTAGGGTAGCTTCTAGCCTCAATTTTTCTTTTTTTGTGCATATTTTATTTTGTATATTATCATTCCGCATATTTAGATTGCAACATTGGGGACAATGTTGGGTTTAAGTATGGGGGTGTTTTACTATACTACATTTTTTATATTCTGTACTTAGCAAAAAAATACAAAAACATGCAAACCATTAAAATCTCAAAAAAAATTTCATTGTTTTTTATAATAATCACAAAAAAAACTTCAAAAAAAATCATAAAACCACAAAATTCAAAAAAATTATAAAACAAAAAGTTCAAAAAATTTCATACAAAAAAAAATTCAAAAAAAAATTCTTTTACTTTGTAAATATTATTTGTAAAAAAAATAATCTCTCTTCCCCCCCCCCATCTTCTTATTTGTAAAATCTCGCTTTTTAGCATGCCCGCGGCGTTCGACACATCGAACCAACCACTGAAATAAGAGTATGTTCACGGGCCATCGAGTTTTTACTTTGTACATTCTTGTAAAAATCTCTTTCCCCCCCCCCCCTCTCTACTTCGTAAATAACACTTTTTCTTTCCTCTTTCTTGTAAATACCATATCAAAATACACTAACAAATCAAAAAATTTAGAAAAATCAAAAATCCTAAAAAAGAGAGAATAACTCTAAAAATTCAAAAACGATAATAATCAAAAAATCAAAAAAAAGACAAAAACCCTAACAAAATTTCAAAAAAAGATAATAATCACAAAAAATACAAAAATGATAAAAACCCTAAAATCCCAAAAAATTGTTTATTATGAAACAAATAAAATCGAATATCTCAATTCTTAACCCTTTTCGCTCTCCAAAAATCTAGTTATGAGTTTATTTATAAGCGAATTTTACTTATTCTTTGCTTACTATTCGTTTATTAATTAAAGTCTGATAGATTTATGTGTTTGGGGTTAAGATTTAAAGAATTTTTTATGTCTTCTTCTTCTAATAGAGAACTTATTTTTCACCACCACTTCTAATTTTTATAAATAGAAGCTCGTCTTTTATGTTAGAAAATAACAACCATGGATTTCCATTATTTCTACTTCATGCTTTTAGAAACATAGGAATGTTCATTTTAAAAAGGTTGCTCTCAAAACTTTTTTATTAAAATCTAGTTTTCTTTTGGAAAAAAAACCTCACCTCCACTTTTTCATGTCTCACTTGACATGCTTACGCATATTTTATCCCTTAAAAAGATCTTATGTCAATGGCAATACGATTTCATTCCGTAAACATAGGCACCCAATATTTTAAAAGATTATATGTTATGGAGTAAGAGGATAAAATTCATTACTCCTATATATATACATTGGGTTATTTATTATTTATGAAGAAAGAAAAAAAATTTATATGTTAGGAAAATAAGATTTCATTTTCCTAATTATTCAAAAACATATATATATACAGAGGTTCGAGAAAAAATTACCTCGCCTCTAAATCCAAGCCCTCTTCATAAACCACCAAAACCACTTATCCTATTTCAATGATTCTAGAATTAATTTAAAATTTTTTGAGAGCATAATTTTTAAATTGCATTATTTCCTTTAATTTTTTTAAGCTAAAGTTTTTTATATAATTTCAATCCATCTTTGTTAAACTAACAAAAATAAACTTCTGCTTTCTATTTGTTTTATCTAGAAGTCTTTTTGAAACTCTTCCTCTATTTATAACATTTTCATAATTTATGTTTTAACTCTAGTACCCCAGATGTTTATTTTGATCTTACTTTTAATTAATTCAAGCGATAGTTAAACTTAGGATTTCTTTAATTCCTTATAAGTTCATCTCCAACTTTTGCTCTGGAATAACAAAAGCTTAAGTATGGGGGTATTTGATAAGTTGTAAATATTCGTCTTTTTATGTACATTAAATTAATCATTTTTGTTTCTTTTTGTTATTTTTCTTTATTTTTCTTTAATAAAATGTTTCTTTTTTGTAAAAATAGTTCTAACTTGCTTTATTTTTTTTCTGAAATTTGCATGAAAAATTCAAAAATCTGCCCAAAACAGTAAGTACACGCCCATGTACTTATTGTTCACGCCCGTGTCCAGGGCGTGACAATTAAATTTCCCGTGAAATCAGCTCGACGAATGCAAGCTCGACGATTTGCACTCGATAATTGTTGATCGATCCAACACGCCCGTGTCGACAGAACTGACACGCCCGTGTCAATCCCGATGGATGATCAAGACTTCCAGCTTGACGTTTTCCGCACGACGAACGTCGACCAACCCGACACGCCCAACGTCACACCCGTGACCTGGGGCGTGACTTCTCCACCTGACTCGACGAAAACGCGCTCGACATTTTCTGCTCGACGAATGTTGACTCAACCCGACACGCCCATGTCAAGATGCGACTCGGGCATGTACCCCTCCACCTGGCCGACAAGACCCGCGCGGCGACTTTTCGACGCGACCTGCGCCCAAATCCACCTCCCCGACATGCCCACAGCCACGCCCGTAACCTAGGGCATGACCGCCACGTGACCGACATGTGTCCAGCCAGAAGTCAACTTTGCCATCAATTCACCAGATCGAATCATGTACAGTGCTGACACGCCCCTTGACACGCCTGTGTCAGAGGGCGTGTCCTATGAAATTTTTTGTCTATAAATTCAGAGATTCTGCTTGTAATCCTGTTCCACTTTTTAGACCATTTTGCTTAGGAGTTATACTGCCTAGATGGATTCCAAGTTTATGTAAGGGATATTTTCTCCCCCTCTCCTTAGCTTTTATTTTCGTGTCTTTGTAACTCATCCTTTTATTTAATAAAATGTGTTTTTCATCTCTTATTATGGCTTCGGAATGGATCTACGCAACTCTCCTCTTAAGCAATCTTATTCTTTTTTCTTGTTTTTATTTAGTTTTTGTTCTTTTCTATGCGTGTGTGCGTGTATGAGTATAGTTGTTATCTTTATGTTTACTTAGACTTGGTTAGATTTAGAATTTTGTAGCTTTTATTTCATTCCCATAAATGCGTAAAAATGTTTTCAAAGTGGTTTTTTAATTTTCTTTAACTTAGATTTTTCATGTTTAGGTTGTTTAACTTTTTCGTTCTTTTTCCTTTATTCGCACTTTTTTTAGCATTTTTACGTAGTTATAGGAATGATTATATAGTTGTTTTAATTTTTCGAGCATTTCAATTTTCGTTTTAAACTTTTGCTCGTTTAATTTTTCAGTCTTCTTTTTACGCATTTCTACCGCATTATAGCGGTAGAAATGTATTCGTTTTAATTTTTCGAGCACTTAGCTTTTGCATTTATTTGCAAATCCATTTGCTCGTTTAATTTTTATTTTATCTTTTTATGCATTTCTACCGCATTCTAGCGATAGTAATGTAGTTATTTTAATTTTTCGGTAACTTAGTTTTTTGCAATTTTTTATGTATGCGCATTTATTTCCACCTACTCGTTAAGAATTAAATGGTGCAGTGTTTTATTGCCTTTCCAGTAGAGTGTGTGAGTTTTCCTTTCCAGTAGAGTGTGTGAGTTTTTTACATTATATCGAGAGTGTGTGCGCATGAGTTTTAATTTATGTCGAGTGTGTGCGTGTGTTGCATTTATTTCCTCCTACTTGTTTGAGTAGGACTCGCTTTCATTTCTCCCGCCCAGGCATTTGCATCGGGACTCACACTTTGCTGCTTTCATTTCAGTCCTACTCATTTGAGTAGGACTTGCATTTTACTTCTTTCTTTATAGCTTTATTTTACTGCTTTCTTTATCGCTTTCATTTACTGCTTTATTTTATTGGTTTCACCGCCTGCCGTCCCCATTCGGATGAGTGGCTAACCATTCTTAGCCCTCAGTATCGAAGAGCATTGGGACAAATAAAATAGCTTTAAATAATTAAAGGTCCTATTCTGGCATTCAAGTCGATGGGTTAGAATGGAAGTAGCATGAAGTACTGGAGTGGTAGTCCAGACAAATACCCTTGTGATGCTTGTGAGGCCTGTGTTATTGGGTTGTACATGCAAAAGAAAGTAGGAGGAAGTACTGGATTAGAGATCCAGGAAATACCCTTTGTACTTCTTGATGTTCATGGGTGGCCTGTGAAAGGAAGTAATAGGAAGTACTGGCGTGGTAAGCCATGGAAATTCACTTGACATTTGTGATTTGCGGGATCATACATGTGAAGAGAGTAGCAGAAAGTACTGGTGTGCCCAGGAAAGACCCGCTGATGTGTGATATGAAATGGGTGTAAGAGTAAGTACTGGTGCGCCCAGGAAAGTACCTAGGCATGAATGCCAGAATAGGATTGGTGAAACTGACCTGCGCCTTTGATATAGCCGCGAGTACGTTGTGCTCGGTGATGGCAAGGCGATTTGAGCAACGGGGGGTGGATGATCCGACCTATGCTATATCCTTCCTACGTGAGACCTGAAAGTGCGGTCTGTTGGAGCGCATAGTAAGAGTCATAGGCCTGCGCGCCATGACACAATGGGGGGCCGTGAGTCAATCCTGGTACATTATGACTAGAACTTTGGCTGCACGCCATGGATTGAAATGCTTAATGTTTTACCGTTGGGTTGTGACCCTGATACGGTGGTGTGACCCTGGTTCACCGGTACACCAAGAATGTGCCTTGAGTGCATGGATCGTCGGGCTGGGTGGCTGACAGTTGTGATGGAATGTGTACGTGAAAGCACATTATATGAGATATATTTATGACTGTGAAATGTTATGCCTGCAGGGAAGGAATACCACCGCCCCGGGAAAAGGGGGGTCATTATAATTTGGTCAGTTGAATGCTGACCGTTGCTTTTTTGCCACCGTTGGGTGGAATGTCCCTGTGCAGGTGTTGGAGAGCCAAGCGGGACGCATAAGGGCTGAAGTCCCTGCTGCTGTTGCTGCTGTCGTCGCTAGCCCTTGAAGGCTAAACTTATAAACGCTTTGTTTTATTTGTACGTGGCCGGCATGCGCGCCAATATTGAGGCCACTGTTGTGAAAGCCCTGTAATGCCATAAGGCCAACTGTTTGTACTTGTAAAACATTCTTATGGTATATATAAATGAGGAGCTTTTATATGTTGGACATTCAGGTGTGGAGTTCAAGTTTAGTTTTTAGGCTTCCGCTAGAATGTAATGTGTTAGGGTGCGCTGCGCTACTCTGGTATCATACCGTAACTTAACCGCTTGTTTTGTGGTGTATGTTGTTGGGTATTATATCCACAATGTACCTGATTTGAAGAAGCCCCTGGACAAGCTAAGGTCAATAGACTATGTATTTGATAAACTTTTTCAAGTTGTACTTGCAGTTTCTCCACGCTAAGTGCACACCAATGTCAGGGTGCAGTAGGTCAATATACACGGGTCTGCACGACGTAATCCCTCGTTGAGCAGATCAGTATGTTGGCCTATGTGTACTCTCTCTATTGGAGTGCACTTGCTTTCAAGTACAGGGCCGTTCATATGCAAGCAAAAACAAGGAGCATGGAGGATCAAGGAGCAGCTCCTAGGTGGAAGACGAAAAATCGTCCAAGGCAAATTCGACGAGAATCACCAAGTGATTCTCGCCGAATCGGCGAGAATCACTAGTGATTCTCGCCGAATCGACGAGAATCATCAGTGATTCTCGCCGACTCCTTCTGGCCATCTCAAAATGGTGCCAAGTAAGATTCGGCGAGAATTACTTGTAATTCCCGCCGAACCAGTGGTCAAGCAGCCCATGTACACAGTAAAATTCGTTGAGAATCAGTGAGTGATTCGACGAGAATCACAAACGATTCTCGACAAATCGTCGAGAATCACTTGGTGATTCTCGCCGATTCGTCGAGAATCGTCTGCGATTCTCGCCGATTTTGACTTGGCGTTTTCTCAGATCGCTGCTGGACCGGATTCTGCTTCTGGACTAGTTTGAACCGGAATTTGGGGATTCCTTTTGTGGGTCCCACAAACGGTCAAAATTGCTGTATCTTCAGGGTATAAATACATGGGTATTTTGAACAGTACCTAGACAGAAAAAATACGCCGAGCTCACGGAAACCCTAAGATCGCGAAATCTTTCCGCCGCATCCGTCGCCGCTCGCGCAAGTCCGTCGCCGCCACTGATCGATCTTCTTCCCGATCTCCAGCGACAGTAGCTTAGCAAGGCTTGAGTCTCACGCGTCTATCCAGAGATCCTTTGTCTCTCGATTTGTTGATCGGAAACACTTCTCATCCGAATCGATCGAGACGACCGATCCTCGTGTGACCGTTGGAAGACCGAGCTTGCTTCGCAATGAAGTTTGGATCTCCAAGTTCAGCAGCTGCTCTTCATCTCAGCCGCCGATCCCGAAGCTAGCCACCGCTCGTGTGCCGCCGCCGGTTCCGGGGAAATCCTCTCCAAGAGAGACCAAGGTCGTAGACTCTTCATCGACTTCAAGAACACGTCGTCGAACAAAGAGGAACACCTTAGTCTCCAAGAGAAGTTTGTATCACGTGTGCATTCTACATTTATTTTATTGTAAAGGAACTTTTGTTCCGTGTTGTAAGGGTTGGGTGCAACCCGTTTTGTGGGAGTGTTGACTCTCACGTGTGGAAGGGCTCCTTCCGTTAGTGCAGGGATTGGATTTCAATCCCGTTGGAGAAGTGACCGAGTCGTCCCTTGTTGGGGAGATAGGTCGTAGGGGGGAAAGTGGATGTACCCAAGTCGGGGAACCACTATAAATTTGTTGTGTATTCTGTGTGCTGTGGTTTTTGTTTTTATTGTGCAGGTACATCCGTAAATTCCGCAAAAGAACCACACGTCACCTATTCCCCCCCCCCCCCCCCCCCATAGGTGCACATAGCTGACACTAGGTGGACTTTCAAGTGGTATCAGAGGGAGGTTCCTCATCAAAAGGTTAACACCTTGAGTAGAATCCTGCCACTAGTGTCAACAAGGAGACTTACATCTACTATGGACGGGCTCAAGTACTCCGGCAAGATCCCAGTGTGCAACAGACTCAACTTTCCTATCTGGAAGGAAAGGATCAGGTTCTACATGGAAGCAGTGGACCCTCGACTCTTCATGATCGTGCTGGAGGGACCTTATGTCCCCACTAAGGCCTCCACCATTGATCCCACCAAGAAAGTGCCGAAGACACTCTCTGAAATGGACAAGGATGAGATGGTCCTAGTGGGCCTTGACATGAAGGCAAGAAACATCCTGGTCAGTGCAGTTGATGACTCGATGATGCAGAACTTCAGCAACTGCAGGACAGCTCAGGAGATCTGGCAGTGTCTGATCATTCTTATGGAGGGCACAGATGAAGTGAGGGATGATCGGAGATCCCTCCTGAACCAGAAGTATGAAGCCTTCAGACAAGGGCCAAAGGAAGAGATCGGGGTCACCTACGAGAACTTCCTAAAGATTGTCAACGCCCTCAAGGGGTACGGAAGAGTGTTCACTAATGGTGAACTCAATGACAAATTCCTTAGGTCCCTTACTAAGGAATGGGACACTAAGATCTGCGCCATCAGAGAATTTGGCAGACTGGCAGAAACCGATCCACAAATTCTGTTTGGGAAGCTGATGTCCTATGAGCTTCAGCTGAACACCAGGAAAGCTGAGGAAGAAGCAGAAAAGGCTGCTGCAAAGGAAAAGACTGTGGCTCTAAAAGCCAGTCACTCCAGAAAAGGGAAGAGTACGGTGTCGTACCGTGCCAAGAAAAGGGATGAGGAGGAGGACTCCGATCCATGCTCCTCCAGCTCAGAACTGTCAGAGGAGGATTTCTCCCTCATCACTCGAGAGTTCAAGAAGTTCCTCAAGATGAGGAATCAAAGAAAGAGAGACGGCTCCTCTTCCAGACATCAGAAGAAAAACTACTCTTCTGACAGGTATGCATCTAAACCCAATAAACATCGTTCTTCTGACATTATTTGCTTTGGATGTAATAAGCCAGGACACGTCGTGGCCGACTGCTATCAAAGCAAAAGAGAAAAGGGAAATGGTGAGGAGCTCAAATCCACCAGAGATAAGAAAAAGGAGCGGAGCTATATCGCCAGAAGGCCAAAGACACTAAGTGAGTCTGATTCCTCAGACTCCAGTGATGATGAAGAAGCCAACTTCGGGCTGGTGGGTCGATCGGACTCAGAAGGAGAATGCCCCCCATTCACTGGGAAGGTAAAAGCTCACACCCCTCTCTCCGACTCCGACTCTGATCCTGAGTCTCAGGATGATGAACCTGAGGATGGCCCTACGGCCCGTGAAGCTGAGCTTCTCGAAAAGTATGAGCTTCTGCTCAACACTTTCGACGAGTGCCGCAAGAGACTGAAGGCTGAGAAGAAGGAAGTAAAATTCCTTAAGGGTGAGTGTGTATCCCTAAGGGAAGAGGTCACTAGCTTGATCTCTCTCAGACAGGAGCACATTGACCTAACTTCTAAGCACTCAGAGTCTTTGAAGCTCCTTGATCTCAAGCAAGAGGAAGTCAACAAATTGGAAGAACTACTTGCGGCAGAAAGGAAGATCGTACAGAGCTTCTCTATGCCAAAAACAGTGTTTCCAGTCGTTGACACCTTCTCTGCTCAGGCCAAGGGAGCTGGCTTGGGGCATATTGGGGCATCTGGTTCTTCATCTAGGAGAAACAAGAACCAGAGGAAGAATAAGGCCGCCAAGAAGGCCTCTGCTGATGAAAAGGGTAAGGCTCCTCTTAGTCCTGTTGCGTTCAGAAAGTCTGGCTTTCCTTGCAACCAACATGACTTTGAGTCAACATTTGGGCATCATTTCCGGCCCTCGGTTGCAAAGCCTAAGAGCCGGTATGACGGTTGGAACTTCCCCCGGAACTTTGGTGAGAGTGCCTTCAAGGCACCTTATGAAGAAATCCACATAGGAAATTATGGTCCGTTCTCTAGCGGCCATAATGGAAAGCAGGCACCAAAGGCCAAGCCTGTTATACAGAAGGTGACAAAGTCATGTGACTGTTGTCACCATGAGGTCTCCACCTCCAGATCCAAGGCCCCAGCTGCACCCACCGTTCCCAGGGTAAGGCAGGAGCCTAGGAAGAGATACAACAGGTTCGACTGTTGGTGCTGTGGCAAAGTCGGTCACTTTGTCGTGGATTGTTGGTTTAATCCAAGACATTACGAGACTCCCCATGTTAACAATGCGAGTCCGACCACTCGTAGGGTTAACCAACCGAGGGGGAGTGTGCTAACTAGGAATCTAGGACCCAAAGTCGATTGGGTTCCTAAGGCGACTTAATTTTGTTTTGCAGGAATGTCCAAAGGCCACCAAAACGTCAATCTGGTATTTGGACAGTGGATGCTCCCGGCATATGACTGGGACAAGAAGCCTGCTGCGTGATTACACTCCCATCGAGAATGGACCCAAAGTCATCTTCGGAGGGTCAGATCGAGGAGTCACCAGAGGTTACGGTATGATTTCCAACGGTATAATCTCTATCACCGACGTGGCTTATGTTGAAGGGTTAAACCATAACCTAATCAGCATAAGTCAGTTATGTGACAAAGGTTATGACGTTAAGTTCTGCAAGGATAAATGTCTGATAATTTCACGTACCTCTTCTGAGACGGTATTATCAGGCATTAGGAGCAGAAATATCTTCTGCTTAGATTTTCTTAGTATAGATTCATCTACCCCCGTATGCCTTGTGGCAACAGGCAGTGCATCTCTTTGTGAACAATGGCACAAGAGATTGGCACATATTAATTATAAGACAATTAGTATGTTATTTTCTAAGAATTTAGTAAGAGATGCTCTCAGTATCAAGTGCATCAAGGATAGCCCCTGTCATGCATGCCAGATGGGCAAACAGACACGGGCTACCTTTAAGAGCATTGCAGACAAAGACTCTTCCCGATGTCTTTACCTGTTACATATGGACTTGTTTGGTCCAATGCAAGTTCATAGCTTGGGAGGCAAATCATATACGCTAGTGATAGTTGATGATCACTCTCGGTTTACATGGGTGTTCTTTTTGAAACGAAAGTCAGATACTTTTGACATCTTCACTAATTTTGTCAAGCAGGTTCAGAATGAATTTAACTGCTCCGTGGTCAAAGTCAGAAGTGACCATGGAACAGAATTCGAATCTGGTGCTATGACAGAATTCTGTGAAGAACATGGTATCTTTCATGAGTTTTCCTCCCCACGCACTCCTCAGCAAAATGGGGTTGTGGAGAGGAGAAATAGAACTCTCATTGAAGCCTACACGATAATGCTGAAAGACGCCTCTCTCCCGGAATACTTCTGGGCAGAGGCTGTCAATACAGCTTGTCATGCACAAAACCGAGCATTGATCAACAAGCATCATCGTAAGACGCCCTACGAGCTACTGAAAGGCAGGAAACCAACCATGTCCTACTTATGGATTTTTGGTTGCCGATGCTATGTACTAAATAATGGGAAGTACCCGCGTACTAAATTCGGTGAAAAATGCTTCGAAGGCATATTCATGGGCTATAGTTCCCATAGTCGGGCATATAGGGTCTTCAATAAGAAAACCCTAGTGGTAGAAGAATCAATAAATGTTGTATTTGATGAAGGAAGTTTGCTTCACAGCAACTCTTCCAATAGTTTTCTTGAAGATGCAGGTGCACGATTGAAACAGCTGAGTCTGGATGAGCCCGCTAAAGATGACACTCCTAAGTACGTCAAAGTGTCCACCTCCACGTCATCTGAAAATGTCGAAGATCAAGATGAATCAAATCTCTTGGAAGAAAGAGAAGCCCAAGAAGTAGTTGAAGCTCCAGACGCCAGACTTCTAGAGCTCCGTCACGTGAGGGATCATCCTAGAGAACAGATCATCGGGGATCCTCGTGTCGGCGTCAGAACTCGAAGAGGTACAACTAACGAAGTATTGCATCTAAGCTTCCTGTCACAGGTAGAGCCAAAGAAGGTCGACGAGGCGAACAAGGATGCGGCATGGATTCTGGCCATGTAAGAGGAACTACATCAATTCGAACGGTGCAAAGTTTGGACGCTGGTTCCCAGACCATACAATCAGAATGTGATCGGCACAAAGTGGATCTTCAGAAACAAGCTGGATGAACATGGTGTCATTGTAAAGAACAAAGCCAGGCTGGTGGCTCAAGGTTACCGACAGGAGGAAGGGATTGATTTCGACCAGACCTTTGCACCAGTAGCAAGGCTGGAGGCAATCAGGTTGTTCCTAGCATATGCTGCAGTCAAAGGATTCACAGTCTATCAAATGGATGTGAAATCGGCATTCCTGAACGGAGACCTGAAAGAGGAAGTATACGTCGCTCAACCCCCAGGTTTTGTCGATCCTACGTTTCCCAACCATGTCTACTTTCTTAATAAAGCATTATATGGGTTGAAACAAGCTCCACGAGCTTGGAATGAGACTTTATCTAGGTTTCTTCTTGAGAACAAGTTCTCTAGAGGTAAAATAGATAAAACATTGTTTCTCAGGGAAGTCAAAGGCAAGATTTTGCTGGTGCAAATCTATGTCGATGACATAATATTCGGCTCAACGGACAACAATCTTTGCAAAAAGTTTTCTAAACTTATGCAAGGAAAGTTTGAAATGAGCAGTATGGGAGAGCTCAAGTATTTCTTAGGACTTCAAGTGAAACAATCTGAGGATGGAATCTTCATCTCTCAGACGAAGTTCACAAATGAACTCCTTAAGAAATTCGGTATGGAGAGTGCAACCTCTATGAGGACTCCAATGGGATCCACCATGTCTCTGGATAAGGATGAGAAAGGTAAACCTTTTGATGAAACCAAATACAGAAGCATCATTGGATCCCTGCTCTACCTTACTGCCAGTAGACCGGATATTATGTTCTCCACATGTGTCTGTGCCAGATATCAGGTGAACACTAAGGAATCTCACCATGTCGCTGCAAAGCGAATTCTAAGATACCTTAAAGGTACTCCTAATCTTGGCTTGTGGTACCCGAGAAACAATGATGTCGAGCTAATAGGCTTTTCAGATGCTGATTTTGCAGGGAGTAGGGATGACAGGAAAAGCACTTCCGGGACGTGCCAATTCCTCGGAAGAAGGCTTATCTCATGGAACAGCAAGAAGCAGAACTGTGTGGCTACCTCCACAGCAGAATCTGAGTACATCTCCGCAGGCAGCTGTTGCGCACAACTCCTTTGGATCCGAAATCAGTTGGCCGACTTGAAAGTCCACCTAGTGTCGGCTATGTGCACCTATGGGGGGGGAATAGGTGACGTGTGGTTCTTTTGCGGAATTTACAGATGTACCTGCACAATAAAAACAACAGACACAGCACACAGAATACACAGCAAATTTATAGTGGTTCCCCAACTTGGGTACATCCACTTTCCCCCTTCGACCTATCTCCCCAACAAGGGACGACTCGGTCACTTCACCCACGGGATTGAAATCCAATCCCTGCACTAACGGAAGGAGCCCTTCCACACGTGAGAGTCAACACTCCCACAAAGCGGGTTGCACTCAACCCTTACAACTCGGAACAACAGTTCCTTTACAACGAAATGAAAATGTAGAATGTACACGTGATACAAACTTCTTTTGGAGACTACGGTGTTCCTCTTTGTTCGACGACGTGCTCTTGAAGTCGATGAAGAGTCTACAACCTTGGTCTCTCTTGGAGAGGATTTCCCCGGAACCGGCGGCGGCACACGAGCGGCGGCTAGCTTCGGGATCGGCGGCTACGATGAAGAGCAGCTGCTGAACTTGGAGATCCAAACTTCGTAGCGAAACAAGCTAGGTCTACCAACGGTCACTCTAGGATCAGTCGTCTCGATCGATTCGGACGGGGGAGTTTTTCCCGGTCAACAAATCGAGAGACAAGAGATCTCCGGATAGATGCGTGAGACTCAAGCCTTGCTAAGCTTCTGTCACCGGAGATTGGGAAGAAGATCGATCAGCGGTGGCGACAACTTGAAGCGAGCGGCGGCGGCGGAGCGATTTCGCGAATTTAGGGTTACGTGCTCGGCCTCTTTCTCCGTTTTTTTTGTTCAAAAAATACCTGAGTATAAATACTGTAGGATTCTCAAATATGACCGTTTGTGGGACCCACAAATGAAATCCCCAAAATCCGGTTCAAACAAATCCAGAAGCAGAATCCGGTTCAGCAGCATTCTGAGAAAACGCCAAGTAAAAATCGGTGAGAATCGCAGACGATTCTCGACGAATCGGCGAGAATCACTAAGTGATTCTCGACGATTCGTCGAGAATCGTTTGTGATTCTCGTCGAATCACTTGTCGATTCTCAACGATTTGGACTTTGTATTCATGGGCTGCGTGACCACTGGTTCGGCGGGAATTACAAGTAATTCTCGTCGAATCTTACTTGGCACCCTATTGAGATGGCCAGAAGGAGTCGGCGAGAATCACTGATGATTCTCGTCGATTCGGCGAGAATCACCAAGTGATTCTCGCCGATTCGGCGAGAATCACTTGGTGATTCTCGTCGAATTTGCCTTGGACGATTTTTCGTCTTCCACCTAGGAGCTGCTCCTTGATCCTCCATGCTCCTTGGCTTCTCTTGCATATGAGCGGCCCTGTACTTGAAAGTAAGTGCACTCCAATAGAGAGAGTACACATAGGCCAACACACTGATCTGCTCAACGAGGGATTACGTCGTGTAGACCCGTGTATATTGACCTACTGCACCCTGACATTGGTGTGCACTTAGCGTGGAGAGACTGCAAGTACAACTTGAAAGAGTTTATCAAATACATTGTGAATTCATCTTAGCTTGACAGGTGGCTTCCTCAAATCTAGGTAATCGTGGATACAATACCCAACAATCTCCCCCTATTTGACGAAGCCAAAACCCTACTAGCTAAGATGAATAACACCTATCAAATAATAATTATAGCATTTTAAAAAATTAAATATGCAACTCAAGGGAATATATGTAATTAGAACAGGACTTGAATCATTCACACATTCAAGAGAATATATATATATACCAAGAGAAATATATTCACATATAATTCAGAACTGTTCGTACGACAGTAATAATTAATAAATGTTCTTAATACACCGTGACCAGCTATAAAATAATGACTATTTGTCCTTAGCTACGTCACCCTTAAGAGTTTGCGCCAAGTACTTTTTGCTCTGCCTTTCCATGTATTCCTTGGGCTTCGGATAGTACCTAGGAGGAGCAACTTTGTCTGGATCCTTGTTGTTTCTGAAGAAAATGTTGCGCTTCGCTTCAAATGCTTTGTGCGTCTCCCATTCATACTGGCTATATGCTTCATTTCGATTTATCTCTCCTCTTTCTTGCAGCCGGAAGGTGTCTAAGATGATGTTTCTTGAAACTGGGCTCCACCTTTCGTTTCTTACATCCTCCTCACTTAGTCTGATCCTCTTTTGAGTTGGTGTCTCCTTTGATGTCCCTTCCTGAACTTTCCTCTTTCCCCTTGCTTTAGCTAAGGCCTCCTGGTCAAACATACTTCTCAGCTTAGATTTGGAGATGGCCCTAGCGTCAGCTTCATCAGTGAAAATATCAGCAGCACTTGTACTTACATCCTCAGCAATATGTACTTCCTCAGCAGCCTTAGAAGTCTCAGGAACCTGAACACCGGCAGGTTGGTCAGGTAGGACGACGCCTAGCGTGCCCAGTGCCTGTTGTAGCATCCACCAGCAACTCTCATAGACGTATTTGCTTGATTGGGCAAAGTTTGCATCCATGCTTTCTTGGAGCTCGGCCAGCTTAGCGATATACTCCTTCTCCCCCTTTTTGGCTTCGTCAGCTATGCAATTGGCATATGAGTGCAAGGAGTCATCAATATGCTTAGTTGTCTTGCTGAATTCAGTGATTAGGGCCTGCTGATTTGCATTTAAAGTGACCATGTTACCATCAAATTTCTGAATATTGTTGGCCACAACGTGTGCGTTCTGATTGACAACAGCCAGAGTATCAGTAGCCTTTTTCAAGCCGGCCATTAACAGTGTGACAGCTTCGCCGGCCGCGTTATATTTTTCTTCGAATTTCTTCTCCATTACGTCTAGCTTATGGTTGATTGCCACCATATTCTTCAGCATGAGATCTTCAGAAGTCTTAATCTCTTGCAGCATTGTTTTCTGAGCTTTATCAAAAGAGGTTTTAAGCTCATTCACGATGCCCTGAATTATATGGACAGTGTGAATGGCTAGGTCATCTCGTAATGGGATACCTGGAGGCACTTCTTGGCCTTGCTCTGGCTCGGCAGCAGACGCATCAGTAGAGCTGGATACCATCACAGTCTCTATGGGAGGGATGTTGGTGGCATTATTTACCTCCCCCTCCACTGGTTCAGACTTATCAGTAGGAGGTTCATCAGTATCCGGAGACTCAAACACTTCATGGCCCTCATTCACAGCGTCCTCTCCGTCCGCATCCAAAAATTCATCCACATCAGCAGCTTCTTCCTCTTCTTGATCAGCAGACTCCAGTGTTTCAGCTTCAGTTCCTTGAGTGTGTCTGTTCAGGACCTCCTCATCCTCCAACGCAGGTTCACTTTCTTCATTAACTTCGGCCACCGCATCCCTGGCCACCTGGGCGATGTCAGATATTATATCCATATGAGAGGGTAGAGTCTCCCCCTCGATTCCTGCAGTCAGGGTATCAGGAATTTCACGGGGGGAGGCTGCGGGAGATACTTCCTCATGCTCTTCTACAGCAGGCTGTCCGATGCGCCGCTCCCATCGATCAAACACAGTAGCATCCATCTTTTTCAAGTAATGGAGAGGGACTCCTTTGCTCATGTCGAATTTGTCTCCGTTGAGCTGGTTGAGATATAGACTGATGATGCGGCCGAAGCTTGGAGTGCCCAGAGTGTCCTTGATCTTTTGAAACAGCAACTCTCCCCAGTTGAACCTCTTTCTGCAGACCATAGCTATGAGAATTTTGAACATATCTCCGGAGATATGATCATGGGAGCCCGGCTTGCAGATGAGTACTTTTCCTATGATGTCAGATAGTAGCTTCCCTTCTTCATTCATCTCTTTTCGCTTTACTGATCGAGTGCCTCTGGGTAGACCGCAGAACAGGAGGGTTCTGGCTTTGTCCTCGTCCTCTAAATAGTCTTCCTGCTCCGCACTTGAAAGCTGCAGGTAGCGTGTTAGCTTACTGGCAGACATCTTTACCTTAGTCCCAACCACCTTGCTCTTGATGATGGAGTCTCTGTCTCGAAGCCTTGCGGTAGAGAAGAACTCCAGCACTTCTTTATCTAAAACTTTGCAAGGATGCTCCAATACGAAGGTTAGTCCGGCTTCTTCCAGCATGAGAATGATGTTCCGGAACTCGTCCGAGGCATGAGCAAAACCAGTGCGAACCAGCTCGCAACCAGAAATCAAGCCTGCAGTCGTCCTTGGGGCCATTGAGGATCTAGAAAGAAGCCCGACTCTAAACATTAGTGAACATTCAAAAGGAGAACATCACTTGGGGTTCGGCCTTGGAGCCATTGAGGAGGAGGTTACCTAAGGGCTTACTCGCAGGTGAGTTGACGAGCTTCGGGAAGATCCTCGGTGGAGAGAAGAGTATCCCGTGGGGTGCGGCCTTGCTAGTACCTTGCGGAGAGAAGATGGTCACACACAGCAGCGATTCGACGGCGTTGACAAGAGCGTCGGAGGGCTGCGGGTGTCGGCGAGTTCGCGGAAGTGCCCGTGCGCGAGTCTTGGGGAGTTCTCTTGCGCGAGGGTCGTCGGGTGTGCTCTTGCGCAAGTCGTGAGGAAGGCGAACGGGCGACGGCTGTGAGAGGGATTCGGTTTCGGCGGGATTTATATCAGTCGTCGGGATTCTTAAGGAAGCCGAGCGGTCGGCAAGCTCCTTCGGCGGGATTCGACGGGATTTGTCTAATTTGGTGAGATATAAAATGGGTCGGCGGGATTTGGAGTATATATTGATGTTTGTCTTGAAACTTTGGGAAGCATTGCACAATTTTCAAATTCTTCGAGTGTCAAGTTAACACAAGATTAATAAATACATGTTTATTATAACGACAATCTATTTGGATTTGAGCGAGGCTTCTCCAGACACTTTTTGATGTCAATTGTGATTTGTCGAAATTCGCAATGACATATCTTGGTTAACCTTTTATTGATGTGTAATGATTTGCATGCCTCGAGGTAATCTCTCCTTAAAGGTGCACACATATATGATGAGCATAAGTATACTTATACACAAGGATAACAATATATATATATATATATTTAATTTGAATGAGGATGCATCATGACACAAGTCCTTGAACTGATCAAAGTTACCTGGGATTTGAAGAGTTATCGTTTTAGTCCCACAGATGGAACATATTAGTAGCTTGAAGTGAGTATGCTCAACAGGTAGCACATCTGATATTGCAGACGCTTGTTCCAAATAAGCCTTGAGCCACCTACTGTCCAGATCCCATCGTATTTAAGGGGACCTAGACTACCCTGCAAAACAGAATTACTTTACCTTAGGAACCCAAATCTTATTGGGTCCTAGGTTTCTATTAGCATGAGCACGCAACTGCCTTCCTTCAGAAAACCTGTCCGGAAGACTACCCCTGTCCCTAGAACATGGATAACCCCTTGCTGTGGGCACAGAGGGATTGTGCCAACAGTCAATCGCAAAGTGTCCCACTTTGCCGCAGCACCAGCAAGAGTGAATGTTGTATCGCCGTTTTCGACCTGAACTAGTGACTGATGTAGTCACGGTCCTAGGTCTAAAAGGGATAGGGCATGTTCTTGTCGCACAAATTCCTCTTCCATCGAGGCATGAGGAAGGGTGAAATGAATGCATGATGTGGGCGTTATGAGGCCGAGAAGGTGGTGCCATTCTTTCAGACATCTTCCTTGCTGGGGCTCCATGAAGCCTGACATCCTGACTTCTATTCTCCCTATCCCGTGTCCTCGAATGGAGAGAATTCCTCTGTGGACTACGACATGCAGATCCACACTTTGTTGTGGCAGTGGCCGTGAATACAAAGGGCTCAGAATGAGCCTTAGGTATTTCCTCATGGGTTGCCATGACGCCTCTTGCACTATGGACGTTTCCACATGGGGACAATTCACCCTTACAGTGACCACGATTATTCCTGTGGTCATACCTGAAGGCATGATGAGTTGCCTTCCCGCTTGGAGTGGGAGGTCGGAACACCGTTTCCCCATTTCTCCATCCCTGGATAATCCGGGAGATCCACCCGGTTTCTTGTTTTCTCTTTATAGCATCAACTTTGGAAAAGTTAGATACTATACGTTTCTCATTTTCTAGACTATTCTCTAGAGCTGAGATCTTATAGTCCTTGACCTTGTTGGACGCCAATTGGAGAACCAACAAGATCTTCAGTCGAGCAATCTCTCGAGCTTGCTCCTCAGCAAGTAGATTGCTTTCCTGAAGGGCTCTCTTCAGGGAATCAGTATTTTCTGGAGGGGAGCAGTTTCTGTCTTCAGAAAAGTCAAAAGATGTGGGACAGGATGAAGATGATACCTGCTCATCTGGGTTATTGTCATTAGAATCAGTGACCAATGTTTCGTCCTCGTCGGAGTTGCTTTCCTCACTATCTTCTTCAGTCTCTGACAAGGATACTGGAGCTCTGATGCAATCCGAAGGATCCTTGCATTCATCTTCAGAGGTGAGGACTCCCACATACGCTTCATCCTCTGATTGGCAGCATATTTCAGCATTCTCTGACCCCCCCATCAGCTCTGAGATCGTCATCCACAGAGATTTAGCCGTTTTACATTTTTCCAACCTGGAGTGAGAGGCTCCAGACCAGACATCCATAATAATTTGTCGAATCCTCTGGTCCAGTTGGAAAAGTGAGAGTTCCATCTCTGTCATCTCAGCAATGCACATGGGCACTTGGATCCCCGAGTCGGAGGTCTTCATGGGGATAAACGGACCCTCTTCCAGGATGAGGGATGCTCGTGGATCGATGGCATCCAGGTGAAATAATACTCTCATCCTCCAGATGGGATAATAATCCTTTGAGCATGCAGGGAGTTTGAGTGGCAATACGTCATAATCCAGATCCATGCTTCTGACACTGGTGGCAGGATTCTGCTCAAGGTGTTAACCTTTTTGAAGAGCAACCTCCCTCTGATACCACTTGTAGGGAAGGCGCAACCAACTCGCCCAAAAGCCCGGACTGTTTGAGGACGGCGCAACCACTCCTTTATGGAGCTGGCTACCCTAGGATCCACGGGGCGGCCAGTTAGGCCCCAGGGGACACACCCTTCTGTTTCGACTAGTGTGGGCCGTAGCGCAGCACGCCGTACCTCCCAACACCGGGGGCATTGATGGAACCCAACAATTCCCCCCCCCCCAGCAACGACCCCGGGGTTTCGAACCCGTGACCTCCTCTGATACCACTTGAAAGTCCACCTAGTGTCGGCTATGTGCACCTATGGGGGGGGAATAGGTGACGTGTGGTTCTTTTGCGGAATTTACAGATGTACCTGCACAATAAAAACAACAGACACAGCACACAGAATACACAGCAAATTTATAGTGGTTCCCCAACTTGGGTACATCCACTTTCCCCCTTCGACCTATCTCCCCAACAAGGGACGACTCGGTCACTTCACCCACGGGATTGAAATCCAATCCCTGCACTAACGGAAGGAGCCCTTCCACATGTGAGAGTCAACACTCCCACAAAGCGGGTTGCTCTCAACCCTTACAACTCGGAACAACAGTTCCTTTACAACGAAATGAAAATGTAGAATGTACACGTGATACAAACTTCTTTTGGAGACTACGGTGTTCCTCTTTGTTCGACGACGTGCTCTTGAAGTCGATGAAGAGTCTACGACCTTGGTCTCTCTTGGAGAGGATTTCCCCGGAACCGGCGGCGGCACACGAGCGGCGGCTAGCTTCGGGATCGGCGGCTACGATGAAGAGCAGCTGCTGAACTTGGAGATCCAAACTTCGTAGCGAAACAAGCTAGGTCTACCAACGGTCACTCTAGGATCAGTCGTCTCGATCGATTCGGACGGGGGAGTTTTTCCCGGTCAACAAATCGAGAGACAAGAGATCTCCGGATAGACGCGTGAGACTCAAGCCTTGCTAAGCTTCTGTCACCGGAGATTGGGAAGAAGATCGATCAGCGGTGGCGACAACTTGACGCGAGCGGCGGCGGCGGAGCGATTTCGCGAATTTAGGGTTACGTGCTCGGCCTCTTTCTCCGTTTTTTTTGTTCAAAAAATACCTGAGTATAAATACTGTAGGATTCTCAAATATGACCGTTTGTGGGACCCACAAATGAAATCCCCAAAATCCGGTTCAAACAAATCCAGAAGCAGAATCCGGTTCAGCAGCATTCTGAGAAAACGCCAAGTAAAAATCGGTGAGAATCGCAGACGATTCTCGACGAATCGGCGAGAATCACTAAGTGATTCTCGACGATTCGTCGAGAATCGTTTGTGATTCTCGTCGAATCACTTGTCGATTCTCAACGATTTGGACTTTGTATTCATGGGCTGCTTGACCACTGGTTCGGCCGGAATTACAAGTAATTCTCGTCGAATCTTACTTGGCACCCTATTGAGATGGCCAGAAGGAGTCGGCGAGAATCACTGATGATTCTCGTCGATTCGGCGAGAATCACCAAGTGATTCTCGCCGATTCGGCGAGAATCACTTGGTGATTCTCGTCGAATTTGCCTTGGACGATTTTTCGTCTTCCACCTAGGAGCTGCTCCTTGATCCTCCATGCTCCTTGGCTTCTCTTGCATATGAGCGGCCCTGTACTTGAAAGTAAGTGCACTCCAATAGAGAGAGTACACATAGGCCAACACACTGATCTGCTCAACGAGGGATTACGTCGTGCAGACCCGTGTATATTGACCTACTGCACCCTGACATTGGTGTGCACTTAGCGTGGAGAGACTGCAAGTACAACTTGAAAGAGTTTATCAAATACATTGTGAATTCATCTTAGCTTGACAGGTGGCTTCCTCAAATCTAGGTAATCGTGGATACAATACCCAACACGACTACAACCTTCAGTTCAAGGAAGTTCCTATGTACTGAGACTCCTCCAGTGCTATTGCCATTGCCAACAATCCTGTCTCGCACAGCAGAACGAAGCATATTGAAGTGCGCTACCACTTCATTCGGGAGCACGTGGAAAACAAGGACATCTCTCTCTGTTATGTCCCCACGGACAGGCAGATTGCTGATATATTCACAAAGCCCTTAGACGAGGCAAAGTTCAATCTTTTCAAGACTGAATTGGGGATGCTCAATTATGAAGAATGAAGACTACAGAAGCTTCCGACCCGTGCATGATCTGAGGGGGAGCTAAGGGCCAAAGGTTACTGACCCCGATTTGCCGAAGCCGAAAAGGGGGAGATTACCCTCTCGGGGTCAAGGCTAAGGTGGCTCCAGCTTGCTCCCAAGCAATCGGTATTGGTAAGGGATGACTCCACTTAATGATGTTAAGTTTATGGCTTTCAGTTGCTTTCCTTTCCATTTGCACTATTCACCTTAGCTTGTAGGGTTTAGGCTTCTTCAAATAGGGGGAGATTGTTGGGTATTGTATCCACAATGTACCTGATTTGAAGAAGCCCCTGGACAAGCTAAGGTCAATAGACTATGTATTTGATAAACTTTTTCAAGTTGTACTTGCAGTTTCTCCACGCTAAGTGCACACCAATGTCAGGGTGCAGTAGGTCAATATACACGGGTCTGCACGACGTAATCCCTCGTTGAGCAGATCAGTGTGTTGGCCTATGTGTACTCTCTCTATTGGAGTGCACTTGCTTTCAAGTACAGGGCCGTTCATATGCAAGCAAAAACAAGGAGCATGGAGGATCAAGGAGCAGCTCCTAGGTGGAAGACGAAAAATCGTCCAAGGCAAATTCGACGAGAATCACCAAGTGATTCTCGCCGAATCGGCGAGAATCACTAGTGATTCTCGCCGAATCGACGAGAATCATCAGTGATTCTCGCCGACTCCTTCTGGCCATCTCAAAATGGTGCCAAGTAAGATTCGGCGAGAATTACTTGTAATTCCCGCCGAACCAGTGGTCAAGCAGCCCATGTACACAGTAAAATTCGTTGAGAATCAGTGAGTGATTCGACGAGAATCACAAACGATTCTCGACAAATCGTCGAGAATCACTTGGTGATTCTCGCCGATTCGTCGAGAATCGTCTGCGATTCTCGCCGATTTTGACTTGGCGTTTTCTCAGATCGCTGCTGGACCGGATTCTGCTTCTGGACTAGTTTGAACCGGAATTTGGGGATTCCTTTTGTGGGTCCCACAAACGGTCAAAATTGCTGTATCTTCAGGGTATAAATACATGGGTATTTTGAACAGTACCTAGACAGAAAAAATACGGCGAGCTCACGGAAACCCTAAGATCGCGAAATCTTTCCGCCGCCTCCGTCGCCGCTCGCGCAAGTCCGTCGCCGCCACTGATCGATCTTCTTCCCGATCTCCGGCGACAGTAGCTTAGCAAGGCTTGAGTCTCACGCGTCTATCCAGAGATCCTTTGTCTCTCGATTTGTTGATCGGAAACACTTCCCATCCGAATCGATCGAGACGACCGATCCTCGTGTGACCGTTGGAAGACCGAGCTTGCTTCGCAACGAAGTTTGGATCTCCAAGTTCAGCAGCTGCTCTTCATCGCAGCCGCCGATCCCGAAGCTAGCCGCCGCTCGTGTGCCGCCGCCGGTTCCGGGGAAATCCTCTCCAAGAGAGACCAAGGTCGTAGACTCTTCATCGACTTCAAGAACACGTCGTCGAACAAAGAGGAACACCTTAGTCTCCAAGAGAAGTTTGTATCACGTGTACATTCTACATTTATTTTATTGTAAAGGAACTTTTGTTCCGTGTTGTAAGGGTTGGGTGCAACCCGTTTTGTGGGAGTGTTGACTCTCACGTGTGGAAGGGCTCCTTCCGTTAGTGCAGGGATTGGATTTCAATCCCGTTGGAGAAGTGACCGAGTCGTCCCTTGTTGGGGAGATAGGTCGTAGGGGGGAAAGTGGATGTACCCAAGTCGGGGAACCACTATAAATTTGCTGTGTATTCTGTGTGCTGTGGTTTTTGTTTTTATTGTGCAGGTACATCCGTAAATTCCGCAAAAGAACCACACGTCACCTATTCCCCCCCCCCCCCATAGGTGCACATAGCTGACACTAGGTGGACTTTCATATGTTGTGGGGCCCCGGCCGGACCTTCTAGTGTATAATATGTAAATGGATGGGGTTATTACATTACTTCTCCGAGAAGATTTACTAGGAGCTTCTACATGGCCTAGCCCAGCACCCTTGGCCTTGGCTGAGTATTCAGCAACGAATGGAAGAACTGTCTTGGGCTTCGAGAAACTTTCAACAAGTTTCTTTTCAGCAGCAAGTTGGGCTTCCAGCTCTTTCATGATTTTATCTTTTAGGCCGAGGTGCTCAAGAGCTTTATTGTATTCTTCAATAGCATTATTGAAGTTCTCTTTGATTGAGTCAGTCTTGGTGACTTCCTCTCTCAAGATGCTCTCTTCAGCTTTAAGAGACTTTATCTCTTTAGCCTGAGTTTTCACGACTCGGCGACATTTGTCGTAAGCCCTAGTTAGGGATCTCAAGAACTTGTCATTCAATTCTCCGTTAGTGAAGACTCTTCCATAAACCCTTAGGCCATTTACTATCTTGAAGAAATTCTCAAATGTGTCAGCAATAGTGTCCTTGTTTCCTTGTCAGAAAGCTTCATGCTTTTGATTTAGAAGGGACCTTCTATCATCCCTCACTTCTTATGTACCTTCCATCAAGGTAACTAGGGACTGCCACATCTCCTTTGCAGACTGGCAGTGGATCAGGTTTTATAGCATGGAGTCATCGACTGCACATGTTATAATGTCTTTGGCCTTTTTGTCTAATGACAAAAGTGCAATATCGTCCTTATCTAGATCTATTAGTTTCTTTGGAACTTTCTTGGTTGGATCTATTGTGGAGATTGTCATGGGAATATAGGGACCTTCTTCAACTATCATGAAGATCCTTGGATGCACAGCGTCCATAAAGAATTTGATGTTCTCTTTCTATATGGGAAAGTTATTCTTGGTGCACAAAGGAAGCTTGGCAAAATCTTTAACCTTGTCCATGTTTGGTAGATCTCAAAAGACAACTATAGAAGGATTTGATCAAGGTGTTAACCTTTTAATGATCAACCTGGCTCTGATACCAATTGAAAGAGTTTAGTTGCCTGCCTAAATCACCTAGAGGGGGTGAATAGGTGAGATGTGCGTCTTTTTGGGGAATAAAAATTTTAGATCTATGCACAGAACTATCTACCAATCAATCACAGACGAAGCGAGATTTATAGTGGTTCCCCAATCTTGGGTACATCCACTTTACCTCACCGATCTAGCAATACACTAGACTAGGCTACTCCACTATCTCGGATTGAAAACCAATCCTACACCTCGAAACAAAGTTCCTACAAACTCGATCCACAAAACGGATCTACACTCGAAAGGTGAAACTCCCTACAATCTCAGAGACAAAGGCTCCTACACTCGTAGAGAATTTTCCTACAAGAATGAAATAAAATGTGTATAGAAATACAAACAATGAATCTTTATCAGATTTGCAAACTATCGGCCTAGATCTTCCTCTCCTAGACTTTGTGGCTTTATCAGAGAGGTGAAGAAAATCTCGGCAAAATCAGATCTGGATCTTCTTGGCTTCACATGATCGAATAGAAGATGAAGAGTTGTGCGGAAATCTCGATCTGTAAAACCTTCTTAATCTGAATCCTCTGAAATTTAAAACTCTAGCCGGATGAGAATCGGCGGCGGCGGCTTTCGCTTCTTGGAGAGAGAGAGGAACAGAGAACTTAGAAAATAATCGGCTGCAAAAACTTCTGATTAATCTTCTTAGGGTTTGTCGGTTTGACAAGACCTTATATATGATTCTCAATAACAGTCATAATTAATTTATAATGAGGTACACGTGGACCAAACACGTCAAGGCTCATTAAGGAATCTGTTAATTTGGACTTAACGAAATCTTATAGAAAAATTGAAGTAACATACTCGAGTGAAGAAGTGACTACACGAGAACTTTACAGAACTACTCGAGAGAGATGAAGATAACTACTCGAGTACTTAAAGACAATTACTCGAGTAAACTGAAGAAAACTATTCGAGTATATTCTTGAAGAAAATTGAAGAAGTAGACCATCTACTCGAATACCAAAATGACTTACTCGAGTACTAAAGTATTTACACGTGAAGTGGAGTTAGACTACTCGAGTACAAGTAATACTACTCGTGTAAATGGGAGTAAACTACTCGAGAGGTAGTTGAACTACTCGAGTCAGGAACTTAGAATATTTTCTGGAATAGAATTCTGGGTTACTCGAGTAAAAGCTCTGGACTACTCGAGAGGATAAGAACTACTCGAGTATATGGGGATAGCTAATCAAATAATTGACTAAAAGAAATTTTGAGGGAATAAATTCTGGTTACTCGAGTATAAACTCTGGACTACTCGAGTAGTAGATGAACTACTCGAGTACATGACTTAACTACTCGAGTAAGTAGAAATTACACGAGGTACAGACTTCTGTAACTCGAGACAGAAGATATAAACTACTCGAGTACTATAGAGTACTACTTGAGTAATTTACTTAGAACATATCTGGAGAAGAAAATCTGTTAACTCAAGATTAAGAGGGAATCTACTCGAGCAGTTGTCTTAACTACTTGGGAGCCATAAATTGACTACTCGATATCTATCATCCTTACTCGAGTAAGAATAATTTTACTCCAGTATAAAATAAGTTATTCACTCGAGTAGGTATAGAACTACTCGAGTAAAACACTTAGTAAATTCTCTTTGAGAGAAGTCTCTTCTTCTTTGGTGATACCAGCATCAAATCTTTTCCAATTAGTCTTAGTGCTTGAATATGAAGTGCATCCCAATAGAGAGGCTACACATGAGTCAACACCTTGGATCACACAATGAGGGATTACATTGTATGGTCCTGTGTTTGGTGACCCATTGTAGACTGACATTGGTCTACACTTACCATTAGAATCCTGCAAACACATAACTCAAATAAAGCATCAAATACAACTTAATTCATCTTAGTTCAAGGATGACCCAACACTAAACTTGTAAGACCCCCCCCCCCCCCCCCCCCTCCTCCCGGATCCCAAAACACGGCACGAAGGGGGAGTCTTATGCCTAGAATAGCCGCCTTGCGGTAGCATTAGCACACGGGCTAACTTGTACCACAAGACGCCTATTCCGCCGGCTACAACCAACATTAATATCATTATGCCAACCCAACCAAAAGTATAAGCAAGAAGATGTCAAATCCACACTAAGTAATAATGTGTCCAAATAGTACAATAAAAGAGAAGCTAAAAGATGCTTCTACACATTAGAGTACAACTATAGAAATTGCCCAAAAAGGGGCTACATCAAAATCTCTCAACACTCACATCTGTGACCGACGGTATCGACGACACCGTCACTTCAGGCCCTGTCGTCCTGGCCTGGCTGTCCTGCTGCAACACCTGCTGCTGCTCTACCTGCGAGATGGCCTCCTAAAAAGGAAGACGTAGCAACCATTAGTCGAAACGACTAAGTGGTTTCACATCCGCTCCCCCGGCGACTCCTCGGCACCGGGCGGGGAAAAGGAACAAGAGTACAATATATAATAAGTATAAAAGGTACAAGCAGGTGGCAAGGTACATGAGTATCAATGTATAAACTAGCAGTTCTACAAGAGCTCTTAATGTATAAATAACAATTCTACAAGAGCTAGTATAACATCAAGTGTAAGAAAACTACAGCAGGTAAGTAACTTAACTTATAAGGATGCCCATACAAGCTTATAAGTTAAGGGTCGAATTGCATAAAGTAACTCATCGTATAAGAGTGTCCATACAAACTTATACGATGAGGATCTTGTTGTGCAATGATATGAAATGGTATGTATGTTATGCAATAACTCACCCATGCACACACATGCAATTGCTATGTCGACACAGACTATAGTTCCCACTTTTCGAGCAGGTAGCTAACCTCTCAGGAATCGGCCACCGTGGCCAGGCGGTGACAGTAGAACGGGCACTTCTACTACTAGGCGGGCCTCCACACTACTTCACCTAGTCCTCCATATGCCTCAACACTAAGAATACAACAGCGGAGCCCATGCGTACTATGGCCCAGCAGGGTCTTGGGTAGATGTGCACCAAGAACACAGCCCGAACTGGCCTTTTGTGACCCGGAAGGGGCCTAGGAAGTAAGCACAAGGACACAGCCCAACCGTTCACTTGGCACGGAAGGGGCCACGGGACGTAAACACCGAGGACACAGACCAACCGCCCAAAGTCTAACTGTCAACTCCCGTCGGTGTGACGATCGGCGAGCCCGTAGACCTGCCACGTTATCCTTAATCCAGGATTACGACACCGCGTGTCGACTCACACCGCATGCAAATGCTACATCGCCATAGCATGGAAGGGGCCTCGGAAGTAAACACGAGGACACAGCCCAACCATCCATCCATGCCTTATCCCAACACAGCACAAACAAGTGACAATCATCACCTTACTAACATCCTCTCACAATACTACCCGTAGGGAGATGACGCTCTAAGTATTGGACTACTAAACTCATTCCATTAATCAAACATTCTCATGGCCATAATTTATTCTTCTACATGACTTTCCAAAAAATATCAAATTATTGTAAACATGATGCGCATATAAAGATCTATCAATCTTTCCAAATGATAACTTATTATAAACATGATGCGCATAAATAATAATCTACCAAATTTCTAACAAGTCAATTCGTTTAAGTAAGCTTGCTCCACAATTTGATTATATGAAATCTGATTAATAAACTTCATCAATCATGCAACTAAAATGATTAATCATAAAAGAGTTCATTCAAGCCAAGTAACTTGCAATATTAATTCCAACGAATCCAAATCCATATTATATAAACCCAGCATTTAGGTGCAGAGTAAATCTGGATTGCAACTTCGACCGAAGATTCATGAAGCTACAGGAATCCGGTGAAGACGTGTAACCCCTCGATGGAAAGGTCTTTCCATGGGCTACAACTTTTGTATTCAGATCTCAACCTAGCTTTGAAATTATCCATTTTGAAATCTGACTTGAAGTCCACTGCGTACAGAACACAATCTTTGCATGCAGGATTTACCGGACGTCATGCTCATTCAGACTTTCATGTGGTTACAGACTTCGCATGAAGACGTGCAACCAGTCGTTGGAAAGGTATTTTCAATGGATAACTTTCGTGTTTAGCCGAAAGCCCATATATGGCCATATCCTTCATGAAATGGAATAGAAGATTGCTGCACGCAGAATACAGATTCAGCACACATGTTGAGGCGGAACGAACGGCGACGGTTCATCTTCCTCCTCAAGTCGATCCTCTCAAATCTCCTCCAGAAATTTCCTCCACCCTTATTCACCCTCATGAGGCCTTTGCTCTTCACGAAACCATCACCCATCTCCACATAGAAGATCGGAGAGGTTGAAGACACCACTAACCAAGAGCACAATCCCCGGATTGGCCTCACCCTAGAGAAAGCATCTTCTCACATGTCAAGAATCTTTTGAGTCGATGTCTCGCCTAGATATCTATAGATCTAGCACCAAGGGAGAGGGTAGGAAACTCACCTCGGTTCCAGCGGTACCACCATTTTCGGCCATGGTTCTTGTAATTCTCCTTGGCGGCATCTTCTTCTTCGTGGCGTTGGCGGATTTTCCCTCCCTAGAACTTGCTCCAGCAACTTCTCTCTCTCAATCAGGAATTTCTCTCAGGGAAAATGGCTGGAAAGAAGAGTGGAAACGGCTAGGGTTTTCACAGTCCATATATATAACAAGAGCGGAGCGTTACCGGCGGTTACAATGTCAAATCAATTCACCGACACGGGCGAAGCGTTATAGACGGTTACAATGCCGATTCAATACTCGACACGATGGAAAACGCCCTGGTCATGCCCATGGTCACGCCCGTGACACCGGGAGTGACTCATATCGTCGACCGGAATTCGTCTAACTCAACTAAAATCGTCGAGCTCAACAGGAATCGTCAAATGGAGAGCACGCTCCGGTCACGCCCATGGTCACGCCCGTGACACCGGGCGTGACTCCTATTGTGTTCAACTACTCGAGTACTCTACAACTAACTGGATATACACGGGTATGGTCACGCCCGTGTCGGACCGGTCATGCCCGTGACATGAGCGTGAACCTCACTAAGCCGAGAATTCACTACCCGTGTCCTGCTCTGGATAACTCGAGGGCTGGTTTCTCCTACATTCACCTATGCTGCCCAATTTCCAGCACTTCCCTGGACCCAAGTCAGCTCTCATGACTCAAAACACGCACAAGGGGCCTAGTGCGAATCGGGACGTTACAAAACTAGTTCTAACTCTTAGCTCTAGTTTTGATGCTTGTTCGTCTAGTTACATATGTGACTTTATAGGGAAATTTAAGGTAAAGAACCGTTGGACGCGCGTTATTTTCGATTCTGGTACTACCCACTCGTTCGTGGATAGGGCTTTCATAGAGCGTCATCGTCTGACACTCGATTTAGTTGGCATTTCGTTTCACATTAAGTTTCCTTCCGGTGATTCAGTGGTGTCAGACCAAGGTATCCGGAGTTGTCCGATTTTTCTTGGTGATTTTAGTAGCTTTTGGTGATTTTAGTAGCTTTTGATGATTTGAAGATGCTAGACCTAGAGGACTTTGATGTTATCTTAGGAATAGACTGGTTGTATAGATATGATGCGGTTATCTAATGTAAGGTTAAGCGCTTGAACTTCAAGAGGGACAACGGCCACCCCAGGAGTGTTTATGGTTTTCCGCGCCAGGACTCCCCGATTATTTTTGCTGTATGTGCTCGGAAACTTTTGAATTCCTGTTGTTTTGCTTGTTTAGTTTCTATTTTGGAAACCATTAGTAGTTTGTCGTGCGTTGAGGATGATCCTATGGTGCGAGAGTTTCCTGATTTCTTTCCTGATAGTCTTCATGGTCTTCCGCCTGTGAGACATGTGGAGTTTGATATAGATTTGGAACCAGGTACTCGCCCTATTGCTAAAGCATTGTACCATATGGCCCTGCATGAGCTGGATAAGTTGCATATCCAGTTGGATGAGTTGTTGTAGTGTGGATTCATTCGGCCAAGTTCTTCGTCTAGGGGTGCTCCCGTGTTATTTGTAAATAAGAAGGATGTGTCTATGAGGTTGTGTATCGATTATAGGGAATTTAACAAGATAACTATCAAGAACAGATGTTCACTTGTCGCGGATTGATGATTCGTTTGACTAGTTGCGTGGTAGTACAGTGTTTTCGAAGATTGACCTTCGTTCAGGCTACCATTAGTTGAGAATCCGTGAGTCGGATGTTCTGCAGAATGCCTTCGGTTCTCGGCATGGACATTTTGTGTTCTTGGTAATGTCCTTTGGTTTGACGAATGCACCCTCTAACTTCATGGATATGATGAACAGAGTGTTCATGGATTTTCTAGACCGTTTTGTGGTTGTGTTTATAAATGATGTTCTAGTTTATTCCTGGAGTGCTGAGGAGCATGCCCAGCACTTGCAGTTAGTTCTATCTTCTTTGAGGGAGCATAAGTTGTATGCAAAGCTGAGTAAGTGCGAGTTTTGGCTACCTCAGGTTTCCTTTTTAGGTCATGTTGTGAATAAGGATGGGATCTCTGTTAACTTTGAAAAGATAGTTGCCATAATGGATTGGAAAAGACTTACAACACCCAAAGAGATAAGATGCTTCCTAGGATTGGCAGGCTATTATAGAAGGTTTGTAGAAGGATTTTCTACATTGTCTGCGCCATTGACTAAGCTTGCATGGAAGAACGCATCGTTTGTGTGGAGCAATAAGTGTGATGAAGCTTTTCAGTAATTGAAAAAGAGATTGTGCACTACTCCAGTGTTGACTTTGCCTACCAAATGATTGGAATATGATGTTTATGTGGATGCATCACATTTCGGGCTTGGATGCATTTTGATTCAAGAAAGATAGGTAATTGCGTATGGGTCGAGTTAGTTAAAGATTCATAAAAGGAACTACCTTACGTATGACTTAGAGTTTGCGGCAGTAATTTATGCCTTGAAGTTATGGAGACACTTATTATATGGCGTATTGTGCAAGATTTACACGGACCATAAGAGTATAAAATATGTCTTCACTTAGAAGGAATTAAATTTGACCCAGCATAGATGGTTAGAATATGTTGCAGATTACGATGTCGAGATCCAATATCATCTAGTCAATGCTAATGTGGTAGTTGATGCCTTGAGTAGAAAGTCCGCGCAGATCTTTAATCTTTCGGTAAAATCTTTGATGGAGGAGTTTCTATTAATGGGTATCTTGGTCGGAAGTAGCGACTAGCCAAGAAGCTTGGAAGTGGAAGAGCCTTCATGGATTACGCTTACAAGGCTACATCAAAAGGACGATCCTGATTTATATCACCTTCATAGTAGAACGGAGAAAGGGGAATTACAAGACTTTTCAATTGATTATACGGGTACTTTGAAGTATCGTGGTAGATATTGTATCCCCGCAGTTGAGGATATTCGAGCTAAGTTGTGCAATGAGGCGCATTGTTCTTGTGTTACCTACCACATTGGTTCTACTAAGATGTATAGATATCTGAAGCAGATTGTTTGGTGGTATGGAATGAAGAATAATATAGCCAAGTTTGTGTCTGAGTGCTTCACCTACAAGCGTGTTAAGGCAGATCTTGAATGGCCTGATGGCAAGCTGGCGCCTTTGGAGAGATTCTAAGTTGGAAGTGTGAGAGTATTTTTATGGACTTCATTACTGGTTTGTCGAGATCTCCCTAAGGACATGATTCTGTGTGGGTTATAGTTGACAGGCTAACAAAGTGTGCTCACTTTGTGTCGTTTAAGATCGATTACTCCATGAAGAAAATAACAGAGTTATATTTGGATGAGGTCGTCAGACTACATTGAGTACCTGTTAGTATTGTGTTAGATTGAGATTCCAGGCTTACATCTCATTTTTGGAAAAGTTTACAGGAAGGGTTGGGTACCGACCTCAGATATTCAACCACTTATCATCCGCAGACCAATGGTCAGACGGAGAGAGTAAATCAGATTGTGGAAGATATGTTAAGATGTTACATCTTGGACTATAGAGGAGCGTGGTATGAGAGACTGAGATTGATGGAATTCGCCTACAATAACAGTTATCAAGAGAGCTTGCAGATGGCACCATTTGAGGCTTTGTATGGGAGTCGTTGCAGAACTCCCTTATTTTGGGCTGAAGTTGGTGAAGGACCGTTGTTGGGTTTGAAAGCCTTGGATGAAACGAATATTTTTATGACGCATATTCGAAAGAAGCTTTGAATGGCTCAGGAGCATTATGAGAAGAATGCTAATCGGAGAAGGATTGATTTGGAATTTGTAGTTGGGGACATGGTGTTCTCAAGGTTTCTCTGATGTATGGTGTTAAGAGATTTGGAAAGAACCATAAGTTGGATCTCAGGTGTTGAAGCCAAGAAAAATCCTAACCTCAGAATTCGGACAAAAGCCGTCTAAGGTTACCGGCTCAGAAACTAGATCAGACGGCTAGGGTGACTAGAACGAAGAAACAGGTCAAACAAAACCCCAGATGTTGTGGCAGGAAGGTCCCACCACGTACACGGATGCTCGAAAGGAGCAGCCCCTTCTCAACCAATGATGGCCGAATTGGGTACAAGGGAAGCTAGCTGATAAAGTCGCAACCTTGCGACTTATTCTCTAAGGAAAAGGAATCCAAAGGCTTGACCAGTATCCCAAAGATGAAGCTCACGAGTATCCTTCCAAGGATTTCAGGTGCCTCGCCTCGTACCCCTGGTGTCCTATTTATAGGCAAAATCAAGGAGGGGGGGTCATATTTATACCCCCCCTGGCGACTAGGCGAATTCCAGAGGAACTCGCACGGGCTGGGCGAGTATCTCGCCTAGTCGCCTACCTGGCGAGTATGCGAGGGGAGATCGTCTATACTCGCCCAGGCCTTCTGCGGTCTTGTATGCTGACTTTGACTCCTGCCTTAACTTGTTGACCATGACTTCTACTGACCTAGCTAGGGTAGGGCCCACCCTCGATGAATATGGGTTGTACACAATCTCCGCTCTTTCTGAGCGACATAGGAGCTCGTAAAGAATCAACCAACAATTATTCGGTGAGCTGTTATGCCGAATATCAAGACTGCTCGCAACTGATGCCTGGATGCCGATCTATATAAATAGGGGGGTCTGGAACTTCAAATGGCTCGCCAAAGCTCGCGCAAGATGTCGGATACCGAGAAACTTCTTCAATATAGCCTCGACGCTCTCACCGGCATTCTCGGCAGTGCTAAGTCCAAGAGGCCGCGTGAAGAAGACGCTGCTGCCGACCTACCCCCTCCTAAGAAGAAGAAAACTAAGAAGCCCAAGAGTCCCGTCCCTGACGTGGTTGTCTCGCTGCCACTTCCTTCGCAAGTCGATTCTTCGACTAGCAACCCTACGTGCTCTGCTAGCACGCTGAAGATGCTCAGTGACCTGGGGATTGACGACATCCCCAATGAAGTCGCCTCTGACGCGAGCCTCCTTGGCTCGCTGGAGATCCCGGAACTCGCCTCCACTTCAGCGTCGCAGCAGGTCGAAGTCGTCAACCTGCCAGGTTGCTATGTTGTCGAGATAGTCTCTTTTACTCTGTTATTCGTTGACATTCTCGCTGACTTTCCTTTGATACTAGCAGATTCCCCGCCGGGGGGTGCTGACGCGTTTCTGAATGTCGCCCCACTGAGCTCCGCGCCGCTGCTTTCCCTCTCTGCCGAGAGGCCAGTCAAGACTGCGCACACGGTTCGGATCCATGTCAGCGCCAAGAGGACACCTGAGGCCTCGGTTCCTACGGCGAGCAAGGAACCATCGCTGAAGGGGCCTCCGCCAAAGAAAGTAATGTCGGCGAGCAAGGAGATGTCGATGAAGGACCCTTTTGCCAAATAAAGTCGCGCCGGCGAACAAGGACCTTCCGGCGAGTAAGGCCCCGCCCTCCCCTGCGCGGGATCGTTCGATGTCGGCGGCGAGTTCTGCGCTGTCGTCGCCTCTGCTTCCGAATGTCGCTACCAACCCATCGGTAACCGCATCCTTGCTGCCGCCGCCTCTTGTCGCGCCTTCCCAAGTTGCCACGACATGACTTCCTCCGCCTCCTTCTTTGAAGAATCCTCAGCAACCGGCGAGTTCGTCACTGCCCCCGCCTTCATCGCAGCCTGTTGTTGATAAGTCGGTCAAGTCTCAGCCAAGTTACTTCCCGCCGAGAGTGCGGGATCCCAACCACGGAGGACATGGGCGAGGCACGGTGGTCGAGCACACTGGCGTCCCATCTTCTGATCGGCAAGATGCTCCTACTCATGGCTCTTCCCCTCGCCGATCTAGATCTCCGCGCCACGGTAAGTGCTGCCACTGATGTTGAATCTGGCGACTAAGGTCCCTATTCCTAATCGGGCTACTTTCTTGTTCTGACTGATCGGTCGGCGACTCCGGGGGTTGCATTCATCGACGTCATTGGCTTGTCGGGCAGCGAATATCGCCAGGCCGCTGCTCGAGCCTACCTGGAGTTGGAGAGCAAGTTTGATCAGCTGGCGATCTGCAAACCACACCAATGAATATCATCTCTAGAAGTGCGGATGTCGAAGATGGAAGAGCTCTGGAGTACTCTAGAGAGCTATGAAGCCTGCTTCCATATGGTGAAGGAGAATGATCGCCAGCTGGTGATTAACAACCATCGCCTCCAGCTGGTCATAGACGAGCTGGCCGGCATTCGCGCGAGCATGGGATCCGTCGACCGGTTGACAAGGATGGAGAAGCAACTGCGGCTTGGAGACGATGTGATGTCGCTAGCGACAGAGCACTACCGGCGGGCGCGCGAGATGGGCTGGGCTGGGCGACATGCTCACCCTCCGGAGAGACCTAGGAATTAGCTTTTATTTTCTTTTATTTGAAACTCGCCTCGTGCGATTGGTGATGAACATTTTAGTTATTGTAATAAGGGAGTTTGGATCTCGCACTTTATTCGCTCTTTGCCCTGTTTTCTGCTTTATTTTTGATATCTTGGCTGCAATGTGTCGATTTTGTTATGTAGGTACCAATCATCATCGCGACATGCTTCCTCTGCACCGCTCGATCTACACGCCGAGATCTACTTGCTCGCTTAGAGCAAGACTTAGGCCGATACTCGCCTTAATGAAGATATACCCCATGTTGGGTACATTGGAAAATGTGTACCAGATTTGGAGAAGCCTCACCTAACTCAATGATATGCATCAAGTTGTATTTGATGTTGTGTTGAGTTACCATGTGCAGGTTAAGTAAATGTAAAGGAAAATTCTCTAAGTACAAGTGTCGACACTTGGGAATGGTTGTGTCGACACCAAGGGCCAGATTGTGTCGACACCCAGAATTTGTGTCGACACACATAAAATTTGTCAACAACGCTGTGTCGACACCAAGGGCCAGATTGTGTCGACATTATCAGGAGTTGTGTCGACACATAGAAAAACTGTCGACACATTCTAGAATTCTGTCGACAATGACTGTGTCGACACACAGAACTTGTGTCAACACACACGAGAATTCTGTCGACACCAATTTTGTCAAGACAATGAGTGTTTGTGTCGACACACAGAGAAGTTGTCGACACATTCCAGAATTCTGTCGACAACGACTGTGTCGAAACACAGAACTTGTGTCGACACACACCAGAATTCTGTCGACACCAACTTTGTCAAGATAAGGAATGTTTGTGTCGACACACAGGACTTGTGTCGACACATTCCATAGAAGCTGTGTCGACAACAACAAGACTTGTGTCGACACATGGACTATGTGTGTCGACACATGTGATGTATTCACTCAACATTCTCTGCTGCTGAGTCAAAGTCTAATGAAAGCTGAAGTAATACAACTGGAGATTTGACAGCTGTCATTACTGACATTGCTGTCATATCTATCAGAGGTGTCAGAAAACTGGTTGAAACCAGAACAGCCGGTTACCATGGATGAAGCCTATATATAGATATGCTCTCTCAACAATTGCAGCAACACAAATATAGGACAGAGAATCAAGTACAGATAGCTAATCAATTATAATCTCTGAAGTATTGAGGATCCAGAAGTAGAGAAAGAAGAAACAGTCAACAGATTGTAGAGAGAGAAAATCAAGGAGTGAAGTTCTCATCCAGTGGAGGTAGATCCTGAACAGTCTTCTTGAAGAATTCAGATCAATCTGAAGAAGAATTCAGATTAATTTCTGAAGGAAGCTGATTGAAGATCAAATCAAAATCAAGAATATCAACCCTAGTTGGTTCAGATTCAAGAAGCTTTGAAGAAAGCTAAGACAGGTTGATCCTTAAGTAATCAGTTCTATCAAGACCTGATCAAGAAGCCTTCAACCAATTCTCTCTCCATCTGGTTGAAGATATCATTATCTTTTCATCAATAATTTTTGTAGGATCTATAATAGATCTGAGATTAGGAGATTTACATCTCTGAGCTGTAAGCCTAAATTATAAAGGCTGAGGTAGGGCTGAGTGCCTAAGGTAGGGAAATCTGTTCCCTGAGTTGTAGGCCTGTGAAAGAGGCTGAGGTAGGGCTTTTGCCTGAGTTGGAGGAGTAGGGTGTCACTCTGAGTTGTAGGTCTGTGGAAGAGGCTGAGGTAGGGCTTGTGTCTGAGTTATAGGAGTGTGGATTCACTCTGAGTTGTAGGAACCTATCTTGGTTCTGAGCTGTAAGATCTGCAGATCTGAGAAGAAGGAAGGAAGTTAGGCCGAATCTAGTACACTGCTAGATAGGCAAAGGGGGAAAGTGGATGTACCCATCATTTGGGGAACCACTATAAAACTGGTGTGCAATATGTGAATGTTGTGTGTATGTGAATACTGTGCTGTGTTTTCTGCTAACTAAATTGCTAAATTAGATAGAATTATCTGCCTAAGTCAGAAAAAGAATTAAACATATTCACCCCCTCCCCTGTAGATGTTTAGAATATCTTGAAACCAATTCTTTCAAGTGGTATCAGAGGGAGGTTACTCAAAGAATAGACCTAATAGTCTGAGTAGATCTCCAAGGCATAAATCTATTAGGAAAATGGGTTCAATTGAGAATCATAAGGAGTTTGGTTCCATGAAGTTATCTATATGCAGGAAAGAGATTTTTGGCATATGGAAAGAAAGAGTTAGACTGTTTATGGAAGCTTCAGATCCAAGAATCTATATGACAGTTAAAGAAGGGTCATTCATCCCAATGAAAGTCTCAGTTCTTGATGCAAATCTCAGGACACCAAAGGAGTATTCTGAAATGACAAAGGATGAGATCATCTTGGCTACTATGGATAAGAGAGCATAAAATATAATAGTCAGTGCTATAGATGATTAAACATTCCAAAATTTGATTCACTGCAAGACCTCCAAAGAAATGTGGGACACCCTGATTGTCTACATGGAGGGTTCAGAAGAGGTGAGAGAAGACAGAAAGTCTGTGCTGAATCAGGAGTTTGAAAGTTTTAGACAATCTAAAACAGACAGTATAACTGAATGTTACAAGAAGTTCTTCAGAATAGTTAATGAATTGATGTCATATGGAAGAGTATTCAGTACATATGAGTTAAATGATAAGTTTTTGAGATCATTAACTAAGGACTAGGACACCAAGATATGTGTCATTAGGGAAGTGGCCAGACTAGCAGAAATCTCACCTCCAACATTATTTGGTAAACTGCTTTCTTATGAAATGCAGCTGATGGTCAGAAAGGAGGAAGAAAAAAGTAATAAAGTTGATTACAGAGATAAGTCAGTGGCTTTAAAGACTGAAGCCATAAGAAAGGATAGGAGGATGTCTCCATCTCCTCCTAGGAAAGTTGCAGAAGTAGTTTCAGAAAGTTCTGACAGTCACACTTCAGATAGTCCAAATTCTGATGAAGACTTAGCAGCTTTCTCAAAACAATTTCAAAGATTTTTGAAGAAGAAACAGTGGACATCCAAGCCATCCTCCTCACAATCCAAGAACGATTACTATCAGAAAAAGAAATCCTCTAGGAAGGACAGGTATAGCTCTAAACCTAGTAAATTATCTTCAACTAAGATTGTTTGTTATTATTGCAACAGGACTGGACATGTGGTGGCTGATTGTCCTAACAAAAGGAAAGAATCTAATGATAAGAAAAAACTAAAAAACAAGGGCAAGAAGGAGAAATCCTTTGTAGTAAATAAGCAAAAAAGTTGGTCAGATTCTTCATCATCAGATTCTGAGGCTGAAGCTGAAGCATATACAGGACTGTTGGCAACTGAAGAGGATGCAGAAGAGGCTGAGTTCTTGAAATTGCTGGACTTAGTAAATGGAATTGAATAACATTATTGTAAAGGGCTGATGGCCTTGACAGAAGAAGATCAGTGCCAAGATCGGCCTGGACCTAGTAAGGTAAACAATTCTTCAATAGGTTCTGATTACTTTACTAGTTCAGAATCAAAAGCATCTGCATCAAGGGATGTAGATGAATTTAAATCTGAAGGAGGTGTTCATCAAATTTTTGATGAATATGGTGATCTGCTGCAAGCACTTAAGAAAAGCAGAATCCTTAACAAAGCACAGGCCAAGGAAATTACTACTCTTAAGTTGGCTGCATTAGATTCAGAAAAAATACTGTATCTAAAGATGAATGAAGTAGCCAAACTGAAAAATATAACTATTATTCAGATGGGTACTATTACATTCAAGAATGATCAAATCAAAAATCTGGAATGCAAACTTTAGAAGGAAAAGGATTTGGTGGCTAAGTTCTCTAAGCCAAAATTAGTCTTACCTTTAATTGATGATTTTATTCCCAAAAAGGGTAAGACAGGATTGGGCTTTATGAGGAATGCAAGGGCTTCCAATTCCAAAAGAAAAGGCAAAGCCCCAGTACAGCCTCTAGCCTTCAAACCCCCCATTTCCTTCAGAAAAGTGTGGCAGCCAACTAATAGATATGATCATGATATCATACATGGTTATGGTAAGCCTGATATTCTGAATGACAAGGGTGTAGCTCCAGCACTCAAGCAAAGAACCACTGTACCAACAGTGGAAGTATTGATGCGAAAGGGAGCTTTGGGCATAATCCCATCATAGTTCCCGGTGAAGCGCTCTCGGGGGCACTAGGAAGTATTGATGCGAGACGTCTGAGCCACCTTTGAGTAGAGAGAGGAAATATGTAGCCAAGCGGCCTTGATGGTTTCATCATGACGGATGCCAGGGAGGCATTCATTAGAGAGGCTGTTAGCCAGCCATATGCGGACAAGAGCATCGCTGGCATCCAAGTCATCAAAGAGAGGGGAATCATGCAGAGGAGGGTCATCAATGAGATGATGACGTTTGCATTGAGAGCGGAGGAGGAAGGTGAAGGAGACACTCCAATCCGGATAGTTGGGACCAATAAGCTTGGAAGCGGTGCCAAGATTACCAGAAGAAGTGGGAGGTGTAGGAGGATGAGCAACAACGGGAGTAGTGGTGGTGGAGATATCAGAGTTGGCCATAGAATAAAGCAGCGAGAGTAACAGGATGCAGCTATAAGGAGAAGTCGCTAGAAGGAGATCGGCTAACAAGGTCTCGACGACTTAAGGACAGGTCGCGGCGACAAAGAAGAGGAGAGCGGCAAGACCAGGTCACGGCGACTGAAGGACAGGTCGCGGTGACAAAGAAGAGGAGAGCGGCTAGAACAGGTCGCGGTGACTGAAGGACAGGTCGCGGCGATAAAGAAGAGGGGAGCGGCTAGAACAGGTCGCGGTGACTTAAGGACAGGTCGCAGCGACAAAGAAGAGGAGACAAGAGGCCGCAAAGAGAAAGGGCAGGAACAGGGAAAATCAAGCCGCACGAATAGGTGTTGGGTATTGTATCCACAATGTACCTGATTTGAAGAAGCCCCTGGACAAGCTAAGGTAAATAGAAAATGTATTTGATAAAATATTTCAAGTTATGCTTGCAGTTATTCCACGCTAAGTTCACACCAATGTCAGGGTGCAGTAGGTCAATATACACGGGTCTGCATGACGTAATCCCTCGTTGAGCAGATCAGTGTGTTGGCCTACGTGTACTCTCTCTATTGGAGTGCACTTACTTTCAAGTACAGGGCTGTGATCTTGCAAGAGCAGACAAGGAGCAAGGATGGGTCAAGGAGCACATCATGGGTGGAAAGACGAAAATTCGTCTAAGTGTAAATCGACGAGAATCGCCAAGTGATTCTCGCCGATTCGGCGAGAATCACTAGTGATTCTCGCCGAATCGTCGAGAATCAGTGGCTGATTCTCGCCGACTCGATCCAGCTACTTCAAAGCACGCAAATTCTGATGCCAAGTAAGAATCGTCGAGAATCACTAGTGATTCTCGCCGATTCGCCGAGAATCACTGGCTGATTCTCGCCGTCTCGACCCGACTAAATCAGTGTGTGCAACCAAGTCAAATTCGACGAGAATCATCTTTGATTCTCGCCGAATCGTCGAGAATCACCTTTGATTCTCGACGACTCGACGAGATTCACTTTCGATTCTCACCGATTTTGACTTGGGCGATTTTCTGGAACTCCCTGAACCGGATTCTGCCGCTGACAATGTTTTGAACCGGATTTTGGGTTTCTACTTGTGGGACCCACAACGATCATCTTGAAGTTGTCTACAGTATAAATACAGGCTTCTTTTTGAACAGTGATACTACGGAATAAAAAACACAGAAAGAAGCCGAGCCGATCTTGACCTAAAATCACGAGTTCCGCTTCGCCGCCGCCGTCGCCGCTCGCGCTAGTTGGTCGCCACTTTTGATCGAGATTTCTTCCTGATCTTCCGGCGACAGAAGCTTAGCCAAGCTTACAGTCTCACGCATCTATCCAGAGATCCCTTGTCTCTCGATTTGTTGATCAGGAAAAACTTCCTCGTCCGAATCGATCGAGATGACCGATCCTCGTGTGACCGTTGGAAGACCTAGCTAGCTTCGCTACGAAGTTTGGATCTCTAAAGTACAGCAGCCGCACATCGTCGTCGCCGCCGATCCCGTGAACCTAGCCGCCGCCCATCTTGCCGCCGCCGGTTCCGGGGAGATCCTCTCCAAGAGAGTTCTAGGGTTGTGGACTCTTCGTGGACTTCAAGAACACGTCGTCAACGAAGAGGGACACCTTGGTCTCCAAATGTAGTTTGTATCTTTTGTACATTCCAGTTTTACTTTTGTTGTAAAGGAACGTAGGTTCCTAGTTGTAAGGGTTGGGTGCAACCCGTGTTGTGGGAGTGTTGACTCCTACGTGTGGAAGGGTTCCTTCCCATAGTGCAAGGATTGGATTTCAATCCTGTTGGTGAAGAGACCGAGTCGTCCCTTGTTGGGAGATAGGTCGAAGGGGGAAAGTGGATGTACCCAAATTGGGGAACCACTATAAATAGCTTGTGTATTCTGTGTGCTGTGCTGTTTATTTTTATTGTGCAGGTACAAGTTTAAATTTCGCAAAAACGCTGCACGTCACATATTCCCCCCCCCCCCCCCCATAGGTGAAGATAGTTGACACTAGGTGGACTTTTAAGTGGTATCAAAGCGAGGTTACTCATCAAAAAGGTTAACACCTTGAGTTGAATCCTGCCGCTAGTGTCAAGAAGGAGGCAAACATCTACTATGGACGGGCTCAAGTTCACAGGTAAGATCCCAGTGTGCACCAGGCTCAACTTTCCTATCTGGAAGGAAATGATCAGGTTCTACATGGAAGCAGTTGATCCTCGACTCTTCATGATCTTGGAGGAGGGACCTTATGTCCCCACTAAGGCCTCCACCATTGATCCTACCCAGAAAGTGCCAAAGAAACTTTCTGAAATGGACAAGGATGAGATGGTGCTAGTAGGACTTGACAAGAAGGCGCAAAACATTCTGGTCAGCGCGGTTGATGACTCAATGATGCAGAACTTCAGCAACTGCAGGACAGCACAGGAGATCTGGCATTGCCTGATCATCCTAATGGAGGGCACTAATGATGTGAGGGATGATCGGAGATCCCTCCTGAACCAGAAATATGAGGCCTCCAGACAAGGGCCTAAGGAAGAGATCGGAGTCACCTATAAGAACTTCCTTAAGATTGTCAACGCCCTCAAAGGATACGGAAGAGTGTTCACTAATGGTGAACTCAATGATAAATTCCTTAGGTCCCTTACAAAGGAATGGGACACAAAGATCTGCGCCATCCGAGAGTTTGGCAGACTAGCTGAAACAGACCCGCAAATTCTGTTCGGGAAGCTGATGTCCTATGAGCTTCAACTGAACACCATGAAAGTAGAAGAAGAAGCAGAGAAGGCTGCAGCCAAAGAAAAGACTGTGGCTCTAAAAGCCAGTCACTCCAGAAAAGGCAAGGGTGCGGTTTCATACCGTGCCAGGAAAAAGGATGAGGAGGAGGACTCCGAGCCATGCTCCTCCAGCTCAGAGCTGTCGGAGGAGGATTTCTCCCTCATCACTCGATAGTTCAAGAAGTTCCTCAAGATGAGGAATCAAAGAAATAGAGACGGCTCCTCCTCCAGGCATCAGAAGAAAAATTATTCTTCTGACAGGTATGCTTCTAAACCGAACAAACATCGCTCCTCTGACATTATTTGCTTTGGATGCAATAAGCCAGGACACGTCGTGGCCGACTGCTATCAAGGCAAGAGAGAAAAAGGGAAAGAAGACGAGCACAAATCTTCGAGAGATAAGAAGAAAGAGCGGAGCTACATCGCCAAAAGGCCAAAGACACTGAGTGAGTCTGATTCCTCAGACTCCAATGATGATGAGGAAGCCTACTTCGGGCTGGTGGGTCGCTCCGACTCAGAAGGAGAATGCCCCCCATTTACTGGGAAGGTAAAAGCTCACACCCCTCTCTCCGACTCCGACTCTGATCCTGAGTCTCAGGATGATGAACCTGAGGATAGCCCTTCGGCCCGTGAAGCGGAGCTCCTCGAGAAGTATGAGCTTCTGCTCAACACTTTCGAGGAGTGACGTAAGAGACTAAAGGCTGAGAAAAAGGAAGTGAAATTCCTTAAGGGTGAATGTGTATCCCTAAGGGAAGAAGTCACTAGTTTGATTTCTCTCTGACAGGAGCACCTTGACCTGACTTCTAAGCATTCAGAGTCTCTTAAGCTCCTTGATCTTAACCAGGAGGAAGTCGACAAGTTGGAAGAACAACTTGCGGCAGAAAGGAAGATCGTCAAGAGCTTCTCTATGCCAAAAACAGTTCTTTCAGTTGTTGATACCTTCTCTGCTCAGGCCAAAGGAGCTGGCTTGGGGCATGTAGGGGTATCTGGTTCCTCATCCAGGAGAAACAGGAACAAGAGGAAGAATAAGGCTGCCAAGAAGGCCTCTGCTGATGAAAAGGGAAAGGCTCCTCTTAGTCCTGTTGCGTTCAGAAATCCTAGCTTTCCTTGCAACCAACATTACTTTGAATCAACCTTTGGTCATCATTTCCGGCCCTCGGTTGCAAAGCCAAAGAGCCGATATGATGGTTGGACCTTTCCCCGGAACTTCGATGAGAGTGCCTTCAAGGCACCTTATGAGGAAATCCACATGGAAAATTATGGTCGATTCTCTAGCGGCCATAATGGAAAGCAGGCACCAAGAGTCAAGCTTGCTATACTGACGAAACAGAAGGTGAAGAAGTCATGTGACTACAATCACTATGAGGCCTCCACCTCCAGATCCAAGGCCCCGGCTGCACCCACCATTCCCAGGGTAAGGCAGGAGCCTAGGAAGAGGTACAACAGATTCGATTGTTGGTGTTGTGGCAAAGTCGGTCACTTTGCCATGGATTGTTGGTTTAATCCAAGGTATCTCGAGACTCCCTATGTTAGCAATGCGAGGCCGACCACTCGTAGGGTTAACCAACCGAGGGGGAGTATGCTAACCAGGAATCTAGGACCCAAGTTTGATTGGGTTCCTAAGGGAAATTAATTTTGTTTTGCAGGAATGTCCAAAGGCCACCAAAACGCCAATCTGGTACTTGGACAGTGGATGCTCCCGGCACATGACTGGGACAAGAAGCCTGCTGTGTGATTACACTCCAGTCGAGAATGGACCCAAAGTCATCTTTGGAGGGTCAGATCGAGGAGTCACCAGAGGTTACGGTATGATTTCCAACGGTATAATCTCTATCACCGACGTGGCTTATGTTGAAGGGTTAAACCATAACCTGATCAGTGTAAGTCAGTTATGTGACAAAGGTTATGACGTTAAGTTCTGCAAGGATAAATGTCTGATAATTTCACGTACCTCTTCTGAGATGGTATTATCAGGCATTAGGAGCAGAAATATCTTCTGCTTAGATTTTCTCAGTGTAGATTCATCTACCCCCGTATGTCTTGTGGCAACAGGCAGTGCATCTCTTTGTGATCAATGGCACAAGAGATTGGCACATATTAATTTCAAGACAATTAGTATGCTGTTTTCTAAGAACTTAGTAAGGGAGCGCCCATTATCAAGTGCATCAAAGATAGCCCCTGTCCTGCATTCCAGATGGGCAAACAGACTCGGGCTACCTTTAAGAGCATTGCAGACAAAGACTCTTCCCGATGTCTTTATCTTTTACATATAGACTTGTTTGGTCCAATGCAAGTTCATAGCTTGGGAGGCAAGTCTTATACGCTAGTGATAGTTGATGATCATTCTCGGTTACATGGGTGTTCTTCTTAAAATGAAAGTCAGATACGTTTGACATCTTCACTAGCTTTGTCAAGCAAGTTCAGAACGAATTTAACTGCTCAGTGGTCAAAATCAGAAGTGACCATGGAACAGAATTCGAATCTGGTGCTATGACAGAATTTTGTGAAGAACAAGGTATCTTTCATGAGTTTTCCTCCCCGCGCACTCCTCAGCAAAATGGAGTTGTGGAGAGGAGAAATAGAACTCTCATTGAAGCTTGCACGACAATATTTAAAGACGCCTCTCTCCCAGAATACTTCTGGGCAGAGGCTGTCAATACAGCTTGTCATGTACAAAACCGAGCATTGATCAACAAGCATTATCGTAAGACGCCTTATGAGCTACTGAAAGGCAGGAAACCAACCATGTCCTACTTGAGGATCTTTGGTTGCAGATGCTATGTACTGAATAATGGGAAGTACCCGCGTACTAAATTTGGTGAAAAATGCTTCGAAGGCATATTCATGGGCTATAGTTCCCACAGTCGGGCATATAGGGTCTTCAAAAAGAAAACCCTAGTGGTAGAAGAATCAATTAATGTTTTATTTGATGAAGGAAGTTTGCTTAACAGCAATTCTTCCAGTGGTATTCTTGAAGATGCAGGTGCGCGACTTGAACAGCTGGATCTCGATGAGACCGCTAAAGATGAAACTCCTAAGTATGTCAAAGTTTCCACCTCCACGTCATCTGAGAATGTTGAAGATCAAAATGGAACAAATCTCTTAGAAGAAGGAGAAGCCCAAGAAGTAGTCGAAGCTCCAGACGCCAGACTTCTAGAGCTCCGGCATGTGAGGGATCATCCTAGAGATCAGATCATCGGAGATCCTCGTGTCGGTGTTAGAACTCGAAGAGGTACTATGAACGAAGTTTTGCATCTTAGCTTCCTGTCACAGGTTGAGCCAAAGAAATTCGACGAGGCGAACAAAGACGCGGCATGGATTTTGGCCATGCAAGATGAACTACATCAATTCGAACGATGCAACGTTTGGACGCTGGTTCCCAGACCACTCAAGCAGAATGTGATTGGCACCAAGTGGATCTTCAGAAACAAACTGGATGAACATGGTTTCATCGTAAAGAACAAGGCCAGGCTGGTGGCTCAAGGTTACAGACAGGAGGAGGGGATTGACTTCGACCAGACCTTCGCACCAGTGGCAAGGCTCGAGGCAATCAGACTGTTCCTGGCGTATGCTTCGCACAAAGGATTCACAGTCTATCAAATGGATGTGAAATCGGCTTTCTTGAACGGGAACCTGAAGGAGGAAGTATACGTCGCTCAACCACCAGGTTTTGTCAATCCTACTTATCCCAATCATGTATACTTCCTTAATAAAGCTCTATATGGTTTAAAACAAGCTCCGCGAGCTTGGTATGAGACTTTATCCAGTTTTCTTCTTGAGAACAAGTTCTCCAGAGGTAAAATAGATAAAACATTGTTTCTCAGGGAAGTCAAAGGCAAGATTTTGCTGGTGCAAATCTATGTCGATGACATAATCTTCGGCTCAACGGACAACAATCTTTGCAAAAGGTTTTCCAAACTTATGCAAGGAAAGTTTGAAATGAGCAGTATGGGAGAGCTAAAGTATTTCTTGGGACTTCAAGTGAAACAGTCTGAGGATGGAATCTTCATCTCTTAGACGAAGTTCACAAATGAAATCCTCAAGAAATTCGGCATGGAGAGTGCAACCTCTATGAGGACTCCAATGGGATCCACTATGTCTCTGGATAAGGATGAGAAAGGTAAACCTTTTGATGAAACCAAATACAGAAGCATCATTGGATCCCTGCTCTACCTTACTGCCAGTAGACCGGATATTATGTTCTCCACATGTGTCTGTGCCAGATATCAGGTGAACACTAAGGAATCTCACTATGTCGCTGCAAAGCGAATTCTAAGATACCTTAAAGGTACTCCCAATCTTGGCTTGTGGTACCCGAGAAACAATGATGTCGAGCTAATAGGTTTTTCAGATGCTGATTTTGCAGGGAGTAGGGATGACAGGAAAAGCACCTCCGGGACGTGTCAATTCCTCGGCAGGAGGCTTATCTCATGGAACAGCAAGAAACAGAATTGTGTTGCAACCTCCACAGCAGAGTTTGAGTACATCTCGGCAGGCAGCTGTTGCGCACAACTCCTATGGATCAAAAACCAGTTAGCCGACTACGACCTTCAGTTCAAGGAAATACCAATGTACTGCGACTCCTCCAGTGCAATTGTAATTGCCAACAATCCGGTATCGCGCAGCAGAACGAAGCATATTGAAGTGCGCTACCACTTCATTAGGGAGCACGTGGAGAACAAGGACATCTCTCTCTGTTATGTCCCCACGGACAAGCAGATTGCAGATATATTCACAAAGCCCTTAGACGAGGCCAAGTTCAGTCTTTTCAAAACTGAATTGGGAATGTTAAATTATGAGGAATGAAGACTACAGAAGCTTCAGGCTCGTGCAAGAACTGAAGGGGAGCAAGGTACTCAAGTTGAGCACAGGCGCAAGAACTGAGGGGGAGCAAGTGGTCAAATGCTACAGACCCCGATTTGCAGAAGCCGAAAAGGGGGAGATTACCCTCTCGGCTAAGGCTAAGGTAGCTCCAAGCTTGCTCCCAAGAACTTGGTATTGGTAATGAATAACTCACTCAACTCAATTTCAAGTTTATGGTTTTCATTCCCATATGCTCTATTCACCTTAGCTTGTAGGGTTTAGGCTTCTTCAAATAGGGGGAGATTGTTGGGTATTGTATCCACAATGTACCTGATTTGAAGAAGCCCCTGGACAAGCTAAGGTAAATAGAAAATGTATTTGATAAAATATTTCAAGTTGTGCTTGCAGTTATTCCACGCTAAGTGCACACCAATGTCAGGGTGTAGTAGGTCAATATACACGGGTCTGCACGACGTAATCCCTCGTTGAGCAGATCAGTGTGTTGGCCTATGTGTACTCTCTCTATTGGAGTGCACTTACTTTCAAGTACAGGGCTGTGATCTTGCAAGAGCAGACAAGGAACAAGGATGGGTCAAGGAGCACATTATGGGTGGAAAGACGAAAATTCGTCTAAGTGTAAATCGACGAGAATCGCCAAGTGATTCTCGCCGAATCGTCGAGAATCAGTGGCTGATTCTCGCCGACTCGATCCAGCTACTTCAAAGCGCGCAAATTCTGATGCCAAGTAAGAATCGTCGAGAATCACCAAGTGATTCTCGCCGATTCGGCGAGAATCACTAGTGATTCTCGCCGATTCGCCGAGAATCACTGGCTGATTCTCCCCGTCTCGACCCGACTAAATCAGTGCGTGCAACCAAGTCAAATTCGATGAGAATCATCTTTGATTCTCGCCGAATCGTCGAGAATCACCTTTGATTCTCGACGACTCGACGAGATTCACTTTCGATTCTCACCGATTTTGACTTGGGCGATTTTCTGGAACTCCCTGAACCGGATTCTGCCGCTGACAATGTTTTGAACCGGATTTCGGGTTTCTACTTGTGGGACCCACAACGGTCATCTTGAAGTTGTCTACAGTATAAATACAGGCTTGTTTTTGAACAGTGAGACTACGAAATAAAAAACACAGAAAGAAGCCAAGCCGATCTTGACCTAAAATCACGAGTTCCGCTCCGCCGCTCGCGCTAGTTGGTCGCCTCTTTTGATCGAGATTTCTTCCTGATCTTCCGGCGACAGAAGCTTAGCCAAGCTTAGAGTCTCACGCGTCTATCCAGAGATCCCTTGTCTCTCGATTTGTTGATCGGGAAAAACTTCCCCGTCCGAATCGATCGAGACGACCGATCCTCGTGTGACCGTTGGAAGACCTAGCTAGCTTCGCTACGAAGTTTTGATCTCTAAAGTACAGCAGCCGCACATCGTCGTCGCCGCCGATCCCATGAACCTAGCCGCCGCCGGTTCCGGGGAGATCCTCTCCAAGAGAGTTCTAGGGTTGTGGACTCTTCGTGGACTTCAAGAACACGTCGTCAACGAAGAGGGACACCTTGGTCTCCAAACGTAGTTTGTATCTTTTGTACATTCTAGTTTTACTTTTGTTGTAAAGGAACGTAGGTTCCTAGTTGTAAGGGTTGGGTGCAACCCGTGTTGTGGGAGTGTTGACTCCTACGTGTGGAAGGGTTCCTTCCGATAGTGCAAGGATTGGATTTCAATCCTATTGGTGAAGAGACCGAGTCGTCCCTTGTTGGGAGATAGGTCGAAGGGGGAAAGTGGATGTACCCAAATCGGGGAACCACTATAAATAGCTTGTGTATTATGTGTGCTGTGCTGTTTATTTTTATCGTGCAGGTACAAGTTTAAATTCCGCAAAAACGCTGCACGTCACCTATTCCCCCCCCCCCCATAAGTGAAGATAGTTGACACTAGGTGGACTTTCAAGTGGTATCAAAGCGAGGTTACTCATCAAAAAGGTTAACACCTTGAGTTGAATCATGTCGCTAGTGTCAAGAAGGAGGCAAACATCTACTATGGACGGGCTCAAGTTCACAGGCAAGATCCCAGTGTGCACCAGGCTCAACTTTCCTATCTGGAAGGAAAGGATCAGGTTCTACATGGAAGCAGTTGATCCTCGACTCTTCATGATCGTGGAGGAGGGACCTTATGTCCCCACTAAGGCCTCCACCATTGATCCTACCCAGAAAGTGCCAAAGAAACTTTCTGAAATGGACAAGGACGAGATGGTGCTAGTAGGACTTGACAAGAAGGCGCAAAACATTCTGGGCAGTGCGGTTGATGACTCAATGATGCAGAACTTCAGCAACTGCAGGAGAGCACAGGAGATCTGGCATTGCCTGATCATCCTAATGGAGGGCACTGATGAAGTGAGGGATGATCGGAGATCCCTCCTGAACCAGAAATATGAGGCCTTCAGACAAGGGCCTAAGGAAGAGATCAGAGTCACCTACGAGAACTTCCTCAAGATTGTCAACGCCCTCAAAGGATACGGAAGAGTGTTCACTAATGGTGAACTCAATGATAAATTCCTTAGGTCCCTTACAAAGGAATGGGACACAAAGATCTGCGCCATCTGAGAGTTTGGCAGACTAGCTGAAACAGACCCGCAAATTCTGTTCGGGAAGCTGATGTCCTATGAGCTTCAACTGAACACCAGGAAAGCAGAATAAGAAGCAGAGAAGGCTGCAGCCAAAGAAAAGACTGTGGCTCTAAAAGCCAGTCACTCCAGAAAAGGCAAGGGTGCGGTTTCATACCGTGCCAGGAAAAAGGATGAGGAGGAGGACTCCGAGCCATACTCCTCCAGCTCAGAGCTGTCGGAGGAGGATTTCTCCCTCATCACTCGAGAGTTCAAGAAGTTCCTCAAGATGAGGAATCAAAGAAATAGAGACGGCTCCTCCTCCAGGCATCAGAAGAAAAATTATTCTTCTGACAGGTATGCTTCTAAACCGAACAAACATCGCTCCTCTGACATTATTTGCTTTGGATGCAATAAGCCAGGACACGTCGTGGCCGACTGCTATCAAGGCAAGAGAGAAAAAAGGGAAAGAAGAGGAGCACAAATCTTCGAGAGATAAGAAGAAAGAGCGGAGCTACATCGCCAAAAGGCCAAAGACACTGAGTGAGTCTGATTCCTCAGACTCCAGTGATGATGAGGAAGCCTATTTCGGGCTGGTGGGTCGCTCCGACTCAGAAGGAGAATGCCCCCCATTTACTGGGAAGGTAAAAGCTCACACCCCTCTCTCCGACTCTGACTCTGATCCTGAGTCTCAGGATGATGAACCTGAGGATAGCCCTTCGGCCCGTGAACCGGAGCTCCTCGAGAAGTATGAGCTTCTGCTCAACACTTTCGAGGAGTGCCGTAAGAGACTGAAGGCTGAGAAAAAGGAAGTGAAATTCCTTAAGGGTGAATGTGTATCCCTAAGGGAAGAAGTCACTAGTTTGATTTCTCTCCGACAGGAGCACCTTGACCTGACTTCTAAGCATTCAGAGTCTCTTAACCTCCTTGATCTTAAGCAGGAGGAAGTCGACAAGTTGGAAGAACAACTTGCGGCAGAAAGGAAGATCGTCAAGAGCTTCTCTATGCCAAAAACAGTTCTTCCAGTTGTTGATACCTTCTCTGCTCAGGCCAAAGGAGCTGGCTTGGGGCATGTAGGGGTATCTGGTTCCTCATCTAGGAGAAACAGGAACCAGAGGAAGAATAAGGCCGCCAAGAAGGCCTCTGCTGATGAAAAGGGAAAGGCTCCTCTTAGTCCTGTTGCGTTTAGAAAGCCTAGCTTTCCTTGCAACCAACATGACTTTGAATCAACCTTTGGTCATCATTTTCGGCCCTCGGTTGCAAAGCCAAAGAGTCGATATGATGGTTGGACATTTCCCCGGAACTTCGATGAGAGTGCCTTCAAGGCACCTTATGAGAAAATCCACATGGGAAATTATGGTCGATTCTCTAGCGGCCATAATGGAAAGCAGGCACCAAGAGTCAAGCCTGTTATACTGACGAAATAGAAGGTGAAGAAGTCATGTGACTGCAATCACTATGAGGCTTCCACCTCCAGATCCAAGGCCCCGGCTGCACCCACCATTCCCAGGGTAAGGCAGGAGCCTAGGAAGAGGTACAACAGATTCGACTGTTGGTGTTGTGGCAAAGTCGGTCACTTTGCCGTGGATTGTTGGTTTAATCCAAGGTATCTCGAGACTCCCTATGTTAGCAATGCGAGGCCGACCACTCGTAGGGTTAACCAACCGAGGGGGAGTATGCTAACCAGGAATCTAGGACCCAAGTTCGATTGGGTTCCTTAGGGAAATTAATTTTGTTTTGCAGGAATGTCCAAAGGCCACCAAAACGCCAATCTGGTACTTGGACAGTGGATGCTCCCGGCACATGACTGGGACAAGAAGCCTGCTGCGTGATTACACTCCAGTAGAGAATGGACCCAAAGTCATCTTTGGAGGGTCAGATCGAGGAGTCACCAGACGTTACGGTATGATTTCCAACGGTATAATCTCTATCACCGACGTGGCTTATGTTGAAGGGTTAAACCATAACCTGATCAGTGTAAGTCAGTTATGTGACAAAGGTTATGACGTTAAGTTCTGCAAGGATAAATGTCTGATAATTTCACGTACCTCTTCTGAGACGGTATTATCAGGCATTAGGAGCAGAAATATCTTCTGCTTAGATTTTCTCAGTGTAGATTCATCTACCCCCGTATGTCTTGTGGCAACAGGCAGTGCATCTCTTTGCGATCAATGGCACAAGAGATTGGCACATATTAATTTCAAGACAATTAGTATGTTGTTTTCTAAGAACTTAGTAAGGGATGCGCCCATTATCAAGTGCATCAAAGATAGCCCCTGTCCTGCATGCCAGATGGGCAAACAGACTCGGGCTACCTTTAAGAGCATTGCAGACAAAGACTCTTCCCGGTGTCTTTATCTTTTACATATGGACTTGTTTGGTCCAATGCAAGTTCATAGCTTAGTAGGCAAGTCCTATACGCTAGTGATAGTTGATGATCATTCTCGGTTTACATGGGTGTTCTTCTTAAAACGAAAGTCAGATACATTTGACATCTTTACTAGCTTTGTCAAGCAAGTTCAGAACGAATTTAACTGCTCAGAGGTCAAAATCAGAAGTGACCATGGAACAGAATTCGAATCTGGTGCTATGACAGAATTTTGTGAAGAACAAGGTATCTTTCATGAGTTTTCCTCCCCGTGCACTCCTCAGCAAAATGGAGTTGCGGAGAGGAGAAATAGAACTCTCATTGAAGCCTGCATGACAATGTTGAAAGACGCCTCTCTCCCAGAATACTTCTGGGCAGAGGCTGTCAATACAGCTTGTCATGTATAAAACCGAGCATTGATCAACAAGCATCATCGTAAGACGCCTTATGAGCTACTGAAAGGCAGGAAACCAACCATGTCCTACTTGAGGATCTTTGGTTGCAGATGCTATGTACTGAATAATGGGAAGTACCCGCGTACTAAATTTGGTGAAAAATGCTTTGAAGGCATATTCATGGGCTATAGTTCCCACAGTCGGGCATATAGGGTCTTCAATAAGAAAACCCTAGTGGTAGAAGAATCAATTAATGTTGTATTTGATGAAGGAAGTTTGCTTAACAGCAATTCTTCCAGTGGTATTCTTGAAGATGCAGGTGCGCGACTTGAACAGCTGGATCTCGATGAGACCGCTAAAGATGAAACTCCTAAGTATGTCAAAGTTTCCACCTCCACGTCATCTGAGAATGTTGAAGATCAAAATGGAACAAATCTCTTAGAAGAAGGAGAAGCCAAAGAAGTAGTCGAAGCTCCAGACGCCAGACTTCTAGAGCTCCGGCACGTGAGGGATCATCCTAGAGATCAGATCATCGGAGATCCTCGTGTCGGTGTCAGAACTCGAAGAGGTACTATGAACGAAGTTTTGCATCTTAGCTTCCTGTCACAGGTTGAGCCAAAGAAGTTTGACGAGGCGAACAAAGACACGGCATGGATTTTGGCCATGCAAGATGAACTACATCAATTCGAACAATGCAACGTTTGGACGCTAGTTCCCAGACCACTCAAGCAGAATTTGATTGGCACCAAGTGGATCTTCAGAAACAAACTGGATGAACATGGTGTCATCGTAAAGAACAAGGCCAGGCTAGTGGCTCAAGGTTACATACAGGAGGAGGGGATTGACTTCGACCAGACCTTCGCACCAGTGGCAAGGCTCGAGGCAATCAGACTGTTCCTGGCGTATGCTTCACACAAAGGATTCACAGTCTATCAAATGGATGTGAAATCGTCTTTCTTGAACGGGAACCTGAAGGAGGAAGTATATGTCGCTCAACCACCAGGTTTTGTCAATCCTACTTATCCCAATCATGTATACTTCCTTAATAAAGCTCTATATGGTTTAAAACAAGCTCCGTGAGCTTGGTATGAGACTTTATCTAGTTTTCTTCTTGAGAACAAGTTCTCTAGAGATAAAATAGATAAAACATTGTTTCTCAGGGAAGTCAAAGGCAAGATTTTGCTGGTACAAATCTATGTCGATGACATAATCTTCGGCTCAACGGACAACAATCTTTGCAAAAAGTTTTCCAAACTTATACAAGGAAAGTTTGAAATGAGCAGTATGGGAGAGCTAAAGTATTTCTTGGGACTTCAAGTGAAACAGTCTGAGGATGGAATCTTCATCTCTCAGACGAAGTTCACAAATGAAATCCTCAAGAAATTCGGCATGGAGAGTGCAACCTCTATGAGGACTCTAATGGGATCCACTATGTCTCTGGATAAGGATGAGAAAGGTAAACCTTTCGATGAAGCCAAATACAGAAGCATCATTGGATCCCTGCTCTACCTTACTGCCAGTAGACCGGATATTATATTCTCCACATGTGTCTGTGCCAGATATCAGGTGAACACTAAGGAATCTCACTATGTCACTGCAAAGCGAATTCTAAGATACCTTAAAGGTACTCCCAATCTTGGCTTGTGGTATCCGAGAAACAATGATGTCGAGCTAATAGGTTTTTCAGATGATAATTTTGCAGGGAGTAGGGATGACAGGAAAAGTACCTCCGGGACGTGTCAATTCCTCGGCAGGAGGCTTATCTCATGGAACAGCAAGAAACAGAATTGTGTTGCAACCTCCACAGCAGAGTCTGAGTACATCTCGGCAGGCAGCTGTTGCGCACAACTCCTATGGATCAGAAACCAGTTAGCCGACTACGACCTTCAGTTCAATGAAATACCAATGTACTGCGACTCCTCCAGTGCAATTGCAATTGCCAACAATCCGGTATCGCACAGCAGAACGAAGCATATTGAAGTGCGCTACCACTTCATTCGGGAGCACGTGGAGAACAAGGACATCTCTCTCTATTATGTCCCCACGGACAAGCAGATTGCAGATATATTCACAAAGCCCTTAGACGAGGCCAAGTTCAGTCTTTTCAAAACTGAATTAGGAATGCTAAATTATGAGGAATGAATACTACAGAAGCTTCAGGCTCGTGCAAGAACTAAAGGGGAGCAAGGTACTCAAGTTGAGCACAGGCGCAAGAACTGAGGGGGAGCAAGGGGTCAAATGCTACAGACCCCGATTTGCAGAAGCCGAAAAGGGGGAGATTACCCTCTCGGCTAAGGCTAAGGTGGCTCCAAGCTTGCTCCCAAGAACTTGGTATTGGTAATGAATAACTCACTCAACTCAATTTCAAGTTTATGGTTTTCATTCCCATATGCTCTATTCACCTTAGCTTGTAGGGTTTAGGCTTCTTCAAATAGGGGGAGATTGTTGGGTATTCTATCCACAATGTACCTGATTTGAAGAAGCCCCTGGACAAGCTAAGGTAAGTAGAAAATGTATTTGATAAAATATTTCAAGTTGTGCTTGCAGTTATTCCACGCTAAGTGCACACCAATGTCAGGGTGCAGTAGGTCAATATACACGGGTCTGCACGACGTAATCCCTCGTTGAGCAGATCAGTGTGTTGGCCTACGTGTACTCTCTCTATTGGAGTGCACTTACTTTCAAGTATAGGGCTGTGATCTTGCAAGAGCAGACAAGGAGCAAGGATGGGTCAAGGAGCACATCATGGGTGGAAAGACGATAATTCGTCTAAGTGTAAATCGACGAGAATCGCCAAGTGATTCTCGCCGATTCGGCGAGAATCACTAGTGATTCTCGCCGAATCATAGAGAATTAGTGGCTGATTCTCGCCGACTCGATCCAGCTACTTCAAAGCACGCAAATTCTGATGCCAAGTGAGAATCGTCGAGAATCACCAAGTGATTCTCGCCGATTCGTCGAGAATCACTGGCTGATTCTCGCCGTCTCGACCCGACTAAATCAGTGCGTGCAACCAAGTCAAATTCGACGAGAATCATCTTTGATTCTCGCCGAATCGTCGAGAATCACCTTTGATTCTCGACGACTCGACGAGATTCACTTTCAATTCTCACCGATTTTGACTTGGGCGATTTTCTGGAACTCCCTGAACCGGATTCTGCCGCTGACAATGTTTTGAACCGGATTTCGGGTTTCTACTTGTGGGACCCACAACGGTCATCTTGAAGTTGTCTACAGTATAAATACAGGCTTATTTTTGAACAGTGAGACAACGGAATAAAAAACACAGAAAGAAGCCGAGCCGATCTTGACCTAAAATCACGAGTTCCGCTCCGCCGCCGCCGTCGCCGCTCGCGCTAGTTGGTCGCCGCTTTTGATCGAGATTTCTTCCTGATCTTCCGGCGACAGAAGCTTAGCCAAGCTTAGAGTCTCACGCGTCTATCCAGAGATCCATTGTCTCTTGATTTGTTTATCGGGAAAAACTTCCCCGTCCGAATCGATCGAGACGACCGATCCTCGTGTGACCGTTGGAAGACCTAGCTAGCTTCGCTACGAAGTTTGGATCTCTAAAGTATAACAGCCGCACATCGTCGTCACCGCCGATCCCGTGAACCTAGCCGCCGCCCATCTTGCCGCCGCCGGTTCCGGGGAGATCCTCTCCAAGAGAGTTCTAGGGTTGTGGACTCTTCGTGGACTTCAAGAACACGTCGTCAATGAAGAGGGACACCTTGGTCTCCAAACGTAGTTTGTATCTTTTGTACATTCTAGTTTTACTTTTGTTGTAAAGGAACGTAGGTTCCTAGTTGTAAGGGTTGGGTGCAACCCGTGTTGTGGGAGTGTTGACTCCTACGTGTGGAAGGGTTCCTTCCGATAGTGCAAGGATTGGATTTCAATCCTGTTGGTGAAGAGACCGAGTCGTCCCTTGTTGGGAGATAGGTCGAAGGGGGAAAGTGGATGTACCCAAATCGGGGAACCACTATAAATAGCTTGTGTATTCTGTGTGATGTGTTGTTTATTTTTATTGTGCAGGTACAAGTTTAAATTCCGCAAAAACGCTGCACGTCACCTATTCCCCCCCCCCCCCCCCCATAGGTGAAGATAGTTGACACTAGGTGGACTTTCAATAGGGCAACGGTCAGAAGAAAAATCAAGCCGCGAAAACAGGTCGCAAAAAGAAGAAACAAGCCGCGAAGATAGAGAGCGCTCACACAATTAGGAGGAAAGGAACCTGGCTCTGAAACCATATGCGAACAAGAAAAAACAGACCGAAATTTTGGAGTAATGTATGCTTTATTATCCAAAAAAAGTATCAATTAAAATGGTATAACCTCCCTTTTATAGAATGAAGGAGATGAGAGAGATTATAAATAAGCAATGTGGGACTAAAATTTACAATTATATGCAGCTTTACAAAAAGGCAAACCGGACAGGTCGTACGGTTAGACAAGCCGGCTAACCCCCGACAACTAATAAGAGCAGAGAACAAGCGCCACATAGAGCAAGCTAGCACAGGAGACCGCTAGAACGCTCAGTCTCCAAGTAGCCTGAGACAAACTGCCAGACCGCTGGGATACCAAACAGCAACAGCCCGGCAGATAGACCGACTAAGATAAACTGCCAGACCGCCCGGTCTCTGAACAACAACAGACCGCCCGGCCTCCATACTTCAACACAGCTATATTTTGAAAATCTAAACATTAATTACTCAGAGGAATATAAGCAATAAAATAAGCTCAATCAATTTGAACTAACTGCAGAGAATAGAAATGTTGAACTGAAAAAGTTTCATCGATCTGAGATCCTGTTTCGTCGAACTCAACCTCTCTTTCGTCGAGCTGAGCCCTGAGATCTTTGAACTGAAATATAGCTTTCCATACTGGGCACCAATATCTTCGAACAGAGATAGAAGATCATCGAACTCAAAGTGTGATAGAAGATCAGAGTTCGTCGAACAGAGATAGAAGTTCGTCGAATTCAAAGTCTTCAGAGTTCGTCGAACGACTTCTTCAACATGAAATTTCTGGCTTGTTCTGGTTTCTGCAGTCTTATAAGTTTTCTTAGGGCTTGGTCTGATCAATATGACTTGTTGGCCTACCCTGTAATCTAATGAAGACCTATGACGCTAGACTATACAAGAAGGGTCAATCTATGCAACCCTAATAGTGAACCTTAGCCCAAATCCTAAACACAGGTGGGGTTCCAACACAAAGCCTTATCTTTGATAGTAATGAAATCTGGTTAAGTCCAGAAGAGTCGAGTGATGAAGGCTCACTCGACGCCTAAGCAGTTGAGACTAAAAAAGTTTAGATGTCGTTGAGTGATGAAGAAACACTCAACGCACTCAATGCCTAAGCTGACAGAAAATCTATCTAAGTACAAAAGTGTTGCGTGAAGGCTATTCACTCAACGCCTCATCAAAATAATAGGCTAAAGCAGAAAGCGCTGAGTAAAGAAGCTACACTCAATGCTTTTATTCAGGAATGCGACCCAGTGTTTTGGCGTTGAGTGATGAAGGCTCACTCAATGCCTAGTGACAGAAAACTGTCTAAGTTCTTTGGCATTGAGTGATGAAGTCCCACTCAATGTCTACTGGTGTAGAAAGATTGGCCAAGGCCAAAAGCATTGAGTGAAGTTTATTCACTCAACGCTCTCAACTCCTGAGATGCAGAAAGATTGGCTAAGGCCAATTGCATTGAGTGAAGCTTGTTCACTCAATGCTCTCAACGCATGAGATATAGAAAGATTGGCTAAGGCCAAATGCGTTGAGTGAAGCTTGTTCACTTAACGCTCTCAATGCCTGAGTAAGACAAAAATCTATCTTAGAGTTTTGACGTTGAGTGAAGCTTGTTCACTCAATGCCTATACTAAAGAGTTTGGATTTGACTAAGTCCACAGATGTTGATGTCAGCAAAATTCAAAATGCTACGGGATGGCTATAGTACGCGACAAATGGCGCCGCAGGCCTACTATATGACTTTTGCAGTTAAAAAAAAATTGCAGCTGTCAACTATTGTGGGGCCCACAGGTCAAAATAGTCATTGATCAGCAAAATAAAAAAGGCAGAGATCAGAGTAAAGAAATTAGATTTTTGGAAAGACGGTTGGACTTCATTTTCCTCCTCGCAATTATTGTAGAGCCTGGAGAAGAAGTTCTAACTTCTGAACTAAGAGTTCAAAAAGTGAGCTGTAGCGATTTCTATCGACTATATCAAGATCAGAGATTTCTCTAAAGAAGAATAAGCAGCAAAGGCATAACCCTAGCCGCAGTCCTTCACAGTTCCAACTGATCATCTCTGAAGAACATTTTCTGGAAGCTGTGAAGAGGAAAGCTTGAAGAAGCAGTGATCTGAAAGTAGGCTCAGAGGACTATTTCTCTAGAGTCAAAGTTAGGGTTGATTCTACTTAGTCCAGGAAGGGAAGAAGAAGCGGAGCAGCCGTTCTGCATGTTACTTCTCAACACAAGCCAAGTCAACTTGAAGATCAACAATCTTGTTACTGTGAAGAAGATAGGACAAAGCTGTCTTAGTTTGGGAAAAAAGAGGCTTAGAGAACTATCTCTCTGGAGTCAAAGATAGGACTGAGATTCACACTCAGTTCAAGAAGTAGTTCACTGCATGATACATCCAACACAAGCAGCAGGTTCTTGAAGATCATTTTTCTTATTGCTGAGGAGAAGTTAGGGTTGAGTATTTCTCAGTCCAGGAAGATAGACTCAGAGATCATATCTCTGTAGTCATATTTCGCCAACCCACTTTCATCCTGTAGGAACCTTTTGGATCTGAGTTGTAGTCCTGATTTATGAAGGCTGAGGTAGGATCTCGTTGCAGATCTGAGTGTAGAGTCTGTATGCTCGAGGTAGGGCTTTGTCCTGAGAGTAGGATCCTTTGGATTTGAGGTAGAGCTTTTGAGCATGAGGTAGGAGAGTCATTCTCTTTGAGTTGTAGGGCACTTGTGCCTGAGTTATAGGAACCATTGGATCTGAGGTATGGCCTTTATTCCTGAGCTATATGGGAGTCATTCTCTTTGAGGTAGGGCTGTCGTCCCAGCCTGAGTTGTAGGGCCTTTGGGCCTGAGGTAGGTGATCTTTGGATCACTGACTTATAGGAATTTGTGCCTAAGCTGTAAGTTTTGGAGGAGACTGAGTGGTCCCACAGGATCGTGTTGTAAGCTCTTAGGAGCCGAGATTGGAGAAGTGCCTTGTCTAACAAGAGATTAGAAAGGTGGGAGGGAAAGTGGAAGTACCCATAATCTAGGGAACCACTATAAACATTGTGTGTTGTGTTGTGTTATTGAAAGAAAGCTAACTAAGCTAACTCAACACACCTAAAACACAAAGAAAATTAAAGATAGTCACAAGTGACAAAGAAACATATTCACCCCCCTTTAGGTGATTTAGCTATCCTTGAAATTAAAGACATTTAGTGTCGCGCGCTACCTTTCACAAGATAATCCTCTCATCAAACAGGTATGACTTAGATAACATCTATGGTCATTGGAAAAATGGTAACTCTTCTTGTAAGAATACAAGGGTATCTTACAATGGAGGGAGAAAGGACAAGGGTGTGAGTGCACTGAAGGCTCCCCATGAGGAAATCTAGATGGCCAATCATGGACCATTTCTGTTTGGTGCTCTAGCCCCCACACTTAAGGATAAGGCAGTGACATATTCTCAGGTTCTTCCAGCAACAACTAAGACCAAAGGTAAGTCAGCCAGTAAGCCTGACTTGGCCATCTCTGAGGCCATTAACAACATGTCTACTGTAAAGAAGACCACTATTGGTGGAACTCAGAGTAAGCCATGTACCTCTACTGGCAGACTCACCTCCTGTCAGATTGTAGCTGACAAAAATAAGAAAAAAGGTTGTTGCTCTCCCTTCTGAATTGTCAGGTGTTGACAACTTATAATCTATAAGGGCTGTTCAGAAGAGGAGATTCAACATTCATGAATGTTGGTGCTATGGTAAAGTGGACACTTTGCCATAGATTGTTAGCACAAACCTAGTGTGCCAATGAAAGATGGTAAAAGCTTTACCACCAGAGGGGATATATCTATTTAACTCTAGAGGGGGGTGAATAAAGTATTTTAAAAACTTAATTGGTTTTTATAGCATAATTAAAAAAAGTGATATAGATATCTTAAGAGAGTGCAGGAAAGAAAAACTAACTAACACAACACACAACAATAAGAAAACAGAAAGTAATCCAGACAACACAAGAAACTTATAGTGGTTCCCCTAAACTTGGGTACATACACTCTTCTACCACCCTGGTAGGAATTCACTATAATTTTTTGATTAGGTGCCCTGCAACCAAGCAGGTTTTTGCTCAGGTGTCCTGTCACCACAAGATCTATTTGAAGGGAGATCTCATAACCCTTTAGGCTTTTGATCAAGTGCCCAAAAACTAAGCTAAGTCTTTTGATAAAGAGACTTAAGAACCAAGTGGTTAACTTTTGAAGGGAGTTAAAACCCTGTGTATAGTGGGAATAAGATAATTGATGTTGCCTTCTCTTTCTCAAAAGCAACTGAGAAGACTAGTGGATTTGATCTTGTCAAAGCTCCCCCTAAGATGATTATTGTTCAGGAATTTTGTTGGAAGCTTTGCAGGGTGTTGACCTTCAATCTTTTGAAGATCTTCAGAAGCTTTTGGACTGATATTGAATAGTTATCCATTGAAGAGCTCTGAAGCTAATGATGAAGAGCTCTGTGAGATTCTCTGTGAGACTTGTATCAACTGTTGTGTCTCTGTGTAAATCTCTATGTCTATTCTCTTCCTTATTCTTCTTTAATGTTCTTCTGAAAAACAGTCCTTTTTATCTTCCTGCAAAAATTCTGCCTCTGAATTTGAATTCTTCTTCACGATTAATTGCTAAAATCTTGGAACTTGGACAAACGGCTAGAGGGGCAATAAATTGATTCCTTAACTGTCCCAGTTATTTAGCCGAATATTTACTCTGTGAAATCCAGTAATTAATGCTGCCAATGAATGACTATATTCATAAGAATATATGCAATTAATTACTCAGAGCAATATAGGCAATAATATATTATATAAGCCTTGGTCAAACCAGAAATTAACTGTAGAGAAGAGAAATAAAGAACTGACAGAAATCGTAGAGCTCAGAATAGATTTCGTTGACCTGAACTCCAAGTTCGTCGAGCTGAGAAATCATCTTTGTCGAGCGGAGATTAGAGAAATTTGATCTAGAGAAATAAAATGTCAAAGCTAGGTTCCAAGTTCATCAACCAGAGATTAAAGTTCATCGAAGACCTGAGCTCTAAGTCCATCGAGCTTAACTCACAGTAGGGACTCTGAGTTCATTGAGCTGCAATCGATGATCATCGAGCTGAGTTCGAAGAACTTCGAACTGATTCTCTGAACTCTTAATGACTGTCATTTCTCTAAGTCTGGAACTCTGATTTCTTCTGGGGGCTGGATTAAATATTAACTATCCTAGTCAGACTGACCTACACCTTAGATCTAACAAAATGACCCTAGGCTATACATGAAGGGTCAATAACCTAATAGTGAACCTAGCCCAAATCCAAACTAGGGATCCAACAATCTCCCACTATTTGGGTGAGGTCACTATATACAATACATTTAAATAGTAAAATACAATCACAAAACATAACAACAAATATCTGGCAGAAGGAAAAGTCTAGCAGATATATATACATCAAGTGATTTGTGACAAATTAATCAAAACAAATAGTTCAGAGGGAAAAATCAAAAAACTAATTAGACTTCTTGGACTTGTCTTTCTCTGATGGCTTCCTGAAAATGATTTTCCTGTTGGGATTTGCTACTTCTCTTTTAGACATAGCCATGTCAGCTGCTCCAATTATATTGCCAGAAGTTGCTCTTGGAACAACTACCTCTGGATGTAAGCTCATATAAGCATTAACATTGAAAAAGTGTTTAGCTTTATCATAGCTTTTTAATTCATCTCTTCTATAAAAAGACATTGTAGTATATTGAGAAGCATCTTTGCCTTCTTCTTTAGCTTTATTTATCTGAGAGAGTCAAACCAGCTCTTGAAATCTAGCCATTCTAGAGATGTTTTCCTGTTCTGGATCAACAAAAGGAACTAGTGGTGAGTAAGGTCTTTCGGGAGATGCTTTGTCAGATTGATCAACTTCAGATACTTTCTGTTGCCTACTATGCTTCTGGTATTGCTGTTGCTGCCTGCTGCTGCTTGAAGAATGTTGTTGTTGTCTGCTGCTAGAGGATTTTGACTAATGAGAAGATGTAGCTTTTTGAACCTGAGAAATACTTCCAGAGGATACTACTGCAGGAGGAGGAGGAGGACTTCCTGCTCTTCTTCCTGGCTTTTTGCTCATTTTTAGAATACCTCATCCAGTTTAGGGTATCTGGAGTGAGTGTAATATTATGCAGGATGTAATATGGAATATTAGTAGAAGGGTTTGGCTTAGGAACAACCTTTGGAGGAGCATATTTAGCAGGAGCCTTTCTTTTCTTTGAACATCTATTATCAGAGTCATCTGACTCATTATCATCATCATCATGAGAAGAATATTCAGGATTGTCATAAAGATCATCTAGCTGCTTTAGCAAATCAGCTGAGATTCCAGGAATCTGTGGTTGTGCCAGGCTTGTAGGCTCTGTAGAGATATCTGTAGCAGTCTGAATATTTCCTGCTTCTTCTTCCATGTCAGCAAACAAAATGTCATTCAGATCTGGCATAGGAGACTCACACCAGCCAAAGGTTGATGGAGAGAATGCTTTGTGCTCAGAAACTGGTTCAGCAATATCTTCATCAGCTATATTTTCTATAATCTCAGGAGCTGCAAAACTTGCCTTTAGTTGTTCTACAACTTCAGGACTTATTGAAGAAGAGTAAACTACAATAGCTTTGGAGTTTTGTATATCAAAACTTGGTAGAATATTTCTGTATACTGAATCAAAAGAATTTAGTAAAGAAAGTAAATTGACTGTGGTATTCAAAAAGAAATCACCAGCAGTGATTATTTCTGCAACTGTCTCAGCCAAGTTAGTATAAGAATCAATTAAATATATTATTTCTGTTGGAGGGGCTGCATCTACTGAATCATCAGACATCTCAGAATATGCTGCTGCTGCTACCGTAGGAGGAAGAACCGGAGCTTCTTCACAGAACATCTCCCTCTGGCTGGGTTCAGAGGGTCCTGAAGCCAGTCCTCCAGAAGAAGGAACATAAGAGAGAGCAGTAATTCTAGAAGAGAGAGAGATGATGGAAGCAGAGAGAGGAGCAATAACATTTTCTATAAGTTGCTCAAGATTTGGTGAGTGAGATGAAAACAAGAAGATCTTTTGCTATATCAGAGAAATTGAGGTAGAGGGGTTCAGGAGTAGAGGTGGTGTAAGGATTGTGATGTCCATAGTTTAAACACACATAGAAGGCATGAGAGAAGTCTGTGTGGGTGTATTATGGAAATATAGAAGGGGGAATGGATGGAATGTCAGCTATAGAAGTAGGAACTGTGGTAGTGGGTGTGTGGGTGGGTTCCTAAACTTGAGAGTGATGTGGAGATGGTGGAGGAGACAATAGATTGAAAGATGGCTGAGAGGAGGTAGATGGAATATCAGATTCATGAGTTTGAGGTGGAGATTGAGGCGGTGGAGATGGAATATCCTCATGAATGATGGTGGGAGAATGTGTAGGTGATGGTTGAGAAAGAGGTGAAAGTGGTTGTTGTTGTTGTTGTTGGAGAGGAGGAGAATGAATGCTGGTGGATGGAGGAATATCTTCTGGAGGTGGAGGAGAGGCTGTAACTGCCCTTGTGTTCTCAGAAGTCCTAAAGGAAGAGGAGGCCCTTTAAGGCTTTGGAATGGTCCTCTCCCATCTGTCAAATAAAGTAGAGGTAATCCTCTTTGAGGCATTGATGAATATCGGTTGTGAAACCAATAATTCTGGTGCCTTTTCTTGGAGGAAGATTCCTATAATCCTCCCAAAGCATACCTCTTTCTTTGTATTTTTCTTCTTGATCAACTCAAACAAAATCTATCCCCAGTTGACTGATTTCTTATCAACCAGAGCACACATCACCAAAAACTGGTGCCTGGTGATATAGTCATGGGTTGTATGTTTGCCCAGCAAAATCTTGCCAACAATGTCACCCAAAAACTTATATTGAACAGATAAATTCTTTTGCAATAACTTATTGGGGTTTCCTTTAGTTACCCATTATATTCAGCATATTCTCATATTCATCATTATCTAATTCAATATCATCTTCTCCAATAGCCAAATCAAAAATTTCAGTTAAAACTGTAGGAGTTAGAATGACCTGGTTGCCGTTGATGATGCCAATCGTGGTATCTGCATCTGGAGATGTTGAAGTAAAAACCCATTCTCGGATTTCATTTCCTGGTATCTTGATCCTTGTTGCCATGAACTTCTTCAGATGCTGGTCTTCACACAGCTTGAGAATAACTATGAACATTTGATCAGTGTGGGAGAATGAATCAAAATCAATGTCAAAGCTAGTGTCGAACTTCATGCTTGAGAGAGAAAGAGTGCCAGAATCGCCATAGGTTTTCCTACAAAAGCAAAAGAGAGAGCAAGAACAAGAGAACAGAAAGCGCGGGATAGAGCACGACGAAAACCTAGTTATAAGATATTCAGAATATGAAGCGTCGAGCTCTATCCTATGAAAAATAAACAATCTTTGTTCTCAGGTCGACGAAAAATTCCATGAAGAAATAATATCGTCGATCTCAGTCAGAAGAGGGGAAAATTTTTTGTCGTTCTCAAGTCGACAAAAAATTTTCTAAAGCAAAATCATCGATCTCCGCTCGACGAAATCTGTTTTACTAAGAAGTGTTTGCTTATCTCCGTTCGACGAACTCTTCATGAAGAGTTCACAGATCGTCGATCTCTGTTCGACGAACTGTGCCAAATCGTCGACTATAAACAAAAATTAAGTTAAATCTGCCCCATCTATCATAACTAGCTGATTTAAGAAGAACATATGTTTCTTCTCATCCAATAGCTTGGTGAAGATGTCTGCTCTTTGTAAATTAGTAGAGATAAAGACAAGATTAATTTTCTTTTTGTCTACACAATCTCTAATGAAATGATGTCTAATTTCTATATGCTTGGTCCTACTCTAATGCACTGGATTTTGTGCAATAGATATTGCACTGGTACTATCACAAAATATAGTTGAATTATTTAAGTTGATACCATAATGCAGTAATTGATTTTGTATCCACAAGATCTGTGAAGAGCAGCTGCCTGCAGCTATGTATTCAGCTTCAGCAGTTGATGTGGATACAAAAGTTTGCTTCTTACAAAACCAGGACACAAGCCTATCACCAAGAAACTGGCAAGTTCCTGATGTGCTCTTCCTGTCCACTCTACATCCAATATAGCCAGCATCAAAAAATCCAGTTAAATCAAGTTCTGACTCTGATGGATATAGGAGTCCTAGATTTGGACAACCCTTTATATATTTCAAAATCCTTTTTAATAAATTATAGTGAGATTATTTAGGGTTCACCTGGAACCTAGCACAAATACATGTGACAAACATTATGACAGGCCTACTTGCAGTGAGTTATAATAGAGACCCAACAATAGTCCTATAAGTTTTCTGATCAACAGGCTTGTCATGTTCATCAGAATCAATCACAACATTAGCAACCATAGGTGTTTTCATTGCTGAGGCATCACACATCCCAAACCTTTTAATAAGCTCCTTTGCATACTTGGATTAGGAGATGAAGATACCATCAGGTGATTGCTTCACTTGGAGACCAAGGAAGTATGAAAGTTCACCCATGCTACTCATCTCAAACTTTGAATGCATTAGATCAAAAAATCTTTTGCATAGTTTGGGATCAGTATAGCCAAAAATAATATCATCTACATATATTTGAACTGACAAAATTTTATGTTTATGATGTTTAATAAAAAGAGTCCTATCTACTATGCCCCTAGAAAACTTATGCTCTATAAGAAAGCTAGTTAATGTCTCATACCAAGCTCTTGGAGCTTGCTTTAAATCATAGAGAGCTTTATGCAATCTAAAGACATAAGAAGGATGAGTTGGAGAGATAAAATCTGGTGGTTGCTCCAGATATACTTCTTTTTTTAATTCTCAATTTAGGAAAGCACTCTTTACATCCATCTGATAAACTTTGAAACTTTTATAGGCTGCAAAGGCTAAGAAAATGCTTATAGCCTCAAGCCTTGCCACTGGAGCAAAGGTCTGATCATAGTCTATTCCTTCCTCCTATGAAAAGCCTTGAGCTACTAGCCTTACTTTGTTCCTTATAATAGTTCCTTCAGCATCCAGTTTGTTTCTAAAGACCCATTTGGTTCCAATGACTGGATAGTCTTTCGGTCTAGAAATAAAATTTCAAACTCTATACTTATCAAACTGATTGAGCTCCTCTTGTATTGCAATGATCCAGTGGGGATCTTGCTCTACATCTTTGATGGAGTGGGGCTCAAGTTGAGAAATGAAACAAGCATGCATCACATCATTGTTGAGTTGGTGTCTTGTTTGCACACCAACTAAAATGTCTCCAATCACTTGAGATATAGGGTGATTTCTAAGTGTGGCAATATCAGTGGGAGGAGTTGGTTGAGCAACAACTTGTGGAATTAATTCCTCTTGTGGAATTATATTAGTTGTTGTAGGAAGTTCAGCCTCTTCCAAACTATCTTCTTCACTTTCTTCTTCAACTTGTGAAGAAGGATGTGATGGAACCTCTTGGGTGAGGTTTAGATCATCCAATCTCTCACACAAGTGAGGTACCTGCAAAATGTTATTGGTAGAAATTTCTTTCTCCTTGTAAAACATGTAAGCCTCATCAAATGTAACATGAATAGATTCCTCAATTTTTAAAGTAGATTTATTAAACACCATATAAACTTTGCTGACTTGGGAATATCCTAGAAAAATTCCTTCTGCAGCTTTTGCTTCAAACTATCTAGTGTATTTCTTGTCATTATTGTAAATATAACATAAGCATCCAAATACTTTAAAATAGATGATTTTAGGTTTCTTCCCTTTAAGTAGCTCATAAGGAGTCTTATTCTTAAGCTTGTGTATCAGACTTCTATTCAGTATATAGTTTGTTGTGCTCACAGCCTCTGCCCAAAAAGATAGGGGCATGTAAGCATCTGCAAGTAATGTGCCTGCAGATTCAATTAGGGTTCTATTTTTCCTTTCAGCAACCCTATTGTGTTAAGGAGTTCTAGAAGCTGAGAAGCAGTGTCTGACACCTTCCTTCTCAAAGAACTCTTGCATAAGAAGAGACTCAAACTTAGTACCATGATCACTTTTGATCAATGCAACTGGAGTAGAGTACTCAATCTATATGTTCTTGAGAAAATCTATAAGAACCTTGAAGTTATCTGACTTAGATCTCAAAAAGAATACTCAGGTGAATCTTTAGAAGTCATCTACAATCACTAAAGTATAAAATTTCCCTCCTAGACTTTGTACAACAATAGGGCCAAAAAGGTCCATATATAACAAGTACAATATCCTAGGTGAGCATTTTTATTTACAGATTTAAAGCTATTTTTAGTTTGCTTGCCTAACTGACAAGCCCTGCAGAGGCCTTCCATCTTGTAGGGGCCAGAAGGCAATCCTTTAACAAGGTTGTCCCTAGATAACTTAGCAATATTTTTAAGATTTACATGTCCTAATCTCTTATGCCAAAGTTCATTTTTATTGCTAACCTGATTAAATAAACAAAGTTCTGAACTAGTTGATTGAAAATTTACTACATATATATTGTCTTGTCTAAGTCCAGTTAAAACAGGTTTGCTTTCTTTACAAGAAACAATACAGAAAGATGAGTTAAAAGATACCTGATAACCTTCATCACATAATTGACTCTTGGATATTAGGTTATGCTTTAAGCCACTCACATAAGCAATTTTCCTGAAGGTGACTGCTCCAACTTTAACATCTCCATAGCCTTTAGTTTGGCCACAGTTGGAGTCACCAAAGATCCCCTTTGGACCTAGCTTGGACTTGTATTTTGATAGATTGTCCTTACAGCCAGTCATATGCTTTGAACATCCACTATCCAGATACCATTGTTGATTAAAGACTGGACAGTCCTTCACCTGCATAAAAAAGGATTAGGTGTTCTTGACATCCCTTATGTGTTTGTTTTGAGAATATACAAAAGCAAGTTCTACAATTCACAAGAGAATACTAATTGATCGGCCAATAGAATTCTGTTTCTAAATTTGCTAGTCGAATTGCTACGTGTTTTAAATTTCAAACCCAAGATAAAAAATATGGAAACTTCAAAATATTTTTAATCACTTTTACACGTAAGGGATGGCATCTTCTAGGTGGTATTTCCCATTCAGTAAAAGGATTAGTAAATTCTTTGAATTGATTGAAGTTTTTAACAGAGTTAAAGTTTTTATTAAACCTGACTGGGTTCGACGGATTTTTATAAGTTCGTAGATCTGCGTTCGATGAATAGGGATGAGTTCGTTGAACTCTGCTCAGAAAATGAACATAGTCATTCTTTGTACCCCACATTCGTCGGTCGCTGCTCGAAGAACCATATATAATTCGTCGATCGCAGTAAGACGAATTATTATAGTTATAATAGGCGCTCATAGATCGTCGATCTGGGTTTGACAAACTATACACATTTCGTCGATCTGAGTTCGATGAAATCAGTTGAACATAGTTTTTATTTAGATTCTTATTCTTTTTGTTCTTATTTACGGATTTCTGAGAGACATTTGGTTGAGTAGTTTCTCCCATTTTCTTTGCCTTTTTTAGAGATAAATTTAATTGGTGTTGAAAAAATATTTTTCTTTAATATGGGGGGTATGCTTGATGAAGCACCTAAGCCTAGCTTGCCATTTAAACTGACATTGACTGTGCTTATGATGTCCATCAGCTTAAGGCTTCTCCCATTGAGAGATTCCTCAAGTTTCTTTGCCTCACATAATTCAGTTTTTAGTGAAATAATTTGTTCATTAGCTAAGTCTAAATCATTTTTCAGTTTGATATTTTGTTGGATCCCTAGTTTGATTTGGGTAGGTTCACTAACTTAGGATGATGTGACCCAACATGTATAGCCAGGGTCAAAGTTGTGTCCTAGAGTCTAGGCCAAGTCCTCAGTAACAACATCACATGGACAAGCCATCATCAGACTGCTAGAGACTCAAGACTTAGAGTTTTTCCAGAGATTTAGAGATTTATCAAGAAACTAAGTAAAATGAGTTCAATATTCGTCAAACTCAGGTCGACGATAGTCGTTCTCAGCTCGACGATCTTAGAGAAATATTCTCTGAGCTGAGATCGACGAACTTCAGTCATAGATCGACGATCCTTGGAGACCACCTTCAGAATTCTAAGTCCAGACTGTTCTATAGACTCAGGTCGACGAACCTAGTTCTCAGGTCGACGAACTTCATTCTTTGCTCGACGATTTCTGGACTTCCACTTCAACTATATTGCTAGAGGTTTATCAATCTTTCTCTAAGTCCAGAATCATTTTCAGCTCGACGAACTCAAGGTTCTCCAGACTTAGTTCGACGATTTCAAGGTTCTCCAGACTTAGCTCGACGAACCTTAATCTTTGGTCGACGATCTTTGGACACAGCATCTCAAGTTCAATTGATTCTCCAAACTTAGGTCGACAAACTTAGTTCTCTGGTCGATGATTTCTGGATTCTCTACTTCACCTTCCTAATTCCAGAAGTTATCAACTTTTCTAAGTACAGAATCTTCTCCAGTCGATGAATCGGATTCTCAGCTCGACGAACGCAGACCACCTTGGCTAAAGTTTTCAAGTAGCTGATTAGTGGTCCTCAGCTCGACGAAGTCTATTCTTAGGTCGACGAATACAGTTCTCAGCTCGACGAACTTAAAGTATAGAAATGCAAAGCTTCCAGAGACAGGAAGTCATGTTTCCAGCTCGACGATTCTGCAACTCAGCTCGACAAACAGAAGTCATCAGGTCGATGAACTGCAGACTCAGCTCGACGAATTCTGCTATATGTTCGATAATTCCAGACTTAGTTATTTCCGGCCTTTTATCCCCACTCTAATGTGATAATTCCTGAGTAATTAATGGTCTAACATTCTCTGATTATAACTGTTAGAAGGAGCATTAATTATGGTCTTCTCCAGGATTATTGCTTACCGTTTTTCCACGGGATAGTTGGGGAAATAAATCAATGCCGATTATTCTCAAGGCTGTCAGCATTAATTGCAGATGAATTCAAATTTGTGAAGCATAGAGAAGAAGAGAATAACAGACACATACAGAGACAGATAGAAACAATCAAGATTGATTGAGAAAGCTTCACACAGAGCACAGCTTACTGAGAAGCATACAGAGATTACAGAGATCACAGAGAAACATTTAGTCTTGAACAATCTGCTCTGTCAACAAGAATGATTCTCTGATACACAGAAGCTCTTGACCAGAAGCTCATTAGCACCTGAAGAAGAAGAATAACAAAACCTATATCAAGAGTCTTCTTTCTTCAAGTACTCCAGGACACTTCAAAAGGACAACATCATTCTCATCTATCAAAGAAGTTCCTGAAGTCTATTGCTGGTCAAGAATTCAATTTGAAGACCTATCACCTTGAAGCTTAGCTCCTATTATTCTCAGGAGGAGCCATAAGCTATAATCAAATCCACAAGTCTTCTCAGTTGTATATTGAGAAAGAGAAGACAAAATCATCTCTCACCCCCACCTCTATAAAGGGTTGTCATCTCCCTTCAAAAGTGATTCCTTGATTGCAAGTCTCCTGATCAAAAGACTTGGGTTGGTTTTTGAGCACCTGATCAAAAGCTCATTGGTGTCAGGCACCTGATCAAAAAACTGAGTGGATTCCTACCAAGGGTGGTAGAAGAGTGGATGTACCTAGGTTGGGGAACCACTATAAAATTCTTGTGTCATCTGGTTGCACCTTTTTCTTTTATTCTTGTTGTGCTTGTACTTTCGGTTTATTGTCTGCTAGTTTATTAAATTTTGCACTTTTAATTTACAGCAAAAGCTGTAACAGTTGTTTGTTGGAACACCCTATTACTAGTTTGGGTCAGGATAACTATGTCTTTAGGAAACCTGTTTTTGACCTCCTGTATAGATCTAAAGGTCAACTAGAATTGAGTCTAAGGGTTAGTAGTTAGGTTTGGAAGCTGCCCTCAAGACCAAGGTTTTTCAGTTTGGAGACTAAGTCATATCGTCGAGCTCAGTACGACGAATCGTCGAACTCCAATCGACGATCGTCTAGCTCCACTTCGACGGATCGTCGAACTCCATTCGACGATCGCTGAGCTCAACTTCAACAAATCGTCGAACTCCATTCGACGATCTTTGAGCTCAGTTCGACGATCTTGACTCAGTATTGTTTCTCTATCTCTGAGCTCAGTTCGACGATAGTTGAGCTCAGATCGACGATCTCTGTTGCTGTATAAGTCCAAATCGCTGAGCTCAGTTTGACGATAGTAGAGCTCAGTTCGACATTTTTCTGAAGAGTTGAATGATTTTCAAGATTCAAATTCAGAATAGTTAAGGAGTTATTCAGCAATTAATCCAGAAGATTTTCTAGCCATTTTCATTTATTCTGGACCAAGTTTCAAGGGATTATCAAGGAATGTTTCGTTGGACTTTTCCCCAGAAGACATTTGCAATTAAGGAAGTCAATTAATAACAGGCCAACGGCTATTCTTGACAGAGGATCTTTTCTATTCAGAACCAGAGAATAAAATACAAGTTTTTTTTGAATCCCAAAAACACACACAGCACAGATAAGCAGAACAAGAAGAAGAAGAACAAAACATTCTCTGCTACAACATTCTCTGAACAACATCTTTCTGAACACCAACTGTTCACAAGAGAAAGAGCTGTAGACATTCTCTGTCAAAAAGATCATACAAGAACCCACACCAAAGGAGATCAACAAATCTGAAATCTTCAGATCCCCTTTGATTCAAGTGTTCAAGGCCAACATCATTCAAAGACTCCAGACACCTAACATTTCAGCTATTGCTAAAATCATCAATTGCTGGAGATCAAATTTCTGAAGGCATATCACCCTACAGCAAAGCTTCATTTCCTAAACATCTCAAGAACTCGGGGGGAGCTTTGAGAACATCAAAATCCACTTAGTCTTCTCAGCTGCTTTGAGAAAGAGAAGACTTCCATCACTCTCTCATCCCCATCTCTGTAAAGGGTTTTTCAAACTCCCTTCAAAAGTTTGTGCTTGGTTTTTGAGCACCTTATCAAAAGCTCATTGGTGGCAAGACACCTGATCAAAAAATCTGATTTGGTTTTTGAGCACCTTATCAAAAGCTCATTGGTGGCAAGACACCTGATCAAAAAATCTGATTTGGTTTTTGAGCACCTTATCAAAAGCTCATTGGTGCCCAAGACACCTGATCAACTCATCCTGCAGTGTATTCCTACCTAGGGTGGTAGAAGAGTGGATGTACCCAAGTTTAGGAGAACCACTATAGCTCCTTGTGTCTTCTGGCTTGCTTGTCTTTATTTTTGTTTCTGGCTGTGATTGATCTGTGATTAGTTAGGATTTGTGATTAATTTCATTTGTAGGTTACTTTGTGATTAGATAGTTTTTGTGATTAGATTTAATATTTTCTTCCCTGTTCACTCAGATTACAACAACTGTTGTAAAACGTTTTTAAGAAACCCATGCCTACTAATACTGTATTGGATGCTGATGAACATGGGAAACCTATTGATCAGACAACATATAGAGCAATGATTGGCTCCTTACTGTACCTTACAGCCAGTAGACCTGATATAATGTTTGCTACATGCATATGTGCTAGATTCCAAGTAAGCCCTAGAGAGTCACACCTAACTTTAGTAAAAAGGATTCTCAGGTATGTTAAAAGTTGTCCAAATCTAGGTCTCTGGTATCCAAAAGATTCAGCATTTGAATTAACTCGATTTTCTGATGCTGACTATACTGGATGCAGAATTGACAGGAAAAGCACTAGTGGAACTTGTCAGTTTCTTGGTGACAGACTTGTCTCTTGGTTTTGCAAGAAACAAACTTCTGTGTCAACTTCAACTGCTGAAGCTGAATATATGGCTGCAGGCAGTTGTTGTTCATAAATCTTGTGGATTCAAAACCAACTCCTAGACTATGGCTACAACTTAGAGAAGTCTAAAATCTTTTGTGATAATACCAGTGCTATTTCTATAGCTCAAAATCCAGTCCTCCATAGTAGGACAAAATACATAGAAATTAGGCATCACTTCTTAAGGGATAATGTTGAGAAGAATAAAATTGAACTTCAATATATCCCAACTGATTTGCAAAGGGGAGATATTTTGACCAAGCACTTGGATGAAAAGAAACACACCTTCTTCCTAAATCAGTTAGGAATGTTAGATGGAGGAAGTCTAAAATAATATCCAAGACTTTAAAAGTTTAAAAATTGACCAAGACTAGGCAAACATCTTGATCTTTCTTAGTGTCTAGAGTGTATTTCTGGTCTCTGAACTGCGCTCGACGATTTTCCCCCAGATCGTCGAACGGAGATCGACGATTTCCGAAATCGTCGACCTGAGTTTAGAGCTTTTCAGATAGTCTGAACTATCTCTTCCGGTCAACGATCGTCGAACGGCACTCGATGATTTTATTCTCTTAACGATCGTCGAACAGAGCTCGACGCTCTCCAATATCGTCGAACGGAGATCGACGATATTGAAGACCCTTCAGATTCCTTTAGAAGCCCCGATCGTCGAACTGAGTTCAACGATCTTTCCTTTTCTGCGTCGAACCCCAATATAAAATTCATTTTTCGCCGTCGTTCTCCTTTTGCGCTTTCGATTTCTCTGCAAAAATTCTCTTTCCCTCCAAACATCTCTACACTTGGTCGTTTTGTTTGTTATTGATTTTTGCAGATAACCATGGCCGTCTCTGTTGTTGTTCTAGCCGCAATGAAATTTGATGCTGGATTTGACATAGACATGGAGTCTTTCAGCACCACTGATCAAGTTTTTCAAGATATTCTGGAACTATTCAAGGAGCAGAAACTTGCTACCATCATGACCACCAGAATTAAACTGGCTGCTGATGAGATTAAGGAGTGGGTCTACACGGCCCACAACCAGGACCAAAACACAATAGTTGGTTCAATTTCTGGAACCCAGGTACCCTTGACTCCAGCCATTCTGACAGAAATTTTTGAGTTAGGTTCTGGAAGAGATTCTGCTGAGTTATCTGGAGAGGAATTTTCTGATTTGCTTTCAAGAATGGGTCACTCTGATGCTAACCCTAGCAAGCTGCTGAAGAAGAACCTAGCTGTGGAATACAGGTTCTTAGCTGATGTAGTAGGAATGGTTCTGCTGGCCAAGCATTCAGCACATGATACTATCTCTAGGTATCAGCTGTGCTTAATGGGAGCCATTGTGGACAAGAAACAGTTGAACTGGGGAGAGGTCTTCTTTGACCTGATTAAAAAGAAAATTAATAAGAACTTTGTGAATTTTGGGAGGATCCTAGGGCTTTTTCTTCACAACAGATGCCCTACTCTGCTAGTATCTTCTGGGATACATATTAATGCATCAAAGAGATTGTCCTGTGCCCTATTTGGCAAATGGGACAGGCAGATAACCAAGCCCAGCAGGCCCTCTGCAAGCACAACTTCAGGCACCAGGACTGTAACAGTCACTTCCCCTCAAGTCTCTGCCCCTGCAGAAGACTTGCCTGCTGCTGCTTCTCCTCCTCCTCCTATTCCATCTCCTCCAGTTCCATCCACCATTCAAACTCCATCCACAATCATCATTTCCAGCCCTTCTCCAACATCTATTCCATCTCCAATCCCCACTCTTCCAATACCAGAAGAAATATTCCATCCATTACACCACTACCCTCACCCAGCCATGGACACATCATCCACCATTCCATCATTCAGTCTTCTTGATGATTCCTTCATGGATGACTCACCTTCATCTCCACCTAAGCTACCCTCCTCATCAACATCTTACCAACAACTTCTACAAGACATAATTGATCAACCCACCTTCACACCCTCTATCTCCATACCATTGTCTTCCATTTCCATAATACCCTCACCTCAACCTTCACTTCCCCCATACACCAGCTCTCCACCACCATCACCAGTAGCTCCATCCTCTACCTTTGCTCAATTGCCTGCTGAGCAAGTAGATATTCCAACCCTAGCTGACAAGTTATATGAACTGCTAGCCCCCAGGCTATCACTTCTATTGGATACCTCCTTGCCTCCATTACTTCAGTCAGTGGCAGCCCTTTCTGCCAGGCTATCCTCTCTATTTCCTCAGGCAATCCCTTCATCAGTGTGCCTTGATCCAGCTCTCTCTGAATCCAGGCAGGGGGAGATGCCTAATGAAGTGGTGAGATTGCCTGTTGCTGCTGTTTCTTTAGCTCCTGCTGCTGCTGTTTCCCCAACTCAAGCTCTAGTTCCACCTCAAGTTGTTGTCTTTTCAGTAGACCTCAGGTCCCTGCTCTCAGTTTTTGATTCAGCTTATTTCAGTTATCTTCCAGAGAGAGTTGCTGTCCAGCCATCAGAGGATCTTTCCAAGGCCATTGTGCCCTTTTCTAGCTGTGACACCAGCATTATTCATTCATTCAAAAATACAGTTTATACTGCTGAGCCTTCTGGTTCCAGCAATGCTGCTGCTACTCCTACTGAGAATATTGTTGCTATTCCTGTTACTACTGCTGTCAGTGATGATGCTGATGATGTTCCAGTTTCTGAGGATATGTAGACAGAGGCATATGATTTTGAACCTACTATTATTCCTGCTGTTCCAGTTGCTGCTGCTATTGCTGATGATATTGATGCTACTGAAACTATTATATCTGAAACTGCTGTTGCTGATATTTTTGTATCTGAAAATGTTTTATCTGAATCTGTTACTGCTCCAGCTGCTACTATTATTACTGCTGCTATATCTTCTGCAAGGATTGCTCCAGAATGTTTTGTGTCTGTTGTTACAACTGCTGCTACAACTTCTGTTGCTACTAGTGTTGTATCTGCTGCTGTCACCACTGCTGCTTCATCTGCTCCAACCCAACTTCAGAAAGAATATTTGAAAAAGATTGATGCTCTATATGATGAGCAAAGTTCTGAAAGTGATGAATTCAAGACTGATTCTGATGATTCTTCTGCCACCATAGCCAGGAAAAGGAAGGCAAGGAGCAAAGCTATGAAAAGAGTGCCTCCAGCCAAAGTCAAAGAAATTAATGATATTCCTTATTACATTCTTCATGACTGCCCCATTACTGAGCATTGGATGCAGTATTCCAAGAACCAACTTAAAGCCATGAAGAAGAAGAGGAAGTATGAGAAAGGATCTTCCCAGTTTCATCATCCTCATCCTCCTCCACCACCTCCTCCTGATGCAGGTGCAGGTGGAAGCTCAGTTGCTCAACCTCATGCTAAAAGCCAAACCCCCTATCAGCCTCATGCAAGATCTTATTATAGGGGAAGCCAGTCCAGAGGTTCTCAATTAAGAAGAGGAAGCTATTGAGGAAGACAAAGGGAATTCCAAGTCTACTCAAAAGGCTATTCTAGGCAACATCCTTACTCTAGGGAAGGACAAGCTTTATCAGATACAACTTCAGGCCCTTTTCCCTATAAGTTAAAAGAAGTAGTCTCCTCCAGAGCTCCTCAAGATAATCCATCCAACAGATATGAGCCTCTAGTGCCCTTTGAAGATCCAGAAAATAACCCTACTGCATGGACTGCCAGGATGAAAGAGCTAGCTGCCCTGGACCAAATTAAGAAATCTAAAGAGCAAGGCAGAGATTCCTCCAACATTACTACATTGTTTGAACAAAGAAAGAAAGAACTGGAAAGATATGCTTCAAGCAAATTCTTTGATTCTGATAGATATATGGAGCTGCATCCTGAAGTTGTGGTACCAAGGCCCAAACAGCAAACTTCTCTAGGTGCAGCAGATGACAGAAGGTCAAAGAAAGAAGCTCTTGATCCTAATAGAGAAATCAAACTTATAAAGAGCAAGGAGAAGGAATAATCATGTAAGGTGACAATTATTCTGATTTCTAATTTCTATCTGGGATAGTATATCTGTGATTCTGCTTGTTGATTGTTTATTATTTCTTTGTATGTTGTTCTTTAATTTCTGCAAAATTCTGTAAATAGTAATCCTAACCCAAATAGGGGGAGATTGTTGGAACACCCTATTACTAATTTGGGTCAGGATCACTATGTCTTTAGGAAATCTATTTTTGACCTCCTGTATAGATCTAAATGTCAACTAGAATTGAGTCTAAGGGTTAGTAGTTAGGTTTGGAAGCTGCCCTCAAGACCAAGGTTTTTCAGTTTGGAGACTAAGTCATATCGTCGAGCTCAGTACGACGAATCGTCGAACTCCAATCGACGATCATCTAGCTCAACTTCGACGGATTGTCGAACTCCATTAGACGATCGTTGAGCTCAACTTCAACAAATCGTCAAACTCCATTCGACGATCTTCGAGCTCAGTTCGACGATCTTGACTCAGTATTGTTTCTCTATCTCTGAGCTCAGTTCGACGATAGTTGAGCTCAGATCGACGATCTATGTTGCTGTATAAGTCCAAATCGCTGAGCTCAGTTCGACGATAGCAGAGCTCAGTTCGACGTTTTTCTGAAGAGTTGAATGATTTTCAAGATTCAAATTCAGAACAGTTAAGGAGTTATTCAGCAATTAATCCAGAAGATTTTCTAGCCATTTTCATTTATTCTGGACCAAGTTTCAAGGGATTATCAAGGAATGTTTCTTTGGACTTTCCCCCAGAAGACATTTGCAATTAAGGAAGTCAATTAATGACAGGCCAATGGCTATTCTTGATAGAGGATCTTTTTTATTCAGAACCAGAGAATAAAATACAAGTTCTTTTTTAATCCCAAAAACACACACAGCACAGATAAGCAGAACAAGAAGAAGAAGAACAAAACATTCTCTGCTACAATATTCTCTGAACAACATCTTTCTGAACATCAACTGTTCACAAGAGAAAGAGCTGTAGACATTCTCTGTCAAAAAGATCATACAAGAACCCACACCAAAGGAGATCAACAAATCTGAAATCTTCAGATCCCCTTTGATTCAAGTGTTCAAGGCCAACATCATTCAAAGACTCCAGACACCTAACATTTCAGCTGTTGCTGAAATCATCAATTACTGGAGATCAAATTTCTGAAGGCCTATCACCCTACAGCAAAGCTTCATTTCCTGAACATCTCAAGAACTCCGGGGGAGCTTTGACAACATCAAAATCCACTTAGTCTTCTCAGCTGCTTTGAGAAAGAGAAGACTTCCATCACTCTCTCATCCCCATCTCTGTAAAGGGTTTTTCAAACTCCCTTCAAAAGTTTGTGCTTGGTTTTTGAGCACCTTATCAAAAGCTCATTGGTGGCAAGACACCTGATCAAAAAATCTGATTTGGTTTTTGAGCACCTTATCAAAAGCTCATTGGTGGCAAGACACCTGATCAAAAAATCTGATTTAGTTTTTGAGCACCTTATCAAAAGCTCATTGGTGCCCAGGACACATGATCAACTCATCCTGCAGTGGATTCCTACCTAGGGTGGTAGAAGAGTGGATGTACCCAAGTTTAGGGGAACCACTATAGCTCCTTGTGTCTTCTGGCTTGCTTGTCTTTATTTTTGTTTCTAGCTGTGATTGATCTGTGATTAGTTAGGATTTGTGATTAATTTCTTTTGTAGGTTACTTTGTGATTAGATAGTTTCTGTGATTAGATTTAATATTTGCTTCCCTGTTCACTCAGATTACAACAACTGTTGTAAAAAGTTTTTAAGCACCATACTCTATTCACCCCCCCCCCCCCCCCCTCTAGAGTATTTCAGATCTAGATGCACTTTCACTGTTAATAATTTTTAAGAATACTCTATTTACCCCCCTCTAGAGTATTTCAGATCTAACTCTCAATTTCAATTGGTATCAGAGGAGGTTCCTTTGGTTGTACAAGCTAAAACTTGAACCAAAGATCCTGTGTTAAATCTACACATTATTTTATTTTCATTTAAATTATAAACACAGCATGGCACAAAACAAGAATTATGCAAGCACTAGACCTCCAGTCTGCAACCTTAATAGGTTTGCCATCTGGAAGGCAAGAATTAGGTTATACATGAATTCCATTGATGAAGACATCTACAATTCAATTTTGATAGGTCCCTCACAGGCATCTACATCTACAACATCTTCCAGCAACAATGCAGTCCCGCCACCTGAGTGGACTGAAGCCTAGAAGAATGCAAAAATTGCAGATGCCAAAGCTATGAATATCCTGGCACAAACTATGTCAGATGATATTTTCCAGAAGGTTGCTGAGTGCACCTCAGCAAAAGCAATTTGGGATTCCCTAAACCAAATGGTGGATGGATCAGCAGATGAGAGAAAGGATAGGAGATCAAATCTCATATCCTTATATGAGAAGTTTAAGAAGGAGTAAGCTGAGACAGTTTCTGATATGTACAATAGGTTAAGCTCAATTATCAATGAGCTAAAAACCTTGGATAAGAACATCACTCTTACTGAAGTGAATGACAAGATCCTGATATGCTTCCCATGCTCATGGGATATAAGAATCTGTCCCATCAAGGAGGACAGATGCCTGAATGAGATTTCAACTGAATCTCTATTAGGTAAACTGAAGTCATATGAACAGCTGATAAAGACCAGGGATGCAGCTGAACAAAGAACACCTCCAGCAGCCAAAAGAGAACAAAGTTTTGCTTTCAAAGCCACTGAAGATACAGAGACTGCAACATCAAATGAATAGCTTATGAGTCTCTTTGCTAAAAGATTCTTCAAGATGGCCAGAAAGGATTTCAGGAGAAAGTCAGCAAGAAAAGATGACCAGCCAAAATATGACAAGACACCAACCAAAGAAATTGTGTGCTATGGAGGCAGAAAGCCTGGGCACTTCCTCTCTGAGTGTTCAGAGAACTAGAAGAAAGAGAAGAAAAGAGAGAAGGAAACCAGAAGACAGCACACCAGCAAACCCTCTTCCAGCAAGCACAAGAAGAAGGAAAAGGGCTTTGTGGCTGAGACCTGGAGTGAGACAGAAGATGAGTCAACATCTTTATGCTCCAGTGAAGATGAGGAAGAATAAAGAGCAAAGGAGGTTTGCCTCATGGCAATTAATGCCTCCCGAAGTTACTCAGAAGAAGAAGAGTCTGAAGATGAAGGAGTGTTTGAATCAGAGGCAGATCAGGTAATGTCCTCTTTTGACTACAGCTCTGAAACATTTAAATCTGATTTCAAGTTAATGTGCATAGATTTGATTAACTCTGAAAAAAAAATTAAAATTCTTAGGGAAAAATTAGGAAACTTAGAGGATGTTCAATCTGAAAACATTAGGTTAAAAGGTGAATTAACCTTAGCAAATGAAAAGATAATTTCACTAAAAACTGAGCTTTATGAGGCCAAGCAACTTGAGGAAACTCTCAATGGGAGAAGCCTCAAGCTGATGGATATCACAAGTACCGTTAATGTCAGACTTAATGACAAGCAAGGCTTGGGTGCTCCATCAAGTTTGGCCCCCATTCTCAGGAAGAATATTTTATCAACACCAATAAAATTTGTATCTGCTAAAGGGAAAGAAACAATACATGACAAACAAACAACAGAAAAAATCTCTAAGACAATAGGACAGAAAACCAAAAACCAGAAAAAACCTAGTAAAAATTAGGTTCAACAATTTTCATCGAACTCAGATCAACGAAATGGGGCAAGTTCGTCGAACCCAGATCGACAAACTCTGAACGCAAACTATAGTTACATTTATTCGTCTAACTATGATCGACGAACTCTGCATGGTTCGTCAAGCAGAGGTCGACGAACGTGGGGCACAGAGAATGAACATGTTCATTCTCTGGGCAGAGATCGACGATCTCAACCCAATTCGTCGAACTCTGGTCGACGAACTTACAGAAATTCGTCGAACCCAGGAAGACTTAATCAAAACTATAATTCCAACGGCAACCTAAATATTTCTAAGAAACCATTTAATCCACTAGCTGACTGGATCATACCACCTAGGAGATATCAACCCCTAGGATACAAGTCCCAACCTGAATTCTCTGTTACTTCCAGCTTCTCTTATCGGCCATACAAAGGACCCAAGGTAACCTGTGTCAAAAACCATTAACTATTTTCTATTGTAGGTGAAGAGCTATCCAAGGGTAAATCAAACTTGGTACCTGGACAGTGGATACTCCAAACATATGACTGGCAGCAAGGATATTTTATCTAACTACAAGTCCAAGCTGGGGCCAAAGGTTATCTTTGGTGACTCTAAGTGTGGTCAGTAAGAAGGATTTGGAGAAATAAGAATAGGAGCTGTCACATTCAAAAAGGTGACATATGTAAGTGGACTCAAGCATAACCTCATCTTCATAAGTTAGTTATGTGATGATGGTTATCAGGTATACTTTAACCCATCTACTTGTTCTATTATTGATAAAAACAACCAAACAGTTTAAACTGGAAGTAGACAAGGCAACATATACTTAGTAAATTTTCTTTCTGCCAAAACTGATATCTGTTTACTTAATTTAACTAGTAATCAGAATGACTTATGGCACAAAAGACTAGGTCATATAAATCTGAAAAACATTGCTAGGCTATCTAAACACAACCTTGTTAGAGGTCTACCTTCTGGTCCCTACAAGAAGGAAGGTCTCTGTAGGGCTCGTCAATTAGGCAAGCAAACTAAAACTAGTTTTAAATCTGTTAATAAGAGTGATTCACCTAGGATTTTGTACTTGCTACATTTGGATCTCTTTGGACCCATTGTTGTACAAAGCCTAGGAGGGAAATCCTACACTTTGGTTATAGTGGATGACTTCTCCAAGTTCAGTTGGGTATTCTTTCTGAGATTAAAGTCAGATACCTTCAAGGTTCTTACAAATTTTCTCAAGACCATACAGATTGAGTTCTCTACTCATGTTGCATTGATCAGAAGTGATCATGGCACAAAGTTTGAGTCTCTTCTTATGCATGAGTTCTGTGAGAAGGAAGGTATCACGCATTGCTTCTCAGCTCCTAGAACTCCCCAACAAAATGTGGTAGCTGAAATGAAAAATAGGACACTCATTGAAGCTGCAGGTACATTACTTGCAGATGCTTATATGCCCCTAACCTTTTGGGCAGAGGTTGTAAGCACAGCAAATTATGTCCTGAACAGGAGCCTAATTCACAAATAAAAGAACAGGACTCCCTATGAATTGCTCAAAGGGAAGAAACCTAAAATAAACTATTTTAAAGTATTTGGTTGTACTTGTTATATACACAATAACAACAAAAAATACATTAGAAAGTTTGAGGCTAAGGATGAAGAGGGAGTTTTTCTAGGATACTCCCAAGTAAGCAAGGCCTATTAGGTTTTTAATAAATCAACATTAAAAATTGAAGAGTCCATTCATGTTTCATTTGATGAGACTAACATGTATTGCAAGGAGAAAGAAGTTTCTACCAATGGCAACTTGTAGGTACCCCACTTGTGTGAGACCTTGGATGGACAAAACCTTACCCAAGAGGTTCCAACTCATCCTTCTCTACAAGCCATTGAAGAAAGTGAAGAAGAAGAAGTTGAAGAAAATGAATATCTACCAATAACAAATATAATTCCACTGGAGGAATTAATTCCAAATGTTGTTGCACAACCAACTTCACCCACTGATTTTGTCACACTTAGGGATCACCCCAGATCTTAAGTGACTGGAGACATATCAGCAGGTGTACAGACAAGGCATCAACTCACCCAAGATTTGATGCATGCCTATTTTCTCTCTCAGGTTGAACCTCTATCCATTCATGATGCTGAGCAGGATCCCCACTAGATCCTTGCAATATAGGAGAAACTAAATCAATTTGAGAGATGTAGAGTTTGGTATTTGTTTCCAAGACCCCAAAACTACCCAGTTATTGGAACCAAATGGGTTTTTAGAAACAAGCTGGATGCCCAAGGAGTAATTGTGAGAAACAAGGCTAGGCTTGTTACTCAAGGATATAGGCAAGAAGAAGGAATTGATTATGATCAAACCTTTGCACCTGTTGCAAGGTTGGAAGCCTTAAGAATATTCCTTTCCCATGCAGCATACAAGAGGTTCAAGGTTTTCCAAATGGATGTGAAGAGTGCTTTTCTAAATGGAGTGCTACAAGAAGTGGTTTATGTAGAACAACCTCCAGGTTTTGTTTCTCCAACTTACCCCTCTCATGTTTTTAAATTGCATAAGGCTCTTTATGGTCTAAAGCAAGCTCCAAGAGCTTGGTATGAGACCTTAGCTAGTTTTCTATTAGAGCATAAATTTATAAGAGGAACTGTAGATAAAACTCTTTTCACTAGACATCACAAGGACCAAATCTTATTAGTACAAATCTACGTGGATGATATTATATTTGGCTCTACAGATTCCAAATTATGCAAGAGGTTCTCTGACCTCATGCATTCCAAATTTGAAATGAGTAACATGGGTAGGCTTTCCTACTTCCTTGGTCTTCAAGTGAAGCAGCTCCCTGATGGCATCTTCATCTCTCAAGCAAAATATGTTAAAGAACTTCTAAAGAAGTTTGGGATGGCTGATGCCTCAGCAAAGAAAACTCCCATGGCTACCAATGCTGTTGTGGACTCTGATGTACCAGGGAAACCTGTGGATCAGAAACATTATAGGGGCATTGTTGAGTCCCTATTATACCTCACAGCAAGTAGGCCAGATATTATGTTTGCCACATGTCTTTATGGTAGGTTCCAGGTGAACCGTAAAGAATCTCACCTAATTTTACTAAAAAGGATTTTGAGATATATAAAGAGTTGTCCTAATCTAGGCCTATGGTATCCTGCTGAATCAGAATTTGAGTTAACAGGATACTCTGATGCTGATTTTTCTAGATGCAGGGTAGATAGAAAAATTACTTCAGGGACTTGCCAGTTCCTAGGTATGAGATTAGTGTCTTGGTTTTGTAAAAAACAAACATCAGTGTCAACCTCTACTGCTGAAGCATAATATATTACAGCAGGCAGCTGTTGTTCACAAATGTTTTGGATACAAAATCAACTTCTAGATTATGGGTTCAACTTAAATAATTCAACCCTACTCTATGATAATACAAGTGCTATAGACATAACCCAGAATCCAGTTCACCATAGTAGGACAAAATATATTGACATAAGACATCATTTCATTAGGGAGTGTGTAGATAAAAATAAAATCAAGATTGTCTATATCTAAACTGATTTACAATGGGCTGATATATTCACCAAACCTCTGGATGACAGAAATCATATGTTCTTTGTAAATCAACTTGGAATGATAAATGGAGAAGACTTTATTTAATCCCTGTTTGCACTCGACGAATTTTCCAAAGTTCGTCGAACGAAGTTCGACGAACCGGGGAAAGTTTGAGAGATATTCGTCGAGCGGAGATCGACGAACTCTCTGTGAGTGAAACAATTTTCGTCGAATGGAGTTCGACAAACTTGCTTCAGAATATATTCGCCCAACGGAATTCGACGAACTATCTTCAATTCTTCTGGATAAGATCGATGAATTATTTCAGTCAAAATTATTTCGTCGAACTCAGTTCGAAGAATTATTTTTATTTTTGTGGAACGGAGTCTGTCGATTCATATTCTTGAAAACCCTATATTTAGGTTTTCTTCAACCTCCGTCCCGCGCTTTCTGTTCCTTTGCACTTGATCGTCATTTTTGTGTCTCTATTGCAGGTGATTCCATAGCGATTCAAGCAAGCATTCTCGCAGGCATGAAGTTCGATACAGGATTTGATGTGGATTTTGATTCGTTTCAACATATTCATCCCATCTTCCTTTACATTCTGAAACTCCTTGAAGAACAAGAACTCAAAACCTTGATGACTAGGAGACTCAAATTACACAGCACTGAAATTAGAGAATGGGTTTACACCCTATCGCCAACAGAGGAGAATACAATGATAGGCACTATTGCGGGTAACTCCGTCTCCTTAACTCTCGCAATTTTAACTGAATTTTTTGGATTAAGGAATGGAGAAGAGCAACTGGAGATTGAAATAGAGGAATCTGACGTGATGCTGGGTCTGATGGGTTATACTGGAGATAACCCTAATAAACTTTTGAAAAACACCTCTCTGCCCCTTATAAGTTTTTGGCAGATTTGGTTGGAAAAGTTCTGCTTGGAAAACATACTGCCCATGACTACATCACCAAACACCAGTTTCTGGTCATGTGTGCAATCATAAACAAGAAACCGGTGGATTGGGAACAGATTCTTTTTGATCTAATATAGAAGAAAAACAAAAAAAAGGAAGTTTGCTTTGGAAGGATCCTAGGGATCTTCTTACAAGAGAAAGCTGCTGAATCACTGGTCTCCCAGATCATATTCATCAATGCCAGTAAAAGGCTAACATGTGCCTTATTTGGCAGGTGGGAGAGGACAATAACCAAGCCAACTAAGGTTTCTACCTCTTCCACCCTAACTTCTGAAGGCACCAGGGCTGTTAAAACCACTCCCCCACCTGCTGAAGAGATTCATCCAACACCACGATCTCTTCCAGCTCCCTTCCAGCAACACAAATCCCTCCCTCTTCCACTATCTCTTCAACACCACCATCACAACAACATACTCATGTTCCTACTCCACCTCCATCTCAACATGCTTCACCCACTCCATCTCCACCGATTGACATCAATGAAATTTCATCTTCCCTTCTTCAAGAAAATCAAACACCAAAACCTCCTGATTCCCCCCATGACACCTACATTCCTACACCACCACTATCTCCTCTTCCCCCACATCTATCTTCAATACCATCTTACCCTCTACCAATAGACACCATCATGCAAGATGCCATTCCATTATCTCCACTACCATCTACCATTCCTCCACATGTTTCTACTCAAATCACCTCTGAAACATCTACTACTCTTCCATCACTGGACCACTCCACCATATCTTCTATCATTTCCATAATCACTCTCATCCTCAAATCCCTTATAGTAGAGGCCATTACACCTCTTGCTACCACCATATCCTCTCTCTGACAAAATCTCTGCTCTTATTGCTGTCCCATCCTCAGTCAGGGGCCTGGCCTCAGTTCCCACTGAAACCATGCAGGGGGAGATGCCTGATGATAAAGCAGCAGCTACAGCTCTAGAGGCTTCAGCTCCAGCTCCAGTAGCAGATGCTCCAGCTTCAACAACAGTAGCAGAGTGTACATAATACATAGATAAATATTTGATTAACTTTATTAAAACTGATATGGATTTTGATGAATCAGACTCTGAAGAGTCCAATACTGTTGGTGATTTCATTCTTAATCCCATAGTTAATTTAGAAAATTTGTTGAGTATTTTTGATACTGTACATTTGAATTACCTTCCAGCTGAGATTACTAATCCATCCTTAGCTATTATACCATACACTTCCCCCATCTCTTCAGAAGTTGCTAAGCAACTTTGGGAAAGTTTTGCTATCACACAGCCTGCAGTCACTCTCCCATGCCAGATCTAGATGCACTGATCTTGGCTGATATTGAAGATGAAAATTAGGCATCAGCTGAAAGCTCTGTCCAAGTTAGTTCAGATTCTTTTGTAGCTTCTCCTCCAACTCTTGTTGAAACTCCTGCTCCAGCTCCAGAAAAGATGTTATTTCTGCTAAAGCTTTGAAAGCTTTGTATGATCTATATGACAACCCTCAAGGTTCTGAAAATGATGATGATGAAGATGAGGATGAGGACTCAGATGAGGAGGATACAAAGAAGAAGAAGCAAGTATCAAAGAAAAGAAAAGCTCCTCCTGCTGCTGCTCCTAAGCCTAATCCAAACAATGACACTCCCTATTACATTCTTCAAAAGATAACACCATATAAAGGGATGCCAGCATGGATGTGGCTATCTAAGAATCAGCAGAAGGAAAGGAAGAAGAGTAGAAGATACTCTCCTCCACTAGTTCAAAGGTATAGAAAAGATCCACCACCTCCTCCTCCTCCTACAGCTGGTGCTTCTAGTTCTAGTTCTCAAAGATCTGCCCATATTCAAACATATCAAAGACATCAAGGGAGATCTTATCATGAAAGCAGCCAACACAGGCAGCAATCTTCAGGAAAACAGCATCAGCAATAACAACAATATCAATAGCAACAACAACATCAGCAACAACAATATCAACAACAACAACATCAACAAGTTGAAAGTCCTAAAAGACCACCCTCTCCTACTATTCCTTATGAAGATCCAGAAACAACCAACAAAGCTAAAATGGCCAGGTTCTAGGAACTAGTAGGCCTCTCTATGATTAACAAGGCAAAGGCTGAAGGGAAGGATATTTCTGAATACACTACAATGTCCAAATACAGGTGAGAAGAACTGAAAAGGTTTGAAAAGGCTAACAATATCTTTAATGTTGATGATTATATGAAATTACATCCTGAAGTAGTGGTCCCTAGAGCTACATCTCTGAAGATTATAGGGGCTGCTGACATGACAATGACTATAGAACAAGCTTTAAATCCAAACAGGGAAATAATCTTTACCAAGCCAGGAGACAAGGGCAAGGATGTAAAGCATCAAGAGAAGAAGCAGAAGAAGTGAAAAATGAACTATTTTATTTCTATTTTTCTCTCTTAAAAACTGTTCCATTTGTCTGAACAAAGCTCTTATGTAAATATATCTGCTGCATGTGTTAATTATCTCTGCCAAATATGTGTTTTTCCTGCTTTGTTTACTTTTTTTATTTATTTATTTTATTTATTTTGCGTCCATTAGTGACCTCACCCAAATAGGGGGAGATTGTTGGATCCCTAGTTTGATTTGAGCTGTTCACTAACTTAGGATGATGTGACCCAACATGTATAGCCAGGGTCAACGTTGTGTCCTAGAGTCTAGGCCAAGTCCTCAGTAACAACATCACATGGACAAGCCATCATCAGACTGCCAGAGACTCAAGACTTAGAGTTTTTCCAGAGATTCAGAGATTTCTCAAGAAACTAAGTAAAAAAAGTTTGACGTTCGTCAAACTCAGGTCGACAATAGTCGTTCTCAGCTCGACGATCTTAGAGAAATATTCTCTGAGCTGAGCCCGACGAACTTCAGTCACAGATCGACGATCCTTGGACACCACCTTCAGAATTCTAAGTCCAGACTGTTTTCTAGACTCAGGTCGACGAACCTAGTTCTCAGGTCGACGAACTTCATTCTTTGCTCGACGATTTCTGGACTTCCACTTCAACTATATTGCCAGAGGTTTATCAATCTTTCTCTAAGTCCAGAATCATTTTCAGCTCGACAAACTCAAGGTTCTGCAGACTTAGTTCGACGAATTAATGGTTTTCTAGACTTAGCTTGACGAACCTAAATGTTTGGTCGACGATTGCTGGACTCGACATCTCAAGTTCAATTGATTCTCCAAACTTAGGTCGACGAACTTAGTTCTCTGGTCGACAATTTCTGGATTCTCTACTTCATCTTCCTAATTCCAGAAGTTATCAACTTTTCTAAGTCCAGAATCTTCTCCAGTCGATGAATCAGATTCTCAGCTCGACGAACTCAGACCACCTTGGCTAAAGTTATCAAGTAGCTGATTAGTGGTCCTCAGCTCGACGAAGTCTGTTCTTAGGTCGACGAATCCAGTTCTCAGCTTGACGAACTTGAAGTACAGAAATGCAAAGCTTCCAGAGACAACAAGTCATATTTCCAGCTCGACGATTCTACAACTCAGCTCGATGAACATAAGTCATCAGGTCGACGAACTACAGACTCAGCTCGACGAATTCTACTATCTGTTCGACGATTCCAGACTTAGTTATTTTCGGCCTTCTGTCCCCACTCTAATGCGATAATTCCTGAGTAATTAATGCTCTAACATTCTCTGATTATAACCGTCAGAAGGAGCATTAATTATGGTCTTCTCCAGGATTATTGCTTGCCGTTTTTCCACGGGACAGATGGGGAAATAAATCAATGCCGATTATTCTCAAGGCTCTCAGCATTAATTGCAGATGAATTCAAATTTTTGAAGCACAGAGAAGAAGAGAATAACAGACACATATATAGACAGATATAAACAATCAAGATTGATTAAGAAAGCTTCACACAGAGCACAGCTTACTGAGAAGCATACAGAGATTACAGAGATCACATAGAAACATTCAGTCTTGAACAATCTGCTCTGTCAACAAGAAGGATTCTCTGATACACAGAAGCTCTTGACCAGAAGCTCATCAGCACCTGGAGAAGAAGAACAACAATACCTATATCAAGAGTCTTCTTTCTTCAAATACTCCAGGACACTTCAAAAGGACAACGTCATTCTCATCTATCAAAGAAGTTCCTGAAGTCTATTGCTGGTCAAGAATTCAGTTTGAAGACTTATCACCCTGAAGCTTAGCTCCTATTATTCTCAGGGGGAGCCATAAGCTATAATCAAATCCACAATTCTTCTCAGTTGTATATTGAGAAAGAGAAGACAAAATCATCTCTCACCCCCACCTCTACAAAGGGTTATCATCTCCCTTCAAAATTGATTTCTTGGTTGCAAGTCTTCTGATCAAAAGACTTGGGTTACTTTTTGAGCACCTGATCAAAAGCTCATTGGTGTCAGACACCTGATCAAAAATCTGAGTGGATTCCTACCAAGGGTGGTAGAAGAGTGGATGTACCTAGGTTGGGGAACCACTATAAAAGTCTTGTGTCATCTGGTTGCACCTTTTTCTTTTGTTCTTGCTATGCTTGTGCTTTAGGTTTATTGTTTGAGAGTTCATTAAATTATGCACTTTTAATTTACAACAAAAGCTGTAACAGTTGTTAATAATTTTTAAGAATACTCTATTCACCCCCCCCCCCCCCCTCTAGAGTATTTCAGATCTATCTCTCACTTTCATATTTTCAGCAAATAGGTTATCAAATTCAAATTGTCTATCTCTAAGAAATTTTATTTCCTTTTCTGACTTTATTAAATCATTGCACAAGGATTTAAATTCAACTTAAAATCTTCTGAATTGAAATCAAATGAAGAAATTACCTGATCTTCTTCAGATTCTGATTCCTCTTCTGATTCTTCATCTTGTTCCTCAGCATCAGATTTTCTGCTGGAGGTATTAATAGCCATAAGGCAAACTTCCTTTGTCTTTGCCTCCTCTTCATCTTCACTAGAGCTTGAATGCCATTTATTCTCCTTTTCTTTTTTTTTGTCTTTCTTCTATGCCTCTGAGCATTCAGGTAGATTGTGCCCAGGTTTTCTGCATCCAAACAAACAATCTCCTTGGTAGGAGTCTTATCATATCTTGGCTTGTCATCATTCTTGGATGACCTTCTAAAGTATTTCTTGGCCATTTTATAAAATCTTTTAGCCAACAAGCTCAGTAATTCTTCATTAGCTGGAAGAGCTTCTGATTCTTCTATTGCTTTAAAAGCAATGTTATGCTCCTTCCTTGAAGATGTGGAAGCCTTCTGTTCAGCAGCCTCCCTTGTCTTGATCAACTGCTCATAAGACTTGAGCTTGCCAAGGAGAGACTCTGTAGAAATCTCATTTGAACTCTTGGCCTCCTTAATTGGTCATATCCTGGAATCCCAAGTGATGGGGAAGCACATTAGAATTTTTTCATTTATCTCAGTTAATAAGATGTCCTTGTCTAGGGTTATCAGTTCATTTATGATGATACTGAGTCTATTATACATCTCAGCAACAGTATCTAATTCCTCCTTCTTGAAATTCTCATACTGTGATATGAGGAGGGATCTCTAGTCTTTTCTTTCATCTGATGAGCCAGTAACTATTTGGTTCAGTGAGTCCCAAATAGCCTTTGCAGAGGTGCACTCAGCCACCTTCTGAAAGATGTCATCTGACATTGTCTGTGCCAGAATATTCATTGCTTTAACATCAGCCATCTTGGCTTTCTTTTGTGCATCAGTCCACTCAGGTGGTGGAATTGTTGAAGTACTTGTTGAAGTAGCAGCTGTAGGTTGAGGGGGACCTGTCAAAATAGAATTAAAAATGTCCTCATCAATAGAGTTCATATAAAATTTGATTCTTGCCTTCCAGAGTGCAAATTTAATCAAGTTGCACACAGGAGGTCTGGAGCTAGATTATTCCTTATTCTGTGTCATGCTATAAACAAGAGGCTGGAGAGAAAAAGATCTATCAAAGGATCTTGGTTCAGATGTAAGTCTGTGAAACCAAAGCAACCTGGCTCTGATACCAATTGAAAGATGGTAAAATCTTTACCACCAGAGGGGATAGATCTATTTAACTCTAGAGGGGGGTGAATATAGTACTTTAAAAACATAATTAGTTTTATAGCGGAATTAAAAATAGTGATATATATATATATATATATATATATATATATATATATATATATATATATATATATATATATATATATATATATATATATATATATATCTTAAGAGAGTGCGGGAAAGAAAAACTAACTACCACAACACACAACACACAACAATAAGAAAATAGAAAGCAATCCAAACGACACAAGAAATTTATATGGTTCCCCTAAACTTGGGTACATCCACTCTTCTACCACCATGGTAGGAATCCACTACAGGTTTTGATCAGGTGTCCTGCCACCAAACAGGTTTTTGCTTAGGTGCCCTGTCACCACAAGATTTATTTGAAGGGAGATCTCACAACCCTTTAGGATTTTGTTCAGGTGCCCAAAAACCAAGCTAAGTATTTTGATAAGGAGACTTAAGAACTAAGTGGTTAACTTTTGAAGGGAGTTAAAACCCTGTGTACAGTGGGAATAAGAGAATTTATGGTGTTTTCTCTTTCTCAAAAGTAACTGAGAAGACTAGCGGATTTGATCTTGTCAAATCTCCCCCTAAGATGATTATTGTTCAGGAATTTTGCTGGAAGCTTTGCAGGGTTTATGCCTTCAATCTTTTGAAGATCTTCAGGTGCTTTTGGACTGAGATTGAATAGTTATCCCTTGAAAAGCTCTGAAGCTGATGATGAAGAGCTCTATGAGATTCTCTGTGAGACTTGTATCTGTTGTTGTGTCTCTGTGTAAATATCTATGTCTATTCTCTTCCTTATTCTTCTTTAATGTTCTTCTGAAAAACAGTCCTTTTTTATCTTCTTGTAGAAATTCTATCTCTGAATTTGAATTCTTTTTCATGATTAATTGCTAAAATCTTGGAACTTGGACAAACGGCTAGAGGGGCAATAAATTGATTCCTTAACTGTCCTAGTTATTAAGCTGAATATTAACTCTGTGAAATCCAATAATTAATGTTGCCAATGAACGGCTATATTCATAAGAATATGTGTAATTAATTACTCAGAGCAATATAGGCAAATAATATATTATATAAGCCTTGGTCAAACCAGAAATTAACTGCAGAGAAGAGAATAAAGAACTTACAGAAATCGTCGAGCTCAGAACAGATTTCGTCGACCTGAAATCCAAGTTCATCGAGCTGAGAAATCATCTTCGTCGAGCTGAGATCAGAGAAAGTTGATCTAGAGAAATAAACTGTCAAAGCTAGGTTGCAAGTTCGTTGACCAGAGATTAAAGTTCGTCGAGCTGAGAACTTGAGAGAAGAGGGAAGATCGTCGACCTGAGCTCAAAGTTCGTCGAGCTCAACTCAGAGTAGGCACTCTGAGTTCGTCGAGCTGCGATCGACGATCGTCGAGCTGAGTTCGAAGAACTTCGAACTGATTCTCTGAACTCTTAATGACTGCCATTTTTCTAAGTCTGGAACTCTGATTTCAACTGATGGCTGGATCAAAGATTAACTATCCTTGTCATACTGACCTACACCTTAGAGCTAAAAAAATGACCCTAGGATATACATGAAGGGTCTATAACCTAATTGTGAACCTAGCCTAAATCTAAACTAGGGATCCAATAGCCAAGAGCAAGGGTAAGTCTTTCTGTCAGGAGAGCTGCAGGTAAAAATGTTCAGTTTCAATCTAACAAGAACCAAGAACTCAATCTCTTGTAGGGTCCTAAGGTAAACTAAACAGTGTTTGCAGGTTAGTCCAAGTACTCATAGTCCAATATGGTACTTGGACAGTGGATGTCCCATGAATATGACTAGAACAAGGATCCATCTAATGGAATACACTCCAATAAAGAATGGGCCTAAGGTGATCTTTGGAGGTTCAGATAGAGGAGTTACCGAGCGATATGGTATGATCACCAATGGCATAGTCTCAATCACAAAAGTGGCTTGTGTGGAAGGGTTACAACACAACCTAATAAGTTTAAGCCAACTATGTGATCTTGGCTATGCCATTGTCTTCCATAAGGATGAGTGTCTAATCAAAAGATCAAGTGACCAAAAGGTCATTTTGACAGGCACTAGGAGTGAGAATATTTACTGTTTAAACTTTTTATATTTAAGTTCTGACAATCTAGTATATTTGGTAGTAAGTGAGAAAGTCTCTTACTATATGCAATGACACAAGAGGCTTGCTTACTTGAACTACAAGTCAATTAGCAAGATCTTCAGTGAAGGGTTAGTCAGAAATGGACCCAATTTATAATGCACCAAGGAGGGCATTTGCTCGGCTTGTCAAAAGGGCAAGCAGACCAAAGCATCCTTCAAAAGCATTGGGGCCGAGGATTTAGTGTTGTATTTGTACCTCCTACATATAGACTTGTTTGGTCCTATACCAGTTCATAGTCTAGGTAGGAAATTCTATACACTAGTGATAGTTGATGACTATTCCAGATATGCTTGGGTTTTCTTTCTAAAGAAAAAGTCTGAAACCCTAGACATCTTTATGATCATTATTAGGTAAGTTCAGAATGAAAAAGACATTTCTGTGGTCAAAATCAGAAGTGATCATGGTACTGAATTTGAGTCTGAAGGCATGAAAAAGTTTTTTGAAGAACTAGGAATTTGTCAGGAGTTTTCTTCTCCAAGAACACCCCAGAAAAATATGATAATTAAAAAGAAAAACAGGACACTCATAGAGGCTGGCAAGACAATACTCAGTGACAATTCTCTGCCAGAATACTTCTGGGCTGAGGCAGTGAACACTGCATGTCTTATCTTGAATAGGCCTCTGATCCAAGGATCCATATTACAGTCAAAGAATGTCCTTATGTCCCAATGAAGATTTCAACTCTGGATGCTAACCAAAGAATTCCCAAGGACTATTCAGAGATGACCAAGGATAAGATCATCTTGGCAACTATGGATAAGAGGGCCCAAAATATCATAGTAAGTGTCATTGATGATTATACCTTCCAGAATTTGATTCACTGCAAGACTTCAAAGGAAATGTGGGATACCTTGATAGTCTATATGGAAGGGTCTGAAGAAGTAAGACAAGACAGAAAATCTATGCTAAATCAGGAATATGAAAGCTTCAGACAAGGGAAGTCTGACAGCATAACTGAGTGTTACAAAAAGTTCTATAGCATAGTGAATGAGTTGATGTCCTATGGAAGAATCTTCAGCACATATGAGCTGAATGATAAATTCCTGAGATCCCTGACAAAAGATTGGGATACTAAGATTTGTGTCATTAGAGAAGTGGCCAAACTTGCAGAAATTTCTCCTCCAACCTTGTTTGGAAAGTTGCTATCTTATGAGATGCAACTAATGGCTAGGAAAGAGGAAGAGAAGAGCACAAAAGGTGAGCATAGAGAAAAATCTGTAGCCTTCAAGGTTGAAGCTACTAAGAAGAATAGGAGGATGTCTCCATCACCTCCTAGGATTGTTGCTGATACTGCTTCAGAAAATTCAGACAATCAGAATTCAGACAGCAGTGATTCAGATGAAGATTTTGCTGCCTTCACAAGACAGTTTCAGAGATTTCTGAATAAGAGGCAGTGGAAGTCTAAGCCTTCCACATCTAAACCTAAGGATGATTACTATCAAAAGAGGAAGTCATCCAGGAAATACAGGAGCAAGTCTAAGCCAAACAAGTCTACAACATCATAGATTGTTTGCTACTGTTGTAACAGGCCAGGACATGTAGTAGTTGAATGTCCAGATAAAAGAAAAGAGACTGCAGATAAGAAGAAGAGTCAACATCAGAGCAAGAAGGAGAAATCCTTTGTTGCAAAGAATGAGAAAACCTTGTCAGATCAGTCATCTTCAGAGTCAGAATCTGAGGCTGAGGCTTACATTGGTCTATTTGTTGCAGATGAAGAAGAAGAAGAGTTCATACAGGTGCTGAACTCTATATATGAACAAGAAGACCATCAGAGCAAGGGATTGATGGCTGTATCAAAAGAGGACAAGTGTTAGTATCAGCCTAGTCCTAGTAAGGTACATTGTCTTTCAGATTGCAGTACTGAGTCAGAGTCAGCAACATCTGCATCAAGTGATATAGATGGGTCTGAGTCTGAAGGTGAAATTCATCAGTTAATAGATGAATATAGAGATTTATTGCAGGCACTTAAGAAGAGCAAAAATCTGGTCAAAACACTGACTAAGGAAATTGCTGATCTTAAGATGGCTGCATCTGATTCAGAAAAGTTACTGGATCAGAAGTTGAATGAGATAGCCAGACTGAAAAACATTACTGTTATTCAGATGGGTACTATAATATTCAAGAATGATCAGATTAGAAATCTAGAGGTTAGACTTCAGAAAGAGAAAGAGATTGTGGCTAGCTTTTCTAAACCTAAATCTGTTTTACCATTGATTGATGAGTTTGTACCTCAAAAAGGTAAGGCTGGATTAGGGTTTAAAAAACCTGCCTGGACTGCAAGGTCCAAATCTAAAGGCAAAGCCCCAGCACAAAACAAGAAGCCTGCTATAGATAATTCAGTCAGGGTTGTACCTAAACAAAGGTGTAACAAGTTTGAGTGCTGGTGTTGTGGCAAGGTAGGCCACTTTGCCTTAGATTGTTGGCACAATTCTAGTGTCAAGGAGAGTAGCAATCTGCCTGCTAGAAGAGCTACAGGTATATTTGTTAAAGTACAGACTAACTTGCACCAAGGACCCAAAAGTTATTTGGGTTCTAAGGTTAAGTTATCTGTTTTGCAGGTGAGTCCAAGTGGCTATGCCCATATATGGTACTTGGACAGTGGATGTTCCAGGCACATGACTGGAACAAGGGGGTTGCTGAAGGACTACACACCTATCATGGATGGCCCTAAAGTAACCTTTGGTGGTTCAGAAAAAGGGATCATCATAGGCTTTGGTAACATTTCTAGTAATCAAATTACTATCACTCAAGTGGCCTATGTAAAGGGTTTGAAACACAACCTCATTAGCATAAGTCAGTTGAGTGATTTAGGATATGATATCTCATTTGTCAAGAATGGTTGTCATATCAAAAGGTCAAGTGATCAAAAGATCATTTTGACAGGTTATAGAAAAAGGAATGTTTACTGTCTTGACTTTGTGTGTGAGAATAATGTTTCTCTTATTTGTCTTGTAGCTGATGAGAGAGTCTCTCATTATGTCAAATGGCACAAGAGGCTAGCCCATCTTAATTACAAGACTATTGGCCAACTCTTTAGCAAAGAGTTATTGAGGAATGGTCCTCAAGTTAAGTGTATAAAGGATGGGATATGCTCAGCTTGTCAAAAAGGCAAGCAGACCAAATCCACCTTTCATAGCCTTGAAAACAAGGATTCAGTGAGGTGTCTATACCTCTTGTATATGGATCTTTTTGGTCCTATGCCAGTTCATAGTCTAGGTAGGAAGGTCTACACATTTGTGGTGGTAGATGACTATTCTAGATATTCCTGAGTGTTCTTTCTAAGACAAAAATCTGAAACCCCAACTGTCTTATATAGTTTTGTTGAACAAATTCAGAATGAGTTGGACAGTACATTGGTCAAAATCAGAAGTGACCATGGTACTGAATTTCATCCTGAAAGTATGACAAAACTGTGTCAAGAATTGGGGATATTTCAAGAATTTTCCTCACCTACAACACCTCAGCAAAATGGTATTGCTGAAAGGAAGAATAGAACATTGATAGAGGCTGGTAGAACTCTATTGAGTGACACTTCTCTCCCAGAATATTTCTGGGCTGAGGTAGTAAACACTGCATGTCATGTGATCAATAGGGCTACTATCACCAAGAGCCATAAAAAGACTCCATATGAGATTGTGAAGGGCAGAAAACCAAACTTATCCTATTTTAGGATCTTTGGTTGCAAGTGCTATATACTTAACAATGGCAAGTTTTATTTAACCAAGTTTGCTGCCAAATCCCAAGAGGGGCTATTTGTTGGGTACAGCAACAATAGTAAGACTTATAGGGTCTACAACTTGATCACTCAAGTTGTAGAAGAGTCTGTACATGTAGTTTTTGATGAAACAAGACTCATTAATAGTGAATTGCCAAGTAGTGTTTGCAGTTCTATAGGTATAAATGAGAGAATGGACAAGCTTACCATTGCAGAAGATTCTACTACAACTCAACAAGTGGAAAATGGTGGCTGCTGTCCAGTGGGAGTACAAGACTCTCTAGATGCTGAAGAAGACCAAGAGGTGCAGCTTAATGAAGGGGCTGGAGGTGTTCAACCTGAAGATAGACTACCTCCAGCTAATAGACATTTAAAGGATCATCCAGCAAATCAGATAATTGGTGATCCAAGACAAGGAGTGCAAACAAGAAGCAGGAATCTGAGCACAGTTCTTTACTCCAGCTTTCTATCACAAGTGGAACTAAAGAAATTTGAAGAAACAGTTCTAGACCCACACTGGATTGATGCCATGCAAGAGGAGCTGAATCAGTTCAGAAGATGCAAGGTCTGGAAGCTAGTTCCTAAACCAAAAGACCACAAAATCATTGAAACAAAGTGGATCTTTAGGAACAAATTGGATGAGAATGGAATCATTGTGAAGAATAAAGCAAGACTTGTTGCAAAAAGATATAGGCAGGAAGAAGGTATTGACTTTGATCAAACCTTTGCCCCAGTAGCAAGACTGGAAGCTATCAGGATGCTCCTTGCTTATGCAACATATCAAGGGTTCAAGGTATTTCAAATGGATGTAAAGTCAGCTTTCCTAAATATAAATCTAAAGGAAGAAGTCTATGTAGAGCAGCCTTCAGGTTTTGTTGATCCTCTCAAACCTGATTATGTTTATAGACTTAGGAAAGCATTGTATGGGTTGAAACAAGCCCCAAGGGCTTGGTATGAAACCCTGTCTAGTTTCCTCATTGAGAGCAAATTCTCAAGGGGGGAAATAAACAAGACTCTATTCCTTAGGGAATCTAAAAGAAAGATTATCCTAGTCCAAATATATGTTGATGACATAATATTTGGGTCTACTGAAAGTAATCTTTGCAGAAAGTTTGCAAAACTTATGCAAGAAAAATTTGAAATGAGCAGTATGGGGAAACTTAAGTTCTTCTTGGGTCTCCAAGTAAGACAGACTGAAGATGGCTTGTCCATATCCCAGTCTAAGTTCACCCTGGAGTTAATAAAGAAGTATGGTATGGAATCATCCACTACCATGAGAACTCCTATGGGGTCAAGTGTGTCTCTTAGAAAAGATGATGCAGGGAAACCTGTAGATGAAACTTTGTATAGATGGATAGTTGGCTTCCTTCTATATTTGACTGCTAGTAGACTAGATATCATGTATGCTACATGTGTCTGTGCTAGGTACCAAGCATGCCCCCAAAGAATCTCATCTTACTGCAGTAAAAAGGATTTTGAGATATCTAAAGGGCACACCTTATCTAGGCCTTTGGTACCCTAGGAATGGAGATTTTCTACAAACAGGATATTCAGATGCAGATGTTGCAGGTTGTAAGGAAGATAGAAAAAGTACTATAGGAACCTGTCAATTTCTAGGAGGTAGGCTGGTGTCTTGGAGCAGTAAGAAGCAGAGCAGTGTGGCAATCTCCACAGCTGAGTCAGAATATGTTGCTACAGGAAGCTGCTATGCACAGCTATTGTAGATTCAACACCAGCTAGTAGACTATGGTATTCAAGTAAGTAGAACAACTTTGCTTTGTGATTCTACAAGTGCAATTTCTATAGCTAATAATCCTGTCTCACATAGTAGGACTAAGCATATAGAAATTAGATACCATTTTCTTATAGAACATGTAGAGAAGGAGGACATTTCATTAGAATATGTTAAAACTGATAATCAAATTGCTGACATGTTTACTAAGCCACTAGATGAAACCAATTTCAATAAGTTTAAAATTGAATTAGGAATGTTAAACTTAGAATAGTTTAAGAAAATTGGCTAAGTAAAATGGTGTCGACACAAGGAGTTATCTGTGTCGACACATAGAAGTGGTATCGACATTCCAGAGAAATGATGTCAACACATCTAGAAAGTCTATGTCGACACTTCAGAGAAATTGTGTCGACATATCCAGAGTAGGTGTCGACACATCCAGAAGTGGTGTCGACACTTAGGTTCAATATAGATTTCGTCGAGTAGAGTTTCGACTATTCGTCGAGCGCAGATGTATAAGTGTCGACACATATATTCTGTCGACTATATTAGTGTCGACACATAGTAGTCAACATAGTTGTCGAGACTTAAGTAGTCAGTGTCGACACTTTTCAACATTATCGACACATTTAGAGTATTTTGACGCGCCTTTTCACCTTCGTTTTTAGAAAGGTATAAATAGGTCTTCAACATTGTTTGTCGACACGCTTTCAATAGTTTTGAGACCAAAACTTTATGTCGACATCTCTCTCATCTACATTCAAGATTTCTCTAAACCCTAATGGCGCCAAAGCTTGAAGAGAACATAAATGAAGGTTACGAACTGGTACGGAATGCATTTGATGAAGCGGAACCAGAAATTCAAGGTGTTGTAACCCTAGTTACTGAGACTGGGTTGGAGTATTTAGTTTCTGAGCCAATCAAGATTTGGAAGAAGGAAGTACTCGAATTCTTTAGTGTTGCAACCCTAGATCACACTGGACTAAAAATTCGATCCACAGTCCATGGAGTCAAGGTGAAAGTCACCCAGAAAGGTCTAAGAAAAGTTCTACATCTACCAAGAACTAAAGAATAGGAAGCTGTACCTGCATCAAAGATAAGGGAGGCACTGCAATGGTGTGGACTGGATTCAACTATGAAAATTGGCTCAGTATTTAACAGGAAAGGCATGAATATGCAAGGAAAGTTTTTGTCTAAAGTGGTAGGGAAGGTGATTCTGAGCAAGCCAGGTAGACATGATAGGATCTCAGCTCACATGTTCAGCTTAATGACAAGAATCATCTTCAAACTAAAAACTGATTGGTCAGTAGTGATGTTTGAAAAGATTATGGAAAGTCTGAAGAAGCCCAATCTGGGTAGGATTATGAGTTTGTACTTAGCTGGAATTATTCCAGAAGTCATGAACCAAGCTGCTGGTTCTAAAATTAACCATATGAGGAGGATGGATATCAAAATTATCTCAAGATGGGATAGGGTGTTAACTAAGGAAGTGCACTCCAGGGGGAGCCGCACCATGAGGAAGTGCCTACTCACTTAGACAGTGAAATGGCAACACAAACAATTCTTCAGACAACTCAGTTACACAGTCAACCACAAGATGTACTCTTGGAGGATACATCAGCAGTTGCAGATGCTCTAGAAATAAGAAACTCTCCAATCCCTACTCAACAGGAGTTTACTCTAGAAGTGATGTTCCCTGATTTGTTACAGACTGATTTTGAGGGAGAGAAAGCAGTTTTTGAGGGGGAGAAGGTAGATCTTGAGGGGAAGCATGTAAAGTCTCAGGGGGAGACTGCTAAAAATGTGAATGAGGAGCAAAGGACACAGGGAGAGCTACCAAGACCTGAGAAGGAATTGCCTCCAAGTTCAAAGGATAGAGTTGACATAGCTAGTATCTCAGAATCTGAGGATGCTGCTGAGGTTCAAGCAAAGAAAAGGAAGCTTATGGTCTTCAAAAGGAGAAGCCAAAGCTACAAGAAAGCACTGCAAACTGTTGTTCCTCAGCCTGCCCCAACACTTGATTATAATTTTTTGTTAATCTCTATGCAAGTGAAGTTGGATGAGCAAAGGATTGCCATGGATAAGTATATAGATGAGACACATAAAGATCTCCAACTCTCCTTGGCAACAGATATAAAGTCAATTAGATTTGAAGTGAATTAAAATAAGAGAGAAATGACTGATTGTTTCCACAAGGGTGGAAATGCTGTAGTTTACGTAGCCACTCACCAAGAGAAAATCAAGACACAAGTGGATGGCATAGCTCTTAAGCAAGGCTATGTATTAGAAAATCAAATAAGGATGAATGAAAATCTCACAGAATCACATAATGTGATTGTCACAGAGATGAAGAATATTGCTACTGCACAGGCTGCAGAAAGGGCTACAGACAAGGCAGAATTTGTCCAGAAATTACAAGAAGGTGTAGCTGTTGTACAAACTACTATTAAAGAATCTCAAAAGACTATTTCTGGATAGCTACTGAAATTAAAAGCATTCTATAAAGATGGTGTAAATTTCCTGGATGAACAAGTCAGATTCCAAAAGGATGATCTCAGAGATCATGTATCCAGAGAAGTCATAAAGGGGGAGAGTGTTTTAGTCAAAGCTGGATCTGACCATGCTAAATGGATTTCCAATAGCATCAGAGCCACACTTGGATATCCACCCCTGTGTGATGATGACAATGTGGCTAAATCTGGAGTGCATCCTGCTATTTTTGGAGGTGAGTAAGCTGAAGTTGCTCAAGTCATTTATCCACCAGCCGATTTTGAAATGATACATCATGAAATATAATCAATGTATAGCCCTCCATAGGGTAATAAAAATATTATCATTGAGAAAGTAAACCAGCCTGTGTTAGAGACATTTTGAAAGAGCAAGAAACTCTTTTGTCTAAGAAGAGATTCAGAGAACAGGCAGAGTTAAGGCCTGATTTTGAACAGTGGGGCCCAACATCTAGAAATATTATACTAACTGCTTGGAAAGCTGTGAAGGACAATACTATAGACAGGGGCAAATGGTACTCTGAGCAAGAGTGGAGAAAACATGAAGCTAGGCAAGAAGCCATAGTACAATACAGAAGGAAGACAAAACTTGGGAAGATACCTCCTAATGCACAGGAGCCTAGCAAGTATTTCCCAAAGCCTTATCATTATTTTGAAAGACAAAAGATAAGGGCTGAAGAACTTAAGAAGAAAGATCTAAAGGGAAAGAAGCCTACAGATGACTCTGATGTTCCAGTTCAAGCCAAGTTTCAATCTGGCAAGGGCATTGTCATCAAGGAACCAGAGCAGCCTTAGTTTAGATTTTCTTAAGTTTACAACTTTGTAATCATTTGAGTTAAAATCCATGTAAACTTTTGATTAAAGAAATCTTTGTAGTTGAAGTAAAATATGTTTAATGCTTGTTCTGTGTTAGCATTATTATTATTCTGAGATGTTTTGTTTTATATGTTTTGTTTAGTATTTACTCTGTCATATATTGCTGTTATACATCATATTGTGTATTTGTTATATATGGTGTATATCATTGACAAAGGGTTATGACTTCTCTAAATAGGGGGAGATTGTTGGGTACATTGGAAAATGAGTACCAGATTTGAAGAAGCCTCACCCTACTCAATGATACACATCAAGGTGTATTTGATGTGTTTTGAGTTTATATGTGCAGGTTAAGCAATTGTAGGAAATACAGAAAATTTCTAAGTCCATGTGTCGACACCTAGAGAAGCAGTGTCGACACTTATGAATACTTGTGTCGACACTGGAGAAAAGCTGTGTCGACACTTAGAGTAAATTGTGTCAACATCAGGAAAGGCAGAGTTGACACCAGAAGAAATGTGTCGACACATACAGGCAGTGTCGACACACTATGGAGAATAGTCGACATAAATCATGTCGACACTTAGAGGCAGTGTCGACACCCAGAGAAGCTTAGTCGACATCAAATGTGTCGATACCAGGAGGCTGAGTCAACACACTGAAGGCATTGTCGACATCAACTTTATCGACACACAGGACTTGTGTCGACACACAGCAAGGTTCAACATAATTAAAGTAAAGAAGAAGTATTTATGTCAACACAAAGGAGATGTGTCGACACACAGCAGAATTCAACTAAGAATTAAAGAAGTATTTGTGTCGACACACAGAATCAGTGTCGACACATTCAACAGAAGGCTGTGTCGAGAAGTATTATCAACAACAAAGGAGTTGTGTCAACACCACCAAGGCATGTGTCGACACTTAGTTCACTTGTGTCGACACTTAGTCTATTTGTGTCGACACATAATGAAGATCAGTCTCGACACTTTCATACAAAGACAGTATTTTCAAGAAGTGACTGAATTACTTGACAGCTGCCATTTCAACCGGTCTACTGCAACTGTCAGAGCTGTCAGAAGTTCGTTAGAAACTGGATCAGCCGGTTACCATGGAGGAAGACTATATAAAGACATTCTCCTTCAACAGAAAGAGATGATTTAAGAAGATCAATCAATTGAAGAAAACAGATTCAAATCAACACAAAAAGAAGAAGACCTTCGATAGAAGATCTAAGTAGTTGAAGAGAGAGAGCTCCTTCTAAGAAGAGCAGTTGCTGAACCAGACTGCCAAGGAAGATTCAGATTGAGATCTGGATCTCAAGTTAGAAGCTGATTGATGATCAACTTCACAGAAGATTCAACCCTACTGAGTTCAGATTCAAGAAGCTTTGAAGAAAGCTAAGGTAGGTTGATCTCTGCCAAGTTATTTCAAGAACTCATCAAGAAGCCATCTATCCCCTCTCTCTCTTTCAGGGTAGTGGTCATAAACTTTGTTTAATAACATTTATGTAAGATCTATTATAGATCTGAGCTGTAAGCCTATTTTATAAAGGCTGAGTGTAAGAGATTTAGATCTCTGAGTGTAGGTCTTGTTGAAGACTGAGGTAGGGCTTTTTGCCTGAGTTGTAGGAGACTGTGTTCTCTGAGTGTAGGCCTTGGTGAAGGCTGAGGTAGGGCTGTTTGCCTGAGTTGTAGGAGTGGGGACACTCTGAGTTGTAGGAACCTGGTTTGGGTTCTGAGCTACTATAAGATCTGAGGAGAAGTGCAGAAGTTAGGCCGAATCTAGTACACTGCTAGATAGGCGAAGGGGGAAAGTGGATGTACCCAGACCTTGGGGAACCACTATAAAAATCTGTGTGCACTCTGTGTTGAATAATTTTTGTGATTGTTGTGCTATGTGATAGTTAAATTTACAATTTCTGATTAAGTAACTGAACAGAGTATCTGCCTTAGATTCAAAAGAAAAAGTACACATATTCACCCCCCTCTAGGTGGTTAGGCACTAATTCTTTCAATTGCATATAACCCCTGACACTTATTGTATAAAGTGGTATGAGACGCTTTATACAATAGGCCTTGCAAAATGACCCCTTGGTCTATAGGTTTGTATGGGCATTCCTATAGGTCATGGTTACTTTCTTAGTTTACTTTCTCATACTATACTTGTTCACATGTTCTCGTGTATTCTTATACTGCTTACCTACTACTGCTTACTTATACTTGTTATGGTTATATGCTCATGTTAGACTAGTTCCGCAGTCACCTGCTTAATTTGTTACTCTCCACCTTCATTAACTTCCCTTTCCTCCTCTCCGCTCGGTGCCTAGGAGCCATGGGAGAGGGGTGAGGGATGATTGGACTTAGTCTTTTAGACTAACAGTCGTTGACCAAATCATTTTAGGGATCGTGGAGCTGCACCAGGAGATGCAGCCCCGGAGGTTGGTGTGCTTGGAGATGGGATAGTCTAGCACGGGAGTTCTGCCAGCAGGGACAGTGAGTCCCGATCCTTAGTATATATTATAGATTTACTTCCGCAATTGAGTGATTTGTAGTAAGGATTTTGATGTACCGGGCAGGAGCCCTCTGTAGTATTTTGTTTTATCATTTCCGTGGACTCTCCCTTCGTGAAGATTTATTTATACATATGTGATTCTGGTGGACTAATATTGAGTTTTACTTTAGTCATGTACTATTTATACTTTTACTCTTCTTTTCTGCGATCGGTATGGCCGGCAGGATCGACGTTTTGTAGTGATGACCTTTCTGGATGTGTTGGTGTCATCGCAAAGCAGCAGTTATGGGCATAAGACCTGGTTGGTTTTGCAAAAAAGAAGGTCTTACACACTGGTATCAAAGGAAACCTCGATCGAAAGAGTAAAAGTCCACTAACCCTGGGTCACCCCCGCTCGAGTTTAGTTTGGGGACAAACTAAGCAGTGGAAGCGTGGTGTGCCCATATGGTGGATCACATGTAAATGCCCACTTTTAACTAGGTTTGGGTCAATTTCTTACAATTGGCCTTTGTTATACAGCCCGTGATACATTTTACGCCGCAAGGCGGAGCTCGGCAAACTCCGAATGTTGCACCACCTCCTCCGGCTCCCACTCCGTTCCTACAGTCAGAGATAGGACATAATCTGACGGCCATTCTGGAGGCCTTCAGGGCCTAGCAGGCTCCGGCTCCGTAGTCGAACCCGGGGGCCTATTGGTTGAGTATCTTTCGAGGACTTTCTCCCCCATCTTACATTGGGACGAAGACGACTGTGAGGATAGAAGAGTGGTTGTATATCATGTTCGAGATGTTGACCGGGATACGGTGCCTGTGGGATGAGAGGATACCTCTGGTGGTCTCCGTCTTGGAGTCTCATGCCAAGAGATGGTGGAAGACACTTTTGGATATAACATTTACAGATCGGGCGGTTGCTGAAGTTACATGGGAGGAGTTCAGGGCCGCACTGTTGGAGCACTTTGTTCCATTGTCGGCAAGAGACGAGCCGAAAGATAGGTTCCTGTAGCTGAGGCAGGGCAACAGGACGATGGTGGAGTACCACCGGAAGTTCAATCTCTTAGCCTAGATTGCGGACTCCTATTAGTTGGACGAAGCAGGGTATATAAAGAGGTTCTATAAAGGCCTTTGAGAGGACCTGAGAGAGGCTCTTTTATTTGTATCTGATGGGCCTATACCTTGGTTTCCAGATATGGCAAAGAGGTTAGAGGCTGATTGGCACACGACTCGAGGCCAGAAGAGGCCAACTGAGGATCAGGGTCGGGGAGGCAGGAATGATCAGCGGAGGGGTCACTTTGCTGATGAGAGAAGGGCAGAGGACCAACCCCGCCAAGAGGTGAGACAGGAGCCTAGGGTGCCAGTGGTATTGGCCCCCCAACCTCTTCAGGTGCGGGAGATATAGAGGCCCGGAGGTGTGGCACTTCCTCCCGCTGAGTGCTACAACTGTCATCAGGTAAGGCACATACAGCGAAACTGCCCCATGAGGGGGGCATCTCTACCGACACCGCAGCCTACCCCGCCATCTCAGCAGTTTACTGGCCGATGCCATGGAAGACGACATGGTTTCCAGGGCAGAGATCAGAGGCAAGATATGGAGTAGGTGTATGCTCTGGACTTAGCTCCACCTCAGGACCTGGGCAGGGAGATTGCAGGTATGCTGTTAATTTTATGTTGTTATTTACTTTTGGAATAATTGAAACAACAAACAATAGTAGCAAACTAGGAAATAAAACCATAGGTTCAGTTACCTAACCATATATAAATAAACATGAATAGTTATGGTGTGTGGCAAACCTGCCCACACCTTGGTGGATACAGGGGCATCGCACAATTTCGTCTCCGAGGAGTTCCTAAAGGGACTGGAGGGAGTCAGTCATTATTCGGGAGTCGCCAGGAGGGTGCATCTCCCCAACGGGACGGAAGTCTTAGCTACTGCTAAGTGCCTCCTGAAGGTGACGATTGATGGTTTGACACTTAATGCCCCATCAACGGTCTTGAGGATGTCGTACTTCGACCTAGTTTTGGGCATGACATGGCTCACCTAGAAGCATGCCCAGATAGACTGACCGACGAGGAAGGGTATGTTGAGATATGACGACACCTTTGCGACCTTCGAAGGTATTAATCCCGTCTCTCGTAGGATGTTATCTACTACTCAGACCGTCAAGGCCCACTTGCAGGGAGATGAGGTTTATCAGGTGTTCTTTGAGATGGTCGACGTCAAGACGATGGTTGCTGATATAGTAGTGGTGCATGACATTGCAGATGTATTTCCAGAGAAGCTACCAGGATTGCCACCGCACCGGGAGAAGGTCTTCCAGATTCAGTTGGTACCGGGAGCTAAGCCGGTGTCTAAGGCTCCCTATAAGATGGCTCCAAAGGAGCTATTAGAGTTCAGGAGTAAGTTAAAGGAGCTGGTGGAGGTTGGATTTATTTTCAGAGAAGCTACCAGGATTGCCACAGCACCGGGAGAAGGACTTCCAGATTCAGTTGGTACCGGGAGCTAAGCTGGTGTCTAAGGTTGCCTATAAGATGGTTCCAAAGGAGCTAGTAGAGTTCAGGAGTCAGTTGAAGGAGTTGGTGGAGGTTGGATTTGTTAGGCTGAGTTCCTCGCCTTGGGGAGCCTTGGTCTTGTTCGTAAAGAAGAAGGATGGGACCCTTAGGTTATGCATCGACTATCGTGCACTGAACCGGTTGACGGTCCGAAACACTTATCCACTGTCGAGGATCGATGAGCTATTTGACCACCTAGAGGGAGCACACTGGTTCTCGAAGCTGAATCTGAAATAGGGATATTATCAGTTGCGGATTCAGGAAGAGGATATCCCGAAGACGATGTTCAGTAGTAGATATGGCTTGTATGATTTTTTCATGATGCCCTTCGGGCTCACGAATGTGTCATCGGCTTTCATGAGCTTGATGAACCGAGTGTTCGAGCCGTATCTTGACAGGATTGTCATCATGTTCGTAGATGATATCCTCATCTATCGAGGACAAAGGAGGACCATGCGCAACATTTGGTTTTGACTCAGGAGAAGCTCAGGGAGCATCAGTTGTATGCCAAGTTCAGCAAGTGCCAGTTCTGGCTGACGGACGTGGCCTTCCTAGGCCACATTATCAGTGGTGCAGGATTGGTAGTGGATCCCGCAAAGATTCAGGCTATGCGGGACTGGCCCCGGATGAAGACGACCATGGATGTTCGGAGTTTTTTGGGATTGGCCGGGTACTATCAGAAGTTTTTACAGGGGTTCTCACAGATAGCCCTCCCACTCTCTTATTTGATGAAGAAGGACACCCCATTTGTTTGGATGTCACAGTGTGAGGCAGCTTTCCAGGAGTTGAAGGGTCGGCTTACGTCAGCCCCTATCCTTGCCCTTCCGTTTGGGAAGGATGGCTTTCAGGTATACGCGGATGCATCATTTCAGGGGATGGGTACTGTACTGATGCAGCACGGGCATGTGATAGCATATGCCTCCCACCAGCTAAAGAAGTACGAGCAGAATTACCCAGTGCATGATTTGGAGATGGGGCAGTGCTGTTTGCTCTAAAGATTTGGTGGTATTACCTTTATGGGGTGCGCTGCGACATATTTTCGGATCACAAGAATCTGAAATATGTAGATATACAAAAGGAATTGAACATCCGCCAGAGACGATGGGTAGAGTTCCTATCTGATTATGAGTATACGATGCACTACCACCCGGGGAAGGGCAATGTGGTGGTATACGCGCTGAGCCAGAAGACTGCCACTATAGGAGCCGAGCCTCAGTTGATGGCTATGGAGCTAGTGCGGATGATGGAAGTTATGTATATTACCTTGGTGTCCTCGGACGACTTAGAGCTGTATGAAGAGTATTTGGTCGCGATGAGTACTTCAGACGATATACGGGACCGTATTAGGGCTGAGCAGAGGATGGATGGCAAGCTGGAGCCAGTATTCAGGGCTTGGAGGCAGGCACGGCCGGGGATTATACAGAGAAGGATGGTGTGTTGTGCTATAGAGGACGGGTGTACATATCGACTGGGGGCAGAATTCAGGAGGACATTATGATCGAGGCTCACTGCAACAGATACTCGATGAACTCGGGCATCACTAAGATGACGGCCAACCTGAAGAGGATGATGTATTGGCCGGGCATGAAGAGGGACATCACATACTTCGTGACCCATTGTGAGGCTTGTCAATTAGTGAAGGCAGAGTGTAAGAGTTCGGTCGGGTTGTTGCAGCCACTTTCGGTGCCAGAATGGAAGTTCGACGATATTGCCATGGATTTCATACATGGTCTTCCTCGGTCTCATTCAGGGAATGACTCGATTTGGGAGATCATCGATCATTTAACGAAGGTGGCCAGGTTTCTACCAATCAGGAAGGATGCTTCAGTGGGTGACTTGGTGCGGAAGTTTGTGGAGAAGTTCGTCCGATACCATGGAGTGTCGAGGATGATAGTGTATGATCGTGATGGGTAATTTACGTCTAAGGAGTGGAGGTCGATCCAGGATTATTTGATGACCCAGTTGACATTTAGTACCGCCTTCCACCCACAGACGGATGGGAAAACAGAGCGCGCCAATCAGACACTGAAGGATTTGTTGCGCCTTTGCATTCTGGACTGTGGAGAGCCATCGGAGAGGCAGCTCCCGCTGATCGAATTCACGTACAACAACAACCACCAGTCCAGCATCGACATGGCCCCTTATGAGGCTTTATGTTGAGTACATTGGTCTCAATGTAATTGATTTGAAGAAATCTTCTCAGCTCAATGATATACACATTGTTGTATTTGATGGCTGTTAAGTTTATTTGTGCATGTTAATAAAGCTAAGTACAATGTGTCGACACTTAGGACTAGTGTCGACACATACTGAACAAGTTGTGTCGAGACAAAGAAAAGTTGTGTCGACACTAAGTACAACTATGTCGACACACTGTGTCGAGACTGAAGACAACTGTGTCGATACTCAGGACTAGTTTCGACACACTCTATACACATTATACAAGACTGAAGACAACTGTGTCGACACTCAAGACTAGTGTCGACACACTCTATTCAAGCTGTGTCGTGACTAAAGACAACTGTGTTGACACTCAGGACTAGTGTCGACACATTATAATCAAGTTGTAATAAGATTGAAGAAAACTGTGTCGACACACAGGACTTGTGTCGACACATTCCACAGAAGTTGTGTTGAGATAAGTTGAAGAGCTTTGTCGACACATTCAGAAGTGTGTCGACACCACTATAGTGCTGTGTCGACACCCAGGACTTATGTCAAAACATTTCACAGCCAAGTCTCAACACTTCAGCAGACTTATTTCCAAAGTACAGATATTAAGACTGAGGTACTGACAGCTGTTAGAACTGTCAGTTATTAACCAGACTAGCTGGTTACTCCTGTTAGAGCTTATTTAAAGGGTTGCAGTCTTCAGAAGAAATAGAACACATAGAGAGAGAGAGAGATATAAAAAATAGAAGAAGCAGCACAACCTTAAAGCTTCGGCTATAATTAAGAAGGTGGAGAGAGGTCTGATCAAGAATCATCTACAACATCTCTCCAGCCTAGATCAAACCTAATTTTTACTTCAAGAAGCTTTGAAAAGCTAAGAAGGGTGTAATCAAATCTATCTTGTCAGAATCAAAGGAAGCATAATTATCAAGATCAGATCAAGAAGCAGTTACTCAGATCTCATACTGGGTGACATATTCTGATTTCATTTCTCTGTTAAATTTAGTTTTTAAGATCTGTCTATAGATCTGAGTGGAGGAGATTTATTCTCTTTGTTGAAACCGAAAATCGGTCTCCTGTGGAGTTCGACCCTTGGGGAAGGGGTGACCGCGCACCTACTACCCTCAAGCGAATGATCTAGGCACAAAACTAGAAACACAAGGGATAGACCCAAGGTCTCAGCGTGGAGGACCCGCCGCATACCCGGAAGACTAACAAACTCTTCCCCTCCCAAGCCAAGGGCTGAGCTAAGGCACCTTCGGAGGGCTCTCTTGGCCGACCGAAACATCTGAGGAGGATCTCAAGATCCACTCCTTAACTAGAGGTGCCACCTCGGGTCTATGTAAAATGTTCCCTGCCCGCCTTACTATTGGCGCAAAATCGCCCAGCAGCCCTACTCTACGCAGACCCAATTGGGCCGCTAACAGCGGAACTCCGCTATTCTGAAAGGATGACAACATGCCATCAGGGGCTTCCCGGCATCTATTCCTCGGGGCCCACATGGGGGGGGGGGGCGGGGCGGTTCACGAACACGCCGCTTGCCCAATACAGGAGTAAACTACATATTCGCAGAGCATCATAGATATGAAAAAAATATTACAGGAATATGAATTCCATACTCAGCACGCAGGCCGACAATATAAACAAAAAAGGCCTTCGAGGGCCGGCACAAGCTTGGGCTTAAGCCCGCTACTCCCCGCCTGGTACTTCAACACCTGTACGCCAACGTCTCGACGAGCGGCGGCTAACTAGGCATCGGTCGGCTAACATAAGCGGGCCAAACATATTGCGCACACCCCCTCTTTGGGGGCTATGGAGCGCATTGCCTGCAAGCGGCTAATAAACAACTTCCTCGGAGTCTTCTCCGGGAACCCCAGAACATCACCAATCCGGCTCACACGTCCGGATGGGGTTCACACAGCATGCCTAAACCCGTACTCACGCTTCCGGGTACTAATGCAATTAACTGCGGGGACGTAAACGTCAACCCGTCGGAAAGCTCCCTTCCCCCCACCCGTTGATGGAGAGGGGATTCCATGCAAGTATGTAAACTGAGGGCTTCACCTGCCCAAGTAGAAACAGTGTTACTCTTGTCGCGTGCTTGGCAGCGGGGACAGGAGAGGAGCTCCGAGTCGATCCTACTGCATGCGTCCGCATCGGCGATCGATCTCCACTCTAGGCCAAGCCTTGCTCTAGGCCGAGCCTAGCTCCAGGCCGAGCCTCGCTCCAGGCCGAGCCTCGCTCCAGGCCGAGCCTCGATCCAGGCCAAGCCTCGCTCCAGGACGAGCTTGCTGCCGGGAGAGGTGGAGGTCGAGGTGTGCTGCTCCAGGCCGGGAAAAGGGAGGGGGTCGGGTTGCTCCAGGCGGCTGGAAAAAGAGGAAGGTCGGGGTTGTGGTTGCTGCTCCAGGTCGGGAAAAAGAGGGAGAGGGGCGGGGTTCTGTTGTTGGTCGAGCGAGAGAGAGGGAGGGGCGGGGCTCTGTTGTCGGCCAAGAGAGAGAGGGAGGGGGCGGCGGCTGCGCTGCTTTGCCGGCGACGGGAGAGAGCGGGGAAGGAGGTCGTGCCCTAGCCTGGGCGGTGGCCGGAGAGAGAGTGGGGGCGGGCGGCGGCGGCTGGGCTCCGGATCGGCCGGGCTAGGGTTCCCACCCCCGATTTCTCCCCTGCTCCTATTTTCCTTCTGCCATCCTCCTGCTGTACCCGAGCCCCACCAGTTTTTATCTTCTTTCTTTTTCTTCCATCTCATTTCTCTTCCCCCTCTTTCCAGCTGTACCCCGCCCCTCCTATATTCCTCCCTCTTCCTCTTTAATCCCCCCTATCATATACATATAATATATATGTATATATATAATATAATATATATTATATAATATAATATATATATTATATAATATAATATATATATATATATATAAAAATTCTAAGTCTAGGAACATAAGACCTCCGCACGCATGCACGAGGACCCACACGTCTTCGAATGGGGTCGCACCAACTCGTCGCCCATAACACGCCCCTAGGCTGATATTTGGGGAGGGTCTCACTCGCCCGGCTACGGGGTTGTACACAATCCCCGCTCTTTTCGAGCTTGGTACAAGCTCGGATAGAATCATCCAACCCAACGTATCCGGCGAGTGGGAGCCGACCCAAAAAACAATTTTGAGTGAAACTGAAATTTGCACTTGGAACATCAATCTCCACATGCCCTTTCTGAACCTTTTGAATCACTCGATACCCTTTAGCTCACTGCTATTGAATTGCCCTTATACCATTACTTACAACAAGTATATAATTTCTCGTGATATCGTGAAACATCAAAGCCGTATATTTTGTATCCTCTTGTACACGCGGAGCTAATCCTTTCCCCCCAGGTGTGCCTACAGCCCTGCCAGCTAATGAGAGCCTGACAGCGAGTCTACCCGGGGCCGAGCAGCACTCGGGGTCCCTTACCCCCCAGGCGAGCCTACGGGCCTGCCAGCTAGTAGGAGCCAGGGAGCTGGTCTACCCGGGGCCGAGCATCACTCGGGGTACAGCAAAAACTCTCCAAGAACCAACCCTTTCCCCCCAGGTGTGCCTACAGCCCTGTCAGCTAATGAGAGCCTGACAGCGAGTCTACCCGGGGTCCACTACTACCGCCATCAAGTGACTTCCGGCCCTGCCAGCTAGGTGAGAGCCTGATAGCGGGATCTGCTCGAGGCACACGGATGACACCGAATGACTTCCGGCCCTGCCAGCTAGGTGAGAGCCTGATAGCGGGATCTGCTCGGGGTCCACTACTACCGCCATCGAGTGACTTCCGGCCCTGTCAGCTAGGTGAGAGCCTGACAAAGGGATCTGCTCGAGGCCAAAGATGACATCGAGTGACTTCCGGCCTTGCCAGCTAGGTGAGAGCCTGACACCGGGATCTTCTCGGGGTCCACAACTACCGCCATCGAGTGACTTTCGGCCTTGTCAGCTAGGTGAGAGCCTGACAGCGGGATCTGCTCGAGGCCAAGGATGACACCGAGTGACTTCCGGCCCTGCCAGCTAGGTGAGAGCCTGACAGCGGGATCTGCTCGGGGTCCACAACTATCGTCATCGAGTGACTTCCGGCCCTGTCAGCTAGGTGAGAGCCTGACAGCGGGATCTGCTCGAGGCCAAGGATGACACCGAGTGACTTCCGGCCCTGCCAGCTAGGTGAGAGCCTGACAGCGGGATCTGCTCGGGTTCCAAACACATTCCATCGAGTGACTTCCGGCCCTGTCAGCTAGGTGAGAGCCTGACAGCGGGATCTGCTCAAGGTGGAAACATCTTGTTTACTTAAGAGGTGTTGTAGAGTTAATCGCACCGATGCTTTTACAAATGGAGGACGCATTCTATTCATAAGAGAGACGATCTGGAAGTCGTCAAATCGGGAAGCTGGCGTCCGAGCTTGTTCCTACTAATTCCTCCAATCGAAAGAGAGATGCAATCGAGGGGACATAGGCCGACATGCAAGGGGGGGCTGATCTCGGCCGTCAGTGCAGAGGCTCGGTCTTACAATAGCTCTTAGAGTCCCGAGGCATCGTCTCATCATCCGAACTAGGCTATTTAGAAGGAACAGGTCGGCGGCTCGTATCCTGATCTAATGACAAAGATCACTTTCCGCCATGTCACTTGTGATTACTTGGAGAGATCGGCCCTTTATAAAATCTGGGAGGTTAGCGTCTAGGCTCGTTCCTGATAATACCCCTAGTCAGAGGAGAGGTGCGATCGGGAGGACATAGGCCGACGTGCAAGGGGGGAGCTGATCTCGGCCGTCAGTGCAGAGGCTCGGTCTTACAATAGCGCTTAAAGTCCCGCGGCACCGTCCCATCGTCCGAACTAGGCTATTTAAAAGGAACAGGTTGGACGTTTGGCTTCCGGAGTCGATCACGAGGCTAACCCTTGAAGCCCTCAGAAGCTCGAGGCGAATTGGTAATAAAGAGAAAACTTGACCGCTACTGAATTACAAGGAAGAGATAACATATTACCGTTAGGGAGGGAACCCTTTCAGGTCACCCCAGCTCACAATACCTCTCAGCTGCTCTCTTACTTGATCTTGAAGACAATAACCTCCAGGCTTCTCGTTGATGTAATAAGCGGGGACACATGAGTTTTCATAGGTAGAAGCGCTTCAAATAGGTGCAAATCCTACTCCAAATGCTATGAGATTCAAACAACAGCTATGGGAGGGGACAATTCTGAGTATGAGGACCTTACACACAAAGTATCAACGCACGACCCTGGTCGTCACCTGGTTCCACTTCTATAGCCATCACGCTCGCTAGAGTTCTTCTGTGCTGGTCACTCTCCAAGCTCACCGCACCAAAATGTTGAAACTGAAAATCAGTCTCCTGTGGAGTTCGCCCTTGGGGAAGGGGTGACCGTGCACCGACTACCCTCAAGGGAACGATCTAGGTACAAGACTAGGAACACAAGGGACAGACCCAAGGTCTCAGCATGGAGGACCCGCCGCATACCCGGAAGACTAACAAACTCTTCCCCTCCCAAGCCAAGGGATGAGCTAAGGCACCTTCGGAGGGCTCTCTTGGCCGACCGAAACATCTGAGGAGGATCTTAAGATCCACTCCTTAACTAGAGGTGCCACCTCGGGTCTATGTAAAATGTTCCCCGCCCGCCTTACTATTGGAGCAAAACCGCCCAGCAGCCCTACTCTACGCAGCCCCAATTGGGCCGCTAACAGCGGAACTCCGCAATTCTGAAAGGATGACAACAGGCCATCAGGGGCTTCCCGGCATCTATTCCTCGGGGACCACATGGGGGGAGCGATTCACGAACACGTCGTTCGCCCAAGACAGGAGTAAACTACATATTCGCAGAGCATCACAGATATGAAAAAAATATTACAGGAATATGAATTCCATACTCAGCACGCAGGCCGGCAATATAAACAAAAAAGGCCTTCGAGGGCCGGCACAAGCTTGGGCTTAAGCCCGCTACTCCCCGCCTGGTACTGCAACACCTGTACGTCAACGTCTCGACGAGCGGCGGCCAACTAGGCATCGTTCGGCTAACATAAGCGGGCCAAACATATTGCGCACACCCCCTCTTTGGGGGCTACGGAGCGCATTCCCTGCAAGCAGCTAATAAACAACTTCCTCGGAGTCTTCTCCGGGAACCCCAGAACATCACCAATCTGGATCACACGTCCGGATGGGCTTCACACAGCATGCCTAAACCCGTACTCACGCTTCCGGGTACTAATGCAATTAACTGCGGGGACGTACACGTCAACCCGTCGGAAAGCTCCATTCCCCCCACCCATTGGTGGAGAGGGGATTCCATGCAAGTATGTAAACTGAGGGCTTCACCTGCCCAAGTAGAAACAGCGTTACCCTTGTCGCGTGCTTGGCGGCGGGGACGGGAGAGGAGCTCCGAGTCGATCCTACTGCATGCGGCCGCGTCGGCGGTCAATCTCCACTCTAGGCCGAGCCTCGCTCCAGGCCGAGCCTCGCTCCAGGCCGAGCCTCGCTCCAGGCCGAGCCTTGCTCCAGGTCGAGCCTCGCTCCAGGCCGAGCCTCGCTCCAGGCCAAGCCTCGCTCCAGGCCGAGCTTGCTACCGGGAGAGGGGGAGGTCGAGGTGTGCTGCTCCAGGCCGGGAAAAAGGGAAGGGGGCTGGGTTGCTCCAGGCGGCTGGAAAAAGAGGGAGGTCGGGGTTGTGGTTGCTGCTCCAGGTCGGGAAAAAGAGGGAGAGGGGTGGGGTTCTGTTGTTGGCCGAGAGAGAGAGAGGGAGGGGGCGGGGCTCTGTTGTCGGCCGAGAGAGAGAGGAAGGGGGGCGGCTGCGCTGCTTTGCCGGCGACGGGAGAGAGTGGGGAAGGAGGCCATGCCCTAGCCTCGGGGGTGGCCGGAGAGAGAGTGGGGGCGGGCGGCGGCGGCTGGGCTCCGGATCGGTCGGGCTAGGGTTCCCGCCCCCGATTTCTCCCCTGCTCCTATTTTCCTTCTGCCCTCCTCCTGCTGTACCCGATCCCCACCAGTTTTTATCTTCTTTCTTTTTCTTCCATCTCATTTCTCTTCCCCCTCTTTCCAGCTGTACCCCACCCCTCCTATATTCCCCCCTCTTCCTCTTTAATCCCCCCTATCATATACATATAATATATATGTATATATATAATATAATATATATTATATAATATAATATATATATTATATAATATAATATATATATATATATATAAATTCTAAGTCTAGGAACATAAGACCTCCGCACGCACGCACGAGGACCCACACGTCTTCGAACGGGGTCGCACCAACTCGTCGCCCATAACACGCCCCTAGGTTGATATTTGGGGAGGGTCCCACTCACCCGGCTATGGGGTTGTACATTCTTGTTGTTGTAAGCCTGTATTATAAAGGCTGAGGTAGGGCTAGGATTGCCTGAGGTAGGAGAAGTTGAAAATTCTCTGAGTTGTAGGGCATTTGTTACCTGAGAAGTAGGAGTGAGGATTCATTCTGATGTAGAGTTCTTGGGAAGAACTTGAGGTGTAGAATCTTGGTGATCTGAGTGGTAAGACTTGTGAAGTCTGAGTTATAGGATCCGGGTGGGCTCTGAGCTGTAAGATCTATTGATCTGAGTAAAGCAAAGCAGAGGAGTTTGGCTGAATCTAGTTCATTGCTAGATGGGTGAAGGGGGAAAGTGATGTAACCATAAATTGGGGAACCACTACAAAACTGTGTGCATTGTGCTATGTGTGCTGATGTGTTGTGTTGTGTTAATTTAATTGATTGCTATTTAGTTTTTGTTGATTATCAGATCTTAGTTAATCATTTCAATTTAATTAGTACTCTGATTAAAGAAAAGGGGGACCATATTTAAATTGGACCTATTCACCCCCTCTAGGTCACTTTTAATCCTAAAGTAAACATTTGCAATTGGTATCAGATCCAGGTTCACTGAAAAAGGCATAACAACCAAGTGAGAATCCAATGATTACAAAGAAAGAAATACCAAGGCCCACATGGAAAATAATTCCATTAAACTCCCTGTCTGCTTGTTAGAAAGTAGAGAACAAGAAGCGAAAAGTAGAGAACAAGCGAACAAACTTTTGAATAATTGAAATTTTATTATCCAAAAAAGATATCATTTACAAAGGTATGGCCTCCCTTATATAGAATGGAGGAGATAAGAAAGAGAGTATACAAACAATGTGGGACTAAACATTTACAGTACTGAGCGGCTAGAATAATGGAGACCGCATAGGCCGCGCGGTTAGACAGATGGGCTAACCGCTCGGCAACTCCAGCAGGATAGAACAGGCCGCAGAGGTAGACCGACAGACCGCCCGGTCTACAAACCGCTGGATCAGACCGCTAAGCCGCTCGGTCAACATACCGCTGGATCAGACCGCCAAGCCGCCCGGTCTAATACTTCAACACTCCCCCTCAAGCTGGAGCATAGATATCAATCATGCCCAGCTTGTCACAAATGCGGAAGAAGGAAGTAGAAACCGGCTTGGTGAAGATATCTGCCAACTCCTTGTCAGAGGTGACAAAAGGAGTACAAATCTGATTCTTCAAAATCTCCTCCCGAATGAAGTGACAGTCAACCTCTACATGCTTCGTTCTCTCATGGAAGACCGGATTTCTGGATATGTGTATAGCGGCCTTGTTGTCACAGAACATAGGGAGAGGACAATCATATACCTCGCCCAGGTCAAGCATGAGAGCCCGCAACCACTTTAACTCACACGTAGTTGACGCCATACTCCGGTATTCTGCTTCGGCACTGGATCTGGAAACAACAGACTGTTTCTTGCTCTTCCAACTCACGAGATTACCTCCAACAAAGGTACAAAAACCTGACGTGGATTTACGATCGCCTTTGTCATCCGCGTAACTTGAGTCTGAGTAGGCCTCAACCCTCAGATGGCCATTTTTCTGGAAGAGTAACCCTCTGCCCGGTGCTGCTTTGATATACTCTAAAATCTTCAGGGCGGACTGAAGATGACACTCCCTGGGAGCTTGCATAAACTGACTGACCTTTCCTACAGCGTAGGCGATGTCGGGTCTAGTCACCGTGAGATAGATGAGTTTCCCTACCAAACGTCTGTACCGTGTGACATCAGATAGAGGAGGTGATTCATCCGTCCACGTTTTGTCTTCTCCAACAGCCATGGGAAGATGAGCTGGTTTGGCACCTGTCAAGCCTGCTTCTCGAAGAAGATCAAGGGCATACTTCCGTTGAGAGAGAACCAAGGAGTCAGGTTTCCGAGAGATTTCTATCCCCAAAAAGTATTTTGGGGAGCCCATATCCTTCGTGACCAAGTGCTGACGGAGGTGCTTCTTCGTCAAGTCCACCCCATCTCGGTCATCACCAGTAAGGAGAATATCATCCACATATACGGCCAAAACCACCAGTCCCGAGGCCGTTTTGCGAATGAATAAGGAGTGATCGGCCGAACTCCTTTGAAAGCCGATGGTTGCCACAATACCACTGAATTTTTCGAACCATGCCCGAGGGCTCTGCTTTAGGCCATAAATGGCCTTCTTCAAATGACAGACACGTGTCTCCCCCTAAGCAACATACCCAGGAGGTTGCTCCATATAGACATCCTCCTGAAGATCGCCATAGAGAAAGGCATTCTTCACATCAAGCTGGGAAATAGCCCAAGCCCGGTTAACAGCCACAGAAAAGAGAACCCGGATGGTGCTGAGGCGAGCAACCGGAGAGAAGGTATCAAAGTAATCAACGCCATAAGTCTGAGTAAAGCCCTTGGCCACCAGCCGGGCTTTGTAGCGATCCACAGTGCCGTCGGGGCGAAACTTCACAACAAAGACCCAGCGACAGCCAACCACATCAGTGCCCACGGGAGGAGGAACCAGGGTCCAGGTACCCCGTTCAGTAAGAGTAGCCATCTCCTCATCCATGGCAGACTTCCAATGAGGGAGAGCGAGAGCCTCCTGGTAGGTACGAGGAGTAGAAGTAGCAGAGATAGCCAAGGCAAAACACCTGCGAGAAGGAGAAAGCTGATCATAAGAAACAACAGCCGTGAGCGGGTGCTGAGTACACGCCCGCACCCCTTTGCGAAGGGCAATGGGAACATCCAGATCATCGGGAGCGTCGGCGACGGGAGCGTCAGCGACCGGAGCGTCCGTGGCGGAGAAGGCTGGCCCGGGACTAGAGAGAGACGGCAGCGGAGAGGAGGGTGGAGGGGTGGGTGGGGAGACGGACTGAGAAGGAGTCGGTGGAGGAGGAGACGAAGGTGGGAAAATGTCGAGAGGTGTGGAAGGAACGGAGATATCAGAAGGAAGAGAAGGAAGAGAAGAGGAAGGAGAGAAATAGGAAGCATTTTCGAAAAAAGTCACATCTGCGGAGACAAACTGCTTGCGGAGAAGGGGGTCAAAGCAGCAATAGCCTTTTTGAGTGGTAGAGTACCCCAAAAAGACACATTTGGTGGAACGGGGGGAAAGCTTATCGCGGGTAGCGGAGGGAGCGTGAACAAAGGCCGTACAGTCAAAGACACGGAGAGGAAGAGGAAAAGGTTCCTGGTGGGGGTAGAGAAGGGAGAAGGGAGTCCGGCCGTGGAAGACCGTGGAGGGAATGCGATTGATAAGATAGCAAGCGAGGAGCACAGCGTAGCCCCAGTAGGAGCGAGGGACGTGCATCTGCGCCATGAGAGTACGCGCAACATCAAGCAGGTGACGGTTTTTACGCTCCGCCACCCCATTCTGTTGGGAGGTGTAAACACAAGTCGTTTGATGAATGAGGCCGTGTTGGTGAAAGAACGCGGAGAACTCATGAGACAGATATTCCTTGGCATTATCAGAATGTAAGACTTTAATAGAAATAGCAAATTGAGTCTTAATCATAAAGTAAAAAGATTGCCAAACAGAAAATAGTTCAGAGCGATCCTTTAAGAGATACACCCAGGTACATCGAGTAAAATCATCGATAAAAGTGACAAAATAGGAACTGCCCTGACCAACTGTGAGGGTAGGAGCAGGGCCCCATACATCAGAATGAATAAGATCAAAAATGCGAGAGGAGCCACGGCCTTGCTTCGGTGGGAAGGAGGAGCGATGATGTTTGCCAAGCTGACACGCATCACAGTTGAGCGGAGAACTGGTGGGAGGTAAGTGGGGCAGAAGCTGTCGAATAAGCCGAGGAGGAGGATGTCCAAGACGAAGATGCCACTGAAGGAGATCGGTGGAGGAGGAGTAGGCAGAAAGAGCGGAAACATCGTCGAGGAAGTAGAGGCCGCCGCTCTCAGTCCCAGTAGCAATCGTCCGCTGGGTCCTCGGGTCCTGAAAAGAACAAGTAGTGGGAGTGAATAAAACGGAGCACTGAAGTTGCCGGCATAAAGTAGTAACAGATAACAAATTGCACGGGAACTTCGGGACATAGATGGTATCCTCCAAGCAAAGCGATGGAGTGAGTTGAACCATGCCCGTCCCATGAACCGGAGACGGGGAACCATCCGCCACACGAACTGGGGGTAAGCGGTCATGGGTCTCAAGACGGGAGAAGCAATGAGGGTTGTCCGTCATATGATTGGTGGCACCGGAGTCAATCAGCCATTTACCTTGGGTAACGACGTGGGCACTACCTGACGTCGTGGCCACAGAGGCAGACGGCCTAGAAGAGGTGGAGGCCGAAGGAGCATCACCGGAAGGGCGAAGATGAGGATGTTTCTGCCAGCAGCGGTCAACAGTATGACCAGTACGATTACAGTGAGAGCAGAAGAACCGGGAGGAACCCCGTCCGCCAGAGGAGCTTCGGCCACTCGGGCCCCCCCGCTGAGCTTGGTGAGCAGAGGAGTCCTGGGAAGGGGGGGAGGCCAACAGAGGCCGCTGGAGGAGCGAAGTAACGGCGGCAATGCGAGCCGCAGTGGCATCCAAAGTAGGAGATTCCGCCTCACCCAAGATCTGCTGGCGGATCATATCATACGAGTCGGGAAGACGAAGAAGATAACAAACAACCAGGAGTTCCCGGAAGTGTTTGTGCTGGTCGGCCAAGTCCGCGGAGAAGGGGCGATTCTGGAGGATTTCAGCCCCAAGGGCCTGAACCTGCTGATAAGCCGCAGCTGGGGACATGGAAGGGCGGGCGAAGAGGTCCGCATAGAGAGTATAAATGCGGGACGTCTGGCCCCCCTTAGAATAGAGAGCAGCGAGGTGAAGCCATGCGGCCTTGACCGTCTCATCATGGCGAATGACGGGAAGGCACTCATCAGAAAGGCTGTTGGCCAGCCAGGTGCGAACAAGAGCATCACTCGCATCCCAGTCATCAAACTCAGGAGAGGTGCGAGGAGGAGGGTCATCGGTGAGGTGATGACGCTTGCGTTGAGAACGAAGGAGAAAGGTGAAAGAGACGCTCCAATCGGGATAGTTGGAGCCCACAAGCTTGGAAAGGGTGCCAAGGTTGCCCGAAGGAGGAGGAGGAGAAGGAGCTGCAGGAGTAGTGGTGAGACCGGAGGTAGTCATAGAACCCGGAAGCAGAAGAAGCCGCACGAACAGGAGCGGTTAGAAAACAGAGGAAGCCGCGCGAACAGTAGCGGCTAGAAAGAGGCACTGCGGGGAAGAGGTCGCGCGGACTGAAAAGGCCGAGCGAACAGAAGAGAGGAGAAGAGCAGGTGACCGCGACCAAGATGCGGGTAAGAAAGAGACAACCCGCACGGTCAGGCAGATCACAGCAGCGGCTAGAAGGCGGTCAAAGGCTCGGCGGGGAAGAAGTCGCACGAACTGAGAAGCCCGAGCGAACAGAAAAGAGAAGAAGAGCTGGCGACCGCGACCAAGATGCGGGTGAGAAAGGAACAACCCGCACGGTCAGGCAGATCACAGCAGCAAACCGCGAGTAGAGAGATAAGACACACGCGGACAGGGACAGACCGCAACGACTAGGAAGTCGGAGAGGCAAGAAAGAACAAGGAGCGCGGCGACAACGAAGCAGGTCGCTGCGACAACAAGGAGAAAGAGAAGAGAACCAAGAGGGAGCAAGCCGCGCGAACAGGTTAGCGGACAAAAAACAAGCCGCGCGGATAGAAACAGGCCGCGCGGATAGAAGAGAGGGCAAGCCGCGAATCAAGTCGCAGAGCGCGGAAAAGAAGTCGCGAACAACAGAGGGCGCACAGAATTAAGAGGAAATGACCGTGTCCTCTGATACCATGTTAGAAAGTAGAGAACAAGAAGCGAAAAGTAGAGAACAAGCGAACAAACTTTTGAATAATTGAAATTTTATTATCCAAAAAAGATATCATTTACAAAGGTATGGCCTCCCTTATATAGAATGGAGGAGATAAGAAAGAGAGTATACAAACAATGTGGGACTAAACATTTACAGTACTGAGTGGCTAGAATAATGGAGACCGCATAGGCCGCGCGGTTAGACAGATGGGCTAACCGCTCGGCAACTCCAGCAGGATAGAACAGGCCGCAGAGGTAGACCGACAGACCGCCCGGTCTACAAACCGCTGGATCAGACCGCTAAGCCGCTCGGTCAACAAACCGCTGGATCAGACCGCCAAGCCGCCCGGTCTAATACTTCAACACTGCTCCAAAGAAAACTTTGAAATTTGGAAAGAAAGTGTTAGATTATTCATGGAGGCAGCAGATCCAAGAATATACATTACTGTGGTTGAAGGATCATTCATACCCATGAATGTGTCAGTTCTTGATGCAAACATCAAGACACCCAAGACTTACATGGAAATGGATAAGGATGAAATCATGCTGGCCTCTATGGACAAAAAAATGCAGAATATTATAATTAGTGTAATTGATGATTCAACTTTTCAGAATCTGATTCAATGCAGAATAGCCAAAGAAATGTGGGAGTCCTTGTTAGTTTACATGAAAGGTACTGAAGAAGTCAGAGATGATAGAAAATCTCTGCTAAATCAACAGTATGAAGGCTTTAGACATGATAAAAAGGATTCAGTGTCTGAGTGTTTTGAAAAAATCTTCAAAATAGTAAACAAGCTGAGGACTTATGGCAGAAGAATCACTAATTATGAACTAAATGACAAGTTTTTGAGGTCCCTAAATAAGGAATGAGACATCAAGATCTGTGGCATATGAGAAATGGGAAACTTAGCCAACATAGACCCTCAAGCCCTATTTGGAAAGTTGTTGTCATATGAGTTACAGCTTAATCTCAGAAAGTCTAAAGAAGAATCAGCCAGGACAGTCAATTGAGAAAATACCTTGGCTCTAAAGGCCGAGTCATCTAGAAAAGTTATAGAGAAATCAATACTCACAGAAAAACTAGAAACTACCTCTGAGTGCTCAGAATCTTCCTAGACAATTCAAGACGATGTTAAGGAGAAGATGTAAGACCCCCCTACCCCTTACCAAGGAGGCAACCCGGTCTTATGCTCAGAACCGCCATCTTACGGTGACATTAACGCACGAGTTAGTTGACACCTCAACACGCCGATTCTGCCGGCTAGTATGATCATAAACCTATAGGCCAATATGAGAAAAGAAGAATACATAGCAGAGTACAACACAGCTAGTTCACAGTCACAACACAAATATGTAATATATGAAAGGAAAGCAGCAGTCCAAATAAGTATAGAAAATAATATAAAGAGTAATAAGGGCTTATGCCCAGTACATCAAATCAAATCTCTCCCTCTCAACTCTAAACAGCGGAAGATATCTATCATCACCAAGTCATCCCACCTGAGGAAACTCCACAGTAGTAGTAGTAGTCGGTGGTATCAGCTCCTCACGTCCTACCATCTCGTCCTGCTAGTCGTGCTGGTGCTCCATCTCCTTGAGTTCCTAAAAATAGTTGGTCACCGACAATTAGTCAAAAAGACTAAGTCGTTTCCTCCACACCTCGCCCCGCAACTCCTAGGCATCGTGCGGGAGGACGAAGCGGAGGACAACAAGGGATATCACGTATAAACATGTGGCAGTAGCACTATGCTAATAAGTAAATGTGGAGTAATAGTTGTTCTACTCTAGCAGTTCTATGTAAGAAGTACAGTAAGTAAGGTATAAAACTGAGTAAGTAGAACAAGTGCAGTACGGTAAAGTAAGTAAAGGAACAGAAAGTAAGAGCAGGAAAGTAAATCTACGCTACCACTACTCTATCATCACAAATCGTACCTTAAATTATAAAAAATGCCCATACAAATTTATAAGTTACGGTTTCCAGGAAATTTAACTTATCATATAAAAGAGCTCATACTAATTTATATGATAAGGATCTATGAAGCGTATGACCTAATATGATTGAGTGTTTATGATGCAATTTATGTACAGGCAAGTGCAACTCACACACAACGACTCTGTGATCACAGACCTTTAGTTCCCACTTTTTGAGAGCTAGCTTCACTCTCGGGTACCACCGTTGTGGCTATGGCAGCAGCGGAGCGGGCATCTCCACTTCTAGGCCGGTATGCACACTACCAAACTTATACCCCTCTCATACGCCTCTGTATACGTCCAAGGTGCACTCTAGAGTCTATGCGTACGTACTTTGTTGATAACCCGTCAGTCTTGTTGGGTCAAATGTGCGTTATCGAGGATCGTCCTCCAGACCGCAGTGTAAAACAACTCACTGGCCCCTCTAACCCTCACACCCGCCTAGTGTATCGTACTGCCATCGGTGAGACGAACGGCCAGCACCGCATGCCCCGCCACTAAATTAATGCACATGCAAGTATTTCATCCCGAGCCTTCAGCTCGTAGTACCAACCTGTCCTGAATCCCTCAAACCCTACACGGGTGAGCATTTATCACAATCCCTCCAACCCTACACGGGTGAGAATGCACAATAGTGCCTTTATTCCAAATCCCTCAAACCCGTCACGGGCGAGAATGAATCACAATGTCCTAACCTATTAGACTACTCTTTTCCACGGATTATTATACTTAGTGATTTAAGGTTAATCCCAGGACTGCCCAGGGTATACCCGGTGAAGCGCTCTCGGGGGCACTAGAAACTATGATGGGATTACGCCCAAAGCTCCCTTTCTCATCGTTGGTGAAGCGCTCTCGGGGGCACTAGGAAGTATTGATACTAAATCTGAATCTGAATTAGTACTGCCATCCACTAGATTTGAATCTGAATCTGAATCTGAATTAGCTATTCCTCTTATCCTGCAGTAGCATGTCTTTACAGTAGCAGCCATCCACTAGAGTTGATCTCCCCCTCAGACTATGCATAGACTTGAGAACATGCTGATCAGTTATGATGATCTTTGATCCACTACAGCTGTTGGCTGCTACTTAACAAGAAGCTGAACTAGTTCCTGCAACTTCTGAATTTGCTCCCTCTCAACAGGAGCATTTTGACTTGCTCCCTCTCAACTAGAGCATCTGTTGTCATTCATTTTGCTGGACACTTGAGTCCATCTTAATCGTCATATCACTTGATATCACTTAAGAGTCTTAATATCAAATGTCAGACTTATCTACCTGTAAGAGAGGTGAGTTCTGCAATAGAAATATAACATAAAGCAACTGAAGCTATACCAATCAACATACCTAACTCAAACTTGAGGGTGTTGAACTTGACTTCATCTAGTGGCTTAGTAAAGATGTCAATCACTTGCTTGTCTGTGGGGACAAACTCAAGACAGAAGTCTTCCTTTTCTACATGCTCTTTAATAGAATGATACCTAATCCTTATGCATAGTCCTGCTATGAGAGACAGGATTCCTAGCAATGGGGATTTAACTAGTTGACTTACATTATATGAGAATGTTACTTATTTCAATGTTGTAGACCTGGAGCTGATGTTGTATTCACAGCAGTTATGCACAGCAGCTCCCTATAGAGATATAATACGAATCAGCAGTAGATATAGACACAATGGTCTGCTACTTGCTGCTTAAATGACATCACCCTTCTCTCTTGGAATAGACAAGTTCCATCCTTATTTTTCCTATGTTCCTTGCAACCTATGGTGGGGGTACTTCTTCTCACCTGTCTCTTTTCTTTTGAATGGGCAGTCTACACTGACATGTCCAGCCTTGCTACAATAATAACATATTATATTAGAAGAAATATGTTTTCTGGGTTGATCATTCTTATAATGCAAGGATGAGGAAGATTTGTTCTTCCACTATTTCCTCTTCATCATTTTCTGGAACTGCTTGAAGAATAGTGACAGTTCTCCATCTGATAGCTCATTTCCAAACGAGCTGGGATTTGAGCTTTCTGACTCTGCATTTCTCCTTGATGAAGAAGGAGTCTTTCCCTTGCTTATTCTTGTGGCATCATCTCTGAATGCCACTGACTTATCTTTGTGAAGAGAATTGGCAGCACCCACTTGAAAGTCTATGCTTGCTGATCCAAATTTCTTCCTCTTCTTTAACAACAGATTTGCCTGTGACTCTAGCTATCTTAATACACACACACAAGCCTGATTAGGAAAATAGGCAGTGTGTATTGTATACCACTGGTGGCACATGTCTCTTTTTCATGCCATCTGGACTTGTACTGCATACTCCCTCTTGATCATGGTCATTGCCTTTGATCATTGCCATCTCCCATTACCTTATCTCCTTTATGACAGTAAGGGAGACTACAAATAGGATAGGAAGATCTTAGCCTGATCTATCTATTCATCCAGATAGATCACTATCCTTTGAATCATCTTTAGTCATTTCAATGACACTTATTATCTTGAACAGGGAGTTCAGTTAGAATCTCTCCCTCGGTCTCTGCATTTCCCATAGGAAATCGTTGACTTGTATCAACTATAGCTGGAGCAATACAACTGTTCTTGAATTGATTGTACCTACTTTCCCACAACAGGTGCAGCCATCTGGGTATTCTTCCTATCAACCTCAGCGATGTCCATAGGGACAAGCCGATCTTCAGCAGTTTTGTTGACCTATTATGTGCTAGAGGTACACTAGGTAAGACTCAAGATTGTTCAGTTACCTAGTCTGAACTTGCTCCCCATCAGCTGGACGATCTTAGCTTGGCAGTCTCCCTCTCAACATTTACATAGAATATATCATCATGACTTTCACTCATCATTTCAACTGATGATACCACTTAACTTGAAAGTCTTTTTTGTATATCACTTGATAGTTTGTCTCTTCTGTATAGTGAGTCTTTTCAGCTGAGGATCATGTGAATCTTTCTTGCTACTCTTAGAAGAGCTGCTTCCTGTGCTTTACTTAGTGAAGAGTACAACCTACTTGTTCTTCTCCTCACTATTCTGCTGAAGTGGCAGTAGTACTATGTCCCACCAGTCAGACATCTTAGGGCTTCAATGGCTGGATTGTGCTAGTCTGATTATCTAGTCAGATGCCACTTTAAAGACTTTACCCAAGACATGTATACTTTATCCTCCTTCAGGAATACACGCAGCATCATACCATCGTCTTTCTCTTGGGCAGTAGGAGGAGTAATCTTAATGGTCTGTTTATCCATCTCCAACTTCACACTTGTTGGTCATAGCCTTGGGTGACACCTCTGTATGACCCACCAAAGCTTACTTTGGGTCCATCTTTTACTGGAGTATGATCCTTCAGTTGGCTCTTTATACCATTATTATTCCTGAAACAACCTCTGTCCAAGTACCATATAGGAGTATGAACACTTGGAATATCCTGCAAAACAAAATTTTACCGTACCTTAGGACCCCAATAATTATTGGGTCCTAGGTTATTGTTAGCACAAAAATGAACATGTCTACCTACAACAGTCCTGTCCGGAAGACTCACCCTTGCCCTTGGCACACTAGGGTTGTGCCAACAATTTATGACAAAGTGGCCCACTTTGTCACAACACCAACATTCATGGATGTTATATCTCCTCTTTTGAACAGTTTTTGAAGAGTGCAATCCATCGCTAGCTGTCTATTCAGAGGGGAGTGTTGTAGTTTGCATGTTTCTCTCAGCAAGAATCTGATTAAAGGTGAGTCTGCCAGTAGAAGTACTTAGCATACTCTGAGTTTCATTTATAGCAGTCTTCTTGGTAGTTGACATGCTATTAATGGCCTTAGAGCTAGCCAAGTCACCCTTACTGACTGACTTCCCCTTGGTCTGTGTTTTTATTTGAAGAGCCAAAGAATAGGCCACTACTTTCTCCATGTGTATAGGGGCTGGAGCACGAAATACAAATGGTCCATGATGGGCCATTTGGACTTCTTCATGGGGATCCTTATGTGCACTCAAACCCAGGTCCTTCCTTCTTCATAGCAAGATACACTTGTACTCTTACAAGGAGAATTCCAATTCTTCTAGTGATCATGCATGCAGTCTTGGTCATACCTGTTGGAAGGGAGGATTACCTTATGAAGGGTGGCCTGAGGCACTACAGGTGCCTTGCCTTTCCCTTTGGAATGGTCAACTCTAAAATTCCACTTAGACCCTAAGACTCTCTCAACGTTTTGAGACGTAAAGGAGTCAATCAATGACAACACAATTTTGGGCTTACTGAACTCAGCCATAATCTTTCTCTCCTTTAGGAGTTTCTCTTCAAGATCCAAGATGATCTTGTTCTTCTGGATTATGGTCTCAATTTGGATGATTGAGATGGACTTTACTTGGCTGACTTCCTTAGCCTTCTGATCGAGCAGGTTTGTTATCTCAGCCTGCTGGGAAGCAGCTAGCTAAAGGGAGGTAATCTCCTCATCTTGCTTCTTGGCCAACTTCTTGCTTCTTTTCAAAGAATCCAACATTTCACCATACATGTCAATCAATTGATTGACATCTACCTCAGATTGTGAGTCATCTTCATCACTGGGTGAGGATGCATCAGAATTTGGACTGGTCTCATATTCTGAACAATAAGAAGAACTAGATAGAGAATGTACCTTTTCTGGACCATGCATCTTCTTCCTTATCATCCTCTAATGTACCTTCCATGCGGACAATCAGTGTGTCCCACATTTCTTTGGCTATCTTGTAGTGGATCAAGTTCTGGAAGGTGGAGTCATATATGGCACTTATAATGATGTTTTGTGCCATCTTGTCCATATTTGCCAAGATGGCTTCATCTCTAGTCATTTTAGTATAACTCTTTGGAGTCTGGAAATTTGCATCTAAGACAGAGACCTTCATGGGGATGAAGGGTCCTTCTTGAATTATTGCAAAAATCCTAGGATCAGAGGCTTCTATGAACTATCTGACCCTCTCTTTCCAGATACCAAAGTTCTCCTTACTGTAGACTTGAAGCTCCATTGTGCTCCACCCCTTTTGGTTCTCTCCTGAACCCATAAGTACTGTACTTTTTGCTACCCTTTAAGATCTACTCAGACGATTAAGTCCTTTTTGAGCAACCTCCCTCTGATAACACTTGAAAGCCATTAATTTCAAGGATAGCTAAATCACCTAAAGGGGGTGAATAAGTTTCTTAGTCTCTTGTGACTATCTTTAATTTTCTTTGTGTTTTAGGTGTATTGAGTTAGCTTAGTTAGCTTGCTTTCAAGAACACAACACAACAAACAATGATTATAGTGGTTCCCCAGATTATGGGTACGCCCACATTCCCCCCCCCCCCCACACCTTTCTAACAACTTGTTAGATAAGGCAATTCTCTAATCTTGGCTACTAAGAGCTTACAACACGATCCCGCGGGACCACCCAGTCTCCTCCAAGACTTACACATCAGGCACAAATCCCTACAACTCAGTGATCCAAAGATCACCTACCTCAGGCCCAAAGGCTATACAACTTAGGATGGGAGGACAGCCCTACCTCAAAGAGAATGACTCTCCTACAGCTCAAGCACAATGACACTACCTTAGATCCAAAGGATCCTACAACTCAGGCACAAGTGTCCAACAACTTAGAGAGAATGACTCTCCTATCATAGGCTCAAAAGCCTTACCTCAGATCTAAAAGATTCTACTCGCAAGCCAAAGCCCTACCTCAGGCACATAGGACCTACACTTAGATATGCAACCCGATCCCACCTCAACCTTTATAAATCAGGCCTATAACTCAGATCCAAGGAATCCTACAAGATGAAAGTGTTGGCGAAATATGACTACAGAGATATGATCATTGAGTCTACCTTCCTAGACTGAGAAATACTCAGCCCTAACTTCTTCTAAGCAACAAGAAAAATGATCTACAAGAACTTGATACTTGTACTGGAAGTATCTTACAGTGAACTGCTTCTTCTCGAACTGAGTATGAATCGTAGTCCTATCTTGTGAAAGATATTGTACCTAATCACCTAGAGGGGGGGTGAATAGGTGACTTAAAATTTTTAACGTTTTAGGCAGAATTCAGAGTTTATCACAGAATTATAACACAGCTATTAACCAGCAATCACAGCAATCAATCCAGCACACAGTGAACACACAAATTTATAGTGGTTCCCCAAGATTTGGGTACATCCACTTTCCCCTTCGCCTATCTAGCAGTGTACTAGATTCGGCCAAACTCCTCCACTATCTCAGATCCTCAGATCTTACACTCAGAACCCCCAAACAGGTTCCTACAGCTCAGGCCCAAGGCCCTACAACTCAGCTTCTTCACAAAGCCTACACTCAGCTTCTTCACAAAGCCTACACTCAGCCACCAAGGCCTACACTCAGCCACAACAGGCCTACACTCAGAGATTCAAATCTCCTACACTCAGGCACTCAGGCCCTACACTCAGCCTTTATAATTACAGGCTTACAAACTCAGATCCCTAAGGATCCTATAAGAAAATATGAATACAAAAATGTAAACTCTACAATTCAGAGAAAAGAGAGAAGAGTTGAGAGTTTCTTGATGAGTTCTTGGATGAACTCTGTTGAGATCAATCTGACTTGGCTTTCTTCAAAGCTTCTTGAATGTAGAACACAATAGGATTGATCCCCTCTGCAGTTGATCCTTGATCTCTGCTACTTAAGATTCAGAACAAAGTCTGAACCCTTCTTCTCAGCCTGGTTCCAACGGCTGTCTTCTTGGATGGAGCTCTCTCTCCAACTTCTTAGATCTTTAATGGATTCTTCAATGAATAGCTAGATCTTCTTTGTATTACTTGATGTGTTGATCATTTGAACATCAATTAATCATCTCTTTCTGTAGACAGTATAAGCCTATTTATAGGCCTTCTTCATGGTAACCGGCTGGTCCGGTTCATAACTAATTTCTGACAACTCTGACAGGTGCAATAGACCGGCTGGAATGGCAGCTGTCAAGTCATCCAGTCAGTTCTTGAAAATTTTGTAACTGTCTGAAGGTGTCGAGACTGTCTGTTTTAAGTGTCGACACTTATAGACTAAGTGTCGACACAAGTTGACTAAGTGTCGACACTAGCCTACAAGGTGTCGACACAACTCCTTGTGTTGTAGAATTCACTTCTCGACACAGCTTCTTCTTCATGTGTCGACACTGATAATGTGTGTCGACACAAGTACTTGTACTTCAATACTTTGTCGATTTCTTGTAAGTGTCAACACAACACCTTTGTGTTGACACATCTTCATGTGTTGAACTTGTTCAGTGTCGACACATCTTCTTGGTGTCGACACATGCCTTCTGTGTTGATACTTGCTGAGTGTCGACACAGCTCCTTGTGTCGACACAGCTCCTTGTGTCGATACATTCTTCTTCTGTTGAGACTTTGACTGAGTGTCGACACATCTTCTTAGTGTCGACACTTGTACTTAGAATTTTGTTGAACTTTGCTAAGTGTCGACACAGCTCCTTGTTTCGACACTTTCTTCAAGTGTTGAGTCTTCTGCTGAGTGTCGACACATTCTTTCTTGTGTCGACACATTCTTCAAGTGTTAAGTCTTCTGCTGAGTGTCGACACATTCTTTATTATGTCGACACTTATACTTAGACTCTGCTGACTTTTGCTGAGTGTCGACACAGCCTCCAAGTGTCGACACTTTCTGATGTAGACACAGTTTCTCTAGGTGTCGACACAACTGCTAAGTGTCGACACTGCTTCACTGGACTTTTCTTCATTGAGTGTCGACACAGCTCCTTGTGTCGACACTTTCTGTCTGGTGTCAACTCTACATCCCTGGTGTCGACACAAGTACTCCAAGTGTCGACACTGCTTGCCTGGGTGTCGACACAAGTCTTCTTAAGTATCGACACTTTCCCTCTAGGTGTCGACACATGAACTTAGAAACTTTTTCATCTTTCCTGCAAATACTTAACCTGCACAAGTAAACTCAACATACATCAAATACATTTTAATGTATATCATTGAGTAGGGTGAGGCTTCTTCAAATCAGGTACATTAGAACCAATGTACCCAATAATCTCCCCCTATTTGGAGAAGTCATAACCCTTAGTCAATGATATACACCATACAGAATAAAATCATAGCATGATGTAAAGCAAGATTATATAACAGGGCAAACATAAACATGTATCAATCAAACATGTATACATAGACATTATCTCAGAATAATTATGAAATAAATTTATCACACAGCAAATTTATCACACAGCACATTGTTCTAACAGCTTTGTCATATTCATTTTTCAAAAGTTTAAAGAATGTTTAACATCAAAAGATTACATAGTAAACTTAAGAAAATTTCTATGCTATTTTTGATCAGCATCTTTGATCACTATCCCTTTTCCAGACTGTATCTTGGCTTGTACAGAATCTTCAGCATCTTCAGTTTCAGCAGGCTTTTTCCCTTTCAGCTCCTTCTTCTTTAGCTCTTCAGCTTTGATCTTTTGCCTCTCAAAATAGTGATAAGGCTTGGGAAAGTACTTGCTAGGCTCCTGGGCAGTAGGAGGTAGCTTTCCCATCTTGGCCTTTCTTCTATATTGGACTATGACTTCTTGCCTTGTCTCATGCTTTCTCCATTCCAATTCAGAAAACCACTTGTTTCTGTCTTGTATATTATCTTTTGCAGCTTTCCATGCAGTTAAGATAATGTTTCTGGAAGTGGGGCTCCACTGCTCAAAGTCTGGTCTTTGTTCAGCTTGCTCTCTGAACCTCTTTTTAGACAGTCTGGCTTCTTGTTCAGCTTGTTCCTTCAGTATAGCTTCCTGTAAAGCCTCAGATACTGGCTGAACCACCTTTTCTATAATGAAATTTTGCTGACCCTAAGGTGGGCTATACATAGACTGTATATTAGCTTGGACCATATCAAAATCTGGAGGAGGGTAGATTACTTGAGCCACTTCTGGTTGCTCCCCTCCTAGATATGCAGGATGTATCCCAGATTCTGCAACATTGTCATCATCACATAAAGGAGGATAACCAAGAGTAGCTCTGATAGAATTAGAAATCCACTTGGCATGATCAGAGCTGGCTTTAACTAACACCATCTCCCCCTTTATGACTTCTCTAACCATGTGATCCCTCAGATCATCCTTTTGAAATCTTATTTGGGCATCCAAATAGTTGACTCCATCTTTAAAGTAAGGTTTCAACCTTTGGAGTTTGTCAGTTATGATCTTCTGAGAGTCTTGTATGGCAGTCTTAACAGTAGTTATTTCCTCTTGGAATGCTTTATCAAAGTCTGCTTTAGCTGTAACATTAGCTGGAGTCTGCCCTGCAGCTAGATTCTTCATCTCTGTTACTATGGCATTGTGAGAAGCAGTCAAGTTGTCATTCATTCTGATCTGATTCTCTAGTATATAGCCTTGCTTGACTTCAATTTCATCCACTTGAGCTTTTATCTTCTCTTGAAGAGATGCTAGATAGACTACTGCATTCCCTCCCTTATGGAAGCAGTCAGTCATCTCCTTCTTATTTTGATTCATCTCAAATCTTATGGACTTAATGTCCTGCGCTAGATCAAATTATAAAGACTTATGAACCTCATCCATATATGTTTCTATGGCTTTCCTATGTTCATCAAGCTTAAGTTGCATAGCAACCATCAGAGCACTATAATCTACAGTTGGTGCTGGCTGTAGTGCAGGCTGTGGTGCAATAGTTTGTAAAGCCTTTTTGTAATTCTGGCTCCTTCTCTTGAATACTTGAAATTTCTTTTTCTTAGCTCTGGCAGCCTCCTCATCTTCAGATGCTGATGTACTTGCAATATCTACCTTCTCCCTTGGTAGCTCCTCAACTTCCTTGGGCTTCTCAGGCTCTTGCCTTGTAGGTTCTTTTAGAATTTGCACTTGCTCCCCCTCAACTGGAGCATTCTCCCCCTCAACAGCAGCACATTCCTTGTCAAAGTCTGTTTGATCCAGATTGAGGAAAAGATCTTCCATTGTATATTCTTGTGGAGAATGAGCTGGAGAAACTCTTGGCTCATCTACCACTGGATCAGATACTACTTGAACTGTAATAGATGTGTCTTCCATGACAACATCTGGGAGTTGGCTATCAATCTGAGTTTGCTGATTAACATTATTTAAGGAATCAGACAAAACATTATCCTCTATAAGGAAATCTAAAACATTAAGCTCAGTGATTACCTCAAGGATGATGTGGGTTGCTTGCTCACTCTCTAGTGTAGTTGGCTCTTCCACCACTAGAGGCTCCCCCTGGATTTGATCCTGGTGTATGGGGCTAGCTGATGGTAGCTCCCTCTGCCTCTCTGCAGCATCTTGTTGAGCTGGAGACTTCCCAGCATTTTCTTCTACATCCTCTTCTGGAGTAAAGACAACTTGCTCTTCACTACCAGAGCTGCTAGATGAAACCTGAGCCACTGGGGCAGTTTTCTTCTTCTTCTTTTGGGGTGTTACTTTCTCAGGAGTTATTTTCTCAGGGATTGGCATCTCCTTAGACAAAACCCTGTCCCATCTAGAGAATATCCTCATGTCCATTTTCCTCATATGATTGATTTTACTGCCAGCAGCTTGACCCATAACCTCTGGTATACTACCAGCTAGGTATAAACTTATTATTCTACCCAAATTGGGTTTCTTCAGACTCTCTTTAATCTTCTCAAAGACAACAGCAGACCAATCTGTGTTCACTGTGAAGATTATCCTTGGCATAAGGTTGAACATATGGGCTGAGACCCTGTCATGCCCTCCAGGCTTACTCAAGATTACTTTTCCAACAATTTCAGATAGAAATTTTCCCTGGCTGTTCATGCCTTTCCTATTGAACACAGATCCAATTTTCATCTTTGAATCCAGGCCACACCATGTTAATGCTTCTCTGGTCTTAGAAGCAGTAACCTCATCCTCTTCTTTTGTCCTGGGTAGATTTAGGACTTTTCTCAAACTTTTAGGTGATACCTTCACCTTTTCACCATGAACCCTAGACTTGATCTTGAGTCCAGATTCGTCTACTTTAGCTCCATTAAGGAATTCTAAGACTTCTTTCTTCTAGATTTTATTCGGCTCTGAAACAAGAAATTCTAACCCAGAGTCTGCAACTAGGGTTACCACTTTCTTGATCTCCTGATCTGCATCGTCAAACGCATGTCGCACCAGTTCGTAGCCTTCATTGACGTTCTCCTCGAGCTTTGGCGCCATTAGGGTTTGAAGAATTTGACTAGAAAGATGAGAGGTGTCGACACACAAGTTTGGTCTCGAAACTTTAGAGAGTGTGTCGACAGACAATGGAGAAATCCTATTTATACTTTTCTAGGTTTGAAGATGAAAAGGCGGGTTAACTAACTTAAATTGTGTCGACACTGTGGAAAAGTGTCGACACTGACTTATAATGTCTCGACACCTATGTGTCGACACAAGTTTAGTCAACATATATATGTGTCGACACTTGATTATGTGTCGACACCACTCAACTCGACATTTAGTCGAGACTTTACTTAGATAATTCTGAGTAAACTCTAAGTGTCGACACCACCTTGGTTGTGTCGACACTGACTCTGTATGAGTCGACACTAATGTTCTGAAGTGTCGACACCAACTTCCTAGATGTGTCGACACCTTTTCCCTGAAGTGTCGACACCACTTTTCTGTGTCGACACAGATAACTCTATGTGTCGACACCTTTTTACTTAGCCATTTCTATAAACTTATTCTAAGTTTATCATACCTAGTTCAATTTTAAACCTATTGAACTTAGTTTCTTCTAAGGGCTTAGTATACATATCAGCTAGTTGATTATCTGTTCTAATATATTCCAGTAAAATATCTTCTTTCTCTACATGTTCCCTACGAAAATGATATTTTATTTCAATACGTTTAGTTCTACTATGGGAAACAGGATTATTTGCAATTGATATAGCACTTGTAGAATCACAAAAGAGTGGAGTTCTACTTACCTGAATTCCATAGTCCTCAAGCTGATGTTGTATCCATAGAAGTTGAGCACAGCAACTTCCTGCAGCCACATATTCTGACTTTGCAGTGGAGATAGCCACACTTGTTTGTTTCTTGCTACTCCATGAAATCAGTCTTCCACCTAGGAATTGACAGGTTCCAGTTGTGCTTTTTCTGTCTTCTTTGCATCCTGCAAAGTCTGCATCTGAATAACCTGTTAGTTCAAAATCTCCATTCCTAGGGTACCAGAGGCCTAGATAAGGAGTGCACTTTAGATATCTCAATATCCTTTTGACTGCTGTCAAATGAGACTCTTTAGGGCATGCTTGGTACCTAGCACAGACACATGTAGCATACATGATATCTGGTCTACTTGCAGTCAAATAGAGTAGGGAGCCAACTATCCCGCTATAATAAGTCTCATCTACAGGTTTCCCTGCATCATCTTTGCTAAGAGACATACTTGACCCCATAGGAGTCTTCATGGTACTGGATGAATCCATACCATACGTCCTTATGAGTTCTAGGGTGAACTTAGACTGGCATATGGATAATCCATTCTCAGTCTGTCTAACTTGGAGACCCAAGAAGAACTTAAGTTCCCACATACTACTCATCTCAAATTGTCCTTGCATTAGTTTTGCAAACTTTTTACAAAGACTACTTTCAGTAGACTCAAATATTATGTCATCTACATATATTTGGACTAGTATTACTTTGCCTCTGGATTCCCTAAGGAATATAGTCTTGTCTATTTTCCCCCTTGTGAACTTATTCTCAATGAGGAAACTAGACAGGGTTTCATACCAAGCCCTAGGGGCTTGCTTTAACCCATACAATGCTTTCCTAAGTCTATAGACATGATTAGGTTGAGTTGAATCAACAAAACCTGATGGTTGTTCCACATAGACTTCCTCTTTTAGATTACCATTCAGAAAGGCTGACTTTACATCCATTTGGTAAACTTTAAATCCTTGAAAGGTTGCATAGGCCAGAAACATCCTTATGGCTTCCAGTCTGGCTACTAGAGCAAAGGTTTGATCAAAGTCAATACCTTCTTCCTGTCTATATCCTTTAGCAACCAATCTTGCTTTGTTCTTAATGATGACTCCATGTTCATCCATCTTGTTCCTAAAGATCCACTTGGTTCCAATTATATTGTGGTCTTTTTGGTTTAGGAACAAGTTCCCAGACTTTGCACCTCTTGAACTGATTTAGCACTTCTTGCATTGCCTCAATCCAATGAGGGTCTAGGATGGCTTCTTCAAACTTCTTTGGCTCTACTTGGGATAGAAAACTGGAGAAGAGCACTGCATTCAGATTTCTGCTCCTTATTTGTACCCCTTGTCTTAGATCACCAATGATTTGTTCTGCTGGATGATCTCTTAGATGCCTATTGGCTGGAGGCATCCTGGCTTGAGGTTGAACTTCTTCAGTTTCTTCATCTTGCTGCACTCCTTGTACTTCTTCTGCATTAGGTACATGTAGTACTCCCCCTGGACAGCAGCCACTATCTTCTACTTGCTGTCTTGCAGTAGGTTCTTCTTCAATAGTGAGCTTGTCCATCTTCTTAGTTATACCTGTGGAGATGCATATACTACTAGACAACTCATTGTTAATAAGTCTAGTTTCATCAAATACTACATGTACAGACTCTTCTACAGCTTGAGAAGACAAGTTTTAGACTCTATAAGCCTTACTATTGTTGTTGTACCCAACAAAAATCCCCTCTTGGGACTTGGCAGCAAACTTAGTCAAGTAAGACTTTCCATTGTTAAGTATAAAGCACTTACAACCAAAGATCCTGAAGTAGGATAGGTTTGGTTTTCTGCCTTTCACAACCTCATAGGGGGTCTTGTTGTGGCTTTTAGTAATGGTAGCCCTATTAATTACATGGCATGCAGTATTCACTGCTTCAGCCCAGAAATATTCTGGTAGTGATGTATCACTTAATAGGGTCCTACCATCCTCAATCAAGGTTCTATTCTTCCTCTCAGCAATGCCATTTTGCTGAGGTGTTCTTGGTGAAGAAAACTCTTGAAATATCCCAAATTCTTCACATAGTTTTGCCATACTATCAGACTGAAATTCAGTACCATGGTCACTTCTTATTTTGACCACTGTACTATCTAGTTCATTCTGAATTTGTTTGACAAAGCTATAGAAGACATTAGGTGTTTCAGATTTCTGTCTAAGGAAGAACACCCAGGAAAACCTTGAGTAGTCATCTACAACTACAAAGGTATAGACCTTCCTACCTAGGCTGTGAACTGGCATAGGACCAAAGAGATCCATATGCAAGAGGTATAAACACCTCACAGCATCTTTGTTTTCAATGCTACTAAAGGTGGATCTAGTCTGCTTGCCCTTTTGACAAGCTGAGCATATTCCATCTTTAATACACTTAACTTGAGAACCATTCCTCACTAACTCTTTACTAAAGAGTTGCCCAATTGTCTTGTAGTTGAGATGGGCTAGCCTCTTGTGCCATTTGACACAATGAGAGACTTTCTCATCAGCTACAAGACACACTGGAGAACCATTGGTCTCACACATAATGTCTAGGAAATAGACATTTCTTTTTCTATAACCTGTCAAAATGATCTCTTGATCAATTGACCTCCTGATATGACAATCATCTTTAACAAATGAGATGTCATATCCTACATCACTCAATTGACTTATACTAATAAGGTTATGTTTCAGACCTTTGACATAAGCCACTTGAGTAATAGTTATATGGGAGCTAGAAATGTTACCAAAACCCTTGATGATCCCTTTTTCAGAACCACCAAAGGTGACTTTTGGACCATCCTTGATAGGTGTGTAGTCCTTTAGCAATCCCCTTGTTCCAGTCATATGTCTGGAACATCCACTGTCTAAGTACCATATTGGGGCATGGCCACTTGGACTTATCTGCAAAACAGATTAGTGAACCTTAGAACCCAAAGAATTCTTGGGTCCTTGGTACTGGTTAGTTTGCTTCCTAACAAAGCTACCTGTAGGTTTTCCAACAGGCAGTTTGCTACTCACTTTGGCACTTGCATTGTGCCAACAGTCCATGGCAAAGTGGCCTACCTTGCCACAGCACCAACACTCAAACCTATTGTACCTTTGCTTAGGTACATCCCTAGCTGTTTTATCTACAGCTGGCTTGTTGAGAGCTGGGGTTTTGCCCTTGGACATGGACTGAACAGTCCTAGCTGGTTTAGTAAACCCCAGTCCAGCTTTACCTTTTTGATGAACAAATTCATCAATTAAGGGTAGAACTGACTTTGGTTTAGAAAACCTAGCAACTAAATCTCTCACCTTCTGAAGACTAATCTCCAGACTTTTGATTTGATCATTCTTAAATGATATAGTCCCCATCTGAATCACAGTTATGTGCTTCAGTCTGGCTATCTCATTAAGTTTTTGATCAAACAACTTCTCATAATCAGTTGCAGCTACTTTGAGACTTGCAATCTCCTTAGCTTGACTCTTGGCCAAGGATTTGCATTTCTTAAATGCTTGCAACAGAACTTTATATTCATCTATCAATTGATGAATATCCTCTTCAGACTCAGATGCATTCTCATCACTTGATGATGATGAATCTGATTCTGAACTAGCACAAGAAATTGAACTGAAAGAACAATTTTGTACCTTACTAGGTCCAGGCTGCTCCTGGATTTTGTCACTTTCTGTCAATGTCATCAGTCCTTGGCACTGACTGTCCTCTTGTTCATATATAGAGTTCATGATCTGAATGAACTCTTCTTCTTCTTCCTCAGCAAATAGTCCTATATATGCTTCAGCATCTGACTCAGTTTCTGATGAAGAAATGTCTGACAGGCTCTTATCCTTTTTGGCAACAAAAGACTTTTCCTTCTTGCCCTTAAATTGAGTCTTTTTCTTATCATTAGACTCCTTCCTTTTCTCTGGACAATCTGCAATAACATGTTCTTGTCTATTACAGCAATAGCATACTATTTTTGATAGAGTTGCTTTGCTTGACTTGGTCTTTTTCCTGTCTTTCTTTGAAGACTTTTTATTCTAATAATAGTCTTCTTTACCTTGTGAAGTAGATGGCTTTGTCCTCCACTGTTTCTTCTTTAAGAACTTCTAAAAATGTCTTGTGAAGGCAGCAAAGTCCTCATCACTTTCACTACTTTCAGACTTTCTGCTTGCTGACTCATCTGGCTCAGTTTCAGCTACTTTTGGTGGTGGAGTTGGTGACTTACTTCTGTACTTTCTGGGGGCTTCTGTTTTAAATGCCACTGTCCTTTCCTTATGTTCACTTCTTGTAGTCTTCTCCTCTTCTTTCCTCACCATCAATTGCATTTCATAGGATAGCAATTTTCCAAACAAAGTTGGAGGAGGAATTTCTGCTAACTTTGCCATCTCCCTTATGGCACAGATCTTGGTGTCCCAATCTTTTGTAAGGGACCTTAGAAACTTATCATTAAGCTCATAATTACTGAACTCTCTGCCATAGGACATTAGCTCATTCACAATTCTATAGAACCTCTTATAGCATTCAGTTATGTTATCATCCCTACCTTGCCTGAAGCTTTCATATTCTTGGTTGAGCAAAGATTTTCTGTCTTGCCTCACTTCTTCAGAACCCTCCATGTACACAATAAGAGTATCCCACATCTCCTTAGCTGTCTTACAGTGTATCAAATTCTGAAAGGTAGCATCATCTATAGCACTCACAATGATATTCTGAGCCCTCTTGTCCATTGTGGCTAGAACTATCTCATCCTTTGTCATTTCAGAGAAATCCTTAGGTGTTCTCTGATTTGCATCTAGGACTGAAACCTTCATGGGCACATATGGCCCTTCTTTCACTGTGATATATATTCTAGGGTCTGAGGCTTCCATAAACAGTCTCACCCTTTCCTTCCAGATGCAAAATATCTCTTTTCTACATATGGGAAGCTTCATAGATCTCAATTCCTTATGATTCTCAGTGGAACCCATGGTTCTTAATTTTCTTGATTCTGTACTGTACTTAGACTGAATCTGCCAACATGATCTACTCAGACAGTTATGTCCCTTTTTGAGTAACCTGGCTCTGATACCACTTGAAAGATATTGTACCTAATCACCTAGAGGGGGGGTGAATAGGTGACTTAAATCTTTTTAACTTTTTAGGCAGAATTCAGAGTTTATCACAGAATTATAACACATCTATTAACTAGCAATCACAACAATCAATCCAGCACACAGTGAACACACAAATTTATAGTGGTTCCCCAAGATTTGGGTACATCCACTTTCCCCCTTCGCCTATCTAGCAGTGTACTAGATTCAGCCAAACTCCTCCACTATCTCAGATCCTCAGATCTTACACTCAGAACCCCAAAACAGGTTCCTACAGCTCAGGCCCAAGGCCCTACAACTCAGCTTCTTCACAAAGCCTACACTCAGCTTCTTCACAAAGCCTACACTCAGCCACAACATGCCTACACTCAGAGATTCAAATCTCCTACACTCAGGCACTCAGGCCCTACACTCAGCCTTTATAATTACAGGCTTACAAACTCAGATCCCTAAGGATCCTACAAGAAAATATGAATACAAAAATGTAAACTCTACAACTCAGAGAAAAGAGAGAAGAGTTGAGAGTTTCTTGATGAGTTCTTGGATGAACTCTGCTGAGATCAATCTGATTTGGCTTTCTTCAAAGCTTCTTGAATGTAGAACACAATACGATTGATCCCCTCTATAGTTGATCCTTGATCTCTGCTACTTAAGATTCAGAACAAAGTCTGAACTCTTCTTCTCAGCCTGGTTCCAACGGCTGTCTTCTTGGATAGAGCTCTCTCTCCAACTTCTTAGTTATTTAATGGATTCTTCAATGAATAGCTAGATCTTCTTTGTATTACTTGATGTGTTGATCATTTGAACATCAATTAATCATCTCTTTCTGTAGACAGTATAAGCCTATTTATAGGCCTTCTTCATGGTAACCGGCTGGTCCGGTTCATAACTAATTTCTGACAACTCTGACAGGTGCAGTAGACCGGCCGGAATGGCAGCTGTCAAGTCATCCAGTCAGTTCTTGAAAATTATGTAACTGTCTGAAGGTGTCGAGACTGTCTGTCTTTAAGTGTCGACACTTATAGACTAAGTGTCGACACAAGTTGACTAAGTGTCGACATTAGCCTACAAGGTGTCGACACAACTCCTTGTGTTGTAGAATTCACTTCTCGACACAGCTTCTTCTTCATGTGTCGACACTGATAATGTGTGTCGACACAAGTACTTGTACTTCAATACTTTGTCGATTTCTTGTAAGTGTTGACACAACATCTTTGTGTTGATACATCTTCATGTGTTGAACTTGTTCAGTGTCGACACATCTTCTTGGTGTCGACACATGTCTTCTGTGTTGATACTTGCTGAGTGTCGACACAGCTCCTTGTGTCGACACATTCTTCTTCTGTTGAGACTTTGACTGAGTGTCGACACATCTTCTTAGTGTCGACACTTGTACTTAGAATTTTGTTGAACTTTGCTAAGTGTCGACACAGCTCCTTGTGTCGACACTTTTTTCAAGTGTTGAGTCTTCTGCTGAGTGTCGACACATTCTTTCTTGTGTCGACACTTTCTTCAAGTATTGAGTCTTCTGCTGAGTGTCGACACATTCTTTATTATGTCGACACTTATACTTAGACTCTGCTGACTTTTGCTGAGTGTCGACACAGCCTCCAAGTGTCGACACTTTCTGATGTAGACACAGTTTCTCTGGGTGTCGACACAACTGCTAAGTGTCGACACTGCTTCACTGGACTTTTCTTCATTGAGTGTCGACACAGCTCCTTGTGTCGACACTTTCTGTCTGTTGTCGACTCTGCATCCCTGGTGTCGACACAAGTACTCCAAGTGTCGACACTGCTTGCCTGGGTGTCGACACAAGTCTTCTTAAGTGTCGACACTTTCCCTCTGGGTGTCGACACATGAACTTAGAAACTTTTTCATCTTTCCTGCAAATACTTAACCTGCACAAGTAAACTCAACATACATCAAATACATTTTGATGTATATCATTGAGTAGGGTGAGGCTTCTTCAAATCAGGTACATTAGAACCAATGTACCCAACATCTTGGACTCTAGAGAGATAGTTCTCTAAGCCTCCTTTTTCCTGAACTAAGACAGCTTAGTCCTATCTTCTTCACAACAACAAGATTGTTGATCTTCAAGTTGACTTGGCTTGTGCTGAGAATTAACTTGCAGAACAGCTGATCTGCTTCTTCTTCCCTTCCGAGACTGAGTAGAATCAGCCCTAACTTTGACTCCAAAGAAATAGTCCTCTGAGTCTGCTTTCAGATCACCACTTCTTCAAGCTTTCCTCTTCAAAGCTTCTAGAAAATGTTCTTCGGAGATGATTAGCTAGAACTGTGAAGGACTACAGCTAGGGTTATGCCTTGGCTGCTTCTTCTTCTTCAGAGAAATCTTTGATATTGTTGTAGCCGGTGGAAACCGCTACAACTCACTTTTTGAATTCTCAGATCAGAAGTTAGAACTTCTTCTCCAGGCTCTACAACAATGGCGAGGAGGATGATGAAGTCCAACTATCTTTCCAAAAATCTAATTTATTTGATCTGATCTCTGCCTTTTCTATTTCGTCGATCAACTGTTATTTTGACCCGTGGGCCCCACAATAGTTGACAGGTGCAACTTTGCTTTAACTACAAAAGTCGTACAGTAGGCCCACGACTTCATTTGTTGCGTACTGTAGCCATCCCACAACATTTTGAATTTTGTGGACGTCAACATCTGTGAACTTGGTCAAATTCAAACTCTTTAGTATAGCCGTTGACTGAACAAGCTTCACTCAACGACAAAACACTTAGACAGATTTTTGTCTTAATGAGGCATTGAGAGGGTTGAGTGAACAAGCTTCACTCAATGCATTTGTCCTTAGCCAATGTTTCTGCATCTTATACGTTGAGAGCGTTGAGTGAAAAAGCTTCACTCAACGCATTTGGCCTTAGCCAATCTTTTTGCATCTCAGGTATTGAGAGCGTTGAGTGAACAAAGCTTCACTCAACGCTTTTGGCCTTGGCCAATCTTTCTGCACCAGTAGGCGTTGAGTTGGCCTTTATCACTCAACGCCAAAGTACTTAGACAGTTTTTTGTTACTAGGCGTTAAGTGAGCCTTCATCACTCAACGTCAAAATACTTGGTCGCATTCCTGAATGAAAGCATTGAGTGTAGCTTCTTCACTCGATGCTTTCTTTTTTAGCCTATTATTTTGATGAGTCATTGAGTGAATAGCCTTCACTCAATGCTTCTGTACTTAGACAGATTTTTTGTCAGCTTAGGAATTGAGTGCGTTGAGTGTGTCTTCATCACTCAATGTCATCTAGGCTTTTGTAGTCTTAACTGCTTAGGCATTGAGTGAGTCTTTATCACTCGACGCTTTTGGACTTAACCAGATTACATTACTGTCAAAGATAAGGCTTTGACTATCTGAGTTTTACTTAATGCTTTTTGTAGTATGGCGTTGAGTGAACTGCCTTCACTCAACGCCTGTGGACTTAGACACTATTTTGCCTTACAAATAGTCAGGCTTTGACTGACTTGTCTTCTCTTAGCACTTTTTGGCATCTGGCATTGAGTGAGCTCGCCTCACTCAACGCCTGTGAACTTAACCATATTTCTTTGCATCTGGCATTTATAGAGCTTGTTTTACTCAATGCCTATGGACCTAACCACATTTCTTTGCATCTGGCGTTGATTGAGTTTGCTTCACTTAATGCATGTAGACTTAACCATATTTCTTTGTATCTGCCATTGAGTGAGCTTGCTTCACTCTATGCCTGTGGACTTTACCACATTTCTTTGCATCTGGCATTGAGTGAACTGTCCTCACTCAACGCCTGTGAACTTAGATAGATTTTTTGTCTCTCCACCTCCCTACCTTGTGACCACCTATCACCATCACTTAGATAACTTGTCTAAACTTGTTCCAAGGAACATGCCGCACATGATGAGCTTAACCAACATCAAATACAACCATGCTCTTAATGTTGATGGTGATGCCTCTTTAAATCAAATCTAGGGAACATTGAGAACAATATTCCCAACAGGCACTATATGAGCTTTGCCCTTCCCTTTGGAATGGGAAATACTAATGTTCCACTTAAACCCTAACCCCCTCTTATCCTTTTGAGAGTTGAAGGAATCTATCAGTGGCAACACTGTCTCGGGCTTACTGAATTCAGCCACAATTTATTTCTCCTTAAGGAGCTTCTCTTCAAGATCCTTAATGATCTTGTTCTTCTGGTTGATGGTTCCAATCTGGATGATTGAGATAGTCTCCAATTGGTTGACTTCCCTCCTCATCTTATGAAACAAGGATGCTAATTCAGACTGCAGGAAAGCAGCTCCTGGAGGGAGACAATCTCTTCAGCTTGTTTCTTGACTAGTCACTTGCTCCTTTCAATGCATCCAGAATGACACCATACTTGTCAATCAGTTGATTGACATTATCTTCAGAATCTGATCCCTCTTCCCTGTTGGAGTAAGTGGATGCATCAGAGTCTGAGCCAGACTCATAGATAGAAGGAGAGCTATGGATGGAATGTACCTCATCAGGAATAAAAAGGTCATGATTGTCTTCTGATGTAGCCATGAGACAGTACTCCCCATCATATTCATAATCACTGTCAACTAAGGATAGTAGGGCCCTGATGCCAGATGGGGCAGTAGACAGTTCAACACCTTCTTCAATGGACATGAGGCTAATGTTGTAAGACCCCTTTTTTTTTCTAAAACACCGGGGTCGTAGGCCCAGAACCGCCGCTTTACGATGACTCCTTCACACCCTGAAGGGTCATCACCGCAAATCGCCGATTCTGTCGGCTGATTCGATCACAGAAAAGCAACAAAAGTAGAGTAAGCACAGGAGTGATAAAACTCTAACCAGAATTCCACAAAATACAATCACATCAAAGTAAATATATCTCCACGAAGGGAGAGTCCACAGAATATAATATACCGAAAATAAGGGCTTAAGCCCGCTACATCAAATCCTCACTACATAGTCACTCAAGCGGAAGCAAAATAAAACACTACTAAGGTTAGGGGCTCACAGTCCCCGTCATTTGAACTCCGGTGCTAGACTGCCCCATCTCCAAGTGTGTCGACCTGCGGGGCTGCTCCTCCATGCTGGGCTCCACGATCCCCTAAATGATGTGGTTCGAAAACCGTTAGTTTAAAAGAATAAGTCCTATCATCCCCCACCCCTTCCCCCATGGCCCCTAGGCACCGAGCGGAGAGGAAGAAAGGGGAGGACTTGTAGGTGGAGAGTAATCAAGAAACAAATGGCAGCAGACCTATACTAGCAATTTTTATAGTACATGTGGCAGTAAAGTAAAGTATGAAAAGTAACCTTAACTTATACGGAAACATATGGGCAAGGGATCTTTTACAGGGCTCCCATCGTATAAAAAGTCTCATACCAATTTATACGTTGGGGTGCCGGTTATTAATAGCAATATATATATATAAAGAATTTAACCTTAATTTATAAATTTGCCCACACAAGCTTATAGACCAAGGGGTCGTTTTGTAGGTCATATTGTATAAGCGTCACATACCACTTATACAATAGGTGACAAGGGTTTTATGTAATGATTATGCTATGACATGCAAGTGGGTTATGATGCAAACATTCAAGTGCAACTCACTCACCCGACTCTGTGCACACAGACCTTTAGTTCCCCCTTTCGGGAGCCGAACCTCCCAAGATACCTCCGTAGTGGCAGACGGAAGAGGTGGGTTGGGCCTCGCCCACCTCTAAACCAGTAAATTACTACCGGTCAGACCTATCGTACGCCTCAACGCTGGTGCACAAAACGAAGCTCCTGCGTACACTTGTTGGCTGGCGCACCGGACATCTATTGGCGAAGTGCTAGCCACACTTGCCGAGTCAACGTACTCGCGTCGGTGCATCGACACTCCAATACCGATGACCCACCACCTTTACTTTATGCACATGCAACCTTATGTATCAACACCGATCCAAAGCTCCCCGGACCATCCAGTCCGTCACAAACATCAACCGAGCCAAAGCTCGCTGGGCCATCCTGCCCCTTTCCACAAATATCAACCGAGTCAAACCAACTTCCCGAGACACCTGGGTGTGTGAAAGTGAACCCCTAATTATTCTAGTTGCTCTTTAAGATTTATCACTCCTACAGTTTACGTTTGCCCAGGACTGCCCAAGGTATACCCCGTAAAGGGCTCTCGAAGGCACTAGGAACTATGATGGGATTACGCCCAAAGCTCCCTTTTGCAGGGCACTTACTATTATTGGTTGTTACCCGATTTCCCAACCCTTAATTAATTTTACTGAATCTAGCCCTAGTGCATTAAACACTTCCTCCCTACGGGAAGGACGATCTTTCGCCGATCCCGAGTACCACCTAACACTAGTCAACCTCTCCCTCTACAAATCCTGTCTTATAATGATGAATTCCTTCATTTACCCAAACCAGCAACCTACTGAGGATTTAACTCTCCAAAATTCACTACCCACTCTATTTCACTTTCCGCGGTGACTATATGCAGACCACCCTATACTATATGAGATGTATAAAAGAGGTACTACGGATTCTCTTCCAAATCTCCTATAAAATTTACCAGAGGTCTACCATAACAAATTTAGTCTAAAATCAGAGATCCATAATTTTTCTAATTAATTTGATATTTATTGAATTTTCCCAAATGTTTGGTCATGGGCAATTTTGAACATGAACTATATGATCTACTCAAGTAATGGCCACCCAAAACTTTTGAACACTAAATAACAGAGATATATGTCTAGATATTAATTTTCATAATTTTTCAGAGAATATTTGACTTCTAGTTAATTTATCCAAAATAATTCTCTTAATCATATGTAAAGAACGAAGTACCAAAATTACTCATCAGAAAATTATGTAAAAATTACAGAATCTTAATATGGTTCAGAAAAGATCATTGTACAAAAATAATAATTTTAAAGGCTTACTAGACTCCAAAATAAATTATATTAATTTTTCATGGGAAACCATACTTAATGAAGCAACCCTTAAAAATATTCATCCAAAAATTCTATAAAACTTCACAGAGCTCTGAAAAATAATAAAGCGTCGTCTGGCTAAATTTCATCAATTTCCAGCAAGTAGTTTCTTCCTAATAAATTTCTAAGTAAATAATATAAATTACCAATTTGTTAATGAAGTATCCAAAATAGTAATATTAAATTCATGATAAAAACTCCAGAGCTTGTACTAACCTGAAAACCTACTCAACCCAAATCTCATCACTTTTCAAAGAGTTTTTGTGACATTTTCTATCCCGACAAAGTTTGTGCGCTAAGCTAGGGTTAGGGTTTTAAGAGGGTTAAAGCTTCCAAATTCCCTAAAAGTTTAACCAGAGAACTATACTAATCCTATGGTCCTCTCCACAAAGTTTCAAGTCAATCCAAGGTCATTTGACCCTATGATTTTCAAACCCTAAAAATCCCCATTAAGGAACCTACCCTAGGGTTCTAGGGCTACCCTACTCTTAACCACCCTAAATTCCATTGGAGGGTGAGTCATGCTATAAAAAGTCTGTGGCCAAAATATCAACCTCTGTTGAGCTGATTTGACCACTCAAAACTCAAAGGGGATGCTTGACCTATTTAACCCTAAAAGGGGGCAACCTATGGTTGGATCAATACCTAACCAAATAATCTCCAAATGAGATGAAACTTTTACCAGAGTCCTAACATGCCCTCTAAGACCTCCCACCCAAATTTGGGGGGATGTTGAGGTGTTTAGGACACCTAATTAATTTATTCATGGATTATTAAATTTTCCTAAACACTATAGAAAACTTTTCTCCAAAAATTCTAAATTTTGGACAGGCCCTAGGTATAGCTAGGGTAGACTCCCTGCCCAAATCTAAGGTCATTTGGACAAGGGTTGAAGGGTGGGCATCCATTTGAATCTCAGGATAGCCCTAGGTATAGCGCCCACCAAAATGGGTGTTGTGGTCTAACCAGGGCTCCAAATTATGTGAAATCAATTTTAAATTAAAACAGACATCAAGGGCGTCATTTTCTATGTTGACCACATTTTTTGTTCTAGCCTCCAAGTATTTTTAAAAATTAAAACCAATAAATATAAAATCTGTGACATAATTAAATAATCAGAAATATATATACTATAGTTTAAAATCAAATATGGCACGAATCATGGCGCAAGGCGGATGGAATCCGTTCATCTTCTACCTTGAGCCGATGGCTAGGATTTATTCTTCCTGGGCCATTTTCAAGCGGCTGCCGCCGGCCATCCAGCCGCCTCCCCGGCTGGCCATCGCCACCATCACCTCCGTTGAGGTGGTGGCTGTCGCCAGGCGGCGTCACAGCCACCGGAGAGCCCTATTCTGTCGATCTCGATGGTTGCGTGTTTGCAGAAAAACCAGGGAAATTTCCCTTTGGCATCTTAGAGGTCACTCGTCCCTTGGTAAGGGCATTTTGACCTCTTTAGGGCTAGAGTTGACTTGGGTCAACATGACCATTTGGGTTGACCCCAAGGGGTCCTTGGTGACCCCATGGCTTCCCTTGAGGTCTAGGAAGGGTTATGTAGGGTTACCTTTCACTTTGGAGGTCATCTACCCTTAGTAAGGGTACTTTGACCAGATTAGGGGCTTGAGTTGACTTGGGTCAACTTGGCCTCTACGACTGAACCCAATGTGTCCTTAGTGACCCATTGACCTCACTTTAGGTCTAGGAAAACCTGGGCAAGGTTGGTTGGGCACATTATAGGTCAACTGCCCTTGTTAGGGCACCTTGCTTAATTTAGGCCTATGGTGGTCCTAGGTCAAATTGGCCACTTTGGGTTAACTTCAATGGACCCTTAAGGCTCTAGTGGACCATCTGATAGGTTAGTGATGTTGTGGTGGGGTCTTGGAGTCATGGTGAAGCCCTAAGGTCAAACCCTAGGTTTTGTGATGAGGTTGTGCCATAGGCAGACCAAGGTGATTCTCACCTTGACCTTCTATCACTTGGCCATTTTTAGCTTCCTAGGGTTTTGTCATGACCTAGTCATGGCCAAAACCACTCTTATAATTAGGGGTCTAGTTGGAAATGAGATGTTACAAATCCCAATAAATAAAACAAAGATTTTGTCCCCGAAATCAAGGTTAAGCCTAGGGGAATTTCTATCGAAAAAAAGGAAGCTTGTAACATCCCATAAGAAGTGAAAGATTACATCTCGACGCCATGTTTGTTAAGTGGGGTTTAAAGGGAAACCTAAATCTATGACCAATTCGCCCAATTGGCAAAGCCAAGATCCCAATAAACAAAAGATTAGCCTCTACTCTTCCTAGAGTAGCCCTACTAGTTTAAAATAGGAAAGTAAATTGAACATCTTGTGAGGTTGTGAGGTATACCTGACTGAACAACTCTACATACTTTTGTCGCATCAGGTCCTGCGGTTCTCAGGTATGCTCCTCCTGGCCGTGGTTTCTCCACAGGACTTTGACTAACGGAACCTTCTTGCGATGCAAGATCCGTACTCATCTGTCATCGATCTGAACCGGCTCTAAGTGAACTGACCGGTCTGAAGCTACCGGCCCATCTATGGTCAAAATCTGCTGCTCCGGGCGTAGTAGAGCCCTCCTAAGTGAAGAAATATAGAACACGTCGTGTAAACCTGTCAGTTCCGGTGGCAACTCCAGCCTGTAAGCTAGGGGCCCAATCCGCTCCAGGATCCTGTAAGGGCCCATATACCTAGGGCTGAGCTTCTTCTTCCGACCACGCACTCGTGAAACTCCGTGCATGGTCCGGATCGTCAGGAAAACCCGGTATCCCACCTGAAACTCTACCTGATGGTGTCGGGCGTCGTAGTACTTAGCCTGTCGGCTCTGTGCTTCCAGCATTCTGTCCTGTATCAGTCTCACCTGAGCTTCGGTATCTTCGACAAAATCCGATCCCGACGCCTTCAGATCCTCATCCTGAATCCATGTAAGTGGAGTCCTACATCTCCTTCTGTACAAGGCTTCATAAGGAGTCATCCCTATGTTGGACTGGTAGATGTTGTTATAGGAGAACTCGACTAGTGAAAAAAGCTTCTCCTAAGGTTCGTTTTGATCCAGAATGCATAGCCTTAGGAGGTCCTCCAATGTTTGGTTGGTGCGCTCTGTCTGCCCATCCATTTGGGGATGAAATGTTGTGTTGAAAGTCAGCTGCGTGCCTAAGTAAGCCTGCACGGATCTCCACTCCCTGGATGTGAACCGACCATCCCGATCTAACACGATCATCCTGGGCACCCCGTGGTAATGAATGAAGTGCTCTACGAATCTCTGCACTAGTAGCCCAACCGGGTCATCCTTTCTGATCGGAATGAATCTGGCCACCTTCGTCAGCCGATCGATGATGACCGAAATCGAATCGTTACCCGTCCGTGACCGGGGAAGGCCATGAATGAAATCCATCGCGATGTCCTCAAATTTCCACTCCGGCACCGGAAGTGGCTGTAGTAATCCTGCGGGGTTTCTGCACTCCGCCTTCACTAGCTGGCATGCCCCGCAATGAGTCACGAAGTATGTGATGTCCTTCTTCATCATCGGCCAGAACATCGTCTTCTTCAAGTCTGTCGTCATCTTGGTGATCCCGGGTGTATAAAATATCTGCTACAATGTGCTTCCGCCATGATGTCCTCCCGAATCTGACCTCCTGCGGGTATATAGACCCTGCCTCTGAAATATAGCAATTCATCTCTCAGTGAATAATCTCCCGTCGAACCCTCCTTCAAGGCTTGGAATATCGGCTCTGCACATACATCTGTCCTCTATCCGTCCCGGATGCGGTCCCGAATATCATCTATGGCAACCATTGATACTAGATACTCCATGTACAGCTCTGGATCATTCTCGGACACTAGGGATATCTACATATCTCTGAAATACCGGACTAGCTCCATGGACATCAGTTGTGCCCCCTTCCCTGAGGTATCTCCTCTCCGGCTCAGAGCATCTGTCACCACGTTCGCCTTCCCGGGATGGTAGTGCATGGTGTACTGGTAATTCGACAAGAACTCCACCCAATGTCTCTGTCTGATGTTGAGTTCCTTCTGTGTGTCCACATATCTCAAATTCTTGTGATCGGAGAAGATGTCACAGTGAACCCGTAGAGGTAGTGTCGCCAAATCTTTAGAGAAAAGATCACTGCACCCATCTCCAGATCATGCACCGGATAGTTCTTCTCATGTACCTTCAGCTGTCGGGAGGCGTAGGCTATTATGTGCCCGTTCTGCATCGGAACGGCACCCATCCCCTCGTAAGAGGCGTCTGTGTACACCTGGAATCCCTCCCTTCCCGATGGAAGAGCGAGAATGGGAGCCGAGGTAAGCCGACCTTTCAACTCCACAAAGGCCGCCTCGCACTGTGGCATCCAAATGAATGGGGATTCCTTCTTCGTCAGGGATGTAAGAGGGAGTGCAATCCGGGAGAATCCTTCGACGAACTTCCAGTAATATCCGGCAAGTCCCAGAAAGCTTCGTACATCCGTGGTTGTCTTTAACGGTGGTCAATTCTGAACTGCCCGAATCTTGTCCAGGTCTACTGCCAACCCTGCACCGCTGATGATATGACCTAAGAAGGCCACCTCCTTTAGCCAAAACTGGCATTTGCTGAACTTCACGTACAGCTGGTGTTCCCTTAGCCTCTCTAGAGTCAAAGTCAGGTGTCGTGTATGCTCCTCCTCCGTCCTTGAGTAGATGAGCATGTCGTCAATAAATACGATGACGAATACATCCAAATACTCCTCGAATACCCTGTTCATGAGGCTTATAAATGCTGGCGGTGCATTAGTGAGCCCGAATGGCATTACTGTAAACTTGAACAGTCCGTACCTACTACTGAAGGCGGTCTTTGGGATGTCATCCTCCCGAATCCGTAGCTGGTAATAACCTGACCTCAAGTCAAGTTTTGAGAAGAAATGCGCTCCTTCCAGTTGATCGAACAACTCATCAATCCGTGGCAGCGGGTATGTGTTCTGGACCACCAGTCTGTTCAGCGCTCGATAATCAATACACAAGCGGAGACTTCCATCCTTCTTCTTGACAAATAGCACCGGGGCTCCCCACGGCGAAGAGCTTGGTCGGACAAACCCTGCCTCTACTAGTTCCTGCAACTGACTTCGGAACTCCGTCAACTCTTTCGGGGCAATCCGGTAAGGGGCCTTAGATGCCGGTTTGGCTTCCGGCACAAGCTGTATATGGAAGTCCTGCTCTCGGTGCGGAGGTAGTCCTGGCAGTTTCTCTGGAAAGACGTCAGCAAAATCTCGCACCACTGGGATGTCTGCCACAGACCCCTCGGCCTCCGCCATCTCAAATATAATCTGATAAACCTCCTCTCCCTGCAGATGGGTCTTAACGGCATGTACTGAAGACAAGAGTATGCGAGAGGCAGGTCTTATACCTTTGATGATAATGACAGAGTCCCTGTGCCTCACGGTGATCCTCTTTGCTTGGCAATCAATCTGGGCATGGTTCCAGTGCAACCATGTCATGCCCAAGATCAGCTCGAAGACTGACATACTTAGGATCGTTGCCGATACTTCAAATGACTTCCTGCCAATCTCCGCCTCCATATTGCAGTGGGCAGAGGTGATTAGCTATAATCCGTCGGGTAGATGCACCCTCCTCATCAGGCCTGTGAACCGCTCCACTCCTTCCAACCCTTCCACGAAGGCCGCCGACACGAACGAGTGCGAAACACCTGTGTCGAACAGTGTATAGGCGAGATTGCCGCTGATGAAGACTATACCTGGGGCGATTAAATGTTTTAGTATTCTATAACTAGATTTCCTATTTATTCTACCTAGTGCAGTTCTACAAAATTGACAGCTGAGAAAGGGGATTCTATTTAAAAAAAGAATTAAACATCTTGGCGTACTTGCTATGACCTGCTCTGGGTTCCGAGGTTGCGTCAGGTCCAAAGCATATATCTGCTCCCTTTTTTGTCTACAATCCCCTCCCTGGTATCGACGTCCTCAGCCACGACCTCGGCCTCCAAAATATTGTGCTGGCTGGGCAGCCGGTGGTGCTGGTGGGGGTGCTCCCTCATGGGGCAGTTCCTCCTGATGTGCCCCACCTAATGGCAATTGAAGCATTCTAGCGGGGGATATGCCATTCCCCCGGATCTTTGTCCCTCCCATGTCTGAAGAGGTGGTGGAGCCACAACCACTGGCTCCCTTGTCTCCGGCATTGCCTCCTGACGAGGCTGGTCTGTAACACCCCAAAGTTAATTTGGGTTCAAGCATAGGTGACACGGCCTGAGACACGGGCGTGTCCTAGGGCGTGTCCTGCTCGGGTTGCGCAGATGGGCGCGTGCTCGACGAAATTCGTTCGACGAAGTTTCGGGAGGTACATGCCCGTGACACGGGCGTGTCAGGGGGCGTGACTTAGGGCGTGTCCTCATTTGGTCGACACCACAGTTTTGGTCGACGAACTGCGCTCGACGTTCGTCGAGTATAGGGTACACGGCCTGTGACACGGGCGTGTCACAGGGCGTGTTCCTCTGTGTCGAGTGATCGGCACTTTTCTCTCGAGTAGGTAGAGAAGTACTCGAGTAAAGGGGGTGACACGGGCGTGTCATCCCTGTGACATGGGCGTGTCCGAGCCGAGTACTCGAGTAGTTGGTTTTCTCTCGAGTAAGTCCTCTCGAGTAGGTCTTGAGTGGGTGACACGCCCCGTGTCACGGGCGTGTCGGACATCTGACACGGGCATGTCATAGTTAACTACTCGAGTAATCCTCTCGAGTAGGTCGTGAAGATGACTCGAGTGAGGTACACGCCCTATGTCACGGGCGTGTACCCTGGGCGTGAACTATTTCGGGATAAGGCGGTTTATAAGTCGGTTTGTGCACCGCTTAGTGTGACACGGCCTGTGACACGGGTGTGTCACAGGGCGTGTCAGACCCGAAAAGTGAGTTTTAGGCTTTTTCGTGGCCGTCCATTTTTCTCCAGCTGGGATCTACAGCTGAGATCCCTCCCTGCTTCCTTAAGGCCGAGAGTTGAGAAAGAAGTCTCATTATGTTCTTGCCTTCCTCTTTCTAAAAATCTTAGAGAGAGAAAGAGAGAGGAAGAAGGAGGAAGAAGAAGAGGGGCTGATCTCTGGTGGAGCTTGAGAGCGTCAAGCTGAGATTCGAGGCCATCGTTGCGGAGGAAAAGCTTTTGCGGTTCCTTCTAGCCAGCTAGGAGTTCATTGCACCGAAACGGTCTTCAAGGGTAATGACTTTTCTCCATAGCCATGTGAAGGATTCCTTTTTGGCATAGGCATTTTTCCTCCACCAAAAGGTGGCTGATTTTGGGAGTCTTTGGGTTGATTCATGGAATCCCCTTTGTTGGCATATAGATCCGAAAATGGAGTACGGAATAGACATACTGTGTGAAACCCATTTGGATAGGTTGGTATGTATTGGTGATGTTGCATATACGAATCGGAGAAGACTCCGTGATAAACGTGTAGTTTAAGAGTCGACGTATTAGACCTGTGAAAGGAAGTAGCAGGAAGTACTGGAGTGGTAGTCCAGGAAAATACCCATAGAATGCTTGTGCTGCTTGTGCTGTTGGGTTCGACCTGTGAAAGGAAGTAGCAGGAAGTACTGGATTGGAATTCCAGGAAATACCCTTTGTAATGCTTAATGTTCATAGGGAGTCCACCTGTGAAGAGAGTAACAGGAAGTACTGGCGTGGTAGCCAGGAAAGACCCCGGACATTTGTGATATTTGCGGTGTCCACCTGCGAAGAGAGTAGCAGGAAGTACTGGTGTGCCTAGGAAAGACCCGCTAATGTGGTGAGATGAAATGGGTGTTAGAGTAATACCGAGGCTTAAGCGCCAGAATAGGATCGGTGAGACTTACCCGCGCCTTTATTTAGCAGCGAGTACGCCGTACTCGGTGATGGCAAGGCGATTTGAGCAATGGGGGTGTAGGATCCGACATGCGCTATGTCCGTCTGACGTGAGACCAGAAAGTGCGGTCTGTTGGAGCGCATAACAAGAGTCTTAGGCCTACGTGTCGTGATACAATAGGGGGCTACGGGCCAGTCCCGGTTCACTAAGACTATAAAACTCTGGCTGCACGCCATGGAGTAAATGCTCAAGTGAGTTGTCGTTGGGTTGTGACCCTGATACGGTGGTGGGCAACTGGTTTGCCAGTACACCAAGAATGTGCCCTGAGTGCACGGACTGTTGGGCCGGGTGGCTGACGGTTGTGATAGCATGTGTGCGTGAAAGCACATTGTATGAGATATATATACATGCTTGTGATATGTTATGCCTGCAGGGAAGATTACCGCTGCCCCGAGAAAGGGGTAGGGTCGTTATAATTTAATCAGTTGAATGCTGACCGTTGCCTTTATTTGCCACCGTTGGGTGGATTGTCCATGTACAGGTGCTGGAGAGCCAAGCAGGATGAAAAAGGGTTGCTGTCCATGCTGCTTTAGCTGATGCTGTTGCTGTTAATCTTTTGATGTGGCCGGCCTGCGTGCCAATGTTTGGGCCACTATTTGGAAGCTCTGTAATGCCATAAGGCCAACTATTTATGTATGTTGTAAGACATTCCTATGATGTATAAAATGTGGAGTTTTATATGTTGGACATTCAAGAGAGGAGTTCAAGTGTAGTGTTATAGGCTTCCGCTAGAATGCAATGTGTTAGGTGCGCTGCGCTACTCTGGTATCACTCCGTAGCTTCATTGTCTGTTTTGTGGTATACGTTGTGGGGCCCCGGCCGGACCTTCTAGTATATATTATATGAACGGATGGGGTTGTTACATTTTTGGGATCAGAGGGAGGTTTTGATCCTCCGACCTGTGGGTTATGTGCCCACCACGCTTCCGCTTCAGTTGACTAAATTATAACGACCCTACCCCTTTCTCGGGGCAGCGGTAATCTTCCATGCAGGCATAACATATCACAAACATGTATATATATCTCATACAATGTGCTTTCACGCACACATGCCATCACAACCGTCATCCACCCGGCCCAACAGTCCGTGCACTCAAGGCACATTCTTGGTGTACTGGCAAACCAGTTGCCCACCACCGTATCAGGGTCACAACCAAATGACAACTCACTTGAGCATTTACTTCATGGCGTGCAGCCGGAGTTTTATAGTCTTAGTGAACCGGGACTGGCCTGTAGCCCCCCATTGTATTATGGCACGTAGGCCTAAGACTCTTGTTATGCGCTCCAATAGACCGCACTTTCTGGTCTCATGTCGGACGGACATAGCGTAGGTCGGATCCTCCACCCTCGTTGCTCAAATCGCCTTGCCATCATCGAGTACGACGTACTCACGGCTAAATAAAGGTGCGGGTCGGTCTCACCAATCCTATTCTGGAACTCAAGCCTGGGTATTTCTCTTACACCCATTCATATCACAACATCAGCGGGTCTTTCCTGGGTACACCAGTACTTCCTGCTACTCTCTTTACAGGTGGACACCGCAAATATCACAAATGTCAGGGGTCTTTCCTGGCTACTACACCAGTACTTCCTGTTAACCTCTTCACAGGTGGACTCCCTATGAACATTAAGCATTACAAAGGGTATTTCCTGGAATTCCAATCCAGTACTTCCTGCTACTTCCTTTCACAGGTCGAACCCAACAGCACAAGCAGCACAAGCATTCTATGGGTATTTTCCTGGACTACCACTCCAGTACTTCCTGCTACTTCCTTTCACAGGTCTAACCCGTCGACTCCTTAACTACACGTTTATCACAGAGTCTTCTCTGATTCGTATATGCAACATCACCAATCCAGACCAACCTGTCCAGATGGGCTTCACACAGTATGCCTATTCCGTACTCCATTTCCGGATCTATATGCCAACAAAGGGGATTCCATGAATCAACCCAAAGACTCCCAAAATCAGCCACCTTTTCGTGGGGGAAACATGCTTATGCCAAAAATGAAGCCTTCACATAGCTATGGAGAAAAGTCGTTACCCTTGAAGACCGTTTCGGTGCCATGAACTCCTAGCTGGCTAGAAGGAACCGCAAAAGCTTTTCCTCCGCAACGATGGCCTCGAATCTCAGCTTGACGCTCTCAAGATCCACCAGATATCAGCCCCTCTTCTTCTTCCTCCTTCTTCCTCTCTCTTTCTCTCTCTAAGCTTTTTAGAAAGAGGAAGGCAAGAACATAATGAGACTTCTTTCTCAACTCTCGGCCTTAAGGAAGCAGGGAGGGATCTCAGTTGTAGATCCCAGCTGGAGAAAAATGGACGGCCATGAAAAATCCTAAAACTCGCTTTACGGGTCTGACACGCCCTGTGACACGCCCGTGTCACAGGCCGTGTCACACTAAGCGGTGCACAAACCGACTTATCAACCGCCTTATCCTGAAATTGGTCAGCTCCATGCTGACTGTTGCCTTTGTTTGCCACCGTTGGGTGGATTGTCCCTGTACAGGTGCTGGAGAGCCAAGCGGGACGAAAAAGGGTTGCTGTCCATGCTGCTTTATCTGATGTTGCTGTTGTTAGCCCTCGAAGGCTAATTTGGCTAAATGTTTTGTTTTCTTTTGATGTGGCCGACCTATGTGCCAATGTTTGGGCCACTGTTTGGAAGCTCTGTAATGCCATAAGGCCAACTATTTATGTTTGTTGTAAGACATTCCTATGATGTATAAAATGTGGAGTTTTATATGTTGGACATTCAAGAGAGGAGTTCAAGTGTAGTGTTATAGGTCCGCTAGAATGCAATGTGTTAGGTGCACTGCGCTACTCTGGTATCACTCCGTAACATCATCGTCTGTTTTGTGGTATATGTTGTGGGGCCCCGGCCGGACCGTCTAGTATATATTATATGAACGGATGGGGTTGTTACATGGTCCTCGACCCTCCTCCCTTCCGTGATACGGGCTCGTCTCTGATCGTTCCTTGCTCCTCGACCCTGATTCTCCGTCGGCCATTTCCGGCCCCGGGTAGCTTGTCAATCAGCCTCTATCCTTTTTGCCATCTCTAGTATCCGGTAAATGGGCCCGTCAGATAGAAACAGTAGAGTCTCCCTCAGCTCCTCCCGCAGGCCTTTGTAGAATCTTTTGGTATATCCTGCCTCATCTAACTGATAAGAGTCTGCAAATCGGGCTAGATGGTTGAATTCTCGGTGGTACTCCACCACCGTCTTGTTCCCTTGTCTTAACTGCAAAAATCTATCCTCCAGCTCGTCCCTGGCCGACTATGGAACAAAGTGTTCCAATAGCGCGCCCCTGAAATCCTCCCAAGAAATCTCTACTACTTCCATGTCCGCAAATATCGTGTCTAGCGAGGTCTTCCACCATCTTTTTGCATGCGACTCCAGGCAGGAGATCACCAAGGGCACGCTCTCCTCCCAAGGGCACCGTATCCCGGTCAGCATCTCGTACATAATATCCAGCCACACCTCTGTCCGAACGGCGGACTCAGTCCCCAAGTAGGATGGGGGGAGCAAGTTCTCGGAAAATGCTCAGCCAGTTGGCCCCCGGGTTTGGCTACAGGGCTGGAACCTGTTGGGCCCTAAAATCTTCCAAGATGGCTGTCAGAGTCTGTCCCATCTCCGACTGTAGGAATGGAGTGGGGACCGGGGGAGGTGGTACAACGTCCGGAGTCTGCTGAGCTCCGTCTTGTGGAGTGGGCTGAGCTGGGGGCGGTAAAACAAACTCCATTAGTAGGTAATCGACTCAATACCTAATAAAAGTGGACAATTTACATGTGATCGCTCATATGGGCACACCACTGCTTCCGCTGCTTAGTTTGTCCCCAAACTAAACTCACGCGGGGGTGACCCAGAGGTTGTGGACTGTTACTTTTCGATCGAGGTTTGCTCTGATACCACTTGTAAGACCCCCCCTTTTTTCTGAAACACCGGGGTCTTAGGCCCAGAACCGCAGCTTTACAGTGACTCCTTCATGCCCTAAAGGGTCATCACCGCAAAATTGCCGATTCTGCCGGCCGATTCGATCACAGAAAAGCAACAAAAGTAGAGTAAGCATAAGAGTGGTAAAACTCTAACCAGAAGTCCACAAAATACAATCACATCAGAGTAAATATATCTCCACGAAGGGAGAGTCCACAGAATATAATGTACTAAAAATAAGGGCTTAAGCCCACTACATCAAATCCTCACTACATAGTCACTCAAGCGGAAGTAAAATAAAACACTACTAAGGTCAGGGGCTCACAGTCCCCGTCATCTGAACTCCAGTGCTAGACTGTCCCATCTCCAAGCGTGCCGACCTGCGGGGTTGCTCCTTCATGCTGGGCTCCACGATCCCCTAAATGATGTGGTTCGAAAACTGTTAGTCTAAAAGACTAAGTCCTATCGTCCCCCACCCCTTCCCCCATGGCCCCTAGGCACCGAGCAGAGAGAAAGAAAGGGGAGGACTTGTAGGTGGAGAGTAATCAAGAAACAGATGGCAGCGGACCTATACTAACAATTTTTATAGTACATGTGACAGTAAAGTAAAGTATGAAAAGTAACCTTAACTTATACGAAAACATATAAGCAAGCGATCTTTTACAGGGCTCCCATCATATAAAAAGTCTCATACCAATTTATACATTGGGGTGTCGGTTATTAACAGCAATATAGATATATAAAGAATTTAACCTTAATTTATAAACTTGCCCACACAAGCTTATAGACTAAGGGGTCGTTTTGCAGGGTCTATTGTATAAGCGTCACATACCACTTATACAATAGGTGACAAGGGTTTTATGTTATGATTATGCTATGAAATGCAAGTGGGTTATGATGCGAACATGTAAGTGCAACTCACCCACCTGACTCTGTGCACACAGATCTTTAGTTCCCCCTTTCTGGAGCCGAACCTCCCAGGATACCTCCGTAGTGGCAGACGGAAGCGGTGGGTTGGGCCTCGTCCACCTCTAAACCAGTAAAGCACTACCGGTCAGACATATCGTACGCCTCAACGCTGGTGCACAAAGCGGAGCTCCTGCATACTCTTGCCGGCTCGCGCACCAGACTTCTGTTGGCGAAGTGCTAGCCACACTTGCCGAGTCAATGTACTGGCGTCGGTGCATTGACACTCCAATACTGATGACCCACCACCTTTACTTTATGCACATGCAACCTTATGTATCAACACCGAGCCAAAGCTCCCCGGACCATCCCGTCCGTCACAAACATCAACCGAGCCAAAGCTCGTCGGGCCATCCTGCCCCTTTCCACGAATATCAACCGAGTCAAACCAACTTCCCGAGACACCGGGGTGTGTGAAAGTGAACCCCTAATTATTCTAGTTGCTCTTTAAGATTTATCACTCTTACAGTTTACGTTTGCGCAGGACTGCCCAAGGTATGCCCCGTGAAGGGCTCTCGAAGGCACTAGGAACTATGATGGGATTATGCCCAAAGCTCCCTTTCGCAAGGCACTTACTATTATTGTTTGCTACCCGATTTCCCAACCCTTAATTAATTTTACTGAATCTAGCCCTAGTGCATTAAACACTTCCTCCCTACGGGAAAGACGATCTTTCGCCGATCCCGAACGCCACCTAACACTAGTCAACTTCTCCCTCTATAAATCCTGTCTTCCAATGATGAATTCCTTCATTTACCCAAACCAGCAACCTAATGAGGATTTAACTCTCCAAAATTCACTACCCATTCTAGTTCAGTTTCCGCAGTGACTATATGCAGACCACCCTATACTATATGAGATGTATAAAAGAGGTACTTCGGATTGTTTTCCAAATCTCCTATAAAATTTACCAAAGGTCTATCATAACAAATTTAGTCTAAAATCAGAGATTCATAATTTTTCTAATTAATTTGATATTTATTGAATTTTCCCAAATGTTTGGTCATGGGCAATTTTGAACATGAACTATATGATCTACTCAAGTAATGGCCACCCAAAACTTTTGAACAGTAAATAACAGAGATATATATTTAGATATTAATTTCCATAATTTTTCAGAGAATAGTTGACCTCTAATTAATTTATCCAAAATAATTCCCTTAATCATATGTAAAGAAGAAAGTACCAAACTTACTCATCCGAAAATTATGTAAAAATTACAGAATTTTAATATGGTTTAGAGAAGATCATTGTACAAAAATCATAATTTTAGAGGCTTGCTAGACTCTGAACTAAATTATATTAAATTTTCATGGGAAACCATTCTTAATGAAGCAACCCTTAAAAATATTCATCCAAAAATTCTATAAAACTTCACAGAGCTCTACAACATAATAAAAAGTCCTCTGTCTAAATTTCATCAATTTCCAGCAAGTAGTTTCTTCCTAATAAATTTCTAAGTAAATAATACAAATTATCAATTTGTTAATGAAGTATCCAAAATAATAATACTAAATTCATGATAAAATCTCCAGAGCTTGTACTAACTTCAAAAACTACTCAACCCAAATGTCATCACTTTTCAAAGAGTTTTTGTGACATTTTCTATCCCTACATGGTTTGTACTCTAAGCTAGGGTTAGGCTTTTGAGGGGGTTTAAGGTTTCCAAATTCCCTAAAATTTTTAACCAGAGAACTATACTAATCCTATGGTCCTCTCCACAAAGTTTCAAGTCAATCCAAGGTCATTTGGCCCTATGATCTTCAAACCCTAAAAATCCCCATTAAGTAACCTACCCTAGGATTCTAGGGCTACCCTACTCTTAACCACCCCAAATTCCATTGGAGGGTGAGTCATGCTATAAAAAGTCAGTGACCAAAATATCAACCTCTATTGAGGTGATTTGACCACTCAAAACCCAAAGGGGATGCTTGACATATTTAACCCTAAAGGGGGCAACCTAGGGTTGGATCAATACCTAACCAAAACATCTCTAAATGAGATGAAAATTTTACCAGAGCTCTAACATGCCCTCTAAGACCTCCCACCCAAATTTGGGGGGATTTTGAGGTGTTTAGGATGCCTAATTAATTTATTCATGGATTATTAAATTTTCTTAAACACTATAGAAAAATATTCTCCAAAAATTCTATATTTTGGATAGACCCTAGGTATAGCTAGGGTAGACTTCTTGCCCAAAGCTTAGGTCATTTGGATAAGGGATGAAGGGTGGGCATCCATTTGAATCTCAGAATAACCCTAGGTATAGGGCCCACCAAAATAGGTGTGGTGGTCGAACCAGAGCTCCAAATTGAGTGAAATTAATTTTAAATTAAACTAGACATCAAGGGCTTCATTTGCTATGTTTACCATGTTTTCTGTTCTAGCCTCTAAATATTTTTAACAATTAAAACCAATAAATACAAAATCCGTGACATAATTAAATAATCAGAAATATATATACTATAGTTTAAAATCAAATATGGCACGAATCTTGGCGCAAGGTGGACGAAATCCATTCATCTTCTACCTTGAGCCGACGGCCAGGATTTATTCTTCCTGGGCCAGTTTCAAGTGGTTGCCGCCGACCATCCAGCTGCCTCCCCGACCGGCCCCCGCCACCATCACCTCTGTTGAGGTGGTGGCTGTCGCCAGGCAGCGTCACGGCCGTCGGAGAGCCCTATTCCGACGATCCCGATGGTTGCGTTTTTGCAGAAAAACCAGGGAAATTTCCCTTTGAATCGGGCTCAATTGAGCCCGAACCTTGGCCCTAAATATTCCTAAGATCTACCCATGAAAGAAGGAGTGGAGGAGGACCTTGTCGGCGGCCTGAAGTCGAGAAGATCGCCGGAAAGCCATCTTTGAAGGCGGCACCACTCGATTTCTGCAACTATACAGTGTGGAGGCTCGGTTTCTTCAGGTAAGGACTGAGAAATCCTCCTCTCGGCCCACTGAAGGTGTTTAAAGACTCAGTTGGGGAGGGGAGAGGCTGGATCTTCAATGACCATTAAGGCCATTAATGGCTACATTCGTCCATGGTAGAGGGGGCTGAACCAGGCCTTTGGTGGCCAGGGAAGCGGTTGGAAAATTCTCCCCTTCCCTAGGGGAGTTGAATTCAGCCATTAAAGGTGGCCTTTGGCCTCCCCTTGGCCGAGCCCCTTCCTTCCCCCTTCTTCTATTTTTCTCTCTCCTCCATAATCATGGAAATGAAGCTCACTCTCTCTCCTAGTCACCAACTTGACTTGGTCAATCTGGAGGTCTATTGGCAGCCCATCCATACACATTATCTCCTAAAGAAGCCTCATGAGGAGGCTTGAACTTGGGCTAGCCTATTTGGGCTAGGTTGACCCAAGGTACGCTTGGGTTGACCTTGGTCTTTTTGACCTTTTTGGTTGCCCCTAAAGAGTCCCTGGTGACCCATTGATCTCCCCTAACGCCTAGGTAGGGTTGGATAGGGCTGACTTGGCATCTTGGAGGTCACTTGTCCCTTGGTAAGGACATTTTGACCTCTTTAGGGCTAGAGTTGACTTGGGTCAACATGACCATTTGGGTTGACCCCAAGGGGTCCTTGGTGACCCCATGACTTCCCTTGAGGCCTAGGAAAGGTTATGTAGGGTTACCTTGCACTTTGGAGGCCACCTACCCTTAGTAAGGGTACTTTGACCAGATTAGGGGCTTAAGTTAACTTGGGTCAACTTGGCCTCTAGGACTGAACCCAATGTGTCCTTAGTGACCCATTGACCTCACTTTAGGTCTAGGAATACCTGGGCAAGGTTGGTTGGGCACATTATAGGTCAACTGCCCTTGTTAGGGCACCTTGCCCAATTTAGGCCTATGGTGGTCCTAGGTCAAATTGGCCACTTTGGGTTGACTCTAATGGACCCTTAAGGCTCTAGTGGACCCTCTGCTAGGTTAGTGATGTTGTGGTGGGGTCATGGAGTCATGGTGAAGCCTTAAAGTCAAACCCTAGGTTTTGTGATGAGGTTGTGTCATAGGCAGACCAAGGTGATTCTCACCTTGGCCTTCTATCACTTGACCCTTTTTAACTTCCTAGGGTTTTGTCATGACCTAGTCATGGCCAAAACCACTCTTAGGGGTCTAGTTGGAAATGGTATGTTACAAATGTAGGCCTCCTATTCTTCTAATTCTGAAATTCAAAATCACTGTCTGATAGGCTGACAGTTTTTTTGGCCATGAAACTCTTCTCAGCCTTCTTGAACTTGTGGTGATGGTGCTTCTTCTCACCTATCTCTTTTCTTTTGACTAGTTAATCAGCAATGACATGCCTAGACTTGCTACAACAATAACAAATAATTTTAGAATAAATATATTTACTGGGTTTAGAATCATACATGTATCCTTTGGAGAACTTCTTCTGAGATTTGTTGTGATCCTTCTTGTAATGTGAGGAGGAGGAAGGATTGTTCTTCCATTGCCTCCTCTTCATCATCTTCTGGAATTGCCTTGAGATGGCAACAAACTCTCCATCTGACATGCTACTGTCAGATGAGCTGGACTCAGAGCTTTCTAAATCAGCTTGCCTCCTTGGGGGTGAGGCAATCCTCTCCTTACTCTTCTTTGAGCTCTCAGCCTTAAAGGCCACTGTCCTCTCCTTGGCATGGGATCTGATGGTGGTCTCCTCCTTCCTGGTAGATAGCTGCATCTCATATGACAGTAGCTTTCCAAATAAAGTGTGAGGAGTTTCAGCAAGCTTGGTCACTTCTCTAATAGCACAAATCTTTGTATCCCAGTCTCTAGTTAAAGATCTCAGAAACTTATCATTCAGCTCGTAATTGCTTAAGATCCTCACATAGGTCCTTAGCTCATTGACCACTCTGAAAACTAAAACTTTTCATAGCAATCAGCTATGTTGTCCTTGCTACTTTGCCTAAAGGCCACATAATCCTAATTAAATAGGGATTTCTTGTCATCCCTAACTTCTTCAGTTCCCTCCATGTATACAAGCAAGATGACCAACATTTCCATGGCTATCTTGTAAGGAACAAGATTCTAGAATGTATAGTCATATATGACACTCATAATAATGTTATGTGCCATCTTATCCTTAGTTTCCAGGATGACCTCATCCTTTGCCATCTCTGTATACTTCTTTGAAGTCTGGACATTTATATCTAAGGCAGAGACCTTTATGGGGATGAAAGGTCCCTTTTGAACTGTGATGATGATCCTAGGGTCTGAAGTCTCCATGAATAACCTGACCCTCTCTTTCCAAATACCAAAATTCTCTTTTCAACAGATTGGAATCTTCATTGAGCCCAACTCCTTTTGGTTCTCTCCTGAACCCATAAGGATAATCCTTAGCTATCCTTGGAGATCTGTTCAGACTGTTTAAGTCCTTTTTGAACAACCTCCCTCGGATACCACTTGAAAGTCTTTATTTCAAGAGTACATAAACACCTAGAGGGGGTGAATATGTTTTTTTGCCTTATATGACTACTTCTTACTTTAGTGAGTTGTGATTAAGTTATTTCTCTGGCTTTCAAGACATACAACAACACACATGTATTTATAGTGTTTCTTCAAGGTATGGGTACATCCACTATTCGTCCCACCTTTCTAACAGAGTGTTAAACAAGAACAACTTCTCCAATATCAGCTCAATGAGCTTATAACATAAATCCCTCAAGATCTCTCGGACTCTTCCAAGTCCTACCTTAGGCCCAAAGCCCTACCAATCAGAGATATAATCTCATACATATTTCGGGTCACCCGATTTTTCTCGGTCCGGAGAATCAGACCACCTTAGCTTGGAATTGGATCGGGAATGCAACAGTCAATGAAAAAACAATATCAAATGACAAAAGCCTTTTTTGACCTTGAAAACCAGGAAAGAGTGAAAAATCATGAGGCCAAATCTGTGTCGGGCCAAAATTCATTATTTTGTTTTAATTTACAAGAGTTGAGAGATTTTCTCAGAGGGTGACAAGTCACCTGTTCGTTACAAGTTCTGAATATGAAAACGATAGAAAATAAATTAAGTCATTGGAGTCTGGGTGGGAGTCTAGTGGGGAAGATTGCTAAGTTCTCGGAGCGTCGATGAAAACGCTTCTACTAAACCAGAGCCTTGATGAGAGCGCTTCTGTGGAGAAAAAAATGCCACATCGTTGAAGCCTTGGCCACGAGCGCGCGCGCGGGGGCTGGCCACTCGCGCGCATGCTGCTTGTGCGGGTGCGCACTTGTCTCCTGCGTGTTTGGCTTTGCCATCATCTCGGGTGTTTTCGGGCCTTTGGGGTGAGCGCGACTTTCTGCGTGTGACTCGCCTGGTCGGATTGGCTTGACATTTTCGGCCGGAATCCTACCAATTTGACTTAAAAAATTCAGGGAAAATTCCATCAAATGTCCTTATTTTAAACTGCATTTAATAATTGATATGTGTGAAGCCCCGAACTTATCAAAGTCAAGATACCGTCACAATTTTCCATAGGAGCAAAACCCCGTAGATGCCACTCATAATTCAAATAAGATAATTTGCTGACTGATTTTCAAAGAGGATTGTTATTCCGCAGACCTTAAATGACTTTTCACAAACTAAAAAAAGTTTTTTAGGTTTAAATTCACAGCCCCAAATCCATTTTCTTTATTCTCAAACCAAAACCCTAAATTCTTCTTCCTCGACACCTGCGCCCTCTGCCGCTCTCTAGTAAACCGCAACCTTTAGTTCAGACATTCGCCGGCAAACAGGAGCCCTCTAGGTCGTCGACAAAGAAGAATTCTCTTGTTCGAAGCCCCCGATCCTTCGCTTCTTCAATTTGTTCGAAGGAGCCAACCGTTCGCTGCGCCTCCCCCGCTGTGAGTACACCCTCTTCCATTGAATCCATTCCTAATATGAGTCACCTGTAAGTAAATAACATTCCCTAATACAGAGACGTGGTGTGTCCTTAGCAGTGTCTCCTGTTCGAAGACCCCGTCCTTACCCGTCGAGAATGCATTGAATGGTTGCCGAGCAGTGCCTCCTGTTCGAAGCCCCCGTCCTTACCCGTCAAGAATACATTGTCTCATTCTCCATATTTTGTGAGTTAAGAGTAAATTTTTATGTATTTCTCTGCAGCTGAATCTCATTCACCAAATTTTTGTATGAGTTAGGAGTAAATTTTTATGTAGTCCCTCTTGTAACCTAATTTGTATGTTGCTTCGCCTAATTCTCCATATGCAATATGTGATGTAAACTTGATATTTTTTGAGCACTTGTGGCGCTGATGCTTCATATTTTTTGATACAGATTATGTATATTTTGATGTACTTAATATTTTTTGAGCACTTGTGGTGCCTGTGTTTCATATTTTTTGATGCAGGTTATATATATTTTGATGTACACTTCAATTTTGATGGTAATAAACTATGCACTTGCTGGTACTTGTGGTATTGATGCATGTTGAAACCGGAAACCGGCCTCTTGTGGAGTTCGACCCTTGGGGAAGGGGTGGTCTCGCGCCTACTTCGCACCTGCAAGAAAAACAACGAGAGAGACAAGAAAGGACAGACCCAAGGGCTCGGCAGGGAGGTCCCACCACAAACCCGGAAGATCTCTGAGCGCTTCCCCTCCTTAGCCAAGAGCCGAGCTAAGGTACCCTCAGAGAACACTTGAGAATGAGGGCAAGGAGGCACTGAAAAACGTGCCCTCTGAGGTACCCCTTGGGTCTTATTTATAGATTTTCAGAATCTGAACTGCCAATAACCAAAAGGACTGACCTGGAAATACCAAAAGGCCCCTGGTTGGGTCTGCCAACAGCCAAACTCCGCTGTTCTGAACGGCTATGCGCAGTCCAAACTGGTCTGCCAACAGCGAGGCTCCGCTGTTCTGAGGAGCTATTCGCACCCCTGGGCGGTCAGCTCGCCTTCAGTTCCCCTGCAGGAGGCGGGCGCGACCTGGCTCCGGGGCTCGCCTGTTCTCCTTGGGCGAGCGCGAGCCGATAGGGGCGAGCTGCCAGCCTTTTGCCGGGCGGATCGGCGGTCAGGTCGCATGCAGGGGGGGGTCAGCCGGCGGGTCGCCATCCCTGGGTCCAGCTCACTCGCCGCGGGTTGCCAGCCCGCTCGCCGCGGGTTGGCAGCCCGCTCGCCCGTGGTGGGCGGGAGCGGGTCAGGCCTTCCGCCGCATAGCCCGTCTCGCGGGTCACGGCTCCAGGTCCACTCATCCTTCCTGGCGGGACCCGCTCGCCGGACACGGGGTTGTACACAATCCCCGCTCTTTTTGAGCTTGAATCAAGCTCGGAAAGAATCATCCAACCCGCGTGTTCGGCGAGCCCCCGTGCTGAGCTGGCAGGGAATCTTCTGGTGGGGGCCCACTGTCCTGCTATAAATACACACCGCTAACCCCCGGAGGGGGGCTCCCCAGATCCCTTCATTTCCTTTGAGCAGGTCCTGATTTCTTGATGCCGGTCAGCGAAGAGGTGCGAGCTCGCCTGGCGGCAGCGAGCCTGAAGACCCAGGAGGAGGCCCTCGAGGCCGCCCCCTGGTTATCACGCGGGTCTCCCGGCCCTGTCTTCAGGCCGGCGAAGGGGAAGATTGTCAGGCGGTCTCTGGCGGGCGATTGTCCGGGCTCCAGCTCGGCCGCGGGTGTCGAGGTGATCCCCGGTAGTCGTGACCTTCAGCGAGTTATTGCTGTACCTTTGACCCTTTGTTTTGCAGGCGATCCCCTGTGAGGGGGCGGGGAATGGGGGAGAGGATCGCCCCTCTCGCGAGTCGCCCGAGAAGGTCACTGGTTCCTCGGTTCTGGATCGCCCACCTCCGGAAACTCCCTGTCCGGCGGTCTCCCACGGGCTGGGGAAATCTCTTGAGACCCTCGAGGGAGGGAACTTTCAGGGTCGGCCGGGCTCTTCCCGCCCATCTGTCGGTGCGGGCGATGTGCCAACCCCTGGTGAGCTGGTTTTTATCGTTGATTTTGTCTCTTGCTCGCTCATTCTGACCTCTCCCTGTTTGCAGGCTTTCGCAGGGCCTCGCCTGAGACCGAGATGAGCGAAGGGTACTCGCCTCCGCCTGACGTGGACAGTGTATCTGACTATCTGGGCGACCCGAACGATGCGGCGGGGATGAAGAGGCAGGTGACGCGGCTATTCCAGAAACACACGCTGCTGCTGCAGGAGGTCATAAGGAGGATCGAAGACGACAAGGCCGAGACCGATGCCCGGCTCGCGGCCTTGGAGGGCCCTCCGCGCGAAGCGGAAGACGACGATGTCACCTCGCCGGGTGTGCACATAACGCGAGCCGAGGGGCATCTTAAGAGCGCCGTGGAGCAGGTCGGCCGGGCTCAGCGGGAGCTGGTGGCGGTTCGCGATTACCACGATCCCCGTGTGCCGCCTCGGTCGGGAACAAAGAGGCGGCACAGGTGGAAGTGGGTCGAGTACTGACCCAGTTGTTTGCCCCTCGCTCGCGGGATACCGCGGGTTTGTTGTCATTTTGTAGTTCTTCATATTTGTAATTGCTCGCGACTCTTTCAGCCCACCTACGGGCCTAACTATTTTGTTGCTGAGATGTATTGAAGTTATCGTGCTGCTTTTCTTTGGTTTTCTGTGTGCGGGTTAAGGGAAAGGTCCATTCTTCCTTTCGCGCTGATCGGGGCGAGGGCGAGCCGAGGAGCTCGCTAGACGGGAATCTCTCGTCTCGCGCGGCACGGCGTGCGGGTGCGGGTTGGGGTTGGCTCGCCCGCGCTGGTCTCCCGCGGTTGCAGCCGGGCGAGAACCGTGCCGGCTCGACCTTTGAGGTGCGCTCGCGCGCGGGAAGTCGAACCGTCGGATTGTTTTTTGGCTATCCGCACCCCGCCTTTCGGCGGGAAGTTTCCCGCCCTTTTCTTTCCCTATAAATAGGCCTTGTCGGCCCTAATTTCTCCACCGTTTCCTAACTTTCTGGCTTCCCGTTCCCGCGGAGTGTCGTCTGTGTCCGCCTTCTGGCTTTTTCTCTCGCACTCGGCGGCGAATCGACGGGGATGGGCGGAGGCGCCGGCGACGCGGACGGCCGAAGCAAATGCGCTTGGACCTTCTCCGAGCATGATTTCCCTCGCGCCGTCATCACAGAGCGCGAATACTTGGAAGCTCTAGGCGACCACATCCCAGCCGGGTTCTCTGCGAGGCGACCCGATGAGAGGGAGAAGATCAATGACCTGTTTGGGGATGAGCTCGCCATCCCTCTAGCTCACTTCGAGGTAGGCCTGCGACTCCCCCTATGGCCCGAGGTGCGCCAAGTGCTAAAATACTTCGGGGTCGTCCTGGGCCAGATGACCCCGAACTCCATCGCCGTCATGATGGGGTTCGCCTGCTTCCTGCGAGAGGAGCGGGTGGAGTTCAGCCTCGCAGTATTCCGGAAGCTGTTCTCCTTCAGGGCGAACCGAGACGGGACGACCTACTTCTCCAGCGCCCACCTCAAGGTGCGGGAGACCGTCAACAAGAGCCACAACTGGCTGAAGAAGTTCCTGTTCGTCAAAGGGGACTTCGGCAACGTGCCCTTCTCGCCGGTGCAGCTCAGCGAGGCGAGCTACCGGCCACCCAACCTAGGCGGCCATGAAGCCGACCTGTTCGCGTTCTTCGTCGGGAAGAACTTCGAGGTCGCGTTCCTGCGCCGCCACCTTGACGATCTCGCGGCTGTCCCGCCGGGGGGAGGTTTGCCACTCGTCTCCATTAGTCCTTACTTTCCCACTCTTCTTTCATCTCACCTTCCTTTCTTCGCAGGTGAACGCGACATACCTCTTCACCCCCCTTATGAGAGCGCTCGGATTCCGCCCGGGGTTCTCGCCCGCGCCCAGGCTGCGGATGCCGCCCAGCGCGACATCTCATCGATCCCGGCCAAGAAGCGACCGGGCGGCGGACAGTCAGCGCCTCCGCCGAAGTCGGCGAAGACCGCGGATCAGCAACCCTCTGCGAGCCAAAGAAAAGGCAAGGCCCCCGCGGTCTTGCCGACTGAGGCCCCCTCGCCCCCGCTGGTTGCTTCGACCAGCGACTCCCCGGTCGGGGCGGGGGGCACCTCCGCGCCGCCGGGCGGGTCTGAAGCCGCTGCGGGGCCGGTGCCGAGAGGGCATCGGAACTTCGGCTACGGCGAGAGGTACTTGGACGAGCTCGGCGTCCCGCTCCTGGCTTGGGACAAGGAGTCGAATCGCGCAACGATCTCGACCCTGCTGCCGAGCTGGATGGAGCAGGATACGATCGGTGGGGAGGCGTACAGCTTCTCCTTTGGGCTGTACTCGCGCGAAGACGCCGCCATATACGACAAGGAGGAGACGCGGGTGCTGATCCATGAGAGCGCACGGGCCCAGCTGCGCGGTCTGGAGCTGGCTCACATGGTGGGGCGACGCTGCACCCAGGTGGAGCGGAACGCCGCGTCTATCCAAAAGATGGCGGAGGAGAAAGAAGAGGCCCGGAAACTCGCTCGGGTGGACGCGGACCTTCAGAGAGGGCGAGCCGCCGCTGCCGAGGAGGCCCTCGCGCAATATCTGGGCGGGGTGGTACGCTCTCAACCTGAGCTAATCTCTTCTTCTTGCGAACGCAGCTCATGATAATTCCTATTCCTTTTTTCAGGATGCGGCTACGGCGAGCCGGATGGGCGCCGAGATTGCCACCCTTGGCCAGGAGAAGGCGGCGCTGGAGGCCCGGATACGCGAGCTGGAGGCCGCTGCCGCTGTCCCTCCTCCAGCCAGCGGGGTCTGCCCGCGCGAGCACCTGTCCGACTACGACCTGGAGGTGCTCATGCAAAAGAACGCGGCCAGTGCGGCAAAGTATACGATGCAGATGCTGCGGCGCGCGGACCTGCTTACGAGCGAGGCGGCGGGGCTTTCTGCGGAAGATGTTGTGCCGGCGCTTTTCCTCCCTGTGCCGGACCCTGGCGACAAGGCCTTCCAGCCGCTTTAGGGTCTCTAGATCTCGCGTTTCCCCCCCCCCCCCCTCCTTTTTTGTAATTTACTTTGTAGATGAACATTATGTGTATAAGAATCTGGTCTGAGATGTATGCGCGAGTTGCGCTTATACTTTATATGTTTAGCTACTGTTCCTTTTAGCTATTGTTCTTTTTATATTTCTCGCCTGTCTTGTTTTTCCAATGATGCTATTGCCGGACGGCGCGACCCGTCCCAGCGGCCCGGCTCTGACGAGGCGAGCTGGCTCGTCCGCCGAGCGGCCCGGCTCTGACGAGGCGAGCTGGCTCGTCCGCCGAGCGAGGCGAGCTGGCTCGTCCGCCGAGCGAGGCGAGCTGGCTCGTCCGCCGAGCGAGGCGAGCTGGCTCGCCCCTCGGCCGCATGCTTAACTCTCTGCGGACTCTCGCCCAGGCCTTTGCATTTGCTCGACCACCTTTCCCGGGGCTTGAGGGTGGGGCTATGCTAGACCCTTTCCTTCTTTTTTGACTAACCCTTGCGATTCCGTCCTGCTGCGCACGCTTCTTGAGTAGTTCCCGGCCTTGCCGGCTAGGTGGGAGTATGACAACGCGATTTGCTCTAGGTCGCAGGCCATTGCTTTCCGAGTCATTCCATCGAGTGTCATCCGGCCCTGCCAGCTAGGTGGGAGCCTGGCAGCGGGATCTTCTCGAGGCTAGGGATGACACCGAGTGACTTCCGGCCCTGCCAGCTAGGTGGGAGCCTGGCAGCGGGATCTTCTCGGGGTCCAAATTCATTCCATCGAGTGACTCCCGGCCCTGTCAGCTAGGTGGGAGCCTGGCAGCGGGATCTTCTCGAGGCTAGGGATGACACCGAGTGACTTCCGGCCCTGCCAGCTAGGTGGGAGCCTGGCAGCGGGATCTTCTCGGGGTCCAAATTCATTCCATCGAGTGACTTCCGGCCCTGTCAGCTAGGTGGGAGCCTGGCAGCGGGATCTTCTCGAGGCTAGGGATGACACCGAGTGACTTCCGGCCCTGCTAGCTAGGTGGGAGTCTGGCAACGGGATCTTCTCGGGGTCCAAATTCATTCCATCGAGTGACTTCCGGCCCTGTCAGCTAGGTGGGAGCCTGGCAGTGGGATCTTCTCGAGGCTAGGGATGACACCGAGTGACTTCCGGCCCTGCCAGCTAGGTGGGAGTCTGGCAGCGGGATCTTCTCGGGGTCCAAATTCATTCAATCGAGTGACTTCCGGCCCTGCCAGCTAGGTGGGAGCCTGCCAGCGGGATCTTCTCGAGGCTAGGGATGACACCGAGTGACTTCCGGCCCTGCCAGCTAGGTGGGAGCCTGGCAGCGGGATCTTCTCGGGGTCCAAATTCATTCCATCGAGTGACTTCCGGCCCTGCCAGCTAGGTGGGAGCCTGGCAGCGGGATCTTCTCGAGGCTAGGGATGACACCGAGTGACTTCCGGCCCTGCCAGCTAGGTGGGAGCCTGGCAGCGGGATCTTCTCGGGGTCCAAATTCATTCCAACTCTCTGAGCAAGCCTAGGTATGACAATCCTGGGGGGAGGGAAAAGAAAAGCTTCATTATAATAAATCGTGTTGCTTACAGGAAATTAGGGAAAAAATCTCTTCAAGTCGTCCCCACTCCAGGTGAGACTCAGGGCCTCGCCCTCTACATTTTGGAGCCGATAGCCCCCTGACTTCAAAGCTTCCTTCACAATGAATGGCCCCTCCCAGCTGGGGTTGAGTTTCCCTACGGATGCTGACCGTCCTGCCGCGTCCACCTTCTTCAGTACCAGGTCCCCTTCCGTGAACTGCTTGACCCTGACATGTTTGTCAAAGTATTTCGCCATCCTCCTTTTGACCTCCTCCTGTCGGACGGCCGAAAGATCCCTCAACTCTTCTACCATGTCGAGGGAGAGTCTCAGCTCCTCCCCATTCTCGGCTTGCCATTCCTCTCGGCCTTCCCTGGCCATTCCGACCCGCGCCGTTTGAACTTCAAATTCTATGGGGAGCACCGCCTCGCACCCGTGGGAGAGCTTGAAGGGGGTCTCCCCCGTGGCCGTGTTAGGAGTGGTTCTAAGGGCCCAAAGGACGGCGGGGAGCCGCTCCACCCAACTCCCCCTCAAGTTCTCCACCTTCTTTTTGAGGAGATTGACGATGATTTTGTTCGCCGCCTCCACCTGCCCGTTGCTCCTGGGGTGGTGGACCGAGGCGAATCTGAGGTCAATCCCCAGCTGCTCGCAGAAACTGGTGAACTCGGCGCTGGCGAACTGAGGTCTGTTGTCTGTGACGATGGCTTGGGGCAGCCCATGGCGACAGATGATCTCCCCCCAAACGAAGTTCCTGATTACCTGGGAAGTCACCTTGGCCAACGCCTTCACCTCTATCCACTTGGAGAAGTAGTCGATCATCACTAGGAGGAATCTTCTCTGGCCGCTGGCCTGGGGGAACGGTCCGACCAGATCCATTCCCCAGATTGCAAAGGGCCAGGGGGCCGTGATGCTCTTGAGTCGTTGGGCCGGCTGTAGCTGGAGGGGGGCAAATAGCTGGCACTTATGACATCTTCTTGCGAACTCCGCGGCGTCCCGGCCCAGGGTGGGCCAGAAATACCCCTGCCGGACTATCCTCCCCTCCAAGGTCCGACTCCCGGAATGACTCTCGCACTCCCCGGAGTGGACTTCTTCCAAGATCCGCTGCGCCTCACCCTCGGACACGCAGCGAGCCAGCATCCCGGAAAGGGTCTTTCTGTATAGTTGCCCGTCTTTGAGGAGGTAGTAGGCGGACTTGTGCCTCAGCTTCTTCCTGTCTACTCCCTCCGGATACTCTCCCGTGGAGAGGAAAACTACTATTGGGTCCATCCACGAGGACTGCTGATCGATCTCCATGAGCTCTCCTTCTTCGATGGAGGGGCGAAACATGTCGGTGATGGTGCCTCCTGCCCGGGGGCCATGCTTCGCCAGTTGGTCGGCATGGTCATTCTCTCCCCTCGGTACGTGCCGGATGGAGAAGGTCTGGAAGGTCCCGATGACTCCCTTCACTTTGGCTAAGTATAACTTCAAAGCGGGCTCCCTTGCTTCGAACTCCCCGTTGATCTGGGAAGCCACCACCATGGAGTCGGTCAGAACTTCCACATCCAGCACCCCCAATTCTCTGGCCAGGCGTAGTCCCGCTATCACTGCTTCGTACTCAGCCTGGTTGTTGGTAATGGGAAAATGCACCACCACCGTCTGTTCGATCCGAGTCCCTTGAGGGTTTTCCAGAACCACTCCTACTCCGAGAGAATGCCTTCCTGAGGCTCCGTCCACCCTCACCTTCCAAGGAGTCGGGCGGGTGAGTTCCTCCTCCGCTACTTCCACCACGTAGTCGGCCAAGAAATCGGCCATCGCCTGAGCTTTGATCGAGAGCCGCGGAACGAAGGAGACGTCGAACTCGCTCAGCTCCACCGACCACTTGGCCAGCCGGCCTGAATGCTCCACCCCCTCGAAGACGTTGCGGAGGGGATGGTCGGTCACCACTCAGATCGAGTGTGCCTGGAAGTATGGTCGTAGCCTCCGAGCCGAGATGATCAGTGCGAACGCAAGCTTCTCTAAGATTGGATATCGGAGCTCGGCCTTCCTCAGGACCCGGCTGACATAGTAAATAGGGAGCTGCCTCTTCCCCTCTTCTCGGACCAAGACGGAGCTTAAGGCCTCTGCCCCGACCCCGAGGTATAAGAACAAATCTTCACCCTCTTTCGGCCCCTGGAGCAGCGGGGCCTGTGTCAGCTGCGTCTTGAGGGCCTGGAACGCCTCCTCGCATTCCTTAGTCCACTCGAACCTCTGGCCCCGCCTCAGTGTTTTGAAGAAGGGGGAGCACTTTTCCCCTGCCCGAGAGAGGAAGCGGCTCAGTCCTGCTAGCTTCCCTGTCAACCGTTGGACCTCCTTCGCATTCCGCGGGGACCCCAACTCCAAGATTGCCTTGACCTTGTCCGGGTTCGGCTCGACCCCTGCGGGGGTGAGGAGGTGCCCCAAGAACTTCCCTCGGCCAGCCCCAAAAACGCACTTAAGGGGATTCAGCCGCATCTTGTATCTGCGCAGGGTGGCGAACGTCTCCTCTAGGTCCCGGAGGTGGGAGTCCACGTCCCGGCTCTTTATCATGAGGTCGTCCACGTACACCTCCAAGTTCCTCCCCCTCTGTTCCTTGAAGACTCTATCCATCATCTTTTGGTAGGTGGCCCCGGCGTTCTTCAACCCGAACGGCATCATCTTGTAGCAGTAGCAACCGTCCCCTGTGATGAATGAGACATCCTTTATGTCTGGGGGGTGCATCCTGATCTGATGGTAACCTGAAAATGCATCTAAAAAACTCATTACAGAAAAACCGACGGCTGAGTCAACCAGCGCGTCGATCCGAGGCAAGGGGTAACAATCCTTGGGACAAGCTTTATTAAGAAGGGAGAAATCGATACATAAGCGCCAGCGGCCGTCTCCCTTTTTGACCATCACAACGTTCGAGACCCGGCCGGGGTATTGAATTTCGGACACGAAGCCCGCTTTGAGAAGTTTTGCCACCTCCTCCCTGATGGGTTCCGCTAGCTTGTCCGCCGTGGATCTCTTCTTCTGCTGGACGGGGCGTGTTCCTGGGTCCAGGTTGAGGCGGTGGCAAGCCACATCCGCGTCAACCCCCGGCATCTCCGCGGCGCTCCAGGCGAAGATGTCCACGTTCTTCTGGATGCACTCCAGCATCCTGCCCGGGTCCTCCGGGGTCAGCCCCCCGCTGACGCGGATCTTCTCCACCCTGCCTCCGCGGGTGAGCACCTCCAGCTCCACCACCTCCTCTGCGGCCTCCAGCCTGGACTGCTCCCCCCATCCCTCGGCATCCCCTTCCTCCTGAGCGGGGACCTCTACCTCCATCTCCTCTGCCACGGCCCTTACCTCGACCACTTCCTCCAAACCCCCTCCTTCCGCCTTCTCTGCGCAGCCCTTCAACTCCAGCTCCACCTCTCCGGCTTCCTGCTCGTCCTCCTCCATCCTCCGCCCCATCTCCTCGGCCCCTTCCTGCCAAGAGATGGTGTTCACCGCGGTGACGTAGCATTCCCGTGCCACCTTAGGGTCTCCCCTAACCCTGACCTGCGCCCCCTCAGCGTTGAACTTCAAGCACTGATGGAAAGATGAGGGGACGCAGCGGAAGGCGCTGATCAGGGGCCTCCCGAAGATTGCGCTGTAGCTGCTGGGGGCGTCCACAATGACGAACTTGCAGTTTCGGGACTGCCCCCCCAGGGTGACATGGAGGCCGACTCCTCCCTCTACCTCCTTCCTTTCTCCCGAGAACCCGAACAAGGGCCCGTCCGAGGCCAGCACCCTCTTAGCTTCTACCTGCATCGCGTCAAACGCCTTTTTGAAGACGACGTTCACGGAACTCCCATTGTCCACTAGGATCCGAGAGACAGTGAAGTTCTCGATGGCGGCCTTGATGACCAGCGCATCACAGAACGGATCCTCGTGGTCCGGCATGTCGCTTCTGGAGAAAGTGATCCTCTCCTCTGGCGGCGGGGTTTGGGACGTAGAGGCGACGCTCCGCCGATACATGGTGTGGAGACTTGCCTTGCGGGAAGCCTCGACCCCTACTCCCCCGTGGATCACTCCGATCATTCCTCGGGTCCCCACGTCCACCCGGTCTTCACAGCGATCCTCCTCCGTCCGAGGCAGGACCTCCTCGATCCTCACTTCCTGCCGCACCTCCTCCTGCTGCTGCTGCCGCCCCCTGTTCTCTCTCATCTCCAAGAATTCCGGGCACGTGGCCGTTGCGTGCCCCTCTTCCTGATGGAAGTCGCAGTAGGGCAGTTCCACCCTGAACTCCCTTCTCCTCCTTCTCATGACTCCTCTCCTCGCTCCCAGAGCTATGGCCATGGCCTCCTCCTGATCGGGGAGCCGCGGCCTCTGACCCTGCCTCCAGCCGGGTGGGTGGAACTGGTCCTGCCTCCCCTGATAGTGACCTCTCCCGTAGTATCCCCTCTGTGGCCCCTGCCCCTGCCACTCTGGTCTCCAGCCCAGCCTACGGTCGGGCTCCTGACGCCCCCATCCCGGTTGCTGTCCTTGGAGCTGCCTCTGCTCCCTCTGCTCCCTCTGCCTGGGCTCCTCCCTCCTCTCTTCCTGTCTTCTTCCTCCCTTCGACTCCTTCTCCTCCTCAGTCGCCCACCTGGCCAACTTCCTCGCAAATTCCGGGTTCGACGCCTCCCCGTCGACCTCTCTCGCCGCCCTCTCCATCAGCTCCTCGTAGGAGAGGGGGTGAATCCTTTTCAGCTCCATGCGGAAGAAACCCTGCTGCAGGCCCAGTGTGAAGGCCATCATCAGACTGTGGCCCGACATCTCCTGGACTTGGGTGACCTCCTCCTGGAACCGATCGACGTAGCTCCCCAACGTCTCGTTCACCCCCTGCTTTATGTGGAACAGGGACTCAGACTCCTTCTTCCTCTTCTTTGAGGTAGTGAACCTCAACATGAACCCTCGGCGCAGGTCCTCGAAGCAATAGATGGAGCTGGCCGGCAGCTGGTGGAACCACTCCCTTGCCTTCTCTCGGAGGGTGATGGCGAAGAGACGGCACTTGAATCCGTCCGACATCTGACGGATGGAGACTACGTCCTCGAACCACTGGACGTGCTGAACCGGGTCTCCCCTCCCGGTGTAGTAGGTCATCTCGGGCTCCCTGAACCCTTCTGGCACTGGTGCTGAGGAGACCAGCTCGCTGAATGGACTGCTTCCAGCCATCGGGCGAGCCGGCGAGTCCCGCGAGCCCAACTCGCCGAATCGACCTCGGCCTGCCGAGCCGGGGAAGAGCTCGCGCCCCGAGAGCTCGCTCCCTCGGCCTTCCTCAGCCACTTCCTTTCCGGCTCGCCTGCCAGGAGCGTCTTCGCCTAAGGAGGGGGCGGCCGCGATCTGGGCTGCCGGAGTCGAGCACTCGGCCCGCACGCCGAGTGCGATCTTGACGAGGTCCAGCACCTCGTTCCTGAAGTCTTCAAACATTCCTACTGTTGCGAGAGGCGGAGGGGGCGGCGAGTTCTGCCTGTCGGATCCTTGACCTCCCGTCATTGAGCTCGCCGAAGCTTTTCTGCACTGACCACTCTCCACGCTCACCGCACCAAAATGTTGAAACCGGAAACCGGCCTCTTGTGGAGTTCGACCCTTGGGGAAGGGGTGGTCTCGCGCCTACTTCGCACCTGCAAGAAAAACAACGAGAGAGACAAGAAAGGACAGACCCAAGGGCTCGGCAGGGAGGTCCCACCATAAACCCGGAAGATCTCTGAGCGCTTCCCCTCCTTAGCCAAGAGCCGAGCTAAGGTACCCTCAGAGAACACTTGAGAATGAGGGCAAGGAGGCACTGAAAAACGTGCCCTCTGAGGTACCCCTTGGGTCTTATTTATAGATTTTCAGAATCTGAACTGCCAATAACCAAAAGGACTGACCTGGAAATACCAAAAGGCCCCTGGTTGGGTCTGCCAACAGCCAAACTCCGCTGTTCTGAACGGCTATGCGCAGTCCAAACTGGTCTGCCAACAGCGAGGCTCCGCTGTTCTGAGGAGCTATTCGCACCCCTGGGCGGTCAGCTCGCCTTCAATTCCCCTGCAGGAGGCGGGCGCGACCTGGCTCCGGGGCTCGCCTGTTCTCCTTGGGCGAGCGCGAGCCGATAGGGGCGAGCTGCCAGCCTTTTGCCGGGCGGATCGGCGGTCAGGTCGCATGCGGGGGGGGGGGGGGGGGGTCAGCCGGCGGGTCGCCATCCCTGGGTCCAGCTCGCTCGCCGCGGGTTGCCAGCCCGCTCGCCGCGGGTTGGCAGCCCGCTCGCCCGTGGTGGGCGGGAGCGGGTCAGGCCTTCCGCCGCATAGCCCGTCTCGCGGGTCACGGCTCCAGGTCCACTCATCCTTCCTGGCGGGACCCGCTCGCCGGACACGGGGTTGTACAATGCACTTTTTGATATTTTTTTACTTTTAATGTTGGTCTGCGAAAAATAATAATTTTTGTGAATAACAATTTTAAATATCTTTGAATCTATGAATAATAATAATCTGCGAATAATTATTTTCAATATGCGGATAACTCGACCCCACTTCGGAAAAAAACTCCACCCCACTTCGGAATTTTCCCTCCTCTAAAACCTGGGTGGAAATAATTTTAGGGTCCGTTCGGCGTGCAGGTATTGACTTTCTGTAATTGGTTTTGCCTTCCAGAAAGCCAATTCTCATGTTCGGCGCGCCAGAATTAGAAGGGCATTGGTTTTCACTTGAAAACCATGGGTTTTCCTATATACCTAAAAATCCAGTCTCCCAAAACTTACCTCCCACTGCAGGTTTTCCAGATTTTCACCTCTACCGTGCCCCGACCCCGACCCCGCTCCCGCTCCCATGCCTTGACCCCGACCCCGACCCCGACCCCGATCCCGCTCCCGCTCCCGTGCCCTGACCCCGACGCTCCGACGCCGACAGCACGACCCCGACGCTCTGACGTCGAGGCTCTGACGCCGACTGCGCGACCCCGACGCTCCGGCGTCGACGCTCCGGCGTCGACGCTCCGGCGTCGACTCCTTCGACGATGCTGGAATATATGTACGCTCCGACGCTGACTCCTCCAATCCCTAAATTAGATATTTCCTCCTCCGACGCTCCGACGCTCTGACGCTCCGATGTCGACTCCTTCAGAATTTTTGCCTCTAGGTATCATATTCATTCTCCACTTCTTCTTCTTCCTATTTATCCTCTTTCTCTTCCTCTTGAGATTTTTTTCTGCATTGTGATGGTCATACAAATCTTCTTCCTCTTCCTCTTCCTCTTGAGATTGTGACGGTCATACAGATCTAAATTGGATAGTGATGTGTGTTCAGCGTGTGTACTTATCAGTTGATTACTCCTTATCCTTCTATCTTGTATGTTGTTGTCATCAAAAATAACTTATAAATTGAGAGTTTTATCCAAATGTTATATTTGTATTCAAATTGTTCAATTTTAAAAATTATTATAATTCCAGAAATCCAATTCATTTGTGCAGCCGAACAACATTTAGGTATCAATGTCAATTCTGTTCACTGAATACCATCCTGCAGCCGAACAGCAGAATTAGTTTGCTGCAAAAATCAATTCCTGCGGATATTGGTTTTCTGCCAAAGCCAATTCCTGAAAGCCAAAACTTGTGCGCCGAACGGACCCTTAGCGTGGACTGCTCGAGCTGAGTTTGAAATGCGGCAAATCAATGAGCATCCGAGCCTATAATGCTACGTCTACGTGTCAGTTTTTAATTCGATTATATTCGGAAATACAAAGGAACAGACGGTCCTTCGGTAATTACTCGCTCATTTTCGCAGTTTTATCTCCTCTGTATCTCCGGAACTCGGAGGAAGGGCCGATAGGGTTTCTCGCTCCCTTTTAGGGCTTCGGTATTTTGGATCGAGGTAACTCGATCTTCCCAAAACTATCCTTCTTCTTTAGCTTTTTAGTGACTGATTCTCTTATGGATTCCAGTCGTTGCAAATTTGTATTCTCGAAATGCATGACGAGTAATTCTTCTCAGGGAGCAAGGAAGCGCCTAAAAATGTTATTCATTCATATCTTGGTTATTTGCCCTCTTTGAGGCAGTATATCGATGTTACTACCTCGATTGCATTTTTTTTAAGTAGTCCATCGTGTTATCGAAGTGGACCCTCGAGTTCTTGAAGTTCAATCGACATGAACCACTTTTTTGATCTTTTAATGCTGTAAGGTGGCAGAATCTCAACTTGTTGTTCCTTGGACAACAGATCTGCCTCACTTTTGGAATTCAAGCAGCATGTTGCCAATGTGGTTCTGTTCTGTTCCACTCCAAATGAGGAACCGATGTATATAGATTTGATTTCAACTCCTTGGAACTGAGAAAAGAACTATGCCTGAACTGCAAATTTTGGTTCGGTTCAGTTCCGAGTGCTTATGAAAAATGGTAGAAATCTTATTTTATTTCATGTTTTTTGAGCTTAGGCTTGCGTTACCTTTCAAGTGGATTATATTCCTTGTTGGGCATTAAGATTGTTTGTGTTTCCAATAACAATAGGCAGGAGTGTTTGATAATTTAATAGATTAGTTAATTACTATCATATTAAAGATCACAATTCTGAAGTTACAAGTGTGAAATGAATCAAATGACAAACAATAGGGTGCGAATCTTGGTCTGAAATGTGGATAAAAGTTAAGGAGTTAAGAACCAATTAAATATAAATCAAAGACGAGCAATATGTATTAAATTTAAATATGAATCAAATGATAAACAGTACATACTAAATTTAATAGTTTATACTGCTATAGGTTATTAAATAATATTCAATATTACTATATTATTAATGCCTAATGGGCTTGGAAGTGGTCTTATGCCGCTTGTGTAATCTGATGCGTGTTGAGTCCTTCAGTTTTGGTTAGAAATGTGAACTCAAGTACTATAACCAAGAACTCACATGTCAGTTATTTATATTCTAGATCTATACCTGAACCGAAAAAAATGGGAACCTATCTGAATAGCTTGGTTGGGGTCGGTTCTGAGTATTTCAACTATTTTTACGCAGCGCTACCAAAGTTGGTCTTTGCTTTATTTTGTTGGTGCTTTGGTGTTTCTGGAGTCACACTTTGTTTAGCATTGTTTTTGAAATGGTGCCAAAATTGAAAAATACCAACTTTGCCCCCCTTTTGGAATGTGCCAAGGCAATCACATTTTGAATAATGCCAAAATTGGCATTTTGAATGATCTTTTCATTAATGAAATATATGTGTTATTTTTTTTATTATTTCCCTTATACCAGTTGCAAATTGTTTTTTGGCTGAAACATTTGTTGTATGTAAAGCTAGGTTCTTTCACAAAATCAAATCTAAGATGATTTTAGGGTTCTCTTTATGTATCGGTCTTTCCATTGTTTTTATTTTACGTTTCAACGAGCAGATGAATGCATAATAAGACTTACATGCTTTATTTATATAGCTATTTGCATTCCTTGAGTTTCAAGGGTCAAAATTCAAAAAATAGAGTTAAGGTCTACAAATTCAAACCCGCACGTTCGACAAAATTTCAAACATTGGTTGGAAACTAGTTCGACAAATTTTCAAACGTTGGTTGGAAACCTGTACATTCGATAATTTAATTAGTTGATTAGCAGGAAAACTAAAAGAAGAAATATTGTTTTCCTTCCTCCAATTGATTTGCATTATAATCTGCAAGCGAGGTGAAGAGAATAAAAGGTAACAAATAACGTCAACGAGAATGAGAAGATTTGCAAGCAAACATTAATTTTGATCACTTAATTTTGCGTGAAAATATTGCATCAAAAAATGAGCGATAGTCTCTCTTGCATGATATTTTCCTGACATCTGCAACACGAAGCAAGCCCTAATCAGGTGTAATCGGCGGTTTTTGTAGGGGAGTTTGGATTCAGGAAGGTTATTTGGTGAAACAAGGTATACATAGGCGGCTACGGGTATCAGGTAAGGGAGCCGGGAAAACCTCATGCAAGGTAGGATATTTGTGGAGTGAATTGGAGCGGCGAGGTTGGCAGAGTGGGGAGGAGGGTGTAGTAGGAGATTGAGAGACCAGTCGCCAAAGGCAGGGAACTTGGCTGCACAATGAAGAGGATGAATAGGAGTGCTCCAAATCTTGACGGGCAGCAGTTGGAAGGCTCAAACATGCCGACAGAGGATGAATAGGAGTGCTTCGGCTGCATGTTAAGATCATCAAGATGGCGCGTAGAAGGCGCAAGCATATGCTAAAAAAAACCACAGTTAGGAACAAAAAATATAAATCAAATCGCAAGACCAATTAGGATTTTAAGTAACATATCCCAAACGGAGAGCGACCATGTCGCTTTTGTCTAGATAGATAGGTGCCCTAACACAACTAGGTAGCTCCGTTATAGATTTGAAGTCATTTGAGTTGGATTTAGTTTTTTGCCATTTAACCAGCATATCCGCTGACACATTGCCTTCACAAAAGATATGGTGCTGAGAGTGATGATATTGCGATTGAGATTCTAGGATTTCGTACCTAATGGAATACGTGGACCAACAAAAAGATTGGTCGGATATGGATGAGCAGAGGAGTAAGGAGTCAGTGTAGAGACACACTCTAACCAATTCATCTTGTTACAAAATCTAATACCCGTTCTTAAAGCCACAAATTTGGCCTGCAAAGCCCCGATGACCCGAAGATGAAAAGATGAGGCCCAAATCATCTCCCCGCAAAAATTACGGATGATGAAAGCTCCACAGGAGGATGTGGGTCCAGGAGGCATTGGAGTGTAGAAAAAAGTTCCTGATTGGTTAAGCTACCACTGTATTACTCAGAGGTAGAGGCCGGGACCCGATCCCCTGATGTTGAAAGCTTGCAAAAAGGCCCAATCTTCTTTACTGTGATAAATCATGTTTGTATTGTTCTTTCGAATGACGATTTTTATTTCATTGAGAAGGTTTGTTACAATTAGATTTTTTATGATGATATGCTTATATACCAGAGTAAAGACGAAAGCAACGCTCCTTCCAAATGCCCTAGAAACTAAATGTGAAGGTGGCCAAGAATTTAGAGCTAATGTTTTTGGTAAGTTTGCTTGCGTGAGAAAGCCAAACATGCAATTTGTGTTGAAGGGTGAGGGAAATCGTGGGAAATGGTAGAAGTAATTCTTCAAAATAGCCCCACACTGCCTTAGCTAGAAAGCTCAAGCAAAAACAATGATCACAAGATTCAATATTGGGCGACGGGCAACATGAGCACCTTGGAGCAAGTGAGATGCCAATTTTTTGGACGTTGATATCACATGCAAGTTGATATCACATGCAACATGCAACCCGCTTCCGGGTTGCAAGCCACATGATGATGCTTATCTTAGGTGGAATAATGTTTGAACACATCCATTTCCAGGGCGAATTAGCGGGGGTGGTGAGATCGCATAGGAATTTTTTCTGTTGAGGCAAGAGAGAAATTACCATTTAAAGCGTGCTTCCAAAACCCGGTTCAGTCCCCAAGTGGGGGGGACGGCCGGCCCCCTTGAGCCCCATGTATTAATAAACTCGGGGCTCCCTTTCGATGACATGGACTATTATTTTCAAGGTATTTCCTCTCCCTCTCTCCCTAACCCTAATTCCTCTCCTTTCCCTCTCTAAATCTCCCCCTAGATCTCTCTTCTACTTGCAAAGTCTTATCATTTGGTATCAGAGCAACATCCTGCGACGATGGTGACTCGCTCAGAAGCCGAAACCACGCGGCTTGCATCCCTCGAGGAGAACTATGTAGGGTTGTCGGACACGATGACGGCGCTCGAAGAACAAGTGAAATCCTCCCAAAAAACCCTAGAGGATCGCTTGGATGCGCGCATGGAGGAGATCAAAACCCTACTTGCACAAAATCTGAAAGGAAAAAATCCCGAGGTGGAAGGATCAGAAACGGAGGCATCCTACCATCCTCTTGCGCAGAATGGCACTGGAATCGGAAGCGGAGTGCAGCAGGGGGCCGGATCGGGGCCTACAGGAGGCGGCTTCTCCGTTGCGGGATCGGCGGAAGCCGATCCTACGCGGATCGGCGCGTACGCCAACCGTGCGGCGGGATCGACCCAGGAGGGATACGGGGGCCCTGGAGGGAGCGTCAGAGGGCCGACGGAGGCCGGCTACCGCCGCCCAGGCGGCTGGAGGCCGCCGGAAGGCCTGGCGGCTCCATGCAGGCCGTTCGGCGCCCAGTCCGCCTGGAACGGACCCGGAACTCAGGCTGGCCCCTCTTGGCGGGGTCCGGGGCAAGGAGTGGCCCCTTTTCGACCAACTGGAGCGAATGCGGTCCCAATCGGAGGAGTGGCGGGCATCCTACCGATACCTCCGCTCTACGGAGGACCGACGGACTACGGAAATGGCAACCCATGGGGTGGAGGGCAACAAGGAGGCTACGACATGGACCGGGGGCGGCCCGGGCCCGCAGCGGCCCCGGCGCAACCTTACCAACCAGCACCTGCAGAACCCCGGCCATACATGCAGCCCAAATTGACACGTATGAACTTCCCTAAGTTCAAGGGCGGCGATGCCTTAGAGTGGATCCAGAAGGCTGAGCTTTTCTTCAAGTACCAAGAGATTCCGGAGGGGCAGTGGGTCCAGTTGGCGTCTTTCCATCTGGAGGAGGACGCCTTCCAGTGGACCAAGTGGTTTCTGAGGGGACGCAATTACGCACCGTGGGAGGAGTTTGTGGAGTCCTTCTCGGCTCGTTTCGGGCCTTTAGAGTATGAAGATGTGGAGGCTATGTTACAGAAGCTGCGGCAGAAAGGATCAGTCACAGAGTACCGGACAGAATTCGAACAGTTGGCCAATCGGGTCAATTGGGAAGAGAGGACAATGCTGAGTTGTTTTGTATCCGAACCGAAGGACCATTTGAGAGACGAGGTCCACGCGTACATGCCACGCAGTCTGAGTCATGCCATCAGCCTAGCCAGGATACAGGAGGAGCGGTACAACCGGCAGAAGACTCGGACAACAGGACGGGCACCCACAGTGACAGACGTAACCAGGAAGGAACCACCGGCCGGGGGCCGTCCCACTGTGACGAAGTTGACGTGGCAGGAGCTGCAGGCCAGAAAGGACAGGGGTTGTGCTTCAAGTGTGATGAGAAATTCGTTCCGAGGCATCGGTGTCAGAAGGTCCAAGTCTTCATGCTGCGGAACGAGGACGGCGAAGAAGTCACTACTGGTGACTCAGTTGAGGATGATCTGGATCTTACGGAGTTTGGAATATCTCTTCAGGCGATGGCACAGCTCCCCTCACTTTACGGATCGCAGGGGCAATTGGCCAGGAGCGGGTGACTATACTAGTCGATAGTGGGAGCACCCACAATTTCATTGACCCCGAGGTGGCTCTCAAGACAGGGATTCCAATTGATCGGGAGGCCGCATTCCAGGTCATGGTTGCGGATGGGAGCAAGTTGCGATGCGAAGGGGTCCTGAAGGGGGCCGAGCTGCGGATGCCGGGGTACATCTGCCACACCGACGTCTACCTTCTCCCCATTCGAGGCTCGGATATGGTCTTGGGAGTGCAGTGGCTCCGGCAGTTACGGCGGGTGACCACAGATTGGGACAGGATGACGTTGGAGTTTACTCAGCAGGGCAAGGACCACTGTTTGCAAGGCATCAGGACATCTCCACTCAAGGAGATCTCACTCAGGGGTTTGCAGAGACTGGAGGAGCAAGGCGGGACAATAGCCATGATTCTGGGGGTGACACCCGTGGGATCGGAGGCTAGCGCGGAGCCAGAGCAGATACAAGCACTTTTGGGACAGTACGATGATGTTTTCCAGGAGCCACGCTCCCTTCCACGGTCCCGCTTCCGGGACCATCAGATCCGGTTGAAGGTTGGGACGGACCCCACCAACATCCGGCCTTACCGCTACCCCCATATTCAAAAGATCGAGATAGAGCGCAGCGTACGCGAGATGCTGACTTCCGGTATTAAACGTCCCAGTACTAGTGCTTTCTCTTCCCCGATCATACTGGTGAAGAAGAAAGACGGTTCGTGGAGATTTTGCGTGGATTATCGGGGGCTTAACAGTTCCACCATCAAGGACAAATTTCCCATTCCTATGATCGAGGAGTTGCTGGATGAGCTACACGGAGCACACTTATTCACCAAATTGGATCTCCGGTCCGGTTACCATCAGATTCGCATGAAGGAGGAAGACGTCCACAAGACGGCCTTCCGTACCCACGATAGTCACTATGAGTTCTTGGTGATGCCATTTGGGTTGGCCAACGCACCCTCGACCTTCCAGGCAGTCATGAATGAAATATTCCGCCCTCTTCTTCGAAGGTATGTGCTAGTTTTCTTTGACGATATACTTATCTACAGCAGGAGTTGGGAGGATCACTTGGAGCACGTCCGCACCGTCCTCACCATGTTGCGAGATCACAAGCTGTACGCCAAGCGGTCCAAGTGCTCATTTGGACAGCCGGAGGTTGAGTACTTGGGACACCTGGTGTCCGCACACGGGGTACAAGCTGACCCAAAGAAGATCGCGAGCATGGTAGATTGGCCACCCCCCACGACGGTCCGGGCTTTGAGGGGTTTCCTCGGGCTGACAGGGTACTATCGGCGGTCGTGAAGGATTATGGCAAGATAGCCCGCCCCCTCACTCAGCTGTTGCAGAAAGACGCTTTTCACTGGAGTTCAGAGGCAGAGGTCGCCTTCCAGTCTCTGAAGGCGGCTATGACTACTACCCCGGTTCTGGCGCTTCCAGATTTCTCCAAGACGTTCGTAGTGGAGGCCGATGCGTCGGGGGTCGGTATTGGAGCTGTGTTGATACAGGAGGGCCGACCCTTGGCCTTCTTCAGCAAGGCGTTGACACCCCGGACACTGGGCCTTTCGACGTACGAGAAGGAGATGTTAGCCATCCTGCATGCGGTCGCCTTGTGGCGGCCTTATCTCTTGGGACGACACTTCCAGATCCGTACAGATCACCAGAGCCTGAAACATTTTCTGGAGCAGAGATTAGCCTCACCGTTGCAGCAGAAGTGGCTGACAAAGTTGCTGGGATACGATTATGAGATTGTGTATAAGCAGGGGAAGGAAAATGTGGTGGCTGATGCACTCTCCCGCCTACCAGAGAGTTCCTTGTCCCATATTTCAGGACCAGTGATTGAGTCACTGGAAGAGATACATGCAGAAGTTCAGCAGGATCCGGATCTACGAGCCATCATTGCAGCACTGCGACAGGGGGAGCCTACTGAGGCCGGCTACCACTTGCAGGGAGACCGACTTTACCATCAGGGCCGGCTAGTCCTCCCTGCCACGTCGGCCTGGCGGACGGTCATGATGCAAGAGTTTCACGCCTCACCCACCGGCGGACACGCCGGCATCTTGCGAACATTACAACGGGTCCGGGCGAATGTTTTTTGGAAAGGGCTGCGACGCGATGTTCAGCGGTTTATACGTGAATGCGAGATCTGCCAGCGACAGAAGTACGAGACTACCTCTCCCGCCGGGCTACTGACACCGTTGGAGATCCCCCGTCAGATTTGGGACACTGTCTCTATGGATTTCATTGACGGCCTGCCCAAGTCTCAGGGCAAATCCGTCATCTTGGTCGTGGTTGACAAGTTGTCCAAATACGGACACTTCATCGCTATGAGCCATCCGTACACAGGAGCAACTGTAGGATCTTGTGGCGCACTTAGAGGGGGGGGGGGAGGTGAATAAGGGCTCTTTAAACTTTTTTTTTGAACTTTTTATAAAATATGAAACTAGATACTATGTTTGAGACAGATCAATAAAATGAAAAACAAGATTTTATTTCTCCAAAATATATATGTAAAATGATTCCAATAAAGCTTGAAATCAAGGCTTACAACGATAATAGTTTTTAACTTTTTCACCGATCCTTCTCCCAAGAATCGGTAGGCTATAGTCAATGTCTCCCTAGATATGGCTACTAGCCTCCCCTAAATCAAACCTATGATCTAGACGCTGCACAAAACGCTGCGATTTACTCCTAAGCCACACACGGACCTAGACACCACACACAAGGTGGTGATTTGCCCCTAAGCCACACACGGACTTAGACACCACACACAAGGTGGTGATTTTCCCTTCCCAATTACAAAGATAAAGAGTGAAAATGAAAGTACAATAGTAAAACTTAAAAACTCCCTCAAATCACGAGCTCTGAAGATGATGGTGGACCAACGAGAAGATCTCCAATCTTGAACGCACGGTCGTATCTCCTTCGCTCTTGAGATTTCAACGGACCAAGGGAGTTCGTCTGGAAACGGAGATGAAGACTCTAAAAATTCTCTGGGAAAACAAAGCTCTGCACGATCCAACCCTTCCCTGAAATTTTTGGCCGTATATATCACTTCATGCTATCGCCGGCGGTAGCGTTAACGCCCCGCGATAGTGATAACTCTCCGTTGCTTGACACGTGGCACACGTCGCGCTGATTTTCAGATCTGAGCGGAGAACGTGACGATCGTGGGATATCGCTCGGCGACATCGGTATCGCCCCGCGATATCGCTGAACCGTGACTTCGTGCGCGACAACGTGCAGATTAATGCTGACGTCAGCAGGAACTGATTATGCTATCGCCCGCGGTAGCGTTATCGCTAGTGATAGCGCATTTTTCCTTTTCATCAAGTCCATGCTCAGCCTTTCTTTTGTCCATAAAAATTCTGTTATCCCTGCACATTTAAAACACATATCAAGATCAAATACATCCGGGATTTGTTATTCTCAAACTAAGAGGCGCGGAACGCATGCTCCAACAATCTCCCCTTTTTGATAATAACAAATCCAATAAGAAAGAAATTGCGTGAGATCAGGAGAATGTGAAACAATTCAAATAGTCATTATGAATCAAAGTGCAGAAATAGTTATAATAAACTCCCTATATTAGAAAGACCACTTAGACTATTTTCTCCCCCTATATTTGCCCCCTATGTAACAGATAATTACTCCCCCTAAATGTACTAATCAATTGATTTCGTACTTAATCTCCCCCTTTTGTTATTAGCAAAAGACGGTGAAAAACAAATTGTAGCGAGGTGGAAATGCGGAAGCTGAAAGAGTATAAGTTATTTAGCACGAGGAGTAGGTATGGACATGAAAAACCATGGAATAATATTAGTGTAAGATTTGGAATTTTATCAAAAAAAATGTATGCTATGGAAAAATTAATTTAAGAGTTGAATTTAAACATTGAAAATTGTAAGGTCAAGATATCGAAAACAGGAAAATCGATGAAATGGAAGAGAAGAACTATGACCGGTCCAATTCTCATGAGAATAAATTTTATAAATGATAATGATGTGTACATGTGAAGAGTGATTTAATATACATATTCCTTAAGAAATAATGTTACATGAAGGTTTGCAAGAGATGGATACAAGAAACTAACATCTTTGCATAGAGAACCTCATGTCATAAAGAGTTTTCTTTAAAACAATGGCCAAGTTTGTTTGCACAAGACACTTTACAATCCTTGTCAAGGTGCTCAACCTCATAATGCTCATTAAGACTTATCACGAGGGTGAGTAGAGCTTGATTGGAGTATCCTAGTCATATGTATATTTTTTTTGTTTTTCATTCATTTTTATTTGTGTAGTAAGTTTGACTTAGGACTCCGAATTCACTTGTATTGCAAACCAAATTTTTTTTTTTCAGAATGACCATCAGTTTTGAAAAGCAATTTGAATGAGGCATAAATGAAAATGTTAGCGATGTATTCGAATCTTTGAAACAAACCAATAGCATGTAAGAAGAAACTTAAGGATGTGTAAATATCAGCTCGTGTCAGTGTGAACACATTATCAAACATAAAATGTTACTCATACTTAGAGGCATGCGGAAACAAGTCTATTCAAGTTCCAGTCATCAACGACACAGGTAGATATCAAGAGCATGACAAGTTAAAAACAATGTTCAAACAACTGATAAACTAATAATCACACAGGTACTCGGTGTCGTATCCTGATAAGCATCCAAAACTTTACTGTAACACTAGAATCATGTTGTGGAAAAAACATTTTCAGAATATTTGGAAATTGTGGCTGAAAAAGCACTATCGCCCGCGGTAGCGATACCGCGCGGCGATAGAGGTTTTTGATATTAAAGGCGAAAAACCGAAGGGGGCTGACACATTTCTTGCTTTGACCGACCCTAGGCTGTTTGGCATCGTCTTCTTCAGCGGAAACCCTCCAGAACTCCAAAAGGTAAGGTTAGATCCCTCTTTATGGTGATGTTTTACTTCAAAAAAAATATAGATCTGCACTCTAGAGTATGAAAGGAGATAGATCTAGAAAAAAAATTTGATTTTGGTCATAGATTTTGTTAAGAAATAATTTTTGAAGAACATATGTCATTTTGATGCAAAAGTCTTACAAAAAATCAGTTATAAGTGGTAGATCTTTCTGAAGTTACTAGAGGATTTAATTTTAGTAGCTTTTCTGAATGTACTAGAGAAGATCTACACGATAATTGCAAAATAGGGGATGTTTTTTCACTATCGCCCGGCGATAGTACTGTCGCCGGCGACAGAAAAAAAATATGGATAAATTAAATTTTTTTTGAGTTAATCACGATGTTGTCACAATGGTTTCAGGAAATGACATCATCATCCCGTGCAAGAAAAAGCACCAGCCGCAACCCACATGCATCATATCAAACATACCCGGGAATTGAGAATGCGTCAGTTGGTATCGCTAAACTTTTGGATGAATCACTGCCACCACATATCTATGAACTACTTGTGGAGTCAGGTATAATGTCTCTCATTGTACCGAATACGTTTAGCTCCATCTTTGTACGAGATTTTTATAATAATTTGGAAGACCATAAATATACGGGGTTGAATGGAGGAGTAAGGTCTCGAATACAAGGAGCTGAAATAGATATTACTCATGCTGATTTAAGACGAGAATATAGTCTTGCCACTTGTGAGGAACATTTTATTGATATAGTGGAGAATTACCGTAAGGATCGTGATTGGAGTATATTGAATCAAGTCCTTCATGGAAAGGAAAATAGGAGTTTGATTCAAGACGTCTCATCACTCTCTCGCGATGCATTTGTGATTCAAGATATTTTAAGAAACACGGTTATGTTGAAGTCCGGTGACACAAGGAAGATCACGGCTCAATTGAGCTTAGTGACGTACTATGTTTTAGAGAGAGTCAAGTTTGATGTGACGGATTTTGTGTTATCCATTATACGATATACGTATAAAATGAAGCATCCCCTTAGGAGGAAACTGAATACACTTCCTTTAGGAAGTGTTATTCAAAGGATCGTATATCAAAAATATGATTGGATAGATCAAAAGTTCTACATTGATGATTGTATCCCGGCGATACATACCGTAGAACCAGCTAGAGGTCCATCTCCTAGGGCTGCCTCATCATCAAGACAACCACTCCAGAGAGGAGGTTCTTTGCGTGAATCTATTGAGGATCTAAGAGAGACTGTGGAGGAGATGAAAGAGGAACAAAGGCGTAGCCATTCCGGTTTTCGAAAATTCATGAAGTTTCTGGTAAAGGGGCTGAAACTAAAGCCAACTCCGGAAGAAGAACGAGAATGGGGGAGTCCAGTCGAGGATCCTCCACGATATTCGATAAGGCGGACGCGAAGGCCTAGAGAACCAACTCCGACTTCCAGTGAAGATGTGAATGTGTCTGCTGAAGAGAACATGGATGGATGACTTTTTATGATCAGTGATGTAATATTTTATGGTTTAATGAATCTGTGATATCGCCGGCGACAGTGCTGTCGCCTGGCGATAGTGAAGACTCTATTAATTTGTGGTTCTGTTGTTTGTATTCTCTTTTTCAGTGTTATCCTATGTGCTGCCCAGTTTTATGTTATGTTTTATGTTATGTTTATGTGTTGGCCAGTTCTTAATTTTGATTTATAATTCTAAGATTCCAAGTTCTAATCTTAATCTTGAAAAACGTGAATCATTAAGTGGTTTTGTGAAAATATCTGCTATTTGAGAATCGGTTCCAATAAAATTTATTTTAATATGTCCTTTCTTTATGTGATCCCTAATAAAATGATGACGAACATCTATGTGTTTGGATCTAGAATGTAATACGGGATTGTTCGTTAAATCGATAGCACTTTTGCTATCACATTTTAATTCAACATTATTTTGGTGTACGCCAAAATCTTCTAGTGTTTGTGTCATCCAAAGTGCTTGAGCACAACAACTACCAAGTGCAATATATTCGGCCTCAGTAGTGGAGAGGGCAACAGAATTCTGTTTCCTACTCGACCAAGAAATAAGTGTTGGACCGATAAAGTGACAAGTGCCACTTGTGCTCTTTCGATCTAATGAACACCCCGCATAATCAGAATCAGAATATCCATATAACATAAAAGAGTCATTATGAGGATACCATAAGCCTAGTTTAGATGTTCCTATAAGATATCTAAAAATACGTTTCATCGTTTTTAAATGTGATTCTTTTGAATTAGCTTGAAACCTAGCACATAAACAAACGGCGAACATAATATCGGGTCTAGAAGAAGTTAAATATAATAAAGATCCAATCATACTTCTATAAAGGGTTTGGTCAATTGAAATACCACTCTCATCTTTTCCCAATTTCAATGAAGCACTCATAGGAGTATTTGCATGTTTAAGGTTGTCAAATCCAAATCTTTTTAACATATCATGAATATACTTGGATTGACAAATAAAAATACCATCATGTTTTTGCGTAATTTGAAAACCTAGAAAATATGAAAGTTCTCCTATCATGCTCATTTCAAATTCATTTTTCATAATTTGAACTACTTCATTGCATAACTCTTCATTAGTGCCTCCAAAAATTATATCATCAACATAAATTTGCAAAATAACTAAATCATGATCAATTTGCTTAATGAAGAGTCTAGAATCGGCACTTCCCATTTTATAATCGTGCTTTAATAAGTATTGAGTTAAACGATCATACCAAGCACGAGGCGTTTGTTTTAACCCATAAAGTGCTTTATTTAATTTATAAACATAATTTGGATATTTTTCATTAATAAAGCCAGTGGGTTGTTCTACATAAACCTTTTCTTTTATATACCCGTTTAAAAATGCAGTTTTGACATCCATTTGATATAATTTAAATCTTTTAAAGCAAGCAAATGCAAGAAATATCCTAACCGCTTCTAATCTAGCAACGGGTGCAAAAGTTTCATCATAGTCTATCCCTTCAATTTGTGCATAACCTTTTGCAACTAATCTAGCTTTATTTCTAACAATTCTAGAATCACTATCCAATTTTTTTTTAAAAATCCACTTTACTCCAACTACATGATGATTTTTGGGTCGTTCTACAAGATTCCAAACCTTATTACGTTCAAATTGATTAAGTTCTTCATTCATAACTAAAAACCAAAATTCATCATTTAAAGCGGTGGAAACATCTTTTGGTTTTATTTCAGAGACAAAGCAAAAGTTTGAAAATAAAACATGTAAAGAAGAATGAGTACTTACCCCTTTTTGTGGATCTCCAATAATAAGCTCCTTCGGATGATCCTTTGAAAATATCAATTCCCTTGGAGGGACATGTTGTTCTCTTTCTTCTTCTTCTTCTTCTCTTTCTTCATTCCTTTCATGTTCATCATCATTTTTCATCAAAGGAAGGGGTGTATCTTCTTTTCCTGTAGTTTTCTTATCTACACATGGAACAAACTCATCAAACCTAACATGAATAGATTCTTCAACTATTTTCGTTCGTTTATTAAAAATTCTATAAGCTTTACTAGTGGAAGAATACCCAATAAAAACTCATTCATCACATTTTTCATCAAATTTTCCTAAGGAATCTTTAGAATTTAAAATAAAACATTTACAACCAAAAACTTTGAAATAAGAAACATTTGGTTTTTTATTAAAAATTAATTCATAAGGAGTTACTTTTAAAATAGGGCGAAACATTACTCTATTAATTACATAACATGCAGTACTCACCGCTTCAGCCCAAAAAGATTTTGGTAAAGAAAATTTAGATAACATCGTACGGGCTAGCTCTTGAAGAGTTCTATTTTTCCTCTCCACTACACCATTTTGCTGTGGTGTGCGTGGAGTGGAAAATTCATGTTTAATTCCTAACTCCGTACAAAAAAAAATAAACTTTTCATTTTCAAATTCCCCTCCATGATCCGAACGTATGCGTTTAATTTTTAACTCAAATTCATTTTGAATACGCAAACATAATTTAGAAAATTCTGAAAACGCATCGGATTTGGAGGTTAGAAACAAAGTCCAACAAAAACGTGAATAATCATCAATCAATACAAATATATACTTTCTACCTCCTAAGCTAGAAATAGTAATTGGCCCAAATAAATTCATATGAATTAATTGGAGTGGCCTAGTTGTAGAAATAATATTTTTACTTTTGAAAGATGATTTTGAAAATTTTCCTTTTTGACAAGGCTCACATAATGAAGATAAATTCCCATTTAGCAATGGTAAACCTTTGATTAATTTATCTTTTGAAAGTTTTTTAATTAACTTTGCACTAGTATGTCCAAGTCGCCTATGCCATAATTCTAACTCATCATTTTTTGATAAAAAACATTTTAAAGTAGAATTTGAAAAATCATAAAATTTAATCATATATACGTTATGACATCTAGGGGCGGTAAAAACAATTTCATTTGTTTTGGAATCAATAATTTTGCATAAATTTTTAGAAGATTCAAACAAAACATTTAAACCCTTATCACATAATTGGCTAATAGAAATCAAATTATGTTTTAAACCTTTTACGAACAAAACATTTGAAATTTAAAAACGTTCGTTACCCACAACACCGATGCCGATGATTTTTCCTTTTCCATTATCTCCAAATGTAACAACTCCTCCTTTCTTCATCTCCAGGCTAAGAAACTTCTCTTTATTGCCCGTCATGTGCTTTGAACAACCTGAGTCCAAGTACCACACGTCTTCTTTGTCCTTAGCCTGCCAACATACCTAGAAAGAGGATGTGAGTAAAGATCTGGCTACCCAAGTGGTTCCTCCCATAGTATAGGTAGAAGCCTTAGGCATCCAGATTTGCTTAATTTTACTTTTTCCTTTCTTCCAGCACGAGTCCGTGGTGTGACCAAATCTATTGCATTTGACACATGTAATGTAACAAGAAGAATATAACTTCTCTGGACTTTTACTGTAAGAAAATGTAGTATCAGTTAATTTATTATTATCATAATTTTTAAAACTTGATTTTCTGGATTTCTCGCTATCGCCACGGTAGTACCTAGCGCCGGGCGATAGTTACCAGTCGTGTATCCGAGTCCAAATCTTCCAGATTCGTGACATTGGTAACCTAAGATCATATCCAGTGATCTTTGGCCCAATCCAAACTTTTTCATGGCTAGTGTTAAGCTATGAATCTGCTTTCTCATTTCATTATTCTCGGATACTAGATTTACACATCTACGTTCAAAAGCTTTCTTTCCTTCATGGACTTTGGAAATAGAATATTTCAGATCTCTCTCTAAAATCTCATTCTTTTTAGTGAGAATTTTTATTTCTGAATGAGATTTGGAAAGAGATTCTTCAAGCTCTTTTATTCTTCCCATAAAGTGATCACACTCTTGGCAAGTGACTTTTTTCTTTTCCAATAGTCTTATTTTCATTTAACAATTTTTTGTTTTCTTTAATTAAAACTTTATTTTCAGTTTTAAGAAAATCATTATTTTTTAAGCATTTTTCAAGATATTTGCAAGTCTTTAAAAATTTAGAAAATAATTCATCATAAGTTGGAGGAGTTACCTCAGTGTCGCTTTGGACACTGCACTCGTCATCAGATGTGACACTTTTTTCCATTAGGCACATATTGGCCTCCTTCTCCTCGCTTGAGCTTGAACTGCTTGCACCCTCAGAAGTAGTATCATCGCATGTTTCAGCTTTCAGGACCTTCTTCTTCCCTTTGTGCTTCTTTTCTTTAAGTTCTTTCAAGTACTTTGGACACTTGCTTCGAATGTGTCCTAACTTCCTGCAATGATAGCACTCCGGTGGGGGTCTCTCTTCCTCCTCATCGTCGTCATCCTTTTGTTTTTTCTTTCTAAACGTCTCCTTCTTAAAATATTTTTTAAAAGTATTTCTCCTCTCCGGATTTCTCATAAATTTTTTAAATTTTCTAACAAACAGACTTTCCTCATCTTCTTCTTCCTCCTCAGAATTACTACATTCCTCTTTCTTAGATCTTAGGGCCAACCCCTTCTTCTTAGGCTCCATGTACTCTTGTTGTTGAATTTTCAATTCAACTTCATGAGTTTTCAAGTTCCCAATCAGGCTTTCAATATTAAGAGATTTAAGATCATAAGATTCAGAAATAGCCGTTACTTTGGGATTAAACTTAGGGGGGAGAGATCTAAGAAGTTTTCTCACCAAATCACTATTTGAAAAATTTTTACCAAGCACTTTTGAGTCATTCACTATCTTGGTGAATCTGGTGTACATTGAGTCTACGTCCTCATCCACTTCCATCCTAAACTTTTCAAATTCCGATTCCAGTTGAAACAGTTTCAAGTCCTTCACCTGCGAGGTACCTTCATGAGTTACTTCAAGTAAATTCCAAATCTCATATGCATTATTACAAGCACAAGTTCTATTAAATTCAGTCCTATCTAAAGCACAAAATAATGCATTCATGGCTTTTGCATTATTTTTGCATCTTAGCTTATCCTGATCATCCCATTTATCTTTTGGTTTTTCCATTTCTACATCGCCTACTGTATAAGTGGGATGAGCATAATTAGTCTCTACCATATTCCAAACTTCAATATCAATAGAAATAAGAAAACATTTCATCCTAGTTTTCCAGTAATTATAGTCAGATCCAGTGAATAATGGAGGTGTACTAATTCCTTGCCCCTCAGAGAAAGCATGGTCATGCTGCGCCATAATTCCTGGTGGTGAAACCGTATTAGGAATAACCAGGCTCTGATACCACTTGTAGGATCTTGTGGCGCCCTTAGAGGGGGGGGGGGGTGGGTGAATAAGGGCTCTTTAAACTTTTTTTTTGAACTTTTTATAAAATATGAAACTAGATACTATGTTTGAGACAGATCAATAAAATGAAAAACAAGATTTTATTTCTCCAAAATATATATGTAAAATGATTCCAATAAAGCTTGAAATCAAGGCTTACAACGATAATAGTTTTTAACTTTTTCACCGATCCTTCTCCCAAGAATCGGTAGGCTATAGTCAATATCTCCCTAGATATGGCTACTAGCCTCCCCCTAAATTGAACCTATGATCTAGACGCTGCACAAAACGCTGCGATTTACTCCTAAGCCACACACGGACCTAGACACCACACACAAGGTGGTGATTTGCCCCTAAGCCACACACGGACTTAGACACCACACACAAGGTGGTGATTTTCCCTTCCTAATTACAAAGATAAAGAGTGAAAATGAAAGTACAATAGTAAAACTTAAAAACTCCCTCAAAATCACGAGCTCTGAAGATGATGGTGGACCAACGAGAAGATCTCCAATCTTGAACGCACGGTCGTATCTCCTTCGCTCTTGAGATTTCAACGGACCAAGGGAGTTCGTCTGGAAACGGAGATGAAGGCTCTGAAAATTCTCTGGGAAAACAAAGCTCTGCACGATCCAACCCTTCCCTGAAATTTTTGGCCGTATATATCACTTCATGCTATCGCCGGCGGTAGCGTTAACGCCCCGCGATAGTGATAACTCTCTGTTGCTTGACACGTGACACACGTCGCGCTGATTTTCAGATCTGAGCGGAGAACGTGACGATCGTGGGATATCGCTCGGCGACATCGGTATCGCCCCGCGATATCGCTGAACCGTGACTTCGTGAATCAATGTCATGCTCAGCCTTTCTTTTGTCCATAAAAATCCTGTTATCGCTGCACATTTAAAACACATACCAAGTTCAAATACATCCGGGATTTGTTATTCTCAAACTAAGAGGCGCGGAACGCATGCTCCAACAGCAACAGTTGCTGATGTTTTTGCCAAGGAGATTGTGAGACTTCACGGAATTCCAAGCGCTGTCATATCAGACAGGGACCCCGTCTTTGTGGGCAATTTCTGGCAGGAGCTGTTTCGGCTTCAGGGGACTTCCCTCCGCATGAGCACGACCCATCACCCTCAGACAGACGGGCAAACGGAGGTCCTCAACCGTGGGGTTGAAACCTATTTGCGGTGTTTTGTCATGGATGAGCCACGCTCCTGGACTCAGTGGCTCCATTGGGCGGAGTACTGCTACAATACATCTTTCCATACGGCCAGCAAGCTCACTCCTTTTGAGGTGGTCTACGGCCGGCCCCCGCCTAATTTGAGTTCTTATGAGCCAGCCAGCACCGCTCTGCCCGCGGTCGACCGGATGTTACTGGATCGCGACCGGACTTTATCGCTACTCCGGGAGAACTTACGCATCGCCCAAGATCGCATGAAGATTCTGGCCGACAAACATCGTACCGAGCGGGAGTTTGTGGTCGGCGATGAGGTCTTCCTTAAACTCCAACCATATCGGCAACTATCGGTCTCTCGGCGGACCAACCAGAAACTGACACCGAAATACTATGGCCCGTTCCGCATCCTCCGCCGGGTGGGGCCCGTGGCTTATACTCTTGCTCTCCCGGAGGGTTCTCGCATCCATCCAACGTTCCATGTATCCTTACTGAAGAAGAAGCTCGGGAACTCCACTTCCATCAGCCCTACTCTTCCAGAGGCTACTAGCGGCGGCGAATTGCGGCCTTCGCCGGAGGCGATTCTGTTGACCAAATGGAAGCGGCGGGGTGCCGAGTACCGGCTCGAGCTACTCGTCAAGTGGGCGCACATGACCGCCGAACATAATTCTTGGGTTGACTTCTTGGAGTTTCGCGAGGCGTTTCCGGATTTCCCACTTGAGGACAAGTTGCCGCTTGAAGGGGGAGGGAATGTTATGCCGCCGCATCCGCTACAATTTCAAGGGCAAACGTACACTCGACGACCAAAAGAACGGAGGCCAAACAACGGGGCTGAACCATCCGGTTCAGCCCCCAACCTATGAAGGCGCCAAGGGGGGACTGAACCGACCCGGTTCAGTCCCCAAGTGGGGGGGCCGGCCGGCCCCCTTGAGCCCCAGGTATTAATAAACCCGGGGCTCCCTTTCGATGACATGGACTATTATTTTCAAGGTATTTCCTCTCCCTCTTATGAGCCAGCCAGCACCGCTCTGCCCGCGGTCGACTGGATGTTACTGGATCGCGACCGGACTTTATCGCTACTCCGGGAGAACTTACGCATCGCCCAAGATCGCATGAAGATTCAGGCCGACAAACATCGTACCGAGCGGGAGTTTGTGGTCGGCGATGAGGTCTTCCTTAAACTCCAACCATATCGGCAACTATCGGTCTCTCGGCGGACCAACCAGAAACTGACACCGAAATACTATGGCCCGTTCCGCATCCTCCGCCGGGTGGGGCCCGTGGCTTATACTCTTGCTCTCCCGGAGGGTTCTCGCATCCATCCAACGTTCCATGTATCCTTACTGAAGAAGAAGCTCGGGAACTCCACTTCCATCAGCCCTACTCTTCCAGAGGCTACTAGCGGCGGCGAATTGCGGCCTTCGCCGGAGGCGATTCTGTTGACCAAATGGAAGCGGCGGGGTGCCGAGTACCGGCTCGAGCTACTCGTCAAGTGGGCGCACATGACCGCCGAACATAATTCTTGGGTTGACTTCTTGGAGTTTCGCGAGGCGTTTCCGGATTTCCCACTTGAGGACAAGTTGCCGCTTGAAGGGGGAGGGAATGTTATGCCGCCGCATCCGCTACAATTTCAAGGGCAAACGTACACTCGGCGACCAAAAGAACGGAGGCCAAACAACAGGGCTGAACCATCCGGTTCAGCCCCCAACCTATGAAGGCGCCAAGGGGGGACTGAACCGACCCGGTTCAGTCCCCAAGTGGGGGCGCCGGCCGGCCCCCTTGAGCCCCAGGTATTAATAAACCCGGGGCTCCCTTTCGATGACATGGACTATTATTTTCAAGGTATTTCCTCTCCCTCTCTCCCTAACCCTAATTCCTCTCCTTTCCCTCTCTAAATCTCCCCCTAGATCTCTCTTCTACTTGCAAAGTCTTATCACATATATACATATGTATGTATATATACATATAAATATATATGTATATAGTTATGTTTTATCTGTTAAACCGTAGAAGCCGGTTTAGTTGTACCCAGCCGGTCCTGTATGAGCCACTGTTTATATTCCCGATTCCAGAATAGGCCTGGGATCTTTCTTCCCGACATTACCGCTGCACCAGGAGATGAAGCCGCATTTTCCGCCCACGTTTCCACTGCTCCACACGTCGAACGGCCTCCATATCTCATTCAACAACCACAATGCCCTATTACGGCGGTTTCAACTCCCATCAAAGCTTTGTCTATGTCCGTTCTTCCCGCAATCGCCGGGACGTGCATAAGTTTTTTTTCCGTTTCCTGTTCGAACCCTATAAATAGGGATGTCTGTAATTTTCTTTGGGGTTGATGTTGATGAAATGAAATTTGTGATTGCTGCTTTCTTTCTTTGATTGCCATGTGAGTTTTGTGATGAGTATTGTTGCTTAGTCTTGGTGAATCCCATTGAGGGAGATAAAGAACAGTAAAGGCTATGAATGATTAGGAGTGTTGTCCGACATTGTGTATTCTGGGAACGGTGAGAGATTAGATTAGTTTTGTGCATAAGGTTTCGTGGATCCACCTTGTGTGAGCAAGCAAAATAGTTCCGTGGTGCCCGTGTGTGATAGCGACTGACCTCAAAGTGGGAGATCGAAGGTGATGAGGAATTTCTCGCGTGATCGCCATCGACTTTGATTGCGGAAATACGCCTCTTTCTGTGGGTAACTTGCTTCTATCCCCGCCTTTGCGCTTGTCTACATTTTCTCTTACGATAATTACATTCATTGTTGGATTTTTCGCTCGAATTTTGTCAGCGAATGCTACATCGAAAACTCGAAATGGAAAAGTATTTAGAGTTCATGATTTTCGGTTTACTACGACAAAAGAGGAAAGAATAAAAGTTGCGAAGATTCTTTCCCCGGATTTGGAATTGAACCATTTTAAAGAAAATCCATGTTTTTAATTAAGTTGTTCTTTTTGTGTTTTACAGAAAAACAAACGTTACTTAATTTCATAAAGTCTGCGCAACATCCGCTCAAATTATTTATTTTGCAAAAAAATCCATTATTCATTGCACGCATTTTAGTGTTTGTTAGAAAAAAGCCGACAGACGTGCAAACCCTACGCGCCGTCCTGCATCAATTTGGTATCAGAGGCAGGTTCCAAAATTTTTCTAAGTTTCAGAATCCGCCATGCGTAGAAAAGTAATCCGCATAACATTTTTAAATTTTCCAAAAAAAAGTTTTTAGCATAAACATAAATCTGCATTTTACTTGTTTGTTTGCATGCATCTGCGCAGGGGTAGGTTAGTGAGTATGAGTTCACAACACCACAACTCACCACATGAACACCCTTACGAGGTAAAATCGGAGATGCGCCGAGTTAAACATGGTCAACCGAGTCGTGAAAACGAAAGAAATGAACCACCCTCGTGGTTTCTATCTTTTGCCCACCAAATGACGACATTAACCGAAAGCGTCTACCAAATGAGACAAGGATTTGAAAATCTTAGTGTTATGATGAATAGTCTAGAAGTACCCCCTCGAGCGTCAATGCCACCTCCAATTCGAGATGAGCATTCTGTCCGTCCACGTCACGAAGACCCACCGCACTACGTAGAAAGATCTACACTTAGAAAAAAATCCTCTTTTTGAGGAATAGGTTAGAAATCCCATAGATAGGTTGGACTTTGAATACGACCCAGGTAGGAATTTCCCAAGGAATTTTCCCGAACCCCAACAAGAGCCTTTCTTAGGTATGCGAGATCATTATCAGGAGAGGCCCTATAATGACGTAGCTAGAGAAGAACGTTCCCGAGACCATCGCCGACCTATACCGGCTATGCATCGTAATGATCGTCCTAGAGATTGGCATCGACCACAACCCCCGTGGCGTCAAGACAATCGTGATCCTTACGATGATGATTTCGACTATCCTCCCCGGGATAGGCGACCAGATCTCTCACGAGACGTGAAATTAGATCCACCACTTTATGATGGTTCTACGGATCCCAAAGTCTTTTCGGACTGGGTTATAGACATAGAGACCTACTTTGAGTGATACTGTATGACGAAAGACCAAAAGGTTCAGTTCGCCAAAATGAGATTGTCTAGGCGAGCGAAAATCTTTTGAATAAATGAATATCATAGTTTAGAGAGGAATGGACACCCTCCCATCACCCATTGACCCCAGATGAAAGCCATATTGGAGGAGCAGTACATTCCCCAACACTATCAGACCCGTCTGCGAGACGAATTGACGCCACTACGTCAAAAGTCCAAATCAGTATCTGACTACCTAGCTGAGATGAATGACCTTAGGTGCAACGTGGTAGAACACCCACGTGACACCTTATCCAAATTTAAGTGTGGACTACGACCTGAGATTCGAGATGAGTTGATTCGATATGACCACCATTCCCTAACTGAGACCATATCTATCACCATCAATATAGAGGAGCACCAGAAGAGAATCTCCCAGTTCAAATCTCAGCCCGAAACGAATACTCCTTATAAGAAAGAAGAACCTAAGGGTAAGGAGAATGGATCGAAGCCTACTTCGACCTATACAAGAGATCAGAAAGGAGAATCCCCTATGGGAACTGTGCCTCCTTCATAGATCCGATGTCATGAGTGCCAGCAGATGAGCCATATATCTAGGGATTGCCCCAAGAAGAAAGGCACGTTAGTTATACATGAAGTGACTGAGGAGGATGAGCCTGTCAAGGTTGTAAATATCGAATGTCGGGTTCATGTCGGTTTGGGTTTGAAATATCTTATGTCGGATTGCGGGGGATATATCGGGGATATTTTACAATATCGGATTTTAATATTTAAATAAAGATAACAATGTTTATAAATACATTTTTTACAAAAAAAATAAAAATGCACAGACAATATATGTTTATAAATTTTACATTAAACATGTAATAATATGATTATAATGAAGTATTAATCAAAAATAAACAAAATTTTGCATATTAATAAATGGTAAAGATTGAATATATGCATATATATGCAGAGTGATGCAATATATCTCCCGGGTTTGAGTAGAGCATATATATGCATATATATGCAGGGTGATGCATATAACAAACTATCGACAAACTGATACATATATATGCAGGGTGATGCAATATATCTCCAAGAAATATATCTCCAAGTGCAGGGTGATGCATATATATCAAAGGATTATAACAGCCGTGAGAAAGGAAGAAGTCCACAAATATAAAATTTCTTGCAAGATAAACTACATTTAGAAAAATGATGAAGAAGAAAAAACAAAAGATATATACCCACAAATATAAAATGGCATATAAAGTTTCTGTACTCGGGCATACAAACTATCTCCAAGCAATTAAATTTTGTGTATCTACAGAGATAGTGATCCAACATTCTAGACCCATATGCCCGTGAAGAAAGAAAAATAAGAAGAAACCCTAAAGCCCGTGAACTATAGAAACCCTAAAGCCCGTGAAGTATAGAAATCCTAAAGCCTGTGAAGTAGTAGAAAGAATAAGTAGAAGTAGTAGTAGAGTGATGTAGTCCCGTGAAGCAGTAAAGTGAAGTATAGAGCCCGTGAAGAAAGAAGAAGAAAATAGAATAAGGGGGCTTACAGTGGAGCGAGAAAGCCCGGTGGCGTCACCGATTCGTCGTCGCAGAAGAGGATTCTTCGTCGTTTCGTCGCCGATTCCGCAGAGCAGTCTCCCGCCGCTAGAGAGAAATTAGGGCAGCTGTCGAGTGCCGATCCGTGAAATCAAATATAAGAGCCGATTTTTTTAATATAAAATAAAAAAGGTGTTGTAACGACACAGGATATGTCGCTATATTGCCGATATAATGCCGATATTTTACAAAACGTTATCTGGCACAAATAAATCAATTTCGTTACGGTTTGCCCCCTAAACCTTTATATTGGCTGACATATCGGACATGTCGGCCGATATCTATAACAATGGAGCCTGTAAAAGAAGCTGCAGTCGAGAGGGACTCACACATTTTGAACGATGAAGTCTACGGTACGCCTAGTGATGATGCAGTAGATCCCGACGTTCTAGTGGTGAGATGCATGCTATCTACACCACAAGAATCTGCCGATTATTGACGGACGAATCTTCCAGGCCTATTTTAAGGCTGGGGAGAAACTGTGTCGTTTAGTAGTAGATAGCGAGAGTTGTATGAATGTGATAGCTGAGACAACTTTATCCCGTATGTGACTCACTGCTGAGCCGCACCCATCCCGTAGCTTGGGTCACCAATACTACATTATCAGTGGCTAGGAGATGTTTAGTGCCCATCACTATCGGTACGTACTCCGATAAGATTTGGTGTGACGTTATGCCTATGGATGTGTCACGTGTTACTTGGGCGACCTTGGTTGTATGACTGAGATGTCATCATACATGACAGGTCCAACACTTCTTTTTTTTTTGACGGAAAGAGAGTAGTGTTGAACCCGTTGCGACCCACAACACCAACATCCCACACGAGTAGTAGTGTGAAAGAATATCTTTCTCCCACTGAAAGGAAGAAGACTCTTAGCATTATACGAGGCATTGAGTTCCATCAAGAGAGCTTTGATGGTGGATTCTATTATGCCTTAGTGGTCTTACAAGCATCTGAGTTATTTGAGAGGTACGAGTCCATTTCTATACCTGCTAGGACACTTTTAGAGGAGTTCCAGGAACATACACCCTGACGAGCTTCCAGCTGAGTTACCTCCCATGAGGTCTATTCAGCACGCGATAGATCTTGTACCTGGAGCTTCCCTCCCTCATTTACCGCATTACCCATTGAATCTTGCCGCCCATGAGGAGCTGCAAAAGCAGATCAGAGAGCTTTTAGACAGAGGCTTTATTTGCCGTAGTCTTAGTCCTGGCTTTTTGGCGGAATGCATCCCCCAAAATCACGGGATTGGCAGACTGCACCCCAAATACTTAAATTTAGCGGAATGCACCCCCAAATATCCGTTTATTGGCAAAATGCACCCCGGCTAGGGTGTTTTGGTCATTTCCTTTGATTTTGGTGTTTTAGGTCTCCTCATTTCTACAACCCTCTCCCGATTTCCTTTAACCACTCAACTTATGGCGCTGCTTCTCCCCCAGTGAGCTGTTTCTTCTCCGTAATCAAGCTTTTCGCCCCCCCCCCCCCCCGAACGCCAGATTGCCGACTTCTTCCCCTCCCCCAAGCTTTTCGCCTCCCCCAGAACGTCATATCACCAAAAAAACATTTCATGAAGTAATTCTCGCGGGTCCAACATCAGATTTTCGACCAAAAAAGGTTTCATGAAGTAATTCTTGCAGGTCCAAAGTCAGATTTTCGGCCAAAAATTCTCTAAAAAATAGTTGGGGTGCATTCTGCCAATAAACAAATATTCAGGGGTGTATTCCACCAAATTTAAATATTTGGGGTGCATTTTGCCAATCACATGATTTTCGAGGGTGCATTCCGCCAAAAAAGCCCCTTAGTGCTTATGCGGTGCATGCCCTCCTTGCCCCTAAAAAGGATGGTACTTGACGTATGTGTGTTGACAGTCGCACTGTCAGCAAAATCACTGCGAAATACCGATTCCCGATATCCCGACTGGATGACATGTTGGACATGTTGACTGGATCTACGATCCTTTCTAAGATCGACCTTCGTAGTGGTTATCATCAGATTCAGATACGCGAAGGAGACGAGTGGAAGACTGCCTTCAAGTCGAAGGATGGACTTTATGAGTGGCTTGTGATGCCCTTTGAGTTATCCAATGTTCTTAGTACTTTTGCTCGGATGATGACCTAGGTCTTCAGACCTTATATTTAGAAGTTCGTAATAGTCTATTTCGACGACATTTTGATATATAGTCAGACTGAGAGTGAGCACTTGACTCACCTACGTACTATATCCGAGCTCCTGCGAGCCGATCGACTGTATATCAACTTGAAGAAGTGTGTATTTATGGCTGAGTTTGTTATCTTTCTTGGATATATAGCGAGCTCCGCTGACATCACTATGGATCCTGAGAAAGTTCGAGCGATTCGTGATGGGGCTACCCCTCAGAACATTCACGACGTTTGTAGCTTTTATGGACTAGCCACCTTTTATTGTCGATTCATTAAGAACTTCAGTACGATTATGGCGCCAGTCACTGAGTGTACGAAGAAGGGAAGTTTCCACTGGACATCATCGACATCTAGAGCCTTTGAGATTATCAAGGATAAGATGTCCACTGCACCTGTTTTGAGACTCCCTGATTTCAGTCAGGTATTCGAGGTATCTTGTGATGCCTCTGGGGTTGGGTAGGAGGTGTACTTAGTCAAGAGGGTCACCCAGTGGATATTTCAGTGAAAAGCTCTCAGGCCCGAAGCTGAATTATTCCAACTATGAGCGCGAGTTTTATGCGATTGTACAGACATTACGTCATTGAAAGCATTATTTGTTGCCCAAAGAGTTTGTCCTCCACTCCGATCATCATGCGTTACGTTATATCAATTCACAACAGAAGTTGAACCCTCGACAAGCGAAATGGGTATTATATTTACAGGAGTGCACCTTCGTTCTCAAGCATTGTAAGGGAACTGAGAATAGGGTTGCCGACGCTCTTAGTCGAGTCACCCTCATACTATCATAGATGCGTACTCAGGTGACATAATTTGAGCGTATCAAGGATGACTATTCCAGTTGTTCTGATTTTAGCGGTATCTATGATGCGATACGCTCAGATCCCTATCACGATGAGACCGATTATGTCATTTGAGATGAATATTTGTTTCATGGGACCCATCTGTGTATTCCTCGCACTTCGTTGCGAAACTTCATTGTTGGAGAATTACATGACAGAGGCTTAGGTGGACACTTTGAACGTGACAAGACGATAGCCTTAGTAGAGGAGCGATTTTATTGGCCCGGGATGAAGCAGGTTATCACATATATTGTCAGTAGCTGCCGCACTTATCAGGTAGCGAAGGGTAATAAATAGCCCACTAGATTGTATACACCTTTACCCAAGGATTGAAAATAATATATTTATGAGACACTATATTATAATATATTGTAAACAATATATTGTATTGTCTAATTGATAATAACAATATATTGTATTGTTATTTTGACAATAACAATATATTGACAATAATATTGTAAATTTAAAATTTTTAAAAAATATATAATATATATAACAAAAATACAAGAAAAGATTTATGAGATAGAGCCTAGAGGTGCAGCCGCACATCTCAATCTTTTTTCAATTCATTTACAACCGCTTGATTTGATTACAGCCGCCCTCACCTCTCAATCTTTCGTATCGGAGTCATTAGATGAATCTTAGCCACATGATTATGAGAGATCGGACAGAGCTCGATATTTTTGATCCGTAAGCCCTACCTAAGATATGGATAGACAGAAATCTGTCTAAGTCCGCAGGAGTTGAGTGAAGGTTACTCACTCAACGCCAGGTGACTTATAGCGCTGAGTGGAGCATATACAGTCAAAGCCAAAGGAGTGACAATCTGAGAAAGTGGCTAAGTACACAGGCGTTGAGTGAGGTCAACTTACTCAACGTCATACCGCAAAAAGTTGTGAGACAGACTAATGCAGTAAAAAACATAAGAAATGAGCAGAAAAGTGGCTAAGTTCACAGACATTGAGTGTAGCTCACTCACTCAACGCCATAGCTTCATAATCGTTGAATATAGCTCAGTCAGTCAACGTCACAGGAAAACTGTAAATGTTTACCAAGTTCACAAGCGTTGAGTGAGGCAAGCTCACTCAACGCCATGTGATAATAGGTTGACTTATTCTCAAAGCCAGTGTTGTTTTTAGACACATAAATTTGGCTAAGTCCAAATGCGTTGAGTGGAGTTTACTCACTCAACACCAGTTAAACAGAATAATATATGTTAAGTAGTTTGGTGTTGAGTGGTGCATACTCACTCAACACCAAAATGCAGAAAAATCTGGCTAAGACAAAAAACGTTAAGTGAGATATGCCCACTCAACGCTCTCAACGCCATTATTCAAAAAGTTTGGCTAAAGCAAAAACATTGAGTGAGGCGTGATCACTCAATGCTCTCAACGCTTAAGATGCTGAAGAAGCAGAAAATTGGTTAAGGCAGAAAACGTTGAGTGAGACATGCTCACTCAACGCTCTCAACGCCTAAATTACAGAAAGCATGACTAAGACACAAGGCGTTGAGTGGGGTGTGCTCACTCAATGCTGTCAACGCCTAGATAGACATAATTCTAAGTACTTTGGCGTTGAGTGAAGCTCATTCACTCAATGCATATTCTACTGATGTTTGATCTTTGACTAAGTCCACAGGCGCTGACATCAGCAAGTCCGCAAGTCAACCTTATTCAAATTGTTAGCGGCAAAGCTACAGTACATAACAAAAGGCGCTGTAGAGCTACTGTACGACGGTTGACGTTAAAGCAAGATAGCAGCTGACCATTAATGATGTGGGGCCCGCTGCTAAGATAGCCGTTGGATTGCAATCAATAAAAGGAAAAGGCTCGTGATAGAAGAATGCGGTTGAAAAAGTAGTTCTTCCTCATCTCCATTGTTGGTGTGAAGAGACGAACAGAGAGCAAAAAGACTGCAGGTCTAAAGGCTTAACAAGTTAGCTGTTTGTCTTCATCATCGACTACAGCAAGATCAGAGCAGATCTCTGAAGAGGAGAAAGAAAGTTAGCTGGTGCCATATTCCATCTGCACCAGCAAGATCTTCACAGATCCAGCTATACAACTCAGAAGAACATCTACTGGAGGCTGTGGAGAAGAAGTTAGGGCTGAACATCCTCTGCCCAGGAAAGATAGAAAAAGCAGAACTGTTTACTGCTAGTTACTTCCAGCACAAGCCAAAGCAAGATCTGTATCCTTGTTACTGTGAAGATGTTGCGTTGAGAATCTTTCAACTCAGGTAGCAGCAAGTTTTGCTGCAGTCACTTCACAGATTCAGCAGGAAAAATCCCTGGTGCTGTGAAGATGAAGTTAGGACCGAGGCTCTGTTTGGCGCGGCTGCAGCGACTAGAGAAGCAGTGGTGAAATAATCAGCTGTTTTGCAGAGTGATGACAAAATCTGTGAATCTGTTTGGAAGAGCAGCGTTTGCAGTGCTGTCTATATACATTATATAACTTAATATTAATATAATAATCTATAATAATTATATTAATAATATATATAACTTAATATTTAATATATTTAATCTTAATAATTATAATTTAATATTAAAAGAAAAGCAGCAGCGCTGCAGCCTTTTGGCTGCAACACTGCTGCGTCTTCTAAGTCGTCGAACACGTTCTGCGACTCAGAAACCGCGGGCCACCGCTCTTTTGAGCGGTGACTGATGCCACTGTGGACCCCCTCCATCTTTGTTTGGCCCGACGTTTTGAAAAATCGCGACACCCCACCCCTAAAACACCGCACCAAACAGAGCCTGAGTGTATCTCAGTTCAAGTAAAGGTAGACTCAGGAAATATATTCCTGGAGTCAAAGTTGGGCCGAGTCTATCTCAGTCAAGGTAGATTGACACAAAGAAATTTCTCTTATGTCCAATCAAGAACCTCACCAACTCACTTTTATCTTGTAGGATCTTTTTGGATCTGAGTGGTAGGAGCAAGTTTGCTCTGAGGTAGGATTCTGTTGAGAATCTGAGCTGTAGGACTTGGTTTCAAGTCTGAGGTAGGTGAGTCATTCTCACTGAGCTGTAGGGCACTTGTGCCTGAGGTAGGATCTGACTGCAGATCTGAGGTAGGGCCTTTGTTCCTGAAATTGTAGGAGTCATTCTCTCTGAGGTAGGATCCCTAGTGGATCTGAGGTAGGGCTGTCCTCCCAGCCTGAGTGTAGGGACTTTGGCCTGAGGTAGTTGATCTGCTGATCACTGAGTTGTAGGCCCTTGTGGCTGAGCTGTAAGTCTTGGAGGAGACTGAGAGATCCTGAAGGATCTGAGGTGTAAGCTCTTTACAACAGAGTTTTGGAGAAGTACCTAGTGCAACAAGATAGTTGGATAGGTGAGAAGGAAATTGAATGTACCTTTGTTAGGGGAACCACTATAATTCTTGTGTGTGCTTTTCTGTGTTGGTTTTATTGCAGGTTGCATGTCTTGAAAGCAGAATATAATCAACTAATAAAGCATCCAACTAAAGGAAAATAAAAAATTGTCACTAAGGACTAAGGAATATATTCACTCTCACTCTAGGTGATTTAGCTATCCTTGAAATCAAAGACTTTCAAGTGTTATCAGATGGAGGTTACTCAAAAAGGACCTAACCGTCTGAGTTGACCTCCAAGGATGGCTAAAAGGTTTGCACTTATGAGTTCAAGGATAATCCATAAAGCGTGGAGCTCAAAGGAGCTCCAAATCAGCAGAGAGAACAAGAACAACATTGGGGTGTTGACAACTCTTGCAGAAGACAAAGTCTATCCAGACATAAGAGCAAAGATCAGAGCTCCCCTATCACATTCAGATAGTGACTCAGAGGTGCATGAAGCTGAAGAAGGTGAATGCAGATGCTATGAGCTGACAGCTACACCAGAAGAAGAATTCTGCCAGGATCAGCCTGGACAAAATCAGGTATATTCCCCATCTAGCTCATCCTCAGAGTCGGGATATGAATCCTGCTCAGATTCTGATGCTTTCTCATCAAGTGATGATGAGATTCCTCTGTCAGAAGATGATATCAATCAATTGATTGAAAATCATGCTGCACTTCTGAAAGTTTTCAAGAAAAACAAGTTGCTTATTTAGAAACAAGCAGAGGAAATTGCCTCCCTACAGGTGGCTGCTTCCCAGCAAAATGAGACTTCATCTTTGCTATACCTAAAGGTGAGGGAAGTAGGTCATTTGAAGACCATGGTAGATATCCATGTTGAGTCCATCAAGTATAAAGACTCTATTATTAAGGTTCTTGAAGAGAAACTTGAAAGGGAGAAGAGGATAGTGACTAATTTCTCTAAGATATATGCTATTAAGAGAAAATCTGAATCTGAGTGGATTTCTAAAGTTATCCAATCTCAAAGAAGAGGCCAAACTTCTGTCAGGCCTCAGTCAACCTCTCACAAGATAATTCTCCCATCCAAGAGGTATGACCAATACTGTAAGTGTGGTCACTTGAGGTGTGAGAATCCTCCTTGTAAGATTACAACAGTACCTCATAATTGAAGAAGAGAGGTCATGAGATTAAGTGCACAGAAGGCTCCCTATGTAAAAGTCCAAAAGGCCCATCCTGGACCTTTTGTATTTAGTGCCTCAGCCCCTTCATTCAAGGATAAAGCTGTAGTCTATTCTAAGGTTCTTCAAGCAAGAACACAAACCAATATTGCTCCAGTCAGTAAGGCTGACTTGGCTGCCTCTGAAGCCATTAAGAACATGCCAACTGCAAAGAAGGCTGTTGCTAATGGAATTCAGAGTAAGCTAAGTTCCTCTACTGACAGACCTACTTCTGGTCAAGCTCTTGCTGAAAGAAATAAGGACTCAGTTCTCCCCACTGAACAGACAACCAGAAATGGCTTGCACACTTCAAGGTGTGTTCAGAAAAGGAGATACAATATCCATGAATGTTGGTGCTGTGGTAAAGTTGGCCAATTTGCCATCCATGAATGTTGGTGCTGTGGCAAAGTGGGCCACTTTGCCATAGATTGTTGGCACAACCCCTGTGTGCCAAAGACAAGGCAGTGTCTTCCTGACAGGACTCCTGTAGGTAGACATATGCATCTTCAAGCTAACAGGAACCTAGGACTGAAGTCTGCTTGGGTTCTTAAGGTAAGGTAAATCTTGTTTTGCAGGATAGTCTAAGTGGCCATGCCCATTTGTGTTCCTTGGACAAAGATGTACCAGACCTAGAACTGGTACATGAAAGCTATCTTCTGAATAATTCACCAGAAGTTGACAGTGGATGAATTGGCCATCAAGCTCAAGATGTCAAAGACCTGTGCAATCAGAGAGGCCAGTGTCTTACCCTCTAAGTGCAGTTGTTGAGGGGGAGCTAGCAAAGGAAAGTTAGATGCACATCAAATGCTAAAGTTCAGGAACAAAGATGCTGGTGTGCTCAGAGACTATGAATCCATCATCTGATTCTAGTCTACAGGGCAAAAATAAGTAGAATTCATCTTGTTTATGAATCTTTTAAATGTTCTCTTAATTGCTAAATCTATGCATCTTAGAGATAAGATAGTTGAAATTAAAGTTTGAGGAAAATAAGCTATCTTATCTCTAAGATTCATAAACAAGATGAAACTAGGACACATACGACAGCTGGGAAAATCAATTCATTGCAGATAGTTGCTTGATGACCAACATGGAAGCCTGTACTAAGTTGCTTGATGACCAAAATACTAAGCCTGTTACAATATGTGCCCATGTTGACCAACTTCAATTCATTTTCAATTCATCTCCAACATTGTATGCCACAAGATGTAACTAGATTCGACATTCTCAAAATTGACATGGGCATGTTGAAGATAGTTCAAATTGCACTCCACTAGGACACATATTGTAATGTGCATTGCAGGTCATCTTAATTCCTGCTGATTAGACAAATTTAGTATTATTAAAGAAGTCAAAGACAATTCATTTGCTAAAAAAATGGTCAATCAATTAAGACCAAGAAATCAAAGGTTGAGGAAAATAAGCTTACTCAACTAAATCTATCGATTAATCGACCTGCGGATGAGATCCGGGATTCAATCCCTGCTGTTGATCAAAATTGATCAACAAAATAGGTAAGTGACTTTCCGCCTTCTCTTAAGAAATAACTATAAATAGTAGAGCTTGTGCATAAAGCAAAGTTTCTATTCCTTACCCTCTCGCCCGTATTCGTCGAATCAACGGAAAGCCGTTCTCGCTAGCACTCACAAATTCTCTAGCAAAATGACGCCCAAAAGTCAAGATTTCCTATTCGAGGGTTCAGAATTGTTGAGAAATGGATTCAAAGATGCGCCTGAAGAGGTACAGTATGTTCTTCATTTTCTTCGAACATCTGACCTAGATTTCGTCCTGTCGGAAGCCCGTTTGCTTTGGAAACGGGAGGTTCTAGAGTTATTCTCCAATGCCAAGGAAGATACGGCAGCTGGGAAAATCAAGACGACTGTGAGTGGAACAAAAATCAAGATAACATCACGAAGGCTGAGCAAAGTCCTAAAGCTGACAAAGTTCTCCGCGACTGATGACGAAGACAAACTGTCGCAAGATGATGTAAAGATTGCACTGAAATGGTGTGGGTTGCCCAAGCACTCCACCGGATCAATCCTAAGGAAGGAACTGAACCTGAAAGATAAGTTCTTGGCAGATGTTATCGGGAAGGTTCGGTTATGTAAAATAGGCTCCCACGACAAGATCTCAAAAAAGATGTTTGAACTGATGTGCAAAGTCATATTGACTAAGAGAACTGACTGAGGAAGAATTCTCTTTGAAAGGATTACTGAGTGCATGAATGTACCGAATTTACGGAGAATTCTGTCCCTGTATCTGCGACAAACTTTTCCAGAGATTCTGAACCTGAAACTGGGAGCAAGAATACATCACATGAGAAGAATAGACTTCAAGATGCTGGAGAGGTGGGACAGGGTCCTTCAACCCCATGGACCATCCGTAGCAGAAAAGAAAGGAAAGAAGGCTACTGTTCCTGAGCCCAACCCCAGTAGCAGTTCTTCTGATGAGGAAGAACCTCATGATCCAAAACTGACATCTTCTGCAGAAAAGTCCAGGAAGGACATGGACACTCAGATATCAGCTTCTTCTGAACTTACTCCACAAAGTCGTGTAAGTAGACCTGAGTCAGATACTGTCCCAGGGGATGATGTGCCTACTGCTGAGATGTCTGAAGCAGTGACAAAGGAAGATGTTGACAAGATCTCTGCAAGGATGGAGGAAGATGCTTCCAGACCTGATGATACAGATGGTCATTTGCCTATATCTCTGATGATACTGATGTTCCCAGGCCTCAGAGTGAGGGGGAGATCAATATAGCTCCTGATAGGGAGGTTGCAATGTCTGAAGATGAGCATCTTCTGGAAAAAGTCATGGAAATTGCATTTGCTGAGGACAAGACTGCAATGGCTGAGGGGGAGCAGCTTGCAGAAGAAATAATGCAAGATACATTATTTGTGGGTGAGCAATTTCAGATCCCCTCAACAGAAATTCAGCCTACAGATGATACTACTGCTACTGCTGCTGCTGACCTTCATGCAAATGAAGGGATGACAGAGGTTGAGGGGGAGATTCCATCTAAACTCCCTGCTCATGAAGTGCATGATCTAGTCTCCTCTGAATTTGAGAAAGAGGAATCTAGTCATGAGAAAACACACTCCTCAGCACATACAGAGAGTGGTCAGTCCAAGAGTGACTCTGCACAAGGAACACGGAACAAGCCAATATAGGAAGCTCTAGATGAAGTCACCTCTGCTCAACCAGACCAGATGCCACCAATGTTCCTAGCCCAGCTAAAGGGCCTGCTGGATGAGCAGAGGGGATCATTAGAAAATTATTTGGATGAAGCCCTTAAAAATATCAGAAATGATCTACCCACAGAAATCAAATCAATCAGATTTGAAGTAAACTTGCTGAAAGGAGAAACTGCCAAGTTCTTTAAAAGAGCTGCTCCAGCTGTAGACTATACCATAGAGAAGCTGGATGTATCAAGACAGAATATAACCATTGTCATAGAGAATCAAAAGATTCAGGCTAAGAACTCGGTGACCATTCATGAAAATGATAAAGTTCTGAGGGATGAACAAAATACAGCTATCTTTACCAAGATGGAAGCCTGTACTAAGCTGCTTGATGACCACATATTGAAAGTCAAAAATCATGTTACTGCTGGAGTGAACTACCTAGAAACAAAAAGAAGCAAGGGAAGCACCTCTCAGACCATTCAAATAATTGAAGAAGTCAAAAAGGGAGAGGGTGAAGCTATAGCGACTAACACAAAAAACATGGTCTGGACAACCAATGTGGTAAGAGGCTCATTGGGAATAGAGCCAGTACAATATGATAACATCCCAATGATGCATGCTCAAGTGCTAGAGGCTTTGAACAAAGAACCTGATCAGCAAGATTATCAGTACATAGAAGAATATGATAGTGCTGGTGATCAGTGGGGAGAGCAATCCACTGTTGGTGAGATTCCTTCCTTTAGCCCTACTGTATACCAGACACTACAGATAAAAGAGATGACTGCTGCTGAAACTGAAGAGGAAGTCAGGCTAAGGAAAAAGAGATACAGGGAGGAAATGGAAAAAAAGCCTGATTTCGAGCAAAATGGAATGAGACAAGATGGAAAAGAGGGAAACTAAAAGGAGAATTTACTGGAAGAACAAAAATGCTAACACTTTGGCTCCTGGTGCAGTTGAACCCTCCAAGTACTTCCCCAAACCCTTCAGTTATTTTCAACGGCAGAATGATAAAGCTGAAGCTGAAGCTGAAAAGGAAAAAAAACAACTAGGGCAAAGACAACTGATGAAGTAGACAAGAAGGGAAAGAAGATAGCTGGACCAGAAGACAAACCTGCAAAGAAATCCAAGTGCAGTGAGATTGTGATAAGGGAACCTGAAACTTGAAAAGTTTCAGGTTCTGCTTATAGGGTTAAGGAATGTGACATTTTGGTTCATGCACAAACATTATAATTCCTTATATGTTAAATGAAATATCATTTGTTATGATTATGTTTATTATTTTTCTGATTCATGCAGTGTTAGTGATTTCTGTATATGTTGCATAAGTATGTTAGTGTGTACATTGACATAGGTTTTGACTTCTTCAAATAGGGAGAGATTGTTGGCTCTATAGATCCCAATGTCCTGGATTTGAAGAGGGCCTAACAAACAATATATACATATGTGATGATCTAACTTGTGCTCAAGTTTAGTGATTGCAGGATGTCCTAGCAATATTGATGAGACAGATAGCCTAAGTGGCTAAGTCAGGTAAACAATTACCTAAGATATGGATGGACAGAAATCTGTCTAAGTCCACAGGGGTTGAATGAAGGTTACTCACTCAACGACAGATGACTTATAGCGCTGAGGGGAGCCTATACAGTCAAAGCCAAAGGAGTGACAAGCTGAGAATGTGGCTAAATCCACAGGCGTAGAGTGAGGTCAACTCACTCAACGCCATACAGTAAAAAGCTGTGAGACAGACTAATGCAGTAAAAGCCTATGAAGAAATGAGGAGAAAAGTGGCTAAGTCCACAGGCGTTGTGTGTAACTCATTTATTCAACGCCGTAGCTTCATAATCGTTGAGTATAGCTCAGTCAGTCAACGCCACAGGAAAACTGTAAATGTTTACCAAGTCCACAGGCGTTGAGTGAGTCAAGCTCACTCAACGCCATGTGATAATGGGTTGACTAATTCTCAAAGCCAGTGTTGTTTTTAGACACATAAATTTGGCTAATTATAAATGAGTTGAGTGGAACTTACTCACTCAACGCCAGTTAAACAGAATAATATCTGTTAAGTGGTTTGACGTTGAGTGGTGCTTACTCATCGCCAAGAAGCAGAAAAATATGGCTAAGCCGCTAAGGCAGAAAGCGTTGAGTGAGACATGCTCACTCAACGCTCTCAACGCCATGATTCAGAAAGTCTGGCTAAAGCAAAAAGCGTTGAGTGAGGCGTGGTCAGTCAACGCTCTCAACGCTTAAGATGCTGAAGAAGCAAAAAATTGGTTAAAGCAAAAAGCGTTGAGTGAGGCATGCTCACTTAACGCTCTCAACGCCTAAATTATAGAAAGCATGACTAAGACACCAGGCGTTGAGTGAGCTGTGCTCACTCAACTCTCTCAACGCCAGACATGCAGAAATGATTGAAGAATAAGCTAAGGCATAAAGCGTTGAGTGAGGCTTGCTCACTCAACGCTGTCAACGCCTAGATAAACATAATTCTGTCTAAGTACTTTGACGTTGAGTGAAGCTCATTCACTCAACGCCTATTCTACTGATGCTTGATCTTTGACTTAGTCCAGAGGCGCTGACGTCAGCAAGTCAACCATATTCAAATTGTTAGCGACAAAACTACAGTACATGACAAAAGGCGCAGCAGAGCTACTGTATGACGGTTGACGTTAAAGTAAGATAGTAGCTGGCCATTAATCGTGTGGGGCCCCCACTGCTAAGATAACCGTTGGATTGTAATCAATAAAAGGAGAAGGCTTGTGACAGAAGAATGCGGTTGAAAAAGTAGTTCTTCCTCATCGCCATTGTTGCTGTGAAGAGAAGAACAAAGAGCAAAAAGACTGCAGGTCTAAAAGCTCAACAAGTTAGCTGTTTGTCTTCATCATCGACTACAGCAAGATCAGAGCAGATCTTTGAAGAGGAGAAAGAAAGTTAGCTGGTGCCATATTCCATCTGCACCAGCAAGATCGTCACAGATCCAGCTATACAACTCATAAGAACATCTACCGGAGGCTGTGTAGAAGAAGTTAGGGCTGAACATTCTCAGCCCAGGAAAGAAAGAAAAAAACAGAACTGTTTTCTGCTAGTTACTTCCAGCACAAGCCAAAGCAAGATTTGTATCCTTGTTACTGTGAAGATGTTGAGTTGAGAATCTTTCTGCTCAGGTAGCAACATGTTTTGCTGCAGTCACTTCACATATCCAGCAGAAAAAATCCATGATGCTGTGAAAAAGAAATTAGGACTGAGTGTATCTCAGTTCAAGTAAAGGTAGACTCATGAAATATATTCCTGGAGTCAAAGTTGGGCTGAGTCTATCTCAGTCAAGGTAGATTGGCACAGAGAAATTTCTCTTGTGTCCAATCAAGAACCTCACCAACTCACTTTCATCTTGTAGGATCCTTTTGGATCTGAGTGGTAGGAGCAAATTTGCTCTGAGGTAGGATTCTGTTGAAAATCTGAGCTGTAGGACTTGGTTTCAAGTCTGAGGTAGGTGAGTCATTCTCACTGAGCTGTAGGACACTTGTGCCTGAGGTAGGATCTGATTGCAGATCTGAGGTAGGGCCTTCGTGCCTGAGATTGTAGGAGAGTCATTCTCTCTGAGGTAGGATCCCTAGTGGATCTGAGGTAGGGCTGTCCTCCCAGCCTGAGTGTAGGGCCTTTGTCCTGAGCTAGGTGATCTGCTGATCACTGAGTTGTAGGCCCTTGTGGCTGAGCTGTAAGTCTTGGAGGAGACTGAGAGATCCTGAGGGATCTGAGGTGTAAGCTCTTTGGAGCAGAGTTTTGGAGAAGTATCTAGTCCAATAAGATAGTTGGATATGTGGGAGGGAAAGTGGATGTACCCTTGTTAGGGGAACAACTATAAATCTTGTGTGTGATTTTCTGTGTTGGTTTTGTTGCAGGTTGCATGTCTTGAAAGCAGAATATAATCAACTAATAAAGCATCCAACTAAAGGAAAATAATAGATAGTCACTAAGGACTAAAAACCTATTCACCCATCATCTAGGTGATTTAGCTATCCTTGAAATCAAAGACTTTCAGTAGGTTTGCATCCTGAGTAGCCGACATCTTGAAGGAGGTCAATACAGTACTTTCGTTGAGATAAGACGAGACCATCAGGTCGTCTTGCGACTTCAAGCCTAAGGAAGTATCGAAGATTTTCCAGGTCTTTCGTCTGAAATGCTGAGTTTAAATGTTTCATGATTTGTTGTATCCCTGTAGAGTCGTCGCCTGTAATTAGGATATCATCAACATATACACGGAGAATCATATTTCCTGTTGGCTGATGACAGGTGAAGAGGGAGAAGTCAGTCGAGCTCCGTGTAAAACCAACTTTGCGAACAACCTTACTGAATTTCTCACACGCGGGGACTATTTGAGACCATATATAAAATTCTGGAGATGACATACATGAGACTCCCCCGTGGTCTCAAACACGTGAGGTTGGTGCATATAAACAGTTTCCTGCAGATCACCATTGAGAAAGAGGTTTTTAATATCCAACTGATGGAGGAGCCACTGATGATGGAAAACCAAGGAGAACAGGACCCGAACATTTTCCGGAGAAGCTCGCAGCGGGTAGAGAGGAGACCGCAACAGATAGAGAGGAGATTGCAGCGGGCTGAAGCAAAGACCAAAAACAGAGGCCAAGAGGCAGTCCGCGAGTAGAAGAAGGCAACCACAATAACCGCGCGGATAGCAAGGTCAGTCCGCTCACCCAGCAGTGCAGACAAAGATGAGAAGATAGACAACTAAGCAAATAAGCAGCGGTCTGAGGAGAAAAGAGAGCAGTGGGCAGAGAAGTCCGCTGGAAGCACTTGGCGGATAGAAGAGTCCGCTTGACAACCACAGTGGTTACAGATAGAAGTTGACAGTAAGAGGAGCCTGCCGAACTGGGCAAAAACGTTGCGGGCAAAAGAAGGGGCAGACTGCGCGACCAGACCACGTGAATAGGAAAGAAAACGACGAGCCGGGCAGACCGCAGCGGGGAAGGTAGACCGCAGGACCGGGCAGACCACAGCGTGTAAGGCAGACCACACTAGTAGTTGCGGTGGGACCCATTCGCCAAAGCTATAAAAGCAGGAGGAAAGCCAACCGAGATGGAGGGAAGCAGCGTGCCACAAATCCTGCGGACTAAAGAGAACAAGCCGCCTGAAGGGAGAGTATAAGGTCATAGAAGACAGACCGCAAGAGAAGCGGGCACCTAACAAATAGACCGCAAAATGCAGCAGACCGCAGAAGGGCCGACGTTTAAAAAAGGACAGACCGCCTAGTCGGATCGGGTCGCTCTGATATCATGTAGAAGAGTGGTGTAAACCTTGTATATATTTCTTGAATTCCAAATTACAAGTATGAGCACAAATATAGGGAGAAGAGAGAGAGAGAGAGAGTAATCCCTTATACAAGATGTGATACTATTACATGAAAAAAGAAGGCCTATAATGGGCCTTTACAAGATATTTTCCAACTATTTTCTAACAATTACAATCAAACTTTGATTTAAATTACATAATTCATAGTTCAAAATAATCCTAATAATCAAACATTTTCCACTTTTAATTATGCAGTCTTTGAGATTCATATGACTCATTATGATATCTTGTAATCTAAATGCTAATATGCTCGGACAAAGCCTAGTGATTGTTATTTTATTCGTTTTTGGTTTGCCATTCATTAGGAAGCACTATTATGCACTATTCATCTACTTGCGTTGAGCTAATTAAAAAATACATTATTATCATGAACTTATTGTTTCTGATTTTCTCCATTCGTTATGTGCATTCATTTCTTCTTGATTCAAGGATCTCATCTCAACTCGTCCTCTACAAAGATGAGGCCTATCTTCTGTGGTAATGTTGAATATGATGCACGACAGTCTGACATTGAACGACTCTTCAGCAGATATGGAAAGGTTGATAGGGTAGATATGAAGTCTGGTGAGTTAGTTGTGTTATGATAAAAACATTTATGTTATTGAACTTGAATGCTAATCTTTGTATTTCTTTTCATTATTATCATAATTCTTGTAACAAATGTATTCTCTTTATTAAGCTTTTAGGCACTTCATCTTGCTCATGCTTATTCAAGAAAATTACTTACTGCTGCTTAATCTGCTTAATCTTCGAAGTGACTATTGGGGTACTTCGTGGGACGTGGATAACATTATGAGGAGTATCTGGCCATATGCAGATTCCATGGAATTCCAAAGGGCTATCCTAATTTTTTTCTGCTGTGAATCTGATTGGCAATATAACCTTGTTTAGTTTGGCTGGGCTTATCAGAGTTTTCTGGATGAAGTACAAATTGTCGTTTCAATAATTTCTGGTCGTCGTATTAGTCCCTCAAGTAACAGGAACTGTCCTAATGCCATTTTGCTCTGTTTGTTTGAGTGTTTTTAGTCCATTGTTGGTGGGAGAAAAATGCCACCGCTGAATAAACTGTTTGGTAAACCTCCCATTCTGACCGCCACCACTCAAAAATGCCTATTGGCCTTATTTGAGACCACAGTCTCCTCCCTCCATCTCCCACCGCTCCATCCCACCACTCTTATTCCTACCACTCTTATTCTCACCGCCCGAACAGACTCTTTGACTGTGGTGGAATACTATGGCAATTTCTAGAGGGTCATCTTTGTTGATGGAAGTTTAATTGTGTAGTTCTTCAGGGGAATTAGAATTTGGGAAAACTTTTAAAAAACTACTTTTTAAGATTTAAGCTCTTTCACTTAACATTCTCTTTGGCGCAGGAATATCTTGGAACACCCATGGGCTGTGCATCACCCTTTGTGCCTGTGCTGATTTTATCCTATTGTCTTTTTCGAAGATCCAATATGATCCACAATTTGCAATGGCATTTCATTCTTTCAGAATTGTTTTCGAAGATTCCATTGCCTCTCATTTCATGAATTTTACCCAGCCTCCATATCCAATCATGTTTCACTAGCTTTAACTTTTTCTCAGATGGCCTGGCTTTGTAAGGGACTAATCTAATCCAAATTTCGTAGATGAATTCTGTCTGCGATGTGTGTATATGATTAAACCAATGTTGCTTTTATGCTTTGTTTCACAGGGTTTGCTTTCATTTATATGGATGATGAGCGTGATGCTGAGGATGCAATCCGAGCAATTGATAGGAGGGAGTTTGGAAAACATGGGCGCCGACTTCGTGTTGAGTGGACAAAGGTAGAAATTTGTCTACATCCATGTAACAGCTGTATTTCTTTTAAGATACTGACTAAATAAATATCATCTTTGCAGCAAGAACGCGGTGGTAGACGGTCTGTCAGTTCAAGAAGATCCTTAGCTAATTCTAAGCCTTCAAAAACATTGTTTGTTATAAATTTTGACCCAATAAATACTAGGACGAGGGACTTGGAGAGGCATTTTGAACCACATGGTAAAGTGGCTAATGTTAGAATTAGAAGAAATTTCGCTTTCATCCAATTTGAGACGTTGGAGGATGCAGCCAAAGCTTTGGAAGCTACCAATATGAGGTTCCTACTAACATTTACCTGCCTAATTTTAATATTTAGCTTCATTTAGTATGAGTTTAGACCACTCAAAGTTTAATATGAGTTTAAACCACCCAAAGATTGGTGTCATATTCATATAAGTTTTTCCATTAAGATACTAAGCATTTACAATCTCCACTTTTTTTTGCAATATATTTGTTTTTTTAAGCAAAATGTTTATTAAATTGAACCTGCGGACTATATGATTATACTTGTGAGGATATAGTAGTGAACACAATTTGAAGTTCTGTAAAAACTAATTCATCAAGGAGCTGGTCAATGTAGTAGTTCTAAATGAAAAATCTTGAATTTGAACTATTATGATCAAGTAAGGACTCTGTGTTCTTGTTTCTTATGAATACAGAATACATATTGAGATTAGATTTACAATTCTCATGAATGAACATCATCATCATCATCATCAATAGCCTTATCCCAACAATTTCTGAGCTATTTAACACTCCTAGTATTACTGATGCAGTGGTGGTATGCCTAAATATTATATAGAAATAAAATGCGCTCTAATGAAAATGCAAATTAAATGCTGTGCACGTGTGAACATGAGGTAACGGTCCAAATTAAGATCTTCAGACTAGCAATTAAAATTTATAATGCATCTAAACAACCAATTGCTCAATTGGATAACAAGTCTTGAAGAGTGAAGAACAATTATGATTAACCAACAAGATGAGGCACGATTTCCATTGAAGTACGGCGAATGCGTCCCGCAAATCAAACAACAAATAAGTGCAATACCATATAACTATCAACAAGCCACAACAATAGTTCAAAACCAAAATATCCATTCAAAAGAATTCAAACGCACATACCTAGATTTGCTTATGCATGTAGCGACTTGGCTTCAGGATGGAGGTCTGATGGCGGGAGTGCTCCTGGTTTGACGGTGGTTCCACGGAGGGGCTGCAAATATTAGGTTAGACTGGATCTGGGATGTTATGGGGGGGGGATGCCGGAGGTGGAGGCTGGGGGTTCGGTTGAGGCGGAGGAGGGTGCTGCGGGGGAAGGAGGGGCCGGGATCAGCCAGAGGGTGGGAGGGCTGCGGGTTCTCTGGGAGGAGGGCTACATGGGAGAGGGATGGGCTGGGTTTAGTAGACGTAGGAGGGTCGGTGGATAGCAGGGGAGAACGCAGTGGGAAAAACCTGGACGAAGGACTGGGAACGGGTGGAGGGTGCGGGCTGGAGTAGTGCGGAAGGGGAGCGGGCTCTCAGAGTCCACCCAGAGGAAGGACTGGCAAGTTGCAGTGCAAACAACTCTTGATCACTAGGGCTGGCCACTAACATGCATATTTATAAGAGAGATGCAAAAACAGGATTAGGGATCCTAATCAGACGACTATAATTGTTCGGACTGATCTGGGGATTAATACATCAAAATAATATAACTAATTTATGAAACTGGATCGGAACGATCCTCTGGGCGCATTCGCGGACTCGGATCGCCTAAACGGGTCTCCGATTACCGCCTCCTGCTGGAATAGTCGCGCGCGTGCCGTCGATTGCCATCAACTCCGCCCGACTCAAAATCATTCATCTCCGGTGAGTGAAGATGATCGTACTCTCGGAGTAGGTTTGGGGCGAGTCTCTCGAAATCTTGAATAGAAATTCAAGTGTCGTTAGAAGTCGGGCGGGCAAGCCAATGGACCAAGTACCGCAGGACCACCGAACCGCCCGTCGTCGTAAAGTCATGACCAACGATCTGCTGTGTATCTCCGCTAGGCGTATGCGAATGTTGTAGCAATGTATCTCCGTCTGAACGCAGTGCCGCTGGAACTGCCGGCAGGGAAGTGGGGTCCCCCGAGCGGTGCTCAACCATCCACGACTGCCTGTAAAAGTTGGGTGTGGGTGCACTAGGGAGGCGAGGGTCAAGCTGGGACTCAGAGGTAGGTGGGGATAAGGGGCCCACGTACACTCGCTCCTCATAGTATGAGGTTAAGTCCTTTACATTGAGCACTCGATGAATTCCCATTGCCGGTGGTATGTCAACCTCATACGCATTCACCCGTCGAGTGACTGTATAGGGGCCCATTCGGCGGACACTTAACTTCCTCGCTGCCCTCTGGGGAAGCCTCTCAGGTCGAAGACGGATCATAACCTGCTCCCCAATGTCAAAGACCTGCTCCCTCCTGTGCAGATCGGCCTGAGTTATTTACATATTTTTACTAGCTTCGATCTTTTGCCGGACTGTCTCATGAAGTGCATGCAAATGATAAACAAACGACTCAACAGACTTATGTAAATTATGAACCCAAAAGATGGCATGCTTACATGGATGATGCATGAGAAACACGACTGAAACGGTACATGAATATACAACAAGCTCCATGTGGCGACGATTCCTTGAAATAAGTGGTTTATCGGGAGGTTCGTTGGGAGGAGTGTAATAAAATTCAGTAAGTGTGCGATGAGTGTCAGAATGAACATGTGAGAAACCAACACTCCAATACGAACTCATATGGTCCCTAATATCTCTCAAGGGACATGACGCATCAGGAGGCTCACCAGGAGGTACATATGAAAATTTCTCGCAAAGGTGACGGTCACCTGAGTGAGTAGTAGAGACATCAATAATAGGGTGTGACACTCGAGTGAGACGAGTGCCACTGAAAGGAAAGAACTCCTCTGGTGGGTCAGTAGACGATATTTTTAAGAACTCATCACGAGTGGGGTGGGTCATACGCTCAATTCTCAGTACATTGGGAGGGTGATCAAGTATGCCTAGGAAGTGCCCTACATACTCATTGTTACACTCAAGACCCGCTCTCAAAAGAAAAACAAGGGTGAGAATTGGAGAGATGTCAATAAGCCAGCGCTCACCAATGACTCGCACATCGGGATGTCAACCTCCCCCGGAAGTGACAGTTCATCAGGAGGCTTGTTGGGGGATCTAAAGAACCCGTTAGTGGGGTCATGATCCTCCAAGTGAATACTAAGGGGAGAGTGAGAAGAATTCATACTCAAGTGGGGGTTAGCCGCCGGGGTGTCAAGAAATGGGTCTATAACCATGGGGTAACGAGGCCAACATGAGGTATTGAAGATGGATAAACCATCAAAGTGTCGCTGGGTCGCTCGGCCTCAGTCTCGTGACCAAATTCAGTAGGCGACGCTAATGGCATTCTCCACCTGTAGTACAAAGCTATTGTCAAACTCTGTTTCTAAATCGCGCGGGCACGAAGGCTCTTCAAGAGGAGTACAAAAATCAGATGGTGAACCACTCATGCCTATGGGGGTACTACATGCATCGGTGGCCTGATGTAAATCCTGACGTGTCACTCTATAGGTTTCCTCGAATGCAGATTTCATGCGATCCGTTTGAGCTTGTACGCGATCAAATTGATCAAGAACCAATTGCTGAAATTCGGCTCAGGTATCTCTACTGTGGAACAATAGGGCGATCCAAACCCATGCAACTATCCACATAATGGTGACCTATATAGGGATCTATATAGTTATCGAAATGTTCATCCCTTATAGACTCACGACATGTCAGAGGGAGAACGTGATCCCTATGAGCGCGTGGCGGTGGGCGAGGGTGATCATCAGAGTAGTATGAAGATCTCTCTAGAGGGGCCCTACGAAAATAGTCAACTCTACTAACATCAAGTCGTGGCGTGGTGTAGTGACGATAACGTGAAGTGCTAGAATCATAACGGTCATCTCTAGCAAATCGTGGTGATGCGACGATATTTATAATGAGCGGAATGTGAATAAGGATGATCATTTTAATAATATGCCATGAGATACTACCTATAGACTCCACTACTACGTATATAAATGCGACGCTAATTAAATCTCGTTTTGATACCAATTGATGCAGTGGTGGTATGTTTAAAAATTATAAAGAAATAAAATGCACTCTAATGAAGATCAGAATTAATGCTGTGCACATGTGAAAATGAGATAACCGTCCAAATTAAGATCTTCAAACTAGCAATTAAAATTTATAATGCGGTTGATAGCAGGGGAGAATGCAGTGGGGAAAACCTGGATGGAGGACTGGGAAAGGGCGGAGGGTGCGGGATGGAGCAGTGCGGAAGGGGAGTGGGCTCCCAGAGTCCACCGAGAGGAAGGATCGACAAGTTGCAGTGCAAGGAACTCTCGATCACTAGGGCCGGCCACTAGCGTGCATATTTATAAGAGGGAAATGCAAAAACAGGATTAGGGCTCCTGATCTGACAGCTATAATTGTTCATGCCGATCAGGGGCTAAATATATCAAAATAATAAAACTAATATATGAAACTGGCTCAGAACGACCCTCCGGGCCCATCCACAGACTCGGATCTCCCAAATGGGTTGCTGATCACCGCCTCCTGCGGGAATAGACGCGTGCGTGCTGTCGATCGCCATCAATTACCCTAAAGTGTCAAATCTAAATTATACAAATCATCTTAATTAATTTTGTGATCTATTCCTTTCTTTAGTTTATGTTTCATCATTTCATGTACGAATGAGTGCGAGAGGCGCCCTTATATGTGGCGTGTATATCGATGTCAGGGTAGAGGAGACATGGGCATATATCCCAACATGAAGACGAACGTTGGCCTGTTGTGCGCACGAGCATTGCGCATTCTGTCATCCCTATGCTATTATCACATTTGTATTTTAGGCTCATTTGTTTTGTTTGGCCCTTCTATGTTGTTTTAACAATGCATTATATAACCCTATGCAAGAGCTAATGTTGATTATCTTAGAAGTTGGATCTATTATGTGAGCCATTTGGGCTGAATTTCTCTCCCTTATTCCTTTTGTTAGAACACCCTATTACTAATTTGGGTCAGGATCACTATGTCTCTAGGAATCTGTGTTTGACCTTCTGTATAGCTTAATAGGTCAATTAGAATTGAGTGTAAGGGATCAGGAGTCTAGGTTTGGAAGCTGCCCTGAAGACCAAAGTTTTTCTGGAGACTAAGTCAAATCGTCGAGCTCAGCACGACGTTTCGTCGAACTCCGGTCGACGATCGTCTAGCTCAACTTCGACAGATCGTCGAACTCCATTCGACGATCGCTGAGCTCAACTTCTCAATATCGTCGAACTCCATTCGACGATCGCTGAGCTCAGGTCGACGATTTTGACTCTGCACTGGATCCTTATCTCTGAGCTCAGTTCGACGATCTTTAAGCTCAGATCGACGATTTCTTTGCTGCTTGCATTTTCCAGTTCGCTGAGCTCAGCTCGACGATAGCAGAGCTCAGTTCGACGATTTCAGTTATCTTTCAGAATTCAAATTCAAATCAGATAGAAATTATTCTGCATTTAATTCAGAAGATCTGCCAGCCGTTTTCATTTACTTCTGGAGCAAGTTTCAAGGGATTTTTCAAGGAACAAATCAGTGGACTTTCCTTTAGAAGAAATTATGCAATTAAGGCTGTAATCAATGCAGACCAACGGCTATCTTTGACAGAGTGATATCCTATTCAGACACAGAGAATAAAAGAGAGAATGTTTTTGAATCTAAAAGAGATTGACAAGAACATGACACAACTCAATATACAGAGACTCTTTGAAAATATTCTGTCAACAAGAATTCTGAAGAACACTCATCAGAGAGATCAAGCTTTCAAAAATCTTCAGATCTCTTCAGCTCTAAAAGTGTTCAAGGCCAACATCATTTCAAGACTCCAGACACTCAACATTTCAGCTTGCTGAAATCATCTTTTGCTGGAGATCTATCTTTGAAGGCCTATCACCCTCAGCAAAGCTCATCTTTCTGAAGATCAAGGACTCAGGGGGAGCTTTGAAATCAATCCACTTAGTCTTCTCAGTTGATTGAGAAAGAAAAGACTGCCATCACTCTCTCACCCCCACTCTGTAAAGGGTTGTTCAAACTCCCTTCAAAAGTTTGAATCTGGTTTTTGAGCACCTTGTCAAAAGCTCATTGGTGGCAAGACACCTGATCAAAAAATCTGTTTTGGTTTTTGAGCACCTTATCAAAAGCTCATTGGTGCCCAGGACACCTGATCAACTCATCCTGCAGTGGATTCCTACCTAGGGTGGTAGAAGAGTGGATGTACCCAAGTTTGGGGAACCACTATAATTCCTTGTGTCATCTGGTTTTGCATGTTTTTCTTTTTGTTTCTGGCCTAGATTTTCTTGTGCTTAGTTTCTGCATAGCTTAGTTTGTGATTAGTTTTATTTCTGCTTTCCTGCTTACACTCATTACAACAATTGTTGTAAAGCTTTGCAAAAGTTTTTTTTTTGTGTTTTAAAAAGCACCATATACTCTATTCACCCCCCTCTAGAGTATATCAGATCTAGTTTCCCCTTTCAATTGGTATCAAAGCGAGGTTGGTTAAACATACCATATCTGTTTGGTTGTACAAGCTAACACCTGAACCCCAAAGATCCCAAACTAGATCCTTCTTTTATATTTCATTATTAGATTTAGCTTGCACAAATCATGGCTCAAAACAAAGATTATGCTAGCACCAGACCTCCAGTGTGCAATCTGTCAAAGTTTGCACTTTGGAAAGCAAGGATTAGACTCTACATGAATTCTATTGACGAAGACATTTTTAATTCTGTTTTGACAGTGTGTCCAAGACCTCCAGAGGGCACAAGCACAAATGCTGTTCCACCTCCATCAGGAACAGATGCTGACATCAAAAAGTGGAAAGTAGCTGATGCCAAGACAATGAACATTTTAGCTCAGACAATGTCAGATGACATTTTTCAAAAAGTAGCTGAATGCAATTCAGCCAAGGAAATTTGGGACAAGCTCTCAGAAATTGTCTCTGGCTCAGCTGATGAGAGAAAGGACAGAAGATCCTATCTCATCTCCCAATATGAGAACTTCAAGAAGGGAGAAACAGAGTCAGTGGGAGACATGTACAACAGACTGAGTCTAATTGTCAGTGAACTGAGGACATTAGACAAAGAGATCTCACTGACAGAACTTAATGACAAGATCCTAATGTGCTTCCCCAACACTTGTGATTCAAGAATCTGGCCAATTAAAGATGCCAGAAGTCTGAATGAGATCACCACTGAAGCCTTGTTGGGTAAGCTCAAATCTTATGAGCTACTCATCAAGAACAGAGAAGAAGAACAGAAGGCTGCTTCACCAGCCACAAGAAAGGAGAAGACTATAGCATTCAAGGCAACTGAGGATCTGCCTGAAGAAAAAGGAACAGCCAATGATGAACTTCTCAGCTTGTTGGCCAAAAGATTCTATAAGATGGCCAGAAAGGACTTCAGAAGAAGATCATACAAGGAGCAGGATAAGCCAAGGTATGACAAGTCCATTGGCAATAGCAAAGACATCATTTGCTTTGGTTGCAGGAAACCAGGGCATATGGTTCCTGACTGTCCAGAGAACAAGAACAAGGACAGAAGGGACAAAAAAGAAAGAAGAAAGGAGAAGGACTCCAAAAGGAATGGAAGTAGCAAACCTTCCTCCAGCAGAAATAAGCACACAAGGAAAGGATTTGTTGCTGAATCCTGGAGTGAGACTGAAGAGGAGTCAGAAGCCTCTTCCAGCTCAAGTGATGATGAGGATGATGCAGAGGAAAAGGAGTTCTGCATGATGACAATCAATGCCTCACAACACAACTCAGAGGAAGAGGAGTCAGAGTCAGATTCAGAGACTCAACCTGAAGAAGATCAGGTAATCAGCTCTTTTGATTTTACTTCAGAAGATTTTAAACTTGAATTTAAAGCACTATGTTTAGACCTGCTAAAGTCTGAGAAAGAGATCATCTCTCTCAGAAATCAATTATCTGAACAAAATGTTTTAAAATCAGAAAACCTCAAACTCTCTCAGGAGTTGGAGAACTATAGGGAACAGATAGCTTCACTGAAGAGTGAGCTCTCTGAGGCCAAGAGGCTTGAAGAATCTCTCAATGGGAGAAGCATCAAGCTGATGGACATCACAAGCACAGTGAACTCAAGATTCAACAGTACACTGGGCTTGGGTGCCTCATCCAGCCAACCTATTGTTCTAACAATCCCTATCAAGTTCATTTCTGACAAGGGAAAGGGAGTTGTAGAGGTTGCCAGGAAAAATTCTGATCTGCCTCAGAAAACTAAAGTCCAGCACAAATCGTCGAACGGAGATCGACGATCGCCGAATGAAGATCGACGATCGCCGAACGCAGCTCGACGATCTCAGGGAAAATCGTCGAACGCTGGTCGACGATCTCAACCAAAGTCGTCGAACGAAGCTCGACGATCTCATGTACCTGACCTCACCCATAGTCGACCGTCGAACGGAGCTCGACGATCTGACCCAAGATCGTCGAACTCAGCTCCAAGATCGTCGAACAGAGGTCAGAGCTCTGGAAAATTTCTCAAAGGCAAATCAAAATTGAATCCTGAGGGTTCTTCATTCCAAGCCTTCAACCCTTATACTGAATGGATTTTACCTCCAAGGAGATATCATCCTGAAGGATATAAGAGTCAGCCAGGGATATCTTTCATCTTTGAATTCAAAGGTTATCAACTTAGGCCCAAGGTAAACTGGGTCAAAAACAAGTGAATTGTTTTATGTGCAGGTGAAGACCTATCCAACATCTAACCAGCAATGATATTTGGATAGTGGGTGCTCTAAGCACATGACAGGGAACAAGGACAACCTCAATTCCTTTAGAGCCAAGCTTGGACCCAAGGTTATCTTTGGTGACTCCAACTTTGGACAAACTAAAGGTTATGGAGCAGTCCAGATTGGTTCTGTAACCTTCAAGAAAGTAGCATATGTGGAAGGACTGAAGCACAACCTAATCAGCATCAGTCAGCTATGTGATGAAGGCTACCAGGTGACCTTCAGCAAAACCTTATGCAAAATCAAGTCAGAGGACAACACAACTGTGTTGACAGGTAAAAGGAAAGGTAACATCTACCTAGTAGATTTTCTTTCAACTACTATAGATATCTGTTTATTCAATTCAGTTTGTAGACCAAATGTTTTATGGCATAAGAGACTAGGACACCTAAACCTTAGAACTATTGCTAGGCTATCCAAGGACAACCTTGTTAGAGGACTACCTTCTGGCCCCTACAAGAAGGAAGGACTCTGCAAGGCTTGTCAATTAGGCAAGCAAACTAAAAACAGTTTCAAGTCACTTAATAAGAGTGATTCACCTAGGATATTGTATCTGTTACACATGGATCTATTTGGACCCATCACAGTACAAAGCCTAGGAGGGAAATCCTACACTTTGGTAATTGTAGATGACTTCTCTAGATTCACTTGGGTGTTCTTTCTAAGGAAGAAGTCTGATAACTTTAAGTGTCTGACAGAGTTTCTCAAATGTATAAAGATTGAGTTCAATACTCACATTGCCCTGATCAGAAGTGATCATGAGACAGAGTTTGATTCTCTTCTTATGCAAGAGTTCTGTCAGAGTGAAGGGATCAGACATACTTTCTCAGCTCCTAGAACTCCTCAACAAAATGGGGTAGCTGAAAGGAAAAATAGAACCCTTATTGAATCTGCCACTACATTGTTGTCAGATGCTCATCTACCTCTATCCTTCTGGGCAGAGGCAGTGAACACCTCCAACTATGTGCTGAACAGAAGTCTGATACATAAACTGAAGGGAAAGACTCCCTATGAATTACTCAAAGGGAAGAAACCTAAAGTTGACTATTTCAGAATTTTTGGCTGCACTTGCTACATTCACAATAATGATAAGAAATATTTAGCAAAATTTCAAGCCAAAGCTGATGAAGGAGTGTTTCTGGGATACTCCATGATCAGCAAGACCTATAGGGTATATAATAAATCATCATTGAAAATTGAGGAATCTGTTCATGTTTCTTTTGATGAAACTAACATGTCTTTCAAGGAGAAGATTTCTTCTACCATAGAACCTTTGCAGGAACACTCTCTAGTTGAAGATATGAACAAGTTGCAGGTTGCTCAAGAGAATGAAAGCAGTGAAGATGAAGGGAATGCTCAACACATTGAAGCTCAACATGAAGAGCCAGTTGTTGTACCACAAGAGGAAACAACAACACAGGTTGGTGAACAATCAACACCCCCTGTTGATTTAGTAACATCAAGAGACCATCCAATTTCCCAAATAATTGGAGAAATCTCAGCTGGTGTGCAAACCAGAAATCAGGTCAACCAAAACCTGTTGCACACCTGCTTCCTTTCTCAAATTGAGGCTCAGTCCATTCAAGATGCAGAGCAAGATCCACACTGGATCATTGCCATGCAAGAGGAGTTGCATCAATTTGAGAGGAACAAAGTATGAGAACTAGTGCCAAAGCCAAAAGATCATTCCATTGTTGGAACAAAATGGGTATTCAGAAATAAACTGGATGATCAAGGAGTGATAATAAGGAACAAGGCAAGGCTAGTTGCCCAGGGATATTCTCAAGAAGAAGGAATTGACTACGACCAGACTTTTGCACCTGTTGCAAGATTGGAAGTCATCAGAATTTTTCTAGCTTATGCAGCTCACAAAGGCTTCAAGGTTTATCAGATGGATGTCAAGAGTGCCTTCTTAAATGGAGACATCAAAGAGAAAGTCTATGTCAGACAACCTCCAGGTTTTATCTCTCCAACTCATCCTGATTATGTTTTTAGATTACATAAAGCATTATATGGTCTCAAGCAAGCTCCTAGAGCATGGTATGAGACCCTAGCATGCTTTCTCTTGGAAAATGATTTTATAAGGGGTAGAGTAGAACAAACTCTTTTTATTAGAACCCATAAGTCTCATACCCTACTAGTACAAATTTATGTAGACGATATCATTTTTGGTTCTACTGACTCAAAATTGTGCAGAAGGTTTTCTAACCTAATGCACTCTAAATTTGAGATGAGTAGCATGGGTGAGCTATCCTTCTTCCTAGGATTGCAAGTCAAACAACATGCTGAAGGCATCTTTATTTCTCAAACCAAATATGCTAATGAGCTGGTTAAGAAATTTGGCATGTCTGAGGCATCTTGTATGAAAACACCCATGCCTACCAATGCTGTATTAGATGCTGATGAACATGGGAAACCAGTTGATCAGACAACATATAGAGCAATGATTGGCTCTTTACTGTATCTTACAGCTAGTAGACCAGATATAATGTTTGCTACATGTATATGTGCTAGGTTCCAAGTTAGCCCTAGAGAGTCACACCTAACATTAGTAAAGAGGATTCTCAGGTATGTTAAAAGTTGTCCAAATCTAGGTCTCTGGTATCCAAAAGATTCAGCATTTGAGTTAACTGGATTCTCTGATGCTGATTATGCTGGATGCAGAATTGACAGGAAAAGCACCAGTGGAACTTGTCAGTTCCTTGGTGATAGACTTGTCTCCTGGTTTTGCAAGAAACAAACATCTGTGTCAAGTTCAACTGCTGAAGCTGAATATATGGCTGCAGGTAGTTGTTGTTCACAAATATTGTGGATTCAAAATCAACTCCTAGACTATGGTTACAACTTAGAGAAGTCAAAAATATTTTGTGACAATACAAGTGCTATTTCCATAGCTCAAAATCCAGTCCTCCATAGTAGGACAAAACACATAGAGATTAGGCATCACTTCTTAAGGGACAATGTTGAAAAGAATAAAATTGAACTGCAATATATCCCAACTGATTTACAAAGGGGAGATATTTTCACCAAGCCCTTGGATGAAAAGAAACACATCTTCTTCCTAAATCAGTTAGGAATGTTAGATGGAGGAAGTCTTAAATAATATCCAAGATTTTGAAAGCTAAAAATTGACCAAGACTAGGCAAAAATTCTGATTTTCCTTAGTGTCTAGAATTTTCTGATCTCTGAACTGCGCTCGACGATTTCCCCCAAGATCGTCGAACGGAGTTCGACGATTTCCAGGATCGTCGAACTGAGTTCAGCGCTCCTCAGATAGTATGAACTATCTCTTCTGGTCAACGATCGTCGAACGGCGCTCGACGATCCTGTTCCCTGAACGATCGTCGAACGGAGCTCGACGCCTTTCCAGATCGTCGAACGGAGATCGACGATGTTGGAGTCTCTTCAGATTCCTTTAGAAGCCTCGATCGTCGAACTGAGTTCAACGATCTTTCCAATTCTGCGTCGAACCCTAATATAAAACTCATTTTTCGCCGTCGTTCTCTCTTGCGCTTTCAATTTCTCTGCAAAATTTTCTTCCCTCCAAACAGTTCTACGCTTGTTCGGTTTGTTTGTTAAGTTTTTGCAGGTACCATGACCGTCTCAGTTGCTGTCCTCGCCGCCATGAAGTTTGATGCAGGGTTTGACATTGATTTGGACTCCTTCAACACCACTGATCAAGTCTTCCAGGACATCCTGAGTTTATTCAAAGATCAGCATTTATCTGCCCTCATGACCACAAGAATCAAACTTGCCTCAGATGAAATAAAGGAATGGGTATATACTGCACACAACCTTGACAACAACACCATTGTTGGATCTATTGCTGGCACCCAGGTACCTCTGACCCCAACAGTCTTAACAGAGGTTTTTGGTTTAAGAAATGGTGAAGACTCTGCTGAACTTTCTGGAGAAGAATTTTCTGATATACTTGCCAGGATGGGTCATCCTGAGGGAAACCCTAGCAAGTTGTTTAAGAGGAACCTGTCAGTTGAATACAGGTTTCTGGCAGATGTTGTAGGCAAGGTCCTGTTGGCAAAACATTCTGCACATGACACCATCTCCAGACATCAGCTCTGCCTCATGGGAGCTCTGGTAGATAGGAAGAGCTTGAACTGGGGAGAAGTCTTCTTTGACCTGATAAAGAAAAAGATTAACAAAACCTTTGTGAATTTTGGAAGAATTCTGGGAGTTTTCCTTCAGGCAAAGTGCCCTGCTCTGTTAGTCTCCTCTGGAGTGCACATCAATGCCTCCAAGAGACTCACCTGTGCCCTATTTGGGAAATGGGACAGGCAGATTAGCAAGCCCAGCAGGCCCTCTTCAAATGCCCCTTCAGGCACCAGGACTCAAAGAGTCACTCCCCCCCAGGTCTCTGCACCTGCAGAGAACCTGCCTGCTGCTAGTGCTGCTTCTCCTCCTCCTCCTCCAAGTCCAACCCTACCTATTCCATCCACCACTCCAGCTCCATCCACAATTACAATCTCCAGCCCATCTCCAACCTCTATTCCATCTCCAGCAACCACTTCATCTCCACCAGTAGACCACTTCCACTCATTATTCTCATATCCACCACCAGATGTCACCTCATCCCCATCCATACCATCCTTCACACTTCTGGATGAATCCTACATGGATGATTCCCCTTCTTCTCCTCAAGAATTACCCTCCACCTCAACATCTTTCCAAGATCTCCTCCACCACATCCTTGACCAACCCACTTTCACTCCCTCCATCTCCATCCCTTTGCCCTCCATCTCCACAATCCCCTCTCCTGAGCCATTCCTTCCACCATTCAGCCCCCCTCCTCCAGCTTCTTCAGCCATCCCTGTACCCTCTACCTCTGCTCCTCTTCTTGAGCAAGTAGATCTTTCAGCCCTTGCTGACAAGCTGTATGAGCTCATTGCCCCCAGGCTCTCCCTTCTCTTGGAGACCTCTTTGGCTCCTCTACACTTGTCAGTGGCAGCCCTCTCTGCCAGGCTTTCTTCTCTCCTCCCTCAAGCAGCACCTCCAGCAGTGTGCCTTGATACAGAGGTATCTGCATCCAGGCAGGGGGAGATGCCCTATGAAGCCAGCCTTCATGCTGCTGTTGCTGCTGCCCCTGCTGCTGCTGCTGCTGTGCTTGTATCTTCTGCTCCAGTTGCTGTGCCTACTCCAGTCTTAGCAATAGACCTAAGGTCTTTGCTATCTGCATTTGATACTGCATACTACAGCTACCTTCCAGAAGCCATTGCTGTCCAGCCCTCAGAAGATCTGTCTAAGGCAATGGTGCCCTTCTCTGGCTGTGAACCCAACATTCTTTCATCCTTTGTACTCTCAGTGATGACTGCTGCTGCTGCTGATAAAGAAAAGGCTGAATCTGCTTCTGAAATTGTTCTTGCTGCTGCTGAAGACAATGTTTCAACTGCTGCTGAAAATCAAATTGGTTCTGATGAGCCCATTTCCCAGGATTCTCTGATGACAGAGGCTGTTGTTTTTGAGCCTGCTGTAGATGTTGTTGTTGTTTCTGAACCTGCTGCTGCCATAATTCCTGAAATAATCAGTGTTGCTTCTACTGCTGCTCCAGTATCTGTTGTTATATCTACTGCTGTATCTGTTTCTGTTGCTCCTGCTTCTGCCCCATCTGCTGCTGTTCAACTAAAAGAAAATCTGATGAAAAGGATTGATGCTTTATATGATGCTCAAAGCTCTGAATCTGATGACTACAACACTGCTTCTGATGATTCTTCTGCCACCATTGCAAGGAAAAGGAAGGCAAGAAGTAAGACAATGAAGAGAGTTCCACCTGCCAAAGTTAGAGATGATAATGATGTTCCTTACTATATTCTGCACAACTGCCCAATTACTGAGCATTGGATGCAGTTCTCTAAGAATCAGCTAAAGGCTATGAAGAAGAAAAGGAAGTATGAGAAAGGTTCCACCCAGTCCAAGCACCCTCATCCTCCTCCACCACCTCCACCTGATGCAGGTGCAGGTGGCAGCTCTGCAAGTTCAGGCCCAGCTAGAAGCCAGGCTCCCTACCAACCTCATGCTAGAACATATCAAAGGGAAAGCCAGTCTAGGGGCTCTTACTCTAGAAGGGGAGGATATAGGGGAAATCAAAGAGAGACTCAGGTTTACTCCAAAGGGCATTCCAGGCAGCACCCTTATTCCAGGGGAGGACATGTTCCTTCTGATACATCTTCTGGTCCATTCCCCTATAAGCTCAAAGAAACTGTGACTGCCAGGACTCCTCAAGATACTTCTTCCAACAGGTATGAGCCACCTGTTCCATTTGAGGACCCTGAGAAGAATCCTGTTGCTTGGACTGCTAGAATGAAACAGTTGGCTGCATTAGATCAAATAAAGAAAGCCAGAGAGCAAGGCCTAGACACCTCTAATATATCTACAATGTCAGAACAAAGACAGAAAGAACTAGAAAGGTATGCCTCCAGTAAATTTTTTGATGCAGACAGGTACATGGAGTTGCACCCAGCTGCAGTGGTTCCCAGGACATCAAAGCAAACATATTTGGGAGCAGCTGATGATACCAGATCCAAACAAGAAGCTTTAAATCCTAACAGAGAAATCAAGTTGGTAAAAGGCAAAGAGAAAGAGTAACTCTGTAAGGTGACAATTCTTGGTTTTTCTGACTGCTTTCTGGATATCATATTTATATATCTCTGTGATGGTTCTGTAATGTCTAGCTGCTGTTGTTTTTGTGTTTTTCTGATTGTATGATGTTGTTTGATTTTCAAAGTCTGTAAATAGTTTTCCTAACCCAAATAGGGGGAGATTGTTGGAACACCCTATTACTAATTTGGGTCAGGATCACTATGTCTCTAGGAATCTGTGTTTGACCTTCTGTATAGCTTAATAGGTCAATTAGAATTGAGTCTAAGGGATCAGGAGTCTAGGTTTGGAAGCTGCCCTGAAGACCAAAGTTTTTCTGGAGACTAAGTCAAATCGTCGAGCTCAGCACGACGTTTCGTCGAACTCCGGTCGACGATCGTCTAGCTCAACTTCGACAGATCGTCGAACTCCATTCGACGATCGCTGAGCTCAACTTCTCAATATCGTCGAACTCCATTCGACGATCGCTGAGCTCAGGTCGACGATTTTGACTCTGCACTGGATCCTTATCTCTGAGCTCAGTTCGACAATCTTTGAGCTCAGATCGACGATTTCTTTGCTGCTTGCATTTTCCAGTTCGCTGAGCTCAGCTCGACGATAGCAGAGCTCAGTTCGACGATTTCAGTTATCTTTCAGAATTCAAATTCAAATCAGATAGAAATTATTCTGCATTTAATTCAGAAGATCTGCCAGCCGTTTTCATTTACTTCTGGAGCAAGTTTCAAGGGATTTTTCAAGGAACAAATCAGTGGACTTTCGTTTAGAAGAAATTATGCAATTAAGGCTGTAATCAATGCAGACCAACGGCTATCTTTGACAGAGTGATATCCTATTCAGACACAGAGAATAAAAGAGAGAATGTTTTTGAATCTAAAAGAGATTGACAAGAACAGGACACAACTCAATATACAGAGACTCTTTGAAAATATTCTGTCAACAAGAATTCTGAAGAACACTCATCAGAGAGATCAAGCTTTCAAAAATCTTCAGATCTCTTCAGCTCTAAAAGTGTTCAAGGCCAACATCATTTCAAGACTCCAGACACTCAACATTTCAGCTTGCTGAAATCATCTTTTGCTGGAGATCTATCTTTGAAGGCCTATCACCCTCAGCAAAGCTCATCTTCCTGAAGATCAAGGACTCAGGGGGAGCTTTGAAATCAATCCACTTAGTTTTCTCAGTTGATTGAGAAAGAGAAGACTGCCATCACTCTCTCACCCCCACTCTGTAAAGGGTTGTTCAAACTCCCTTCAAAAGTTTGAATCTGGTTTTTGAGCACCTTGCCAAAAGCTCATTGGTGGCAAGACACCTGATCAAAAAATCTGTTTTGGTTTTTGAGCACCTTATCAAAAGCTCATTGGTGCCCAGGACACCTGATCAACTCATCCTGCAGTGGATTCCTACCTAGGGTGGTAGAAGAGTGGATGTACCCAAGTTTGGGGAACCACTATAATTCCTTGTGTCATCTGGTTTTGCATGTTTTTCTTTTTGTTTCTGGCCTAGATTTTCTTGTGCTTAGTTTCTGCATAGCTTAGTTTGTGATTAGTTTTATTTCTGCTTCCCTGCTTACACTCATTACAACAATTGTTGTAAAGCTTTGCAAAAGTTTTTTTTTTGTGTTTTAAAAAGCACCATATACTCTATTCACCCCCCTCTAGAGTATATCAGATCTAGTTTCCCCTTTCAATTGGTCATCCCTATGCTATTATCACATTTGTATTTTAGGCTCATTTGTTTTGTTTGGCCCTTCTATGTTGTTTTAACAATGCATTATATAACCCTATGCAAGAGCTAATGTTGATTATCTTAGAAGTTGGATCTATTATGTGAGCCATTTGGGCTGAATTTCTCTCCCTTATTCCTTTTTTCTTCTCTCCCTTCCTGTTATTCTTGCATCTCAATTTGGGCACTCGAGCACGATTCCACGTCCATAACATTTGGACTGACCCGTCGTCTTCCGGTCGTGTCCTTCACTTCCCGAAGAACGATGCACCCTTTGTCCCAGATCCAAGCTCCTCTCCCCGTTCATGTCCACGCCCTTGTTCTCTCCCCTTCCGCGCCTTCTTCTGTTTTGTGCCTTGTACGCACCTGCCGACACCTACTCGTCCGTGCCTACTATGGTTCGATGACTCCGCCTGCTACGAGCTTGACGACTTCGCCTATTATGAGATATATGAATCCCGCCCCTTCTCCTAACAATCACTACCTTCCCTTGCTTCCAGCACCGATTACGCTGCCCCTACTACCAACGTTGTTGCTCGCTGTTGTTTTTCCGCCCCATTTAGTACGCCTCACGTGGATGCACCAACCACGCTGTATGGTGCAATCAGACACTCTTGCAACTCAGTCCCCATCCGACAAGGCCAACTCTTGCACCTCGATGCTCATGAGGAGTCCATCCCCTCTCCAGTCCTTAATCCAGTGGTTGCATGCGAAGTTTAATAACTTCATCGTCGGCCGGTCAGGCACCTTATTGACTTCAATGCTTACTCCCTTTCGGTTCTTGGTTCCCTCTCAGTGCTACTGTTAAGCCTCCCCCACCGCCTTTTTCTTCTTTGCCACTGACCCGCGTCTTTGACTCCCCCACCTTCAACGAGATGGATCCAATGGCTTGGATTGCGCAAACAGTGTAATTTTTCGACATACATCACTCCTTCGAGGAACAAAAGATCCCCACTGTTCTTGTTGGTATGGAAGGGTCGGTACTCTTTTGGGTCCGCTTGCTTTGCTAGAACAACAGTCTCTCTTATAGTTGAAACTCTAACAAGTCCTGATCCTTCGCTGTGATGTTCGTTATTTCGAGACGACAATGCAATATTTGTGGTGTCCTCTCTTTGTCAACTACATTTATGGGTTCATTGCGATGACAACAGACTTTTTGGGCTTACCACCAAATCATTACTTGGGATTCTTCATTAGTTTCGCTCAATTGAACTCATTAGAAAGTCACGTCACGGTTGTCACATTGTTTGATTCAACCAGATTTAGTCAATTTCATCATTACACACCAGAATGAGGTGTAATTGGTATCGTTGGGTTCATATTGTTTCCATGAGTGCATTATCACTGACCGGGATCCATTCCATGTTAATTTACTCAAAAATCTATATTAAGTCGTAGTTCAAATCCAGTATTAATATAAGACGAACTTAAGTCACGAAGCTTACAATGGCTATTGTGATCATAAGTATGCTCTTAAAAGGGGGGTCAATTGAACCGGCTAGGCCCCGTGGGTGGTTCAATTCACCAAGTTCGAATTGGGATGCTACCAATCCAATAAAAAAACCGCTCTTGGAAATGTGAGTGGAGTCGGGGGTTTTCAAATTGAAAACTTGGTAATGGGCGATTATGGTGATTCTTACCAATTAATTTTAACCTTACGGTGCACGATTCACAGTCAAACTTTATCACATCTTGACTATATGAGTTTTCTTGCTTTGCAACATTATAGGAAAAGTCTTAAGAACACTCTTTCAGATAATAAGCGTATCCGTCGGAACTGGTGGGCTGGAAATCTAAGTCGATTGTATATAACATATTTCTTACCCACGCCAGACCACCTTAATTTGATTCAGGATAGTACATATTCACTCATTTCCATGTAACCCCTTTTGAATCACTCGTAGTACTATGGCAGATCTGGCTCTAAGATTACTTGTAATGACTCGACCCTGATATTTAGCGGTATTGTATGTTTCATGTATATCCAAAAACCGAAGGGTAAGCATTCACAATTCTTGTGATAACATATGGTGTATCAATGTGGTGTTGATGAATGGTTTTGCTTAACTTAAAAGTTTCATAGAAAACCGTTACTGAGCAGTATAATAACTAAAAGTAATATGATGTACAAATGGAGTTACCCAGCGATGTTACATTTTATAGTGATTCTTATATTGTTATATCACATGAACATCTCTACACTATTACAACGATATAAATAAATTGTACACAATGTTATTTTGTAATCAAATACCATCAGTAGCTAACATAATTATATTGAACATATTGAACAAATTGATCAAGGTCAAATCTAGTATAAGTGAACCTCATTAACATATAATCATCTCTCAGATGAAGTTTATACGGTAGTGGATCAAGCAATGTATATGTCACAAGTAAGCAGTGTCAACCCACTAACATATAACCAACTCCATACAAAAATTATATGTTAGTGGAACAAGTAATATATATGTCACATGTACAAACAGTGTCAATTCATTAACATATAACCAATTCTCATGCAAAAGTTATATGTTTTTGGAACAAGTAATATATATGTTATGATACACATGCATGTATGCAAATTCGGATAACATTCATGTGCTACCCGATCTGTTACAACATCCCTATGTCGACACTAAGCCTACTAAGGATTTCATGATTTCAAACTGCTAACCTCAATAATTAAGAATCATGTGCTATTTACATATTAAGTACAATCTTCACAAATCAATTTCATATTTCTGATATAATTATATGATTCATCTCATCTTCATCATTTCACAACTCATCACAATTTGATTTGTACATTCAATGTGTTTTACCGAAACAAGATAAGACATAACTACTAATTGATTTGTTATAATTATTTTCCGAATCAGTATTTGTAACTTGATATTTCTTTGAATTATCTTCTATTTGAACTCGTTAGACACAAATTTTTTTCCTTGAAATCAACTTGCTATAGTCATGCAACCATTAAGAATTCTCTAAGTAACCCACTCAAATCCTTCAATCCATCCTCAATCTGCAATCATATTAACCAGATTCTCTATTAGGTTTGTCAGAATCACCTTAATATTTATCATGTCAATAATACAATTGTCGAATTCATGCTCAGTATTGGACACATCTAAGTTAATATTCAAAAAAATTCACTTATCTCTTAATGCAATATCAGACGCGTCAGTCACATCAAACTATTAATCATCACACAACTGTGATCATTGCATTCCTAGCTCATCTCGATACTGCAATTGTCGAATTCGTACTCAATATTGGACACATGTAAGTTAATCATCGGACAACTATTAATTTTCAAAAATAATTCACTTATCTCTTAATGCAATATCAGACTCGTCAGAGTCACATCAAACTATTAATCATCGGACAACTGGGATCATTGTATTCCTAGCTATTATCGAGCTTATCCGAAATTCCTTCAGATTATCATCCTTAAAACCATGATTATAACCTCGTAATATCATATGGTTCGTCAACATGATAATAGTGCGTGAAGTTCCAACTAATTGTTACACCTCAAATCATAAATTTTAAATCAACAAAAGACTAGTCATGTCCGACAGGAGCTAGTCTAAGTCATTTAGACATATTCATTGTTTAGGGTTTGAATCATTTTGATACCCAATGGTCTCTTAGTAATTCAGTTTATTGAAATTAGGATAGTCTAATAATTGCTCCTTGATCATAATTTAATGATCGAGATGATACTAGCAAATTGGATAAAATATCTAGGAATTACTTTATTATTTTAATATTTTATTTCCAGTTGCAATTCTGAATGATTGAGGGTGTTAGTCAAATTCTTGATGAAATGAAGGATTTTATTTATCAAAAATTTGAAAAGAAAACTGCAAACCCAATAAACAAAGAGGAATAAACCCAAGGTTGAAAATTGAGGTAGGAAATTTTGGGTTTTAATGATGGTGTTTATGGAAGAATAGGTCACCATAGTTGGGACAATTGTAGTAAAGCCATCTATGTGTCAAGATGATCCAAGTCTTAACCATGATGACTTAAATGTTTAATGTAACACGAGTAACTTTTAAGTTGTCATCCATCGACATTTTTGTATATTAAAAAAAATTGTATGATTTAAAATTCAACGCTTAAGGTTCACATGAGTATGTCAGTAGGTATGTACTCAGGGTTGTGCCAAGTTTGTTGTAATGTACTACCATTGAGGTCCACCACTGCTTCCGTTGTAGTGGTTCGGCCTGAACCACTCTACGACTGGTGGGGCAATGTGTTTCTGTGATTACTATTGGTCCAAGTGATCTTTTTTGCTTCAATGTAAATTGTAAGACTCCCTCCTCCTTGGGATAGCGACATCGACTGAGAGATTTTATCGCACACCAAAGCCACATGTGACACCGAGACGATTAACAGAACAACGGAGGTACAACTATCTCCGACCTCTTTCGTTCATCACCCCGAGGCCCTGCATCAACGATAGTGTTTAACAAATACGCTTAACACACCAACATAGTAAGTTAACCGTTATTAGAAGACTAAATTAAAGTATTATGCTTAATAACGGATTGGAATATTAGCGGAAGTCTTAAACAATTTAGCTAAAGACTTATTACTATCAATATCACAGGAATCTATTCCTTTGTCTTTATGAATATGGATATACATATTTAGTAAGTGATAAAATAAGCCGTCTAGTATCACATCTATCTATAAAACAATAATCATGATCAACAATGACTACCAAAGGAATGCAACTTAATTAAGATATACCTTTAGTAGTTTGTGCGTAACTTTCACCTTGGTGTAGCAATGTCGAATAATCGTACATGTCACCTGCGCTCATAAGGAATCAATCAATACTATATGAGAAATAAATATAATCAACGGTGACAAATGTCGTAGTGTCTGAGAGGGCGGTGATGTCACGACTTTCTATTGAGTCATGTTGGTTTTCCCACAACCACCGTCTAAGTACTCCGTATCAACCAACATATGGCCTCTGACCTATGTAGTTCTATCATGTTGTTGCATGAGTATCTTTTCAGATCATCCATCATGCGGGTTGCCTTAGAGTAGAACTCGCAAACCATCCAATATTTTTCGAAGGCATATTTTCTTGAAGACACAATTTTTTCGTAGGAATATTTTCTGGAAGACACATAAATTCCTATAGGAATTATATCTCGAAGGCTCATAAATTCACGTAGGAATTATATCTTGACAACACATTAATTCTCGTAGGATTAAATTTTTGAAGGCACATAAAGTCCTACAAGAATTGTATCTGAAGACACATTAATTATCGTAGAAATTACATCTCGAAGGGACATAAATTCTCGGAGGAATAATTTCTCGAAGACACAAGTTCCCGTATGAATTATATCTAGAAGGCACATAAATTCCCACTGGAATTATTTTTCGAAGGCACATAAGTTACCTTATGAATTATATTTGAAGACATTAATTATCGTAGAAATTATATCTTGAACGCACAATAACTCTCGTAGGAATTATATCTCAAAGACATTAATTCCGATAGGAATTATATCTTGAAGACACGTTAATTTCATAAGATTATTGTGTTCTCATAACTTTTTTTTTGTGTTAAGAGAAAGGGCCATTCAATGCGTTTTTTATGTTAATACCAAATCACGTTATACACACATGAAATACTCCACCCTGACCATCAATGTGTAATTTTGAAATCAAAGCCTTAATCACAATTTAGAGTTCTTTCATGAAGGAACTCATGACTATGAACATAAAAGGGAAAAGAACTAGAGAAGGATTTTTTCAATTAGCCCTTAAGAGATCTAGTGTTGCTAATCGGCAGTTGGATCCACTCAGGATTGTGAACAATTTCAATATTTGAGATAATTTGAGCCTTTTCTGCCTGATAGAATTTTATAAATAAATGGATTTGGATCCTCTCTAATTAAACCATAGTATCTGCACCGAAATTCATTGTTATATGAATATGATGCATCACTATCTGTCAATTGATTCACACCGGTCTCTTTTTCTATGTCGCATTTGCTGGTATTGAGATGCGATCTGTGCCATTCTTTTCCTCTTTATTTCTTTCTCATATCTTCCTCTACTTTCAAGATCTAAAGCCAAGATGATATTCTTTCGCCAGATTCATGCCTTTTCACCTCCTTTGTTCTGAAGCGTATCAGAACATCATTCAACTTCACCTAACCGAACCATGTGAACTGCTAATGATTGTAACAGTTCCCGTCCAACTATCCAGTAATAATGACACTATGATTAAAGAATAAATTTCATCATCCAAAAATATGTCAAATGAACTCAATTGATTGATGAGATCATATTGAGTTTAGTCATTTGTTATGCTCAATTCTGTTCATTTGACTGACATTCAAATTGAATTTATTCATGTGTTTCGCAACCAAAGTTCTATCTGTCATATTGGATTCTCTCTCTATATATATTCTTTATTCATGTCAGACAATTTCAAGTACATCGTTTTATATTCTTTTTTTATTCATGGATAACAATTTTCCGTGCATATCTGAGAGAATTCATCACTCCAATCGAGGGGATTCTGACAATAGCACGATATTGCTTCCACTTTTCATGTGCACCATTATAACATGACACTGATACTAATTATTGAGGAAAGTGTTTTATCAAACAATGAGAGCAAACAAAAACTATGAAAATGATGTAACAAAATGTTGCAAAAGAAAATTGCTTGGAGACATTGATTTATTTGGTTCAATAAAAAGGTACTTACATCCGCGGCTTGCTGGTTAGAGATCTTTGTTCCTATATTCCTCTTCATTGAGTTTGAAGCAAGCCCAAGTGGAATGCCATATCTATGAAGATGTGTGATAAGCTAATTAGAAGCATCTCAAACAAATTAAAACTTGCCAGATTCATGAAGTAATTGATGTTTGAGATAAAAAAACAAAAGGTATTCTTCAAAACCATCAAAAAAAGAATCCAGAACCGGTTCATGACAAACAAAAGCCTTTAGATAGGAATACCATTCTCAGTTAAGCAATTCAAAACCAGGTTTTAGGGTTAGAGTGACCGAGGGGAGCACATGAAGAGGAGGAAGGAGAATGTACGGTTTTACTTGGGATCAACCCCACCAAGCCATCGTCGACGCACCATCATAGAATCGACCTCACTCAATTCATGTCGTACTAACTCGATTTATCTTAGCATGTGCGAAGAAGGAGAAAGAAGCAATAACAAAAGGAGAAGAATGGAGAAGTCGAGTTGGGGAAGAAAATCCACCAGAGGAGAATTCCCCAGCTGAAACCTCTTGTTATCAGAAGGAGGAAGCCCCAACTGAACATCCATCGTTTTGGATCCGACAACGGAAAGCTTCCCAACCCATCCATCGACCGGAAGAGGGAGTCCAAGTGTAACCCCCGACTGAGATCAATCCCGATCCTTTTTTAAGAACCAGAGGATGATGACCCATTTCATCGTGCATCTGCACTTCTCGTTCTTCTCCTAGAAGTTTTCCCCTAGTTTCGATCAGGTCTAGGCTAGGGCTAATGTATTAATTAAAATATGTATAAGTAATGTTTATATATATATTTCAAAGTATAGTAAATTTGCAACTCTCAAAATACGTGCAAAAGGAGTTGTTGCGATTGTATCAGACGTGAGTCTATGGAATGCAACTGAAGTCGATTCTGAGTTCATTCACTCGAAATTACTTGCTCGAGTCGCCATGTAGCTCAATGTGATCTATTTTGGTCAACTTCATTAGTTCTCGTCAGAATTAAGCAAAACGAAGGATGCCGATTTCAAAGTCGATCATACGAGAGTCAAAATCTACCGACTGAATTCAATTTTGGAGTTTGGTTGCTCACAATTATCTATTCAGATATTACGCGTAGCTCAAATGCAACCTATTTTTGTCAAATTCCCCAATTCTAGTCGGAATTGAACGAATCGAGGGGCGTCAAGTTCATATCGATCATATGAGTATAATGCAACTGACTGAGGTCAATTTTGAGTTCGTTTGCTTAGAAAATCACGTCAGGGTTATTATGTTGTTCAATTCGTCATGATTTAGTCAATTTCATCATTACACACTAGAATGAAGAGTAACTAGTGTCTTTGGTTCGTATTGACCCCACGAGTGCACCACCGTTGTCTGGGATCAATTTCTGGTTAATTTATTCAGAAGCCTATATTACGTCGTCATAGTTTAAACTCAGTATTAATTATAAAAGAATTTGGGTTGTGATGCTCACAAAAGTTATTGTCACCCTAACTAAGCTCTTAAAAGGGGGTCAATTGAACCGGCTAGACCCCCTGGGTGGTCTAATTTACCAAATCAAAGTTGGGATGTTACACAAGGACACGAATACCAACGTGACAGAGGACATTGAACAGTAGTGCGTGCAGGTGATGCTGGACGGCGTGCAGGGTTTACGCGCCTGTCGGCTTTTTCTAGGAAACCCTAAATGCATGCGATGATTAAATTAATTTTTGCAAATTTAGAGCGGTCGCAACACTTAAGAAATCTCGCAACTTAGAACTTTTATGAAAAGCACAAAATTACTTGTTCGTTTCAAAATGAATTTTCTTAAATAATGGTTCGAATTTTAAATCCGAAGACGGAAGTTTGCAACTTTCGTTCCGTTCCCCTTGTTGTAGCAAAACGGAAATCGTAAACTCCCAAATGCGTTTCCGTTTGGAGTTTTCGACGTAGCGTTTGCTGACAAAATTCGGGCGAATACCCAACAAGAATCTAATTATCCTAATGAGAAAACTTAGATTCACACAAGGAGGAGAAAGAAACAATTACCCACGGAAGAGACGTCTTCCGTATGTCGAAGTCAATGACGATCACGCGAGAAACTTCTCGTCACCTTCAAACTCCGCTCCGAGCTCGGCCGCCTTTGCACACGGGCACCACAGAATTAAGTCACTCCCTCACACGAGGTGGTTCCACGGAATCACTCAACAAAGTAAGGAAAGCCACAAACTGACACCTAAAATTCACTCGCTCTCACACAAGTGGCTCCACGAAATCTCAAAGCACAAAATATTTTTTTGTCACTCCATTGTTCATAGAAACACCAAACTAACCCTTCCTATCTTCTCCATCAAGGTGGCTCCAACGGAAATCAATACTAACAACAAACCTAACTTACTCCTAATTTCACTCACAACACTCCTTCAAAAATATTAAAATTCGCTAACTTGGCATTCCACAATTAACAGTCAAAGTTCACGGCAACTACAGTTTCGCATTGTTCATCTTCCACAAATGGGAAAACAACATTCTATTTCTCTCCTAATTCTCCAACAGGAACTTACGATGCAAAATACTTCATTCTTCTTCAAACAGGAAAGCAACAGTTGAGGGAAAAAATGCACAGTAAACTTGATGTTACTGTTTATCAACTTCACAATGCGAAACCAGAAAACAAGGAAACTAGCAACAGGATTCTACTGTTTATCTTCTCCAAAAAATTCACAATCACACGCCCAACACCTACTATGCTCACACGGAGCTTAAATCGCGCCTAATTTCTAACAGGAGAACACGACAACTCCATCGGTAGTAACAATCCGGCAAAGCCCAAATCAAATTTCCATCATTCACCAAATTTCATCACCGAAAAACCGATTGCAGACACCACCTTCACTTTTATAGAGGGCAACCATGAACAGTTACTTTTTTTCTTCAGTCCGCCATGACAGACGCTCGTGGTCGAGGAGACGGACGACGGTTGAGACGGCTGGAAGGGATCGTGGCTCTGGCGGTAGTTGCGGGCAGCTTCGTGCGAGAGTCTCCTGCGGGCAGCGGTAATGTCGGGAGGAAGCACGGGCATTGCGGGAGACGTGCGGCTGATTTCACAGCCCCATTCCTGCGCGCAGAGAACCGGGAAGAAGAAGCCGTATATGGTCCGGCTTTTGCTTGAACCGTCTGTTGATTAACCCATTAAACATATCTATATATATATTAATATTTGTATATATATATATGTGTATTTAAATATATATACATATATAGGTACATTTGTATATATATATATGTATATATAATAGTAGAGAACATAAAACTCTAAGCATGGCTACGCGCGCAGGCGTGCAACAGCATGGTTACGCGCACAGACGTGCAACAACTAAAATTGATAACATCAAATTTGCAAAATAACATGCAATTAAACATAAAATTAAAATGCGATCACTCCAAGTCTGTAGAGATCCGCTCGAGTGCGACGTTGGACATTTTTTTTTTTGCGACTTGATCCGGACTGGTCTCCACCACTTGTTCTCCCAAAATGCCCCCCCCCCTCCAAATTATGAGACATTATCCAAGATGCCTTTTGCATAGAAGAAATATCTTTGAATGGGCCTCTTGAGCACACCTAACCATGGCTCATAATTATTAGTAATAAAGTTTCTAATAAGTACGGCTCTTAACATTCAGGAGGAAGCATGTGGGAGGTAGAGCGTTGGGGTTGGGAAAAATAGAACTATGATTGGTGCAACTGCTGTGATGGAGACGGTGAAGTTGGGGACAATAGTGTGTCTGGGCTAGGTGTTTAGCTAGGAAGCACTGGTGCGGGTACCGGGTACGATACGTATCTAGTATGTCGGTATGAAAAAACAAGAATACGAGTACGGCGGGATACATTGTATTAAATATAGTAAATAAATATATATATATCATAAATGTAATTATAAATCCTCAAAACCTTAATAAACTAAAAATGGTTCTTAATATTTGAAGTTATCAATACCTACAATAAAATGACATCTCTGTGCTAAAAAGAAGATGATGCCATGCTCATACAATTCTAAAAGAACATAAACTCTGAAAGCTTATGCAATATTGAAATCTGTATTATGCACAGATTTTTGTACAGAGTTATCCAAATGAAATCTGTAAAAATTTCATTGGAGAAATTTGTACAGATTTCCTTTGGAGAAATCTAATAAATATATACAGATTTCTCCAAAAGAAACTCCAAAAGAAATTTGTACAAATCCAATGGATGTTCTTGCAAATTCAATGTACAAATTTGTACAGATTTCTGAATTTTTTGAAATGAGGAAGACGATAAAGAAGAGAAGGAGAAGAGGTAGAAGAAGAGGAGGAAGAAGAAGGAGAAGAAGAGGAGGAAGAAGAAGAGGAGGAAGATGAAGAAGTGGAGGAAGAGGAAGTAGACGAGGAAGAAGAAGGAGAAGGGAAAGAGGAGGAAGAGGAAGAAGGGGAGGAGGAAGAAGAAGAGGTGGAAGAAGGAGAGGTGGAAGAAGAAGGGGAGGAGGAAGAGCTTACGAGGATGGATTCGGCGACATAGATCCAAAGTGACAACAACAGCTTGAGCGTCTGCGGGAGCGGGATCGTCGGCGGGAATGAGAGCGGGATCGGGAGCGGCAATGGGATCGAATGGAATGAGCCGGAGAAAAACCTAAAATCATGATTATTGGCGTGTTTGGGCGTGCGGTACACGTACCCGTAACAAAAACACACATGGTACATGTACGGGCTTAATTTTGGCGTATCTGTGCTTTCTAGGTGTTCAGGGACACCACTGCCTAGTTTGTGGGGTGCTGTGGAGGAGGGTTGGTTTGGGTGTTTTGAGAAGGATTAGGCTACCCCGGGTGGATTCAGAGGAAAGAGCAAGATATGTGCAAGAGGTGAGGCGTCAATCCATGTGTAGGGAACAAAAGGGGGGGCTTTGTGGTGCTTGGGAAGTGGTGAAATTGTGGGGTGGAATATCTTCGGGGTTACTTCAGTGATTGAGGTGTGCCTGTCGAGTTTGTCAAGCTTGACATTAAGATTGTGGATGGTGGCACATATTTCTTAAAGATGTGGGTTAAGGTAATCAGTGTGTTGGTACTCTGTGACTACGAGGATATCAGGTAGAGAACAACATGTCACACTGTAGTTATGAGACAAAATTAGGGCGGAGGAAGACAGATTGCACTAAAATAAGGAAGAACGATACAAACTCGAGAGACACTCCTGTAATCCCTCTAATTTCTCGATAGATAGTTCCCCGAAAGTGCCCCTCTCCAATAGGCTTTACATATACAAGATTTAACCTTAAATATTCATCATGTGCAAAACTAACAATGACTCATATTTACTAGTAATATAGTTGATCAAGCATAATTCATGATTTTCTCACGTTAATGATATTGAAGACTCCACATACTTACCTATTAATAATAACCTACAACTATGATATGATGTTGTCAAGATGTTTCCTCGCATTTCTTCTTGATTACTGCGGTGGTCCCCATATGCCATGATTGGGGATCTGGTCTTGTTTTTAGATTGGTGCGTATCAGTAATATTCAAGAGAATGACACTCACAGTTAGATGAAAATCATTTTACAGGAAGTAGGTCAAAGGGTCAAGGACAAATTCCATTAATGACAACCCAAAAAGAAAATGACAATCTCTCATGTTCAATTTTGTATTTTACTTCTACTGAGTTGAAATGTACTTAATTAATATCACAGTGATATACATCATTATGGTGATTCATTATAACATTTGTATGTGTAACATGAAACAAAATAAAATGTGCTCCCCAAATACATTTCATTTGGATCAACAATACTCATTTTAAATGGTATCAATGATATAACAATTCTTCATCTTATCAAGTCCAAGGATAAAATTCTAAATCTCAACTCTAAGAACCTTAAAAATCTTAGACCTTAAAAATCGTAAACAACCTTGTATCGCATAATGACACGTGCAAGGTTCTTTTCAGGATCTAAATCTGCATTTGCAGAATCCTTGTCAGGCTCACGTACATTTTACCCAAATCCTACTGCCCTACAAATTAATGATGCAAAATACAAATAAGATGTTGCGTGCACGTGCGTAACATGCGGCAGAGTTCTGTCCAGACCCAAATCCTCATTTCAATTTCCCGGACCCTATTTAATTTGTACATTTTTCTAAAAAAATCTTTACTAGCTGAATATTTGGGTGCACAATCATGCTATTTTAGATTTCAATTTGTATTTGGTTGTCCAATATTTACTCTACTTCAAACTTTATTCTCCTAATATTTAACTGAAGCATCATCTACTTTTAATTAAACTAAATCTTACTTGTTTCTCTAACATGTAATCCCAAATGCGAATGATTGTGGTCTATGAATAATTTCAGCACTTATTATAATTGTACGCCAGATAATTGTTTGCAAATTGCGTCATGCTAGGTTTTCCTCACAACACAAGCAAACATTCATTAGAATTTCCCTTTAGTGCGCACTCACTACATTTGTCCCATATCAAAAGTTTATTTAATTTTACAAAAAACCATGCTTCAAACCGCATCCCTAACATTATTTTGTCCCTCCCTCTTGTTCCGCAGTAAATTGATTGATAGAGTTATTACTGTGGAGTATGCAGTCCGTGATGATGATGACAATGATGATGGTAGAAGAAATGGCTACACCTCTAACCGGAGAGGCAGGGATCATTCACCCTCCGATAGAAGAGGCCGTGAGCATGACCGTGATCGGTCTCCCAGTCCATATGGTAGAGGCTTGGAAAGGGATAGCCCCGATTATGGCCGTGGCGCTAGTCCATTCCAGCAGAACCATGAAAGAAGTCCTAGGAGCGATAGAGCTGGAAGTCCTGGTTATGAAAGATACCGCAAGTGAGACTTCCTTTCTTTTAATTTCGAGCAAGTCCACATGATCCGGTTATTTTGTTAACCCTTTCTCACCTGCTTTCTTTGAACTACAGCCGCTCAAATGGAAGTGATGAATGATGTCTGAAGAGGAATGTGCCATTGGGTTTAAGGCTCCCCACATTGCGTGTTACGTTCTCAAGCAGAAATTTAGTTGTGCCAAGGCATTTTTAGTTAGGAGAATTTCTTTGTCGGGACTCACTTTTTTGTTCTCAGTTCTTGATTTCTTCAGATCATACTGTTTCTGTTTCTTAGATTTATTTGTTACTAGTTCTGTGTGGTTTCCATGCTTTCCATTAAGAAATTTATGTGCCCCTTTGCATTTAATATAAATCTTTGGCCCCATGCATTTATAGCAAATTTGTTTTTAGATGGGATGGTTGGTATCAGAGCCAGTTCAGGCTGCACAGTCTACAAAAAAAAAACGTGTTAGAAGTCAAAATCCTACAGTACTTGATTGTGTTGAGAATTTAGTCCAGAAATTCAGAAGTCTTCTGCATGTAATATTTATTCTACAGTTGTTTTTTGCAGGCTTTTATATTTTGAAAACCCTCCTTTTTATCTTTAGCACGTCTGGTTTACCCATTATATCTCCTAACATGTCCATCATGTGATCTTTATCAGCACAATTGATTCCTACTGCGGCCAATGATGATTGAAGCAGCACGCATCTCAAGGGGCAAGCTCTATGAATTGGCGCTTTAAGCTATAGTGTTTTTTTGTAGAAGCTTGCATATTGTTTTACCAAGTTTTAAGTATGGATTTGATTAGATTATGTTTGCTAGAATTTATTTACATATTTGGATTCATGCCTTATTTTTTTTCTCCATGATTCTTTATACTGGTTGGCATGATTTAATCATTATTATATGATATCCTTTTTATGTTTTTAATTTAAATTAAACATTTCCATCATCTGGATTTGCTTCTACCCACAGGACAACTCAGTAGCTACCTTTTTTCTTCTTCAGTAAGCAGTTTTGCCTCAAAAAAAGTCCGTTGCTCCCTAGAGATCTGCACAGTAACGATGCTATGCCAATCTATCCGATGCTAATTTGTTTATTTATCATATATTAAATTGCTAGTTCATTTACTAAAGAATCTGTCATTGTTTACCCAGAAATAGAGGATCCCTTCCATGCTGACCGGTGCTCGGGGGTTATCCCTTTTCCCTAGCTGAGGTACCTCGAGGTCTCCCCTTTGTAGAGCTCGTGGTCAGCCTTTCCTTGATCGTGGAGACTGGTTGCTTGTTTTGCTCCTCCGTAGCCATTGTGATCGCGAGGTCTCCCACTTGTGAGAGCTTGGAGCTCGCAGTCAGCCTAATCCTTGACCACGGAGATCGCGTGGTTGTGTGGTTAGCTTTATCTTGCTGTGGTGATTGTCCTTTCGGGCTGCTCGAGATTCCTGAGCCTGTCTGTCTAGGCAGCCCACAATTCTTATAAATAGTGGCCAAATTCAGACTAGAGGGGTCAGAAGCAGGGAGGCCAAACACTGTGGTTATGTTTCTTGTAATCATGGCGACTTGGGCGACCTCTCCTCTCTAATCATGCGATTAGGATCTTGCTATTTCTTGTTCTCCAGTAGTGACCGTAGTTCATTAGACTGCGCGACCTCTTTCAGGTGGCTTGTGCGACCTCTTTCTAGCCGCAAACAACTCCTTTACTAGTAATTCAAAGTAATCGATCACTTGCGATCACCTTTGTTCTATTCAAACAACGAGACTCTTTCCCTCTGCCATCCGACCCATCTCGCGGCCGTGCACAAAGAGTTGGTATCGATATTTTTGGTGTCAACATTTTGATGCAGTGAGCGTGGACTTGAGTAGTCGAAGAAGATGTGGGATTTAGTCGAAAATGACAATCAAACTTAAAACAGGCATAACTTTTGATTCGCTTATCCATTTTCAGCCTGGAAAGATCCATTCGAAAGAGCTCAGAGAGATCTATCCAATGGAGAGTCGGGTTTACCCGTTTGAGTTTGTTTAGCGCTCTCAGATTGCTCAAATTCAGCTTTGTTTGGAAGAAATGCTTGTCTGAAGTAGCGACATTAACCCCCATTCGCCGAGATCACTCGCCTCAACAAACAAGTCAGTTCTCAGCCCAATGGTTTGACAACAACTAATGCCCCTTCGAGCCCAGGTGATGCATCCATATGGGAAGCTCTATAGAAGGCTCGCCGCGAGTCCACTTGGCAATTCGAAATCCTCATTTAGACCTTGCTCTCGCCGAGCCAGTAGCTCCTCTAGCCCCTTCAGAAGCTATAGCCCCTCTCACATATTTACCTCCTCAACCCATTGTTCCTTCGTGGCCCCAAGTTGGTGAGTTCACGACTACTTATCATGACTCCTTCATAGCAGCTACCCATCAAGGTTTGACAGGAATGGGGAACATCCAAGAGAGTCATGATAATCCTTCGGTTGGTGGTTGGGAGGATCCATATTCTTTTTTTGATCGAGTTCGTTGGGAAACCGTTCCCAATGGGTTTAGAGAATCTCGTCTGCCAATCTACTCGGGGAGAGATGATCCGATCTCTCATCTGCAAGCTTTTGAATTGGCTGTTTCATTGATAGTCGTATTAGATGGCATTAGGAGTAAGCTTCTTATCATGTCGTTTGATGACCAAGCTATGGATTGGTATTACAATTTGCCATCGCGACCAGTCACTTGTTTTGAAGACATTCAAAGAGAATTTCTCACAAGATTTGTCACCTTAAAGGAGCGAAACAGAGGTCAAATAGCTCTTTTTTAGATCAAGCAAGGAAATAACAAGATTTTTTGCTCACTTTGTTGACATATTCCGAAGAAAAATCCTTGATGTTGCTAATGTTGATCAAGACTTGTACAAATTTGCCTTAATGAACGGACTCTCAGAAGGTCCTCTTAAATTTAAAGTCAACCAAAATGAGCCTAAGTCTTAAGAACATCTCATTGGGATAGCAAATCAGTTTGTTGAAGCTAAGACAATGAACCCCAACTTCATTTCTTCTCTAAATAGAGGGTTCAATATCAACAAAGGAACTTATATCGTCAATATCCTTCTTCATCACAAAACCTTTCACAAGCAAATCTTTTTAGATCTTATTCTCCTCCTCGAAGTATGCATGTACATCCCCCACAATAGAATATGTCACCTGAATATGTGTAAGCTTGTCCCATTCAGTCTTATGATCATAAACCACACGAATATGAAGATTATTCAGGAAAGCATATCAAGTTGAATATACCAATGGAGAAGGTTCTTCAAATTATTCAAAATATGCCAGAGTATAGAAGACCTCATTCTATGTGAACTAAGGAAAGAAGCCGATGTAAGGAGTTTTTCTGCAACTATAACTGGGAAACCGACCATGATACAGAGGATTGTCGTGTTCTTCGAAATCTAGTAGACAAATAATTGAAAGAAGGAAAATTACATGATTATTTTACTCCAACCTAATGATAATTCTTCCTCTGCAATGATGCAAGTGAAGGATATTTCCCTCATTAATAGGAATACATAGAGTAGAGATGGAACAATTTCTTTTATTTCTTGTGTTTCGTATAACTCCCATTTCTTCAGAGTTTCCTACATCCCTCCCTTTTTTAGTTTTACTTGTAACAACTGCAACAATGACCCAGGTTCCGTCTACAACCATCATCATAAAAATCTTCTCAACAGTCAAAATCATTTAACTCGATCGATATCTGTATCCTCTGTCGTATCCTCCGCTACATCTAGTTATCCAAATATGTTTTAAATTTTCTTCATTATTTACTTCTATCATTATGATGCATGGATATATATATATATATATATATATATATATATATATATATATATATATATATATATATATATATATATATATATATATATATATATATATATATATATATATGCGCGTGTGTGTGTGATTGATGTGATGTTGATGTGATGCCTAGATATACCAATTATGATTACTTTTCATGTCATAAAATCTACGAAGACCATATCTCGCTAGAGTTATTCGCAGATGTGTAGTGGTAGCCCAACTTCATATCTTATGATGACTGTCATTATTAGTAATGATATCTTGCTGAGTTGATATACTTACCTTATTTAATTAATGGATGTCTCCATTTGATAGCAGATTGATTGAAATATATTACTAACAATTAATGTTAGATTGGTATGATCTTACTTGTAAAAAAATGGCCTATAGTTTGTTTCCAAATATGCAAACAGATAACAAACAAGTCAAAAAATTTGGAATAACAAATTTTATTATCCGAAAAAGGTATGTTTTATAAAGGTATAACCTCCTTTTTATAGAATGAAGGAGATAAGAGAGATTACAAATAAACAATGTGAGACTAAATAATTACAAGTATATGCGGCTTTACAAATAAACAAACCAAAAAAGTCGCGCGGTTAGACAAGTAGGCTAATCACTCGACAACCACCAGAAGGAGAGAACAAGATGCCACATAGAACAAGCCGCCATAGGATATCGCTAGACCGCCGGTCTCCAAGTCGCGTGAGACAAACCGCCAGACTGCTGGGATACCAAACAACAACAGTCCGACAGACAAGCCGCTGGGATAAACTGCCAGACCGCCCGGCCTCCGAATAGCAACAGGCCGCCTGACCTCCATACTGCAACACTCCCCCTCAAGCTGGAGCATAGATATCAATCACGTCCAGCTTGTCACAAATGTGGAAAAAGGAAGCAGACACCGACTTGGTGAAGATATCTGCCAACTCGTTGTCAGAAGTGACGAACAGAGTACAAATCTGTTTTTTCAAGATCTCTTCCCGAATAAAATGACAGTCGACTTCAATGTGTTTTGTTCTCTCATGAAAGACCGGATTTTTGAAGATGTATATTGCGGGCTTGTTGTCACAGAACCTAGGAATATGATAGTTGTAGACCTCTCCTAAGTCAAGCATGAGAGCTCGTAACATTTCAACTCACATGTGGTCGATGCTATACTACAATATTCCGCTTCTGCACTAGACCTAGAGACCACGAACTGTTTCTTGCTCTTCCAGCTCATAAGATTTCCTCCAACAAATGTGTAGAAACCTGATGTTGACTGGCAGTCACCTTTGTCATCAGCATAGCTCGAATCTGAGTACGCTTCAACCCTCAAGTGACCATTCTTCTAAAAAAGGAGTCCTTTCCCTGGCGTTGCTTTAACACACTCCAATATCCTCAAGGGAAATTGTAGATGACACTCCCTAGGAGCTTGCATGAATTGGCTCACCTTGCCCATAATATAGGAGATTGAAAGTCCACCTAGTGTCAACTATCTTCACCTATGGGGGGGGGGGGAATAGGTGACGTGTAGCGTTTTTGCGGAATTTAAAATTGTACCTGCACAAGAAAATAAAACAACACAACAACCAGAGTAAACAAGCTATTTATAGTGGTTCCCCGATTTGGGTACATCCACTTTCCCCCTTCGACCTATCTCCCAACAAGGGACGACTCGGTCTCTTCACCAACAGGATTGAAATCCAATCCTTGCACTATCGGAAGGAACCCTTCCACACGTAGGAGTCAACACTCCCACACACGGGTTGCACCCAACCCTTACAAATAGGAACCAACGTTCATTTACAACAAAAGTAAAATTAGAATGTACAAGAGATACAAACTACGTTTGGAGACTAAGGTGTCCCTCTTCGTTGACGACGTGTTTTTGAAGTCCACGAAGAGTCCACAACCCTAGATATCTCTTGGAGAGAATCTCCCCGGAACCAGCGGCGGCAAGATGGGCGGCGGCTAGGTTCACGGGATCGGCGGCGACAACGATGTGCGGCTGTTGTACTTTGGAGATCCAAACTTCGTAGCGAAGCAAGCTAGGTCTACCAACGGTCACACTAGGATCAGTCGTCTCGATCGATTCGGACGGGGAAGGTTTTCCCGATCAACAAATCAAGAGACAAGAGATCTCCGGTTAGACACGTGAGACTCTAAGCTTGGCTAAGATTCTGTCGACCGGAGATCGGGAAGAAACCTCGATCAAGACCGGCGATCAACTCTCTCGAGCGGCGACGGCGGCGGCGGCGGAAATCGCGATCAAGGTCACGTCACAGCTCGGCTTCGTATATCTTTTTCCGTCGTCTTTACTGTTCAAAAATACGCCTGTATTTATACTGTAGACAACTTCAATATGACCGTTGTGGGTCCCACCAGAAGAAACCCTAAATCCGGTTCAAAATAGTGCCAGCTGCAGAATCCGGTCCAGCTTTTTCCAGAAAACTGCCCAAGTAAAAATCGGCGAGAATCACCTGTGATTCTCGTCGAATCGTCGAGAATCAAGGGTGATTCTCGACGATTCGTCGAGAATCACAAAGTGATTCTCGTCGAATTTGACTTGATTGCACTCTGATTTAGCCGGCGAGAATCAGCCAGTGATTCTCGACGATTCGGCGAGAATCACCAGTGATTCTCGCCGAATCGACGAGAATCACTTGGTGATTCTCGTCGATTCTTACTTAGATGATTTTTCGTCTTACGCCTCTGAGCTGCTCTTTGACTCATCCTTGCTCCTTGTCTGCTCTTGCATAAACACAGCCCTGTACTTGAAAGTAAGTGCACTCCAATAGAGAGAGTACACGTAGGCCAACACACTGATCTGCTCAACGAGGCATTACGTCGTGCAGACCCGTGTATATTGACCTACTGCACCCTGACATTGGTGTGCACTTAGCGTGGAATAACTGCAAGCAAAACTTGAAATATTTTATCAAATACATTGTGAATTCATCTTAGCTTGACAGGTGGCTTCCTCAAATCCAGGTAATTGTGGATACAATACCCAACAATCTCCCCCTATTTGACGAAGCCAAAATCCTACTAGCTAAGATGAATACCACCAACCAGATAATATATACAACATACAGAATTTAGAGATGCAACACAAGAGAGTATAGGCAAACAGACCAAAACTTGAGTCACTCATAAATTCATATATATATATATATATATATATATATATATATATATATATATATATATAATTTCAAGATTGTTCATATAATAATAATACACGTTAATTGTTCTTATGAGAGAATGACAAGCTATAAATTTCTGACTATTTTTCTTTGGCTAAGTCATCCTTGAGTTTCTGAGCTAAAAACTTCTTCCTTTGCCTTTCAACATACTCCTTAGGCTTTGGATAGTATCTGGGTGGAGGAGCTTTATTTGCCGCAGTGTTGGTCCTGAAGAAGATGTTACGTTTGGCTTCATAGGTCTTGTGCAGCTCCCACTCATGCTGGCTGTATACATCGTTTCGATTTATTTCCCATTTTTCTTGTAGCCAGAATGTGTCCAGTATGATACTCTTGGATACTGGACTCCACTTTTCGTTTCTTACTTCCTCCTCCTTCAGTCTGATTCTCTTTTCCGCTTGTGTTTCCTTAGACGTCCCTTCTTGCGATTTCCTCTTGTCCCTGGCTTTTGCTAGGGCTCCTTGATCAAACATTGCCATCAGTTTTGCCTTGGAGGAGGCCCTAGCAGCCCTATGAACATCAGCTTCACTTACAGGAACTTCTTCAACACTGGCGCCCTCATCAGCCACAGTATGATCTTCAGGAGCAGGAGCACCCTGGGGATTTTCAGGGATATTAACGCCCAACGCTTGTTGGAGCATCCACCAGCAACTGTCATAAACATATTTGTTTGACTGCTCAAAGTTGTTGATCATGACTTCCCGAAGCTCAGCCATCTTAGCTATATATTCTTTCTCCCCCTTTTTGGCTTCGACTGCAATGGAGTTTGCATAAGAATGCAGTGACTCATCAATATGCTTTGTAGTCCTGGAGAATTCAGTGACCAAGGCTTGTTGATTGGTGTTAAGAGTTACCATATTGCCATCAAACTTTTGAATGTTATTTGCGACGACATGAGCATTCTGATTCACTACGGCGAGAGTATCATTGTTCTTTTTCAATCCGTCCATAAGAAGAGTGACAGCTTGGCCGACCGCTGTATACTTATCTTCAAACTTCTTTTCCATCACGTCCAGTTTGTGATTGATCTCCACCATGTTCTTGAGCATGAGATTCTCTGATTTCTTAATTCTGTTCAACATTTTATTTTGAGCTTTCTCAAAAGATGCTTTGAGCTCATCCACAATACCCTGAATGACATTCACGGTGTGATTGGCTAGATCATCTCGTAGTGGATGAGCCTGAGGCACTCCTTGGCCTTGCTCTTCAGCTGATGCACCTGTAGAGCTGGACACGAGCACAGTCTCTAAGGGGGGAATGCTTGCGGCCTCTGTAGATTTCTCAGACTCCCCCTCCACTGTTGCACCAATGTTCTCAGGGACGAACTCAGGAGCGTGCTTGTCAGATGGAACTTCAGTGATATCCTGAGTCTCCAATACTTCCTGTCCCTCATTTCCTTCTTCCTCACCTTCGTCATCCATGAGATCATTCTCATCAGCATCATCTTCCAACCCTTCGTCAGCAGTCTCCTCTACAGCACCTCCGGTTCCTAGATCGTTCAGGTTCAGAGCCTCCTCATTCTCCAGCACAGCTTCACTTTCTTCTTGTATATCCGCCACTACATCTTTGGCTATCTGGGAGATGTCAGATATGATATTAGCATCAGTGGGTAGAGGCTCCCCCTCAATTCCTGCAGTCAAAGCATCAGGAATTTCACTGGGGATAACTAAGGAATCAGCCTGTTGGGTACATTGGTCTAAATGTACCTGATTTGAAGAAGCCTCACCCAACTCAATGATATACATCAAAATGTATTTGATGTATTTTGAGTTACATGTGCAGGTTAAGTATTTGCAGGAAATGATGAAAAAGTTTCTAAGTCCATGTGTCGACACCCAGAGGGAAAGTGTCGACACTTAAGAAGACTTGTGTCGACACCCAGGCAAGCAGTGTCGACACTTGGAGTCATTGTGTCGACACCAGGGATGCTGAGTCGACACCAGACAGAAAGTGTCGACACAAGGAGCTGTGTCGACACTCAGTGAAGAAAAGCCAGTATAGCTGTGTCGACACTTAGCAGTTGTGTCGACACCCAGTGAAGCTGTGTCTACATCAGAAAGTGTCGACACTTGGAGGCTGTGTCGACACTCAGCAAAAGTCTGCAGAGACTAAGTACAAGTGTCGACACCCAGAACAATGTGTCGACACTCAATAGAAGAGTCAACACTTGAAGTAAGTGTCAACACCCAGAACAATGTGTCGACACTTAGCTGAAGACTCAACACTTGAATAAAGTGTCGACACAAGGAGCTGTGTCGACACTTAGTGAAGAACAGCAAGATCAACAAATTATTCTAAGTACAAGTGTCGACACTATGGGAATGTGTCGACACTCAACTGAAGTCTCAACAAGAAGAAGAATGTGTCGACACAAGGAGCTGTGTCGACACTCAACAAGTATCAACACTGAAGACATGTGTCGACACCAAGAAGCAGTGTCGACACTTGACAGATACAACACATGAAGATGTGTCGACACAAAGGTGTTGTGTCGACACTTAGAAGAATTCAGCAAAATACAGAAGATGTACTTGTGCCGACACTCAATTTCAGTGTCAACACATGAAGAAGAAACCGTGTCGAGATAAAGAATCAACAACACAAGGAGTTGTGTCGACACCTTGTAGGCTAGTGTCGACACTTAGACAACATGTGTCGACACTTGGTCTATAAGTGTCGACACTTAAAGATAGAAAGTATCGACACTATCAGACAGTTAGAGAATTTTCAAGAACTGGCTGGATGACTTGACAGCTGCCATTCTAGCCGGTCTACAGCACTTGTCAGAATTCAGTTATGGATCGGACTAGCCGGTTACCATGAAGAAGGCCTATAAATAGGCTTATGCTGTCTACAGAAAGTTGTTGTTAAAAAATCATTGATCAAGTATTCAACAAAGAAGATCTAGCTATTCCTTGAAGATTCAAGTGCAGATCTAAGAAGTTGGAGAGAGAGAGAGCTCCATCCAAGAAATCAGCCGTTGGAACTAGGCTGAGAAGAAGGGTTCAGATTTATTCTGGATCTTAAGAAGCAGAGATCAAGGATCAACTGCAGAAGGAGTCAATCTCATTGAGTTCTACTTTCAAGAAGCTTTGAAGAAAGCTAAGTCAGATTGATTCCAGCTGAGTTCTTCCAAGAACTCATCAAGAAACACACAACTCCCCTCTCTCGTCTTTGGGTTGCTGAGTTAACAATTGTATAATCATTTTTATCTTGTAGGATCCTTTGGATCTGAGTTTTGTAAGCCTGTAATTATAAAGGCTGAGTGTAGGGCTTTGAGAGCCTGAGTGTAGGAGATTAAAATCTCTGAGTGTAGGCCTTGGTGGCTGAGTGTAGGCCTGGGTGGCTGAGTGTAGGCCTTTGTGGCTGAGTGTAGGCTTTGTGGAAAAGCTGAGTTGTAGGGCTTTGGGCCTGAGGTGTAGGAACCAGTTTGGGTTCTGAGATAGTGGAGAAGTTTGACCGAATCTAGTACACTGCTAGATAGGCGAAGGGGGAAAGTGGATGTATCCAAAGCTTGGGGAACCACTATAAAACTCTGTGTCTGCTGTGATTGTGATTTGCTGTGTGTGCTGTGTGATTGCTGTGCAAAAGTAGATTAGATTCTGTGTTTAAAACTGATTGCTGCCATTAAAGTTTAAAAAGATTTTGGTCACCTATTCACCCCCCCTCTAGGTGTTTAGGTACTATATCTTTCAAGTGGTATCAGAGGGAGGTTCCTCAAAACAAGGACTAACAGTCTGAGGAGATCCTGTTGGCAGATTCAGTTTAAGTGAAGTACAGATTCAAGAAAATCAAGAATCATGGGTTCCACTGAAAATCACAAGGAATTGGGATCCATGAAATTACCTATATGTAGGAAAGAGATATTTGGGATCTGGAAGGAAAGGGTAAGGCTGTTTATGGAGGCCTCAGACCCAAGAATTTACATCACAGTAAAGGAAGGGCCATATGTGCCCATGAAGGTGTCAGTCCTAGATGCTAATCAGAGAACACCAAAGGATTTCTCTGAAATGACCAAGGATGAGATTGTCCTAGCCACCATGGACAAAAGGGCTCAAAACATCATTGTAAGTGCCATAGATGATGCCACTTTTCAGAATCTAATACATTGTAAGACAGCCAAAAAGATGTGGGATACTCTCATTGTCTATATAAAGGGTTCTGAAGAAGTTAGGCAAGACAGAAAATCCTTGCTAAATTAAGAGTATGAAAGTTTTAGACAAGGAAATGGTGATAGCATAACTGAGTGCTACAAGAAGTTCTATAGGATAGTGAATGAACTCATGTCTTATGGAAGAGAGTTCAATAATTATGAACTAAATGACAAGTTTCTAAGGTCCCTAACTAAAGATTGGGACACTAAGATCTGTGCCATTAGAGAAATGGCTAAGTTGGGAGAAATTCCTCCACCTACACTGTTTGGCAAATTGTTGTCATATGAAATGCAGTTGACAGTGAGGAAAGAGGAGGAGAAATCAACAAGAAATGAACATAAGGAAAGAACAGTAGCTTTCAAGACAGAAGCCACCAGAAAGTATAGAAGTAAGTCACCTTCTCCTCCAGCAAAAGCAGCAGAATCTGAGTCAGATGAGTCAGTTAGCACAAAGTCTGAAAGCAGTGAAAGTGATGAAGACTTTGCTGCCTTCACAAGACATTTCCAGAAGTTCTTAAAGAAGAAACAATGGAGGACAATGCCTTCTACTTCTCAGAGAAAGGAAGACTCTTATCAGAAAAAGAAGTCTACAAAGAAAGACAAGAAAAAGTCTAAGTCTAGCAAGGCAACACTTTCAAAAATAGTGTGCTATTGCTGCAATAGACAAGGCCATGTTGTTGCAGATTGTACAAAAAAGAGAAAGGAGTCTAGTGACAGGAAGAAGACTCATTTCAAAGGCAAGAAAGAGAAGTCTTTTGTTGCCAAGAAGGAGAAGACTCTATCAGATATTTCTTCTTCAGAAACTGAGTCAGATGCTGAGGCATACATAGGGCTGTTTGCTGAAGAAGAAGAGTTCATGCAGATTTTGGAGTCTATATATGAACAAGAAGACAGTCAATGTCAAGGGCTAATGGCATTGACAGAAGGTGACAAAATCCTGGAACAGCCAGGACCCAGTAAGGTACAATGTTCAACTCTAAGTTCAATTTCTTGTGCCAGTACAGATTCAGATTCATCATCATCAAATGATGAGAGTGTATCTGAGTCTGAGGAAGATATTCATCAGCTGATAGATGAATATAAAGTACTGTTGCAAGCTTACAAGAAGAGCAAGTCCCTAGCCAAAAGTCAGGCAAAGGAAATTGCTGATCTTAAAGCTGCTACAACTGAGTTTGAGAGGTCTTTTGATCAAAAACTTACTGAGATAGCCAGACTGAAACACATAACAGTGATTCAGATGGGGACTATCACCTATAAGAATGATCAAATCAAGAGTCTGGAGATCAATCTTCAGAAGGAGAAGGACTTAGTTGCTAGGTTTTCTAAACCTAAGTCAGTACTGCCTTTAATTGATGAATTTGTTCATCACAAAGGCAAAACTGGACTTGGTTTTACTAGACCTGCAAGGACTGTTCAGTCCAAGTCCAAGTCCAAGGGCAAAGCCCCAACATTCAACAAGTCAGCTGTAGATAAGACAACAAAGACAGTATCTAAGCAAAGGTACAATAAGTTTGAATATTGGTGTTGTGGCAAAGTTGGCCATTTTGCAATGGATTGTTGGCACAATGCTAGTGCCAAAGTGAGTAACAAACTGCCTATTGGAAAACCAGTAGGTAGCTTTGTCAGGTTGCAAACTAACAAATACCAAGGACCCAAGAATACTTTGGGTTCTAAGGTTAATTAATCTGTTTTGCAGGTGAGTCCAAGTTGCCATGCCCCTATATGGTACTTGGACAGTGGATGTTCCAGACATATGACTGGAACAAAAGGATTACTAAGGGACTACATTCCAATCAAAGATGGTCCTAAAGTCACCTTTGGTGGTTCTGAAAAAGGAATCATCAAAGGGTTTGGTAACATTTCTAGTAACTTAGTTACCATTACTCAAGTGGCTTATGTTAAAGGGTTGAAACACAACCTAATAAGTATAAGTCAATTAAGTGATGTAGGGCATGACATCTCATTTGTTAAGAATGGTTGTCATATTAAGAGGTCAACTGATCAAGAGATCATTTTGACTGGCTATAGAAAGAGGAATGTCTACTACCTAGACATTATGTGTGAGACCAATGGTTCTCAAGTGTGTCTTGTAGCTGATGAGACAGTCTCTCATTGTGTCAAATGGAACAAGAGGCTAGCTCATCTAAATTACAAGACAATTGGCAAACTCTTTAGCCAAGAGTTAGTGAGGAATGATCCTCAAGTTAAGTGTGTTAAAGATGGTATTTGCTCAGCTTGTCAAAAGGGCAAGCAGACTAAATCCACCTTTAGAAGCATAGAAAACAAAGATGCTGTGAGGTGTTTATACCTCTTACATATGGATCTCTTTGGTCCAATGCCAGTTCACAGCCTACGTAGGAAGGTCTATACCTTTGTAGTTGTAGATGACTACTCAAGGTTCTCCTGGGTGTTCTTCTTAAGACAGAAATCTGAAACACCCAATGTCTTCTATAGCTTTGTTAGGCAAATTCAGAATGAACTAAATAGTACAGTGGTCAAAATAAGAAGTGACCATGATACTGAGTTTCAGTCTGATAGCATGACAAAACTATGTGAAGACTTTGGGATATTTCAAGAGTTTTCTTCACCTAGAACACCTCAACAAAATGGCATTGCTGAGAGGAAGAATAGAACCTTGATTGAGGCAGGTAGAACCCTTTTAAGTGATACATCACTACCAGAATACTTCTGGGCTGAAGCAGTAAATACTGCATGCCATGTTATTAATAGGGCTACCATAACTAAAGGCCTCAACAAGACCCCCTATGAGGTTGTAAAAGGCAGGAAACCAAACCTATCCTACTTCAGGATCTTTGGTTGCAAATGCTTCATACTTAACAATGGATAGTCTTACTTGACTAAGTTTGCTGCCAAGTCCCAAGAGGGAATTTTTGTTGGGTACAACAATAATAGTAAAGCTTATAGAGTCTACAACTTGTCAACTTAAGTTGTAGAAGAGACTGTACATGTAGTATTTGATGAGACTAAACTTATTAACAATGAGTTATCTAGTAGTGTATGCAGCCCCACAGGTTTAACAAAGAAGATGGACAAGCTCACTCTAGAAGAAGAATCTACTGCAAGACAGCAAGTAGAAGACAGTGGCTGTTGTCCAGGGGGAGAACTACATGTACCAATGGCAAATGCAGAAGAAGTACAACATGATGATGAAACTGAAGAGGTTCAACCAGAAGTCAGGATGCCTCCAGCTAATAGGCATCTTAGAGATCATCCAGTAGAGCAGATTATTGGAGATCCAAGACAAGGGGTACAAACAAGGAGCAGAAATCTGAATGCAGCAGTCTACTCCAGCTTTCTATCCCAAGTAGAACCTAAGAAGTTTGAAGAAGCCATCAAAGACCCTCTGTGGATTGAGGCTATGCAAGAAGAACTCAATCAATTCAAGAGATGCAAGGTCTGGGAACTGGTTCCTAAACCTAAAGACCATAATATAATAGGAACCAAGTGGATCTATAGGAATAAGATGGATGAACAAGGTGTCATCATTAAGAACAAAGCAAGATTAGTTGCAAAAAGATATAGGCAGGAAGAAGGTATTGATTTTGATCAAACCTTTGCTCCAGTAGCCAGACTGGAAGCCATAAGAATGTTCCTGGCCTATGCAACTTTTCAAGGATTCAAAGTTTACCAAATGGATGTCAAGTCAGCATTTCTAAATGGTAATCTTAAAGAAGAAGTCTATGTGGAACAACCCTCAGGTTTTGTAGATTCTACTTTACCTAATCATGTCTATAGACTTAGGAAAGCATTATATGGGTTAAAGCAAGCCCCTAGGGCTTGGTATGAAACCCTGTCTAGTTTCCTCATTGAGAATAAGTTCACAAGGGGGAAAATAGACAAGACTCTATTCCTTAGGGAATCTAGAGGCAAAGTAATACTAGTCCAAATATATGTAGATGACATTATATTTGGGTCTACTGAAAGAGCCTTTGCAAAAAGTTTGCAAAGCTAATGCAAGGTCAATTTGAAATGAGTAGTATGGGAGAGATAAAGTTTTTCTTGGGTCTCCAAGTAAGACAGACTGAGAGTGGTTTATCCATATGTCAGTCCAAGTTCACCCTAGAACTCATAAGGAAGTATGGTATGGATTCATCCAGCACCATGAAGACTCCAATGGGGTCAAGTATATCTCTTAGCAAGGATGATGCAGGGAAGCCTGTAGATGAAACCTTGTATAGAGGGATAGTTGGCTCCCTATTATACTTGACTGCATGTAGACCAGATATCATGTATGCTACATGTGTCTGTGCAAGGTATCAAGCCTGCCCTAAAGAGTCTCATTTGACTGCAGTCAAAAGGATATTGAGATATCTAAAGGGCACTCCTTATCTAGGACTCTGGTACCCTAGGAATGGGGATTTTGATCTAACAGGTTATTCAGATGCAGACTTTGCAGGATGTAAAGAAGACAGAAAAAGCACTACTGGAACCTGTCAATTCCTAGGAGAGAGACTAATTTCATGGAGTAGCAAAAAGCAAACCAGTGTAGCTATCTCCACTGCAGAGTCAGAGTATGTGGCTGCAGGAAGTTGCTGTGCTCAACTTCTGTGGATACAACATCAGCTAGAGGACTATGGATTTCAGGTAAGTAGAACTCCACTTTTCTGTGATTCTACTAGTGCTATTTCAATAGCTAATAATCCTGTATCCCATAGTAGAACAAAACATATTGAAATTAAATATCATTTTCTTAGGGAGCATGTAGAAAGAAAAATATTTTACTTGAATATGTTAGAACAGATAATCAACTAGCTGATATGTATACTAAGCCCCTAGAAGAAGCTAAGTTCAATAGGTTTAAGATTGAACTAGGAATGATAAACTTAGAGTAAGTTTATAGTATTGAAATTGGCTAAGTAAAAAGGTGTCGACACATAGAGATTTCTGTGTCGACACAGAAAGTAGGTGTCAACACTTCATGAAAAAGGTGTCGACACATCTAGGAAGTTGGTGTCGACACTTCAGAATATTAGTGTCGACACATGTCTTGTAGGTGTCGACACATCCACAGTGGTGTCGACACTTAAGTTTTACTCAGAATTTTCTAAGTAAAGTCTCGACTATGTGTCGAGTTGTGTGGTGTTGACACATAAACATGTGTCGACACATAAAATCAGTTGACTAAACTTGTGTCGACACATATGTGTCGAGACATTATAAGTTAGTGTCGACACTTATTGCCAGTGTCGACACAATTTAAGTTAGCTGTCCCGCCTGTTCATCTTCAAAATTAGAAAGGTATAAATAGGGTTTTGTCTTAGTTTGTCGACACGCTTTCAAAGTTTCGAGACCAAACTTCTGTGTCGACACCTCTCTTCTCTCAAGACAAATTCTACAAACCCTAATGGCGCCTAAGCTAGAGGAGAACGTCAATGAAGGATACGAGCAGGTACGCGGTGCTTTCGATGATGCTGATCAAGAAATCCAGACTGTCGTAACCCTAGTAGCCGATTCAGGGTTAGAATATCTAGTGTCTGAACCTACTAAAATCTGGAAGAAAGAGGTACTAGAATTTCTCAGTGGAGCTAAGATAGACGAAACTAGATTCAAAATCAAATCCAGGGTTCATGGTGAGAAGGTGAAGGCATCACCTAAAAGTCTGAGGAAGATTCTACAGCTACCAAGAATTAAAGAGGAAGATGAGGTTACAGCTACAAAGACCAGGGAAGCTCTAACCTGGTGTGGACTGGATCCTAAGATGAAGCTTGGATCAGTGTTTCTTAGAAAAGGCATGAACAATCAAGGGAAATTCCTCTCAGAGATTGTTGGCAAAGTCATACTCAGCAAGCCAGGAGGGCATGACAGAGTGTCTGCCCATATGTTTAGTATAATGACAAGGATAATCTTCACTCTAAAAACTCACTGGTCTATGGTAGTTTATGAGAAGATTAAAGAAAGCTTGAAGAAGCCCAACCTGGGCAGGATTTTAAGTCTTTACCTTGCTGGTGTAATACCTGAAGTTATGAGTACTGCTGCTGGAGGCAAAATAAATCATATGAGAAAAATGGACATGAGGTTGTTCTCTAGATGGGACAGGGTGTTGACTAAGGAGATGCCAACCCCTGAGAAGATAGTTTCTGTGAAGGAGATTCCATTAAAGAAGAAAAGGAAAATTGCCCCAGTAGCTCAAGTATCCACTAGCAGCTCAGACAGTGAAGAACAAGTTGTCTTCACTCTAGATGAAAATGAGGAAGTGCCTGCTGTGAAATCTCCTGCTCCTCAAGATGATGCTGAGATCCAGGGGGAGCTACCTCAAGCTAGCCCCATACACAAGGATCAAAGCCAGGGGGAGCTACCAGTTGTAGATGAACCCACTACACTGGAAAGTGAACAAGCGACCAACATTATCCTAGAGGTACTCACTGAACTCAATACTTTAGAATTTCCTATGGAAGATACTGATTTGTCTGATGTTCATCAGCAAACTCAGCTGGATAACCAAGTCCCAGATACTGTCTTGGAAGACACATCTGTTGCAGCTCCAATAGTTCCTGATTCAGTGGTTGAAGAGCCAAGAGTTTCTCCAGCTCATTCTCCACAAGAGTTTACAATGGAAGATTTGTTTCTCAATCTGAATCAAGAGGATTTTGACAAGGAAACTGCTACTGCTGAAGAGGAGAATGCTCCAATTGAGGGGGAGCAAGAAGTCCATGTTGAAGAGCCTGCAAGGCAAGAAACTGAGAAGGCACCAGATGTGCAGACTGAGAGGCCCCCAAGCCCTAAGGACAGGGTAGAAATTACCAGCTTCTCAGCATCTGAAGATGAGGAGGCTACCAAGGCTAAGAAGCAGAAACTTTATGTATTCAAAAGAAGGAGTCAAAATTATAAGAAGGCTCTACAATCTATTGCACCACAGCCTATAGTTCAGCCAGTACCATCAGTTGATTATAGTGCATTGATGGTTGCTATGCAGATCAAGTTGGATGAGCACAAAAAGGCACTTGAGAAGTATGTGGATGAAGGGCAGAAATCATTGCAATTTGATCTGGCCCAGGATATTAAATCCATAAGATTTGAGATGCATCTTAACAAGAACGAGATGATAGACTGTTTCCACAAGGGTGGGAATGCAGTGGTGTACTTAGCTACACACCAAGAAAAAATTAAGGCTCAAGTTGATGACATAGCCCTGAAGCAAGGATATGTACTTGAAAATCAACTTAGAATGAATGACAATTTGACAGAATCTCATAATGCAATTGTCACAGAACTAAAGAATCTGGCTGCAGGGCAGACTCCAGCTATAGCAAAGGCAGATTTTGACAAAGTATTTCTAGAAGAAATCACTGCTCTTAAGGCTGCCATCCAAGATTCACAAAAGCTAATCACTGACAAACTCCAAAGGTTAAAACCTTTCTTTAAGGATGGAGTCAATTATTTGGACAGTCAAGTGAGATTTCAAAAAGATGATGTGAGAGATCACATAGAAAGAGAAGTCATAAAGGGGGAGAGGGTTTTAGTCAAAGCTAGCTCTGATCATGCCAAATGGATATCAAATTCTATCAGAGCTACATTGGGTTATCCTCCTCTTTGAGATGATGATAATGTGGCAGAATCTGGAATTCATCCTGCCTATCTAGGAGGGGAGCAAGCTGAAGTGGCTCAAGTCATCTACCCTCCTCCAGATTTTGACATGATACATGCTGATGTACAGTCTATGTATAGCCCACCTGGGGGCAAGGATAATGTTATTATTGAAAAAGTTGTTCAGCCTATTTGTGAAGCCATGCAAGAGGCACTGCAGAAAGAAGAAGAGACTAGATTGTCAAAGAAGAGGTTTAGGGAACAAGCTGAATAGAGACCAGACTTTGAGCAGTGGAGCCCTACCTCTAGAAACATTATATTGACTGCCTGGAAAGCTGCCAAAGATAACATTCAAGACAGGAACAAGTGGTTCTCTGAGGCTGAATGGAGAAAACATGAAACTAGACAGGAGGCAATAGTTCAATATAGAAGGAAGGCCAAGATGGGAAAGCTACCTCCTACAGCTCTGGAGCCTAGCAAGTACTTTCCTAAGCCTTACCATTACTTTGAAAGGCAGAAGATTAAAGCAGAAGAGCTTAAGAAGAAAGACTTGAAAGGCAAGAAGCATGCTGAAACTGAAGTTGTTGAAGCTCCTGTTCAAGCTAAAGTTCAACCTGGAAAAGGAATAGTGATTAAGGAGCCAGAACAGAAATAGATTTAGAATTTTCTTGAAGTTTACTTTGTAATCTTTTTGATGAAAAACATTTTGTGAACTTCTGAAAAAGTATATGACAGATATTAGAACAATGTGTTATATGTTAAATCTATTTCATATTTGTTCTGTGATGATGTCTATGTCTATTTCATATTTGTTCTGTGATGATGTATTTGTATACATGTGTGATTAATACATGTTTATGTTTACCCTGCTGCATATAATCCTGCTTTACATCATTTTGTAATTTAATTATGAATGGTGTATATCATTGACTAAGGGTTATGACTTCTCCAAATAGGGGGAGATTGTTGGGTACATTGGTCTAAATGTACCTGATTTGAAGAAGGCTCACCCAACTCAATGATATACATCAAAATGTATTTGATGTATTTTGAGTTACATGTGCAGGTTAAGTATTTACAGGAAATGATGAAAAAGTTTCTAAGTCCATGTGTTGACACCCAGAGGGAAAGTGTCGACACTTAAGAAGACTTGTGTCGACACCCAGGAAAGCAGTGTTGACACTTGGAGTCATTGTGTCGACACCAGGGATGTTGAGTCGATACCAGACATAAAGTGTCGACACAAGGAGCTGTGTCGACACTCAGTGAAGAAAAGCCAGTATAGCTGTGTCGACACTTAGCAGTTGTGTCGACACCCAATGAAGCTGTGTCTACATCAGAAAGTGTCGACACTTGGAGGCTGTGTCGACACTCAGCAAAAGTCTGCAGAGAATAAGTACAAGTGTCGACACCCAGAACAATGTGTCGACACTCAACAGAAGAGTCAAAACTTGAAGTAAGTGTCAACACCCAGAACAATGTGTCGACACTTAGCTGAAGACTCAACACTTGAAGAAAGTGTCGACACAAGGAGCTGTGTCGACACTTAGTGAAGAACAGTAAGATCAACAAATTATTCTAAGTACAAGTGTCGACACTATGGGAATGTGTCGACACTCAGCTGAAGTCTCAACAATAAGAAGAATGTGTCGACACAAGGAGCTGTGTCGACACTCAACAAGTATCAACACTGAAGATATGTGTCGACACCAAGAAGCAGTGTCGACACTTGACAGATACAACACATGAAGATGTGTCGACACAAAGGTGTTGTGTCAACACTTAGAAGAATTCAGCAAAATACAGAAGATCAAGTACTTGTGTCGACACTCAATTTCAGTGTCGACACATGAAGAAGAAACTATGTCGAGATAAAGAATCAACAACACAAGGAGTTGTGTCGACACCTTGTAGGCTAGTGTCGACACTTAGACAACATGTGTCGACACTTGGTCTATAAGTGTCGACACTTAAAGACAGAAAGTCTCGACATTATCAGACAGTTAGAGAATTTTCAAGAACTGACTGGATGACTTGACAGCTGCCATTCCAACCGGTCTACAGCACTTGTCAGAGTTGTCAGAATTTAGTTATGGACCGGACCAGCCGGTTACCATGAAGAAGGCCTATAAATAGGCTTATGCTGTCTACAGAAAGTTGTTGTTAAAAAATCATTGATCAAGTATTCAACAAAGAAGATCGAGCTATTTCTTGAAGATTCAAGTCCAGATCTAAGAAGTTGGAGAGAGAGAGCTCCATCCAAGAAATCAGTCGTTGGAACTAGGCTGAAAAGAAGGGTTCAGATTTATTCTGGATCTTAAGAAGCAGAGATCAAGGATCAACTGCAGAAGGAGTCAATCTCATTGAGTTCTACTTTCAAGAAGCTTTGAAGAAAGCTAAGTCAGATTGATTGCAGCTGAGTTCTTCCAAGAACTCATCAAGAAACTCACAACTCCCCTCTCTTGTCTTTGGGTTGCTGAGTTAACAATTGTATAATCATTTTTATCTTGTAGGATCCTTTGGATCTGAGTTTTGTAAGCCTGTAATTATAAAGGCTGAGTGTAGGGCTTTGATAGCCTGAGTGTAGGAGATTGAAATCTCTGAGTGTAGGCCTTGGTGGCTGAGTGTAGGCCTGGGTGGCTGAGTGTAGGCCTTTGTGGCTGAGTGTAGGCTTTGTGGAAAAGCTGAGTTGTAGGGCTTTGGGCCTGAGGTGTAGGAACCAGTTTGGGTTCTGAGATAGTGGAGAAGTTTGGCCGAATCTAGTACACTGCTAGATAGGCAAAGGGGGAAAGTGGATGTACCCAAAACTTGGGGAACCACTATAAAACTCTATGTCTGCTGTGATTGTGATTTGCTGTGTGTGCTGTGTGATTGCTGTGTAAAAGTAGATTAGATTCTGTGTTTAAAACTGATTGCTGCCATTAAAGTTTAAAAAGATTTTGGTCACCTATTCACCCCCCCTCTAGGTGTTTAGGTACTATATCTTTCACATCCACAGTTCTGTCCTCGGCTGGAGATACTTCCTGTTGTTCTACCACGACAGCCTGCCCAATGCGCCTCTCCCATCTGTCAAAAACACTCGAGTCCATTTTCTTGAAGTAATGTAGAGGAACACCTTTACTCATGTCGTACTTATCTCCGTTTAACTGATTGAGATACAGACTGATGATTCAGCCAAAGCTAGGAGATCTGAGGGTGTCCTTTATCTTCGCAAAAAGCAATGCCCCCCAGTTGAATCCTTTTCTGCAGACAATTGCCACCAGGATCTTGAACATGTCCGCAGAGATGTGGTCATGAGAACCCGGTTTGCATATGAGTACCTTCCCAATGATGTCTGACAGAAGTTTCCCTTCCTCATTCATATCCTTTCGCTCTATCGACCGAGTTCCTCGAGCGAGTCCACAGAATAATAAAGTCCTGGTTTTGTCTTCTTCCTCAAGATAGTCCTCGTGCTCCGAACTAGTGAGCTGCAAGTATTGGGTTAGCTTGTTTGCAGACATCTTGATCTTTGCCCCTGCAACCCTGCTCTTGATGAGAGAGTCGTCATTCCGGAGTTTTGCGGTTGCAAAGAACTCCAGCACTTCCTTGTCCAGGATTTTACAGGGGTGCTCCAGTACGAATGAGAGTCCAGCCTCTTCAAGCATAAGGATGATGTTTCTGAATTCATCTGAGGCATGAGAGAACCCTGTTCGAACCAGCTCGCATCCAGTGACCAGCCCATCGGTTGTCCTTGGAGCCATTGCACACCTAGGGAGAGAATCCCTACTCTACGCTTAATCAAAAGTCAAAAGGGAATCGACACTAGTGATAAAGTCCAAGTAAGGGTGAGGATGTGGTTACCTAAAAGCGTAGACGGTGAGTTAGTTCGATGAAGACAATGGACACCCGGTAGGTGCACCCGACTGTGAGTGATCGAAACTGTGGAGAAATCCCTGGACGAGAGAGAGGAGAGATCCACGGAAGGCAATCGGCGAGATCGGCGAAATCGGCGAATCGGGAAGAGTCGGCAAGAGTCCTTCGTGAAAAATCTTGCGGGATGTCGACGGAAGGGGAAGAATCACGGGTCCTTCGTCGACAACGTCCTGTGAGAGACCCTCGGTGAGCTTCCTGCGGGATGTCGACGGAAGTCTTCACGATTCGGCGAGAGTCCTGCTATTGTCGATTCCTACTATTGTCGACGAGAGAGGCGATCGGCGAGTTTAAAAAAAAAAAAAAATTCCTGCGGAATATGAAGGGTCGGCGGGAGACTGGCAAGATTTCGACGGGTTTAAAGAGGGATTTTAAAGGGTTTCCGTTTGTCTAAGTCGAAATTGAAGGGATTCTTTAACGGGAATCTACGGGTTAAGATACATGCCGGATTTTCGAAGTCTTCCGATGTCAAGTCAATTTAAAAATCTTCTAAATATATAAATACTTCTTAAAGCCAATCTATTTAGGGTTTGAACCGGGCTTTTCCATACATTTCTTGATGGCAAGATTTCCAATGACGTATCTTCGTTGTCGAGATTTCCAAAGACGTATCTTCATTAGTTTTCAGTGAACTAATTTACACCTGTAGATGTTAGTTCTCGAATCTACCAGTGGAATTACCGAAAACTCTTTAATGATGTATCTAAGGTTCATATTCACCGTGTTAACCTATCCTTAGATGTGCACACATATATGTATATATATATATGTATATAAAGATATATATATATATATATATATATATATATATATATATATATATATATATATATATATATATATATATATATATATATATATATATGTAAATGTCGATAGAAAATGACTCAAGTCTTGGAGCTGATGAGAAATACCTGGGATTATGAGAGTTAGCATTTAGCCTTTCTGACTAAAACATACCAGGTGCTCGATGTGAGTATGCCCATATAGATATCACTGCTGTTATTCTAGATGCATGTTCCAATTCAGTCTTGAAACATCTACTGTCTAGTTCCCATTATATTTTCGGGAACCTATACTACCCTGCAAAAGAGAGTTACTTTACCTTAGGAACCCAATACATATTGGGTCCTAGGTTCTTGTTAGCATAAACACTCGACTGCCTTCCTTCAGAAATCCTGACAGGAAGACTACCTCTACCCTGGAGATGTGGATAGGCCCTTGCCCTTGACACAGAGAGGTTGTGCCAACAGTCTATGGCAAAGTGTCCCACCTTGCCACAGTACCAACACTCGTGAATGTTGTATCTCCGTTTCTGACCTTATCTAGTGACTGAGGTAGTCATGAGCCTAGGTCCAAACGGGATAAATCTGGATCTGCTTCCAGAACTGCCTCTTCCACCGTGACACGTGGAAGGGTGGAATGAATGCATGCAGCGAGCGTCACGAGGCCTGGGAGGTGGTGCCTTCCTTTCAGACAGCCCCCTTCCTGAGGCCCCATGAGAACTTACAGCATGACTTATAACCCCCCTTTCCTGTGTCCTTGGGTGGAGAGAAGAGTTCTGAGAGCTGATACCAGCCGATTCATGCCGAGTATGGGCAGTGGCCGAGAATACAAAGGGCTCAGAAGGAGCCTTAGGTATTCTCTCATGGGTGGCCATGACGACCCTTGCACTATGGGCGTCTCCACATGAGGACAGATCACCCTTGCAGTGATCACGATTATTCCTGTGATCATACCTGAAGGCATGATGAGTAGCCTTCCTGCTTGGAGTGGGGGGTCGGAATACCGTTTCCCCATTTCTCCACGAATTGATAATTCGGGAGATCCACCCATTTTCTACCTTTCTCTTCATAGCATCAACCTTGGAAAAGTTTGATACTATCCTTTTCTCAATCTCTAGACTGCTCTCTAGATCAGAGATTTTAGAGTCCTTGACCTTGTTGGATGCCAATTGGAGAACCAACAAGATCTTCAGTCGTGCAATCTCCTGAGCTTGTTCTTCAACAAGCAGGTTGCTTTTCTGAAGGGCTCTCTTCAGGGAATCAGAATTTTCTGAAGGGAGACAGTTCCTGTCTTCAGAAACTTCAAGAGAGACGGGGCAGGATGAAAAAGTTACCTGCTCTTCAGTGATATTGTCATTAGAGCCAGTGACCATTGTATCATCCTCATCAGAGCTGCTTTCCTCACTGGCCTCTTCAGTCTCTGACACGGACACTGGAGCTCTGATGTTGTCCGATTGATCCTTGCCTTCATCTTCAGAGGCGAGGACCCCCACATAGGATTCATCCTCTAGTTGACAGCAGATTCCAGCTTTCTCTGATCCCCCCATCAGCTCTGAGATCATCACCCACATAGATTTGGCCGTCTCACATTTTTCCAATCTAGAGCAAGAAGGTCCAGACCAGATATCCATGATAATCTGACGAATCCTCTTGTCCAGATTAAATAAGGAAAGTTCCGTCTCCAACATCTCCGCAATACACTTGGGCACTTGGATATTCTTTCCAGAGCCGGAGGTCTTCATAGGAATAAAAGGACCCTCTTCCAGGATGAAAGATGCTCGAGGATCGATAGCCTCCAAGTGATATGACACTCTCATCTTCCAGACTGGATAATACTCCTTTGTGCATGTGGGAAGTCTTAGTGGAGAAATCTCATGATCCAGCTCCATGCTTCTGACACTGGTGGCAGGAATCTACTCAAGGTGTTAACCTTTTTGATGAGTAACCTCCCTCTGATACCACTTGAAAGTCCACCTAGTGTCAACTATCTTCACCTATGGGGGGGGGGGAATAGGTGACGTGCAGCGTTTTTGCGGAATTTAAAATTGTACCTGCACAAGAAAATAAAACAACACAGCAACCAGAGTACACAAGCTATTTATAGTGGTTCCCCGATTTGGGTACATCCACTTTCCCCCTTCGACATATCTCCCAACAAGGGACGACTCGGTCTCTTCACCAACATGATTGAAATCCAATCCTTGCACTATCGGAAGGAACCCTTCCACACGTAGGAGTCAACACTCCCACACACGGGTTGCACCCAACCCTTACAAATAGGAACCAACGTTCCTTTACAACAAAAGTAAAACTATATTGTACAAGAGATACAAACTACGTTTGGAGACTAAGGTGTCCCTCTTCGTTGACGACGTGTTTTTGAAGTCCACGAAGAGTCCACAACCCTAGATCTCTCTTGGAGAGAATCTCCCCGGAACCGACGGCGGCAAGATGGGCGGCGGCTAGGTTCACGGGATCGGCGGCGACAACGATGTGCGGCTGCTGTACTTTGGAGATCCAAACTTCGTAGCGAAGCAAGCTAGGTCTACCAACGGTCACACTAGGATCAGTCGTCTCGATCGATTCAGACGGGGAAGGTTTTCCCGATCAACAAATCAAGAGACAAGAGATCTCCGGTTAGACACGTGAGACTCTAAGCTTAGCTAAGCTTCTGTCGACCGGAGATCTGGAAGAAACCTCGATCAAGACCGGCGATCAACTCTCTCGAGCGGCGACGGCGGCGGCGGCGGAAATCACGATCTAGGTCACGTCGCGGCTCGGCTTCGTATATCTTTTTCCGTCGTCTTTACTGTTCAAAAATACGCCTGTATTTATACTGTAGACAACTTCAATATGACCGTTGTAGGTCCCACCAAAAGAAACCCTAAATCCGGTTCAAAATAGTGCAAGCTGCAGAATCCGGTCCAGCTTTTTCCAGAAAACTGCCCAAGTAAAAATCGGCGAGAATCACCTGTGATTCTCGTCGAATCGTCGAGAATCAAGGGTGATTCTCGACGATTCGTCGAGAATCACAAAGTGATTCGCGACGATTCGTCGAGAATCACAAAGTGATTCTCGTCGAATTTGACTTGATTGCACTCTGATTTAGCCGGCGAGAATCAGCCAGTGATTCTCGACGATTCGGCGAGAATCACTTGGTGATTCTCGCCGAATCGGCGAGAATCACTTGGTGATTCTCGTCGATTCTTACTTAGATGATTTTTCATCTTACGCGTCTGAGCTGCTCTTTGACTCATCCTTGCTCCTTGTCTGCTCTTGCATAAACACAGCCCTGTACTTGAAAGTAAGTGCACTCCAATAGAGAGAGTACACGTAGGCCAACACACTGATCTGCTCAACGAGGGATTACGTCGTGCAGACCCGTGTATATTGACCTACTGCACCCTGACATTGGTGTGCACTTAGCGTGGAATAACTGCAAGCACAACTTGAAATATTTTATCAAATACATTGTGAATTCATCTTAGCTTGACATGTGGCTTCCTCAAATACAGGTAATTGTGGATACAATACCCAACAGAGATGTCGGGTCTGGTTATCGTTAGATAAATGAGTTTGCCAACTAGATGACGGTACCTTGTAAGATCGGATAGAAGAGGCGAGTCATCTGTCCAAATTTTGTCTTCTCCGGCAGCCATGGGACATTTGGCATGTTTAACACTAGTCAACCCTGCCTCTGCCTCTTTTAGAAGATCAAGAGCATACTTCCATTGGGAAAGGACCATATGTTGGATCCCTAGTTTGGATTTGGGCTTAGTTCACTAATTATGATGAGTTTGACACACATTGTATAGCCAGGGTCAAGTCTATGAGTCCTAGATTTTAGGCTAGTTATTAGGTTCAACCTTCATGGACCAGCCAGCAGAGGACTTCAGTAGACTCAGACTTAGAAGAATCCAGAGTTCAAAATTATCAGTTTGAAATTCTTCGAACTCAGCTAGATGATTGTCGATTGCAGATCGATGAACTCAGAGTTATTTCTCTGAGTTGAGCTCGATGATCATATGAAACAATAGTAGCCAGCGGGTGCTGGGTACATGTCCGCACCCCTTTGCGAAGAGCAATAGGAAAATCCAGGTCGGCGTGTTCCTCAGTAACCGGAGCATCCGTGGCAGAGAGAGCTGACCCGGGAGTGGAGAGAGACGACTACTGAGAGGAGGGAGAGAGCAGTGGTGATGAGGGAGAGAGGGAAGGAGGAGATGGTGGAGGCGATGGTGGGAAAATCTAGATGGGAGTAGACGTCGTGGAGGGGACGGTAGGAGAAGACGCAAGAAGTGGAGAGGGAGAGGGGTCAGAAGAGAAATAGGACGCATTCTTGAAGAAGGTCACATCTGCAGATACGTATTGCTTATGAAGAACGAGATCAAAACAACAGTAGCCTTTTTGAGTAGTCGAGTAACCAAAAAAAACACACTTGGTGGCACGTGAGTCGAGTTTATCATGAGTGGCGGAAGGATTATGCACAAATGCCGTGCACCCAAAGATACGCAGAGTGAGAGGAAATGATTCCTTGCCCGGATATAGAATAGAGAATGGGGTTTATCCGCGGAGAACCGTGGGCATAATGCGATTAATAAGGTAACAGAAGATGAGGACAGTGTAGCCCTAATAGGAGCGAGGAACCTGCATCTGTGTCTTTAGAGTGCGAGCGATATCAAGGAGGTGATGATTTTTGCGTTCCACCACCCCATTTTGTTGTGAGGTATAAACACAACTAGTTTGACTAATAATACCATGTTGCATATAGAAAGAAGAGAAAACAATGCTAAGATATTCCTTAGCGTTGTCAGAGCGAAAGATTTTAATAGACATATCAAACTGATTCTTAATCATATTATAAAATGATGTCCATACAAAAAAGAATTCGGAGCGATCCTTTAAAAGATACACCCATGTACACCTAGAGAAATCATCAATAAAGGTTACAAAATATGAACTACCCCGACCTATGGTGAGGGTAGGAGGAGGACCCCAGATGTCGGAGTGAACAAGATTAAATGGCCGGGAAGATCCACGACCTTGCTTCGGTGGGAAGGACCAGCGGTGATGCTTGCCAAGCTAACAGACATCACAGTTGAGAGGAGGACTCTGTGTAGGAAGGTGTGGCAGAAGCTGATGAAGAAGTCGTGGAGGAGAATGACCAAGATGAAGGTGCCACTAGAGAAGATCAGTAGAAGATGAGGAGAAGGCGGACAGTGCAGAATCATTGTCGAGGAAGTAGAGGCCACCGCTCTTAGTCCCAGTAGCAATCATCCGCTTGGAGCCCGGATCCTGAAAAGAACAAGTAGTAGAAGTGAATGTGACAGAGCATTGTAGTTGCTTGCAAAGAGAAGTAACAGATAATAAGTTACAAGGGAACTTGGGCACGTAGAGAGTGTCCGCCAAGAGAAGAGACAGAGTGACTTGAACAACACCCGTTCCATTGACCGGTGAGGGAGAGCCGTCCGTAACAAGGACCGGGGCAACCGATCATGCTGTTCTAGGAGAGAAAAACATTGCGGATTGTCGGTCATATGATTGGTAGCACCAGAGTCGATCAACCATTTACCTTGAGTAGCGACGTGGGCAGTACCTGAAGACGTGACCACGGAGGCGGACGACTTCTAAGAAGAAGTGGAAGCATCCCCAGATGGTCGAAGATGAGGATGCTTCTTCCAGCAGCAATCAACCGTGTGTCTGGTGCGGCCACAGTTAGAGCAGAGAAAGTGGGAAGCACTACGTTCGCTGGATGGGAGGTGGCGGCCACCAGAGCCACTTCGCTGAGTATGTTGAGCGGAGTTGTCCGGTTGAGGAGGGGAGGATAATAACAAACATTGTAGCAGAGAGGTAACAACGGCTATGCGGCAGTAGTGGCATCCAGGGCGGGAGACTCCGCCTCGCCAAGGATTTATTGACATATCATGTCATACGACTCAGGAAGTCGCAGAAGATAACACACAACTAAAAGCTTCTGGAAGTGTTTGTGTTGCTCAGCGAGAACTGAAGAGAAGGGGCAATTTTGGAGAATTTTGGCTCTGAGAGCCTGAACTTATTGGTAAGAAACCGTAGGAGACATGGAGGGACGGGCAAAGAGGTCCGCATACAGAGTATAGATGTGGGACGTTTGAGCCCCCTTAGAGTAGAGAGCGGAAAGAGGTAGCCAAGCAGCCTTGACCGTTCCATCATGACGGATGACTGGTAGGCATTCATCAGAGAGGCTGTTAGCTAGCCATGTACGGACAAGTGCGTTGCTGGCATCCCAATCGTCAAAGAGAGGGGAATCATGCGGAGGAGGGTCATCGGTGAGATGATGACATTTGCGTTGAGAGCGAAGAAGGAAGGTGAAGGAGACACTCCAATCCGGGTAGTTGGGACCAATGAGTTTGGAAACGGTGCCAAGGTTGCCCAAAGGAGTGGGAAAAGTAGGAGGAGCGGCAACAAGAGTAGTGGTGGTAGAGATATTAGAGGTTGCCATAGAAGAGAGCAGCGAGAAGAACAAGTTGCGGCTAGAAGGAGAGGTCGCGGCGACAAAGAACAAGTCGCGGCGACAAAGTGCAGGGCACGACTAGAAAGGAGGGCACGACGACTAGGCACAGGTCGCGACAAGAAGAGCAGGTCGCGATGACTTAAGAACTAGTCGCGGCGATGTAGGTAGAGGAGTAGCTAGAAAAGGAGGGTGCGACGACTAAAGATAGGTCACTGCAAAAGGAACAGGTCGCGATGACTGAATAACATGTCACAGTGTGAAAATGAGGATGTGGCGACTAAAGACAGGTCACTGCAAGAGGAATAGGTCGCGACGACTGAATAACAGGTCGCGGCGAGAAGAAAGAGGAATCAAAGAGGCCGCGCACACAAAGAACAACGACAAGGAGAGAAAGAAACCGCGCGAACAGGGAGAAAGCATGCGGAAGAAACAAGTCGCAAAGACAGGTCGCAAGAAGAAGAATCAAGCCGCACAGAGAGGGCTCACAGAATCAGGAGGAAAAGATCGAGTCCCTCTGATACCATGTATGAACAAAAATAAACGGGCCAAAAAATTTGGAATAACAAATTTTATTATAAAAAGGTGTGCATTACAAAGGTATAACCTCCCTATTATAGAATGAAGGAGATGAGAGAGATTACAAATAAGCAATATGAGACTAAATAATTACAAATGTATGTGACTTTACAAATAAACAAACCGAAGAAGTCGAGCTGTTAGACAAGTAGGCTAACCGCTCAACAACCACCAGAAGGAGAGAACAAGCTGCCACAAAGAACAAGCCGCCACAGGAGACCGCTAGACCGCTGGTCTCCAAGTCACCTGAGACAAACCGTCAGACCATTGGGATACCAAATAGCAACAGCCTGACAAACAAGCCGCTGGGATAAACCGCCAGACCGCCCAACCTCCGAACAGTAATAGATCGCCCGGCCTCCATACTGCAACACCAAATATATTATTGGAACAAATGTGCAACTATTTGTTGGTCATTAACACTTCAGGTACCATATACTTCTATATGAATATCATTTACCATTCTTGGATTTCTAGATTCCTGGGTTTTTGTCCCAGACTTATGGTTACTTTATTTGCAAAATCGAGACTTCTCTTTATTGTCAGGATGTCATTACAAGCAACATCAATCTCTTTATTATCAAGTAAAAATATTTAATTGGATTGATTTCACATCATCATTCAAAGAGTATGCAAATACAATAGGTAACTATGAAATGATGTTCAGATCTCCTCTTTAAACTAAATGACCGTTTCCTATGCTCTTCTAGTATGGATGAAGTAAATATCAATAAGTTTTCTTGAGGTACTCATAACATTTCCTTAATGAATGTTTATATCCTGCATCTTCAAGTACATGATGTGGCAGATATCAGCAAGTTGCCTCGAGTACATGACATATCACTTTATATATATATATATACCTATTTCTGATATCTCATGCAGGAATAAGCCAGTGTTTGCGAGTTCTTTTCAGGTACTCACGTATTATATTTTTATATACCTGTTTCTAATATCTTGCAGGGATAAACATGTGATTGTAAGTTCTCTTCAGGTACTCAAGTATTATATTTTCACATACCTATTTATGATATCTCTTGCAGGAATAAATTGATGATTGTGCGTTCTCTTCAGGTACTGTGTATTATATTTTCATATACCTGTTTATGATATCTCTTGTATGAATAAACATGTATTTGCGAGTTCTCTTCAGGTACTAGTATATTATATTTTCATATACCTGTTTTTTATATCTCTTGCAAGGATAAATAAGTGATTACAAGTTCTCTTCATGTACTCACATATTTTATTTTCATAAACCTCTTTATGATATCACTTTCAGGAATAAGATGTGTTTGCAAGTAATATGTACTCGCTTATTATAATAGTAAAATATAATATGTACTCGCATATTATATTTTCATATACCTATTTCTAATATCTGTTGCATGAATAAATAGGCGTTTGCAAGTTCTCTGCAAGTAATCACTTATTATATTTTCATATAACTGTTTATGATATCTATTCTAGGGATAACCAAGTGATTGCATGCTCTTTTCAGGTACTCACATATTTTCATATACCTTTTTATGATATCTCTTGGAGGAATAAATAGATGTTCACGAGTTCTTTTTAGGTACTCATGTATTATATTTTCATATGCCTATTTCTGATATCTTTTGTTGTTGAGTACATTGCCCACAATGTACCTGATTTGAAGAAGTCCTCCATTTAATGCTAAAGATAGTTTGTATTTGATGCCTATCTGTTGATGATTATGTAGGTTCAATATTTCACATTGCTAGTTTATCTCAGTAGAATAGGAGATAAGTTTAGACCATAAATGTTAAGATCTAAGTTTAGAATTGGTCTAAGTTCAGAATTGCTGGAGACAACTCAATAGCATTTTGACGTGTAGAGAGGGTAAAACAATATTGCCATGTTAGAAGGATTCACACAGTGGTACCGTCTTGTTAGCTTCAAAGATGCATATTTCTTGCAACCAAGTACAATGCCATTGAAAGTCTTTATTTCAGGAGTAGCTTTACACCTAGGGGGGGGGGTGATTAGGTTTCTTAGCCTTTTGACTACTTTCTTGATTTAGTGTGTTGTGATTTAAGCTATTTGACTTGCTTTCAAGAACACACAACAACACACAAGTATTTATAGTGGTTCCCCAAGGTATGAGTACATCCATTGTCCCTCCCACATTTCTAACACTGTGTTAGACAAGGCCAACTTCGCCAATCTCAGCTCAAAGGGCTCACAACACAGATCCCTCAGGATCTCTCAGACTCCTCCAAGTCCTACCTCAGGCCCAAGATGTAACACCCCAGATCCCAAAATTGGGTTTAGGTCGGGTTACACGCCCTGGGACACGGGCGTGTTACATGCTGTGTCCTGCTCGGGTGAGCAGCCCGGGGTCTGGTCGACGAAAAGTAGATCGACGAAAATTTTGAGTGTACACGCCCTATGACACGGGCATGTCAGGGGGCGTGTCTTGCCCAAACTACTCGAGTGATTATCTCGAATAGGTCTCGAGTGGGTCTCGAGTACTGGTGACACGGGCATGTCATCCTTTGGCCACGGGCGTGTCCCGTTCTGTGTTGACTCGAGTAGATCTCGAGGAAATGTATCGAGTAGATAGAAAATGTCTCGAGTAACTAAGGGACACGGGCGTGTCATGACTAAATACTCGAGTAGTTCTCTCGAGTAGGTCTCGAGTGGGGTACACGCCCTGTGTAACGGGCGTGACTGAGCCGACACGGGCGTGTCACCTGGCCGTGAACTATTTTGGATAAGTCGGTTCGTCTGCCGCTTACGGTACACACCCTGTGACATGGGCATGTCACAGGGCGTGTCAGACCCGAAAAGTCAATTTTCGAGATTTTTGTGGCCATTCATCTCCTTCCTCTGGGATCTGATGGCCCATGTGTCTCCTTACTGCTTTAAGGCCGAGAGTGAGAAGAAAAATCTCATTTCTTCACTTAGCCATTATCTTTCTAAAAAGCTTAAGAAAGAGGAGAGCAAGGAGGAGGAGGAGGAAGAGAAGGGATCCGTCCGTTGGTGGAGCTTGAGAGTTCCGATCTGAGATCCGAGGCCATATTTGTGGAGGCAAAGCTGATGCGGTGCTTTCCAACTGGCTAGAATTCCATGGCTCCAAAGCGATCGTCAAGGGTAACGATCTTCATTCTTAGTCATGTGAAGGCTTCCTTTTTGGCATGTGCATAGGAATCACCCACCAGAGGGTGGCTTGTTAAGGGAGTCCCTTGGGTTGATTCTTGTAATCCCCAATAGTTTGGCATATATATCCGGAAATGGAGTACGGAATATGCATGCTGTGTGAGGCCCTTCTGGACAGGTTGGTCTAGATTGGTGATGTTGTATATATACACCAGAGAAGACTCCGCGATGAACGGGTAGTTTAAGGAGTCGATGAGTTGGACCTGTGAAGGGCAGTAGCAGGAAGTACTGGAGTGGTAGTCCAGGAAAATACCCTTGTGATGCTTGTGATACTTGATGGGTGTACCTGTAAAAGAGAGTAGCAGGAAGTACTGGTACGGAAGTCCAAGAAAATACCCTCTAATAATGCTTGTAATGCTTATGACACTTGATGGGTGGTGGCTGTGAAGGGTAGTAGCAGGGAGTACTGGCTTGGCAGTCTCGGAAAATACCCTCAAGTGTGGGCTATGATTGTACGGTGAAGGCTAGGGATGGAAAATGATTTCTGTCACTAACGCGAGGCGTGGCACCTAGCTAACTGATGATTGGAAAGCCAGTCCTGCGAGGATACTATGGCTATGTGTGAGCTTGATGAGCTCTTATGGCTTTATGCCAAACAGGTAAGGTGAAACCGACCCGCACCTTTTCCATAGCCGCGAGTACGCTGTACTTGGTGATGGCAAGACGACTTGAGCAACGGGGGGGGGGGGGGGGGGGGGGGGTTGATCCAACCTGCGTTCTGTCCGTCCGACGTGAAGACCTGAAAGTGCGGTCTGTTGGAGCACATAGTGAGAGTCTTAGGCCTACGCACCACGACACCATGGGGGGCTACGGGCCAATCCCGAGTCATTAAGACTAAAGTATCCGGCTGCACACCATGGAGTAAATGCTCAACTTTTACCGTTGGGTTTTGGCCATGATATGGTGGTGGGACCCTGGTTCGCCGGTACACCAAGAATGTGCCCGGAGTGCACGGATCATCGGGCCGCGTGGCTGACGGTTGTGATGGAATGTTTGTGCGTGAGTGCACAATATGTGATGTATATATCTGCATATGAATTGATATGCCTGCAGGGAAGGAATGCCACTGCCCCAGGAAAGGGATAGCGTTATAAATTGGTCAGCTGAATGCTGACCGTTGCCTTATTTGCCTCCGCTGGGTGGGCTGTCCTTGTACAGGTGCTGGAGAACCGAGCGGGATATTTAAAGGTTGAAGTCCCTGCTGCTGCTGCTGCCGCTATCCCTCGATGGCTATGTTGAAATATTATGTTTTGTTCATGTGTGGCTGGTCTGTGCGCCGATGTTTGGAAGCCACTATTGTAAAGAACAACTGTAAGGCCATAAGGCCAACTGACTTTGTATTTGATACATTCCTATATAAAGTGTGTGTTTATATTAGTGGACATTCATGGTTGGAGTTCAGTTTTATTGTAAAAGCTTCCGCTAGAATGTTATGAGTTAGGATGCGCAACTCTGATATCAACCCGTGACTTCCGCGCATGTTTTGTAGCATATGGTGTGGGACCCCGGCCGGACCTTCTACTATATGCTATACGAATAGATGGAGTCGTTACATTTTTGGTATCAGCTGTCTCCGTCTTTCCCTTTCGAATTCGTGGTCGAATTCGTTTGTGGGGTGGCGAGCTCTTGTACGTGCGAACCGCGATAACACTAATGAACTCTTGAATGTCCACGTAGGAATGCAAATACATATGTTTGAGGAACCTGCGCATTCCTATTTTGTTGTTATTGCTTGTGTGAGGTCGCTAATGTGCGTGTCTTCTTCACCTATAGTTGACTCAAAGTGGTGCTGGGCAATCGGAGCCCCAGCATTCTGATAAGAGTACGACACCAGCTGAGGTGCCTACACCTCCCCCTTCTGCGGAAACTATTCAATTAGTTGCTGAGGCCGTGTTTGCTCTGATTCAAGAACAGCCTATTGAGTAGGCGCAAGGGCAGGCGCAGCCGGCATTGAGGCCAGAATAGGTTGCGACAAGGCCAGAACCTGTTGCGGCTGTGGATCCTCGAGCATCTGAGAGAGAGTTGAAGCAGTTTATGAGCTTCAATCTGCCGACGTTTACGGGTATGGGATCCCCTACGCAGGCGGAGGATTGGTTGTCATGCGTCAAGTGGATCATGATGGCTGTTGGAACACCCTATTACTGATTTGGGCAAGGATCACTATGTCCCTTTAGGAAATCTGTTTTGACCTCCTTGTATAGATCTAAAGGTCAATTAGAATTGAGTCTAAGGGTTAGTATTTAGGTTTGAAAGCTACCCTCAAGATCAGATATTTCAGTTCTGGAGACTAAGTCATCTCGTCGAGCTCAGGACGACGAATCGTCGAACTCCATTCGACGATCTCTGAGCTCATCTCAACGAATCGTCGAACTCCATTCGACGATCTCTGAGCTCAACTTCAACGAGTCGTCGAACTCCATTCGACGATCTTCGAGCTCAGATCAACGTTTCTGTCTCTAGTTTGTTTCCCTATCTCTGAGCTCAGTTCGACGATAGTTGAGCTCAGATCGACGCTTTCTGTTTCAGTCTAAGTCCAGTCTCTGAGCTCAGTTCAACGATAGTTGAGCTCAGGTCGACGTTTTTTTGGAGAGATCGGCGTTTTTCATGATTCAAATTCAGACAGTTATGGAATTATATCCAGCATTTATTTCAAGGATCTTGTAGCCGTTTCAATTAATCTGGAGCAAGTTTCAAGGGATTTTCAAAGAAATGTTTTATTGGACTTTCCTTCAGAAGTCAAAATGCAGTTAAGGAAGTCATTTATGATAGGCTAACGGCTATCTTGGATAGAGAAATATTCTATTCAGATCTAAGGAATAAAAGATCAGTTTTTCATTCCTGCTGGACATCATCAACAACAAATATTACAACAAGAACAATAGAAAGAGAAAGAGTTGCAGATATTCTTTCTGTTGTTGAGACTGAGCAGAAGAGGCAGCAGAAACAACAACAGGAGCAACATGAGCAGCAAGAATTGGAGTAGAAGTAGCACTGGCAGAAGAAGCTATGACAGCAGCAGTAATAGAAGCAGTAGAAACATATGAAACTGGAAAAACAACTTCAGAAGTAGAAACAGCAAGCTCAGAGGTAACTGAAGTAACAGATTCAGAGATAAGAACAGCATTCTCAAAATCAAATGCCTCTGTCATGTGCACATCCTCAGACACTGAAACAACAGTAATAGAACTGGCTGAAACATCAACAGCAGCAGTAGGAGCAACAGAAACAGAAGGAGCACTGTCAACAACATTAAAGGAATTTACATAAGAACTTATTAAGCTGGGGTCACATCTAGAAATAGGCACAATGGCCTTAGTAAGATCTTCAGTTTGCTGGGCTGGAAGATAGCTGAAGTATACATAATATAAAACTGACAACAGTGACCTGAGGTCCACTGTAATAACTGCAATTGGAGCAACTGGAGCTTAGTCTGAAGTTACTGCAGCAGGCAATCTCTCAGCTTCATAAGGCATCTCCCCCTGCCTAGATTCAGTGAGAACTGGATAAAGGCACCCAGAAGAAGGGATTGCCTGAGGAGGAAGAAAAGATGATAGCCTGACAGATAGCTCCTGAACTGTTTTCAGAAGTGGAGCCAAAGAGGTCTCCAGCAGTAGTGATAGCCTTGGAGCTATCAGCTCATATAGCCTGTCTGTAATAGCTGGAATGTCTACTTGCTCAAGAGAGACTTGAGTAGAGGTAGGGATGGAAGTTGGAGCAGCAGGAGATGTTGTTGGAGAACCTGTGGATGGTGGAAGTGATGGTTGAGATATTGGAATTGTGGAGATGGAAGATAATGGAATGGAAATGGATGGTGTGAATGATGGTTGAGCAATTATGTCCTGAAGGAGTTGTTGATAAGAAGTGGATGAAGATGGTGGCTCAGGAGGGGATGCAGGAGAATCATCCATATAGGAATCATCTATAAGAGTGAAAGATGGAATATGAGATGATGAATCAATGTCCAGGTGTGGGTAGTGATGTAGTGGGTGGAAGAAAGAAAGAACTTGAGAGATACTATGTCCCTTTAGGGGGAGATTGTTGGAACACCCTATTACTGATTTGGGCAAGGATCACTATGTCCCTTTAGGAAATCTGTTTTGACCTCCTTGTATAGATCTAAAGGTCAATTATAATTGAGTCTAAGGGTTAGTATTTAGGTTTGAAAGCTGCCCTCAAGATCAGATATTTCAGTTCTGGAGACTAAGACATTTCGTCGAGCTCAGGATGACGAATCGTCGAACTCCATTCGACGATCTCTGAGCCCACCTCGAAGAATCGTCGAACTCCATTAGACGATCTCTGAGCTCAACTTCAACGAGTTGTCGAACTCCATTCGACGATCTTCGAGCTCAGATCGACGTTTCTGTCTCTAGTTTGTTTCCCTATCTCTGAACTCAGTTCGACGATAGTTGAGCTCAGATCGACGCTTTCTGCTTCAGTCTAAGTCCAGTCTCTAAGCTCAGTTCAACGATAGTTGAGCTCAGGTCGACGTTTTTCTGGAGAGATCGACGTTTTTCAAGATTCAAATTCAGACAGTTATGGAATTATATCCAGAATTTATTTCAAGGATCTTGTAGCCGTTTCAATTAATCTGGAGCAAGTTTCAAGGGATTTTCAAAGGAATGTTTTATTGGACTTTCCTCCAGAAGTCAAAATGCAGTTAAGGAAGTCATTTATGATAGGCTAACGGCTATCTTGGACAGAGAAATATTCTATTCAGATCTAAGGAATAAAAGATCAGTTTTTCATTCCTGCTGGACATCATCAACAACAAATATTACAACAAGAACAATAGAAAGAGAAAGAGTTGCAGATATTCTCAGTCTTAGAATTCTTACAAGAACACACATCACAAAAGGAGATCAACACACTGAAATTTTCAGATCCTTCTTGATTCCAGTGTTCAAAGGCCATTATCATTCAAGACTCCAGACAACACACATTTCAACTGCTGTTGGAATCATCTTTTGCTGGAGATCAAATCTTCTGAAGGCCTATCACCCTACTACAAAGCTTCACTTCCTGAACAACTATAGATCTCAGGGGGAGCTTTGACAACATCCACCATCTTCTCTCTGATTGTTGACAGAGAAGATCATCTCTCTCTCTCTCTCTCTCTGCTGTAAAGGGTTTATTAAACTCCCTTCAAAAGTTTGTGTTGGTTTCTGAGACCTTGTCAAAACTCAGTGGTGGCAAGACACCTGATCAAAAAATCTGGTTTGGTTTTTGAGTACCTTATCAAAAGCTTATTGGTGCCCAGGACACCTAATCAACTCATCCTGCAGTGGATTCCTACCTAGGGTGGTAGAAGAGTGGATGTACCCAGATTGGTTGGGGAACCACTATAGCTCCTTGTGTCATCTAGTTGCTTATTTTCTTTTGTTTTCTGGCTGTAGTTTGTGATTGTTCTGTGATTGCTTTGTAATTAGATAGATGCTGTGTTTGCTGTATTTCATTTGCTTCCCTGTTCACTTAGGAATACAACAAGAGTTGTAAAATGTTAAAAGTTTTTAGCAAGCACCATACTATATTCACCCCCTCTAGAGTATATCAGATCTAACCTGCACTTTCAATGGCGATCAGGACGGAGGAAGATCAGAAGGTCACCTTAGCCACCTTCTTACTGAAAGGAGAGGCACGTTTATGGTGGGACGAGATGGAATTACACCACTTAGCGGGCATGCCGTTAACACAAGTGTTGATTGAGGAGTACTCCCGACTCTTCCTGGCAAAGCACCTACCAGCGGCACATCGCATTGCCATGGAAAACAAGTTCCAAAGGCTAACGTAGGGAGAAGGGAGTGTGTAGACGTACCTGCATGAGTTCACGAGGTTGGGACGATATGCGGGCTCCATCTTCGCCAACGAGCAGCGGAAAACCAATAGGTTCTATGAAGGATTGCAGGACGAGTTGCGATTCCGGCTTTCAAGTTCAGTGAACTAAGGATTCCAAGCGTTGGTTTACACTGCGTGCGCATTGGAAAAGGACATGAAAAGGGTGCAAGGGAAGCGAGCCTTGGCTATGAAAAATCCAGAGTTCAAGGCGCCCCGACTTGGGAAATCATATTATAAGAAGAAATGGGGCAAGAGGTCCAAGTCGTCAGGACAAGCTCCTTCTACGGTTGCATCGGGTGCAACGTCGGGGGTCACGTCAAGGCCAGAAACTCATACGTGCTTTACTTGTGGACGAGTGGGGAATATAGCCCGTGACTGTCAGGTTATTCCGCCGAAAGGAGAAAAGAAGGCAGGAGCGTCTTATGCTGCGAAGGGAAAGGCAGTGGTGGAGTCCTCTGCATCCCAGGCGCAGCCCTGAGTCTACAACCTTGGCCTGCAGGAGGCCATTTAGCAGTGTGACGTCGTCATAGGTACGAGTTAAGTTATTGTATTATTTTTATTATTGCATGCTTTGTTTATTATATGCTTTGTATGTGGCTTGTGTGTGATATAATTGCCACAGGCTTTGTTATGATTTATAACACGCTGGCGCGAACACTTTTGATACGAGTGCTTCACAGTCATTTCTGTCTAAGGACTTCGTAGCGCAAATTGGAGCACCTAGTCATACGAAGACAAAGAGCGTCAGGGTGGTGTTTTCAAATGGTTGTTTGATGCTTGCAGATAGGACTTTCCATGTGGCGGTTCAAATTGGAAGTCAGGATTTCTGTTTAACTGCATCTGTACTGTCGATATCGGAGTTCAACGTGATCTTTGGTATGGATTGGCTCGCAGAGCAGCATGCCTTTATTGATTGTAATGCCAAAGAGATCACACTAGGCCAGAATACCGAACATGAGACTAAGTTCGCGGGTATGCAAGGAGTAAGCGGGACCTTGATGTCTACACTCCAAGTCATCAAGGCTGTTCGGAAGGGCGCGGAGTTATACTTCACACTGATTTAGGCTGTTGAGCGAAAGGCTAGTGTGAGCGATGTTCCGGTTGTATCGGAGTTTGCAAATGTGTTTCCTAAGGATCTCCCTGGGCTACCACCCCAGCGGGAGATTGACTTCGCTATTGAGTTGGTACCAGGTGTGAAAACTGTGGTCCGCTCTCAATATCGTATCTCGCCAAAAGAAATGGCTGAGTTGAAAATCCAGTTGCAAGAGTTGTTGGAGCAGGGATATATACGCCCAAGTATGTCACCTTGGAGCGCACCTGTTCTGTTTGTGAAAAAGAAGGACGGTGGGTTGCAGTTATGTATTGACTACCGCGAACTGAATAAGCTGACCGAGAAGAACAAGTATCCGATTCCACGGATAGATGAATTGTTCGATCAGCTGGTGGGATCAACCGTATACTCTAAATTGGATTTGAAATCTGGGTATTACCAGTTGAGGATCCGAGAAAGTGATATTCCCAAGATCGCATTTGGAACACGTTACGGTCATTATGAGTTCACAGTAATGCTGTTTGGGCTATGCAATGCGCCATCGGTATTCATGGATCTGATGCACCGAACGTTCCAAGAGAACTTGGACTTGTTCGTGATTATGTTCATTGATGATATCTTGGTGTACTCTAAATCTGAAGCTGATCACGCAAATGACTTGCGGATTATGTTGCACACCTTGCGAAGGAACAAACTCTATGCCAAGTTCTCGAAGTGCGAATTTTGGATGTCGTCGGTGGCTTTTCTTGGCCATATGGTAAGAAGAGAGAGCATAACAGTGGATCCGACAAAGATCAAAGCCATACAAGAATGGCCGGTGTTGTCTTCGGTGGCCTAATTCAGGGGCTTCCGTGGACTGGCGGGCTACTATAGACGATTTGTGGAAAACTTTTCGCAGATCGCTTTGCCTCTAACCACACTGACGAGAAAGGATCAGAAGTTTGTTTGGATGCCGAAGTGCGCACGAACTTTTGAAGAGCTAAAGAGTCGTTTGACCATGACGCCTATGTTGACATCGCCATGTGGGACAGATGGCTATGAGATTTATAGTGATGCTTCAGGGAGCGGCTTAGGCTGCTCTCTTCTGCAAAATAGGAAAGTGATTGCTTATGGATCACGCCAGTTGAAAGTGCATGAATGAAATTATCCCGTCCACGACTTAGAGTTGGCGGCAGTGATCTTTGCACTAAAGTTATGGCAGCATTATCTTTATGGCGTGACAGTGGATATCTATACGGACCACAAGAAACTAAAGTACTTGTTGGAGCAGAAGGACCTGAATATATGACAACAAAGGTGGCTGAAGTTTCTTAGGGACTACACCTTTGCGATTCATTATACTCCCGGGAAGGGAAATGTGGTTGCTGATGCCTTGAGTCAGAGGGCTCCGACAAGGGCAAATTGGTTGCAGAGGCACGATGAACGCCTTATCCAGGAGTTGGAAGCGTTGGAGATTTCTTGTGTTGACAAGAATTCCTCAGCCAATGCCTGTCTGAACTGGACAGAGGTGCAATATGACCTTATGGACAGAATTCGACAAGCAATAGAGCTGGATGAAAGTCTCCAACGCTATGCAAAGGACGGGCCAGATGGCAAATTCTCCTGGGATGATGGCCTTTTGTGGAAAGAGGGCCGGCTGTGCGTCCCGAGTATGGGTAAATTAAGAGAAGAGTTGATGTATGAAGCTCACTTTACGAAGTACTCAATTCACCCTAGGTGCACAAAGATGTTTAGGGACATGAAGAAGCTATTCTTGTGGCCAGGACTGAAGAATGATATCGCTCATTACATAGCCAAATGCTAGACTTGTGCCTTGGTAAAGGCGGAATGCCAGAAGTCAGGAGGTTTCTTGAAGTCGTTTTCGATTCCGGAATGGAAGTTTGATGAAATTTCAATGGATTTCATGCACGGGTTGCCGAGATCTCAACGTGGGAATGATTCAATCTGGGTGATTGTAGACCGGTTGACGAAAGTGGCTCATTTCCTTCCGAAAAAATGGGACGATTCAGTGGAAAGTTTGGCAAAGCTCTATGTGGAGCAGATTGTATGGCTACATGGTGTTTGATGGGCCCGCGAACAGACTCTTACTGTGGTTGGTTCGGTGAGTCGATCGCCGCGGGCTCGCTCGGGTAGGCAAGTGCACCTATCGCAAGTAGTACTCGATATTCGGGGGAATACCGAGGTCGTATTGTTCTCGGGGTCGCGTTGACTATTCTTACTCCTCCGGGAGGACTATTATTTTACTGAAAATAAGGTGGATTTTTTTTGAAAACTAAAAACGGAAAAACAAAGGAGCGAAAAAACGATTTAGAGAATATTCGATGAAGGGTTAACGCTCGGCATCGAATCGGATTAAGACTAAAACAATTTTTAATAATAAAAAGACTTGGTTTTCAAATTAATAATAAGACAACTTGGCCGTGGAGGTTCCACAAATGTGAGCTCACCTAGCTATAGGGATATCGCTCACCTAAACGTTAAGACTATTCGACCGAACGTTAGTCCGACGAAGGATTCCTCTTAACGCCCGCTTTACGCTAAGAACCCCGCTATTGGGTGGGGGACCCAATCCGGTAGAATTACGCTAGTCCTCTCTCGAGGGTATGCACGCAACTCTATTTACCCAGGGGTGATCGGTCCATATGCACGGCCTCTCGGCTAGCTAGCATATGGACTACGGAAATAGGGCCCACACATCGATTATGTGGTCCTACGCGTCGTAAACCCGGGGTAAACCCTAAGTGCTTAAATTAAAATGAAAATGAAGAGCTTTAATTATTATAAATCATTTTAAATGTCCCAATGCTCTTCGATGCCGAGGCTAATAGCGATTAGCCACACATCGGTATGGGGACGGCTTATAATTTAGTGAGGCGCGAGTTCGAAATTAAATGCTACACGATTATAAGAAAGGGACAAAAGAAAAATAACAATATTTAGAGAGCTAAAAAGTTAACTAAACGAGAACTCACGCACACTCCAAATTATAAATAAAAAAGGAACTAAGTTACACATGAAAGAAAATTTGCATAATTCAAATTTGCGAGTCCCACTCAAACGAGTGGGGGCGGTAAATAAAGGCTGAAAATTGCAAGTCCTACTCAAACGAGTAGGACTGAAATGAAAGCGAGTCCTACTCAAACGAGTAGGAGAAAATAAATGCGATTACAGGGCTAAAAAGTCCGGCCATTTAACTCAAGTGAGTAGGCGGAAAAAATAAAGAAAGTAAAATTGCAAGTCCTACTCAAACGAGTAGCACTAAAATAAAGTCCGGCCATTTAAACTCAAGTGAGTAGGCGGAAAAATAAAGAAAGAAAAATTACAAGTCCTACTCGAACGAGTAGGACTGAAAATGAAAACGATGCGCCATTTAACTCTTAACGAGTAGGCGGAAATAAATGCGCACGAACACACACACTCCATATGAAATTCAAGAAAGCAATAAAATTATACACCTACACTCACACACTCTACATAATTGAACAAAGCATTAAAAGAAAGCATTAAAACAAAGCATGAAAATTTAACACCTACACTCACACACTCTACACAATTTAAATCAAAGCATAAAAATTATACACCTACACTCACACACACTTCATGAAAAATCAAAGTTACCTAAAAATTAAAATTTTAACTATTTCAAGCATAGGTTTTGCCAAAAACAAATAAAAAGAAGAAATTTCAATTTTTAGAAGATAAAAGTTTTTCAAAATAAATTGAAAACCAAAGTTTTTGGAAAATCAAAATACCAAAATTTTCATTCTTATGATGTTATGAAAGTGATAAAAAAGTGAGAAAGAAGTTGAAAAGAACAAAAAAAGGGTTTTACAATCCTAAAAGAAAACTAAGTAAAAAAACAAAATCACTTTTTAAAATCTCTTTTATAAAATCATAAGGATGAAATCAAAATCTAAGCATGAAAACTATTTAGAGGAAAAAGACATGGTGAGAAAAAAAGAAAAACCTAATTCACCATTTCACGAATTTCAAACAAAACCTAACTTGAAAAATCAAAATCACTTTTTAAAAAGAGGGAAACCTAACATTCCTAAGCATGAAAACAAGTAAAAAAAAATGTAAAGTAAGCAAATTACACTCATACACACACACACACTTTTCATAAATGAAGAACAAGTGAAGAACAAAGATGAAACTAAGAATAAAAAGAGGAAAAAAAAAGTGGGCACAAGTGTTCATTCCAAAGCTAAGTATGAAGAGAAAATCTAACATTTTATTGAATTTTAGGAACTATTACAAGCTGTTACAAGGGTTAAAGCTAAGACAAAACAAGAAATGAAAATAAAAAAGGGAGAAATCTCCTTACATAGCCTTGAAAATCACGGATGCAGCCCACAAAAATACACTAAATTGGCCCAAAAATCTGAACCCTTGGACCTTACAGAACTGGGCTATTTATAGGAAAAAATTTCTAAGTACACGCCCTCGGTCACGGGCGTGACATGGGGGCGTGACAGTACTATTCATGAAGGCGGCTGGCGATTGGACAGCAAAGTTGACTTCGGGCTGAGTTCGCAGCAGTCACGCCCCAGGTCACGGGCGTGACCTAGGGCGTGTCGGGGAGGTAGAACCGGGCGCGGGTTGCGTCAAATGTCCTCGGCAGCGTCTTGTCGGGCCAGCTGGAAAGGTCACGCCCCATGTCACGGGCGTGACTATGGGCGTGACAGTTGGGTCGACACTCGACGAATGTCGAGCGGAAAGTGTCGAGTCGAAATCGTTGAGCTGAAATTGGGTCACGCCCCAGGTCACGGGCGTGACTATGGGCGTGACAGTCGGGGTCGACACTCGACGATCGTCGAGTGGAATTCGTCGAGAGGAGAGGACACGGGCTTGGGTCACGCCCCGTGTCGTGTGACACGGGCGTGTCGCCAGGCGTGTCAAGCCTTTTCTTCAGAAATTTTCCGATTTCACGGGAAATGCACAGTCATGGCTCGGTCACGGGCGTGACCCATGTGTCACGGGCGTGTACTTCCCAAATTTTGGCAGATTTTGGAATTTTTCTGAAAATCAAAATAAAACAAGTTAGGAGAAAATTTACAAGAATAGGAACATTTTATTGAACAAAAATAAGTAAAAACGACGAAAATAAATGAAAATGACTAAATTAATGTGCATAAAAATACGCATATTTACAGTTCATCAAATACCCCCATACTTAGGCTTTTGCTATTCCAGAGCAAAAGTTTGAGGTGAATCTATAAGGAATAAAAAAAAACTCTAAGTTTTGGCTATCGCTTAATTAATTATAAGAGAGATCGAAATAAATATACGGGGTGTAAGAGTTAAGTCCTAAAATTATGTAGATGATTTAAATAGCGCAAAAGTTTTGGCCAAAAGACTTCTTGATGTAATCAAATAGAAGGCAACATTTGTAATGGTTAGGTTAACGAAAATAGTTTGGAATTATAAGAATTCTAGCTTATACGAGTGCTACCGGAAATAATACAATTTACTAATTATGCTCTCAAAAAGATTTTTGAATTAATTCTAAAATCGTGTAATTGGCTAAGGGGGTAGTGTGGTTTATGAAGAGGGTTTTGATATTTGAGGTGAGGTAAGTTTTTTCTCGAACCTCCATTTTTTTTCTTTTGGATTATTAGGAAAACGAAATCTTATTTTCCTAATATGATTTTTGTTTTTCAACTTCATAATAATAAAAATTAACCCAATGTATATTTGCAGGAGTAATGAATTTTATCCTCTTACTCCCTATATAATCTTTTAAATTATTGGGTGCCTATGTTTACGGAACGAAATCTTGTTCCCATTGACATAAGATCTTTTAAGGATAAAATTTTTCATGCCAAGTAGGTCATGAAAAGTGAGGGGAGAAAGGAAAAACTAGATTGTAATCCTAAAAATTTTTGAGAGCAACCTTAATAATTTGTACGTTCCAATGTTTTCAGAAAGCTAAAAGTAAGTATAATTGAATTCTATAGTCGTTATTTCCTAACATAATATACGTGCTCCTATTAATGAAAAATTAGAAGTAGTGCCTAAAACGAGTCCGCTAGTTTTAACAAAGCATAAAGAATTCTTTAAAACTTAACCCCGGCTATTTAAATGTTTCAATCGATAATTAACAAACGGGTAGTAAACAGAGAATTAATAGTATTCACATATAAATAAACTCAAAACAGAATTTTTGGATAGCAGAAAAGTTAAGTATGGAATATTTAATTTATTTGTTGCAAAACATTATTTTGTTTTTTTATAGTTTTTTTGTAAACATTTTTTTTTGTGTTTTTCATTTATTATCTTTTTTTTTTGTATTTTTGTTTTTCTCGATTTTTTTGTTTGAAAATTTTTTGAACTATTATCTTTTTTTTTGTATTTTTTTAAGAGAATTTTCATAATATGTACAAAAATAAGGGAGAAAAAGAAAAATGTTTGTACAAGAATGAGGAAGGGGGAGAGAGAAAAAACAAAAAAATATATACAAAGAGAAACAAAAAATTTTTTTTTGTTTTTTCATAAATTTTTTTTTTTTTTTTTTTTTTTTTCATTTAAAAAATTTTTTTGTTTCATTTTAAAAATTTTTTTTTTGTTTTTTTTTTTTGTTGTTATATGTATTTTTTTTGTATTTTTCTTTTTTTTTGAGATGCAGAAAAATTGAAGTGCAGAAAATAAAGCACGAAAATACCCCCATACTTAAGTCCAACATTGTCCCCAATGTTGTATCGTAAGTATGCGGAACAGAAATGAAAGACAATATGTACAACGAAAAGAAAGGGAAGGGGGTAGAAGCTTCCCTGAAACGCGGAGGGGAAGGCCGATCAGAAACCCTGCGTTTATTAGAAAAAAAAATAACAAAGATAATAAGGAAAGAGTGAAAAAGATAACCGAGGGGTGCCTCCCAGGAGCGCTTTGTTTATAGTCGTGTAGCTTGACAATTTTGGCGGGTTTATAATGTGGAGGAAAGTTATGGTTTCGCTAAAACCGATCACTGGGTCGCCCGCGATGTAAGACTTTAACCGATGACCGTTTACTTTAAAAGAGCCTTTGTCCGGGTGGGAGACGAGTACGATTCCATAAGGAAAAACTTCTTCAACTAAGAAGGGACCGGACCATCTAGATTTTAATTTACCTGGAAAAAGCCTAAGACGTGAATTGTAAAGAAGGACAAGATCGCCCGGAGAAAATAATTTTTGGGACTTGATTTTTCGATCGTGATATAACTTAGAGCGCTCCTTATAGAATTTATTGCTCTCGTAAGCGTTCGCACGCCATTCATCGAGCTCGTTTAGTTGCAGTTTTCTATTCTGAGCGGCTAAGTTGGAGTCGAGGTTTAAGAGTTTTAAAGCCCAAAGTGCGCGATGTTCTAATTCTACGGGTAAATGGCACGCTTTGCCGTAGACTAACCGGAACGGCGTACATCCAATAGCGGTTTTGTATGCCGTCCGATACGCCCACAACGCATCGTCGAGTTTAACGGACCAATCTTTCCTATTTAGCGAAACGGTTTTTTCTAAAATTCGCTTAATCTCTCGATTTACTACCTCGACTTGGCCACTTGTTTGCGGGTGGTAGGGGGTGGCAAGCTTGTGCGTGACTCCGTATTTAGCTAACGTCTTAGCCATAAGAGCGTTACAGAAATGCGTTCCCCTATCACTAACAATTGCGCGAGGCGTGCCGAAGCGAGAAAATAATTTTTTAAGAAATGTAACGACGACTCGCGCATCGTTGGTGGGGAGAGCTTGCGCTTCCGCCCACCTCGATACGTAGTCGACCGCCACTAAAATATACATATTTTTGAAAGACGGAGGTAGGGGGCCAACAAAATCTATGCCCCACAAATCGAAGACTTCGCATTCTAAAAACATGTTTTGGGGCATCTCGTCGCGACGAGAGATGTTACCCGACCGCTGACAGCTATCGCATGCGCGCACAAAATTATGCGCGTCTTTGAAGAGAGTGGGCCAAAAGTAGCCCGCCTCTAGCGCCTTCCGAGCGGTCCGGTTGGCTTGATAATGCCCACCGGCTGGACCCTCGTGGCAGTGCTTAAGAATTTGCAAGCACTCCACACCCGCAACGCATCTTCGGACCGCTTGGTCCGCGCAGATACGAAAAAGAAATGGGTCCTCCCAAAAGAAATTTTTCAAGTCAGAAAAGAATTTCTTCTTTTGATGACTGGAAAACTCTTTTGGAAGGACCCGCGCTACTAAGAAATTTGCAAAATCTGCGAACCAAGGCGAAGATGACGGAGATTTATTAATGGCAAGAAGGCGTTCCTCGGGGAATCTGTCATTTATTTCAGATTCGACGAGCGCTTCCGCACCCGGATTTTCTAAACGGGAGAGGTGGTCCGCCGCTAGATTTTCCGCTCCCCGCTTATCTCGGATCTCCAGATCAAACTCTTGTAGGAGGAGAATCCATCGAAGAAGGCGGGGCTTCGCATCATTTTTAGCTAATAAATATTTAAGCGCGGAGTGATCGGTAAAAACGATAACTTTAGATAGCGTTATATACGAGCGAAACTTATCGAAAGCGAAAACGACGGCTAAGAGTTCCTTTTCCGTTGTCGTGTAATTTACTTGTGCGGAAGTGAGCGTCTTGCTAGCGTAATAAATAGGATGAAAATGTTTTTCTACGCGTTGGCCAAGAACGGCACCTAAGACAATATCACTAGCGTCGCACATTATTTCGAACGGAAGGGACCAATTAGGGGCCACTAATATTGATGAAGAGATAAGTTTTTGTTTTATTAAATTAAAGGCGGACTCGCATTCGCTACTAAAGATGAAGCGTGATTCCTTTTCCAAGAGGTGAGTTAGCGGCTTTGTTATTTTTGAAAAATCTTGAATAAAGCGTCGATAAAAGCCCGCATGGCCTAAGAAACTCCTAATAGATTTTACGTTTGTTGGATGCGGAAGTTTTTCTATAATTTCTATCTTGGCCTTATCCACCTCTATCCCCTTAGACGAAATCATATGGCCGAGGACCAAACCTCCTCGAACCATAAAGTTGCATTTTTCCCAATTTAAAACAAGGCTTGTGTCCTCGCACCGTTGAAGGACACGATCTAAATTGTTAAGGCAATCGGGAAAAGAGCGTCCGAAAACAGAGAAGTCATCCATAAAGACTTCCATAATGTCTTCTACTAGCTCGCCAAAGATCGCTAGCATACATCTTTGGAATGTAGCTGGCGCGTTGCAGAGGCCAAATGGCATTCTTCGATATGCGAAGGTGCCGAACGGGCAAGTAAAAGTTGTTTTCTCTTGATCATCGGGGGAAATGGGGATTTGGAAAAACCCCGATAAACCATCAAGAAAACAATAATACGGATGACCGGATAAACGCTCTAAAATCTGGTCTAGAAATGGCAGAGGGAAATGATCCTTGCGGGTGGCGTCGTTAAGTTTCCTATAGTCGATGCACACTCGCCAACCCGTAACAGTACGAGTTGGGACAAGCTCGTTATGCTCATTCGCCACTACGGTAAGACCGCCCTTCTTGGGCACGACATGCACGGGACTAACCCATGCACTGTCCGAAATAGGGTAGATAATCCCCGCATCTAATAACTTAATGATTTCGGCTTTAACGACGTCTTTCATGTTTGGGTTAAGACGACGCTGCGGCTGAATCGTTTTGCGGCAATTATCGTTTAGGAAAATCTTATGGGTGCAAAAGGAGGGGCTAATCCCCTTTAGGTCAGAGATTTGCCACGCAATTGCGTGGCGATGTTTAAATAAAACTTCCAATAAATCGGAAGTCTCCGAATCACTCAAGTCCGAAGAAATGATAACGGGGAGCGTATCACCTTTTCCCAAAAAAGCGTACTTGAGCGAGGCGGGTAAGGGTTTGAGGTCTAGGATGGGCGGTTCTTCTAGGGAGGTTTTAATTCCTATGTCTTTCTTACCAATTGGTTCGAAAGGCAAGTCTATAGACGTATCCTCATCGCAGTTAAAATTTTCGAGCGCATAAATATCGTCATTTAAAAATACGGACTCGAAAATGGGAGAAGAACGATCTCCGAAAAAGGTATCTAAAGAATAGCAGAAATCGTCGCTCGATGACAAATTGTCCATCGAGGGATTAATAGAGAAAGTAACTTGGTCATCGCCTACTCGGAGGAGAAGCCTACCATTACTAACATCTATTAGTGCGCGGGAGGTGGCGAGAAAAGGGCGACCGAGTATTATTGGTACCTCGGCGTCCTCCTCGATATCTAAGATGACGAAGTCCACCGGGAAGGTAAACTTGTCGACTCGGACAAGAACGTCCTCCACTACCCCGATAGGGAACTTAACCGAGCGATCCGCTAATTGGATGCGCATATTCGTAGGACTAGGAGTACCCAAACCTAAACGCGAAAATAGCCGGGGTTAAGTTTAGGTGCGGCCATAACTACAACAGCGGGTTCTCCGATAGATTCTTCGGGATCTAAAGAAGGATTTCGGCGATGAGATCGGATACGCGCAAGAGAGCGTTCGATCTCAGGGTCGAAGTCTAAATCTTCAGACTCTGAGGGTTGTCCTCGGGTCATACACCCAAACAAAAATAAAACAAAAATAAATTTTTTTGTGTTTTTTTTTTTTTTTTTAAAAAAGTTTTTAGTTTTTTTTTTATAGAAAATAAGTAAAATTAATAGACTCCGGAATTCGAAATAGCAACTCGAAAAGAGGGTCCCCGGCAACGGCGCCAAAAACTTGATGGGCCCGCGAACAGACTCTTACTGTGGTTGGTTCGGTGAGTCGATCGCCGCGGGCTCGCTCGGGTAGGCAAGTGCACCTATCGCAAGTAGTACTCGATATTCGGGGGAATACCGAGGTCGTATTGTTCTCGGGGTCGCGTTGACTATTCTTACTCCTCCGGGAGGACTATTATTTTACTGAAAATAAGGTGGATTTTTTTTGAAAACTAAAAACGGAAAAACAAAGGAGCGAAAAAACGATTTAGAGAATATTCGATGAAGGGTTAACGCTCGGCATCGAATCGGATTAAGACTAAAACAATTTTTAATAATAAAAAGACTTGGTTTTCAAATTAATAATAAGACAACTTGGCCGTGGAGGTTCCACAAATGTGAGCTCACCTAGCTATAGGGATATCGCTCACCTAAACGTTAAGACTATTCGACCGAACGTTAGTCCGACGAAGGATTCCTCTTAACGCCCGCTTTACGCTAAGAACCCCGCTATTGGGTGGGGGACCCAATCCGGTAGAATTACGCTAGTCCTCTCTCGAGGGTATGCACGCAACTCTATTTACCCAGGGGTGATCGGTCCATATGCACGGCCTCTCGGCTAGCTAGCATATGGACTACGGAAATAGGGCCCACACATCGATTATGTGGTCCTACGCGTCGTAAACCCGGGGTAAACCCTAAGTGCTTAAATTAAAATGAAAATGAAGAGCTTTAATTATTATAAATCATTTTAAATGTCCCAATGCTCTTCGATGCCGAGGCTAATAGCGATTAGCCACACATCGGTATGGGGACGGCTTATAATTTAGTGAGGCGCGAGTTCGAAATTAAATGCTACACGATTATAAGAAAGGGACAAAAGAAAAATAACAATATTTAGAGAGCTAAAAAGTTAACTAAACGAGAACTCACGCACACTCCAAATTATAAATAAAAAAGGAACTAAGTTACACATGAAAGAAAATTTGCATAATTCAAATTTGCGAGTCCCACTCAAACGAGTGGGGGCGGTAAATAAAGGCTGAAAATTGCAAGTCCTACTCAAACGAGTAGGACTGAAATGAAAGCGAGTCCTACTCAAACGAGTAGGAGAAAATAAATGCGATTACAGGGCTAAAAAGTCCGGCCATTTAACTCAAGTGAGTAGGCGGAAAAAATAAAGAAAGTAAAATTGCAAGTCCTACTCAAACGAGTAGCACTAAAATAAAGTCCGGCCATTTAAACTCAAGTGAGTAGGCGGAAAAATAAAGAAAGAAAAATTACAAGTCCTACTCGAACGAGTAGGACTGAAAATGAAAACGATGCGCCATTTAACTCTTAACGAGTAGGCGGAAATAAATGCGCACGAACACACACACTCCATATGAAATTCAAGAAAGCAATAAAATTATACACCTACACTCACACACTCTACATAATTGAACAAAGCATTAAAAGAAAGCATTAAAACAAAGCATGAAAATTTAACACCTACACTCACACACTCTACACAATTTAAATCAAAGCATAAAAATTATACACCTACACTCACACACACTTCATGAAAAATCAAAGTTACCTAAAAATTAAAATTTTAACTATTTCAAGCATAGGTTTTGCCAAAAACAAATAAAAAGAAGAAATTTCAATTTTTAGAAGATAAAAGTTTTTCAAAATAAATTGAAAACCAAAGTTTTTGGAAAATCAAAATACCAAAATTTTCATTCTTATGATGTTATGAAAGTGATAAAAAAGTGAGAAAGAAGTTGAAAAGAACAAAAAAAGGGTTTTACAATCCTAAAAGAAAACTAAGTAAAAAAACAAAATCACTTTTTAAAATCTCTTTTATAAAATCATAAGGATGAAATCAAAATCTAAGCATGAAAACTATTTAGAGGAAAAAGACATGGTGAGAAAAAAAGAAAAACCTAATTCACCATTTCACGAATTTCAAACAAAACCTAACTTGAAAAATCAAAATCACTTTTTAAAAAGAGGGAAACCTAACATTCCTAAGCATGAAAACAAGTAAAAAAAAATGTAAAGTAAGCAAATTACACTCATACACACACACACACTTTTCATAAATGAAGAACAAGTGAAGAACAAAGATGAAACTAAGAATAAAAAGAGGAAAAAAAAAAGTGGGCACAAGTGTTCATTCCAAAGCTAAGTATGAAGAGAAAATCTAACATTTTATTGAATTTTAGGAACTATTACAAGCTGTTACAAGGGTTAAAGCTAAGACAAAACAAGAAATGAAAATAAAAAAGGGAGAAATCTCCTTACATAGCCTTGAAAATCACGGATGCAGCCCACAAAAATACACTAAATTGGCCCAAAAATCTGAACCCTTGGACCTTACAGAACTGGGCTATTTATAGGAAAAAATTTCTAAGTACACGCCCTCGGTCACGGGCGTGACATGGGGGCGTGACAGTACTATTCATGAAGGCGGCTGGCGATTGGACAGCAAAGTTGACTTCGGGCTGAGTTCGCAGCAGTCACGCCCCAGGTCACGGGCGTGACCTAGGGCGTGTCGGGGAGGTAGAACCGGGCGCGGGTTGCGTCAAATGTCCTCGGCAGCGTCTTGTCGGGCCAGCTGGAAAGGTCACGCCCCATGTCACGGGCGTGACTATGGGCGTGACAGTTGGGTCGACACTCGACGAATGTCGAGCGGAAAGTGTCGAGTCGAAATCGTTGAGCTGAAATTGGGTCACGCCCCAGGTCACGGGCGTGACTATGGGCGTGACAGTCGGGGTCGACACTCGACGATCGTCGAGTGGAATTCGTCGAGAGGAGAGGACACGGGCTTGGGTCACGCCCCGTGTCGTGTGACACGGGCGTGTCGCCAGGCGTGTCAAGCCTTTTCTTCAGAAATTTTCCGATTTCACGGGAAATGCACAGTCATGGCTCGGTCACGGGCGTGACCCATGTGTCACGGGCGTGTACTTCCCAAATTTTGGCAGATTTTGGAATTTTTCTGAAAATCAAAATAAAACAAGTTAGGAGAAAATTTACAAGAATAGGAACATTTTATTGAACAAAAATAAGTAAAAACGACGAAAATAAATGAAAATGACTAAATTAATGTGCATAAAAATACGCATATTTACAGTTCATCAGTGTTCCTCGTAACATCGTGAGCGATCGGGATGGGCGCTTTACTTTGAATGATTGGAGGCTAATCCATCAGCTGTTGGGCACGAAATTGATGTTCAGTATGACCTTTCATCCCCAAACGGATGTCCAGACTGAGAGGACCAATAGAACTATGGAGGATATGCTCCAAATGTGCGCCATGGACTTTGGTAAGAGATGGGAAGATCATCTCTATCTGGTGGAATTTGCCTACAACAACAGCTACCAAGCGAGCATCGGTATGGCACCGTTTGAAGATCTGTATGGTCGGAAGTGTCGTACACCGTTAGCTTGGGCATAAGCAGGCAAATCCAAAGTTTATAACCGTAAAGAAGTCGATGAAGAGAACTCGACGATACACACTATTTGAGAAAGGCTACTGATAGCCCAGGATCGATAAGCGAAATACAACAACGCCAAGCACCGAAATGTGGAGTTCGCGGTGGGCGATTGGGTATACTTGAAGATTAAACCCTTCAAAGGCGTGTCCAGGATTCGGCGACTGAAAAAGTTGAGTCCGAGGTATCTTAGTCCGTTTGAAGTGGTGGAGCGAATTGGAGAAGCTGCATATCGACTAGCTCTTTCAGCAGACTTGGGTGGATTACATAATGTGTTTCACATCTCGGTGCTTCGGAAAGCCGTCAAAGATCCAGCTCAAGTGATCGAGACTGATCATGTGCCGGTGGAGTATGGGCTAATGATGAAGGTTAGGCCCATTCAGATCGAGGATCGCGTCGATAAATAGTTGCGGAACATGACAATCGGGATGGTCAAGGTCCGATGGGACAATTGTGGTCGTGAGGAGCTAACATAGGAGCGCGAGCAGACCATGCGGGCTGAGTTTCCCGAGCTATTTGTTTAACTGTTGTATAATGTATCGTTTGTTGTAACATACATATTATAGTTATAACATTTTGCTTGCTGAATTCCTTTTTCTGCACAAATTTCGGGACAAAATTTTTGTAAGGAGGGGAGGGTTGTAACACCCCAAATCCCAAAATCGGGTTCAAGTCGGGTTACACGCCCTGGGACACGGGCGTATCACAGGCTGTGTCCTACTCGGGTGAGCAGCCCGGGGTCTGGTCGACGAAAAGTCAATTGACGAAAATTTTGAGTGCACACGCCCTATGACACGGGCGTGTCAGGGGGCGTGTCAGGGGGCATGTCTTTCTCAAACTACTTGAGTGATTGTCTCAAGTAGGTCTCGAGTGGGTCTCGAGTACTGGTGATACGGGCGTGTCATCCTTTGGCCACGGGCGTGTCCCATTCTGTGTCGACTCGAGTAAATCTCGAGGAAATATCTCGAGTAGATAGAAAATGTCTTGAGTACCTAAGGGACACGGGCGTGTCAGCTATGTGACACAGGCGTGTCATGACCAAGTACTCAAGTAGTTCTCTCGAGTAGGTCTCAAGTATGATTCGAGTGGGTTACACGCCCTGTGTCACGGGCGTGACTGAGCCTACACGAGCGTGTCACCTGACCGTGACGTATTTTGGATAAGTTAATTCGTGTGCGGCTTATGGTACATGCCCTGTGACATGGACATGTCACAGGGCGTGTCAGACCCGAAAAGTTAATTTTAGAGATTTTTGTGGCCGTTCATCTCCTTCCTCTGGGTTTTGATGGCCCATGTGTCTCCTTACTGCTTTAAGGCTGAGAGTGAGAAGAAAAATCTCATTTCTTAACTTAGCCATTATCTTTCTAAAAAGCTTAAGAAAGAGGAGAGCAAGGAGGAGGAGGAGGAGGAAGAGAAGGGATCCGTCCGTTGGTGGAGCTTGAGAGTTCCGATCTGAGATCCGAGGCCATATTTGTGGAGGCAAAGCTGTTGCAGTGCTTTCCAACTAGCTAGAATTCCATGGCACCAAAGCGATCGTCAAGGATAACGATCTTCATTTTTAGCCATGTGAAGGCTTCCTTTTTGGCATGTGCATAGGAATCCCCCACCAGAGGGTGGCTTGTTAAGGGAGTCCCTTGGGTTGATTCTTGGAATCCCCAATAGTTTGGCATATAGATCCGAAAATGGAGTACAGAATAGGCATGCTGTGTGAAGCCCATCTGGACAGGTTGGTCTGGATTGGTGATGTTGCATATATATACCGGAGAAGACTCCGCGATGAACGGGTAGTTTAAGGAGTCGATGGGTTGGACCTGTGAAGGGAAGTAGCAGGAAGTACTGGAGTGGTAGTCCAGGAAAATACCCTTGTGATGCTTGTGATTCTTGATGGGTGTACCTGTGAAGGGCAGTAGTAGGAAGTACTAGTACGAAAGTCCAGGAAAATACACTCTGATAATGCTTGTAATGCTTACGACGCTTGATGGGTGGTGCCTGTAAAGGGTAGTAGCAGGGAGTACTAGCTTGGCAGTCCAGGAAAATACCCTCAAGTGTGGGCTATGATTGTACGGTGAAGGCTAGGGATGGAAAACGATTTCTATCGCTAACGCGAGGCGTGGCTCCTAGCTAACCGATGATTGGAAAGCCAGTCCTGCAAGGATACTATGGCTATGTGTGAGCTTGATGAGCTCTTACGGCTTTATGACAAACAGATAAGGTGAAACCGACCTGCACCTTCTTCTTAGCCGCGAGTACGCTGTAATCGATGATGGCAAGGCGACTTGAGCAATGAGGGGTGGTTGATCCGGCCTGCGTTATGTCTGTCCGACGTGAAGACCTGAAAGTGCGGTATGTTGGAGCGCATAGCGAGAGTCTTAGGCCTGCGCGCCACGATACCATGGGGGGCTATGGGCCAATCCCTGGTCATTAAGACTAAAGTCTCCAGCTGCACGCCATGGAGTAAATGCTCAACTTTTTCCATTGGGTTTCGGCCCTAATAAGGTGGTGGGACCCTGGTTCGCCGGAACACCAAGAATGTGCCTTGAGTGCACGGATCGTCGGGCCGTGTGGCTGACGATTGTGATGGAATGTTTGTGCATGAGTGCATAATATGTGACGTATATATCTGCATATGAATTGCTATGCCTGTAGGGAAGGAATGCCACTGCCCCGGGAAAGGGATAGGGTCATTATAAATTGGTCAGCTGAATCATGACCGTTGCCTTGTTTGCCGTCGCTGGGTGGGCTGTCCTTGTATAGGTGCTGGAGAACCGAGCGGGACATTTAAAGGCTGAAGTCCCTGCTGCTGCCGCTAGCCCTCGAAGGCTATGTTGAAATATTATGTTTTGTTCATATGTGGCCGGCCCGCGCGCCGATGTTTGGAAGCCACTATTGTAAAGAACAACTGTAAGGCCATAAGGCTAACTGACTTTGTATTTGATACATTCTTATATAAAAGTGTGTGTTTATATTAGTGGACATTCATGGTTGGAGTTCAGTTTTATGTTAAACACTTCCGCTAGTTAGCTATGAGTTAGGATGCGCAACTCTGATAACAACCCGTGACTTCCCTGCCTATTTTGTAGCATATGGTGTGGTGCCCCGGCCGGACCTTCTACTATATGCTATACGAACGGATGGAGATGCTACACAAGACCCTACAACTCAGAGATAAAATCTCCTACAGCTCAGTGATCGTTCTGATCACCTACCTCAGACTTAATCAATAGCCATACACTCAGGCTAGGAGGATAGCCCTACACTCAGATCCACTATAAGATCCTACCTCATAGAATAAATCTCCTACGTCAGAACCATAGGCCCTACCTCAGATCCATAAAAGGATCCTACAACTCAGCCTTTATATTTCAGGCTTACAACTCAGATTAAGAATGATCCTACAAAAAGAGTGTGTTTGTTGTTGATGATATGAATCCAAAGAAGTGATTCTTTGAGCCTGCCTTTCTGGACTAAGTGAACTCAATGCTAACTTTGACTCCAGATAAAAGATTCTCTGAGTCTTCTTCTTCCTGAACTGAGAAAGCTCAGTCCTATCTTCTTCACAACAACAAGATGGTTGATCTTCAAGTTGGTTCTTCTTATGCTGAGAAGTAACTGCAAAGCTCTGTTTCTTCAAGCCTTTTGTGTAGATGAGTTGACTGTAGTGACCTTGAAGATGAACAACAACTTAGGCTTGCTCTGCTTCTTCTTGCTTAGAGAGAAAGCTCTCTGACATTGCTATTGAAGACTTTCTTCAACCAGCTAACTTTAGCATTGCTTTACCTTCGAACTCAGAGAGAAAACTCTCTGAACTTGTTGTTGAAGATAAATTTAATCTTCAGTGAATTATTTTTTCAACAGCCAACACTGTCTGGGATTCACAGACTAACTGTAGATCAAGTTCTTCGAAAAGCTTCTCTTTTGTTGAGAGGAAGAAGATGACTAAAAAGCTATGTCTCCCGATGAGTTGTAAATATGCGTATTTTTACGTACAATAAATAAGTCATTTTAGTTTATTTTTGTCATTTTTTGTTATTTTTCTTTAATAAATTGTTCCTTTTTTTGTAAATACATTGTTAACTTAGATTTATTTTATTTTCCAAAATGTTTCAGAAAAAGTCAAAAATTGCATAGTACACGCCCGTGTACTTCAGGTCACGCCCGTGACCTGGGCGTGTAGCCTTGATTCCAACAAAAATCAACCAAATGCAAAGAAAATTCAAGACACGCCCAAGTACACGCCCATGTCCAATATGACACGCCCGCGACCAAGCCCCGTGTCACGCCCTCGACGATTCTATGCTCGAAGATCGTCGAACCGACTGACACGCCCGTGTCAAGATGCGACACGCCCGTGACTTCTCCACCTGGCCCAGACAAGACGTCGCCGGCAACTAATTGACACGATGCCGTCCCCAGATCGACCTTTCCGACACTCCCCCCTACACGCCCGTGACAAACAGATTCATGCCCGTGACAAACAGAGTCACGCTCGTGACGTCCACGTGTACAGCCGCAAAGTCAAACCAGCCATCAGATGTCAGCATTGACTCATCAATAGTAGCTACACGCCCCCTACACGCCCGTGACCTAGGGCGTGTACTTGGAAAATTTTGCCTATAAATTGATGTTTTATGTTTTGAGTTCTGTTCTATTGTTTTGGACCATTTTGGTTAGGGAGGTGCTGCTTTAGTGTATTCCAAAGGCTATGTAAGGGAAATTTCTCCCCCTCTCTTTAGATTTTGTTTTTAGCTTTCGTTGTAATCCGTCTTTTACTTAATAAAATATGTGTTTTTCTTTCCTTATCTGGTTTTGGAATGCATCTGAGCGCCATACTTAAGCAATCTTATTTTTGTTTTATCTTTATTTTTCTATTCTTTAAAATGGGTGTGTGTATGAGTTTAGTTTAATACTTTCATAGCTTTCATAGTTTTCATACTTTAGCTTTTTCGTACTCTTTATATTCATTCTTATGAGTTTATAAAGATGCCTTAAAAATGGTTTTGATTTTTCTTTAACTTAGTTTTTTTGTTAGGATGTAAAACGTTTTGTTCTTTTTCTGCTTTATTTCCACTTTTTAAGCTCCTTTATAAAATTATAAGAATGAAAAAATTGTCGTTTTAATTTTTCGAACACTTCAATTTTTGCTTTTATTTGCAAAAACTTTTGCTCGTTTAATTTTTATTTTCTCTTTTTATACATTTCTATCACATTATAGCGGTAGAAATGTAGTCGTTTTAATTTTTCAAGCACTTTGATTTTTCTTTTTATTTGCAAAAAATTTTGCTCCTTTAATTTTTTTTTCTTTTTATGCATTTCTACCACATTCTAGCGGTAGAAATGTAGCTGTTTTAATTTTTAGATAACTTTGTTTTTCGCATTTTTTGTATGTGTGTGTGCGTGTATGAGTTAATTTTTATAGCTTTCTTTCATTCCTGTAGAGTGTGCGTGTGTGTTTTTAGTCAAGTAGAGTGCGTGTGTGTTTTATTTAAGTAGTGTGTGTGCGTTTTTATTTCTATAGAGTGTGTGCGTGCATTTATTTTCTCCTACTCGTTTGAGTAGGACTGACTTTAATTTCTCGCCTACTCATTTGAGTAGGACTTGCAATTTCCCGCCTACTCGTTTGAGTAGGACTTGTTATTTTCTGCTTTCATTTCCCGCCTACTCATTTGAGTAGGACTCGCAATTTACTGCTTTCTTTACTGCTTTCATTTACCGCTTTCTTTACTGCTTTATTTTCTACTTTCATTTTATCGCTTTCTTTCCGCAAGCTGTTCCCATTCCGATGATTGGCTAACCGCTCTTAGTCCTCAGTATCGAATAGCATTGGGACAGATAAAATCACTTTAAATAATTAAAGGTCCTCATTTTCACATTAATTAAATTACTTAAGGTTTGCCCTGAGTTTACAATGCGTAGAACCACATATCAATGTGTGGGATCTATTTCTGTAGTTCATACGCTAGCTAGCCAAGAGGCCGTGCATATGGACCGATCACCCTTGGTAAATGGAGTTTTGCACTAACCCTCGAGAGAGGAGGCGCGAATTTCTACCGGATTGGGTTCCCCACCCAATAGCTTGGTTCGTAGCGTAATGCGTGCATTAAGAGGAATTCTTCGTCGGACGAGAGCCCAGTCGAATAGTCTTAATGTTCAGGTGAGCGATAATCATAGAGATAAGTGAGCTCATGTTTGTGGAACCTCCACGGCCAAGTCTTCATCTTAATTAATTTGAAATTTAGGATCTCTATTTATTCAAAATTTATTTTAGTTCAAATAATATTTGATACCATTGCGCTAAATTCTTCATCGGCACCATTTTAATGCTTTTATTTTCTACTCTTATATATATATAAATAATATCCCGACAAGATAATTTTCGGTAAAATAATAGTCCCCTCCAGGAAAGAGTATGTCACAACCCGCATTTTCACCGCAAATAAAGCTTATCAGAGTAAGGGAAAATGCGCGTCATGATGCCACGTCAGCAGGGGATAACTGCGGACGCTCAGGCAGACACCAACTAAACATGAAGAAAGGTTCTTTTAAAGTTATTTTAAGGAAAATCAGTTACGAGTAGAAGTTAGCTGTATCCCTTGGCTTAGTGGCTCATCTAGTCCACGGGTTAAAATATATGATACGCTGCGGAAAAAAAACTTGATTAGATTAACTCAAACATCCTACATGAGAATAAACGTCCCCAAAGGACAACTCATGCCATGCAGAACTCTAAATTTATTATAGCAGGAAGGATAACTTTTACGGTCGCTAAAAATAACGGGTTAGAGTTTCAAATCATGTAATGTATGAAGTAATAGTAGTAGCTTTTATAGTTGAAAATACCTAACATGCATTCCTAGCATAAATCCTCCCAAAGAGCAAGTAAACCACATCCACTTTAAAGAAATGAGCAGCTAGCAAGTGGCAACATCAACAACTCTGTGGGTGTCAACAATCTGACACGAACCCACAGTAAACAGTATGTCTGAACTAGGAAAAAGAAAAAAAACTGAGCGACAACTACCTCGCTACGGCGAGGTGCAAAACCACCACTGACACTACGCTAAGGGAGTCCAAAACCAGCTCCACTACCTGCTACGGCTCTGAAACTAAGGCATTCCAAAAAACAGAATGCCTCAGCAAGTAGGTACAAATGGTGGCAGAAAAATTAAGCAAAGGTAACAAAGGTCAAAAGGGGTACCAACTAAAGACCAAAAATACTGACATAAAGTACGAATTAAGCATCAAACAGAAAAGAAACACTCACGTGAATCATCACGTACAATGCAAACACACCATAAGCTCAAGGCAAAAAGGCGACGAACATGAGTAAATCATAAGGAAGAAAATCCATAACCTTTATTAACCACTTGTGGCCACTCTACCTAAAAACACGGGCGAGATGGTCACTTAGCTGGACACACCCCTCACGAGGATTAAATCCGTTTAACTGTGGGAGAGATTCATACACTCCACCATACATACAGATGCCCAAAACACCGGTAGAGTTCCAAAAGGTACTAATAAAGGAAACAACCTTGCGGAGGTGGTCACGCCCACTAACTCCTGAAACCAATGAAAAACCAAAGAAAACACAACACCACATCTCGGGACTTGGCACATCGGATTCTACATGACATTTCTAGATTAAAGATACGGCCGGTCTGTAACGCCCCGAATAGTGTGTGCGAGTCGGTCGCAAAAAAGGGTTTTTGGTGCCTGTATAGGTGTACACGGCCTAGGATACGGTCGTGTCCAAGGCCGTGTCTGGCTGGCATTTTTTTGGTCGTTTTCTTCCCGAGAAGGACACGGCCAGGAACACGGCCGGATGACACGGACGTGTCATCCGACACGGGCGTGTGCCAACCCGTGTCCAGACCTGTGTGCAGTTGGGTCGTGTCCGTTGCCGTGGCGGTTATGCGTGACACACCCCCGAACACGGGCGTGTCGAGGAACCCGACACGGGCGTGTCAGGCGAGACACAGGCGTGTCTTGGCCCGTGTGCATTTCTCAGTTCGACGATCGTGCCTGGATCGAGGCACACGGCCTGGGACACGGACGTGTGCCAAGCTGTGTTCGGCCCAGGTCTGGAGAATTTTGTGCAGATCTGAGCCGTCGGTTTTCTTTAATTAAGATCCGACAGCCTAGATGAGATCCTGCTCTGTTAAGGCCGGGAATAAGGGGTTAATTCCTCATTTTCTCTGCAAAGCTTTCTCCTTCCAAGGTGTTAGAGAGAAGAGGAAGAAGAAGGAGGTTTCCGGCCGCCGGCGGAGCACCGTTTCGAAGTCTGAGAGCAGATCCGTGGAGGGAAGGTCGTTGCGAAGAGTTCTGTCGGCGTAGTTTTTTCCATGGTGCCAAAACGGACTACAAGGGTAACGATTCTCAACGTGAGCATTTGAAGCTCTTTTTTTCTGCATAGGGAATCCCGCTCCCGCGAGTGTGCGGTGAGTGCGTGGTGTTCCTTGGGGTTGATGTGAATAGTCCCCCTTGTGTTGCATATAGAGTCCGGAATCGTAAGTACGGGCATAGGCATTGTGTGTGAAGCCTACCCGGACGTGTTTTGCTGGATCGGTGATGTTGCATTTGATATGTTTTGCCGGAGAAGACTCCGTGCTTTGGGTTTTTCGGGTTTCTACGCAGTAGATTGCAGCAGGGATCCTTGGAGGTTAGCTTCAAGGCGCACCCGGAAAACTGAGCGGAAACGTGTTCTGCTAATTTGGCGGTCTGGGAACCGGCCTTGATCATAACTGGGTTATGAGATTGTTTTGGAAAATTTGGGATCCGAGAGAAGCTTGGCCCACGCGTAGGACTTAAATTGTATATGCGGCGTGAGCAACGGGCAAGTGGAATTGGACCTAGGCTATGTGGTACGATGCAAGAAATCCGAAAACGGGCACTGGCCGTAGGCATAGTCGGAGCCTTAGACTGTGGTCAGATAGGCTAAATGCTCACATGTTGTTGCCATCCTGGGGGTGGTGGTGAATGCACTGATTGGTCAGGGTTCACCATGAATGTGCCCTGAGTGCACGGGGCGTTTGGCCGTGCAAGCCTACACCTGTGGCGAAATATAATTGCGCTATATTATTTTATTGGACTAATGCTATGCAGGGAAAGAGCACCGCCGTCCCGAGTAAGGGGCGGGGTCGTTATAATTTGGTCGGCTTTTAGCTGACCGTTGCCTTGTTTGCTACCGTGCGGTGGTATGTGCTTGCAGGTGCTGCGGAGCCGAGCGCCAAATAGCGGGCTGGAGCCCATGTTGCTGTGCTGGCCCTAGAAGGCCGTAGAATAGTTGTTTTTACATTTATCATGTGTGGCCAGCCTGCGAGCCGATGTATGTAAGACATGTTATATTAAGTGAACATTTGTAAGGCCATAAGGCCATGTACCCGTTTCAGTATATTTGGGATTTCATTCCTGTAGTTGTAGCTGTGGACATTCATATTTATTGGTTTTAAGTTTGGGTTCTTTCAATTTTAAAAACTTCCGCTAGAATGCTCTGTGTAGGACGAGTCATCTTAATTGGATGGTTTGAATATTCATTTGGTAACCCTTCCGACTGTCTGTGGTATATGGCGTCGGGTTCCAGCTGGACCTTCTGTTATATGCCATGTGATGGATGGGGGTGTTACAATTTGATATCAGACTTCTGGTTACGGTCATGCTTAAATGAATTCGTGGGCGAATTCTTTTAAGGGGTGGTGAGCACATGTGTGCGTCATCGTTATAACATCAAAAGAACCCATGAATGTCCACTTAGGAATGGAAAATACACTTGTTTTGTGGAATTTGAATGTTCCAATGATTGCTTTTAGCAATTTGTTTGTCGTCTAATTCTGTGTCTTTGCTACTATAGACAGCTAGGAGCGGTGCTGGTCGGTCAGAGCGTCCGCAATCAGCGGAAAGTAGTGCACTAAGGGACGTGCCTGCTACACCTCCTTCAGCGGAAACCATCAGGATGGTGGCTGAGGCAGTGTTCGTAATGATAAATTACCAACCTGCAGGGCAAATGCATCGCGCACCTCCTGTGAATGAACAAGAACCGATTAGGGCGGTAGAGCCGAGAGTAGTGGAACGCGCAGCAGTGGAGTTGGTAGAGCCGAGAAGAACTACGGAGAGGCAGCTAAAGTATGTGATGGGCTTTAATCCTCCGAGGTTTAATGGGGTTGGAATGCCAACTCAAGCTGAGGACTGGCTCTCTTCCATAAAGAGGGTCTTGACGGCCACAATAACTGAGGAGTGGCAGAAGACCACCATAGCGACTTTTCTTTTGGAAGGTGAAGCGAGGCTGTGGTGGGACGAGATGGAGTTTCATCTTCTAGTGGGAAGGCAACTTGCGGATGTGCCGATGGAGGAATTTTCAAGATTGTTCCTAGCCAGATTTATACCCTCTGCTCAGAAGTTGGAGATGGAGAATCAGTTTCTTGGGTTGACTCAGGGATCCAGAAGCGTGGACGAATATCTGCATGAGTTCACACGGTTGGGTCGTTATGCTGGTGCTATGTTAATAGAAGAAGAGAGGAAGACCAACCGATTCTATGAGGGCCTTCGCGGCGATTTACAGTTACTCCTTGCTGGGCCTAAGGCGCAGGGCTTCCTAGCCTTAGTCAATTCAGCCCGATCATTGGAAAAGGTTGCGAAGAAAGTTCAAGAGAAGAAGGACCCAGGAGAAAGGAAGACCGAGTTCAAGGTGCCAAATAACAAGTCAAGTTTCCGCAGGTGGAACAAGAAGCGGAGGACTTCGAACTCAGCCCCTTCGACTGATGCGTCGGGGGCAACTTCAAGTCGAGTCCCCGGAGCGTGCTACAACTGCAGGAAGACGGGGCATTTTGCTCGGGAGTGTTAGAGCGGACGTTCAAAGTCCGAGCGGAGACCTGGAGCGACTTATGAGGAGAAAGGGAAGGCGATGGAGTCAACCTCATACCATCATGCTCCAGCCCAGCCTAAAGTCTACAACCTTGGTCTACAGGAGGCCATAAAGCTAGCGGACGTGGTGACAGGTATGAGTTAAATTACAATGGTTTAACTTTTATAGTTGTTACCTTTGTATTTGTTAGCTTACATTTGCTAGTGCTAGGCTTTGTTGTCACAACCCACATTTTCTCAACGATAAAAATCGTATCAGAGCAAGAGAAAACACGTGTCATGATGCCACGTCGTGCAGGGGATAACTGCACACGCTCAGGCAAAACTCCAGACCTTAGATTTTAAGGAAAATCGTTGATTAAATATAAAAGAAAACCAGTTATATTGAAAGGCCGTATCCCTCGGCACGGTGGATCAGCTAGTCCACAATAAAAGTATATTTATACGCAGCAGAAAATACTTTGGTTCAATTAAGTTGGGACCCTAAATGAGCATGAGTGTCCCCGAGGGATGACTCATGGTATACACGACTCTAAAGTGAATACAATATATGTATGAAAGATAGTCTTTTTACACTAAGGAAATATAGTGTCTTTGTTTTATAAATATGTTATGCATGATGTACATATAATAATGCTTTTAGGGTTTAAAATATCTAACATGCAACCTAGCATAAATCCTTCCCAGAAGCAAGTAAACAACCACAAATAGGCAAAAACAACAGTATAAGTTCATACCCAGCATCGCAAGAAGCCACCAGTGTGCGCCAACAACCTGACACACCCACTGGTGAGTATGTATGTCTATACAGAAAGGTAAAGAACTACCTCACAAAATCAGGGATCCGCTATCTTAGCTATCCAAGAGGGCACCAACCAGCCCCTCCAAAAGAACTAGCCGCAGAACTGGCTACAACCTGGACCTGAAGCATTCAAGAAAATAACACCTCAGCAAGAAAATAATCAAAAGGTAAATAGAGCATTAGATTAATGAACAAATAAGAGAAGGGTTTACCAACCCGGCAACAAACTGCTATAAGCAAAAGAGAGGGCATGACAGTAAGAAAAGAGTACTGTCTAAAGCACAGCAAAGCACACCAAGTGCGAGCAATAAAAGCAACACGCCCTACAAAGAGTCTGCAACAGCAACAAGACATATACATATCTGCCAAAAGAAAGAGAAAACATAAACAGGAAAGGGACTAACAGTCCTAACACGTGGGTGAGTGTCACAACCCGCATTTCCTCAACGAGTACCTCGTATCAGAGCAAGAGGAACTACAGGTTATGATGCCACGTCGTGCAGGGGATAACTGCACACGTTCAGGCAACCCTTGACGCTTACTTTATGAATTGAAATTCAACAGTTATATGTAAGAAATTTAGTTCATTTGCTGGCCGTATCCCTCGGCCTTAGGTATCAAAACACATTGTTACGCGGCGGAAATCCTTGGTTTATTCATCCCGAACTCCTATATGCAGCCTAGAGTGATATTTTTATACGAAATCCTCTTTGTTTACGTTATTTGCAAATAAGTCGTAATTTAGCAAGTCATGTATGCATGAGATACAATAATAGTTTTGGTTTAGCTTCAAAATACCTAATGCAACCTACCAGAAAACTATCCCAAAAGCAAGTACATTCCATCCAAAGGAGTTACAATAGCAGTCTAGTTCATATTTACATAAAAGAAAATCCACCAAATGGGCGCCAACAAGCTGACACGAACCCATTGGGGCACATGTATGGCTGTACAACAAAAGGAGAACTACCTCGCTTTGAATGCTCGGTTAGCTCCCAAGAAACGCCTCCAACCAACCTAGCCGCTCAACCGGCTACAACCTGCACCTGAGGCATTCAAGCAAGAATACCTCAGCAATCAACCAACTATACAAAAGAGAGTACAAATTTCATACTGAATCAAGAAGGGGCTTACCGACCCCATAGCAATGCTTACGTCAAAAGAGTGCACAAAACAAGTGCGTACATGTAGAAAAACAATGTCATTCCAAAGGGTCAACCGCACCAAGTGCGTACTAGTTCTTCAAGTCCTGCTCAAACCGCAGGAACAAAAGGCAAAACACATGACTATTCCATCATTCATAGAACAAGAATCTACTAGACAAGTGAAGCATAAGCAGTGGTTAAGTTCAATTTCACAAGGGTCTTATCGGTGGCGGCCCTAAAGTGGAACGCACCAAACAAAACCAACCCAAATCGGGGCCAAAGTGGTCTCTCTAACCACAAAACAAAACCCGGTGGCCACAGGCTGAAACCACACCACCCCTTGCAAAAGTCTCACACAAACGCTCCCGCCATGCTTCACGAATTCGCCTCGCAAAACACCCCATAACCCAAGGTAACACGTTTCCTTTCATCGCCCTCACACATGCTAACAAGTTGCTAGAAGATGGATTACGCTATAATCATGCGGAACACGAATAAAGTACGTGATGAGAAACAAGAACAATCTTCATGATTATACATGAGGAGAAACAAATGACATGAAGTAATCATAAAGCTAGAGAATTTAAGCATGGAGATCATGTTAGTAAAGTATTGAGCAATTCAAAGGTATCATGAAGAACAAGCTATGGAATTTGAAAGAGGATTAGCATCAAAACTATAGCATCAAAATTCAAGAAAGGAGATTGGCAAGGGTGAAGAACACCACTTGCCTGAACCGAGACGATGCCGCGATGGCTGCTTTTCTTTTCTTGCCTTGCTTGAGCCTTGCTCTCTTTGATTTCTCTTTGAGGAGAAGGAAGAAGAAGATGAAGATATTTCCCTTACTTTTTCTTTGAGAAGTGAAGAAGAAGAAGGGAAGATGAAAAGAAGAAGAAAAATGAGAAATCACTTCTCTGTTTCGGCCTAAATTTGACCAGAACAGAGCTGAACCGTTCGATGCAGGATCAAGGAAATGAATGGCACAAAAAAACTGGAAAAAGTCGATTTTCGGGCCGGTCACGCCCTGTGTCACGCCCGTGACACAGGGCGTGTACCATAAGCGGTGCCGAAAGGCGGCAATTCCATGTTTATCCAGACGGTACACGGCCGGGGTACACGCCCGTGACGGGTCGGTCACGCCCGTGACCTAGGGCGTGTAACCCGTGTCTCGACACCTCGTCGACAGAAAGTGTCGACACTCGACCCAGCCTGACACGCCCTGTGACACGCCCGTGTCACAGGCCGTGTCCCCTCTCTCGACGACTCGACACTCGATACTCGACGCTCGATACTCGCCGATCGACACTCGACACTCGACGAAGCGGGACACGGCCCGTGACACGCCCGTGTCAGGGGGCGTGTACCCCATTCGTCGAGCTCAACTCGACGCAAGAAAAATTCGTCGAGTCCAAGAGGTCACGCCCAGGTCACGGCCTGGGTCACGCCCGTGACAGGGGGCGTGTAGCACAAAAACGACCATTTTCCCCTTTTGTGAAAAATGTTCCTGGGACGTCCTAGACCACTTTTGCCTTAAGCACTTTTTACCCTTTTTGTTTCCTGAACCAGCAACTTATTTTGAGCAACATTCCCCGGGCGCGAAAACATGCAGGCATTCCCTAAGAGGCCTCACCGAGTCCCTTATTTGGACTACGGTTTGCTGGGGAATCGTGCAACTCAGCAACCCAAAAAGAACCACTCGCAAGCCCGCGGGAAAAACCATGCTCAAAGTACAATCAAAGCCCACGGAACGCCCATCATGCGTACGTCATAAAAAATCCGGGGCGTTACAATCACTCCCCCTAACAAAAAGTTTCGCCTCGAAACTTTTCACAAAACCCCAACACACAAGCAAACCAAAACATGAATCCAATCAAACACTAAATCACATACCAACTTACGGGAACAAATGAGGGTGAGCCACCGTCATCGTTGACTCGAGCTCCCACGTCGCGCTTTCCACATCCTGATTTTTCCATAACACCTTGACCATAGGAATCCTCTTTTTCCGCAACACACGATCTTGGGAGTCCAATATCCGGATGGGCATCTCCACATATGAAAGGTTTGGCGCTAATTGCGGCACAACGTCCAACACTTGCGTGTCCTTCCGCATACACTTGCGCAGTTGGCTAACATGAAACACATTGTGAACACCAGGAAAGTTCACAGGTAATTCCAGTTTGTAGGCAGATGCTCCAACTCGCGCAAGAATCTTGAAGGGACCTACAAATCTTGGGTCTAATTTGCGCTCTTTCCCAAATCTTTTAATCCCAACCATTGGGGAGACTTTCAAGAAAACAGAATCCCCCACCGCAAACTCCAATTCCGACCTTCGTCGGTTGGCATACTTTTCATATCGCTCTTGGGCGATTCGGAGCTTCTCCCGAATACCTTGTACTGCAACTTCCATATCCTCGAGCGCCTCTGGCCCCAACAAAGGCCGCTCGCCAACCTCAGTCCAAAAGAGTGGGGTCCGACATTGTCGCCCATATAACGCTTCAAACGGAGCCATTTGCAAACTTTCTTGATAACTATTATTATACGCGAACTCCATAAGCCGCAAACGTTCATCCCATGCTCCGCCATACTCCAGAATGTAACATCGAATCATGTCTTCTACAATTTGATTTACTCTCTCGGTTTGGCCATTCGTCTGAGGATGATAAGCTGTGGAGTATCGCAAATCTGTTCCCAAACCCTCTTGTAAACTGCGCCAAAAACGAGAGGTAAAGCGGGAATCTCGGTCTGAAATGATATTCACAGGCACACCATGCAGTCGGATGATCTCGTTCACATAGAGCTCCGCTATTGTTTTCATCGGGTAGTTGACCTTAAAGGGTAGGAAATGAGCACACTTGGTCAACCTATCCACGATCACCCACACAGAGTCATGTCCTCGGGGAGATCTTGGTAAACCGGTAATAAAATCCATTGAGATGCTTTCCCACTTCCAGGTTGGAATCTCCAATGGTGTCAACTTGCCACCAGGCTTCCCATGATCAGCTTTCACCCGTTTGCAGGTATGACATTCTGAGACAAATTGCGCTATATCTCTTTTCATTCCATACCACCAGACAATTTGTTTCAAATCACGGTACATTTTTGTTGAGCCTGGATGGTAGGCCATACTTGCGCCGTGTGCTTCCTTACACACCATCTCACGAATCTCCCCAACTGCAGGAATACAAAAGCGCCCACGATACTTTAACGTGCCTGCACCATCAATCGCAAAATCCGGTAATTCACTCTTTTCAGTCCGAAGAGATAAATGCAACAGATCAGGATCATCTTTTTGATGTTGTCTTGTAAGCACCAGCCATGACGGTTCTTCTATTGCCGAATGACTTTGCGGTTCATATCTGCCCACCGTAATATCCATCAACAGAAATTCCTCCACAAGACGGTCGACAGAAAGATGAAATAATTTCCCCGTCCTCTGACTCAAAGCATCGGCCACAACATTCGCCTTCCCCGGGTGATACTGAATGTCCACATCATAATCCGCGACATACTCAAGCCATCGCCGTTGGCGCAAATTAAGTTCTTTCTGCGTGAAGACATACTTCAAACTCTTATGATCTGTAAAGATTTTACACTGCGCACCATATAGCAAGTGTCTCCACAACTTCAATACAAATATCACCGCTGCAAACTCCAAATCATGCGTTGGGTAATTCTTTTCATGACTTTTCAACTGCCGAGACCCATACGCAATCACCTTCTTGTCTTGCATTAACACACAGCCAAGTCCAACGTGCGACGCATCCACAAACACTTCATACTCTTTTCCTTCCGTCGGCAAGACCAACACAGGAGCGGTACATAATCGATGTTTGAGTTCCAGGAAGGAGGTCTCACACTTGTCATTCCATTCAAATGCCACGTTATTCTGGGTTAATCGAGTCAAAGGTGTGGCCAACGTCGCAAAACCTTCGACAAACCTGCGATAATAGCCGGCTAAGCCCAAGAAGCTTCGAATCTCCTTGGGTGTTTCCGGTCTTCTCCATTCCATGACCGCAGAAATCTTTTCGGGATCCACTGAAATACCCTGGTGATTAATGACATGACCCAGAAAAGCAACTTGCGGCAACCAAAACTCGCATTTGCTTAGCTTGGCGAATAACCGTTGATCTCGTAAAGTGGCCAATACTACTCGCAGATGCTGTTCATGTTCCTCAGCACTGCGGGAGTAGATAAGAACATCATCAATAAACACCACCACAAATTTATCCAAATAGTCTTTGAACACTCTGTTCATCAGATCCATGAAAGCTGATGGTGCATTGGTCAATCCAAACGACATCACAAGGAATTCAAAGTGGCCATGCCTTGATCGAAATGCAGTTCGCGGAATATCAGATTCCCGGACCTTGAGCTGATGATAGCCCGAGCGGAGATCAATCTTCGAAAAGACAGAACTGCCACGCAGTTGATCAAATAAATCATCGATTCTTGGCAGTGGGTACTTGTTTTTAATAGTCACCTTGTTCAACTCCCGGTAATCGATGCAAAGCCGCATCGACCCATCTTTCTTCTTTACAAATAACACCGGTGCACCCCAAGGTGATGAACTCGGCCGGATAAACCCTTTTGCCAACAAGTCATCTAACTGTGTACGCAACTCTGCTAGCTCACGCGGGGCCATCCTGTATGGAGCTTTCGCGATCGGTCGCGTACCCGGCTCCAACTCAATAACAAACTCGACGTCACGATCAGGGGGTAGACCAGGAAGGTCAGTAGGAAAAACATCTGGGAAGTCACGCACAACAGGAATCTCCTCCAAAAGCGGCAAAACAGCACTAGTCCCCACAGCGGAGACAAGACAAGCAAAACAGTCGGAAACAAACAACGTCCGAACACCTACCGCCGAAAGCCCTGGAGAATCCTGGCAAGAATCACCATACACACTTCCTGGCTGACCATCATCCTTGACAAAATCCAAGCGCTTCCCTCTGCACTGGATGACGGCGTCATAGCGGGCTAACCAGTCCATACCCAGAATGACGTCGAAATCTTCCAAATCAATTACCTTGCAATCCACCCTTGCTATAAAATCTCCCAACAAAATGGGACAATCAAGAAGACCCCAGTCAGCCACCACAGAAGCGCCAGAAGGAAATTTCACCAAAAACGCATTCCCCACTTGCTCTGGTGTCAAATGATACCGATCTAGAAAAGTTCGCGCTACAAATGAATGGGTCGCGCCAGAATCAAAGAGAACACGCGCCCAACGGTTCTTGACCTTAAAGTTTCCTATAAAGTATATATGCTACGCTAAGAACTACACATACTAGGTATACACAAAACGAGAACCAGAGGACGGAATCGAACCTGAAATAACCTGAGGTGATGTATGTGCTTCCTCTGCAGAGACCACATTCAACTTCCCTTTGCCTTTGTCCAAGCGCGGGGGCGGAGGCAAAGCCTGGAGTGGTGCGGGTTGCAACACAGCTTGAACCTGTGGGCACCTTGCACGAAGATGTCCTGGTCTGCCACACTGAAAGCATACCTTATCTTTGGCCCAGCAGCGGCTCACATCATGACCTCTTCTCCCACAAAATGTACACTCCAAGTCTCTGGTTGGCGCACCCTGAATGGCGTGCACCTGCTCCTTCTTTTGCATCCCCAACCGCTTGAAACATGTCTCAAAGGGGTGACCAGCTCGGCCACAGAAGCTACATGTCTCCTTGTTTCTCTTCCTTACGTCTGCGTCTTGGGAGCTTTTCCCTCCCACCAGCTTCCTCTTATCCTTCCTCATCAGTTGTCCTCTTTGTTTTGCAGTTTCGATCGCTTCCACCTTCAACGCCGCCTCAACCACAGCAGTGTAACTCGTCGCTCCATAAGCACTTGCGAACTGCTGTACGTCGCTGCGGAGTCCGCCCAAAAACCGCTTGACGCGATCAGCTTCTGTCGTCACCAAGCTCGGTGCAAACCGGCTTAACTTGCTAAACGCGATTTCATACTCACTCACTGTGAGTTTCCTTTGCTTCAAATACAAAAAGTCATTCATCAGGCGGTCCCTTTCCACTGCCGGTAGAAACTTGCGCCGTACCAGTTCTTTAAACACTTCCCACGAACAGCCCGCCCCTAGGCCTTCCTTTTCTCGTAACCACCATCCTTTCGCCAATCCCTTAAGTTGATAGGCAGCAAGCATCACCTTCTGGTCCTCAGTCACACCAGCATACACAAACATTTCTTCCAACGTGATCACCCAGTCATCCAAGATTACGAAGTCTGCCTTTCCATCATACGTCGGTGGTCCAAGTCGTTGAAACTGCGAGATGAAAGTCATCGCAGGAGGAACGACAACTGGGGGTGTCACTGCCACTGAAGGAGTCGAACTAGTGGGGCCTCTAACCGTCTCTTGTCCTCTTGGTGCCAGCCCAGACATAGCGGATGACATAGCTTGAAGCTGGGACTGCACTTCCTGCACCTGTCTCGTCAAAGCCTCATTACTTTGGCGAAGACTATCTATCAGCGCATTATTCTGCGCGCCCGAAGATTCACCCTCAGATTGGGGAGTTTGCCTTGTCACTGGACGCTTCGACATCCTAGAGACACAGTCACTCTTGTCAATCTCAAATCCAACAAAACACACAACGGAGACCATACATATCAAAATATGAATATCAACTGCTAACTTGCTTTGGGAGTTTGAGAATGATGGCATGCCTCACCTAAAGATGACTCACCGTCATCCCACTAACTTGTGCCTAAACCATGGATGCATGACTTGCTTTGACCCAAAACCATGAGTGTACAGGTGTCATCATGTAAGTCTTATCTTGGCACGTTGTGCTCATGCAATGTTATGTTATGCGTGCTGTGCTATGCATTCTAGAAAAGGCCTTAATGCATGCCATGAGCGGTCGTACGCATCACAATGCTATGCATTCCATACTACATAGCATTGCATGCAACGAAGAAAAGAAAACGTGCTAGTCGCATCCATGTGGTGAGGTTATGCATCCCATACTACATAACCCTCACATGTTGCCCCTATGGTGGATCCATATACAACCACATATTATGCATCCCATACTACATAATATGCCCCGTATACTTCTGTTCATGCCATGAGTGTAGTGTACGTGCTTCGGCCAAGACATACTGATGGCACCTCGGTGTGTGTATGAAATGATGCTTACACTCACAAAACAAAAAGGAAAGTTTGCCCGACCAAATGTCAAGCAAACCTCCCTCTGATACCAACTGTCACAACCCGCATTTCCTCAACGAGTACCTCGTATCAGAGCAAGAGGAACTACAGGTTATGATGCCACGTCGTGCAGGGGATAACTGCACACGTTCAGGCAACCCTTGACGCTTACTTTATGAATTGAAATTCAATAGTTATATGTAAGAAAATTAGTTCATTTGCTGGCCGTATCCCTCGGCCTTAGGTATCAAAACACATTGTTACGCGGCGGAAATCCTTGGTTTATTCATCCCGAACTCCTATATGCAGCCTAGAGTGATATTTTTATACGAAATCCTCTTTGTTTACGTTATTTGCAAATAAGTCGTAATTTAGCAAGTCATGTATGCATGAGATACAATAATAGTTTTGGTTTAGCTTCAAAATACCTAATGCAACCTACCAGAAAACTATCCCAAAAGCAAGTACATTCCATCCAAAGGAGTTACAATAGCAGTCTAGTTCATATTTACATAAAAGAAAATCCACCAAATGGGCGCCAACAAGCTGACACGAACCCATTGGGGCACATGTATGGCTGTACAACAAAAGGAGAACTACCTCGCTTTGAATGCTCGGTTAGCTCCCAAGAAACGCCTCCAACCAACCTAGCCGCTCAACCGGCTACAACCTGCACCTGAGGCATTCAAGCAAGAATACCTCAGCAATCAACCAACTATACAAAAGAGAGTACAAATTTCATACTGAATCAAGAAGGGGCTTACCGACCCCATAACAATGCTTACGTCAAAAGAGTGCACAAAACAAGTGCGTACATGTAGAAAAACAATGTCATTCCAAAGGGTCAACCGCACCAAGTGCGTACTAGTTCTTCAAGTCCTGCTCAAACCGCAGGAACAAAAGGCAAAACACATGACTATTCCATCATTCATAGAACAAGAATCTACTAGACAAGTGAAGCATAAGCAGTGGTTAAGTTCAATTTCACAAGGGTCTTATCGGTGGCGGCCCTAAAGTGGAACGCACCAAACAAAACCAGCCCAAATCGGGGCCAAAGTGGTCTCTCTAACCACAAAACAAAACCCGGTGGCCACAGGCTGAAACCACACCACCCCTTGCAAAAGTCTCACACAAACGCTCCCGCCATGCTTCACGAATTCGCCTCGCAAAACACCCCATAACCCAAGGTAACACGTTTCCTTTCATCGCCCTCACACATGCTAACAAGTTGCTAGAAGATGGATTACGCTATAATCATGCGGAACACGAATAAAGTACGTGATGAGAAACAAGAACAATCTTCATGATTATACATGAGGAGAAACAAATGACATGAAGTAATCATAAAGCTAGAGAATTTAAGCATGGAGATCATGTTAGTAAAGTATTGAGCAATTCAAAGGTATCATGAAGAACAAGCTATAGAATTTGAAAGAGGATTAGCATCAAAACTATAGCATCAAAATTCAAGAAAGGAGATTGGCAAGGGTGAAGAACACCACTTGCCTGAACCGAGACGATGCCGCGACGGCTGCTTTTCTTTTCTTGCCTTGCTTGAGCCTTGCTCTCTTTGCTTTCTCTTTGAGGAGAAGGAAGAAGAAGATGAAGATATTTCCCTTACTTTTTCTTTGAGAAGTGAAGAAGAAGAAGGGAAGATGAAAAGAAGAAGAAAAATGAGAAATCACTTCTCTGTTTCGGCCTAAATTTGACCAGAACAGAGCTGAACCGTTCGATGCAGGATCAAGGAAATGAATGGCACAAAAAAACTGGAAAAAGTCGATTTTCGGGCCGGTCACGCCCTGTGTCACGCCCGTGACACAGGGCGTGTACCATAAGCGGCGCCGAAAGGCGGCAATTCCATGTTTATCCAGACGGTACACGGCCGGGGTACACGCCCGTGACGGGTCGGTCATGCCCATGACCTAGGGCGTGTAACCCGTGTCTCGACACCTCGTCGACAGAAAGTGTCGACACTCGACCCAGCCTGACACGCCCTGTGACACGCCCGTGTCACAGGCCGTGTCCCCTCTCTCGATGACTCGACACTCGATACTCGACGCTCGATACTCGCCGATCGACACTCGACACTCGACGAAGCGGGACACGGCCCGTGACACGCCCGTGTCAGGGGGCGTGTAGCACAACAACGACCATTTTCCCCTTTTGTGAAAAATGTTCCTGGGACGTCCTAGACCACTTTTGCCTTAAGCACTTTTTACCCTTTTTGTTTCCTGAACCAGCAACTTATTTTGAGCAACATTCCCCGGGCGCGAAAACATGCAGACATTCCCTAAGAGGCCTCACCGAGTCCCTTATTTGGACTACGGTTTGCTGGGGAATCGTGCAACTCAGCAACCCAAAAAGAACCACTCGCAAGCCCGCGGGAAAAACCATGCTCAAAGTACAATCAAAGCCCACGGAACGCCCATCATGCGTACGTCATAAAAAATCCGGGGCGTTACAGTGAGTGGCAGTGGTCAAAACATGGATCTGAATACGTAACCAAAACCAGTTCCAAAAAGGGCTAAGGGGTCAAGCAGTGGCAGCACTAGGGTCCCACACACGCCAACCCAAACCGGGGCAAAAGGCGGTGGCCACAACTCACCACATAAAACCACCCCTCCAGAGGCCACCAAAACTCCACCACCTGCCATAACCCAAGAGTCGGCGAGCAAAAAAAAATAGCCGAACACCCAATACCACCACCTAGAGAAAGGGAAAAGTCACACTAACCATCCTAAGGAAACACACGAACCCAAGACAAAAATGTCGAGCCCACTCGACGCGGTCTGAGTAAGCTCCGCTTACTTGACGCCGAAATACTTAGCCGCAAATCCTACGCTGGGTGACGGCGTTGAGTGAACTCGGCTCACTCGACGCTGTCGGCGCTTTCCACTTAGGGTAAACGTAAGTTTTAATTAAAACCGCAGCCTAAACAGAAAGTTGGAAATTTAATCCCAACCCTCTGTACCATCCTAACTACTCGGGGCTACCGCAACTAAACCTAAACTACCACTATCGCAGCCTCACCATAACTCTAGCTACCCACTGTACACCAAACCTCGGACAAAAGAGAGAACATTGATTTAAATGTACAAAGGCAAAGAAACAACCCATGAATGAAATGAAGGAAAAAGGCATCCTATTGTTCTAATTTCTAAGGAGGAAAAATAATGAAAACGAAAGTATTGCACAGGAAAAAGAAAACAGAGTAAGAGTTAGACTAATTTGGCAAGGGCAGGAGAGCCACTTGCCTCTACCTCCAGGAAAAATAACAGCTAACACCACAGCTTGGCACCGGCGGCAAGATCGGCCACTTAGAAGACCAAAACTGAAACTTGAGGAAAAAGAAAAGAAATCAGATAGTTACAATTCCTGGAATCAAACCCTAAATCAAGAAAAACTTACATGGAAGGGAAGATCTAGACGTGAGCAAGCCAAATCCGCTATCGCACGAGAAAAACAAGCTCTAACCCTCCCTCAATCGCCGGCCAAAACAACCACCGACTCCTCTCAAAACCCTTCCGCTGGAAGCTCTCCAGACTCGGGAACGATGAAAATGAGGAGGAAAAACGGTTCACGGCAACAAAATATGTTCTCAGGAGAAAAAGTATGGAACACGCCCATGACACACCCATGACTCGGTCCGACACTCCCTTGTCATGGGCCGTGTACTAACTCGACGAACGTCGATCTCCACTCGACGAAACACGGGACACGCCCCCTACACGCCCGTGACACGGCCCGACACGCCCGTGTCACGGGGCGTGTACTCACACACCTACCCACTCGACGACCGTCGATCTCAGCTCGACGAAACAGGTGACACGCCCTGTGACACGCCCGTGTCACAGGTCGTGTACCAACTCAAACACCACTCGACGATCGTGGATCGCCGATCGTCGAACGGAGAGATACGCCCCGTGTCACACCCGTGTCTGATACGACACACCCGTGACACGGCCGTGTTCTCACTAAAACTCCGCCTGACGACCATCGAGCGCAGCTCGACGAAGGGGGACATGCCCTGTGACACGCCCGTGTCACAGGCCGTGTTCCTACAAAAACCCCGTCGACCAAAAATTCGCCGACCAGAGAAATGGGAGCTCTACCAGAGCACGACACGCCCTGGGTCACGGGCGTGACCCAGGCTGTGTCACCCAAACTTACACAAAAAAGAAACCTGCTAACTCCTAGCAAACAAAAGACAAGGCACCAGCCTACTAGCTCGGCCACATCAGGCACGCACAGCACATCAAACATTACAAACATTACAGCTAACAAAAACAATCGTCGAAACGACGCGAAAGCAAACAATCCCGGATTTCGACCAAAACTCGCACCGTAGCTAAACTCCCAGGCTACGAAAACAACGGTGAGGTCAAAAACAACATCCGACGATCGCACACTCGGGGTAACAACTCCCGAAGCCAAAACACAAGCATTTCCCTAAGAGGCCCAACCGAGTCACCAAAAGAGACTCCGGCTAGCTGGGGAAATTTGCCAACAGGCTACAACCAGGCTACACCAGGAACCTAAAGAGCTAAGACCATGCTCTACAATGGCAAAGGGCCGAAAGTGCGTCATCGTAATGCCAATCCAAGAGCAAACAAAATAAAGAAAAACCGGGGGCGTTACAGCCACTCCCCCTAAAAGAAAGTTTTGCCTCGAAACTTTACTCACAACACTCCTATGAAGAAGGAGAGAGAAAGAGCCAGGAGAGGGCTGTATATAAATAAATAAAACAGAACATACCAGGCACAAGATCAGGGAAACAGATGAGGGTGAGCCTCCCTCATAGCCGACCCCAATTCCCACGTCGAGCTTTCTACATCCTGATTCCTCCATAAAACTTTAACCATTGGAATAGTCTTCTTCCGCAACGCACGAACCTGAGAATCCAGAATGCGGACAGGAACCTCCACATAAAAAAGATTCGGCTCCAACTGAGGCACAGAATCCAAAACCTGCCTGCCATTCATCACACATTTCCGTAGCTGACTGACGTGGAAGACATCATGCACGCTAGGGAAATTTGCGGGCAAAGCCAGCCTATAAGATGATATCCCAATCCGCTCAACAATCGGAAACAGCCCCACGTACCTCGGGTCCAACTTCCTGTTCTTGCCAAACCGCTTGACTCCGATCAACGGGGAGACCTTTAAGAACACTGAGTCCCCCACCACAAATTCCAAGTCCGATCTACGCCAGTTGGCATTTTTCTCATATCTCTCCTGGGCTATCCGAAGCTTTTCCCGTATAAGCTTCACATCGGTTTCCATCTCCTCGAGTGCTTCTGGACCCAACAAAGGTCTCTCTCCAACCTCAGCCCAAAACAAGGGAGTCCTGCAGCGCCTCCCATACAAAGCTTCAAAAGGAGCCATTTGCAAGCTTTCTTGATAACTGTTGTTATATGCAAATTCCATAAGCCGCAAGCGCTCATCCCACGCTCCTCCGTGGTCCAGAATATAGCATCAGATCATATCTTCCACAATCTGATTTACTCGCTCCATCTGACCATTGGTCTGCGGATGATAAGCTGTGGAATATCTCAAATCTGTACCCAACCCCTCTTGAAGGCTCTTCCAAAAACGAGACGTAAACCTGGAGTCTCGATCCAATATGATACTCACGGGTACACCATGCAATCTGATAACCTCATCCAAATATAGCTCGACTATCTTCCTCATCGGATAATCGATCTTAAATGGTACGAAGTGAGCACTCTTCGTCAATCTATCTACAATCACCCAAACTGAATCATGCCCTTTAGGAGATCTCGGTAAGCCTGTAATGAAATCCATCGAGATACTCTCCCACTTCCACATCAGAATCTCTAAGGGAGCCAGCTTGCCACCAGGCCTCCCATGGTCGGCTTTCACACGCCTGCAAGTGTAACACTCAGAAACAAATCTGGCTATATCCCTCTTCATCCCATACCACCAGACAATCTGCTTTAAATCATGGTACATCTTGGTAGACCCTGGATGGTATGCAACATTAGATCCGTGGGCTTCTCTGCACACCATATCCCGAATATCTCCAACTGCGGGAATGCAGAACCTGCCACGATACTTCAAGGTACCCGCTTCATCTAAAGAGAAATCTGGTAATTCACCTTTTTCAGCTCGAAGATACAAATGCAGAAGATCGGGATCATCCTTCTGATGCAGTCTCGTAAGCACAATCCATGAAGGTTCTGCCACTGCCAAGCTACTCTGCGAATCGCAGCTTCCCACAGAAATGTCCATCAAAAGAAACTCTTCCACTAGACGCTCGGCGGAGAGATTGAAAATCTTCACTGACTTCCGACTCAGGGCATCGGCCACCACATTCGCTTTGCCCGGATGATACTGGATTTCAACATCATAGTCAGCCACGTACTCCAACCACCGCCGCTGGCGCAGATTCAATTCTTTCTGAGTGAAGACATACTTCAAACTCTTATGATCCATGAAAATCTTGCACTGCGCGCCGTATAGAAAATGCCTCCACAATTTCAACGCATAGATCACAGCTGCAAACTCCAGGTCATGCGTAAGGGAATTCCTCTCATGAGTCTTTAGCTGCCTCGACCCGTATGCAATCACCTTCACGCCCTGCATCAATACGCAGCCCAGTCCGACATGCGATGCATCCACATATATATCATACTCACTATCTTCAGTAGGCAAGGACAAAATTGGAGCTGAACATAGCCTTCGTTTTAGTTCCTCAAAAGCCTTCTCACACTTGCCATCCCATATGAAGGCTACATTCTTCTGCGTCAACTTGGTCAACGGCGCAGACAAGGTAGAGAAGCCCTCTACAAATCTTCTATAATACCCAGCCAAGCCCAAGAAGCTTCTGATCTCTTTGGGAGTAACAGGCCTCGCCCATTCCATCACAGCAGCGATCTTTTCTGGGTCCACCGATATTACCTCCTTATTAACCACGTGGCCGAGAAAAGAAACTTGAGGTAACCAAAATTCGCATTTGCTCAGCTTGGCGTATAGATTATGGTCTCTCAGAGTCGCCAAGACCAGTCGCAAATGTCGATCATGCTCCTCCGCATCTTTTGAGTACACCAAAACATCATCTATAAAGACAATCACAAACTTGTCTAGGAAATCCTTGAAAACTCTGTTCATCAGATCCATAAAAGCTGAGGGCGCATTAGTCAAACTAAATGACATGACCAAAAACTCAAAATGCCCATGACGAGAGCGGAACGCCATCCGCGGAACATCTGACTCCCGAATCCTCAACTGGTGATAGCCCGAACGAAGATCAATCTTGGAAAACACGGCACTACCACGCAGTTGGTCAAACAAATCGTCAATTCGAGGCAAAGGGTACCTGTTCTTAATAGTAACCTTGTTCAGCTCTCTATAGTCGATGCATAGTCTCATCGACCCATCTTTCTTTTTAACGAATAGCACTGGTGCACCCGAAGGCGAAGAACTCGGCCTTATGAAACCTTTTGCCAACATCTCATCCAGCTGAATTCGCAACTCTTCCAGCTCTCGCGAGGCCATCCGGTATGGCGCCTTTGCGATAGGACGCGTGCCTGGCTCCAAATCTATAACAAACTCGACATCTCGATCGGGTGGAAGACCGGGAAGATCATCAGGAAACACATCAGAGAAGTCACACACCACAGGAATCTCTTGCAAACACGACACTCTAACAACTGTCCCTACCAGAGAGACCAAACAGGCAAAACAGCCAGAATCAAGCAACTTCCGAGCACGCACCGCAGAAATGACTGGAGACTCCTGGAGAGAATACCCATAAATGCTTCCTGGCTGACCGTTGTCTTTGATGAAGTCCAAGCGCTTACCCTTGCACTGGATAACAACATCGTACCTTGACAACCAGTCCATGCCCAAGATGACATCGAAGTCCTCCAGGTCAATCACCTTCAGATCTGCCTTGGCTAGAAAATCCCCCAACAAAATCGGACAATCAAGGACACCCAGGTCCGTAACCACAGAGTCACCGGAGGGGAACTTAACGCAAAAGGCACCACCAACACGATCTAGGCCCAAACTGAACCGCTCCACGAAGGCTCTAGCCACAAACGAGTGGGTAGCGCCTGAATCGAAGAGAACGCGCGCCCATCGGTTCTTTACCTTAAATCGTCCTACAAATAGCGCACGCATCTAAGGCCACAACCACTAAAATGAAAACTACAACCAAAAAGGGGAACATAACGAAACGACTGGGGAGGAGTCGAACCTGAGATAACCTGGGTCGAAGTCTGCGCTTCGTCTGCCGAAAGCACATTTAGCTTCCCTTTTCCTCTATCCAATTGCTGAGGCGGTGGCAAAGCCTGGAGGGGAACTGGCAGCAAAACATGCTGGAGCTGTGGGCACTTTGTATTGAGATGGCCCTTCTGGCCTCACTGAAAATAGACCTTGTCTTTTAACCAGCAACGGGCAGCCTCATGCCCCTTCCTTCCACATAAGGCACATACCAAGTCTCCTCTGGGAGCACCCTGAATTGCGTGCACCTGTTCCTTATTCTGCACTCCTAACCTTTTGAAACACTTCTCAACGGGGTGGCCTGGCCGGCCACAAAAACTACAAACCTCTTTGTTCCTTTTTCTCGAGACAGCATCAGGTTCCTGAGGGCTCTTCCCTCCAACGATCTTCCGCTTATCCTTCCTCAATTGCTGGCCTCTATTTTTAGCATTCTCAATGGCCTCAACTCTCAAGGCAGCTTCAACCATGCTGGCATAACTGACTGCTCCGTAGGCATTCGCTAACTGCTGAATGTTGCTTCTGAGTCCACCAAGAAATCGCTTAACTCGGTCTGCTTCAACACTCACCAGACCAGGGGCAAACCGACTCAACTTACTAAACTCAATATCATACTCACTAACTGTGAGTTTCCTCTGCTTCAAATGGAGAAAGTCATTCATCAGCCGGTCCCTCTCGACTGAAGGCAGAAATTTACTCAACAACATCACCTTAAATGACTCCCAAGAGCATCCTGCCACCAAGCTTTCTTTTTCCCTCAGCCACCAATTCTTTGCTAAGCCCTTGAGCTGGTAGACAGCGAGCATCACTCTCTGATCGTCCGTAATCCCTGAGTAAGAGAACATCTCCTCAATGGTAATCAGCCAGTCATCCAAAATCATGAAATCTGCTTGCCCATCATAAGTAGGGGGTCTCAGCCGCTGAAACTGGGATATAAACGCCATCTCCGGGGGCACCACAACCAAAGGCATGGGAGGAGCAGGATGGGCAGGAACAGCTACCCCCTCAGCGGGGTCCGGAACTCTCGGAGCCTGTCCCGCCACCACTGCCATAAGGGACTGAATCTGAGCCTGCATAGCCACCACCTGTCTCGATAAGGCCTCATTGCTCTGCCACAGGTTTTCTACCAACGCCTCGCTCTGCGCTCCTAACGTCTCACCCTCGGATTGGGGGGTCGATCTCGTCGCAAAACGTCTCGCCATCCTATAATCGAACAAGATTTAGATAAAACCTAGCCCAACAGCTAGAACAAAACTACCCGGTACAGACAAACACACTTAAATATGAACTTCAACAACAAAACTTGCTCTGGGAGTTGTTTTTACCATGATGATGTTATGCTTAACCTAAGATGGTTCACCAACATCATATTAACTCATGTGCCTAAACCATGAATGCATGTATTTGTATTCTTTTTGACTCAAAAACCATGCGTGTGCATATGTCATCTTGCAAATCTTTAGCTTGGCACGTTGTGCTTATGAAATGTTATGCTATGCATGATGTGCCATGCATTCTAAAAAGGCCTTAATGCATGTCATGGGCGGCGTACACATGAAAATGTTATGCATCCCATACTACATAACATTCCCATGCAACGAAAAAAGAAAACGTGCTAGCCGCATTCATGTGGTGAGGTTATGCATCCCATACTACATAACCCTCACATGTTGCCTCTTATGGTGGATCCATATACAAACACATATTATGCATCCCATACTACATAATATGCCCCGTATACTTCTTTATGCTCATGAGTGTAGTGTTCGTGCTTTAGCCAAGACGTGCTGATGACATATCGGTGTGTGTATGGTATGACGCTAGCCACTAATGCAAACAAGGGAAAGGTTGCCCGACCATTTGTCAAGCAACCTCCCTCTGATACCAACTGTCACAACCCGCATTTTCTCAACGATAAAAATCGTATCAGAGCAAGAGAAAACACGTGTCGTGATGCCACGTCGTGCAGGGGATAACTGCACACGCTCAGGCAAAACTCCAGATCTTAGATTTTAAGGAAAATTGTTGATTAAATATAAAAGAAAACCAGTTATATTGAAAGTCCGTATCCCTCGGCACGGTGGATCAGCTAGTCCACAATAAAAGTATATTTATACGCAGCAGAAAATACTTTGGTTCAATTAAGTTGGCACCCAAAATGAGCATGAGTGTCCCCGAGGGACGACTCATGGTATGCACGACTCTAAAGTGAATATAATATATATATGAAAGATAGTCTTTTTACGCTAAGGAAATATAGTGTCTTTGTTTTATAAATATGTTATGCAAGATGTACATATAATAATGCTTTTAGGGTTTAAAATATCTAACATGCAACCTAACATAAATCCTTCCCAGAAGCAAGTAAACAACCACAAATAGGCAAAAACAACAGTTTAAGTTCATACCCAGCATCGCAAGAAGCCACCAGTGGGCGCCAACAACCTGACACAAACCCACTGGTGAGTATGTATGTCTATACAGAAAGGTAAAGAACTACCTCACAAAATCGGGGATCCGCTATCTCAGCTACCCAAGAGGCCACCAACCAGCCCCTCCAAAAGAACTAGCCGCAGAACTGGCTACAACCTGGACCTGATGCATTCAAGAAAAGAACACCTCAGCAAGAAAATAATCAAAAGGTAAATAGAGCATTAGATTAATGAGCAAAAAAGAGAAGGGTTTACCAACCCGGCAACAAACTGCTATAAGCAAAAGAGAGGGCATGCCAGTAAGAAAAGAGTACTGTCTAAAGCACAGCAAAGCACACCAAGTGCGAGCAATAAAAGCAACACACCCTACAAAGAGTCTGCAACAGCAACAAGACATATACATATCTGCCAAAAGAAAGAGAAAACATAAACAGGAAAGGGACTAACAGTCCTAACACATGGGTGAGTGGCAATGGTCAAAACATGGATCTGAATACGTAACCAAAACCAGATCCAAAAAGGGCTAAGGGGTCAAACAGTGGCAGCACTAGGTTCCCACACACGCCAACCCAAACCAGGGCAAAAGGCAGTGGCCACAGCTCACCACATAAAACCACCCCTCCAGAGGCCACCAAAACTCCACCACCTGCCACAACCCAAGAGTCGGTGAGCCAAAAAAATTAGCCGAACACCCAATACCACCCCCTAGAGAAAGGGAAAAGTCACACTAACCATCCTAAGGAAACACACGAACCCAAGACAGAAATGTCGAGCCCACTCGACGCGGCGTGAGTAAGCTCCACTTACTTGACGCCGAAATACTTAGCCGCAAATCCTACGCTGGGTGACGGCGTTGAGTGAACTCGGCTCACTCGACGCTGTCGGCGCTTTCCACTTAGGGTAAACGTAAGTTTTAATTAAAACCGCAGCCTAAACAGAAAGTTGGAAATTTAATCCCAACCCTCTGTACCATCCTAACTACTCGGGGCTACCGCAACTAAACCTAAACTACCACTACCGCAGCCTCACCCTAACTCTAGCTACCCACTATACACCAAACCTCGGACAAAAGAGAGAACATTGATTTAAATGTAAAAAGGCAAAGAAACAGCCCATGGATGAAATGAAGGAAAAAGGCATCCTATTGTTCTAATTTCTAAGGAGGAAAAATAATGAAAACGGAAGTATTGCACAGGAAAAAGAAAACAGAGTAAGAGTTAGACTAATTTGGTAAGGGCAGGAGAGCCACTTGCCTCTACCTCCAGGAAAAATAACAGCTAACACCACAGCTTGGCACCGGCGGCAAGATCGGCCACTTAGAAGACCAAAACTGAAACTTGAGGAAAAAGAAAAGAAATCAGATACTTACAATTCCTGGAATCAAACCCGAAATCAAGAAAAACTTACATGGAAGGGAAGATCTAGACGAGAGCAAGCCAAATCCGCTATCACACGAGAAAAACGAGCTCTAACCTTCCCGCAATCACCGGCCAAAACAACCACCGACTCCTCTCAAAACCCTTCCGCTGGAAGCTCTCCAGACTCGGGAACGATGAAAATGAGTAGGAAAAACGGTTCACGACAACAAAAGATGTTCTCAGGAGAAAAAGTACGGAACACGCCCAAGACACGCCCGTGACATGGTCCGACACGCCCGTGTCACGGGGCGTGTACTAACTCGACAAACGTCGATCTCCACTCGACGAAACACGGGACACGCCCCCGACACGCCCGTGACACGGCCCGACATGCCCGTGTCACGGGGCATGTACTCACACACCTACCCACTCGACGACCATCGATCTCAGCTCGACGAAACAGGTGACACGCCCGTGTCACAGGCCGTGTACCAACTCAAACACCACTCGACGATCGTGGAGTGCCGATCGTCGAACGGAGAGACACGCCCCGTGTCACGCCCGTGTCCGATACGACACGCCCGTGACACGACCGTGTTCTCACTAAAACTCCGCATGACGACCATCGAGCGCAGCTCGATGAAAGGGGACACGCCCTGTGACACGCCCATGTCACAAGCCGTGTTCCTACAAAAACCCCGTCGACCAAAAATTCGTCGACCAGAGAAACGGGAGCTCTACCCGAGCACGACACGCCCTGGGTCACGGGCGTGACCCAGGCCGTGTCACCCAAACTTACACAAAAAAGAAACCTGCTAACTCCTAGCAAACAAAAGACAAGGCACCAGCCTACTAGCTCGGCCACATCAGGCACGCACAGCACATCAAACATTACAAACATTACAGCTAACAAAAACAATCGTCGAAACGACGCGAAAGCAAACAATCCCGGATTTCGACCAAAACTCGCACCGTAGCTAAACTCCCAGGCTACGAAAACAACGGTGAGGTCGAAAACAACATCCGATGATCGCACACTCGGGCTAACACCTCCCGAAGGCAAAACACAAGCATTTCCCTAAGAGGCCCAACCGAGTCACCAAAAGAGACTCTGACTAGCTGGGGAAATTTGCCAACAGGCTACAACCAGGCTACACCAGGAACCTAAAGAGCTAAGACCACGCTCTACAACGGCAAAGGGCCGGAAGTGCGTCATCGTAATGCCAATCCAAGAGCAAACAAAACAAAGAAAAATCGGGGGCGTTACATTTGTGTTAATCTTTGGGTTTCCGACGAGAGCCCTTTTTGATACGGGAGCATCACATTCCTTCTTGTCCGAAAAATTTGTATCGCGCATCGGAGTTCCGTCCTCGATGGCAAAAAACAAGTTGGATGTGTTGTTGCCTAATGGGCACTCCATGCGTGCGGATAGGATTTGTGTTGTGAAGATTCGGATTGGAGACCGGGAGTTTGATTTGCGGGCGTTGATTCTACCATTAGTGGAGTTCGACGTAATCTTCGGTATGGATTGGCTCTCGGAGCAGAGTGCATGCATTGATTGTAACCGTAAAGAAGTCAAGTTGGGTCTGGACACTGATCGGGAGACTGTTTTTGCAGGCATGAAGGGGTTAGGGAAAGTTATAATGTCAGCCCTTCAGATGTTCAAGGCAGTTCGGTCTGGGGCAGAACTGTATATCACTCTAGTGCAGACTTCGACGCCTAAGCCTAGTTTGGACAACATCCCAGTTGTGTCTAAGTATCCTGATGTGTTTCCAGATGATATCCCAAGAGCCCCTCCTCAGCGGGAGATAGACTTTACTATAGAGTTGATACCGGGTGCCAAACCGGTGTCACGCTCCCCCTATCGGATAGCTCCAAGAGAAATGGCAGAGTTGAAGGTGCAACTGCAAGAGTTGCTAGAGCAAGGTTATGTGCGTCCAAGTTCGTCGCCTTGGAGCGCACCAGTTCTCTTTGTCAAGAAGAAAGATGGGAGCATGCGGCTTTGTATCGATTACCTAGAATTGAACAAACTTACGGAGAAGAACAAATATCCAATCCCGAGGATTGATGATCTGTTTGATCAGTTGGTTGGATCAACAGTGTATTCGAAGCTAGATTTGAAGTTCGGTTACTATCAGTTGAGGATAAGGGAGAGCGACATCCTAAAGACAACATTCAGTACGCGGTTTGGGCATTACGAGTTCACGGTCATGCCGTTTGGGTTGACGAATGCGCCATCCGTGTTTATGGATCTGATGAATAGGACGTTCAGAGAATACCTGGATCATTTCGTGATAGTATTTATCGACGATATCCTAGTGTATTCGCGGTGCGAGGAAGATCACTACAAGCATTTACACATGGTGTTGGAGACATTGAGGAAAAGTCAGTTGTATGCAAAGTTCTCCAAGTGTGAATTCTGGTTATCCTCGATAGCGTTCCTTGGTCATGTTGTCAGTGGAGAAGGAATAGCTGTGGATCCGGCGAAGATAGTGGCGATACGAGAGTGGCCTACTTTGACTACAGTGGCAGAGGTCCGAAGTTTTCTGGGGCTTGCTGGCTACTACAGGCGCTTCGTAGAGAACTTCTCGTGGATAGCATTACCACTCACGACATTGACAAGAAAGGATCAGAAGTTTGTGTGGTCTCCGGAGTGTGAACATGCTTTTGAAGAGTTGAAGAGGCGGTTGACCACGACGCCCATTTTATGTTCGCCAAATGGAACCGAAGGGTTCGAGATCTACAACGATGCTTCGGGCAGTGGTCTGGGCTGTGTTCTGCTACAGCATGGGAGAGTGATAGCTTATGGTTCACGACAACTGAAGGTTCACGAGAGGAATTATCCGGTCCACGACTTAGAGTTAGCGGATGTGATATTTGCTCTAAAGCTTTGGAGGCACTATCTGTACGGTGTGAAGGTCGATATTTACACCGATCATAAGAGTTTGAAGTACCTGTTGTACCAAAAGGATCTGAACATGAGGCAGCGGAGGTGGATGGAGTTCTTAGGGGACTATACCTTCAAGATACATTATGTGCCTGGGAAGGGAAATGCAGTGGCGAATGTGTTGAGTCGTAAGATTCCCGCACAAGCCAACTGGTTATAGGTACATGATGAGAGATTGGTCCAAGAGTTGGAGGCATTGGAGATATCTTGTGTCGATAAGCAGTCTAGTGCCGAGGAGAAACTGTTTTGGACAGAGGTGCAGTGTGACCTAGCGGATAGAGTTCGGCGGGCTTTGGTTCAGGATAGCAGCATGAAGCAGATCTTGGATGATTCTTTGGATGGGTCAAATTCCCAGTTTGTGGTTGAAGATGGGTTGCTAAGGAAGGACGGTCGTCTATGCGTTACTAGTGCGGATAATCTTCGGAAGGAGTTGATGTATGAGGCTCATCATACCAAGTACTCAATCCACCCGGGAAACACGAAAATGTATAGAGACATGAAGAAATTATTCTGGTGGCCGGGTTTGAAGAAGGATGTGGCACTTTATGTGGCCAAGTGTCATACTTGTGCATTGGTGAAAATGGAATGCCAGAAGCCCGGAGGTTACTTGAAATCCATTCCTATCCCAGAATGGATGTTTGACGACATATCTATGGATTTTATGTACGGTTTGCTGAAGTCGCAGAAGGGAAACGACGCCATTTGGGTGGTCGTAGATAGGTTGACAAAGGTGTCACACTTTATCCCAGTCAGGAAGGAAGATCCGGTGGAAAAGTTAGCCAAACTCTACGTGGATAATATTGTACGATTGCATGGTGTGCCTCGCAGTATTGTTAGTGATCGTGATGGACCCTTCACGTCGAATGACTGGAGGTTGGTGCATGGTCTGTTGGGTACTAAGCTAAAGTTTAGCAAAGCCTTTCACCCGCAGACAGATGGCCAAACCGAGAGAGTCAACAGGACTTTGGAGGACATGCTTCGCATGTGCGTCCTAGATTTCGGGAAGAATTGGGAGGATCACTTGTACAAGGTGGAGTTTGCATACAACAACAACTTTCAGGCAAGTATTGGAATGGCGCCTTTCGAAGCCTTATACGGGAGGAAGTGTCGTACGCCATTGTCTTGGTTGGAGGCAGGAGAATCGAAGTTGTATAAACGTCAAGCGGTGGAAGACGCCACTTCAATAATACGGACAATTCAGGAAAGGTTGAAGATCGCTCAGGATAGACAGTCAAAGTACTATAATGCCAAGCATAGGAATGTGGAATTCAATGTTGGCGACATGGTGTACCTAAAAATAAAGCCGTTCAAGGGTGTATCGCGGGTTCGACGCTTGAAGAAGCTGAGTCCGAGATACCTTGTACCATTTGAAATCCTGGAGCGTATTGGCGAGGCGGCGTATAGATTGAAGCTGTCGACGGAGCTGAATGGGCTGCATGACGTGTTCCACGTATCGGTGTTGCGTAAGGCAGTGCAAGAGCCTTCGCAGATCGTTGCGGACAATCAGGTACCAGTTGATTATGAGTTAACAACAAGGGTTAAGCCAGTACGAATTGAAGATGTTGCTGTCAAACGACTCCGCAACAAGGTGGTTTGAATGGTTAAAGTTCGTTGGGATAATTGCGGACATGAGGAGCTTTCTTGGGAGCGAGAGCAAGCTATGTTGGAGGAATACCCCGAGTTATTCCACTCAGGTATCATTTAGATTTTGTGTACCTTTGTTTAATTTCGGGACAAAATTCCTTAAGTGGGGGAGATTTGTAACGCCCCGAATAGTGTGTGCGAGTCGGTCATGAAAAAGGGTTTTTGGTGCCTGTATAGGTGTACACGGCCTAGGACACGGGCGTGTCCAAGGCCGTGTCTGGCTGGCATTTTTTTGGTCGTTTTCTTCCCGAGAAGGACACTGCCAGGAACACGGCCGGATGTGTAACGCCCCGAAACTCAAAGGAGCGAAGGGGGACGTTTTGGGCCAGTTTTGGTTTCTGGCTGAAGGTACACGGCCTGGGACACGGGCGTGTCCCAGGGCGTGTCAAGCGTGTGCCGACACTTAGTCGCGAAGTCGTCGAGTTATACTCGACGATTCGTCGAGAATTGGCACACGGCCTGCGACACGGGCGTGTCGCAGGGCATGTCGACCCGTGTCGACACTTAGCCGTGAAATCGTCGAGTCATACTCGACGATTCATCGAGAATGGGCACACGGCCTGCGACACGGGCGTGTCGCAGGGCATGTCGACCCGTGTCGACGATCGTCCCGGGGAGTCGTCGAGATTCACTCGACGATCGTCGAGACAAGGCACACGGCCTAGGACACGGGCGTGTCCAAGGCCGTGTCATCGAGTCGTCGATCTCCACTCGACGAAATGTCCCGTGTACACGGCCTGGGGGCCCAGGCATGTCAAGGTGACACGGGCAAGGACACGGGCGTGTCCTATAACCCGTGCAGTGCTCGGGTTGGAAACGGGGGAAAAATCATGGGGTACACGGCCGGCTACACGGCCGTGTCAGCTGGAACACGGGCGTGTCAGCTAGAACACGGGCGTGTTCGATACCCGTGTGCGTGTCCAGGAGATTCGATTTTGACGGCGAATGCAGCACACGTCCCTGGACACGGGCGTGTGCCAGGCCGTGTTCGGTCCAGTTTGGGCATTTCAGCCCCGAATCAAAGCCGCTCGTTTTCTTAGGTTGAGATCCGACGGCTGGGGATGGTTCCTGAGAGGATATACCCGGGTTTGACTTAAGAAAAATCCATTCTTTCTTCACTTTTCATCTCTCCAAACCCTTGGAGAAAGAGGAGAGCCCTTGGAGGAAGAAGAGCTAGATCCGCCATTGGAGGAGCTTCGGAGCTCCGAATCGCAAGCCGACTCCGGATCCACGGAGGCAACGCAAGTGCGGTGATTTCTATCCGATTACTTTTCGATGGCGCCAAAGAGGAACGCAAGGGTAACGATCCTCATCTTGAGCACTAATAGCTCCCTTTCTTAGCATCTTTCTTAGCATAGGAAGCCCGCTCTCGCGAGTTTGCGAAGAGTTGGAGACGTTCCTTCGGGTAGATATGTAAAGTCCCCGTTGTTTAGAGTCCGTATGCGAGAACGGACATAGGCATTTTGGTTGAAGACTACCCGGACATGTTAGTCCGGATCGGTGATGTTGCATTGCATAAGGCCGGAGAAGACTCCGTGCTATTGGTTGTTTTCGGGTTTTCTACGCGGTAGATTGCAGCAGGGAGCCTTGGGGACTAACCCAAAGGTGCACCCGGAAAACTGGGCGGATACGAGATCTTGCCAACTTGGAGGCCTGAGTGCCAACTCGAACATAACTGAGTTATGTGACTTGCGCTAGAATGGGACTCGGTGAAAGTTTGACCCGCGCAAATGGCTTAAATTGTCGTTGTGAAGTGAGCACGGGTTAGATGGAGCCGTACCCGCTTTATGTCGTCCGGTTAGAGCGACCTAAGGTTACGTGGGACTCGCCGCTGGCATAAATGGGAGTCTTCGGTGGTCAATGGCTTAAATTGACGTGACCAATACCAAGAAGACGAATTGCTCATAGGTTTGGCCGTCTAAGTGGCGGTGGTGGGTCCGGAATGTTAATGGCTTTAATTGACGTAACATCGACCGGTTCACCGAGAATGTGCCCTGAGTGCACGGGGCGTTGGCCTTACGAGCCAACGTCTGTGATGTTATGGCTATGGTTTTATATTACTCGCTTATGCTAAGGAAATGCAGGGAAGGAGCATCGCCGCCCCGAGTTGGGGGCGGGATCGTTATAATTTGGTCAGCATTGCTGACCGTTGCCTTGTTTTGCCACCGTGTGGTGGATTGTTGTTGCTTGCAGGTGCAGCTGGACCAAGCGGTCAATAGCGGGCTAAAGCCCTTTTTGCGAAGCTGGCCCTCGAAGGCCCAAGTAGAAGTGTTTACTGCTTTATTCATGTATGACCGGCCTGCGTACCGTGGTTTGTAAAACATGTAAATTTCAAGTGAAACACTTTGTAAGGCCTTAAGGCCGATTTTGGGTATTTTGTATACATTCCTAATTATTGTAATAGTGGACATTCGTGCTCTAATGCTGGGTTCTTGTTTACAACTTATACAAACTGCTTCCGCTAGAATGCTCTGTGTAGGACATTGAGATTGGTTGGATGGTTTCCATACGTAACCACCCGGTCTGTCTGTGGCATATGGCGTCGAGCCCCGGCCGGACCTACTGCTATATACTATGCGACGGATAGGGGGTGTTACAATTTGGTATCAGACTACTGGTTTTGGTCGGACTTAAGCTGAATTCGTGGACGAATTCTTTTTAAGGGGTGGTGCGCACATTGTGTGCGTCATCGTTATAACAGTAAAAGAACCCATGAATGTCCACTTAGGAATGAAAATACTCGTGTTTGAGGAACCTGTGTGTTCCTATAATTGCTGTTCGCAATTTTATTTGGTCGCTTAACGGTGTTTTGTACCACTATAGGTGACCGGAAGCGGTGATGGACAGCCTGAATGTCCGGTTTCTGTGGAGCATAGTGCACCCAGTGAGGTGTTTGAGCCTCCTCCTTCGTATGAAACCGTTAGAAGGATCGTAGAAGCGGTGTTTACTGTGGCGGGTGCACAGCTAGGAGGAAATGTACAACCCTGCGCCCCTGTTGTGGCTTCAACGCCGGTGGGCGTGATGCAGCAGATGACCTTTGGTAGACCATTGGGGCAGCAGCTGAATATGCATTTAGTGCAGGGAGCGCACACGGTTGAGGAATATTTGCAAGATTTTCTTATGATAAGTCGCTACCCATGCTTTGAGTCGGATAATGAGCAAGCTACGGTCGATAGATTCTATAATGGCCTACGCGCCGAGTTACGAGTCCTACTGCTAGGACCAAAGTTATTGGGGTTCTGAGCCTTGGTGGAATCAGCTAGATCATTGGAGGCAGAGTTGAGGAAGACCCTCCCGATGCCAGCGACCATGGTATCGAACTATACAAACCCCATAAGAGCTGCATCCAGCAGAATGCTGGAGAAAGGGGCTATGAAATCGACTAGTAAAGCTTCTTACACTTGTTATACGTGTGGAAAGAAAGGGCACTTTGCCCGAGACTGTTGGAATGGTGCTCGGAAGGGTAAGAAACCTATGTCAGGAGCAGTCAAGGATGTCAGTACAAAGGAAACGGCATTCAAAGTGCCGAACACCTCGAAGTCGGCATATCGCAAATGGTATAAGAAGCATAGGACTTCGGGTCCAGCTCCTTCTGGTACTTCTGGGTCGACTACGGGTCAGACCCCGGGCACATGTTACAACTGTGGGGAGCCGGGGCATTATGCTCGTGATTGCCTAAAGCCCTGGAGAAAGCCCGTCGTCGTGATGACAGGTATGGTTTAAAGATAGTTTTGCTTTAAATACTTGTTATGCATATTAGCTTAGGACTACTGTGCTAAGCTTTGTTGCGACTTTCCTTTATCTGCGAGAGCACCGTTCGTTTAGGGAGCTTCGCGTTCCTTTATTAGGAATTTTATTGAGCCTTGGAGTATCTCCTTCGATGGAAAGAGATAAATTGGATGCGTTATAATCCAATGGTGCTCATTCGACGAGGTTAGAATTCGTTGCTCTTAGTTTGTGTTTTGGGAATTATGAGTACGATCTGTAAGCGTCGTTACTTCCGTTGGTGGAGTTTGACGTTATATTTGGCATGGACTGGCTCTCGGAGCAGCAAGCCTACATAGACTGCGTTATCAAGGAAGTCAACTTGGGAGCAAGTCGTGAGACGACCCTTATGAGCTCAAAGAGGTCGAGCAAGGCGATGATGGCCGCTCTTCAGGTAGTGAAGGCAGTTTGTGCTAGTGTAGAGCTGTTCTGTACACTAGTGGAGGTTGTAAAGCCGAAGCCCGCGTTGGATTGTATTTCAGTGGTATCGGAATACCCTGATCTGTTCCCCGCAGATCTTCCTGGAGCCCCGCCTCAGCGGGAGATAGATTTTACGATCGAGCTAGCGCCAGGTGCAAAGCCTGTGTCACGATCTCCGTATCGGCTAACGCCTAAGGTAATGGCGGAGCTGAAAGTTCAACTGCAAGAGTTGTTGGAGCAAGGTTATGCGCGTCCAAGTCCTTCACCTTGGAGCGCACCGACCCTCTTTATTAAGAATAAGGATGGAAGGTTGAGGTTGTGTATTAATTATCGAGAGGTCAACAAGTTGACGGAAAAGAGCAAGTACCCAATCCCAAGGATCGATGATCTTTGTGATCAGTTGGTAGGGTCAACGACGTACTCTAAATAGATAAGGGAGAGTGATATCCCTAAGATAACGTTCAGTACAGGACACGGGCGCTACGAGGTTACGGTCATGCCGTTTGGGCTGACTAATGCGCCATCAGTATTCATGGATTTTATGAACAGGACGTTCAGGGAGTACTTGGACCATTTCGTGATCGTCTTCATCGACGATATTTTGGTGTACTCGCAAAGTGAGGAAGATCACTTCAAGCATCTTCATTTGGTGTTGGAGACGCTAAGGATAAACCAGTTGTATGCCAAGTTCTCAAAGTGCGAGTTTTGGCTATCCTCAGTGGTGTTCCTCGGGCATATAGTGAGTGGAGAGGGTATTGCTGTGGATCCGGCGAAGATTGTTGCGATACGAGAGTGGCCTGAGCTGGCTATGGTAGCGGGAGTCCGGAGTTTGCTGGAGCTTGTCGGCTACTATAGGCACTTCGTGGAGAACTTCTCGCGGATAGCGTTACCTCTCACTACTTTGACGAGGAAGGAGCATAAGTTCTTTTGGACGCCGGAGTGCGCGCGAGCTTTTGAGAAGTTATAATGTCGGTTGACTACGACGCCTGTGCTGACTTCACCAAGTGGAATCGAAGGCAATGAGATTTTTAATGATGCGTAGGGCAGCGGTTTGGGTTGCGTGCTACTGCAACACGGAATCGTAATAGCGTATGGCCGTGAGTTTTGCATTGAAGCTATGAAGGCATAAATGTTTACGGTGTGAAAGTGGATCTCTACGCCGGTCACAAGAGCGTGAAGCATCTGATTGATCAGAAGGATCTGACTATACGACAGCGTGGGTGGATGGAGCTCTTGGGAGACTATACATTCAAGATCCACTACGCGCCTGATAAAGGGAATGCGGTTGCTGACGCGGTGAGTCGCCAAGCCCCAGCTCGAGCCAAATGGCTATCAGTGCAAGACGAGCGGTTGGTGCGAGAGTCGGTGGCGTTGGGGATCGTTTGTATGAACAAGCAATCAAGTGCTGAAGCAGTTCATGGTAGAGGCTCTGGGTGAGTCAAATTCCCAATTCGTCGTGGTGGACGTATTGCTTTGGAAAGACGGTCGTCTGTGCGTCCCAAGCGTGGGCAATTTACGGGTGGAGTTGTTGTACGAGGCACACCATACCAAGTACTCGATTCACCCGGGGAGCACGAAGATGTACCGCGACGTCAAGAAACTATTTTGGTGGACGGGTTTGAAAAAGGATGTGACGCTATACGTAGCGAAGTGCCAAACCTGCGCCTTGGTAAAGGCGGAGTGCCAAAAGCCGGGAGGATTTCTCAAGTCCTTGCCTATTCCGGAATGGAAATTCGACGACATCTCTATGGACTTTGTGCACGGTTTGCCAAGGTCGCAAAAAGGGAAACGACGCCATTTGGGTGGTTGTCGACCGATTAACGAAGGTGTCTCATTTTATTCCGCATAGGAAGGATGATCTGGTGGAGAAGCTAGCAAAGCTTTATGTGGATAACATAGTACGACATCATGGTGTGCCCCGCAGCATCGTGAGTGACCGAGATGGGCGGTTCACGTCCAATGATTGGAGGCTGTTGCGACAAATGTTGGGAACAAAGTTGAAGTTCAGCACAGCCACCCATCCGCAAACGGATGGGCGGACCGAGAGGGTTAATAGAACCGTGGAAGACATGCTCCGCATGTGAGTCTTGGATTTTGGAAAGCAATGGGAAGACCACCTTTATTTGGTGGAGTTCGCATACAACAATAGCTACCAAGCAAGTATTCAGATGACGCTCTTCGAGGCCCTATATGGTAGGAAATGTTGCACGCCGTTGTCTTGGTTAGAAACGGGTGAGTCAAAGTTGTATAAGCGGTCGGAAGTGAAGGATGTTACTTCTTTGGTGAGAACGAGTCGGGAGAGGTTGCTTATCGCTCAGGACCGGCAAACAAAGTACTATAATGCCAAGCACAGGAACGTGGAGTTCGCGGTGGGCGATTATGTATACTTAAAGATCAAGCCGTTCAAGGGTGTCTCGCGGGTGCGACGATTGAAAAAGCTAAGCCCGAGGTACCTTGGACCGTTCGAGGTTCTGGAGCGAGTTGGTGAAGCGGCCTATAGGTTGAAGCTTTTGGTGGAGCTAAGTGGTTTACACGATGTATTCCACATTTCGGTGCTTCGGAAGGCGGTGCAAGAGCCTACGCAAGTGATCGCGGTCGATCAAGTGCCGGTGGATAGTGGGCTAACAACAAAGGTCAAGCCCGTGCGGATTGAGGACTCGGAGGTCAAACGGCTACGCAATAAAGAGATCAGGATGGTCAAGGTCTGGTGGGACAATTGCGGCCGTGAGGAGCTCTCCTGGGAGCGAGAGCAGACTATGCTTGACGAGTATCCGGAGTTGTTCCGCTCAGGTACAAATGTTGTCTTTGTATATCTTTCCTTTATGTAATTTCGTGGGCGAAATTCTTTTAAGAGGGGGAGAGTTGTAACGCCCCGAAACTCAAAGGAGCGAAGGGGGACGTTTTGGGCCAGTTTTGGTTTCTGGCTGAAGGTACACGGCCTGGGACACGGGCGTGTCCCAGGGCATGTCAAGCGTGTGCCGACACTTAGTCGCGAAGTCGTCGAGTTATACTCGACGATTCGTCGAGAATTGGCACACGGCCTGCGACACGGGCGTGTCGCAGGGCGTGTCGACCCGTCTCGACACTTAGCCGTGAAATCGTCGAGTCATACTCGACGATTCGTCGAGAATGGGCACACGGCCTGCGACACGGGCGTGTCGCAGGGCGTGTCGACCCGTGTCGACGATCGTCCCGGGGAGTCGTCGAGATTCACTCGACGATCGTCGAGACAAGGCACACAGCCTAGGACACGGGCGTGTCCAAGGCCGTGTCATCGAGTCGTCGATCTCCACTCGACGAAATGTCCCGTGTACACGGCCTAGGGGCCCAGGCGTGTCAAGGTGACACGGGCAAGGACACGGGCGTGTCCTATAACCCGTGCAGTGCTCGGGTTGGAAACGGGGGAAAAATCATGGGGTACACGGCCGGCTACACGGCCGTGTCAGCTGGAACACGGGCGTGTCAGCTAGAACACGGGCGTGTTCGATACCCGTGTGCGTGTCCAGGAGATTCGATTTTGACGGCGAATGCAGCACACGGCCCTGGACACGGGCGTGTGCCAGGCCGTGTTCGGTCCAGTTTGGGCATTTCAGCCCCGAATCAAAGCCGCTCGTTTTCTTAGGTTGAGATCCGACGGCTGGGGATGGTTCCTGAGAGGATATACCCGGGTTTGACTTAAGAAAAATCCATTCTTTCTTCACTTTTCATCTCTCCAAACCCTTGGAGAAAGAGGAGAGCCCTTGGAGGAAGAAGAGCTAGATCCGCCATTGGAGGAGCTTCGGAGCTTCGAATCGCAAGCCGACTCCGGATCCACGGAGGCAACGCAAGTGCGGTGATTTCTATCCGATTACTTTTCGATGGCGCCAAAGAGGAACGCAAGGGTAACGATCCTCATCTTGAGCACTAATAGCTCCCTTTCTTAGCATCTTTCTTAGCATAGGAAGCCCGCTCTCGCGAGTTTGCGAAGAGTTGGAGACGTTCCTTCGGGTAGATATGTAAAGTCCCCGTTGTTTAGAGTCCGTATGCGAGAACGGACATAGGCATTTTGGTTGAAGCCTACCCGGACATGTTAGTCCGGATCGGTGATGTTGCATTGGGGAACCCGGCTTCCTGTAGAGCTCGCCCTTGGGGAAAGGGGTGGTCTCGCGCCTACTTCGTTCCTGCAAGGAAAAATAACAAGACAAGGAGAAACAGGCCCAAGGGCTCGGCGGGGAGGTCCCACCACAAACCCGGAAGATCTCAGAGCGCTTCCCCTCCTTAGCCTGAAGCCGAGCTAAGGTACCCTCAGAAAGCACTTAGAGAATTTGGAGAGAGAAGCTCAGGGAAAAAAACATGCTTTCAGGGGTACCCCTTGGGTCCTATTTATAGTTTTTGAAACCCGGACTACCAATAACCAAAATAACTGACCTGAAAATACCAGAAAACCCTCGGCTGGGTCTGCCAACAGCCAAACTCCGCTGTTTTGAAGGGCTACGGGCAGACCAGCAGGGGTAAAACAGTAAAAGGTACCTCTGACCCCCAGGCGAGCTGGGACCCCTGGCCACCTCGGCATGCTTTGCTCGCCAGCTGCTGCCGAGCTCCACTGCGAGGACGCGAGCCTCAGCCCGCTCGGCGAATGCCGAGCTCCGGATGCCGAACCCTGGCCCGCTCCTGCTGCCGCCGAGCTTGCCTACTGCTGCTGGGCTCGCCTGCTGCTGCCAAGCTCGCCGAGCTCGCCTGTTTGGCCTTTGTTGAACTTGCTCGCCGGACACGGGGTTGTACACAATCCCCGCTCTTTTCGAGCTTGCCAAAAAGCTCGGAAAGAAACATCCAACCCGAAGTGTGCGGCGAGCTCCGGCTGGCGAGTTGAAGGGAATCTTATGGTGGGGGCCACCTGCGGCTATATATATGTGCACCTGCTCTGCTACCTGGCTCTTGCCATTCCTCCTGCTGCCTTGCCAAGATGCCCCTTCCTAAGGAGATTCAAGAGCGCGTAGATCGAGCTCGCCGGGCTTCCGAGGCTCGTATTGCCGCGCTGACGGCGGTCCCCGCGAAGGTCCCTCAAGTTGATCCCGCCGAGCCGGGCTCCAAGAGGTCAAGGCCATTTCTCGAGGCGGCTGAGCCCATCTTCCACGACCTGAGGGCCACTTTGGCTCGCGAGACCGGCTCTTCTACTCGAACTGTTCTGGAGAATGATAGGGAGGTCGTTGTTGTCGGTGACGATCAGGGCGGCCTTCCAGATGACGAGGGGACCGCGCCGCGGGTCCCCACGCCGCGAGGCGAGGCTGTCCCCGCCACTTCACAACTTTCGGCCCCGGACCACCATCCACGGGATCCGCCGCTCCTCTTCGGGATCCTGCCTGTGAGCTCGCAGAGGCCAGCTTCGCCGCCTGTCTCCCCTCCTCGGCACATTGATGCGCCCGCCGGGGGGGGGGGGCCCGGGGTCCATTCCTGTCCCGGGCTTTGAGCCCATCTCGCCGGGAGCTCGCGGCCCAGGTCGCGGGAAGGACCTGAGGTTCATCCCTCCTCGCATCTCTTTGGAGCCGCCGAGCTCTTCAGGTCTGCCTCGCTCAACCCTGTGCTTCACAAGCTTTTGCTCTGCTGACATCTGCCTTTACAGCCCTTCCCAGTCAGTCGGCTGCCGAGGAATCCTCGCGAGCGGCCCACCATTCTCCCCTCCCATCTCCGAGCTCGCTGGACTCTTACCTGGGTCCGGAGGTGGATCAAGGCGAGCTGATGAGGAGGGAGGTCAAGCTCCTCAAGAAGCTGGTGGGTGGTCTGCGCGAGGTGCAAGGAGTCAACGAAACGTTGCAGCGTGACTATGCGCGCCTTGCTGAGGAGGTGCGCCTCGGCCGACCTGGCGAGTTGATGTCTCCTTCCCGACTCCTGGATGAGATAGATGACGGCCTCCTGGTCGCGCAAAGGAACTCTGGAAGGATCCGCGAGCTTCTCCGCGCGCGGCAGCTTGGGGGGCGGGGATCGCGAGGCCGGGGTAGGAAAACTTGCGGGCTCCCCTGCCGAGCCGACCAGCGCTCGCATCCTGGTGCCCTCCCCGCTCGCGCGCCCTGTTTTTCTTCTGTTTCGAACTTTCCCCTGCGGGGATGGATAATTTTTAGAACATTTTGATTGTTATTTAAATAAAATGCCGTAATGTTTTGACTTAGCCTTAGTGAGGATGCGCCGGAAGTCGGCGAGCTGGGGTGGTGAGCTGGGGTGGCGAGCTGGGATGGCGAGATGCGCCGATGTGACGGCCTGCCTCAGATTCTTTTCTATAAATAGCCCCCCCCTCACCTACCCCCGTACTGTCTTTATTGCTCTGCTTCCCTTCCTGCTTTTTCTTTCTTCTGCTCGCGTTGCCTCTTTGCTTCTTTCCTGCGACCATGGGCAAGACTAATCCGGACGCCGATGGCCGCTCCAAGTGCGCGCAGCACTTCGCAGATTATTGTTTCTTTGACGGCCACACCAGCGAGGAGGAGCTTGCCGAATTCAAGGCCCTGTATGTGCCGCCGGGCTTTGAGGCGCGCAGGCCGGGGCCGGGCGAGGCCATCAATACGTTCTACGAGAACGAACTCGCCTTCCCCATCTCGCACTTCGAGGTGGGGCTGCGACTTCTTTTGTGGCCGGAGATCCGGCAGATCTTGAAGTACTACGGGGCCGTCCCCGCGCAGCTGAACTCCAACGCCATCGCAATGATGGTGGCGTTCGCGAGCTACCTCCGGCGGGAGAGGATCGAGTTCAACCTGACTGTGTTCAGGAAGCTCTTCTCCTACAAGGCGACGACGGACGGGGTCGCCTACTTCGGCGGCTCCTTGATCAAAGTTCGCGAGATCGCGAACAAGCACCACACCTGGATGACCAAGATCGCCTTCATCAAGGGCGATCTCGGCAACATCCCCTACTCGCCGCAACAGAAAGGCGAGGAGGTGTACCGCCCGCCGGCCGTGTCCGGCAACGACGCCGAGCTCCACAAATTCTTCCTCCACAAGGATTTCGAGGTCGCCTTCCTGCGGAGGGGCCTCGACGCGCTTCCCCCGGTTCTTCCCGGCGAAGGTATGCTTCCTACCTCTTGCCGAGCCCGCCTACTCGCGGACTCGGCACATTATCATCTCTGGGATTTCTAACCTTCCCAAGTATTTTTGGCAGGGGAGCGAATAATCCCCGCGAACCCGCCTTTTGCGGACCCGGGGCTGGAGACTGACCCTCTTGCCCGCGAGAGGGCGGCGGCAGCGGCCTGCCGAGATGAGGCGCTCTCCTCGCAGCCCTCTTCCAGCAAGAGGCGACCCGAGGACGCGGGGTCGAACCCGCCATCCGGCCCCCGCCAGGTGAAGAAGATGCGGAGAGCCCTGCTGGCTCCGCGGGGGCAACAACAACAACAACATCAGTCCAGCCCCAAGTACATCAGCTCATCGGAGACCCCTCCCGACGTGTCTCCGGGGAGCCCGCTGAAGGAGATTACCAGCAAGGGCAGAAAGGGTGGCAAGGCCCCCTCTTCCTCGGCTGCGATCTCCCCTCCTCCCTCGGCGAAGAGGGCTGCCCACGAGCGCGCGCCGCCGAAGCAGCACCCCCTCTTCAATTTCGGCGCGCGCTGGAAGGATTCCGCGGGCGAGCCCATGCTGCAGTGGGACGAGCTCGCTCATCGAGTCTCCGTCTCCACCCTGCACCCGTCCTGGCACGACCGCGAACCCGCCACCGGTCACGCCTACGCCCTCGGCTTTGGCCTCTATGGCCGGGAGGATGCCGAGGCCTACAAGAGGGCGACCCTCCGGCAGCTCGGCCATGAGGGCCTGCAATCCCACCTGCGGACTCTGGAGCTGCACCACATGCTGGCGCGCCGCAGCTTCGCCCTCAGTCACCAGCTCGAGAAGGCCGAGCAAGCTCGCGACCTTGCCAAGGAGCAGGTTGCCGATCAAGCGAGGCGGCTTGGCATCGCGGATGGTCTTCTCGCCAAGACTGCTGGCGGGCTGGTAAGTGTCATGCACCACTCTTTTACTTGGAAAACTTCTTGTGTTGCTGCTAAGCGAACTTTCTTCCAGGATGCCAAGGCGGCGGGCGAGCTCCAGGCTCGCAATACTGAGCTAGAGGAGGAGAACGGCCGCCTGCGCGCGCAGCTGGCCGTGGAGGCAGACGCTGCTGGGGAGCTCCAGGCTCGCGACGTCGAGCGAGGGGAAGAGATCGTCCAACTGCGCGCACGCCTTGGCGAGTTGGAGAGCGCGAACGTGAAGCTGAAGGGGGAGAACCAGCACCTTCTCGGCAAAGTGCGTCGCCAGGCGGAGATCTTCTTCCCGGGGCACGACATCGATCCCACTCTTCCCTACAAGTGCCCGCGCATCTTCGGCGAGGCAGACCTCATTGAGAGACTGCGGATCAACTCCATTCAGACCGCCGAGTGCACCCTCGCGATGATGAAGGACTCAGGGGTGCTGGTGGAAGGATGCGGGGAGATCTCAGCTCGGGACCTGATGCCGAGTCTGTTTCCGGCGACGCCGCCTAGCGAGAAGGAGGACAGCCTGGACGCTATGTTCGGGAAGAGCTTCCAGGACCACTCGGGCGACGGCGAGGATCAGTCCGGCGGAGGGGGCGAGGCCAGCTGACGGCCCTGTATTTTTGTTTTTCTCTTTTCTTTTTTGACTACTCGCAGAGGCGAGCTCCCTGTACATTTATAAATAATAAATGAAAGTGTTTTGATCATACCGGTGTTCTTTTTTCTATGTTCATTGTGTCATGAATGTATGCATTTTCTCCCGCGACCTCGCCGAGACAGGTTCCGCGAGTAGTGATTATGAGAGCGCGCCCGCGAGCGAAGTGCGTTTGGAGTGATCGCCGAGTCCCAATGATTCCTCGGCGAGTTACTCTCCCCCCTTATTACGCCATTACCATTCGCGCGCGGACTTCTGCCTTCTGTCTGCCTACCTCTACTCGCACGCGAGCTGCCCAGGTTGTGTTCATCGAGGAAATTTTCTCGAAGTATGATGGGCCTGGGGTGCGAGGAGCCCTGGCCAGGTTCATCTTCGGCGAGGCCCCGGGCTCGCTGCCTGCTTCCCTATGCCGAGCTGGAAATGATGAGCTCGAGCTCGCCTATGCCGAGCCCTCTAGTCCAACTTACTTTCTCGGTTATGCCGAGCTGGGTTCGCCGAGCCCGAGCTCGCCCTGTCAAAACCCTTCCCCTTCGTTTCCTGCCACAGACTTTGACCTACACCTGACGACTTCAAGGTCGACACCATCGAGTGACTTCCAGCCCTGTCAGCTAGGTGAGAGCCTGACAGCGGGATCTGCTCGGGGCCAAGGATGACACCGAGTGACTTCCAGCCCTGTCAGCTAGGTGAGAGCCTGACAGCAGGATCTGCTCGGGGTCCAAAATACATCACCATCGAGTGACTTCCAGCCCTGTCAGCTAGGTGAGAGCCTGACAGCGGGATCTGCTCGAGGCCAAGGATGACACCGAGTGACTTCCAGCCCTGTCAGCTAGGTGAGAGCCTGGCAGCGGGATCTGCTCGGGGTCCAAAATACATCACCATCGAGTGACTTCCAGCCCTGTCAGCTAGGTGAGAGCCTGACAGCGGGATCTGCTCGAGGCCAAGGATGACACCGAGTGACTTCCAGCCCTGTCAGCTAGGTGAGAGCCTGACAGCGGGATCTGCTCGGGGTCCAAAATACATCACCATCGAGTGACTTCCAGCCCTGTCAGCTAGGTGAGAGCCTGACAGCGGGATCTGCTCGAGGCCAAGGATGACACCGAGTGACTTCCAGCCCTGTCAGCTAGGTGAGAGCCTGACAGCGGGATCTGCTCGGGGTCCAAAATACATCACCATCGAGTGACTTCCAGCCCTGTCAGCTAGGTGAGAGCCTGACAGCGGGATCTGCTCGAGGCCAAGGATGACACCGAGTGACTTCCAGCCCTGTCAGCTAGGTGAGAGCCTGACAGCGGGATCTGCTCGGGGTCCAAAATACATCACCATCGAGTGACTTCCAGCCCTGTCAGCTAGGTGAGAGCCTGACAGCGGGATCTGCTCGAGGCCAAGGATGACACCGAGTGACTTCCAGCCCTGTCAGCTAGGTGAGAGCCTGACAGCGGGATCTGCTCGGGGTCCGAAATTCATCATATTCCACCATGCAGGCCAATTGCAACGATATCAGAGAGCTTGAAAGAATTTATTATAATCAGAGTGTTGCTTACATGGTTCAGGGAAAAAAGCGTTTGAGGTCGTCACCACTCCAGGTGAGACTCAAGGTCTCGCCTTCTACATTTTGGAGTCGATAGCCCCCCGATCCCAAGGCCGTCTTTACTATGAACGGTCCTTCCCAGCTGGGATTGAGTTTCCCCACGGATGCTGACCTCCCCGCTGCATCTACTTTTTTCAACACCAAGTCCCCCTCCATGAACTGCTTGATCCTGACATGCTTGTCAAAGTATTTGGCCATTCTTCTTTTTACCTCCTCTTGTCGGATGGCGGAAAGGTCTCTGACTTCTTCCACCATGTCAAGGGAGAGCCTTAGTTCCTCCTCATTCTCTGCTTGCCATTCCTCGCGGCCTTCCTTTGCTGTCACGACTCGCGGCGTTTGGACTTCGAATTCGATGGGGAGCACCGCCTCGCACCCGTGGGAGAGTTTGAAAGGGGTCTCTCCTGTAGCTGTGTTGGGGGTGGTCCTCAGGGCCCAAAGAACCGCGGGGAGCTGCTCCACCCAGCTCCCTTTCAGGTTCTCCACCTTTTTCTTGAGGAGGTTGACGATGATCTTGTTTGCGGCCTCCACTTGTCCGTTACTCCTGGGGTGATGAACCGAGGCGAACCTGAGATCGATCCCAAGCTGTTCGCAAAAGCTGGTGAACTCGGCACTGGCGAACTGGGGCCCATTGTCTGTGACGATGGCCTGGGGCAGCCCATGGCGACATATGATCTCCCCCCATATAAAATTCCTGATTACCTGGGAGGTCACCTTAGCCAACGCTTTTACCTCCATCCACTTTGAGAAGTAGTCAATCATCACTAGAAGGAATCTCCTCTGACCGCTGGCTTGGGGAAACGGCCCAACCAGATCCATTCCCCAGATTGCGAAGGGCCATGGGGCCGTGATGCTACGGAGCCGCTGGGCCGGCTGTAGCTGGAGGGGGGCAAATAGTTGGCACTTGTGACATCTCCTTGTGAATTCTGCAGCGTCCCGGCCGAGGGTGGGCCAAAAATAACCTTGCCTGACTATCCTCCCTTCCAGGGTCCGACTCCCGGAGTGACTCCCACATTCCCCGGAGTGGACCTCCTCCAAGATCCTTCGCACTTCTCCCTCGGCTACGCAGCGGGCCAGCATCCCTGAGAGGGTTTTTCTGTACAGCTGCCCGTCCTGGAGGAGGTAGTATGCTGATTTGTGTCTTAGCTTCTTCTTGTCTACCCCCTCCGGATACTCCCCTGTGGAGAGAAAAGCCACCACTGGGTCCACCCATGAAGCTTGCTGATCGATCTCCATGAGCTCTCCTTCTTCGATGGAGGGGCGGAACAGGTCGGTGATGGTGCCTCCCACCCGGGGACCATGCTTAGCCAACCGATCGGCCTGTTCGTTCTTTTCCCTGGGCACATGTTGGATGGCGAAAGTTTGGAAAGTTCCGATGATCCCCTTTACTTTGGCCAAGTATGATCGCAGGGTGGGTTCCCTTGCCTCGAACTCCCCGTTGACTTGGGAGGCTACTACCATGGAGTCTGTGAGGACCTCCACATCCGACACCCCAAGCTCCCTGGCCAGGCGAAGCCCTGCTATCACGGCCTCGTACTCGGCCTGGTTGTTGGTAACGGGAAAGTGCACCACTACCGTTTGCTCGATTCGGGTCCCTTGAGGGCTTTCTAGGATCACTCCCACTCCTAGGGAATGCCTTCCTGATGCTCCATCCACCCTCACCTTCCAAGGAGCTGGGTGAGTGAGCTCTCCTTCCGCCACTTCAACCACATAGTCAGCAAGGAAATCAGCCATTGCCTGGGCCTTGATCGAGAGCCGCGGAACGAAGGAGACGTCGAACTCGCTCATCTCCACCGACCACTTAGCCAATCTGCCTGAATGCTCCACCCCCTCAAAGATGTTGCGGAGGGGATGGTCGGTCACTACTCGGATTGAGTGTGCCTGGAAGTAGGGTCGCAACCTCCGAGCCGAGATGATTAGGGCGAACGCAAGCTTCTCCAAGATCGGATACCGGAGCTCGGCCTTCCTCAAGACCCGGCTCACATAATAGACGGGGAGCTGTCTCTTCCCTTCTTCTCGAACCAGGACCGAGCTCAAGGCCTCTGTCCCGACCCCCAAATACAAGAACAGATCCTCCCCCTCCTTTGGCCCTTGGAGCAGCGGAGCCTGTGTCAACTGCACCTTGAGGGCTCGGAAGGCCTCTTCACATTCCCTGCTCCATTCAAACCTCTGTCCCCCCTTAGTGTCTTGAAGAATGGGGAGCACTTCTCCCCTGCCCGAGAGAGGAAGCGACTCAGCCCTGCTAGCTTCCCTGTCAACCGTTGGACTTCCTTTGCATTCCGCGGGGATCCCAGCTCCAAGATGGCCTTGACCTTGTCTGGGTTCGGCTCGACCCCTGCTGGGGTGAGGAGATGCCCCAGAAACTTTCCCCTGCTGGCCCCAAAGACACATTTTAGTGGGTTCAATCGCATCTTGTACTTGCGTAGGGTGTCGAAGGTCTCCTCCAGGTCCCGGAGGTGGGAGTCCACATCCCGGCTCTTGATCATGAGGTCATCTACATATACTTCCAGATTCCTTCCCCTCTGCTCCTTGAAGATCCTATCCATCATTTTTTGGTAGGTGGCTCCAGCGTTCTTCAGCCCGAACAGCATCATCTTATAGCAGTAGCAACCGTCCCCTGTGATGAATGAGACATCCTTTATGTCCGGGGGGTGCATCCTGATCTGATGGTAACCTGAAAATGCATCTAAAAAACTCATTACAGAACAACCGACGGCTGAGTCAACCAGCGCGTCGATCCGAGGCAAGGGGTAACAATCCTTAGGACAAGCTTTATTAAGAAGGGAAAAATCGATACACAAGCGCCAGCGGCCGTCTCCCTTTTTGACCATCACAACGTTCGAGACCCATCCAGGGTATTGAATTTCGGACACAAAGCCCGCTTTGAGAAGTTTCGCCACCTCCTCCCTGATGGGTTCCTCCAGCTTGTCCGCCGTGGACCTTTTCTTCTGCTGAACGGGGCGTGTTCCCGGGTCCAAGTTGAGGCGGTGGCAGGCCACATCCGCGTCAACCCCCGGCATCTCCGCGGCGCTCCAGGCGAAGATGTCCACATTCTTCTAGATGCACTCCAGCATCCTGCCTTGGTCCTCCGGGGTCAGCCCCCCGCTGACGCGGATCTTTTCCACCCTTCCTCCTCGGGTGAGCACCTCCAGCTCCACCACCTCCTCAGCTGCCTCCAGCCTGGATTGCTCCGCCCATCCTTCGGCGTCCCCTTCCTCCGGAGCGGGGATCTCTACCTCCATTGCCTCCTCCTCGACCCTCACCTCGGTCACCTCCTCTGCGTAGCCCTTCTCTCCCAGCTCTTCCCCCCCAGCTCCCTCCTCGACCTCCATCCTTCGCCCCATCTCCTCGGCTCCCTCCTGCCAAGAGATGGTGTTCACCGCAGTGACATAACACTCCCGCGCCACCTTTGGGTCTCCCCTAACCCTGACTTGTACCCCCTCGGTGTTGAACTTCAAGCATTGATGAAAAGACGAGGGGACGCAGCGGAAGGCGCTGATCAGGGGTCTTCCAAAGATGGCGCTGTAGCTGCTGGGGCCCTCCACAATGACGAACTTGCAGTTTCGGGACTGCCCCCCCAAGGTGACATGGAGTCCGACTCCTCCTTCTACCTCCTTCCTTTCTCCTGAAAACCCGAACAGGGGGCCATCCGAGGCCAGCACTCTTCTCGCCTCCACCTTCATTGCGTCGAACGCCTTTTTGAAGACGACGTTGACGGAACTTCCGTTGTCCACGAGGATCCGTGAGACGGTGAAGTTCTCGATGGCCGTCTTGATGACCAGCGCATCACAGAACGGGTCCTCGTGGTCTGGTAGATCACTCCTGGAAAAGGTGATCCTCTCTTCTGGTGGCGGGGTTTGGGATGTAGAGGCGACGCTTCGCCGGTACATGGTGTGGAGGCTAGCCTTGCGGGAGGCCTCAATCCCTGCTCCCCCGTGGATCATCCCGATCCCTGCTCGGGTTCCCACGTCCACCCGGTCTTCACACCGATCCTCCTCCGCCCGAGGCAGGACCTCCTCGATCCTCACTTCCTGTCGCGCCCCCTGCTGTTGCTGCTGCTCCCTGTTCCCCCTCATCTCCAAGAATTCCGGGCATGTGGCTGTTGCGTGCCCTTCTTCCTGATGGAAGTCGCAGTAGGGCAGCTCCACCCTAACCTCCCTCCTTCTTCTCCTCCACGCTCCTCTCCTGGCCCCCAAGGCTATGGCCATGGCCTCCTCTTGATCGGGGAGCCGGGGCCTCTGGCCCTGCCTCCAACCTGGGGGGTGGAATTGGTCTTGCCTCCCCTGGAAGTGACCTCTTCCGAAGTTTCCCCTCTGAGGCCCCTGCCCCTGCCACTCTGGCCTCCAGCCTAGCCGACGGTCGGGCTCCTGACGCCCCCACCCCGGCTGCTACTTCCCTTGGAGCGGCCTCTGCTCTCTCTGCCTGGGCTCACCTCTTCTTTCTTCCTGACCTCTTCCTCCCTTCGATTCCCTCTCCTCCTCCGTGGCCCACCTGGCCAATTTCCTTGCAAACTCCGGGTTTGACGCCTCCCCGTCAACCTCTCTCGCCGCCCTTTCCATCAACTCCTCGTAGGAGAAGGGGGGAACTCTCTTCAGCTCCATCCGGAAGAATCCCTGCTGCAGGCCCAGGGTAAAGGCCATCATCAGACTATGGCCCGGCATCTCCTGGACCTGAGTAACCTCCTCCTGGAATCGGTCCACGTAGCTCCCCAGCGTCTCGTTCACCCCCTGCTTGATGTGAAACAGGGACTCGGACTCCTTCTTACTCTTCTTCGAAGTGGTGAATCTCAGCATGAATCCTCGGCGCAAGTCCTCGAAGCAATAGATAGAGCTGGCCGGTAGCTGGTGAAACCATTCTCTCGCTTTCTCTCGGAGGGTGATGGCGAAGAGCCGGCACTTGAATCCGTCTGACATCTGACGGATGGAGACCACGTCCTCGAACCATTGGACGTGCTGTACCGGGTCTCCCTTCCCAGTGTAATAGGACATCTCGGGCTCCCTGAACCCATCTGGAACTGGAGCTGAAGAGACCAGCTCGCTGAAAGGACTCCCTCCCCCTACTGGGCGAGCTGGCGAGTCTCGCGAGCCCAGCTCGCCGAAGCGACCTCGGCCTGCCGAGCCGGGGAAGAGCTCGCGCCCGGGGAGCTCGCACCCACGGCCCTCCTCGGCCACTTCCTTCCCAGCTCGCCTGCCGGGAGCGTCCTCGCCCAATGAGGGGGCGGCCGCGATCTGGTTTGCCGGGGTCGAGCACTCGGCCCGCGTGCCGAGTGCGAACTTGACCAGATTCAGCACCTCGCTTCTGAAGTCTTCGAACATTCCCACCGTTGCGAGAGGCGGGGGGGGGGGGGGGGGGCGGCGAGCTCGGCCTGTCGGATCCTTGCCCCGTCATTGAACTCGCGGGAACTTTTCTGTGCTGACCACGCTCCACGCTCACCACACCAAAATGTTGAAACCGGAACCTGGCTTCCTGTAGAGCTCGCCCTTGGGGAAATGGGTGGTCTCACGCCTACTTCGTTCCTGCAAGGAAAAATAACAAGACAAGGAGAAACAGGCCCAAGGGCTCGGCGGGGAGGTCCCACCACAAACCCGGAAGATCTCAGAGCGCTTCCCCTCCTTAGCCTGAAGCCGAGCTAAGGTACCCTCAGAAAGCACTTAGAGAATTTGGAGAGAGAAGCTCAGGGAAAAAAACATGCTTTCAGGGGTACCCCTTGGGTCCTATTTATAGTTTTTGAAACCCGGACTGCCAATAACCAAAATAACTGACCTGAAAATACCAGAAAACCCTCGGCTGGGTCTGCCAACAGCCAAACTCCGCTGTTTTGAAGGGCTACGGGCAGACCAGCAGGGGTAAAACAGTAAAAGGTACCTCTGACCCCCACGCGAGCTGGGACCCCTGGCCACCTCGGCATGCTTTGCTCGCCAGCTGCTGCCGAGCTCCACTGCGAGGACGCGAGCCTCAGCCCGCTCGGCGAATGCCGAGCTCCGGATGCCGAACACTGGCCCGCTCCTGCTGCCGCCGAGCTTGCCTACTGCTGCTGGGCTCGCCTGCTGCTGCCAAGCTCGCCGAGCTCGCCTGTTTGGCCTTTGTTGAACTTGCTCGCCGGACACGGGGTTGTACACCGGACATGTTAGTCCGGATCGGTGATGTTGCATTGCATAAGGCCGGAGAAGACTCCGTGCTATTGGTTGTTTTCGGGTTTTCTACGCGGTAGATTGCAGCAGGGAGCCTTGGGGACTAACCCAAAGGTGCACCCGGAAAACTGGGCGGATACGAGATCTTGCCAACTTGGAGGCCTGAGTGCCAACTCGAACATAACTGAGTTATGTGACTTGCGCTAGAATGGGACTCGGTGAAAGTTTGACCCGCGCAAATGGCTTAAATTGTCGTTGCGAAGTGAGCACGGGTTAGATGGAGCCGTACCCGCTTTATGTCGTCCGGTTAGAGCGACCTAAGGTTACGTGGGACTCACCGCTGGCATAAATGGGAGTCTTCGGTGGTCAATGGCTTAAATTGACGTGACCAATACCAAGAAGACGAATTGCTCATAGGTTTGGCCGTCTAAGTGGCGGTGGTGGGTCCGGAATGTTAATGGCTTTAATTGACGTAACATCGACCGGTTCACCGAGAATGTGCCCTGAGTGCACGAGGCGTTGGCCTTACGAGCCAACGTCTGTGATGTTATGGCTATGGTTTTATATTACTCGCTTATGCTAAGGAAATGCAGGGAAGGAGCATCGCCGCCCCGAGTTGGGGGCGGGATCATTATAATTTGGTCAGCATTGCTGACCGTTGCCTTGTTTTGCCACCGTGTGGTGGATTGTTGTTGCTTGCAGGTGCAGCTGGACCAAGCGGTCAATAGCGGGCTAAAGCCCTTTTTGCGAAGCTGGCCCTCGAAGGCCCAAGTAGAAGTGTTTACTGCTTTATTCATGTATGACCGGCCTGCGTGCCGTGGTTTGTAAAACATGTAACTTTCAAGTGAAACACTTTGTAAGGCCTTAAGGCCGATTTTGGGTATTTTGTATACATTCCTAATTATTGTAATAGTGGACATTCGTGCTCTAATGCTGGGTTCTTGTTTACAACTTATACAAACTGCTTCCGCTAGAATGCTCTGTGTAGGACGTTGAGATTGGTTGGATGGTTTCCATACGTAACCACCCGGTCTGTCTGTGGCATATGGCGTCGGGCCCCGGCCGGACCTACTGCTATATACTATGCGACGGATAGGGGGTGTTACAGGATGACACGGGCGTGTCATCCGACACGGGCGTGTGCCAACCCGTGTCCAGACCCGTGTGCAGTTGGGTCGTGTCCGTTGCTGTGGCGGTTATGCGTGACACGCCTCCGAACACAGGCGTGTCGAGGAACCCGACACGGGCGTGTCAGGCGAGACACGGGCGTGTCTTGGCACGTGTGCATTTCTCAGTTCGATGACCGTTGCTGGATCGAGGCACACGACCTGGGACACGGCCGTGTGCCAAGCCGTGTTCGGCCCAGGTCTGGAGAATTTTGTGCAGATCTGAGCCGTCCGTTTTCTTTAATTAAGATCCGACGGTCCAGATGAGATCCTGCTCTGTTAAGGCCGGGAATAAGGGGTTAATTCCTCATTTTCTCTCCAAAGCTTTCTCCTTTCAAGGTGTTAGAGAGAAGAGGAAGAAGAAGGAGGTTTCCGGCCGCCGGCGGAGCACCGTTTCGAAGTCTGAGAGCGGATCCGTGGAGGGAAGGTCGTTGCGAAGAGTTCTGTCCGCGTAGTTTTTTCCATGGCGCCAAAACGGGCTACAAGGGTAACGATTCTCAACTTGAGCGTTTGAAGCTCTTTCTTTCTGCATAGGGAATCCCGCTCCCGTGAGTGTGCGGTGAGTGCGTGGTGTTCCTTGAGGTTGATGTGAATAGTCCCCCTTGTGTTGCATATAGAGCCCGAAATCGTAAGTACGGGCATAGGCATTGTGTGTGAAGCCTACCCGGTCGTGTTTTGTCTGGATCGGTGATGTTGCATTTGATATGTTTTGCCGGAGAAGACTCCGTGCTTTGGGTTTTTCGGGTTTCTACGCGGTAGATTGCAGCAGGGATCCTTGGAGGTTAGCTTCAAGGCGCACCCGAAAAACTGAGCGAAAACGTGTTCTGCTAATTTGGCGATCTAGGAACCGACCTTGATCATAACTGGATTATGAGATTGTTTTGGAAAATTTGGGATCCGAGAGAAGCTTAGCCCACGCGTACGACTTAAATTGTATATGCGGCGGGAGCAACGAACATGTGGAATTGGACCTAGGCTATGTGGTACGGTACGAGAAATCCGAAAACGGGCACTGGCCGTAGGCATAGTCGGAGCCTTAGACGGTGGTCAGATAGGCTAAATGCTCACATATTGTTGACATCCTGTGGGTGGTGGTGAATGCACTGATTGGTCAGGGTTCACCATGAATGTGCCCTGAGTGCACGGGGTGTTTGGCCGTGCGAGCCTACACCTGTGGCGAAATATAATTGCGCTATATTATTTTATTGGACTAATGCTATGCAGGGACAGAGCACCGCCGTCCCGAGTAAGGGGCGGGGTCGTTATAATTTGGTCGGCTTTTAGCTGACCGTTTCCTTGTTTGCCACCGTGCGGTGGTATGTGCTTGCAGGTGCTGTGGAGCCGAGCGCCAAATAGCGGGCTGGAGCCCATGTTGCTGTGCAGGCCCTAGAAGGCCGTAGGATAGTTGTTTTTACATTTATCATGTGTGGCCGGCCTACGAGCCGATGTATGTAAGACATGTTATATTAAGTGAACATTTGTAAGGCCATAAGTCCATATACCCGTTTCAGTGTATTTGGGGTATCATTCCTGTAGTTGTAGCTGTGGACATTCATATTTATTGGTTTTAAGTTTGGGTTCTTTCAATTTTAAAAACTTCCGCTAGAATGCTCTGTGTAGGATGAGTAGTCTTAATTGAATGGTTTGAATATTCATTTGGTAACCCTTCCGACTGTCTGTGGTATATGACGTCGGGTTCCAGCTGGACCTTCTGTTATATGCCATTAGACGGATGGGGGTGTTACACGGTCAACCTTTGGAAATGATTTACAATCCTATTTAGACACTAACACGTCCAACAACGATAGACGAAACAATTTAATTCACCGATAAAACATTCTAAGGACGTTTGTACGCACCTAGTCAAGATTGGAATTACCATGACTAGATTTTATAATTTTTTGAGTGATCTACAAGGAGTAAACATAACCATAGTTTGGAAAAAACAACACAAAAATGCAAGAAAATTAAGGAACAAGGCATAATGGTTAGCATCAAACCGGACAAGAGACAACGAAGGAAAACCACCACTTACCTTGGTTGTACTGGAAAAGGTTCTCCGAATCGCTCCGCGTCGTAGATCGGGGCAAAAGAACACGGGAGAAGTTGAGATCTAGACAAAAATGGCGGAAAAGGGATTAGGGCCGAAAAACACTAACAAAAAAAACTCAAGGAATGGGGAAGAAATTACCACGATAGCGTAGCTCTCGGCGAGAGCTTTCCGGATCTAAGTTCGGTTGAAGATTTCGAGCACCGGAGAACCGTCGGCGGCCACCAGAAGATTCACGAAAAAGAAACTCTCTCTCTCGCTCGCTGCTCTGGTTCGGGAGAAAAATAATGGAGAAGATGAAGTTTGGTTCTAAAACCTAAGTCCAAGAATATATATATATATATATATATATATATATATATATATATATATATATATATATATATATATATATATATATATATATATATATATATATATATATATATATATATATATATAAAGTTTTGTCAAAAACGGTTTATTTCGAGCGATTTTTCGGGAACCCAAAATAGAGGTCTAGGATGACTTCAAATCAAACAGTCGTCAACATGAAAGTTGTAAACCTCGTCGAGACAAACAAAGTTCATGTTAACCAGTTTTTGATACGATGCCGTTTTGACCCTCACAACGGCCTCTGAACGCAGACATAAACAGCCTACTCGAGTGGCAGCATACCTACCCGAGTAGCAGCATACCTACTCGAGTAACAACATACGTACTCGAGTAGTAACATACCTACTCGAGTAGTAACATACCTACTCGAGCAGTAACATAATATACTCGAGTAGAGGCTCATTACTCGAGTAAAAAACATGAATTACTCGAGTAGAAGCAGCATATACTCGAGTAGCAGCTCACCACTCGAGTTATAGCGGAAAAAACGAAATTAGGGGTTTAAAATGACTTCAAATCGAAACGTGGTCAACATGGAAGTTGTAGATATCGTCGATACAAACAAAGTTCATGCTGACCATAGTTTGATACGACGCCGTTTTTACCCTCAAAACGATGTCTGAACGTAAAACGAAACAGCTTACTCGAGTGACAGCATACCTACTCGAGTAACAGCATACCTACTCGAGTAACAACATTTCTACTCGAGTAGTAACATACCTACTCGAGCAGTAACATAATATACTCGAGTTGAGGCTCATTACTCGAGTTAAAACATGAATTACTTGAGTAGAAGCAGCATATACTCAAGTAGCAGCTCACCACTCGAGTTATTGCAGAAACAACGGAATTAGGGGTTCAAAACGGCTTCAATTTGAAAAGTGATCAACATGAAAATTGTAGATATCGTCGAGACGAATGAAATTTATGTTGACCATTGTTTGATACAACGCCGATTTGACCCTCAAAATGGCGCCCGAATAAATCTAAAACGGGCTAATCGAGTAGAACCATAGCTTCTCGAGAAGACTCAGCACGGAAGCCCAAACGAGCGCCGAATTAAACGAAACTTGCACCGAAGGCGAACACTAATGCTACAAATTTAACGGCGAAATCAAAACCAGAATCCGACGAGCCATTCCCGAGATATTAATCTTCGAAGTATACGGCGAACATAAACAATCCAAAACTTCAATCGCGCGCCGAGACTCCAAAAAATGCTCGGATTGCGACGAAACTTGACGTGCAAGTCCAAAATTACTTAACTTAAATTCCAAACACAAAATCTTCACATTATAATAAGAATTCGGCCTACTCGACCGCACGGACCCGAAAATGCCTTATCGACATTGTGCCGTCAACTCGACGTTAAAGTAACGCCACGACGTCATAAATCTGACGTTGCCCAAACAAATAAAATCATCGAAAAATCGGGGGCATTACAGTCAGTCCCCCTAAAAAGAAGTTTCGTCCCGAAACTTATCACAACTCCAAAACCAAACTAAAAATGGGAAATTTAAACACAAACTAAAACATAGAGACATACCAAAACTAGGAGAAGAGGTGCAGATGAGATTCTCTCATCGCTGATTCCAATTCCCACGTCGCGCTCTCGACGTCCTGGTTTCTCCAAAGAACCTTGACCATAGGAATGGTCTTCCTCCGCAACACTCGATCTAGAGATTCCAAAACGCGGACATGCTCTTCCACATACGAAAGGTTGGGCTGAATCTGGGGCACCGAGTCAAGAACTTGACGATCACTACGAACATACTTCCGCAACTGGCTCACATGGAACACATCGTGGACACCAGGGAAGGTAGCGGGTAATTCCAGTAGATAAGCTAACACTCTGATGCGCTCTAGAATCTGAAAAGGTCCCACATACCGGGGGTCTAACTTGTGGTTCCTTCCAAATCTTTTTACACCTAATATCGTAGAAACTTTCAGAAAAACCAAATCCCCAACGGCAAACTCCAGATCAACCCTTCGTCGATTAGCATATTTCTCATAACGCTCTTGTGCTACTCGGAGCTTCTCTCGAATATGAGTCACTGCACAATTCATCTCCTCAAGGGCTTCCGGACCAAGCAATGGTCTCTCACCAACCTCAGCCCAAAATAAGGGAGTCCTACAATGCCTCCCATACAAGGCCTCAAATGGGGCCATCTTCAAACTCTCTTGATAACTATTATTGTAAGCAAATTCCATGAGTCTGAGACGTTCATCCCAAGCACCACCATGATCCAAAATATAACACCTGATCATATCCTCCACGATTTGATTAACTCGCTCTGTTTGGCCATTCGTTTGCGGATGATAGGCGGTGGAATACCTTAAATCGGTACCCAACCCCACTTATAAACTCTTCCAAAAACGATATGTAAATCTGGAGTCTCGATCTGATACGATGCTGACAGGTACTCCATATAATCTGATGACCTCTTCAAGATACAGCTCAGCTATCTTCTTCACGGAATACCCAATCTTAAAGGGCACAAAGTGAGCACACTTCGTCAATCTATCGACTATTACCCAAACAGAGTCGTGCCCACGAGGAGATTTTGGTAGACCTGTGATGAAATCCATTGAAATACTCTCCCACTTCCACTGTGGAATATCTAGCGGTGTCAGTTTACCACCAGGCCTTCTATGATCTGCTTTAACACGCTGACATGTTTAACATTCTGACACAAACTTTGCTATGTCATTCTTTATTCTTGACCAACAAACAATTTTCTTTAGATCTTTGTACATCTTGGTGGAACCAGGATGGTAGGAAACACTGGAACCATGAGCTTCTTTACAAATCTTAGCCCGAATGTCACCAACGGCAGAAATACAAAATCTACTACGATATTTCAGAGTACCTAACTCGTCCAAAGAGAAATCAGGTAACTCTCCTTTCTCAGTTCTTTTCCAGAGGTGCAACAAATCAGGATCCTCCTTCTGGTGCACTCTGGTATGGGAAATCCAAGAGGGCACTTCTGCTTCCAAACTAGCAGGCACAAAACTACTCCCAACTTCAATGTCCATCAACAAGAATTCTTCCACCAGGGATTGTACAGACAGATTGAAGATTTCAGCCATTTTTCTACTCAAAGCGTCAGCTACTACGTTAGCCTTTCCCGGGTGATAAAGGATCTCTACTTCATAATCGGCTACATACTCCTACCACCTACGTTGGCGCAGATTTAACTCCTTTTGAGTGAATACGTACTTCAAACTCTTATGATCTGTGTAGATCTTGCATAGCGCGCCATACAATAAATGTCTCCAAAGCTTCAACGCATAAATTACCGCAGCAAACTCTAAATCATGCATAGGATAGTTTCTTTCATGAACTTTTAATTGCCTTGATCCATACGCAATCACCTTTCCTTCTTGCATCAGAACACAACCAAGCCCAATGTGTGATGCATCCACATATACAGCATACTCAAGTCCTTCAGTAGGCAGAGTTAAAACTGGAGCAGTACACAATCTCTTTTTCAGCTCTTGAAAGACTTCTTCACATTTATCGCTCCAAATAAATGCGGTGTTCTTCTGTGTTAGTCTAGTTAGAGGGCAGACAACACAGAGAACCCTTCCACGAACCTTCTATAGTAACCGACCAGACCTAAGAAGCTCCTAATCTCCTTAGGCGTAGAAGGTCTCTTCCATTCCATCACAGCAGAAATCTTTGTTGGGTCTACGGAAATACCGTCCTTACTCACAACATGCCCCAAAAATGACACCTGGGGTAACCAGAATTCACACTTACTCAACTTAGCATAGAGCTTGTGCTCCATCAGGGTTTCCAAAACCAACTGCAAGTGTTGAGTATGCTCCTCAACACTGCGGGAATACACTAGGACGTCGTCTATGAACACAATAACAAAATGGTCCAAGAAATCCTTGAACACTCTATTCATTAAATCCATGAATGCAGAGGGTGCATTAGTCAGTCCAAAGGACATCACCAAGAACTCAAAATGCCCGTGCCGCTTGCGAAAAGCTGTCCGGGGTACATCAGCCCCACAGACTCTCAATTGGTGGTAGCCTGAACGAAGATCAATCTTCGAAAACACAGCGCATCCCCACAACTGATCAAATAGGTCATCAATCCGAGACAACGGATATCGGTTCTTAATGGTTACCTTATTTAATTCTCGATAATCTATGCAGAGCCTCATAGAACCATCTTTCTTCTTAACGAATAAAACAGGAGCACCCCACAGAGAAGAACTTGGCCTAATAAAACCACACTGCAGCAACTCATCTAGCTGAGTGCGCAATTCTTCTAACTCACGCGGAGCCATACGGTAAGGTGCCTTAGCAATTAGACGAGTACCTGGCTCGAGGTCTATCACAAACTCCACCTCTCTTTCAGGAGGAAGTCCTGGAAGACTTTCCGGAAAGACATCTGGAAACTCTCGCACCACCGAAACATCCTCAAGACGTGGTGTAACAAAAGCTGTTTCCAAAGCTGACAGATAAACAAGATATGCCTCGCAACCAGACTCCAAAGCTCGGCAAGCACGTACTGCAGAAATAAGGAGGGAACCCTTACCTGGAGAACCATAGACACTCATAGGTTGACCATTGTCCATCCTGAAATCCAACCGCTTAGCCTTGTGTCGGATGACTGCATCATACTTGGACAACCAGTCCATTCCCAAAATCACGTTAAAGTCTGCCAGATGCAATACCATCAGATCCGCAAAAGCTATGAAATCGCCTAGACAAATAGGGCATCTCTGAATTCCCCGATTTGATATCACCAGATCTCCAGAAGGAAGTTTGACGCTGAAGGAGTCCTCTAACTGAACCACCTCCAAATGATATCTATCTACGAAACTCCGCGCCACGAAAGAATGGGTGGCACCCAAATCAAAAAGGACGTGCACCCACCTATTCCGCACCTTAAACTCCCCTAAAATGTAACGCACATAACTAAACGAACGAAACTAAAGCAAACAATGTAGGGTAAAAGCAAAACTAGAATCTGACCTGATATCACCTGGGTAGAGGTCTGAGCTTCATCTCTAGTCACCACATTTAGCTTTCCTTTTCCCTTATCCTGGGTTGGTGGCAGCGACAGAGCTCGAAGTGGGGTAGGCTACAGTGGGGACTGAGCCCGAGGGCACAAAGACTTCATATGTCCCTTCTGCCCGCACTGGAAGCAAGTATTTTCTTTGATCCAGCAATGATTCACATCATGCCCCTTTTTTGAACAGAATGAGCACACCAGCTCTCCCTTGGTTGCGCCTTGGATAGCAAGCACCTGCAGCTGATTCAGGGCGGCGGTCCTCTTGAAACACCTTTCGTAAGAGTGGCCAGGTCGACCACAGAAGCTACAAATTCCCCCACGTTTCTTTTTCGAAGGAGGGCCGGATGCCCTAGAACTTCCATCCTCAACACCTTTCATCTTATCGTTTATCGCCGCAGCACCTCGATTCTTGGCATTTTCGATCGCCTCAACCTTCAGTGCGGCCTCCACTGCCTCAGCATAGACCTCTGCTCGATAAGCGCATGCCAACTGCTAGACATAACTTCTTAATCCACCAAGGAAACACTTCACTCTTCCCTCCTCCGAAGCTACCAAATCAGGAGCAAATCTACTCAACCTGCTAAACTGAATCTCATACTCGCTCACCGTAAGCTGTCTCTGCTTCAGATGCAGGAAGTTATTCATGAGACGGTCCTGCTCGACCGAGGGAAGAAACTTTTTCAGCAGCATCTTCTTAAAAGAGTCCCAGGAACAACCTTCCTTCAGACTCTCCTTTTCACGAATCCACCAACTCTTTGCTAGGCCTTTTAACTGATAGGCTGCAATCATAACCTTCTAGGCTTCTAGAATCCCGGAATACGAAAACATCTCTTCAATTGAGATGATCCAATCATCCAAAATCATAAAGTCGGCACTCCCGTCGTAGGTGGGAGGTCCCAATCGTTGGAAGTGCGATATGAAAATCATTTCTGGTGGTATCGTCATCGGGGGCACCCGAGGAGCAGGGGTATCAGGCACGGCTTGGCCCAAGGCAGGCTCTTGCACTAAAGGTTGTTGCGCGGGAGCGGCAGACAACAGAGACTCAATTTGCGATTGCATCACAACCAATGGTCTCGACAGAGCCTCGTTGCTCTGACGCAGACTCTCAATAATCGCATCGCTTTGCGCACCTGATGACTCACCCTCTGATTGGGGAGTCGACCTCGTCGCAGGACGCTTTGGTGGCATTTCTAAGAAGCAAACGAACAACTCATCAAAATCCTAGCTTACTACAAAACAATACGACTAGTTCAGACCATTCTTAAAGACACTTGCTTATACTGCAACTTGCTCTGAGATTTTATAATGATGCTATGTCCTACTTAGGATGATATCCTCTCATCCTATTGACCCTTGTGCCTATGACATGAATGCATGGGTTCTTTATTCTTATTTAAAATCATGTGTGTACATGTGTCATCATGTAAACCTTAACCTAGCACGCGTGCTTATGCAATGACATGCAATGTATGAAGTGTTATGCATTCTAAAAAAAGGCCTTAAAGCATGCATGAGCGGCGTACACATGAAATGTTATGCATCCCATACTACATAACATCGTATGCAACGAGAAAAGAAAACGTGCTAATGGGCACTCATGTGATGGTGGTTATGCATCCCATACTACATAACCGTCGCATGTTGCGTCCTATGGTGGATCCATATACAAACACATATTATGCATCCCATACTACATAATATGCCCCCCTATACTTCTTATCATGCTATGAGTGTAGTGACTATGCTTTGGCTAAGATGTACTGATGACACATCGGTGTGTGCATGAAATGTCAATAAACAACTAACACTAACAAGGGAAGGTTGCCCGACCAATTGCCAAGCAACCTCCCTCTGATACCAACTGTCACAACCCGCATTTTCGCCGCAAATAAGGCTTATCAAAGTAAGGGAAAATGCGCGTCATGATGCCACGTCAGCAGGGGAAAACTGCGGACGCTCAGGCAGACACCAACTAAACATGAAGAAAGGTTGTTTTAAAGTTATTTTATGGAAAATCAGTTACGAGTAGAAGTTAGCCGTATCCCTCTGCTTAGTGGCTCATCTAGTCCACAGGTTAAAATATATGATACGCTGCGGGAAAAAAAACTTGATTAGATTAACTCAAACATCCTACATGAGAATAAACGTCCCCAAAGGACAACTCATGCCATGTAGAACTCTAAATTTATTATAGTAGGAAAGATAACTTTTACGGTCGCTAAAAATAACGGGTTAGAGTTTCAAATCATGTAATGTATGAAGTAATAGTAGTAGATTTTATAGTTGAAAATACCTAACATCATTCCTAGCATAAATCCTCCCAGAGAGCAAGTAAACCACATCCACTTTAAAGAAATGAGCAGCTAGCAAGTGGCAACATCAACAACTCTGTGGGCGTCAACAATCTGACACGAACCCACAGTAAACAGTATGTCTGAACTAGGAAAAAGAAAAAAAACTGAGCGACAACTACCTCGCTACGGAGAGGTGCAAAACCACCACTGACACTGACGCTAAGAGAGTCCAAAACCAGCTCCACTACCTGCTACGGCTCTGAACCTAAGGCATTCCAAAAAACAGAATGACTCAGCAAGTAGGTACAAATGGTGGCAGAAAAATTAAGCAAAGGTAACAAAGGTCAAAAGGGGCACCAACCCAAGACCAAAAATACTGACATAAAGTATGAATTAAGCATCAAACAGAAAAGAAACACTCACGTGAATCATCACATATAATGCAAACACACCATAAGCTCAAGGCAAAAAGGTGACGAACATGAGTAAATCATAAGGAAGAAAATCCATAACCTTTATTAACCACTTGTGGCCACTCTACCTAAAAACACGGGCGAGATAGTCACTTAGCTGGACACACCCCTCACGAAGATTAAATCCGTTTAACTACGGGAGAGATTCATACACTCCACCATACACCGCAGATGCCCAAAACACCGGTAGAGTTCGAAAAGGTACTAATAAAGGAAACAACCTTGCGGAGGTGGTCACGCCCACTAACTCCTGAAACCAATGAAAAACCAAAGAAAACACAACACCAACATCTCGGGACTTGGCACATCGGATTCTACATGACATTTCTAGATTAAAGACACGGTCGGTCAACCTTTGGAAACGATTTACAATCCTATATAGACACTAACACGTCCAACAACGATAGACAAAACAATTTAATTCACCGATAAAACATTCTAAGGACGTTTGTACGCACCTAGTCAAGATTGGAATTACCATGACTAGATTTTATAATTTTTTGAGTGATCTACAAGAAGGAGTAAACATAACCATAGTTTGGAAAAAACAACACAAAAGGCAAGAAAATTAAGGAACAAGGCATAACGGTTAGCATCAAACCGGACGAGTGACAACGAAGGAAAACCACCACTTGCCTTGGTTGTACCGGAAAAGGTTCTCCGAATCACTCCGCGTCATAGATCGGGGCAAAAGAACACGGGAGAAGTTGAGATCTAGACAAAAATGGCGGAAAAGGGATTAGGGCCGAAAAACCCTAACGAAAAAAACTCAAGGAATGTGGAAGAAATTACCACGATAGCGTAGCTCTCGGCGAGAGCTTTCCGGATCTAAGTTCGGTTGAAGATTTCGAGCACCGGAGAACCGTCGGCAGCCACCAGAAGATTCACGAAAAAGAAACTCTCTCTCTCGCTCACTGCTCTGGTTCAGGAGAAAAATAACGGAGAAGATGAAGTTTGGTTCTAAAACCTAAGTCCAAGAATATATATATATATATATATATATATATATATATATATATGTTTATAAAAAGTTTTGTCAAAAACGGTTTATTTCGAGCGGTTTTGCGGGAACCCAAAATAGAGGTCTAGGATGACTTCAAATCAAAAGTCGTCAACATGAAAGTTGTAGATCTCGTCGAGACGAACAAATTTCATGTTGACCATTTTTTGATACGATGCCGTTTTGACTCTCAAAACGACCTCTGAGCGCAGACAGAAACAACCTACTCGAGTGGCAGCATACCTACCCGAGTAGCAGCATACCTACTCGAGTAACAACATACCTACTCGAGTAGTAACATACCTACTCGCGTAGTAACATACCTACTCGAGTATTAACATAATATACTCGAGTAGAGGCTCATTACTCGAGTAAAAACATGAATTACTCGAGTAGAAGCAACATATACTCGAGTAGTAGCTCACCACTCGAGTTATAGCGGAAAAAATGAAATTAGGGGTTTAAAACGACTTCAAATCGAAACGTGGTCAACATGCAAGTTGTAGAACTCGTCGAGTCGAACAAAGTTCATGTTGACCATATTTTGATACGACGCCGTTTTGACCGTCAAAACGATGTCTGAACTTAAAACGAAACAACCTACTCGAGTGACAGCATACCTACTCGAGTAACAGCATACCTACTCGAGTAACAGCATACCTACTCGAGTAGTAACATACCTACTCGAGTAGTAACATAATATACTCGAGTAGAGGCTCATTACTCGAGTTAAAACATAAATGACTCGAGTAGAAGCAGCATATACTCGAGTAGCAGCTCACCACTCGAGTTATTGCAGAAACAACGGAATTAGGGGTTCAAAACCGCTTCAATTTGAAAAGTGGTCAAAATGAAAGTTGTAGATATTGTCAAGACAAACGAATTTTATGTTGACCATTGTTTGATACAATGCCATTGTGACCCTCAAAACGGTGCCCGAGTAAAATCTAAAAAAGGCTAATCGAGTAGAACCATAGCTTCTCGAGAAGATTCAACACGGAAGCCCAAACGAGCGCCGAATTAAACGAAGCTTGCACCGAAGGCGAACACTAATGCTACAAATCTAATGGCGAAATCAAAACCAGAATCCGACAAGCCATTCCCGAGATATTAATCTTCGAAGTATACGACGAACATAAACAGTCCAAAACTTCAATCGCGCGCCGAGACTCCAAAAAATGCTCGGATATTTTCAGCTTATATGATAACTCCTTAGAGATCGACGCGTTTGATTGAATCGTCGGGTTGTCCTAGGACAACTGTGTCGACGCACTGTGTCGAGACTAAAGACAACTGTGTCGACACTCAGGACTAGTGTCGACACACTCTATACACATTATACCAGACTGAAGATAACTGTGTTGACACTCAGAACTAGTGTAGACACACTCTATTCAAGCCGTGTCGAGACTAAAGACAACTGTGTCGACACTCAGGACTAGTGTCGACACACTATAATCAAGCTGTAACGAGACTGAATACAACCGTGTCAACAGACAGGACTTGTGTCGACATATTCTAAAGAAGTTGTGTCGTGACAAGTTGAAGTGCTTTGTCGACACATTCAGAAGTGTGTCGACACCACTACAGGAGCTGTGTCGACACCCAGGACTTGTGTCAACATATTTCACAGCCAAGTTTCAACACTTCAGTAGACTTATTTCCTAAGTACAAATATCAAGATTGAGGTGCTGACAGCTATCAGAACTATCAGTTATTAATCGGATCAGCCGATTACTCCTATCAGAGTCTATTTAAAGGGATGCAGTCTTCAGAAGAAATATAACAGAGAAAGAAAAAAAAGAAGAACCAAAAATAAAGAAGAAGCAACACAACTTTGAAGCTCCAGCTACAATTTAAAAGGTGGAGAGAGGTCTGATCAAGAATCATCTACAATATCTCTCCAGCCTAGATCAACCTTAATTTCTACTTCAAGAAGCTTTGAAAAGCTAAGAAGGGTTTGATCAGATCTATCTTGTTAGAATCAAAGGAAGCACAATCATCAAGATCAGATCAAGAAGCAGTTACTCAAATCTCATACTGGTTGACATTTTGTAATTCATTTCTCTGTTATATTCAATTTATAAGATCTGTCTGTAGATCTGAGTGGAGGAGATTTATTCTCTTGTTATTGCAAGCCTGTGTTATAAAGGCTGAGGTAAGGCTAGGATTGCCCGAGGTAAGAGAAGTTGAAAATTCTCTGAGTTGTAGGGCATTTGTTGCCTGAGAAGTAGGAGTGAGGATTCATTCTGAGGTAGAGTTTTTGGGAAGAACTTGAGGTGTAGGATCTTGGTGATCTGAGTGGTAAGACTTGTGAAGTCTGAGTAGTATGAGCCCGGTGAGCTCTGAGGTGTAAGATCTAAAGATCTGAGTAAAGGAAAGAGGAGGAGTTTGACTAAATCTAGTTCATTGCTAGATAGGCAAAGGGGCAAAGTGGATGTACCCATAAATTGGGGATCCACTATAAATCTGCGTGCATTGTGCTGTGTGTGCTGTGTTAATTCTGTTAATTGCTATTTAGTTTATGTTAATTATCTGACTGAGTAAATCACTTTATTTAAAGTTGTATTATGATTAAAGAAAAGGGGAGCCATAATTAAATTGGACCTATTCACCCCCTCTAGGACATTTTCAATCCTAAAGTAAATATTTACAATTGGTATTAGAGGGAGGTTCACTAAAAAAGGCATAACAGTATAGTGAGAATGCAAAAGGATTACAAAGAAAGAAATATCATGACCCAGAGGGAAAATAATTCCATTAAGCTCCCTGTCTGCTCCAAAGAAAACTTTGGAATTTAGAAAGAAAGATTCAGATTATTCATGGAGGCAGCAGGTCCAAGAATATACATTACTGTGGTTGAAGGACCATTCATACCCATGAAAGTGTCAGTTCTTGATGCAAACATCAAGACACCCAAGACTTACATGGAAAAGGATAAGGATGAAATCATACTGGCCTCTATGGACAAGAGAGTTCAGAATATTATAGTTAGTGCAATTGATGATTCCACTTTTCAAAATCTGATTCATTGCAGAACAGCCAAAGAAATGTGGGAGTCTTTGATAGTTTACATGGAAGGTACTGAGGAAGTCAAAGATGATAGAAAATCTCTGCTAAATCAATAGTATGAAGCCTTCAAACAAGATAAAAAAGATTCAGTGGCTGAGTGTTTTGAAAAGTTCTTCAGTGAGGACTTATGGCAGAAGTTTTACTCATTATGAACTTAATGATAAGTTCTTGAGGTCCCTGAATAAGGAATGGGACATCAAGATCTGTGCCATAAGAGAAATGGGAAACTTAGCCAACATAGACACCCAAGTCGTATTTGGAAAGCTGTTGTCTCATGAGTTACAGCTTAATCTCAGAAAGTCTGAAGAATAATCAGCCAGAGCACTCAATAGAGAAAAGACCTTGGCTCTAAAGGCTAAGTAATCTAGAAAAGTCAGAGAGAAGTCAATACTCACCAAAAAATGGAAACTGCCTCTGAGTGCTCAAAATCATCCTCAACAGAAGGAGAAATAACTAAGGAGGAACTGTCACTCTTCTCTAGACAGTTCAAGAACATGTTAAGGAGAAGAAAACAAGGAAGATGGAAGTGTTCAGTAGGAGATTCTTCTCACAAAAAGATCAATCATCCAGAGAAACCCAGGAAGAAGAATTCTGAGGACAGGTATGGCTCTTCTCAGAATAAATATATTAAAAATAATATAGTGTGCTATTATTGCAACATAAAAGGGCATGTCATAACTGATTGCATAACAAACAGGAAGGAGAAAAAATCTAAGAACTTGAAGGATGGACAACACAAGAAGGCTGACAAAAGCCTATTGGCAAAAAGACAGTTAACACTGTCTGACAGTGAGTCTGATTCATCTGAATCAGAATAGGAGGATGCTCTTATGGGACTGATGGCCATTAAGGAAACTTAACCAGGAGAAGAAGATCAGGATTGTTAATATCATGCTAAGTTAAAATCAATCTCTAATAGTTTTTCCTCAGATTCTATTTCTGCATCAGAAAATGAATCATGTTCATATAGTAAAGAACATGATTCAGACATTGAAGTGGATTTTAACTCCCTTATCAACAGGTATGGTAAGATATTAAAGGCCTTAATTACAAGTAAATAGCTTGCTAAGGATCAGGCCAAAGAGTTAGATTCCTTGAGAGGAGTGTCTTCTCAGTTGATAAGTGCCAACACGAAGTTGGATTTACAAAAACTGAAACTAATTGAATTAACCAACAAGATAGATAGCCAGGCAGAGGTGATAATTGAATAGGTCAAGACTATCAAATACTTGGAAGCAAAGCTTGCTCAGGAAAGACAGCTCCTGACCCAGTTCTCAAATCCTAAGTCAGTGCTACTTATCATAGATACCTTTTATGCACCATTTAGAAGTGGTGTAGGGTTTGGTAAGAATAAAAAATTTTTAAAAGAAGTTTGTATCAAAAGATAAAATTTCAAGTGGTCTTGATAGGCAACCTGTTAAGTATCTTCCCTCTAACAGATGCTTGAGATCATGTGTTCCTGGCTGGACACATGATGTCTGAGTGCTCTACCAGCAAGGTCAATAAAGAGCCTTGCTGGAAGGTTCAGATGTCAAATGGCAATATAGGCCAAGAATCACCACAGAAGGTGATCAATCCAAGAAGCCAAGGAATTCTTGGGGCTGATCCCAGTGTCGTTCACTCAAATCTGAAAGGTAAGGGTGTGAATTATTCACCTATACCTTGGAAATTTGATGAGAATTCTGTGTTGCACAAGAAAACAACTTCAAATGTGCAACTGAAGAGAAGATACAACAGATTTGAGTGTTGGTGTTGTGAGAATGTTGAGAATTTTGCCATAGATTGTTGGTATAATCCAACAGGTCCTTTATATAGATTTCAACCACCTTTATTTTGAAATACTGCTGTGTTTTACACAACAAAGCCTAACAGGAACCAAGGCCCCAAAACTTATTGGGTGTCTAAGGTGAACTAAATTTGTGTTTGTAGGTGGAGCCAAGTACCACTAATAGACCAATATGGTACTTGGATAGTGGATGTTTCAGGCATATGACTGGATCAAGGAGTTTACTAAGAGACTACATTCCAGTTAGGAATGAACCAAAAGTCATCTTTGGAGGGTGAGAGAAAGGACTCACCAAGGGATATGGTAACATTTCTAATGGCCTAGTTACCATCACTAAAGTTGCTTATGTGGAAGGATTGAACCACAATCTGATAAGCATAAGTCAGCATTGTGATATAGGATATGAAATTGTCTTCCACAATGACAAGTGATCAAGAGATCATCTTGTCAAGCACTAGGTGTGAGAATATTTATTTTCTAAATTTCCTTGGTATAAATGAACAATCACCAGTATGTCTTGTAGCTAGTGAGAAAGACACTTTGTGTGTACAGTGGAAAAAGAGGCTGACTCACTGAAACAACAAAGCTATGAGTAAACTATTTTCTTCGGACTTAGTTAGAAATAGCCCACAACTAAAATCCTCCAAACAAGGCATATGTACTGCATGTCAAAAATTCAAACAAACAAAAGTCTCTTTTAAGAGTATTCAGTCCAAAGACATTGAGAGGTGTTTGTACTTACTTTATATTGATCTATTTGGTCCTATGCAAGTTCAAAGTTTGGGAAGGAAGTCTTATACCTATGTGATTGTGGATGATCACTCCGGATTTGCTTGGGTGTTCTTCTTAAGGAAAAAGTCTGAAACACTAGGCATCCTTGCTGATTTTGTCAAACAAATTCAGAATGAGATGAGATGTACTATGGTCAAAATTAGAAGTGACCATGGTACATAATTTCAATCTGAAAAGATGACAAATTTCTGCAAGGAACTAGGAATCCTTCAGGAGTTCTCCTCTCCAAGAACACCACAGTAAAATGGAGTTGCTGAGAGGAAAAATAGAACTCTTATTGAGGCAGCTAGAACAATGCTGAGTGATACATCTCTCCCAAAATATTTCTAGGCTGAGGCTGTAAACACAACATGCCATGTTCAAAATAGAGCATTGATCAACAAGTATCAAAATAAGACTCCTTATGAACTAATGAAAGGCCGAAAATCAAATCTGTCCTACTTCAAAATTTTTGGAAGCAAGTGCTATGTCTTGGATAATGGGAAAACTTATCTAACCAAGTTCTCAGAGAAATCCTATGAAGGAATCTTTGTAGGGTATAGTCTTCATAACAAAGCATACAGGATCTATAACTTGAAACATCAAGTTGTAGAAGAATCTATTAATGTAGTATTTGATGAATCATCTGTTTTATGTAATGATATCTCTAAAAGTTCTAGTCTAGGTGGTGTAAAGTCTAGAATGAAAAAAACTAAATATAAGTGAATCACCTAGCATAGAGTTAGACATTAGGGACAATATAGAAGTTCCTATAGAATATACTACATCAGCTAAGGGGGAGGAAGAGAATCACCCTAATCCTCATGCAGTACTAGATGATAATAGACACCTTCCTGTAGCTGTTAGACACCTTAAAGATCATCCTATAGATCAAATAATAAGTGATGCTAGATTAGGTGTGACTACTAGAAGTAGACATCACAATGAGGTTCTATACTCTAGTTTTCTCTCACAGGTAGAACCTAAAAGGTTTGAAGATGCCAATTTATATCCCAACTGGATTATGGCTATGTAAGAAGAGTTAAATCAATTTGAGAGATGCAAAGTCTGGTGTCTAGTTCCTAGACCTAGTGATCACAATATCATATGCACTAAGTGGATCTATAAAAATAAATTAGATGAGTATGGGGTTATAGTCAAGAACAAAGCTAGATTAGTGGCTAAAGGATATAGAAAAGAGGAAGGATTAGATTATAACCAAACCTTTGCACCTATAGCTAGGCTAGAAGCCATTAGATTATTTTTAACCCATGCAGCATTCAAAGGATACAAAATCTACCAAATGGATGTAAAGTCAACATTCTTAAATGGTACACTGAAGAAGAAGTCTATGTAGAGCAACTACCAGGATTTGTTGACCCTAAGTACAAAAACTATGTTTTCAGATTAAACAAGGCTTTGTATGGGTTAAAACAGCCACCTAGAGCCTGGTATGAAACCCTCTCTACCGTTCTTATAGAGAACAAGTTCTCTAGAGGAAAGATAGACAAGACACTATTTCTTAAGAACATCAAAGGTTCAAGCATTTTAGTCCAGATTTATTTAGATGACATAAGTTTTGGGTCTACCATTGAGATGTTGTGTAGCAAATTTGCAAGGCTTATGCAAGATGAGTTTGAGATGAGCAGCATGGGTGAGCTAACGTTCTTCTTGGGATTCCAAGTTAGATAATTTGAGGATGGAATATCCATCTCTCAATCTAAGTTCACTAAGGAGTTGATTAAGAGATATGATATGAAGAATTCTTCTACCATGAGAACTCCAATGGGTTCTACAGTGTCAGTACACATGGATGAATCTGGAAAACCAGTTGATGAAACCTTGTATAGAGGCATAATTGGATCACTCATATATTTAACTGTTAGTAGGCCAAATATTATGTTCTCAACATGTATCTGTGCTAGGTACCAAGCATGCCCCAAAGAGTCTCATTATACTGTTGTTAAGAGAATACTGAGATATCTTAAGGGCACACCCAATCTTGGGCTTTGGTATCCTAGGGATAGTGATTTTGATCTTACTAGATACACAAATGCAGATATTGCAGGGTGTAAAGAAGACAAAAAATCACTTCTAGAACTAGCCAATTTCTAGGGAAAAGACTTATTAGTTGGAGTAGCAAGAAGCAAACAAGTGTTGCTATTTCTACAGCAGAATCAGAGTACATATCTGCTGGAAGTTGCTGTGCATAGCTGTTGTGGATTCAACATCAACTACTGGACTACAGTATTTAACTAAGTAAATCTATTATGTTTTGTGATTCTACTAGTGTAATTTCTATTGCCAATAATCCCGTTTCTCATAGTAGAACTAAACATATAGAAATTAGATATCACTTTCTCAGAGAGAATGTAGAAAAAGAAAATATTAGCTTACAACATATTCTAACTGAAAGACAAGTTGCTGATATCTTTACAAAACTCCTAGATGAAAGTAAGTTCAATTATTTTAAGTTTGAACTAGGCATGTTGAATATTGAATAAATAATTACACTTAAAATAATGACTAATTAGGAATGCAAATATTTTAAGATTTTTTTACTTTAATTAGTCAGGACATATAAGTCCGAACACAAAATTTATCTAAGTCACAGAATTATGTCGAGACACCAGGGTGTGTGTCGACAGTATTAGTACAAGTGTGTCGAGACACCACATCGTGTGTCGACACTAGTAGAAAAGGTGTGTCGAGATACGTGACTATGTGTTGACACTAATTAGCAGATGTGTGTCGACACTGATAAGAGGATGTATGTCGAGACATTACAAGTTTGTGTCGAGAACTTTAGGTCTGTGTTGAGAAACATAAACCTTGTGTCGACACGTGTCGACACATCTCGACAGCTTAGGTTTTCTTTGTCGACTCCAGAAATTTCCCAATATTGAGAAAATCACTAAATGCAGCATGCCTTTTCACCTTCAAAAGATTTATGCTATAAATAGTAGATGCTAGGTTTTGTCAACTTCACTCACCAGTAATCTTGAGAGACTGATCATTGTGTTTCAAGACCTAGAAATCCATAGTCGACACCCTTCAAACTCAAGATCTTTCAACAAGAATGGAACCAAATATGGACGATCACATCAACGAGGGATATGAACTGGTGCGAAACACATTCAACATCGCTTCTGAAGATATAAGGAAAGTGATTGTCCTTGTGAATGTGGTAGGGTTGGAGTATCTTCTTTCAGAACTAACCAAGATATGGAAGAGAGAGGTATCTGAATTTTTCTCTAATGTCTCCTTAAACTCTAACTCTGATAAGATAAAATTCACTGTTAATGGAGTAAGGATAAAAGTAACTACCAAAAGATTGGCTAAAGTCTTTAAGATTCCAAGAATTTCACAGGATAATGAACTAGATTCAACCAAGACAGCCGAGGCACTAGTTTGGTGTGGACTACCTCCAACCACTAGTTTTGGACATTCTTTCAACAGAAAGGGAATGAATTTCCAAGGTAAATTCCTGTTAGAAATAGTAGGAAAGGTGCTCCTCTGCAAGACTAGCACTTGACAAAATTTCTAATGTCATGTTTAATCTAATGACTAGAATTATCTTCAAAATCAATACTAACTGGAATAGAGTACTGTTTGATAAGATTGTTGAAGGAATTCAGAAGTCCAATATGGGCAGAATAATTAGTTTGTATCTGGTAAAGGTCATTCCAGATTGCATCAATCAGAAACATGGCACTAAGATCAATCATATGAGGAGAATGGACCTAAGAATCCTATCTAGGTGGGACATTATCTTGATTAAGGAAACTCCAGCACCTAAGCAGAAAAAGGAAATAAAAGGTAAGAAATCAGTGGTAGAGGAAGTAGTATCCTCTAGTGATTCTGAAGAAGAGGTGAACTTCAGTTAAAATAAAAATCCAGAGGAAGTCCAAGACAGGTCTCCTAGGCAATTCCCTGAGACCAGTGCACAAGTGTAGGGGGAGATCATCCCAGAAAGAGAATTAGCTGAGGGGGCGAACCTCACAGAATTGCCAATGGATACAACAACAACCATCATAATGGATGTGGTATAAGACCTAGAAAAGACACAATCTCATGCACATGAAATATCTGATCAAGTGATGGAAGAAGCAACACTACAAGAGACTGAAGAAGAAGTTTCAATGACAAAGGATACAAATATTTAGGAAGAGAGAATTGCAGATTCTCAGATTGAGATACCTAATACTGAAATTCAGAATGTAGATATTACTGTGGATAATATCCCTATTAATCAAGATGGTACAGGGATTGAGGGGGAGTTGGCCCCTGTTACTGATAAATCTAAAGAGATACCTCAAGTTGAAGAGGCTAGTTCTTCTGAATATGAGGATGCTGATGTTTCTTAACAGAAGAAAATAAAACTTTCTGCAATAAAGAAGAAAAGCAAGAGCTACAAGCAATATCTTCAGTCTGGACCACCATCTACTCCTACAAAAGATCACATCTCTTTGCTAGTGCAACTACAACTAATGCTTGATAAGCAAAGGCAAAACTTAGAGAAATATGTGGATGAAAGTAACAAGGAGTTGCAATTTTAGCTAGCCCAAGAGATCAAGTCAATAAGATTTGAAGTCAATCTTTTGAAAACTAAAATGACTTCATTCTTTGAGAAAGGGGCTCATGTAGTATTTTATCTGGCAAAGCAACAATAGGATGCCAAGCAAATACATGATGATGTAGCAATCAAGCAAGGCTGTGTCCTTGAAAATCAGAACAGACTGAATGAGAATCTGATAGTGATGCATGAAACTACCTTGGGAGAAATTAAGACTCAAACTATTATTTTGGAAAGCAAAATTGATTCACTAGCATAGATATTAATACCAAACTGCAAAGTCATTCTGAATCTCTCCTTAAGGATATCAATAATTCCTAGAAATTTTTGGACAACAATTTACTGAGGGTTAAGAATACCGTGACTATAGATATCAATTATGTTGACGGACAGGTCAGATTTCAAAATAATGATCTAAGAGATCATATTGAGAGAGAAGTCATAAAGGGGGAGAGAGTCACGATTCAGGTAAATGCTGAACAAGATACCTGGATTACAAACAATATCAGAGATACTTTAGGCTTTCCTCACCTATGGTATGAGGGTGATCAAACAGCTGAATCAGGTTGTCAATAACCACCTCTACTTCATGCACCTCCTGCTGAATTATTTCCTCCTGCAGCCCCAGCTAATTTTGAGTCTGTTCAAGCAGCTGTTCACCACATGTATAGTCCCCCTCAAGGCATAGATAAGAATGTAATATTTGAGAAAGTGGATAGGACTGCTACTGCTCCAGAAATTGAGGCTCAATTATTAAAGAAAAGGTTTAGAGAAAAGGCTGAGACTAAACCTGATTTTGAGCAATGGAGTCCAACCTCTAGATCAATCATTCATACTTCATGTAAAGCTGTGAATGCTAATTGAAAGATATGGTACCTAAACACCTAGAGGGGGGGGGGGTGAATAGGTGACCTAAACCTTTTTAAAACTTTGTTGGCAGCACAACAGTTATTTCACAGAATTCTACAGCTAACAGCAATTACAGAATATACACAGTTAATCCACAGCACAGCACAGCACAGCAGACACACTAATTTATAGTGGTTCCACAATCTTTGGGTACATCCACTTTCCCCCTTCGCCTATCTAGCAGTGTACTAGATTCGGCCAAACTTCTCCACTATCTCAGAACCCAACAAGGTTCCTACACCTCAGGCCCAAAGCCTTACACTCAGCCACCAAGGCCTACACTCAGCCACCCAGGCCTACACTCAGCCAATTAAGGCCTACACTCAGAGTTCTTCAACTCCTACACTCAGGCAACCAAGCCCTACCCTCAGCCTTTATAAAATAGGCTTACAATTCTCTCAGATCCAATGGATCCTACAAGTTAAAATAGAAATACAATAGCTAACTCTACAACTCAGAAAATAAGAGAGAAGTTGAGAGTTTCTTGAAGAGTTCTTGGAAGAACTCAGTTAGATCCAAACTGACTTAGCTTCCTTCAAAGCTTCTTGAGTTAGAACTGAATAAGTCTGAATCTTCTGCAGTTGATCCTTGACCTCTGCTTCTTGAGATCCAGATGATTCTGAATCCTTCTTCTCAGCCTTAGTTCCAAAGACTGAATTCTTGATTGGAGCTCTCTCTCTCCAACTTCTTAGATCTGCAGTTGGACTGTCAGATCTTCTTGTGTTGAAACCACTTTAAGTATTCTTGACAACTACTTGTAACAACCACTTGTAATTCTTACTTCAACAACAACAACGTTTCTGTAAACTAAGGATACCTATTTATAGGCTTCCTTCATGGTAACCGGCTGGTCCGGTTCATAACAAACTTCTGATTTCTCTGACAGTTGCTGTAGACCGGCTGGATCGGCAGCTGTCATGTCAACCAGTCACTTCTTGAAATTCTCTAACTGTCAGATAGTGTCGAGACTTTCTGTTCTTAAGTGTCGACACTTATAGACTAAGTGTCGACACATGTTGTGTAAGTGTCGACACAAGTCTACAAGGTGTCGACACAATTCCTTGTATGTCTCGACACAGATACTTCTGCATGTGTCGACACTGAAATTGAGTGTCGACACAAGTACTTGTCCTTCATTCTTTAACTGTATTCTTCTAAGTGTCGACACAGCTCCTTTGTGTCGACACATCTTCATGTGTTGAAACAGTCAAGTGTCGACACTGCTTCTTGGTGTCGACACTAGTCTTCAATCTTGTTTCTTCAGCTGAGTGTCGACACATTCCCTTAGTGTCGACACTTGTACTTAGAATATTTTGTAAACTTTTCTGTTCTTTGCTAAGTGTCGACACAGCTCCTTGTGTCGACACTTTCTTCAAGTGTAGAGTCTTCAACTAAGTGTCGACACATTGTGCTGAGTGTCGACACTTTCTTCAAGTGTTGACTCTCCTGGTTGTGTGTCGACACATTGTGCTGAGTGTCGACACTTTCTTCAAATACTGACTCTTCAGCATAGTGTCGACACATTGTGTTGAGTGTCGACACTTGTACTTAGATTCTGCAGACTTTTGCTGAGTGTCGACACATCTTCAAGTGTCGACACTTTCTGGTGTAGACTTAGCTCTTCTAGGTGTCGACACTTCTGCCAAGTGTCGACACTGCTTTTCTGCATACTTCTTCACTGAGTGTCGACACAGCTCCAAGTGTCGACACTTTCTGTCTGGTGTCGACTCTTCATCCCAGGTGTCGACACAATGACTCCAAGTGTCGACACTGCTTGTCTGGGTGTCGACACAAGCTTTCTCAAGTGTCGACACTTTCCCTCTGGGTGTCGACACATGGACTTAGAAACTTTTAGCTTCAATCCAGTGTATACCTAACCTGCACAAGTAACTCAAACAAACATCAAATACATTATGATGTATATCATTGAGTTAGGTGAGGCTTCTTCAAATCAGGTACATTTGACCAATGTACCCAACAATCTCCCCCTATTTGGAGAAGTCATAACCCTTAGTCAATGATATACACCACTCATAATTTAAAATTATAAAATGATGTAAAACAGGTATATGTCAACAGAGTTAAACTTAAACATGTAATAAAGCACACATGTATACTCATACAGCATTACAGAACAAACAAGAATTAGACACATTCTACTGAACAATCATGAAATATATATTTATCAAAAATTGTTCATACATTGCTTTGCAATCTATTTTCAAAGATTTACAATAATGTTTAGATGTAACAGATTACAACATTCTTCAGTCTAAGCTTAGTCTAATTCTGCTCTGGTTCTTTTATGACTATGCCTTTTCCAGCTTGCACTTTGGCCTTTACAGCAGCAGCAGCAGGCTCAGCTTCAGCAGTCTTCTTCCCTTTGGAGTCCTTCTTCTTCTGTTCTTCAGCCTTGATTTTTTGCCTCTCAAAATAATGATAGGGCTTAGGAAAGTACTTGCTAGGCTCCACAGCTGTAGGAGGTAGCTTTCCTAACTTAGCCTTCCTTCTATATTGGACAATGGCTTCCTGCCTGATTTCATGCTTCCTCCATTCTGCTTCTGAGAACCATTTATTACTCTCATGTGCATTGTCCTTGGCTGCTTTCCAGGCTGTGAGAATGATGTTCCTAGAAGTAGGGCTCCACTGTTCAAAATCTGGTTTTTGCTCAGCCAGTTCCCTGAACTTCTTCTTTGACAGCCTTGTCTCTTCTTCTTTGTCCATAGCCTCTTGCATGGCTGCTGTAATAGGTTGAACAACCTTTTCCAGAACAATATTAGGCTTACCAGCAGTTGGACTATACATTGTTCTTACATCAGCATGAACCATGTCAAAATCTGGAGGTGGATAGATCACCTGAGCTACTTCCTGTTGCTCTCCTCCAAGATATGCACTTTGAATACCAGATTCAGCTACATTGTCATCATCACACAGGGGAGGATAGCCCAGTGTAGCTCTGATGGAATTAGAAATCCATTTGGCATGGTCAGAGCAAGCTTTGACTAACACCCTCTCCCCCTTTATGACTTCTTGTTCAACATGGTCTCTTACATCATCCTTTTGGAATCTTATCTGACTGTCCAAGTACCTGATTCCTTCCTTAAAATAAGGTCTAAGCTTGGTAAGCTGTTCAGAAATGACCTTCTGGGAATCCTTGATTGCAGTCTTGACAGCAGCAAGTTCTTCTTGAAAAGCTTTATCAAATTCAGCCTTGGCAGCATCAGTAGAAGTAGATGGTTCAGCAGACTTATTCTTTAATTCAGTCACTATAGCATTGTGGGAGGCAGTTAAATTGTCATTCATTCTTAGTTGATTCTCCAGCACATAGCCTTGCTTCAGTGCTATATCATCTACTTGAGACTTGAGTTTCTCCTGGTGAGTTGCCAAATAGACCACTGCATTACCACCCTTGTGGAAGCAGTCAGTCATTTCCTTCTTATTCAAATTCATTTCAAACCTTATTGATTTGATATCTTGAGCTAGATCAAATTGTAGGGACTTGTGGCCTTCATCAATATATGTCTCTAAAGCCCTCCTTTGCTCATCCAGCTTAACTTGCATTGCTACCATTAAGCTGCTGTAATCTGTTGATGGAGCTTGTTGGACTAGGGAGTGTTGAGCAACAGTTTGTAGAGCTTTCTTATAGCTCTGACTCCTTCTTTTGAATACAAAGAACTGCTTTTGCTTAGCTTGCTCAGCTTCATCATCCTCAGACTCTGAGGTACTGGCTATATTTACCCTGTCCTTAGGGCTTTCAGGCCTTGCAGTCTGCACACCAGGTGCATGCTCAGTTGCCAGCCTAATAGGCTCTTCCACAACTTCCATGTTCTCCCTCTCAGTAGCAGCACTCTTCCCTTCATCAGCAGCAGTCTTGTCCATGTCAAAATCCTCTTGATCTAAGTTCAGAAATAGATCTTCCATTGTATATTCTGGGGGTGACTGAGCAGGAGATGTACTTGGTTCTTCAACCACTTTATCAGGTATCACAACAGATGTGTCTGGAAGAACAACATCTGGTGCTGTACTTGCTTTCTGAATGTGCTGATGGACATCAAACAAATCAGAATCCATTACAGAAAAATCTAATGTATTAAGGTCAGAAAGTACCTCTTGGATAATAAGTGTAGCTTGCTCACTCTCCAGTGTAGAGGGATGTTCTACAGCTGGAGGCTCCCCCTGGATCTCAGCTGGCTCTTGAGGAGCAGGTGACTTCTCTGCAGCCACATCTATTGGACTATCAGGAGTGAAAACAACATGTTCTTCACTGCCTGAGCTGCTGGAGGACTCCTGAGTCACAGCAGCAGTCTTCCTCTTCTTCCTGGGAGGAGAGTCTTTCTTTGAAACTTGCTTTTCTGGGGTTGGAACTTCTTTGGACAGCACTCTTTCCCATCTAGAGAATATCCTTGAATCCATTCTCCTCATGTGATTGATTTTAGTTCCAGCAGCAGTGCTCATTACCTCTGGAATTGATCCAGCCAGGTAGAGACTTAGTATCCTGCCCAGATTGGGCTTCTTCAGACTTTCCTTCACTTTCTCAAACACAATCATAGACCAGTCTGTTTTGAGGTTGAAGATGATTCTCGTCATGATACTGAACATAGAGGCTGACACCCTGTCATGTCCTCCTGGTTTGCTTAGTATAACTTTGCCTACAACTTCAGACAGGAATTTGCCTTGATTATTCATTCCCTTCCTGTTGAAAACTGATCCTATTTTCATCTTAGGATCAAGACCACACCAGGTAAGTGCTTCTCTGGTCTTAGATGTGGTCATTTCCTCTTCTTCTTGAACTTTAGGTAGCTGAAGTACCTTTCTCAAGGACTTGGGTGAAATCTTGACCTTGGTGCCATGCACCCTTGACTTGATTCTGTAGCCTGAGTCATCTACAGACGCTCCAGTAAGAAATTCTATAACTTCCTTCTTCCATATCTTGGTTGGTTCTGAAACCAAGAACTCCAATCCTGAATCGGTGACTAGGGTTACCACCGATTGGATTTCTTGATCACCGTCGTCAAATGCGCCACGCACCAGTTCATAGCCTTCATTAACGTTCTCTTCCAGCTTGGGAGCCATTAGGGTTTGGAGAATTAGTCTTTAGAGAAGAGAAATGTCGACACAAGAGTTTTGGTCTCGAAACTTTTGAAAGCGTGTTGACAAACAAAGACAGAACCCTATTTATACCTTTCTTGTTTGAAGACGAACAGGCGGGATGAATTTCTAAAGATGTGTCGACACTGTCAATAAGTGTCGACACTGACTTATAATGTCTCGACACTCATGTGTCGACACAAGATTAGTCAACAGATTCCATGTGTCGACACTTGTTTAAGTGTCGACACCACACTACTCGACATGTTAGTCGAGACTTTTACTTAGAAAATTCTGAGTAAAACTTAAGTGTCGACACCTTATAGAATGTGTCGACACCAACTCGACATGTGTCGACACTAGCATTCTGAAGTGTCGACACCAACTTCCTTGATGTGTCGACACCATTTTCCTGAAGTGTCGACACTTACTATTCTGTGTCGACATAGACTTGTCTATGTGTCGACACCTTTTTACTTAGCCAATTTTTAGTTCTGTAAACTTAGTCTAAGTTTATCATACCTAGTTCAATTTTGAACCTATTGAACTTAGCTTCTTCTAAGGGCTTAGTAAACATATCTGCTATCTGATTATCAGTTTTAACATATTCAAGTGCAATATCATTTCTTTCTACATGCTCCCTAAGAAAGTGATATTTAATCTCAATATGTTTAGATCTACTATGTGATACAGGATTGTTAGCTATTGAAATAGCACTTGTAGAATCACAGTAAAGTGGAGTTCTACTTACCTGAAATCCATAGTCTTCTAACTGATGTTGAATCCACAGAAGTTGAGCACAGCAACTTCCTGCAGCTACATATTCTGACTCAGCTGTGGAAATAGCCACACTGGTTTGCTTCTTACTACTCCATGAAATGAGTCTTCCACCTAGGAATTGACAGGATCCAGTAGTGCTCTTTCTATCTTCTTTGCATCCTGCAAAGTCTGCATCTGAATAGCCTGTTAGATCAAAATCTCCATTCCTAGGGTACCAGAGGCCTAGATAGGGAGTGCCCTTTAGATATCTCAAGATTCTCTTGACTGCAGTCAAGTGAGACTCTTTGGGGCAGGCTTGATACCTGGCACAAACACATGTAGCATACATAATGTCAGGCCTACTTGCAGTCAAGTACAGTAGGGAGCCAACTATCCCTCTATACAAGGTTTCATCTACAGGTTTCCCTGCATCATCCTTGCTCAGAGACATACTTGACCCCATAGGAGTCTTCATGGTACTGGATGAATCCATACCATACTTCCTTATGAGTTCTAGGGTGAACTTGGACTGACATATGGATAGACCACTTCCAGTCTGTTTAACTTGGAGACCCAAGAAAAACTTCAGTTCTCCCATACTACTCATCTCAAATTGACTTTGCATAAGCTTTGCAAACTTTTTGCAAAGGCTACTTTCAGTAGACCCAAATATAATGTCATCTACATATATTTGGACAAGTATGACTTTGCCTCTAGATTCCCTAAGGAATAGAGTCTTATCTATTTTCCCCCATGAGAACTTGTTCTCAATGAGAAAACTAGATAGGGTTTCATACCAAGCTCTTGGTGCTTGTTTTAACCCATATAATGCTTTCCTAAGTCTATACACATAATGAGGTAAAGTTGGATCAACAAAACCTGCAGGCTGCTCCACATAGACTTCTTCTTTCAAATTACCATTTAGGAATGCTGACTTGACATCCATTTGGTATACCTTGAATCCTTGATAAGTTGCATAGTGGTGGGCCAAAACCCGAACAGGCAAGCGTACCTGTCGAATTGTAGTACCAAGGTCGTATTTAAACACGGGGTTGTCAAGTACTTCTACTCGCGCTCTAACTATTATCCTACCGGAAAATTAAAGGGATTTGAGAATTTTTTAAGAAGCAAAAGGAACGATAAATTGCGAGACGAAAACTTATATAAAAAAGGCTAGCATTCGATCATTGATTCACCATGAAATGAAACGAGAAAATAAAAGGGCATAGTTTTAAATTTGCAAATCCAACTTGGCCGTGACGGATCCGAAAATAAGACAAAATCTCGCAGAGCATTAAGTCTCCTAACTTATAGACTCTTCGATCGAAATCTCTTTACAAACCGAAAAAGCCTAAAGTTGCATTATCGAGGTGATCCGCACTATTGGATTTGACTCCAATCCGGAGGATTTACGTCGTCCTATCTCTAGGGTTGCGTTCAACTCCTTCCTTCTTTGAGTGATCTTTCACATCCACGAGCCTCTCGGCTACTCGAATATGAGATCATAAGCCTACTACCGTATACCGGAAATACGGAGTCGACGCAAAATAAATCAAAGAAGGACCGAGTAGAATTACGCAAAAATAAAACTATGAAATAAAAATAATTCTCATTTCAAATCATGGATCCTCATGATCAAATGCTAAAAGAAGATTAGCTACGCATATTGCAAAAAGAAACAACGAAACAAATAGAAGAGAATTTCATTACTTGCAAATAAAAAGAGTGTACAACATATTAAAAAGACTAGATTAGGCTATAAGGAAAACTTGCACTAATTGAAAAGAAAAGATTACACTAATAAAGACTTAACAACATGTAAGCAAAAAGAAAGCACTCTCTTGAACTAGAACTTCACTTTCTCTCCAAAATTCAACTCCCCCAAAGCATGAGACCATGGTGCCCTTTTTATAGATGAGGAGGGAAGATTCTAGAATGGAAAGAAGAAGAGGGGGGCAAGGGGGGTGGCCGGCCATGTAGGATGGAGAAGATGCATGCATTGTATTAAATGAGGTGTGAAGAAGGAGGTGGTTCAATGCATGGATTTAAAGGGAATGAGTTGGAAAATGTAAAATAGCAAAGGGGGAATGAATAAGAATTAAAAAAAGGGAGAGAAAATATTATGATGCATGCATGGATTGAAAGGTGGCAAGAGAATAAAAGAAAGAGAGGGGGATGCATGAGGAATAAATGGAAGATAAAATAATAAAGGGGGAGAGAGGGAAGGGCCGGCCAAGCATGAAGAAAATGAATGCATGCATTGTATTAAATGAAAGGGAGAGAGAGAGAGAGAACATGCATGCATTCATTAAAAGGTGGCCGGCCATGTAGGATGAAAATTCATGCATGGTAAAATATGAAAGAGGGGAGGGGCTACATGGGCTCGGGTAGAGGCTAGGTGGGCTGCTTGGGCTGCATAGGGGGCTCGGGTAGAGGCTAGGTGGGCTGCTTGGGCTGCATAGGGGCTGCTTTGGTGGCTCGGGTTTGAGCTTTGAGGGCTGCATGGGCTCGGGTTGGCTAGGAGAGCTACTTGGGCTGCACCATATGTGGCCGGCTGCACCTTTGAAGGCTTTATCAATGTGGGCTGCACCAATGTGGGTTGCAACTTGAAGTTGGGAAGAGGCCGGCTATGCAAAATGTGGGCTGCTCCAAGCTTGGACTTTAGACCTAAAAATAAAACAAAACAAGACATGAATTAGTCATAACAAAATTAAAACAAAGTTAAAACATAACATAACACTATATAGATTTTAAAACATAACATAGCAAAGTTAAAACAAGATTTTAAACATAATAAAAATATTACAACCTTAAAATTAAAACGTATCATAACATAACATAATATATAATAACATAACACATATAGTAAGACTATATAGAATTTTATATCAAAACTCTATTAACACTAGGAATTAAAATATTTTAAAGAAACATTAAAACATGAAATAACAAACATAAAATATAAATAAAATTAGGCATTTTGAAAACTAAATTACCCCCAAAAAGGATGACTAAAACTAGTCATCAAATTCCCCCATGCTTAGACATTTGCTTGCCCTCAAGCAAATAGAAATAAAAACTAGGGTAGGAAATAGAAAATAAACAAAGCTAATTTAAGTTTCATAATTAAGAAAAACAAAACATGAAAAATTAAACTATCCTAATTCCTATGTTAACAACTAGTGGGGTGAGAAGTGCACAGTAGAAAACTTGAAAGTGGAGACCTAAAAATATCATTAGAACATAAGAAAAGTCTACACATTTCTAAATCTTAAAAACAAGGCATCCAAAATAAATGAAAATAAGGACAACAAAAAGTAGAGGTTCTAAATAAACGGCGCATTAACAAACTACTAGGTTGCTAGATAAACATTAACCCTAAGACATTCCAAGATAACCTCCAAAGAAATCCATCAATGATGGTGGCCATAGGCTTGTACGTTCACACTTTCTCCACTACGCGAAATTAAGTTCTAAGATCATTAGGACTTCTACTAGGCATTAAAACTTGGCTTAGGTAAATGATTAGGAAGTGGAATCAAAGATAAACATGAAGGTTTTAGGCACTAAACCAAGGTGAGCTCAAAAATAAATAATAGCATAAAAAAAGATGAGAAATAACAAGTATGTCATTTCTCCAATATGAAACTACAAAAAGAAGGCCATGAAATTTTCTTTTCTAAATTTGGCCAAACATAAACTTTTTGCATTCATCATTTTTTTTGCTTTTTTTCTGATTTTGTAATGATATATTTTTTTCTTTCTCAATTTTTTTCTTTTGAATAACATTTGATAAGAAAGCTCCAAAAAATGAGCTTGAGAATTTCCTAATCATTTCAAAAATAATATCCTTCCCACAAAAATAATTTTTAAGCTCAAATTTATAGTGCAAAAATAGGAAAGATATTTGGCTTTGGTGAACATAATGAAATGAAAGGTGGAGCTAAAAACAAAGAAAATAAGGAAAAGGCCCAAAATTGTTTTGCAAGGGTTTTGTTTTTGGTGGGCATGAAAAGCTCAAACTATTCAAATGGTGGCCTAAATCATTTCTAAAGAACGTAAAAACGGCGCAAATGCTTCGAGAGTAGCTTGGTACAAGTTCTAGACACCAAGAAAGACTACCTCGCAAATGAAAAAGAGCTAATGATACCTAGCAACCATTCGTAAGCAACTAACCGAATAAAAAGACATAACTACAAATTGCTACTTATGACGTAAAAAACGGATGCCTATATTTAAGAAAAAGAAATTAGTAGAACTAAACTATGTTAAACTGATAAATTTAGAAAACCTATTCAAAGAAATCTAAATAGAACTAAGGAACCGCACGGGCCTACACATCACTAGAAGAAACATAAAAATAAAGATAGAAAATAATTTTAGGTTTTGTTTTTCAAATAGATTTTAGCACAATTTTTTTGATTTTTGTTTTTCTAATTTTTTTTTGGGTTTTATATTTTATAATTTTTTGGATTTTAGATTTTGATGACATAAAATACTATACTAATATAAAACATAATTTTGTTTTTTTTTGAAAGAAGAAGAACAAAAAGGAAAAGACAAAAGAAACTAGACCCCCCCATGCTTAAATCCTTCATTGCCCTCAATGAAGAAAACATAAAGAAAAAGAGAAGGGGACTGAGAAGAAGAGAAAAAGAAAAATGCAGGAAAAATAATAAAAAAGAACAGGACTTCCCCGGGTTCGTGAGATGAAGGCGGATGTCGCTCCCCCATGCTTGCTTTTTAGAGTACTTGATCGTCAGCAGGTATGACTTGATCCATCTGATATCAGCAACGGCGGAGCGGCGACCACGAACATGGACTTGATTGGCCTCCGGTAGGAAGAGCAAAATAAAAGCAAAACATAGATAGAGTCCATGGGCAGATGCCCGATAATGTTTTTTTTTATTACAATCATTTAAAGTCCGAATAAAAGAGTCACAGAATAAAAATAATAAGTCCAAAACGAAAATGTCCATCAGAAAATAAGAGAACTAAGAATCAAACAGAAGATTCTCCTTGGCAGGAGTCACAGAATCATTAGAGAAATAGAGTTTAAGTCTATGACCATTAACTTTAAAGTCCCCCTTATCGGGGTGTGAAAGTAGCACAGTGCCGTAAGGAAAAACATCCTTGACCGTGAACGGTCCGGACCATCTAGATTTGAGGTTTCCCGGGAAGAGACGTAAACGCGAATTAAAAAGAAGAACTTGATCGCCTGGTTTAAAAGTTTTAGGGTGGCGCAGGTTCTTATCGTGATACAATTTCGTGCGTTCTTTGTAAATTTTATTATTTTCGTATGCGTACGCTCGCCACTCGTCAAGCTCATTTAGTTGGTTTTTTCTATGCTCGCCGACCGAATGCGGATCGAAATTAAAAAACTTTAACGCCCAGTACGCACGGTGTTCTACTTCTACCGGAAGATGACACGATTTTCCATAGACTAATCGGAAAGGAGTACAACCGATGGCGGTCTTGTACGCTGTCCGATAGGCCCACAGAGCATCGTCCAATTTTAAAGACCAATCCTTACGAGAAGTAGAAAGGTTTTTCTCCAAAATTCGTTTAAGTTCGCGATTGACTACCTCGACCTGACCGTTAGTTTGGGGGTGATAAGCGGTGGATAATTTATGCGTAACGCCATATTTGGCTAAAGCCTTAGTGAGTTGAGCGTTGCAAAAATGACTTCCCCTATCACTAACGATCGCTCGAGGAAAACCAAAGCGAGAAAATAATTTTTTTAAAAATTTGACAACAACGCGAGCATCATTATTTGGTAGAGCTTGGGCCTCTGCCCACCTAGAAACATAATCGACTGCGACTAGAATATATTTATTTCCTAAGCTGGAGGGAAATGGGCCGACAAAGTCTATGCCCCATAGATCAAAAACTTCGCATTCGAGAAAGTAGTTTTGTTCCATTTCATGTTTATTTGAGAGATTTCCAGTCCGCTGGCATCGATCGCACCCGCCCACAAAGATTTGTGCATCTTTAAATATGCTTGGCCAATAGAAGCCAGCACTAAGTACTTTGTGTGCGGTGCGGTTAGCTTGATAGTGCCCGCCAGTCGGACCTTCATGAACATGTTTTAAAATTAGGTGACCCTCTTCCCGTGAAACACATCTCCTAACCACCTGGTCCGCACAAATGCGAAATAGAAATGGGTCTTCCCAAAAATAATACTTCAACTCCGAAAAGAATTTCTTCTTTTGGTGAGTGGAGTATTCTTTTGGGAGGACCCGGGCCACAAGATAATTGGCCAGATCGGCAAACCAGGGGGTAGGAGATGAAGAAATAGTAAAAAGGCGCTCATCCGGAAAAGAATCATTAATAAAAGTTTCATTTAAAAGATCTAGATTTGGATTTTCAAGACGAGAGAGATGATCAGCTGCTAAGTTTTCCGCTCCTTTCTTATCCCGAATCTCCAAGTCGAATTCTTGAAGTAATAGGATCCAACGGATAAGACGCGGCTTGGCATCCGGTTTAGAAAGGAGGTACTTCAGAGCGGAATGATCCGTGAAAACAATAACCTTAGAAAGAGTAACATACGGTCGGAATTTATCAAAAGCAAAAATAACCGCTAAGAGCTCTTTCTCCGTCGTGGTGTAGTTTTCTTGCGCAGACGTGAGAGTTTTACTAGCGTAGAAAATCGGATGAAAGTTCTTAGCGATTCGTTGACCTAAAACCGCACCTACCGCATGATTACTCGCATCACACATGATTTCGAAAGGTAAATCCCAAACTGGGGCGATCAAAATAGGGGCATTTATAAGTTTAGATTTAATTAATTCAAATGCCGCGAGACATGATTCATCAAAAACGAAAGGAGTGTCTTTTTCGAGAAGGTGGGTGAGAGGCTTAGTAATTTTTGAAAAGTTTTTAATGAATCGTCGATAAAAACCCGCATGCCCTAAAAAACTTCTAATTGCTTTAATATTTGTAGGCGGCGGTAACTTTTCAATTACTTCAATTTTTGCCTTGTCCACTTCAATTCCCCTAGCGGAAATGTTGTGGCCAAGTACTAAACCTTCACGTACCATAAAGTGGCACTTCTCCCAATTTAAAACTAGATTCGTTTCTTCGCAGCGTTGTAAAACTTTGTCCAAATTTTCTAAACATAAATTAAAGGAGTCGCCAAAAACAGAAAAATCGTCCATAAAGATTTCCATAATATTCTCTACATATTTATCAAAAATGGCAAGCATACACCGCTGAAAGGTGGCGGGTGCGTTGCATAGTCCGAAAGGCATTCTACGATAAGCAAAAGTTCCGAAAGGGCAGGTGAATGTCGTCTTCTCTTGGTCCTCGGGTGCGATAGGGATTTGAAAGTATCCCGAGAGACCATCGAGGAAGCAATAAAAATTGTGCCCGGACAACCGTTCTAGAATTTGATCGATAAAGGGGAGGGGGAAGTGATCTTTTCGAGTGGCATCGTTTAGCTTACGGTAATCGATGCACATCCTCCATCCCGTTATCGTCCTAGTTGGAATTAAGTCGTTATTTTCATTTGGTACTACCGTAATCCCTCCCTTCTTAGGAACAACCTGTACCGGACTCACCCACTGACTATCGGAAATCGGATAAATTATCCCCGCATCTAATAACTTAAGCACCTCTTCCTTCACAACCTCTTTCATATTTGGATTAAGACGACGTTGTGGTTGAACTACACCCTTAGGATTATTGTCAAAAAATATTTTGTGTGTGCAGAAGGAGGGGCTTATGCCAGGAATATCACAGATTTGCCACGCTATAGCTCGGCGATGCTTTTGTAGTACTTCGATCAACTGATCGTTTTCGGATTGAGATAAATAGGCCGAGATTATAACGGGCAACTTAGAATTTTTTTCAAGAAAGGCATATTTTAGATGATCAGGGAGTGGTTTTAAATCCAGATGGGGTGGCTCATTATAAGAGTTTTTCAAATTCTTATCTTTTTCAAAAACAAGACTTTCATACTTACTTCTACCAAAGACAGAATCATTTTCAAAATTTATTTTTGCGGACATAATCGTGTTTTCAAAATCATGTGAAGAAATTTCAGAAAAGAAGAGGAAAATTCATTTGAAGAGATGTTGGAAAGGGAAAGGGAAGAATCTTCATTTAAAACATCAATAAAGAAGCATGAGTCATCATTTTGTAAGGAATTTTTCATTGATTGATTAATTGAAAATGTGACCTCATCATCTCCCACACGTAAAAACAACTTCCCGTTACTAACGTCTATAACCGCTCGAGAGGTGGCTAGAAATGGTCGTCCAAGGATAAGAGGGACCTCGACGTCCTCTTCAATATCAAGAATGACAAAATCCACCGGGAAGATGAATTTGTCGACCTTTACTAGCACGTCCTCAACGATACCTAGTGGATACTTGATAGACCTATCGGCTAACTGGATACTCATTCTTGTAGGGCTAAGAGTGCCTAGTCCTAGCTTTTTGAATAAAGAAAAGGGCATCAGATTTATGCTCGCTCCTAGATCCGCTAACGCATGTTTAACGAACAGATCACCAAAAACGCACGGAATGGAAAAACTACCCGGATCGTTTATCTTTTTAGGAAGATTAGAGTTTTTAACGACCGCCGAGCATTCTTCATTTAACGTTACATGCGATAAATTTTCTAATTTCGTTTTGTTCGTTAATAAATCTTTGAGATATTTGGCGTACTTAGGCATTTGACTAATCGCTTCATGAAATGGTAAATTAATATGAATTTGTTTAAATATTTCAAGAAAGCGTTGATATTGATTATCTAATTTTTCTTGCCTAAGTCGGGCCGGATAAGGGGGTGGCGGAAATTCCTTTATGATAAGCGGAGCATCATTTTGAACGTCATTATTAGAAAAAATAGAAATATCTTTTTCTTTATCTAAAGTAGATTTTTCATTTTCAAAATTTGTTTTATCATTTTCCGTAGGGGTAATTTCTTCCACAACAGGAGGGACAATCACCTTTGGATCTTCCCTTGTGGTGGGCTCGTTAACAACTTTACCGCTCCGAAGGGAAATTGCATTTGCGTGTTCCCTTGGGTTAGGCTCAGTGTTCGAGGGAAGAGTTCCAGGTGGTCTCTCGGAAAAGGCCTTAGCGAGTTGGCCGACTTGATTTTCTAAGTTTTTCATTGATCCTGTTAAACTTCTAATAGTGGCATCGTTCGAGCTTATATATTTAGCGAGGATCTCTTCCAAAGGGGAAGGTTTTTGAAAATTTTGTTGCGGAGGTGGTGGTGGTGTAAAATCGTGCGGTGGGCGTATGGCGTTAGCGTTATTACTCCACGAGAAATTTGGATGATTACGCCATCCGGGGTGATAAGAATTAGAAGAAGAAGAAAAACCAGGCGGAGAAGAAAAATTCGTAAAAGCAGAAAAATTGTTTGCAGAATTATTTTGAGCAGGCCTGGGTATGTTCCCCAGATAATCCACCTGCTCGGCAGCAGCAGCATTCACATTTTCATATACCTTAGCGGCGGAGGAAGCAGTCATCTCCGAAATCTTCTTGTTTAACATTTCCACTTGTAGCGCCAGTTGCGAAACCGAATCCACTTCATAGATACCTGCAGGTTTAGATGGGCGAGACCTGGACGAATTCCACTGATAAGTGTTCATCGCCATGTCCTCGATAAGCTCAAGAGCGGCTTCCGGAGTTTTGCGGTCTAAAGAACCAGCGGAAGCGGCATCTATCATTTGCTTTGTCTCTTGGTTTAGCCCATTGTAAAATGTCTGAACCTGTAACCATACAGGCAGAGCATGATGAGGGCATCTTCTCAAAAGTTCTTTGAACCTCTCCCAAGTGTCATAGAGGGTCTCAGAAGCAATTTGAGAATAAGAAGTGATATCATTTCGAAGCTTAGCAGTTTTGGCGGGGGGAAAATAACGAGAAAGAAATTTTTCAGTTAAAATATTCCAAGTAGTGATTGAGCCTCTTGGAAGAGAACTCAACCACTGTTTGGCTTTAGTTCTTAAGGAGAAGGGGAAGAGTCTTAGCCTTATAGCATCATCTGAGACACCATTTATTTTGAAGGTGTCACAGATTTCAAGAAAATTTGCAATATGCAAGTTCGGATCTTCATCTTGTAATCCGTCGAACTGTACATATTGCTGCACCATTTGTATGATGCTAGGCTTAAGCTCAAAGTTATTGTTCGCGATTGCAGGTCGAACAATACTTGTTTCAGTCCCCTCCAGGTTGGGTCGAGCATAATCGGACATAGTCCTTTGCTGAGCCATTCCTGGGTTGGGATCTCCCATTTCAGAATAATTACAATCCCCGAAGGAATCCTCAACCGTTGTTTGAGAAGTGGAAGCCCCGAATCGTAGTTGTCTCCGAAAGGAGCGTTCGATTTCTGGGTCCAAATCAACAAGTAGCGACGGATTCGCTCGGGTCATGCACTAGTAAAGAAAACGAGGGAAGATGAGAATGAAAGCTTGGAAAAGAAAGAAAAGGAGGAAAAGAAAGGAAAAAAAATTTTTGTTTTGGATTTTTTTTGAAAATAGACTTTTTTTCGGCTTGGCTCTCGAACTTCCCGAGGACTACCCGGTGAAGGGTTCGCCCGGTACTAGGTAAAATGGTGGCGCTTAAAGCCCCTTACCCTTTTCGAGAGATTTTAGGTGGGGTAGAAATTAAAATGAGGTGGGTTGATTATAATAAATTATAATAATTGTTTTTTTTTGATTTTTTTTGGAGAAGTAATAGCGCAAGCGTTTTCAAAATATTGACGAAGAAAGCTCCCCGGCAACGGCGCCAAAAACTTGGTGGGCCAAAACCCGAACAGGCAAGCGTACCTGTCGAATTGTAGTACCAAGGTCGTATTTAAACACGGGGTTGTCAAGTACTTCTACTCGCGCTCTAACTATTATCCTACCGGAAAATTAAAGGGATTTGAGAATTTTTTAAGAAGCAAAAGGAACGATAAATTGCGAGACGAAAACTTATATAAAAAAGGCTAGCATTCGATCATTGATTCACCATGAAATGAAACGAGAAAATAAAAGGGCATAGTTTTAAATTTGCAAATCCAACTTGGCCGTGACGATCCGAAAATAAGACAAAATCTCGCTAGAGCATTAAGTCTCCTAACTTATAGACTCTTCGATCGAAATCTCTTTACAAACCGAAAAAGCCTAAAGTTGCATTATCGAGGTGATCCGCACTATTGGATTTGACTCCAATCCGGAGGATTTACGTCGTCCTATCTCTAGGGTTGCGTTCAACTCCTTCCTTCTTTGAGTGATCTTTCACATCCACGAGCCTCTCGGCTACTCGAATATGAGATCATAAGCCTACTACCGTATACCGGAAATACGGAGTCGACGCAAAATAAATCAAAGAAGGACCGAGTAGAATTACGCAAAAATAAAACTATGAAATAAAAATAATTCTCATTTCAAATCATGGATCCTCATGATCAAATGCTAAAAGAAGATTAGCTACGCATATTGCAAAAAGAAACAACGAAACAAATAGAAGAGAATTTCATTACTTGCAAATAAAAAGAGTGTACAAGATATTAAAAAGACTAGATTAGGCTATAAGGAAAACTTGCACTAATTGAAAAGAAAAGATTACACTAATAAAGACTTAACAACATGTAAGCAAAAAGAAAGCACTCTCTTGAACTAGAACTTCACTTTCTCTCCAAAATTCAACTCCCCCAAAGCATGAGACCATGGTGCCCTTTTTATAGATGAGGAGGGAAGATTCTAGAATGGAAAGAAGAAGAGGGGGGCAAGGGGGGTGGCCGGCCATGTAGGATGGAGAAGATGCATGCATTGTATTAAATGAGGTGTGAAGAAGGAGGTGGTTCAATGCATGGATTTAAAGGGAATGAGTTGGAAAATGTAAAATAGCAAAGGGGGAATGAATAAGAATTAAAGAAAGGGAGAGAAAATATTATGATGCATGCATGGATTGAAAGGTGGCAAGAGAATAAAAGAAAGAGAGGGGGATGCATGAGGAATAAATGGAAGATAAAATAATAAAGGGGGAGAGAGGGAAGGGGCCGGCCAAGCATGAAGAAAATGAATGCATGCATTGTATTAAATGAAAGGGAGAGAGAGAGAGAACATGCATGTATTCATTAAAAGGTGGCCGGCCATGTAGGATGAAAATTCATGCATGGTAAAATATGAAAGAGGGGAGGGGCTACATGGGCTCGGGTAGAGGCTAGGTGGGCTGCTTGGGCTGCATAGGGGGCTCAGGTAGAGGCTAGGTGGGCTGCTTGGGCTGCATAGGGCTGCTTTGGTGGCTCGGGTTTGAGCTTTGAGGGCTGCATGGGCTCGGGTTGGCTAGGAGAGCTACTTGGGCTGCACCATATGTGGCCGGCTGCACCTTTGAAGGCTTTATCAATGTGGGCTGCACCAATGTGGGTTGCAACTTGAAGTTGGGAAGAGGCCGGCTATGCAAAATGTGGGCTGCTCCAAGCTTGGACTTTAGACCTAAAAATAAAACAAAACAAGACATGAATTAGTCATAACAAAATTAAAACAAAGTTAAAACATAACATAACACTATATAGATTTTAAAACATAACATAGCAAAGTTAAAACAAGATTTTAAACATAATAAAAATATTACAACCTTAAAATTAAAACGTATCATAACATAACATAATATATAATAACATAACACATATAGTAAGACTATATAGAATTTTATATCAAAACTCTAATAACACTAGGAATTAAAATATTTTAAAGAAACATTAAAACATGAAATAACAAACATAAAATATAAATAAAATTAGGCATTTTGAAAACTAAATTACCCCCAAAAAGGATGACTAAAACTAGTCATCACATAGGCCAAGAACATTCTTATGGCCTCCAGTCTGGCTACTGGGGCAAAGGTTTGATCAAAATCAATACCTTCTTCTTGCCTATATCCTTTTGCAACTAGTCTTGCTTTATTCTTTATGATGACCCCTTGTTCATCTAACTTATTTCTGTAGATCCACTTAGTTCCTATAACATTGTGGTCTTTAGGCTTTGGAACCAGCTCCCAAACCTTGCACCTTTTGAACTGATTAAGCTCTTCCTGCATTGCTTCAGTCCACTGTGGATCTTGTATAGCTTCTTCAAATTTCTTTGGCTCTATTTGAGACAGAAAACTTGAATATACTACAGCATTCTGATTTCTGCTCCTTGTCTGAACACCTTGTCTTGGATCTCCAATAATTAGCTCTTCTGGATGATCTCTTAGATGCCTGTTGGCTGGAGGCATCCTTACTTCTGGTTGTACTTCTACAGCATCTTCATCATACTGAGTTCCTTGTACTTCTTCAGCTCCTGGTACATGTAGTTCTCCCCCTGGACATAAGCCATCTTCTTCTACTTGCTGTCTTGCAGCAGGTACATCTTCTATGGTTAGCTTGTCCATCTTCTTAGTAAGACCTGTGGGGCTGCATACATTGCTAGACAACTCATTGTTAATTAGTTGTGTCTCATCAAAAACTACATGCACAGACTCCTCTACAACTTGTGTAGTCAAGTTGTAGACTCTATAAGCCTTACTATTATTGCTGTACCCAACAAACACTCCCTCTTGGGACTTGGCAGCAAACTTAGTTAGGTAAGACTTTCCATTGTTAAGTATGTAGCATTTACAACCAAAGATCCTAAAGTAGGATAAATTTGGTTTCCTGCCTTTCACAACTTCATAGGGGGTCTTATTTAACCTTTTAGTGATGGTGGCCCTATTTATCACATGGCATGCAGTGTTAACTGCTTCAGCCCAGAAATACTCTGGTAGTGATGAATCACTTAATAGGGTTCTACCAGCCTCTATCAAGGTCCTATTTTTCCTTTCAGCAATGCCATTTTGCTGAGGGTTCTAGGTGAAGAGAATTCTTGAAATATCCCATAGTCTTCACACAGCTTTGTCATGCTTTCAGACTGAAACTCAGTACCATGGTCACTTCTAATTTTGACCACTGTACAGTTCAATTCATTCTGAATTTGCTTAACAAAACTATAGAAGACACTAGGTGTTTCAGATTTCTGCTTTAAGAAGAACACCCAGGAAAACCTTGAGTAGTCATCAACAACTACAAAGGTGTAGACCTTCCTACCTAAGCTGTGAACTGGCATTGGACCAAATAGATCCATATGCAAGAGGTATAAACACCTCACAGCATCTTTGTTGTCTAAGCTTCTAAAGGTGGATTTAGTCTGCTTGCCCTTTTGACAAGCTGAGCAAATGCCATCCTTGACACACTTAACTTGAGGACCATTCCTCACTAACTCTTTGCTAAAGAGTTTGCTAATAGTCTTATAGTTAAGATGAGCTAGCCTCTTGTGCCACTTGACACAATGAGAGACTGTCTCATCAGCTACAAGACAAACAGGAGAACCATTGTTCTCAATCATGATGTCTAGACAGTAGACATTCCTCTTTCTATATCCTGTCAAAATGATCTCTTGATCACTTGACCTCTTGATATGACAACCATTTTTAACAAATGAGATGTCATACCCTACATCACTTAACTGACTTATACTAATGAGGTTGTGTTTCAACCCTTTAACATAAGCCACTTGAGTAATGGTAACAAGGTTTGAAGAGATGTTACCAAACCCTTTGATGATTCCTTTTTCAGAACCACCAAAGGTCACTTTAGGACCATTTTTGATTGGAATGTAGTCCTTCAGTAGTCCCCTAGTTCCAGTCATATGTCTGGAACATCCACTATCCAAGTACCATGTTGGGGTATGGCCACTTGGATTCACCTGCAAAACAAATTAATGAACCTTAGAACCCAAAGTAAACTTGGGTCCTTGGTGATTGTTAGTTTGTAATTTGACATAGCTACCTGCTAGCTTTCCACCAGGTAACTTGCTACTCAACTTGGCACTGGCATTGTGCCAACAATCCAAGGCAAAGTGGCCAACCTTGCCACAACACCAGCATTCAAACTTGTTGTACCTTTGCTTAGGTACAACCTTTGCTGTTTTGACTACAGCAGGCTTGTTGAATGTTGGGGCTTTGCCCTTGGACTTGGACTGATCCTGAACAGTCCTAGCTGGTTTAATAAAACCCAATCCAGCCTTTCCTTTATGATGAACAAATTCATCAATCAAGGGTAGCACTGATTTAGGTTTTGAAAACCTAGCAACTAGCTCTCTTTCCTTCTGGAGATTGATCTCCAGTAACTTAATTTGATCATTTTTATAAGTGATAGTTCCCATCTGAATCACAGTAATGTGTTTCAGCCTGGCTACCTCATTGAGCTTTTGATCAAATTCCTTCTCAAAGTCTGTTGCAGCTGCCTTTAGATCAGCAATTTCCTTTGCCTGACTTTTGGCAAGGGACTTGCTTTTCTTATAGGCTTGCAACAGTACTTTATATTCATCTAAGAGCTGATGAATATCTCCCTCAGATTCAGAAACACTTTCATCACTTGATGAAGATGAATCTGACTCTGAACTAGAACTGAAATCTGAACTTTGAGTTGGACTTTGTACCTGACTAGGTCCTGGCTGCTCCAGGATTTTGGTACTTTCAGTCAATGCCATCAGTCCTTGGCACTGAACCTCTTCTTGTTCATAGATTGATTCCATGATCTGCATAAACTCTTCTTCTTCTTCAGCAAATAGCCCTATATAGGCTTCAGCATCTGTCTCAGTGTCTGAAGAAGAAATGTCTGAAAGAGTCTTCTCATTCTTTGCAACAAAGGACTTCTCCTTCTTTCCTTTGAAGTGAGTCTTCTTTTTGTCACTGGATTCTTTTCTTCTCTCAGGACAATCTGCAATTACATGACCCTGTCTATTGCAGCAGTAACACACTATCTTAGACCCAGTTGCCTTGCTAGTCTTTGTCTTTTTCTTGTCCTTCTTTGAAGGCTTCTTCTCCTGATACTGGACTTCTTTCCCTTTGGAATATGAAGGTCTGGACCTCCACTGTTTCTTCTTAAGGAATTTCTGAAAAGGTCTGGTGAATGCAGCAAAATCTTCATCACTTTCACTGCTTGTAGATTTAGTGCTAACAGACTCATCAGATTCTGATTCAACTACCTCTGGAGGAGGAGTTGATGACTTAGTCCTGTTCTTTCTAGGTACTTCTGACTTAAAGGCAACAGTCCTTTCCCTGTGTTCAGTCCTTGTTGACTTTTCCTCCTCTTTTCTTACTGACAATTGCATCTCATAAGATAACAACTTGCCAAACAGTGTGGGAGGAGGAATTTCTCCCAACTTTGCCATTTCTCTGATGGCACAGATCTTGGTGTCCCAGTCTTTGGTTAGGGACCTTAAGAATTTATCATTCAATTCATAGTTAGAGAACTCTCTTCCATAGGACATGAGTTCATTAACAATTCTATAAAACTTCTTGTAGCATTCAGTGATGCTATCTCCTCTTCCTTGCCTAAAGCTCTCATATTCTTGATTAAGCAAGGACTTCCTATCTTGTCTTACTTCTTCAGAACCTTCCATGTAGACAATGAGGGTATCCCACATGTCTTTTGCTGTTTTACAGTGAATAAGGTTCTGGAAGGTGGCATCATCAATTGTACTAACTATGATGTTCTGTGCCCTTTTGTCCATTGTAGCTAGGACAATCTCATCCTTGGTCATCTCAGAAAAATCCTTTGGAGTTCTCTGTGTAGCATCCAAGACTGAAATCTTCATGGGCACATAAGGCCCTTCTTTGACTGTGATGTAGATCCTAGGGTCAGAGGCCTCCATGAACAGCCTTACCCTTTCTTTCTAGATTCCAAAAATCTCCTTTCTGCATATGGGCAGTTTCATTGAACCCAATTCCTTGTGATTCTCTGAAGAACCCATGTTTCTTGATTTTCTTGAAACTGTGTTCTGACTTATCCTAAATCTGCCAAACTGGATCTCCTCAGACAGTTAGTCCTTTTTGAGTAACCTCCCTCTGATACCACTTGAAAGATATGGTACCTAAACACCTAGAGGGGGGGGGGGGGTGAATAGGTGACCTAAACCTTTTTAAAACTTTGTTGGCAACACAACAGTTATTTCACAGAATTCTACAGCTAACAGCAATTACAGAATATACACAGTTAATCCACAGCACAGCACAGCACAGCAGACACACTAATTTATAGTGGTTCCCCAATCTTTGGGTACATCCACTTTCCCCCTTCGCCTATCTAGCAGTGTACTAGATTCGGCCAAACTTCTCCACTATCTCAGAACCCAACAAGGTTCCTACACCTCAGGCCCAAAGCCTTACACTCAGCCACCAAGGCCTACACTCAGCCACCCAGGCCTACACTCAGCCAATTAAGGCCTACACTCAGAGTTCTTCAACTCCTACACTCAGGCAACCAAGCCCTACCCTCAGCCTTTATAAAATAGGCTTACAATTCTCTCAGATCCAATGGATCCTACAAGTTAAAATAGAAATACAATAGCTAACTCTACAACTCAGAAAATAAGAGAGAAGTTGAGAGTTTCTTGAAGAGTTCTTGGAAGAACTCAGTTAGATCCAAACTGACTTAGCTTCCTTCAAAGCTTCTTGAGTTAGAACTGAATAAGTCTGAATCTTCTGCAGTTGATCCTTGACCTCTGCTTCTTGAGATCCAGATGATTCTGAATCCTTCTTCTCAGCCTTAGTTCCAAAGACTGAATTCTTGATTGGAGCTCTCTCTCTCCAACTTCTTAGATCTGCAGTTGGACTGTCAGATCTTCTTGTGTTGAAACCACTTTAAGTATTCTTGACAACTACTTGTAACAACCACTTGTAATTCTTACTTCAACAACAACAACGTTTCTGTAAACTAAGGATACCTATTTATAGGCTTCCTTCATGGTAACCGGCTGGTCCGGTTCATAACAAACTTCTGATTTCTCTGACAGTTGCTGTAGACCGGCTGGATCGGCAGCTGTCATGTCAACCAGTCACTTCTTGAAATTATCTAACTGTCAGATAGTGTCGAGACTTTCTGTTCTTAAGTGTCGACACTTATAGACTAAGTGTCGACACATGTTGTGTAAGTGTCGACACAAGTCTACAAGGTGTCGACACAATTCCTTGTATGTCTCGACACAGATACTTCTGCATGTGTCGACACTGAAATTGAGTGTCGACACAAGTACTTGTCCTTCATTCTTTAACTGTATTCTTCTAAGTGTCGACACAGCTCCTTTGTGTCGACACATCTTCATGTGTTGAAACAGTCAAGTGTCGACACTGCTTCTTGGTGTCGACACTAGTCTTCAATCTTGTTTCTTCAGCTGAGTGTCGACACATTCCCTTAGTGTCGACACTTGTACTTAGAATATTTTGTAAACTTTTCTGTTCTTTGCTAAGTGTCGACACAGCTCCTTGTGTCGACACTTTCTTCAAGTGTAGAGTCTTCAACTAAGTGTCGACACATTGTGCTGAGTGTCGACACTTTCTTCAAGTGTTGACTCTCCTGGTTGTGTGTCGACACATTGTGCTGAGTGTCGACACTTTCTTCAAATACTGACTCTTCAGCATAGTGTCGACACATTGTGTTGAGTGTCGACACTTGTACTTAGATTCTGCAGACTTTTGCTGAGTGTCGACACATCTTCAAGTGTCGACACTTTCTGGTGTAGACTTAGCTCTTCTAGGTGTCGACACTTCTGCCAAGTGTCGACACTGCTTTTCTGCATACTTCTTCACTGAGTGTCGACACAGCTCCAAGTGTCGACACTTTCTGTCTGGTGTCGACACAATGACTCCAAGTGTCGACACTGCTTGTCTGGGTGTCGACACAAGCTTTCTCAAGTGTCGACACTTTCCCTCTGGGTGTCAACACATGGACTTAGAAACTTTTAGCTTCAGTCCAGTGTATACCTAACCTGCACAAGTAACTCAAACAAACAACAAATACATTATGATGTATATCATTGAGTTAGGTGAGGCTTCTTCAAATCAGGTACATTTGACCAATGTACCCAACACTAATATTACTGACAGAGGGAAATGGTATTCTGAATAGGAATGGGCTAAACACTTGAAATAACAAGATGTGATTCAGAAATTCAGGCAAGATTTGAAGAGAGGAAAGCTTCCTACTAAATCCATAGAGCCCAGCATGTATTTCCCAAATCTATATCATTATTTTGAGAGGCAAAGGCTGAAGGAAGAAGCAATAAAAAAATCAAAAGCTAAGGAAGCCAAAGGTAAGGAAGTTGCTGAGGACAAGGAGCCTGAAATGAAAGCCAAGATACAATCAGGGAAAGACATAATTATTAAGGAACCTGAGCTGCCTTAGGATTTTCTAATTTTTATATTTCATATGAACATTTTGATCTGTAACTATTCTGAAAAAACTTGTATCAGTAAATTATAAGATAAACAATTAATGGAAATTATGGCTTATTCTATATTTCATGTGTTGATTAATTAGGACTAAAATTGTTTGCCTCACGTTCTACTCAGCATTATTATTAAGTTTGCATGTTTATCTGTGATAAATCACTTACTGAACTACACTATATGTTTAAATGTCTTTATCTTTATTTTGTGGTATCTTGTTGTATATCATTGTATTGGGGTTATACTTCTCCAAATAGGGGGAGATTGTTGAGTATATTAGTCTCAATATACTTGATTTGAAGAAGTCTTCTCAGCTCAATGATATACACATTTTTGTATTTGATGGATGTTAAGTTTATATGCACAGGTTAATAAAGCTAAGTACAAAGTGTAGACACTCAGGACTAGTGTCGACATACACTGAACAAGTTGGGTCGAGACAAAGAAAAGCTGTGTCGATACTAAGGACAACTGTGTCGACACACTGTGTCAAGAATAAATACAACTGTGTCTACACTCAGGACTAGTGTCGATACACTCTATACATATTATACCAGACTGAAGACAACTGTGTCGACACTCAGGACTAGTGTCGACATAATCTATTCAAGATGTATCGAGACTAAAGACAACGGTGTCGACACTTAGGACTAGTGTCGACATACTATAATCAAGCTGTAATGAGACTGAAGACAACTGTATCGACACACAGGACTTATGTCGACACATTCCATAGAAGTTGTGTCGAGACAAGGTGAAGAACTTTGTCGACACATTCAGAAGTGTGTCGACACCACTACAAGAGCTGTGTCGACACCCAGGACTTGTGCCAACACATTTCACAGCCAAGTCTCAACACTTCAGCAGACATATTTCCTAATTACAGATTGAAAGATAGGGGTTATATCTGATTTACTCTAGAGGGGGGGGGGGGTGAATAGAGTAATAAAACTTTTTGGCTATTTTAGATTTTTATTAGAGTAAAAAGTATGGGATACCAAAAATAATAACAGAAAAGAAAAACAGTCTAAGTTAATCTACTCTAACACAGCACAATAATATATCAGAACACAGCTAGCCTATCACAGCCACATTAAGAACAACAGGAAAAGGGGCAACCAGACAACACAAAAAATTTTATAGTGGTTTCCCAACCTGGGTACATCTAATCTTCTACCACCCTGGAAGGAATCCACTAGCAGGTTTTTGATCAGGTGACTGCCACCACAAGATCTATTTCCAGGGAGATCTCACAACCCTTTGAGATTTTGATCAGGTGCCCAAAAACCAAACATAAACTTTTGAAGAGAGTTAATAAACCCTTTATATAGGAGGGGGGAGAGAGATTTGATGGTGTCTTCTCTTTCTCTAATCAACAGAGAAGATTAGTGGATTTGCTATTGCCAAGAGCTCCTTCAGAAATCACTTGGAGCTTTGCTCAGGGTGTAGGACTTCAGCCATGACTTGAAGTAATCCAGGAACTTCTGACTGATAAAATGATTGTTATCCTTGAAGGCTCTTGGAGATAAAGTTGAAGAATACTCTTGATTTTGTGTTTGTTATTGTTCTTCTTCTTCTTCAGAAAGATCAAGGTGAAAACAGGATGTTTTCTTACACAGAGAATGTCTAAGACTGTTTCTATATTTTTCTATCTATTCTCTGTGTATCTGTATCACTGGCTGTGTCCATCTGAAAGAGAAAATCTCTTTTATATTCTCAATCGAAATTCTCCTTTGAATTTTGAATTCTCTGCATTGAATGCTGATTGCCTGGAGAAAGAAAATCGTTTGGAGAATAATGTCTTTAATGTGTTTCCCCAACTGTCCCAATAAATTAAGCAAGTAATTAACCTGATGAAGATCATAATCAATGTTACCAATAACGACTATATTCAGAGAATATGAGCATTAATTACTTCAGGAAATTACTGCTAAATAATATGGAATAAGGACAGAAAATGAGGGAAAAACTCTAAATCTGGCTGGACAGAATTCGTCGAACTCTAAACAGATTTCTTCAACCGGAGCTCCAAGTTCGTCGAGCTGAGAAATCCTATTCGTCGAACTAAGAAATCCTATTCGTTGAACTGAGAAATCCTATTCATCGACCTGAGCTCAGCGAACTGCATTCTGGAGATAACTTGCCTATTCTGCGCTCCAAGTTCGTCGAGTTGATAATCTGTCTTCGTCGTGTTGAGTTCAGAGAAATTAATCTGGAAAGAATGTGTTGACTATGAACTCTATACTTCGTCGACCTGAGCTCAAATAGCATTGAGCTCAACTCAGAGAATTAACTCTGAGTTCGTCGAGCAGTGCACGACTATCGTCGAGCTGAGTTCGACGAACGTCAAACTTAAATTCTGAACTTTGATTTCTTCTAAGTCTTTAGTCAGTCTGAGGTCTTCTGCTGGCTAGTCCATATAAGGTTGAACCTAAAGACTTAGCCTAAACTCTAGGACTCAAAGACATGACCCTGGCTATATATTGTGGGTCAGACATCCTAATTAGTGAACCTAGCCCATATCCAAACTAGGGATCCAACACAGATATCAAAATTGAGGTACTGACAGCTGTTAGATCTGTCAGTTATTAACTGGATCAGCCGGTTACTCCTGTCAGAGCATATTTAAAGGGATGCAGTGTTCAGAAGAATTATAATAGAGAGAGAAAAAAATAACCAAAAATAAAGAAGAAGCAGCACAACTTTGAAGCTCCAGCTACAATTTAGAAGGTGGAGAGAGGTCTGAATAAGAATCATCTACAACATCTCTCCAGCCTAGATTAACCCTAATTTCTACTTCAAGAAGCTTTGAAAAGCTAAGAAGGGTTTGATCAAATCTATCATGTCAGAATCAAAGGAAGCATAATCATCAAGATCAAATCAAGAAGTAGTTACTCAAATCTCATACTGGGTGACATTTTCTGATTCATTTCTCTGTTATATTCAATTTATAAGATCTGTCTGTAGATCTGAGTGGAGGAGATTTATTCTCTTGTTATTGTAAACCTGTGTTATAAAGTCTGAGGTAGGGCTATGATTGCCTGAGGCAGGATAAGTTGAAAATTCTCTGAGTTGTAGGGCATTTATTGCCTGAGAAGTAGGAGTGAGGATTCATTCTGAGGTAGAGTTCTTGGGAAGAACTTGAGGTGTAGGATCTTGGTGATCTGAGTAGTAATACTTGTGAAGTCTGAGTAGTAGGAGCCGAGTGGGCTCTGAGGTGTAAAATCTAAAGATCTGAGTACAGGAAAGAGGAGGAGTTTGGCCGAATCTAGTTCATTGCTAGATAAACGAAGGGGGAAAGTGGATGTACCCATAAATTGGGGAACCACTATAAATCTATGCACATTGTGCTATGTGTGCTGCTGTTCTGTGATCTGTTAATTCTATTAATTTTTATGTAGTTTATGTTAATTATCTGACTGAATAAATCACTTTATTTAAAGTAGTATTCTGATTAAAGAAAAGGGGAGCCATAATTAAATTTGACCTATTCACCCCCCTCCAGGTCATTTTCAATCATAAAGTAAACATTTACAGCTTCAACCGGACTTTCTTTAGACTGAGATCCACCCAGTTGATTTCTTGCTGCAGGTTGAAAGGATTGAAACCTGAGCACTTCTATCTCTTCTTGTTTCCTCAGAAGAAACAGACAGCTGAGGATCATGTGCCTCTTCCTTACTGCTCTCAGAAGAGCAGCTTCCTGTGCCTTCCTATATGATGAGTACAACCTTCATTTTCTTCTTCTAATTTGTTTGCTGATATGACAGTAGTACTCTATCCCACCTGACAGATATCTTAAACTTCAATGGCAGGATCCTGCTTGTCTTCACCCAAGTCCTGTGTACTTTGTCCTTCTTTAGGAATGCACACAACATCCTCTTCCTCTTGGGCAGTAGGAGGAGTATCCTTGATGATCAGTTTATCTATCTCCAACTTCATAATTATAAATATTAGGTCTATTCCTCACAGAGTATGATCCTTAAGATGGCTCCTTATTCCAATCTTATGCCTAAAACATCCTTTATCCAAGTACCACATTTGCATTGTGTGGGCAATTGGACTATCCAATAAACACATATTAATTTACCTTAGGACCCCAAAATGGATTGGGTCCTAGGTTTTGGTTGGCTTGAAAATGCATATGTCTACTTACAACAGTCCTTTCAGGAAGACTTACCCTTGCCCTTGGCACACTAGGGTTGTGCTAATAATCTATGACAAAGTGACCCACTTTACCACAACACCAACACTCATGGATATTGTATCTCCTCTTCAGAAAGGCTTTGAAGAGTGCAAGCTATTACTAGCTACCTATTTAGAGGGGAGAGCAGCTATAGAGCTCTGTTTAGAGGGGAGTGCAACCTATCTTATTCATAATAATAAGATGGTTGATCTTCAAGTTGGTTCTGCTTGTGCTGAGAAGTAACTATAAAGCTCTGTTTCTTTAAGCGTTTTGTGTAGATGAGTTGACTGCAGTGGCCTTGAAGATGAATAATAACTTAGGCTTGCTCTACTTCTTCTTCTTGCTTAGAGAGAAAGCTCTTTAACCTTGCTGTTTAATACTTTCTTCAACTAGCTAACTTAAGCTTTGCTTCACCTTCGAACTCAGAGAGAAAACTCTCTGAACTTACTGTTGAAGATAGATTTAATCTTCAGTGAATTATTTCTTCAACAACCAACACTATCTGTGATTCACAGACTAACTATAGATCAAGTTCTTCAAAAAACTTCTTCTTTATCGAGAGGAAGAAGATGACCAAAAAGCTCTGTCTCCAAAAGCTTCTCGTTCTCTCATCGATGTCTTCTTCTTTCACGGGACTCTGCTTTTGAATCCCACCATCCAACGTCTCTAGGCACAATATTGACCACTGGAATGGGCAACTGTAGCACAACTTATGCATTCACTGCAGTACTAAAGGCAACGACACCTTTTGTCTTCTATCATGCAGAACCCACGATATTTGAATTTTTGTTGACGTCAGCATGACTCAGCTCTTGTGGACTTAGCAAATTCCAGACAATCTGCATAGGCATTAAGTGAAGCCTTGCCACTCAATGCAAAAGTACTTAGTTGAATTCTGCATCTTTGGGCATTAAGTGCATTGAGTGAGCCTTCATCACTCAACACATATAGACTTTTATAGTCTAACAACAAAGGCGTTGAGTGGGCCTTCATCAATCGACGCTTCTTGACTTAGTTGAATTTATTTGTAAGAAAGCGTTGAGTGCAACTTCTTCACTTAATGCTTTCTGCCTTTGCCAGGCTTCTTGATGAGGCATTGAGTGGCTTGTCTTCACTCAACGCTTCTGTCCTTAGACAGATTTTTTGTTGAGTAGGCGTTGAGTGAGCTATCTTCACTCAATACTTTTGTCCTTATATAGATTTCTTGTTGAGTAGGCATTGAGTGAACTGCCTTCACTCAATACTTCTGTCCTTAGACAGATTTCTTGACAGCAACACTATGGATTTCACTGCATGTAGTTTTGCCAATGATTTTAGGCTTCTTGGTGTTGAGTGAACTGTCACAACCCACATTTTTCACCGCCAATAAAGGTGTATCAGAGTAAGGGAAAAAATGTGCGTCATGATACCATGTCAGCAGGGGATAGCTACGGATGCTCAGGAAAAACACCTACTTAATCGCGAAGAAGGATTTTTTAAGTTATTTAAAGGTAAAATCAGTTTAAGTATGGTAGTTAGCCGTATCCCTCGGCTTAGTGGCTAATCTAGTCCATGAGAAAAGTAGTTATATGCTGCGGAAATTACTTCTCTTACAAAATTAGACGCCCTACATGAGTTTAGAGGTTCCTAGAGGACACCTCAAAGTATGCAAGTTCTAAATTTATAATATCAACAAAAGTAGATTTTTATGGTCGTTAAATATAGTATTTTAATATTTTAAAAACATGCAATGCATGAGGTAATAATAGTAGTTTTATACTTGAAAATACCTACCATGCAATCCTAGCATAAAACATCCCAGAGAGCAATTAATCTTATACACAAAAAGAAAACTAAGCAGCTAGCAAGTATCCAAAATCAACAATCCTGTGGGCGTCAACAAACTGACACAAACCCACATAAAACAAATTATGTCTGAACTAGCAAAGTAAACAAAACAACAATCTACCTCGCTACGGCAAGGCAAAACCACAGCCAAGACAGCTGCCTAGGAACTCCAAAACCAGCATGGCTATCAGCTAAAGCTCTGAACCTGAGGTATACCAAAGACAAAACACCTCAACAAGAAAGTACAAGAGATGGCAGAAAGTAAGCCAAAAGTAAACAAAGTCAAGGGGTACCAACCCATGACCCAAGGAAAAAAATTCTTATATAAAGTACAGCAGTCAGGTACAAAGGTAAAAAGAGAAACACTTACGTGAAGTGTCACGTAAAACCTGTTAAATTTTCTCAACGTGGTCAGCAAGATAGCCCAAACGCCAAATTAATATCTTCGGAACTACCCAGTTCGCACGCTGAACCTACGGAAAGCCCAAGGACTAGAGGTTGCACCCAACAACACAATGGAAGCACAAGAAGGTCTTATTATGCATTCACTTCTTTACAATCCGAGGCATACATAGCGAGACATGATTTCGCTCGTATTACAGCTGAAAAACAGAAAGAAACCAAAAACAAGCCGGGCGGACAGCACTCCAGTCCGCCGAGACCGCGAGGTCGCCGAGACCGCCGAGACCGCTGAGCTCGCCCAAGCTATGCTGCAATCCGCCGAATACCACGGAGTCCGCCGAAGCTGCGAGCCGCACGGACAGACCGTTATTCGCCTCCTGCTGAACCCGAACTGAGGAACTCCCCTACCCGCCTGAAGCCGGCGGACAGGTTATTGAAGCTGGCAATGTTGAAACAGAACTGACAAGCCGCAGAGCGACCTCCTGCTGAGTCCGCAGAGACCGCACACTTCCAAGCACTGACCGAAGTCACAGCCAAACTCCTGGCTCCTTGAAGTTATCCGCGCGACCTGCACACAGCAAACCGTCAGCCTGAAACAATCCGCGCGGACTGGCAAACACAGACCGCAGCACTTCGCACACCCCAACTTACTGTTCACTCAAGTTACTTAGGTTACTGTAGATGTGCCAGGGGGGTCCTATTTATAGGCAAGGTGAGGAGTGTGGTCACCGCCAAAGAGATAGCGACACCACCCTCAGTCCGCGCGAATACAACCACCGTCCGCCGAGTCCGTATGGACTTAGCCGGACACCAAGGGAAACCGCCAGGAGCTAGGCAACCAATGACGAACCCGCTCCAGTCCGCCTAAGCTAAGCGGACAAGGCACCAGCCCGCAAAGCTCCAACCACTGCAGGACAACACCCTCTTCAATGGCAGTCCGCACCAACCCGAGGCAGTCCGCAAGACTCACACCTCAATCCGCCACAAGTCCACGACCAAAGGCAACCAGCAAGTCCGCCCGGTCACAACGGACTTGGCGGATACGGCGGACACCATGAACTTGGCACAATGTGTGACCAAGTCCAAAACCATCAAGTGCCAGTGCGAGCATGGCGGACACAAAGTCCCGTCCGCCAAACACCCTAGCACAGACCGCAACCAGTCCGCGAGCTCCTCGCACTTGTATAACGCAGCAGCTTCCTCCCGGACTCCAAACACCAGTCCGCCAACCGGTCTCCACAGCAAGACCTGCTGTAACACCTGAGCTCGACAAGGCCTCAGCCAAGCTCAAGGCCCAGTCCGCAACAGCCCAAACCGCGGACACACCAGTCCGTAAGGCTTCCCGCGAACTCGAACCAACCCGCCAACAGCGCAAGCTTGCACCCGCGACCACTGAGCAAAGCATCAGTCCGCAAGCCTCTCTATCCGCAGATACCAGGCCGCACCAAACCGCAGACTCCATGCAACAACCCGCTCAGAACACAGCCGGCTTCCACCAGACTTTTCACCAGGCCGCAACCTCAGTCCGCCCAATCCGCCCAGTCCGCCAAGGCTGTCCGCCACAGGCCGCGCGGCCTGTCCCATCACCCACTTCCACTTCACAAATTTCAACACTCCCCCTTGAAGTGAGAAGTGGTGACCAAGCCCAGCAAGCTGCGCAAGCGTTCAAAGGGCCCCTTCGACAGTGGCTTCGTGAAGATGTCAGCAAGATTATCTTCACTCCGAACATGCCCGACCAGCAGAGACCCCTCCAACACCTTCTCCCTGATGAAGTGGTGATCAATCTCTATATGCTTGGTCCTGGCGTGACACACTGGATTGTTTACCAGTTTGAGAGCACTCTCATTGTCACCCCAGAGTAAAGTAGGCCCTTGCACTTCTTCATGAACATCCTCTATGAGTCTCCTCAACCAAACGGCTTCCCGAGAAGCCAAGGCCGAAGCCTTATACTCCGCCTCCGTGGTTGAAACCGACACCGAGTCCTGCTTCTTGCTACACCACGAGATGCTAGCTGAACCGCAAGTGAACACATAACCTGAAGTAGACCTTCGATCATCCGAATCACCGCCATAGTCAGCATCCGTGTACCCGAGCAACGCAAACTCTGCATCCCTTCCATAGAGGAGTCCCATCTCAGAAGTCACCTTGACATACTTCAGAATCCCCTTTGCCGCCAATAGATGAGATTTCCTTGGTTCAGCCATATATCGACTTACTCGGCCAACAGCATAAGCTATATCCGGCCTTGTAATCGTCAGATAGATCAAGCTCCCAACAAGAGCCCTGAACACCAAGGGATCAATAAGAACCCTTCCCTCATCTGGTCGAAGCTTTAGCCCAGGTTCCAGTGGAGTAGAGCACTTCTTCCCTTCGCCCATGCCAAACCGCTTCACAATACGATCAGCATACCCTTTCTGGCTAATGAGAATCCCGCACTCCTTCCTCTCCACTTCAAGACCAAGAAAGTGATGCAACTCTCCTAGGTCTTTCATCTCGAAGCGTATAGCAAGCTCAGCCCTGAGCCTTGCTACTTCCTCCTCCGAGTTCCCTGTGATGATCATATCATCCACATATAGCAGGACCAAGACTCTTAGCTCTCCCTTCTTCTTGACGAACAAGCTTGAATCTGAGTTGGAAGCCAGGTATCCACAGAATTGTAAGTACTCTGCAATCTTCCCATACCACGCTCGAGGAGCTTGCTTCAACCCATAGAGAGCCTTCCTGAGTTTGCAGACATAGTCCGGATGCTTCTCAAAGACAAAACCAAGCGGCTGATCCATGAAGATGTCCTTGTCAATCTCTCCGTAAAGAAAGACATTCTTCACATCGAGTTGCCACAACCTCCATCCCTTGCTAGCAGCCAAGGCGATCACCACTCTTACAGAAGTCATCTTCACAACTGGACTGAATGTCTCCTCATAGTCTTCTCCATACTGCTGTGAGAATCCTCTAGCGACCAGGCGAGCCTTGAACCGATCAATGCTCCCATCAGCCTTCTTCTTCAACTTATACACCCACTTGCAAGTAACCGGAGTAATGCCATCAACCTTGGGCACAAGGTCCCAGGTTTCATTCTTCTTCAGAGCGTCAATCTCTTCCTTCATGGCACCTTCCCACTCCTTCACTCCAGTGGCCTCGTTGAAGTTTGCAGGCTCTCGCTCATCTAGAGGACCTGCAAAGAAGCAGGAGACAAAGCTCACTGCATTCCCATCACAGTACCGAGCCGGTGGCTTAACCACCCTCTTCGATCTCCGAAGACACGGCTCCTTGCTCACGGCTTCCGTTGCTTCTTCAGGCTCCACTCCTACCTGGGGAAAGCATTGAGCAGTGCTCCCCCTGCTTCCTGAGCCAGAAGGCTCAGCCTCGGAGTTCGAAGCAACAGGAGCTGCTGGTGAAACAGCAAGCTCCTCTTCCAAGCCTTCAGCAGCCTCTACCGGTGCTTCCTCAACCTTGCTACTTCCGGTAAGCTCCATCAAGCCACCTCCATATGATGTCAGCTCGTCAAAGACAACGTCTCTTGACACCACGAACTTCTTCGTCACAGGGTCCATGCACTTCCATCCCTTCTTCCGCTCATCATAGCCAACAAAGACAAGTTTCCTTGCCTTCGCATCCAGCTTTGTCCGTGAAGCATCCGGGACATGCACGTAGCAAGTTGAACCGAACAACCTAAGGTGTCCCACACTCGGCTTCTCCTTCAGCAACAGCTCAACAGGAGTCTTCATGTTGATAGGGCTGAGTGGCATCCGGTTGATAACATAGGCAGCACAAGACATTCCCTCCGCCCAAAAGGACCTTGGGATATCTTTCGCATGAAGCCAGCATTTGCAGGTCTCCGTCAAATGACGGATCTTCCGCTCCGCTACCCCATTTTGTTGTGGAGTGTGAGCACAAGTAAGCTCTCGTTGGATCCCATGCTTCCTGCAGAAGTTAGAAAACTCGGAAGAGACAAACTCCCCCCCGTTATCAGTTCTAAACTTCTTAATCCGCAAGCCAAGCCGGCCTTCTACCAACTCCTTGAACTCCACGAACAAACGGAAGGCTTCCGACTTCTCCTTTAAGAAGTACACCCAAGTATACCTTGAGTAGTCATCAACCAAGACAAGCATGTATTTGCTTCCACCAAGGCTGGCAGTAACAGTCGGTCCCATCAGGTCACCATGAACACACTCCAATGGTTTCTTGCTCCTTGTTTGAGATTTATCAAACGGAAGGCGATGTGCCTTACCGTATTGACAGCCCGCACAAACATGCCCATCACCAAAGGAGGACAACTTCGGCAACCTCCTTACCAGACTTCTACTCGCCATTGCCTTTAGCTTGTCCATGCCAACATGCCCCAGCCTCTCATGCCAGATAGCCGCACTATCATTGGCTCTCATCCTATCAACATAGGCACTGGTGGAAAGAACAAACAAGTTCTTCACCCTCCTCCCAACATGAGCAACATCAGCCTTTACCGCTGATACGTTGCGAAGGAACCTCACGTCTGTTGGCCCAAACAGAACGTGATACCCAGCGTCCACCGCATTGGTCACCGAGAAGAGGTTCTTCTTCATGCCCGACACGTGATACACACTCCTTAACGTGAGTGGCCCATGATCACTACCCAAAGACACGACCCCCTCCTTCTCTACTGCATAAACAGTATTATCAGCAGTGATAATAGCTTCATTACCTGAGTAAGCCTACATGGAGGTGAACTTCGACTTGTCTCCGGTGAGGTGATGACCACACCCGGAGTCGACGATCCACTCGATGTTGAAGTCCTCAGCAGATAAGGCCCGGACACAAGTGCCCGTCATGAAAGCTCCTCCCCATTCTGCTTCTTCACTTCGCGAGCAAGCTTCCTCCTTTCCCGCAGCATGCCCAGGCTGCAGTTTGACCTTGCAGTCCCGCTTGAAGTGCCCACGCTGATGACACCGGTAGCACTTCAAGTTCTTCTTCCAGTCCTTAGGAGCATTGCTCCTCTCCGGCGGATACGAAGTTGAAGTCTCCTTTTCACCAGCGGCCTGCACCTTCTTCTTCTTCTTCCCTTCCCATCCTTTCTTCTTGCCTGAGAAGAGGGCTTCGCTGCCTTCCTGATTCAAATTCACTCCAGCCATCTACCTTGCTAAGCTCTCCTGCGAGGCAAGCAGATTCTCCAGCTCCAGCAGAGACGGCTGAGTAGCCCACCCTTGAACAGATGTAACAAAGGCCACATACTCCTTCCGTAAGCCGCGGATAATGTGCCTTTTCATCTTTGCCTCAGAGATAGGCTCATCAGGATCCAGCGCCGACAGCTCCGCACACAAGCTCTTCATCTTTAAGAAGTACTTGGAGATGGAAAGGTCTCCCTGAGTTGCCCTGGCCAACTCATTCTCCAGGAACTGAAGCCGCGCCACATTCTTCCTATTGAACAACTCATCAATGGTTGTCCAAATATCAGCAGCCGACTCACATCCAATGATGTGATCAAACAGTTCCGGAGAGACAGCTCTCTTCAGAACGAACTCCGCCTTAGCATTAGTTCTTCTCCAGAGCCTCACCTGCTCAGCAGTACCGAAAGCAGCAGTAACTTCCTATCTATCATCTCCACCGACGACTTCCCACAGCTCCTCGCCTAGAAGATAGCTCTTCATGCACGACTTCCACTTTTTATAGTTAGTCGGCGTTAAGTGTTCAATGCCCAGACCTCTTGCTAAGCTTCCTTCCATTGCAATCACCTGTTGGTACCCTTCAGCAGCTCCGAGCAACAACACAGGTTGAACACCACTCAATCACTGAGTAACAACACTGGCTGACTTCTGCTCACGCAACTGAACCTCCGCAATCTCAGAAACCTCGCTCTGATACCATGTTAAATTTTCTCAACGTGGTCAGCAAGATAGCCCAAACGCCAAATTAATATCTTCGGAACTACCCAGTTTGCACGCTGAACCTGCGGAAAGCCCAAGGACTAGAGGTTGCACCCAACAACACAATGGAAGCACAAGAAGGTCTTATTATGCATTCACTTCTTTACAATCCGAGGCATACATAGCGAGACATGATTTCGCTAGTATTACAGCTGAAAAATAGAAAGAAACCAAAAACAAGCCGGGCGGACAGCACTCCAGTCCGCCGAGACCGCGAGGTCGCCGAGACCGCTGAGCTCGCCCAAGCTATGCTGCAATCCGCCGAATACCACGGAGTCCGCCGAAGCCGCAAGGCCGCGGGGACAGACCGTTATTCGCCTCCTGCTGAACCCGAACTGAGGAACTCCCCTACCCGCCTGAAGCCGGCGGACAGGTTATTGAAGCTGGCAAAGTTGAAACAGAACTGACAAGCCGCAGAGCGACCTCCTGCTGAGTCCGCAGAGACCGCACACTTCCAAGCACTGACCGAAGTCACAGCCAAACTCCTGGCTCCTTGAAGTTATCCGCGCGACCTGCACACAACAAACCGTCAGCCTGAAACAATCCGCGCGGACTGGCAAACACAGACCGCAGCACTTCGCACACCCCAACTTACTGTTCACTCAAGTTACTTAGGTTACTGTAGATGTGCCAGGGGGGTCCTATTTATAGGCAAGGTGAGGAGTGTGGTCACCGCCCAAGAGATAGCGACACCACCCTCAGTCCGCGCGAATACAACCACCGTCCGCCAAGTCCGCATGGACTTAGCCGGACACCAAGGGAAACCGCCAGGAGCTAGGCAACCAATGACGAACCCGCTCCAGTCCGCCTAAGCTAAGCGGACAAGGCACCAGCCCGCAAAGCTCCAACCACTGCAGGACAACACCCTCTTCAATGGCAGTCCGCACCAACCCGAGGCAGTCCGCAAGACTCACACCTCAATCCGCCACAAGTCCACGACCAAAGGCAACCAGCAAGTCCGCCCGGTCACAGCGGACTTGGCGGATACGGCAGACACCATGAACTTGGCACAATGTGTGAACAAGTCCAAAACCATCAAGGGCCAGTGCGAGCATGGCGGACACAAAGTCCCGTCCGCCAAACACCCTAGCACAGACCGCAACCAGTCCGCGAGCTCCTCGCACTTGTACAACGCAGCAGCTTCCTCCCGGACTCCAAACACCAGTCCGCCAACCGGTCTCCACAGCAAGACCTGCTGTAACACCTGAGCTCGACAAGGCCTCAGCCAAGCTCAAGGCCCAGTCCGCAACAGCCCAAACCGCGGACACACCAGTCCGCAAGGCTTCCCGCGAACTCGAACCAACCCGCCAACAGCGCAAGCTTGCACCCGCGACCACTGAGCAAAGCATCAGTCCGCAAGCCTCTCTATCCGCAGATACCAGGCCGCACCAAACCGCGGACTCCATGCAACAACCCGCTCAGAACACAGCCGGCTTCCACCAGACTTTTCACCAGGCCGCAACCTCAGTCCGCCCAGTCCGCCCAGTCCGCCAAGGCTGTCCGCCACAGGCCGCGCGGCCTGTCCCGTCACCCACTTCCACTTCACAAATTTCAACAAAACCACAACACCCCAAATGCACAAGAATGTAAGGGAAAAAGGTCAAGATTAAACCATCAGGAGAGAAACAAATCCCTCTTAGCCACCTGTGGTCAACTCCACCAAAACCAAAATGAGTGGGGCGGCCAACCCTGAAGACAATTTATCCGTCTAATTACGGGGGAGACTGGATACTCCACCATTCACCGCAAATGCCCAAACACCCGATAGAGCCACACAAAGTACTAATAGGGAGAACAACCGTTGCAGCGGTGGTTTCGTCCACAAATAACACCCGCAACAAACAAAATCCGGAAGGAAAATTCCGTAATGACCAGGGTTTATAGCTTAGAGGCCTGCCACAAACATTCCTAGCCTGGAGGCGTGTCTCTCCCCATGGTGTCTCCACGAAGGAAACCATGATATAAGCCTTAAGACAACAATGACACATCAGATTCTACTGGACAATTCTAGATTAGGAGCGGTTGATCAACCTTTAGGAAGAATTTACAATCCTAAATAAACTCTAACGCATCCTACTTAAACGTTGAGGAACGGTAATAAGAGAAAGATTTAACCACATATAACACTTACAAGATTAGTTAACAAAAACAAGAACATGATGATTATAAATGAAACTAGACAAGGGATTTAAACAACACTAAAAATTAGCAAGTTTTTTAAAAAAAATATCAAGACATCAAGAAGTTAGTAATTTCTTCAAATCTGGATAAATAAGGGAAGAGAAGGAGAAAACCATCACTCGCCTTGGTTATACGGGAAAAATTCTCCAAATCACTCCTTGACGTAGATCGGGGATAAAGAAGATGAGGGAAGTCGAAATCTAACAAGAATGACCAAAACTAGGAGATAGGGCCAAAAAACCTGGCGAGAAAAACTCAAGGAATGGGGAAAATTTTACCACGATGGCGAAGCTCTCGCTGAGAGCTTTCTGGATCTATGATCGGTTGGAAATTTCGAGCATTGGAGCACCGTTGGCGGCCACCGAAAGGATGGCGGAAAAACTTTCTCACTCTCGCTCACGCCGCTCTGGTTCAGGAGATGAACAAGAAAACTCGATCTAAAATGAAGGAGGAAAAAGGTAGGTATATATATACTAAGGGTAAAATTAGGATAACCGCACATAAGAAAGGAACTGGGGTCGGCTGAACCGGGCTTCCCGAGAAGAAAGAAGGTAACTCGAGATCAACCACATAATTCTCAAGAACAAGGTAGATCTCGAGTACTAGAAGAGGCTTTTGTTGAGTACAGAAATGTAGTTCTTGAGAACAAGCAAGGACATCTCCAAAGTAGAAGTTAGTTCTCGAGAACAAGCAAAGGATTCTCGAGAACAGAAGGTAGTTCTTGAGAACAAGCAAAGGCTTCTCGAGAAGAATGTAGTTCTCGAGAATAAGCAAAGGCTTCTCGAGAACAGAAGGTAGTTCTCGAGAATAATTTAGACAGTTCTCAAGAACAAGTAGCCAGTTCTCGAGAACAAGAATCTCATCTCGAGAATAACCAGGCAGATCATAAGAACAAGGAAGCACTTCTTGAGTACAAAAAGACAGTTCTCGAGAACAAGAAGGCTTTCTCGAGAACCAGGCTGTAAATCCCCGAGAACAGAGAATCACATCTCGAGAATAACTAGACAGAACTCGAGTACAAAATCAACTTCTCAAAAACAAGCAGGAAGGACAAAATTCGCTCGACGCTTCATCGAGCTCAGCTCGACGATCGTCGAGCTCCGCTCAAAGTTCATAGAACACAAAGGAAAAACTCCATTCGACGAATTCTACTTGAAGTCCGTCGATCCCAGAACCTAGAACTGCTCGACGCGCCGCCGAGCTCCGCTCGACGCGCCGCCGAGCTCCGCTCGACGCGCCGCCGAGCTCCGCTCGACGCGCCGCCGAGCTCCGCTCGACGCGCCGCCGAGCTCCGCTCGACGCGCCGCCGAGCTCCGCTCGACGCGCCGCCGAGCTCCGCTCGACGCGCCGCCGAGCTCCGCTCGACGCGCCGCCGAGCTCCGCTCGACGCGCCGCCGAGCTCCGCTCGACGCACCGCCGAGCTCCACTCGATGATCATCGACCTCCAAACAGTGCCCAGAATTTGCATGAAACTATGAGTTTGACGAAAACCTACCCCTTTAGGGGGGCTTCCCGAGAATCAAAACAAGCCTAAGGCTTGTATATAATAATTATCATATTAAATGGTTGAATAAGGGACAAAATGAGCTCAAATATGAGGCCCAAATGTGCCAAATTAAATGAATTAAACAATGAAGACAACCCTATAATCCGACATACCATTCTTGAGACACAACATCAAATGCTCTTACAAGCAAAAGAAATCACCACAAGGGTCCAAACACGCGCCAAGACTCCAAAATGCTCGGATCGTAACAAAGCTGGACAAGGCCAAGTCCTCAAAACCTCATCCTTAATATCAAGGAAAACATTCCAACCCAATAGAATCCCAAAATCTGGATAAACAAGCTCAACGGACGTGAAAATGCACAAACGGTGCAGCGCCGTCAAAAAAACGAAAAAAGGGTAACGCCCTGACGTCATAATTATGATGTCGACAAACCAAATAATGACATCAAAAAATCAGGGGTGTTACAGTCACACCCCCTAAGAAAAAGTTTCGTCCCTAAACTTATCACAACCTTAAAACCAAACCCAAACAAAAACCTAATTATTACCAAAAAACCTGAAGACATACCTGAACTAAGGGAAGAGATGAAGATGAGATTATCTCATCGCCGATTCCAATTCCCACATCGCGCTCTCGACGTCTTGATTTCGCCAAAGAAATTTAGCCATGGGGATGGTATCTCTCCGCAACACTCGATCTTGAGAATCCAAAATACGAACAGGTTCTTCCACGTATGTAAGGTTGGGCTGAATCTGGGGTATCGAGTCAAGGACTTAACGAACACTACAGATACACTTCCATAACTGGCTCACATGGAATACATCATGGACACCAGGGAAGGTAGCAGGCAACTCTAGCCTAAAAGCTGATACTCTGATGCGCTCAAAAATCTGAAAAGGTCCCACATACCGGGGGTCTAACTTGTGATTCCTTCCAAACCTTTCAACACCCGACAATGGAGAAACTTTCAGAAAAACCATGTCCCCAACAGCGAACTCCAGATCAACCCTTCACTGATTAGCATATTTCTCATATCGTTCCTGTGCCACATGGAGCTTTTCTTGAATATGAGTCATGACACAATTCATCTCTTCAAGGGCTTCCAGACCTAGCAATGGTCTTGAAAGTCCACCTAGTGTCAACTATCTTCACCTATGGGGGGGGGGAATAGGTGACGTGCAACATTTTTGCGGAATTTAAATTGTACCTGCACATGAAAATAAAACAACACAGCACAACAGAGTACACAAGCTATTTATAGTGGTTCCCCGACTTGGGTACATCCACTTTCCCCCTTCGACCTATCTCCCAACCAGGGATGACTCGGTCTCTTCACCAACAGGATTGAAATCCAATCCTTGCACTATCAGAAGGAACCCTTCCACACGTAGGAGTCAACACTCCCACAACACGGGTTGCACCCAACCCTTACAACACAGAACCACCGTTCCTTTACAACAAAAATAAAATAGAATGTACAAGAGATACAAACTACGTTTGGAGACAAGGGTGTCCCTCTTTGTTGACGACGTGTTCTTGAAGTCCACAAAGAGTTCACAACCCTAGATCTCTCTTGGAGAGGATCTCCCCGGAACCGGCGGCGGCAAGATGGGCGGCGGCTAGGTTCACGGGATCGGCGGCAACAACGATGTGAGGCTGCTGTTCTTTAGAGATCCAAACTTCGTAGCGAAGCTAGCTAGGTCTACCAACGGTCACACTAGGATCAATCGTCTCGATCGATTCGGATGGGGAAGATTTTCCCGATCTACAAAGCGAGAGACAAGAGATCTCCGGTTATACACGTGAGACGCTGAGCTTAGCTAGGCTTCTGTCGCAGGAGGATCTGGGCGAAACCACTATCAACCGGCGAACAACTTGGCGCGAGCGGCGGCGGCGGCGGCGGAGCAGAAACGACGATCTAGGTCACGTCGCGGCTCGCGTATTTCTTTTCTTCTTTGCTACCCCTACTATTCAAAAATACCCGTGTATTTATACACTGTAGACACTTTCAGTATGACCGTTGTGGGTCCCACAAGTAGAAACCCGAAATCCGGTTCAAAATAGTGCCAGTGGCAGAATCTGGTCCAGCAGCTTCCAGAGAAATCGCTAAGTAAAAATCGGTGAGAATCGCAGGTGATTCTCGACGAATCGGCGAGAATCAGTTAGTGGTTCTCGACAATTCGTCGAGAATCACTAGTGATTCTCGCCGAATCACTTGTTGATTCTCAACGAATATTACTTGGTATTCATGATCTGCTCAGCGATGTGTTCGGCGAGAATCACTAGTGATTCTCGCCGAATCTTACTTGGCACCGTTTTGAGGTAGCCGGAAAGAGTCGGCGAGAATCACTAATGATTCTCGACGATTAGGCGAGAATCACTAGTGATTCTCGCCGAATCGGCGAGAATCACTTGGTGATTCTCGTCGAATTATACTTAGATGAATTTTCGTCTTTCCACCCAAGAGCTGCTCCTTGAACCATCCTTGCTCCTTGTCTGCTCTTGTATAAACACGGCCCTGTACTTGAAAGTAAGTGCACTCCAATAGAGAGAGTACACATAGGCCAACACACTGATCTGCCCAACGAGGGATTGCGTCGTGCAGACCCGTGTATATTGACCTACTGCACCCTGATATTGGTGTGCACTTAGCGTGGAATAACTGCAAGCACAACTTGAGAGGTTTCATCAAATACATTGTGAATTCATCTTAGCTTGACAGGTGGCTTCCTCAAATCCAGGTAATTGTGGATACAATACCCAACAATCTCCCCCAATTTGACGAAGCCAAAACCCTACTAGCTAAGATGAATAACACAAATCAAATAATATAAATAGCATTCAGAATTTAAATATGCAGCACAAGATAATATAGACAGACAAATCAAGACTTGAGTCATTCATAATTTCAAATGCATATATATATATATATATATGTATATATACATAATCTCAAGATTGTTCAAATAATAACAATAACCATTAATCGTTCTTAAGAGAGAATGACAAGCTATAAAGTTTTGATTATTTTTCTTTGGCTAAGTCATCCTTGAGTTTTTGCGCCAAATACTTCTTTCTTTGCCTCTCCATATACTCTTTGGGCTTCGGATAATATCTGGGAGGAGGAGCTTTATCTGCTGCCGTGTTGGTCCTAAAGAAGATGTTTCGTTTCGCTTCATACGTCTTGTGCATTTCCCACTCATACTGACTGTATACTTCGTTTCGATTGATTTCTCCTTTTTCTTGTAGCCAGAAGGTGTCCAAGATGATATTCTTTGAAACTGGACTCCACTTTTCATTTCGTACTTCCTCCTCACTCAGTCTGATTCTCTTCTCAGCTAGTGTCTCCTTGGAGGTCCCTTCTTGAGCTTTTCTCTTGCCCCTGGCTTTTGCTAGGGCCTCTTGGTCAAACATGCTCATCAGTTTTGCTTTGGAAATAGCCCTAGCATCAGCTTCACTCATGAGAACGTCTGCAGCACTTACTCCCTCAGCAGCCGTAGAAGTCTCAAGAGCATGAATACCCGCAGGATTTTCAGGCAAAACGACGCCTAACGCCTGTTGGAGCATCCACCAGCAACTGTCATAGACATATTTGTTGGACTGTTCGAAGTTGTTGATCATGACTTCACGAAGCTCAGCCATCTTAGCTATGTATTCCTTCTCCCCCTTTTTGGCTTCGACTGCGATGGAGTTTGCATAGGAGTGCAGTGAGTCATCAATATGCTTGGTAGTCCTGGAGAATTCAGTGACCAAGGCCTGCTGATTGGCGTTGAGAGTTACCATATTACCGTCAAACTTTTGAATGTTGTTTGCTACAACATGAGCATTCTGATTCACTACGGCAAGAGTATCAGTGTTCTTTTTCAATCCGGCCATAAGAAGAGTGACCGCTTGGCCGGCCGCTGTATACTTTTCTTCAAATTTCTTGTCCATCATGTCAAGTTTATAATTGATCTCCACCATGTTCTTGAGCATGAGATTTTCAGACTTCTTAATCCTTTGCAGCATTTTATTCTGAGCTTTATCAAAGGAGGCTTTAAGCTCATTCACTATGCCCTGAATGATATTCACGGTATGAGTGGCTAGATTATCTCGTAGTGGAAGATCCGGAGGCACTTCTTGGCCTTGCACTTCATCAGATGCACCTGTAGAGCTGGACAGGAGCACATCCTCTAAGGGTGGAATACTGGCAGCATCTGTAGATTTCTCGGACTCCCCCTCCACTCGTGCACCAATGTTTTCAGGAACGATTTCAGGTGCGTGCTTGTCAGATGGAGGTTCAATGAGATCCTGAGTCTCCAATGCTTCTTGTCCCTCATTGCCATCTTCCTCTCCTTCATCATCCATAAATCATCTTCATCAGTATCCTCTTCCAACTCTTGGTCAGCAGTCCCCTATACATCAGCTTCGGCTCCTTGATCGTTCCGGTTCAGGGCCTCCTCATTCTCCGGCACAGCTTCACTGTCTTCTTGTATATCTGCCACAGCATCTCTGGCCATTTGGGAGATGTCAGCTACGATATCAGCATGAGTGGGTAGAGGCTCCCCCTCAATTCCTGCAGTCAAAGTATCAGGAATTTCACTGGGGGTTACTGCTGGAGATACGTCCTGTTGTTCTTCCACGGGAGCCTGCCCAATTCGCCTCTCCCATCTGTCAAAAACACTCGAGTCCATTTTCTTGAGGTAATATATAGGAATACCTTTTCTCATGTCATATTTATCTCCATTCAGCTGATTGAGATACAGACTGATGATTCGTCCAAAGTTCGGAGATCTCAGGGTGTCCTTTATCTTCTCGAACAGCAATGCCCCCCAGTTGAACCTTTTACGGCAGAAAATTGCCAGCAGGACCTTGAACATGTCTGCAGAGATATGGTCATGAGAGCCTGGCTTGCAGATGAGTACTTTTCCGATTATGTCTGACAGAAGCTTCCCTTCTTCATTCATATCCTTGCGCTTTATTGACCGAGTTCCTCGTGAGAGGCCACAGAATAAGAGAGTCCTGGTTTTGTCTTCTTCCTCAAGATAGTCCTCGTGCTCCGAGCTAGAGAGCTGCAGGAAGCGGGTCAGCTTGCTGGCAGACATCTTGATCATTGCCCCAGCCACCTTGCTTTTGATAAGAGAGTCGCCATTCCGGAGTTTTGCGGTAGCGAAGAACTCCAGCACCTCTTTGTCCAAGATTTTGCACGGGTGCTCCAGGATGAGTGAGAGCCCAGCCTCTTCCAGCATCAGAATGATGTTTCTGAATTCGTCAGAGGCATGAGAGAACCCTGTTCGAACTAGCTCGCAATCAGTGACCAGCCCAGCGGTTGTCCTTGGAGCCATTGCAGATCTAGGGAGAGAAGCCCTACTCTACGCTTAATCAAAAATCAAAAAGGAAGCGACACTAGTGAACAAGTCCAAGTAAGGGTGAGGGGGGTGGTTACCTAAAGGCGTAGACGGTGAGTTAGTTCGATGAAGACGAGGGACACTCGATGAGTGCACGCGGAGAAATTCCTGGAAGAAGGAATCGAAACTGGAAGAGATCGTCGGTGAGAAACTTCCCTGGGTGAGAAACTTCGGCGGGATTCTTGCGAGAAAGCTTCGGTGAGAAACTAGCGGATTCGGTGAGTTTCCTGCGGAGTTCGGCGGGATTCGGCGGGATTCGACGGAAGCCTGCACGATTCCTGGTGAGTTTCCTGCGGAGTCCTGCGGAGTTCTTCTTCGCTCGATGAAAATCCTGCGGAGTTCGGCGGGATTTGGCGAGAACCTTGCAGGAAGATGATTCGGCGAAGACCTTGCGGGATTCGTAAGGAATGTGAAGAGTCGGCGGGAATGGTATTCTCCTTAAATGTGAACCTTGAGCGAAGAGGAACGCCTTCTCCTTAAATGTGATTCTCCTTAAAGCCAAGCTCGACGAGTTAAATGGGATTCTCAAGGTTTCCGTTTGTCTAAGTTAATTTGAAAGTCTTCTAACTGTATAGATACTCCTTAAAGCCAAGCTATTAGGGTTTGAGCCGGCTTTTCCATACATTTATTGATGACAAGGTTTCCAATGATGTATTTTCGTTGTCGAGATTTCCAAAGATGTATCTTCGTCAGTTTTCAGTGAACTAATTTACGCCTGCAGATGTTAGTTCTCGAATCTACCAGTGGAATTTCCGATAACTCTTTAATGATGTATCTAATCTTTATATGCACCGTGTTGACCTATCCTTAGATGTGCACACATATATGTATAAGCATAAGTATAAATATACATATATATATATATATATATATATATATATATATATATATATATATATATATATATATATATATATGTAAATGTGGATACAATATGACTCAAGTCCTTGAACTGATCAAAAGTACCTGGGATTATGAGAGTTAACATTTAGTCTCTCTGACTATAACATACCAGGTGCTCGATGTGAGTATGCTTATATAAATATCACTTCTGTTATTCCAGATGCATGTTCCAATTCAGTCTTGAAACACCTACTGTCTAGTTCCCATCATAGTTACGGGAACCTAGACTACCCTGCAAGAAAGAATTACTTTACCTTAGGAACCCAAATCATATTGGGTCCTAGGTTCCTGTTAGCATAAGCACTCGACTGCCTTCCTTCAGGAAACCTGTCAGGAAGACTACCTCTGCCCCGTGAATGTGGATAAGCCCTTGCCTTTGGCACAGAGGGGTTGTGCCAACAGTCGATGGCAAAGTGTCCCACTTTGCCACAGCACCAACATGGGTGAATGTTGTATCGCCGTTTCTGACCTGATCTAGTGACTGAGGTAGTCACGGTCCTAGGTCTAAACGGGATAGGGCATGATCTCCTCACAAAATTTCCTCTTCCACCGTGACACGTGGAAGGGTGGAAGGAATGCATGTTGCGAGCGTCATGAGGCCGGGGAGGTGGTGCCTTCCTTTCAGGCATCCCCCTTCCAGAGGCCCCATGAAAACTTACACCATGACTTCTAACCTCCCTATCCTATGTCCTCGGGTGGTGAGAAGTGTTCTGTGAGCTGGGACATGCAGATTCACACCGAGTTGAGGCAGTGGCAGTGAATACAAAGGGCTCAGAATGAGCCTTAGGTATTCTCTCATGGGTGGCCACGACGGCCCTTGCACTACGGGTGTTTCCACATGGGGACAGATCACCCTTGCAGTGACCACGACTATTCCTATGGTCATACCTGAAGGCATGATGAGTTGCTGTCCTTCTTGGAGTGGGGGGTCGGAATACCGTTTCCCCATTTCTCCACGAATTGATAATTCGGGAGATCCACCCATTTTCTTGCTTTCTCTTTATAGCATCAACCTTGGAAAAGTTTGATACTATTCTTTTCTCATTCTCTAGACTACTCTCTAGAGCTGAGATTTTAGAGTCCTTGACCTTGTTGGATGCCAATTGGAGAACCAACAAGATCTTCAGTCGAGCAATCTCTTGAGCTTGCTCCTCAGCAAGTAGGTTGCTTTTCTGAAGGGCTCTCTTCAGGGAATCAGAATTTTCTGAAGGAAAGCAGTTCCTGTCTTCAGAAACTTCAAGAGATACGGGGCAGGATGAAGAAGTTACCTGCTCTTCTGTGTTATTGTCATTAGAGCCAGTGACCATTGTGTCATCCTCATCAGAGCTGCTTTCCTCACTGGCCTCTTCAGTCTCTGACACGGACACTGGAGCTCTGATGCTGTCCGAGAGATCCTTGCCTTCATCTTCAGAGGTGAGGACCCCCACATAGGCTTCATCCTCTGGTTGACAGCAGATTCCAGCTTTCTCTGACCCCCCCATCAGCTCTGAGATCATCACCCACATAGATTTAGCCGTCCTACATTTTTCCAATCTAGAGCGAGAAGCTCCAGACCAGATATCCAAGATAATTTGACGAATCCTCTTGTCCAAGTTAAATAGAGACAGTTCCGTCTCTGACATCTCTGCAATGCACTTGGGCACTTTGATATTCTTTCCAGAGCAGGAGGTCTTCATAGGAATAAAAGGACCCTCTTCCAGGATGAAAGATGCTCGAGGATCGATGACCTCCAAGTGATATGACACCCTCATCCTCCAGACGGGATAATACTCCTTTGTACATGCGGGGAGTCTTAGTGGCGATATCTCATAATCCAGCTCCATGCTTCTGGCACTGGTGGCAGGATACTACTCAAGGTGTAAACCTTTTTGATGAGTAACCTCCCTCTGATACCACATGAAAGTCCACCTAGAGTCAACTATCTTCACCTATGGGGGGGGGGGGGGAATAGGTGACGTGCAGCGTTTTTGCGGAATTTAAATTGTACCTGCACACGAAAATAAAACAACACAGCACAACAGAGTACACAAGCTATTTATAGTGGTTCCCCGACTTGGGTACATCCACTTTCCCCCTTCGACCTATCTCCCAACAGGGACGACTCGGTCTCTTCACCAACAGGATTGAAATCCAATCCTTGCACTATCAGAAGGAACCCTTCCACACATAGGAGTCAACACTCCCACAACACGGGTTGCACCCAACCCTTACAACACGGAACCACCGTTCCTTTACAACAAAAATAAAATAGAATGTACAAGAGATACAAACTACGTTTGGAGACAAGGGTGTCCCTCTTTGTTGACGACGTGTTCTTGAAGTCCACAAAGAGTTCACAACCCTAGATCTCTCTTGGAGAGGATCTCCCCGGAACCGGCGGCGGCAAGATGGGCGGCGGCTAGGTTCACGGGATCGGCGGCAACAACGATGTGAGGCTGCTGTTCTTTAGAGATCCAAACTTCGTAGCGAAGCTAGCTAGGTCTACCAACGGTCACACTAGGATCAATCGTCTCGATCGATTCGGATGGGGAAGATTTTCCCGATCTACAAATTGAGAGACAAGAGATCTCCGGTTAGACACGTGAGACACTGAGCTTAGCTAGGCTTCTGTCGCAGGAGGATCTGGGCGAAACCACTATCAACCGGCGAACAACTTGGCGCGAGCGGCGGCGGCGGTGGCGGAGCGGAAACGACGATCTAGGTCACGTCGCGGCTCGCGTATTTCTTTTCTTCTTCGCTACCCCTACTGTTCAAAAATACCCGTGTATTTATACACTGCAGACACTTTCAGTATGACCGTTGTGGGTCCCACAAGTAGAAACCCGAAATCCGGTTCAAAATAGTGCTAGTGGCAGAATCCGGTCCAGCAGCTTCCAGAGAAATCGCTAAGTAAAAATCGGCGAGAATCGCAGGTGATTCTCGAGGAATCGGCGAGAATCAGTTAGTGATTCTCGACGATTCGTCGAGAATCACTAGTGATTCTCGCCGAATCACTTGTTGATTCTCAATGAATATTACTTGGTATTCATGATCTGCTCAGCGATGGGTTCGGCGAGAATCACTAGTGATTCTCGCCGAATCTTACTTGGCACCGTTTTGAGGTAGCCAGAAAGAGTCGGCGAGAATCACTAATGATTCTCGACGATTCGGCGAGAATCACTAGTGATTCTCGCCGAATCGGCGAGAATCACTTGGTGATTCTCGTCGAATTATACTTAGACGAATTTTCGTCTTTCCACCCAAGAGCTGCTCCTTGACCCATCCTTGCTCCTTGTCTGCTCTTGTATAAACACGGCCCTGTACTTGAAAGTAAGTGCACTCCAATAGAGAGAGTACATGTAGGCCAACACACTGATCTGCCCAACGAGGGATTATGTTGTGCAGACCCGTGTATATTGACCTACTGCACCCTGACATTGGTGTGCACTTAGCGTGGAATAACTGCAAGCACAACTTGAGAGGTTTCATCAAATACATTGTGAATTCATCTTAGCTTGACAGGTGGCTTCCTCAAATCCAGGTAATTGTGGATACAATACCCAACAGGTCTCTCACCAACCTCAGCTCAAAACAAAGGAGTCCTACAATGCCTCCCATATAAGGCCACAAACGGGGCCATTTGCAGACTATCTTGTTAACTATTATTCTAAGCAAACTCCATGAGTCTGAGACGTTCATCCCAAGCACCACCATGATCCAAAATATAACACCAGATCATATCTTCCACAATCTAGTTTACTCTTTCCATTTGACCATTCTTCTGCGGATGATAGGCGGTAGAATACCTCAAATCGGTACCCAACTCCTCCTATAAACTCTTCCAAAAACGAGACGTAAATCTAGAGTCTCGATCCGATACGATACTGACAGGCACTCCATGCAATCTGATAACCTCATCAAGGTACATTTCAACTATCTTCTTCATAGAATATCCAATCTTAAAGTTACAAAGTGAGCAATTTTAGTCAATCTATCAACTATCACCCAAACAGAGTCGTGCCCACAGGGAGATCACAATAAGCCAGTGATGAAATCCATCGAAATACTCTCCCACTTCCAACTTGGAAATCAAGAGGTGTCAATTTACCTCCAGGCCTTCTATGGTCAGGCTTAACACGCTGACACGTATAACATTCTGCCACAAACTTTGCGATATCGTTCTTCATTCCCGACCACCAAACAATTTGTTTTAGATCTTTTTACATTTTTGTGGAACCAGGATGGTACAAAACACTGGAACCATGAGCTTTAGTACAAATTTTAGCCTGAATATCACCAAAAGAGGGATGCAAATTCTACCCTGATACTTCAAGGTATGCAACTCATCCAAATAGAAATCAGTTAGCTCTCCCTTCTCAGTTCTATTCTGGAGATGCAACAAATCTGGATCATCCTTCCGGTGTGCTATAGTAAGGGAAATCCAAGAGGGCCTTCTGCTTCCAAACTAGCAGACACAACACTACTCCCAACTTCAATGTCCATCAGCAAAAATTCTTCCACCAAGGACTGAACAGATAGATTAAAAATTTTGGCGGTCTTTCTACTCGAAGCATCGGCTACTACGTTAGCCTTTCCTGGATGATAAAGAATTTCCGCTTCATAATCAGCCACACATTCTAACCACCGATGCTGCTGCAGATTTATTTCCTTCTGAGTGAAGAAGTACTTCAAACTCTTATGGTCTGTATAGATCTTGCGCAGCGCGCCATACAATAAGTGTCTCCAAAGCTTCAATACATAAATTACAACAACAAACTCCAAATCATGCGCATGATAGTTTATTTCATGAATCTTCAATTATCTTGATCCATATGCAATCACCTTCCCATCTTGCATCAAAAAACAACCAAGTCCAATATGTGACGCATCCACATACACAGTGTACTCAACCCCTTCGGTAGGCAAGGCTAAAACTGGAGCAGTACACAATCTCTTCTTCAACTCTTGGAAAGCTTCTTCACACTTATCACTCCAAATGAATGCAGTATTCTTCTGGGTAAGTCTAGTTAAAGGAGCAGAAAACACTGAAAACCCTTCCACAAATCTTCTATAATAGCTAGCCAGGCCTAAGAAGCTCCTAATCTCCTTAGGTGTAGAAGGTCTCTCCTATTCCATCAAAGCAGAAATCTTGGTCAGGTCTATGGAAATACTATCCATCCTTGCTTACAACATGCCCCAGAAAGGATATTGTTTATATTTATGATAGGTTGAATTTAATTTGCTTTAGTAAAAGGTGCATGATTTTTCCATGTTCGTGTTTTGGTATTTGTTACTATCCTGTGAGTATCTGCACCTAATATAAGATGATTGAAACTTTTCTTAAGATTTTTTATAATATTTTAAAGTTGTTGACTCCTTTAATTTAAGGAGTCTTCCGAGGCTTTTGCCTTTGAGAACTCTTCCTTTAATAAAGTATTTTCTTCTATCAAGTCATTTACTTGATTCTTCAGATTTTCTACCTCAATTTCCGACAGTTTATCTTATTTAGTTTGTTCTTTATCACTTGGATAACTCTTAATCAACTCAATTTCTTTTCTTAATTGTTTAATTTCATTTTTTTATTTTAATGATCTTTACAAAATTCTTTAAAACATAACTTAAATTCATTTAAAGAAAAATTAATATCATCAAACTTGAAAGTGATGTGTTAGATCTGAAATACTCTCGGGGGGGGGGGGGGGGGGGGGGAGGGGTGAATAGAGTATTCTTAAATCCTTAAAATCTTTTATAGCTTTTGCTGTAATTGTGAAAGTGCATAAACAACTTAATAAAATATAAACACATCAATCCTAGAAAGCACAAACACAATAAGAACAAAAAGAAGGGGCAACCAGACAGCACAAGAAATTTATAGTGGTTCCCCAACCTTGGTACATCCACTCTTCTACCACCCTGGTAGGAATCCACTCAGATTTTTGATCAGGTGTCTGACACCAATGAGCTTTTGATCAGGTGCTCAAAACCAAACCTCAAGTATTTTGGTCAGGTGACTTGCAACCAAGGATAACTTTTGAAGGGAGTTATAACCCTTTATACAGTGGGCGGGGGGGGGGGGGGGGGGGTGAGAGATGATATTGTCTTCTCTTTCTCAATATACAACTGAGAAGACTTGTGGATATGATTTTAGCAAATTGCTCCCCCTGTGATGTAGAATGGTTCAGGGAAATCTGGAGCTTTGCTTCAGGGTGATAGGTCTTCAATCTTTAAGTCTAGTCCAGAAAGATCTTCAGGAACTTCTTGACAGATGGAATAGTTGTTATCCTTTGAAGTGTCCTGGAGAGTTGAAGAATGAAGACTCTAGATTTTGATTGATTGTTCTTCTTCAGGTAGCAGATGTTCTTCTAGTCTAGGGCTTCTTGAGTTGCTGTATGAGAGTTCTAAGAGAGAGAGAGAGAGAGCAGAGAGTTTCTTGTTGCAGACTAATTATGATTTTCTGTCTGTGTGTCTATGTTCTATTCTCCTATTCTGTATCTTCTATGTGTATTCTGCTCTTGTGTTCACGAAGGAAGAGGCAACTTCTTTTATATTTTGTGTCAGGAAATTCTCATCCGAAATTTGAATTCCGCTTCAATCAATGCTGATGGCCTTGAGAATAAACTGCATTGATTTATTTCCCCAACTGTCCCATGGAAAAATGGCAAGCAATAATCCTGGAGAGGACCATAATTAATGCTTTGTCTAACGGTTATATTCAGAGAATATTAAAACATTAATTACTCAGGAATTATTGCATTAGGAAAGGGACAAAAGACTGGAAATAACTAAGCCTGGATTTGTCTAACAGATAACAGAAATCGTCGAGCTGAGTCCACAGTTTGTCGAGCTGAGAAGTTGTGTTCGTCGACCAGACAGCTTCTATTCGTCGAGCTAAGTTCCAAGATCGTTGAGCTGAAAACAGAAATGCACTCTCTAGAAACTTTACCTATTCTGTGTATGAAGTTCGTCGAGCTGATAACCGGTTTCGTCGACTAAAGTTCAGTAAAGTATTTCTGGACTTAGAATATTTCAGATGCTTCTGGAATGAAGTGTTGAAGTGAAGTATCCAAAAATCGTCGACCTGAGAATTTGTTTAGTCGAGCTGAGAACTACTAACTACTGCTTCATAACTTTTGCCAAAGTGGTCAAAGTTCGTCGAGCTGAGAATCTTGAAATCATCGACTGGAGATGATTCTGGACTTAGAGAAATTAAGAAACTTTTGGAAAAATAAGTTGAAGTAGAGAACCCAGAAATCGTTGAGCAGAGAACTAAGTTCGTCGACCTGAGTCTAGAGAATAAAGTCTGGACTTAGAATGCTGAAGGTAGAGTCCAAAGATCGTCGACCTGAGAATCAAGTTCGTCGAGCTCAGCTCAGAGAATTTTCTCTGAGATCATCGAGCTGAGCACGACTATCGTCGACCTGAGTTCGACGAACGTCGAACTCATTTTACTGAGTCTTGGAAATATCTAAGTCTTGAGTCTCTGGCAGTCTGATGATGGCTGTTCTATGTGATTTTTAAACTAAGGACTTGGCCTAGACTCTAGGACACAACTATGACCCTGACTATACAAGATGGGTCACAAGATCCTAACTTAGTGAACCTAGCCCAAATCAAACTAGGGATCCAACATTCTCCCCCTATTTGGGTGAGGTCACTAATTACATACTTAGACTAAAATGAAAAATAAACAAAGCAAGAAAAATATATATCTGGCAGAGAAAAATGAACACATGCAGCAGATATATATATACAGATAAGCTTTGTTCAAAAATAAGAAGGCGGTTATAAACATAACAGAAATTAAATAGTTCAGAACTTATTTCTTTTGCTTCTTCTCTTTTGGCTTCTCTTCTTTGCTCTTGTCTCCAGGCTTGGTAAAAATAATCTCTCTATTTGGATCAGAAGCTTGCACTTTGGTCATGGTCATATCAGCAGCCCCTATAATCTTCAAAGATGTGGCTCTGGGGACTACTGCTTCTGGGTGCAATTTCATATAATCATCAATATTGAAAAACTTGTTAGCTTTCTCAAATCTCTTAAGCTCTTCTTTCCTGTATTTTGACATTGTTGTGCATTCTGAGGGATCCTTTCCTTCAGCTCTGGCTTTATTGATCATAGAAAGGCCAACAAGTTCTTGGAACCTAGCCATCCTAGCAGTTGTTGCTGTTTCTAGATCTTCAAAGGGTACATGAGGAGAAGGTGGTCTGTTGGAGCTTTCAGCTTGTTGATGTTGCTACTTTTATTGAGGATGTTGCTGCTGTTGATGAAGCTGGTGCTGGTTGCCAGAAGGATATTGTCTTTGCTGGCTGCTTTCTATGGATGAGGACCTACCCTAATGTCTTTGATAAGTTTGAAATTGGGTAGTCCTTTGAGAAGATGTGCCTGAAGCACCAGCAGCTAGAGGAGGAGGAGGAGGGTCCCTTCTGTATTTCTGAGTTGGAGGAGGGGAGTATCTTCTGCTTCTCTTCCTCTCTTTCAGTTCATTTTTAGATAACCACATCCAAGCTGGCATCCCTTTATATGGAGTTATATTCTGAAGAATATAGTAGGGAGTGTCATTAGTTGGATTTGGTTTAGGAGTAGGAGGAGGAGGTGCTTTCCTCTTCTTAGACACTATCTTCTTCTTTGGATCCTCATCAAAATCCTCATCCTCATCCTCCTCATCATCATCAGATCCCTGAGGATTATCATATATATCATTTAAAGCTTTCAGGGCCTCAGCAGAGATAATAAGCTTCTCAGGTTAAGATGGAGCTAGAGGAGAAACTTCAACAGTGTTGGGTACATTGGAAAATGTGTACCAGATTTGAAGAAGCCTCACCCTACTCAACGATATACATCAAGGTGTATTTGATGTGCTTTGAGTTTATATGTGCAGGTTAAGTAATTGTAGGAAATGCAGAAAAATTTCTAAGTCCATGTGTCGACACCTAGAGGTGAAGTGTCGACACTTATGAAGGCTTGTGTCGACACCTAGAGAAGCTGTGTCGACACTTGGAGTAATTGTATCGACACCAAGAAAGGAAGAGTCGACACCAGAAGAAAAGTGTCGACACATACAGGCAGTGTCGACACACCATGAAGAATTGTCAACATAATCTGTGTCGACACTTAGAGGCAGTGTCGACACTTAGAGGCAGTGTCGACACTCAGAGAAACTTTGTCGACATCAAATGTGTCGACACCAGGAGGCTGTGTCGACACTCAGCAAGCTTCAACAAAGTTAAAGTACTTGTGTCGACACAAAGGAGATGTGTCGACACTCAGCAAGTTTCAACACAAGAAGGCATGTGTCGACACAAAGGAGATGTGTCGACACACAACAGAATTCAGCTAAGTGTTAAAGAAGAAGTACTTGTGTCGACACATAGAATCAGTGTTGACACATTCTGAAGAAGTAGTGTCGAGAAGCTGTTACAACAACACAAGAAGTTGTGTCGACACCATCAAGGCTAGTGTCGACACTTAGTCTACTTGTGGCGACACTTAGTCTATTTGTGTCGACACATAATGACTATCTGTCTTGACACTTTCAGACAGTGACTGTGATTTCAAGAAGTGACTGGATGACTTGACAGCTGCCATTTCAACCGGTCAACTGCAACTGTCAAAGCTGCCAGAAGGTTGTTAGAAACCAGATCAGCCGCTTACCTTGGAGGAAGACTATATAAAGACCTTTCTCCTTCAACAGAAAAAGATTGATAACAATAAGAGAAAGACAATCAATCAACAGATTATTCATTGAAGATCAATAACAGATTGAAAAGATTTGATGACCTTTGACAGAAGATCTAAGAAGTTAGAGAGAGAGAGCTCCTTCTAAGAAGAGCAGTTGCTGAACCAGGCTGCTAAGTAAGATTCAGACTGAGATCTGAATCTCAAGATAGAAGTTGATTGAAGATCATCTTCACAGGAGATTTAACCCTACTGAGTTCTAATTCAAGAAGCTTTGAAGAAAGCTAAGGGAGGTTGATCTGAAAGTGTAGCTAGATCTGATATACTCTAGAGGGGGGGGGGGTGAATAGAGTATATGGTGATTTTAAAACTTTTACAACTGCTGTTGTATTTTAGGTGTGTGTGTGTGTGCATCAAATACAATAAACAAAAAAACAGCAATGGACTAATCACAGCAGATTCACAGAGCAAGGCCAGAAAACAAAAGGAAAAGAAAGCAACTAGACGACACAAGAATTTTATAGTGGTTCCCCAAATCTGGGTAGTCCACTCTTCTACCACCCTGGTAGGAATCCACTGCAGGAAGGGGTTGATCAGGTGTCCTGGCACCAATGGGGTTTTGATCAGGTTCCCAAAAACCAAACCCTCAAGTCTTTTGGTGGGAGACTTGCAACCAGAATAATTTTGAAGGGAATTAAAACCCTGTATAGAGGTGGAGTGAGAGGGTGATGAGGTCTTCTCTTTCTCAAGTCAAATGAGAAGACTTGTGGAATGTTGTTTAACAGCTTTGCTCCCCCTGAGATGTAGAATGGATCAGGAAGAATACTAGAGCACTGCTTCAGGGTGATAGGTCTTCAAAGACCTAGAATTCCAGGTCCAGCGAAAGTCTTCAGGAACTTCTTGCAACTGATATGAATGTATTGTTTTGAAGTTCTCCTGAGTAAAAGCAGATGAAGAAGACTCTTAATATTGATGCAATGTTCTTCTTCTTGTAGATCAATTTCTCTCTGGGCCAAGAATGAATTCTTTTTCTTGTGTTGTCTGAATCACTGTCTATCCTCTTCTTGTTGTTGTCTGGTGTTGTGAGGATTATTGATGTCTAAGAGAGATTCAAAAATCTTGTCTTTTATTCTCTGGTACTGAATAGAAGAAACGTCCTCTGTCAAGAATAGCCGTTGGCCTATATTAATTGCATCCTTAATTGCAAATGTCTTCTAGAGGAAAGTCCAAAGAAACATTCCTTGATAATTCCTTGAAACTTAGTCCAGAAATAAATGAAAACGGCTAGAAAATCTTCTGAATTAATTGCTGAATAACTCCTTAACTGTTCTGGATTTGAATCTTGAAAAATCCTTGAAGTTATCAGAAATCGTCGAACTGAGCTCTGCTATCGTCAAACTGAGCTCAGCGATATAAACTTATACAGCAACAAAATATCGTCGATCTGAGCTCCAAGATCGTCGAACTGAGCTCAGAGATAGAGATCCAATGCTGAGTCAAGATCGTCGAACTGAGCTCGCAGATCGTCGAATGGAGTTCGACGATTTGTGGAAGTTGAGCTCAGCGATCGTCAAATGGAGTTCGACGATCTGTCGAAGTTGAGCTAGACGATCGTCGATCGGAGTTCGACGAATCGTCGTGCTGAGCTCGACGATATGACTTAGTCTCAAACTGAAAAATTCTTGGTCTTGAGGGCAGCTTCCAAACCTAGACTTCTAACCCTTAGACTCGATTCTAATTGCCCTTTGAGCTATACAGGAGGTCAAAAACTGGTTTCTTAGAGACATAGTGATCCTGACCCAAATTAGTAATAGGGTGTTTCAACATGATCTCTGCCAAGTTCTTCCAAGAACTCATCAAGAAGCCAATCAACTCATCTCTCTCTGTCAGAGTTGTGGTTAATTACTTTGTATTATCAAATTCCTGTAGGATCTTGTATAGATCTGAGTTGTAAGCCTAAATCTATAAAGGCTGAGGTAGGGCTTTTGAGCCTGAGTGTAGGAGAATCAATTCTTTGAGTGTAGGCCTTGTTGAAGGCTGAGGTAGGGCTGTTTAGCCTGAGTGTAGGTCTTGTTGAAGACTGAGTGGTAGGGCTTTGTGCCTAAGTTGTAGGAGTGGGGTCAATCTGAGTTGTAGGAACCTGTTTGGGGTTCTGAGCTGTAGGATCTGAGGATCTGAGGAGTAGTGCAGAAGTTAGGCCGAATCTAGTACACTACTAGATAGACAAAGGGGGAAAGTGGATGTACCCAGACCTTGGGGAACCACTATAAAAATCTGTCTGCACTCTGTGTTTGTTTATTTCTGTGATTGCTGAGCTAGCTGTGCTGAATTGCTATAGAAAATTGCAAATACAAGTTTAATTGTTCAGTGTTTCTGCCTTAAATTCAAAAAGATAAAGGTCACCTATTCACCCCCCTCTAGGTGGTTAGGTACTATTTCTTTCAAGTGGTATCAGAGCCAGGTTCCTCAAAAAGGGACATAACAGTCTGAGTAAGATCCTGTAGGCAGATTCAGAACAAACAAGAATCAAGAAAATGAGTTCTAGTGAGAATCACAAAGAGTTGGGGTCCATGAAATTGCCAATATGTAGAAAAGAGATATTTAGCATATGGAAAGAGAGGGTTAGACTTTTTATGGAAGCTTCTGACCCAAGGATATACATTACAGTTAAAGAAGGCCCATATGTGCCCATGAAGATATCCATTCTGGATGCAAATTAGAAAACTCCCAAGGACTTTTCTGAAATGACTAAAGATGAAATCATTCTGGCCACTATGGACAAGAGAGCCCAGAATATTATTGTTAGTGCCATTGATGATGCAATATTTCAGAACTTAATTCATTGTAAAACCTCTAAAGAAATGTGGGACACTTTAATAGTTTATATGGAGGGATCAGAAGAAGTAAGAAAAGATAGAAAGTTCTTGTTAAATCAGGAATATGAAAGCTTCAGACAAGGAAAGTCTGATAGCATTACTGAATGTTACAAGAAGTTCTATAGGATAGTCAATGAATTGATGTCCTATGGAAGAGAATTCAGCAACTATGAGCTGAATGACAAGTTCTTAAGATCCCTGACTAAGGATTGGGACACCAAGATTTGTGCCATTAGGGAAATGACCAAACTAGCTGATATACCTCCTCCAACTTTGTTTGGAAAACTGTTATCTTATGAAATGCAGTTAATGGTTAGAAAGGAGGAAGAGAAGACTACTAGAGTGGAGCATAAGGAAAGATCTGTGGCCTTCAAGACTGAAGCCACTAGGAAGTATAGAAGCAAGTCTCCATCTCCACCTCAAATAGTTGCTGAGGCTGTGACAGATAATTCAGAAAGCAAGAATTCAGATAGCAATGAAAGTGATGAAGACTTTGCAGCTTTTACTAGGCATTTTCAAAAGTTTCTGAAGAAGAAGCAGTGGAGATCTAAGCCATCCACTTGTCAGCCAAAAGATGACTATTATCAAAAAAGGAAGTCATCAAAGAATGACAGAAGAAGGTCCAAGCCAAGCAAAGCTACATCCTCAAAGATTGTGTGCTATTGCTGCAATAAACAGGGACATGTAGTGGCTGACTGTCCTAAAAAGAGGAAGGAGTCAGCTGACAAAAAGAAGACTCAGTTTAAGGGCAAAAAGGAAAGGTCCTTTGTTGCTAAGATAATTCATTCTGCTGAGGAGATATTTGCTGAAGAGGAAGAAGATGAGTTCATGCAGCTAATGAATTCAATTTATGAGCATGAGGACAATCAGTGCAAGAGACTGATGGCCTTATCTGAAGGAGACAAGAACCAGGATTAGCCTGGACCAAGTAAGGTACAAAGTTGTTCTTCTAGTTCAATTTCTAGTACTGAGTCAGAATCAGATACATCTGCATCAAGTGATGTGGGTGGGTCTGAATCTGAAGGAGATATTCATCAGCTAATTGATGAATATAGGGACTTGTTGCAGGCCTTGAAGAAAAGCAAAATCTTGGCTAAAACTCAGGCAAAGGAGATTGCTAGTCTTAAATTGGCTGCTGCTGATTCAGACAAGTTGTTTGATCAGAAACTGAATGAAATAGCCAGGCTGAAGAACATTACTGTTATTAAGATGAGTACTATTACATTTAAGAATGATCAAATTAGAAATCTGAAGGTTAGACTTCAGAAGGAGAGAGAGAGATTGTAGCAAGTTTTTCTAAACCTAAATCTGTTTTACCCTTGATAGATGAGTTTGTACCTCAAAAGGGTAATACTGGATTGGGGTTTACAAAACCTGCCTGGACAGCTAGGTCCAAATCTAAGGGCAAAGCCCCAACACTAAACAAGAAGCCTGTAGTAGATAATTCAGCTAGGGTTGTACCTAAACAAAGGTACAACAGGTTTGAGTGCTGGTGTTGTGGCAAGATAGGCCACTTGCCATAGATTGTTGGCACAATTCAAGTGTCAAGGAGAGTAGCAAACTTCCTGCTAGAAGAGCTACATGTAGTTTTGTTAAAGGTCAGACTAACCTGCACCAAGGACCCAAGAGTTATTTGGGTTCTAAGGTTAAGTAATCTGTTTTGCAGGTGAGTCCAAGTGACCATGCCCCTATATGGTACTGGGACAATGGATATTCCAGGAACATGACTGGAACTATGGGGTTCTTAAGGAATATACACCTATCAAGGATGGCCCTAAAGTTACCTTTGGTGGTTCAGAAAAAGGAATCATCAAAGGCTTTGGTAACATTTCTAGTAACCTGATTACAATTACTCAAGTGGCTTAGGTAAAGGGTTTGAAACATAACTTCATTAGCATAAGTCAGCTGAGTGATTTAGGATATGACATCTCATTTGTCAAGAATGGTTGTCATATCAAAAGGTCAAGTGATCAAAAGATCATTCTGATAGGATATAGGAAGAGAAATGTCCATTGTCTTGACTTTGTATGTGAGAATAATGTTTCTCCTATTTGTCTTGTAGCTGATGAGAAAGTCTCACATTGTGTTAAATGGCACAAGAGGCTGACTCATCTTAACTATAAGACAATTGGCCAACTCTTTAGCAAAGAGTTAGTGAGGAATGGTCCTCAAATTAAGTGTATAAAGGATGTGATATGCTCAGCTTGTCAAAAAGGCAAGCAGACCAAATCCACGTTTCATAGCCTTGAGAACAAGGATTCTGTGAGGTGTCTATACCTCTTGCATATGGATCTTTTTGGTCCTATGCCAGTTCACAGCCTAGGTAGGAAGGTCTACACATTTGTGGTAGTTGATGACTATTTAAGATACTCCTGGGTGTTCTTCCTAAGGCAAAAATCTAAAACCCCAAGCATCTTATATAGTTTTGTTAAACAAATTCAGAATGAATTGGACAGTACAGTGGCCAAAATTAGAAGTGACCATGGTACTGAATTTCAGTCTGAAAGTATGACAAAATTGTGTGAAGCGTTTGGAATTTTTCAGGAATTTTCCTCACCAAGAACACCTCAGCAAAATGGTATTGCTGAAAGGAAGAATAGGACATTGATAGAGGCTGGTAGAACCCTATTGAGTGACACTTCTCTACCAGAATATTTCTGGGCTGAGGCAGTAAACACTGCATGTCATGTAATCAATAGGGCTACTATCACCAAGAGCCACAAGAAGACCCCATATGAGATTGTGAAGGGCAGAAAATAAAATTTATCCTATTTCAGGATCTTTGGTTGCAAGTGGTATATACTTAACAATGGAAAGTCTTATCTAACCAAGTTTGCTACCAAATCCCAAGAGAGGTTCTTTGTTGGGTACAACAACAATAGTAAGGCTTATAGGGTCTACAATTTGATTACTCAAGTTGTAGAAGAGTCTGTACATGTAGTTTTTGATGAAGCAAGGCTCATTAACAGTAAATTGCCAAGTAGTGTTTGCAGCTCTACAGGTGTAACTGAGAGGATGGACAATCTTACCATAACAGAAGGTTCTTCTGCAAGTCAGCAAGAGGAAGATGGTGGCTGCTATCCAGGGGGAGTACAAGATACTCCTGAAGCTGAAGAAGACCAAGAGGTGCATCTAAATGAAGAGACTGAAGTTGTACAACCTGAAGACATGCTGCCTCCAGCAAATAGGCACTTAAAGGATCATCCAGCCAATCAAATAATTGGAGATCCCAAATAAGGAGTGCAAAAAAGGAGCAGGAATCTGAGTACAGTTCTTTACTCCAGTTTCCTATCCCAAGTAGAGCCAAAGAAATTTGAAGAAGTAATTCTAGACTTTCATTGGATTGAGGCTATGCAAGAGGAGCTGAACCAGTTCAAAAGATGCAAGGTCTGGGAGCTAGTTCCTAAACCAAAAGACCACAACATCATTAGAACTAAGTGGATCTTTAGGAACAAGTTGGATGAGAATGGAATCATCATAAAGAATAAAGCTAGACAGGCTGCAAAAGGATATAGGCAGGAAGAAGGTATTGATTTTGATCAAACCTTTGCTCCAGTAGCAAGACTGGAGGCAATCAGAATGTTCCTTGCCTATGCAACATATCAAGGGTTTAAGGTATAACAAATGGATGTAAAGTCAGCTTTTCTGAATGGAAATCTGAAGGAAGAAGTCTATGTAGAGCAGCCATCAGGTTTTGTTGATTCTCTTAAACCTGATTATGTATATAGACTTAGGAAGGCTTTGTATGGGTTAAAACAAGCCCCAAGGGCTTGGTATGAAACCCTGTCTAGTTTCCTCATTGAGAACAAATTCTCAAGGGGGAAAATAGACAAAACTCTATTCCTTAGGGAATCTAAAGACAAGATTATCTTAGTCCAAATATATGTAGATGACATAATATTTGGGTCTACAGAAAGTAGTCTTTGTAGAAAGTTTGCAAAACTTATGCAAGGACAATTTGAAATGAGCAGTATGGGGGAACTTAAGTTCTTCTTGGGTCTCCAAGTTAGGCAGACTGAAGATGGCTTGTCTATATGCCAGTCTAAGTTCACCCTAGAGTTGATAAAGAAGTATGGTATGGAATCATCCACTACCATGAAAACTCCTGTGGGGTCAAGCATGTCTCTAAGCAAAGATGATGCAGGGAAACCTGTAGATGAAACTTTGTATAGAGGGATAGTTGGCTCCCTACTGTATTTGACTGCTAGTAGACCAGATATCATGTATACTATATGTGTCTGTGCTAGGTACCAAGCATGCCCGAAAGAATCTCATCTGACTGCAGTCAAAAGGATTTTGAGATATCTTAAGGGCACACCTTATCTAGGCCTTTGGTACCCTAGGAATGGAGATTTTGTACTGACAGGTTATTCAGATGCAGATTTTACAGGCTGTAAGGAAGATAAGAAGAGTACTACAGGAATGTCAATTTCTAGGTGGAAGGCTGGTGTCATGGAGTAGTAAGAAGCAGACCAGTGTGTCCATCTCCACAGCTGAGTCAGAGTATGTGGCTGCCGGAAGCTGCTGTGCACAACCTTTATGGATTCAACATCCACTAGAAGATTATGATATTCAAGTAAGTAGAACACCTTTATTTTGTGATTCTACAAGTGCCATTTCTATTTTAAATAATCCTGTCTCACATAGTAGGACTAAGCACATAAAAATTAAATACCATTTTCTTAGAGAACATGTAGAAAAAGTGGACATTTCCCTAGAATATGTTAAAACAGATAATCAGATAGCTAATATGTTTACTAAGCCCCTAGATGAAACCAAATTCAATAATTTTAAAATTGAATTAGGTATGTTAAACTTAGAATAGTTTAAAAAATTGGCTAAGTAAAATAGTGTCGACACATGCAGGGTAGGTATCGACACATCCAGGGTGTTGTCGACACTTAGGATTTACACAGAATTCGTCGAGTAGAGTTTCGACTAATCGTCGAGCTGAGATGTATAAGTGTTGACACATATATTCTGTCGACTATATTTGTGTCGACACATAGTTGTCGAGACATTAGAAGTAAGTGTCGACACATTTCAAGTATTTTGACGTGCCTTTTCACCTTCGATTTTAGAAAGGTATAAATAGGTCTTCACCATTGTTTGTCGACACGCTCACCATAGTTTTGAGACCAAACTTGTGTGTCGACATTTATCTTCTCTAAAATCAAAATTTCTCCAAACCCTAATGGCGCCCAAGCTAGAAGAGAACATCAATGAAGGTTATGAGCTCGTGCGACATGCTTTTGACAATGCGGAACCAGAAATCCAAGGTGTTGTAACCCTAGTTGCTGAGACTGGGTTAGAGTATCTTATTTCAGAACCAATCAAGATTTGGAAGATGGCGGCCCTTGAATTCTTTAGTGCAGCTACACTTGATGAAACTAGACTCAAGACTAAGTCCAAAGTCCATGGGGCAAAAGTCAAGATCACCCAGAAAAGTCTAAGAAAAGTTCTACATCTCCCTAGAACTAAAGAAGAGGAAGCTGTACCTGCATCAAAGACAAGGGAGGTACTGGAATGGTGTGGATTAGATTCAAGCATGAAAATTGGATCAATTTTTAACAGGAAAGGGATGAAAATACAAGGAAAGGTTTTATCTAAAGTAGTTGGGAAGGTGATACTGAGCAAGCCTGGTGGGCATGATAGAATATCAGCTCACATGTTCAGTTTAATGACAAGGATAATTTTCCAACTTAAAACTGATTGGTCAGCAGTAATGTATGATAAGATAAAGGAAAGTCTGAAAAATCCCAATCTGGGTAGGATTATGAGTTTGTTCTTAGCTGGAAGTATTGCTGAAGTCATGAACCAAGATGCTGGTTCTAAGATAAACCATATGAGGAGAATGGATGTTAGAATTATCTCAAGGTGGGATAGAGTGTTGACAAAGGAAATGCCAACTCCAGAAAAGGAAGTTCCTCAACAGAAGAAGAAGAAGAAAGCCATTGTGGCTCAAGAATCCTCAAGTAGCTCAGAGGAGCAAGTGGTTTTTAGTTCTGATGATGGAGAGGATGGCAATGCTGGACAGTCACCAGCAAGACATGAAGATGCCCAGAGGCAGGGGGAGCTACCATTTGCTGGCCATACTCACCTGGATCCACTCTCTGGGGAGCCTCAACATGTGGATGAGCCAACTCACTTAGATAGTGAAAGGGCAACCCAAACAATTCTTGAGGTAATCAATGAAATTAATCAATCTATTTTCAATATTGAGGATGAAGTATTGACTGAATCATTACTTGATGTTGATCAGTAAACTCATATACATAGTCAGCCACAAGATGTTGTCATGGAGGACACATCAGTTGCTGATAATGCTCCTGAGATCAGAGATTCTCCAGTACATACTCAACATGAGTTTACACTAGAAGAGCTGTTCCATGATCTATTACAGACTGATTTTGAGGGAGAGAAAGCAGCTGTTGAGGGGGAGTCAGCTAATATTGAGGGAGAGCATGTAGAGTTTCAGGAGGAGACTGCTAGAAAAGAAACTGAGGAGCAAAGGAGTGCTGAGGAGCTACCAAGAATAGAGAAGGAATTGCCACCTACTCTACAGGATAGAGTAGATATTGCCAGTACTTCTGCTTCGGAGGATGAAGAGGCTGCTAGAGCCAAGAAACAAAAAGCTACAGGTTTTAAAAAGGAGAAGCCAGACCTACAAGAAGGCTCTACAAATAATTACTCCTCAGCCTGCCCCAATAGCTGATTACAGCTCCTCGTTGGTGGCTTTGCAGATCAAGATGGATGAGTAAAGGCAGGCTCTAGAAAAATATATGGCTGAAGGACATAAATCACTTCAATTTGATCTGGCTCAAGATATAAAATCTATTAGATTTGAAGTTAATCTGAATAAGAAAGAAATGACTGATTGTTTCCACAAGGGAGGCAATGCAGTGGTATATCTGGCTACACATCAAGAGCAGATAAAGAAATAGGTTGATGACCTGGCAGTGAAACAGGGATATGTCCTGGAAAACCAGATTAGAATGAATGACAATTTAACTGAATCACATAATGTGATAGTCACTGAAATGCAGAAACTTACAGCTGCTCAAACTGCAGCAAGGACTGCTACCAAGGCTGAGTTTGACAAGCCATTACAAGAAAACCTAACTGCTGTAACAACTGCAATTGCAGATTCTCAAAAGGCTATTACTGAACAACTACAAAAGTTCAAACCTTTTTATAAAGATGGAGTTAACTATCTGAATGCTCAAATCCAATTTCAGAAGGATGATCTTAGGGATCATATAGAAAGAGAAGTCATAAAGGGGGAGAGGGTATTAGTCAAAGCAGACTCTGACCATGCTAAATGGATTTCAAACAGCATCAGAGCTACCCTTGGATATCCACCTTTGTGTGATGATGATAATGTAGCAGAATCTGGGATAAATCCTGCATATTTTGGAGGTGAGCAAGCTGAAGTGGCTCAAGTGATCTATCCTCCAGCAGATTTTGACATGATACATCAGGAGGCACAATCTATGTATAGCCCTCCTGAGGGTAATCAGAATATTATTTTTGAGAAAGTAGTACAGCCTGTGCCAGAGGCAATATTAAAAGAGCAAGAGGCATTATTAAAGGAGCAAGAAGCTCAATTATCAAAGATGAGGTTCAGAGAACAGGCTGAATTAAGGCCAGATTTTGAGCAATGGAGCCCAACTTCCAGAAATATTATTCTGACTGCTTGGAAGGCTGCAAAGGATAATATCCTAGAGAGGGGCAAATTGTATTCTGAGCAGGAGTGGAGAAAACATGAAGCTAGGCAAGAGGCCATTGTACAGTACAGAAGAAAGGCTAAATTAGGGAAGCTACCTCCTAATGCACAAGAGCCTAGCAAGTATTTCCATAAGCCTTATCATTATTTTGAGAGACAGAAGATAAGGGCCGAAGAACAGAAGAAGAAAGATCTTAAGGGAAAGAAGCCTGCTGATGACAATGATACTCCAGTTCAAGCCAAGATTCAATCTGGAAAGGGCATTGTTATCAAGGAGCCAGAACAGCCATATGATAGAATTTTCTTAAAATTACAACTTTGTAATCATTTGCATTAAACTCCATGTAAACTTTTGATTAATAAAACTTTTGGAAGTTGTAACAAAACAATGTTTAATGTTCAAACTATTACATTGTTATTCTGAGATAATTGTTTATACATGTTTTGTTTATACATGTTTAGTATTTACCCTGTCATATAATACTGTTATACATCTTATTGAGTATTTGTTATGTATGGTGTATATCATTGACTAAGGGTTATGACTTCTCCAAATAGGGGGAGATTGTTGGGTACATTGAAAAATGTGTACCAGATTTGAAGAAGCCTCACCCTACTCAATGATATACATCAAGGTGTATTTGATGTGTTTTGAGTTTATATGTGCAGGTTAAGTAATTGCAGGAAATGCAGAAAAATTTCGAAGTACATGTGTCGACACCTAGAGGTGAAGTGTCGACACTTATGAAGGCTTGTGTCGACACCTAGAGAAGCTGTGTCGACACTTGGAGTAATTGTGTCGACACCAGGAAAGGCAGAGTCGACACCAGAAGAAAAGTGTCGACACATACAGGCAGTGTCGACACACCGTGAAGAATTGTCAACATAATCTGTGTCGACACTTAGAGGCAGAGTCGAAACTCAGAGAAACTTTGTCGACATCAAATGTGTCGACACCAGGAGGGTGTGTCGACACTCAGCAAGATTCAACAAAGTTAAAGTACTTGTGTCGACACTCAGCAAGTTTCAACACAAGAAGGCATGTGTCGACACAAAGGAGATGTGTCGACACACAGCAGAATTCAGCTAAGTGTTAAAGAAGAAGTACTTGTGTCGACACACAGAATCAGTGTTGACACATTCTGAAGAAGCAGTGTCGAGAAGCTGTTACAACAACACAAGGAGTTGTGTAGACACCATCAAGGCTAGTGTCGACACTTAGTCTACTTGTGTCGACACTTAGTCTATTTGTGTCGACACATAATGACTATCTATCTCGACACTTTCAGACAGTGACTATGATTTCAAGAAGTGACTGGATGACTTGACAGCTGCCATTTCAACCGGTCAACTGCAACTGTCAAAGCTGCCAGAAGGTTGTTAGAAAATAGATCAGCCGGTTACCTTGGAGGAATACTATATAAAGACCTTTCTCCTTCAACAGAAAAAGATTGATAATAATAAGAGAAAGACAATCAATCAACAGATTATTCATTGAAGATCAATAACAGATTGAAAAGATTTGAAGACCTTCGACAGAAGATCTAAGAAGTTGGAGAGTGAGAGAGCTCCTTCTAAGAAGAGTAGCTGCTGAACCAGGCTGCTAAGTAAGATTCAGACTGAGATCTAAATCTCAAGACAGAAGTTGATTGAAGATCATCTTCACAGAAGATTCAACCCTACTGAGTTCTAATTCAAGAAGCTTTGAAGAAAGCTAAGGGAGGTTGATCTCTGCCAAGTTCTTCCAAGAACTCATCAAGAAGCCAGTCAACTCATCTCTCTCTGTCAGAGTTGTGGTTAATTACTTTGTATTATCAAATTCCTGTAGGATCTTGTATAGATCTGAGTTGTAAGCCTAAATCTATAAAGGCTGAGGTAGGGCTTTTGAGCCTGAGTGTAGGAGAATCAATTCTCTGAGTGTAGGCCTTGTTGAAGGCTGAGGTAGGGATGTTTAGCCTGAGTGTAGGTCTTGTTGAAGACTGAGTGGTAGGGCTTTGTGCCTGAGTTGTAGGAGTGGGGTCAATCTGAGTTGTAGGAACCTGTTTGGGGTTCTGAGCTGTAGGATCTGAGGATCTGAGGAGTAGTGCAGAAGTTAGGACGAATCTAGTATACTACTAGATAGGCGAAGGGGGAAAGTGGATGTACCCAGACCTTGGGGAACCACTATAAAAATCTGTGTGCACTTTGTGTTTGTTTATTTATGTGATTGCTGAGCTAGCTGTGCTGAATTGCTATAGAAAATTGCAAATACAAGTTTAATTATTCAGTGTTTCTGCCTTAAATTCAAAAAGATAAAGGTCACATATTCACCCAACCTCTAGGTGGTTAGGTACTATTTCTTTCAAACAAGAACTGGAGAACTAACTCTGACAGTGCTTTCAACAGCTGCCAATTCTCCTCTTCAATGTCAGCCAAGATCAAGGCATCAAGATCTGGCATTGGAGAGTCATCCATAACAAAACTGGGGGTAGAAATAATTGCTGGAGGGGATGGGATGACTACAGGTTATGGAATAACAAAAATGTCTCTTAGTTTCTTGGCAACTTTAGGACTGATAGGGGAAGAATATGGAACAATAGCGAAAGATGGCTTAGTATAATCTGCTGGAGGGAAGCTCAAAAATGCAGTATCAAAAATTTTCAACAATTATTCTAAATCTACTGTGGGATTAATGATGAAATCACCGACAGTAATTATCTCTTCTGGTGCTGACTCTTCCATATCCATGCCAGTCTCAGAAAAATTAATAAAATCAATAAAATCTATATCTTCTGCTGTTGCTGCCTCTGCATCTGCTGGAGCTGGAGCTGCTGAAACTGAAACTGCTGCTACTGCTGGAGCTGCTGTAGCTTCTTCATCAAGCATCTCCCCCTGCTTGGTTTCAGTAATAACTGGAGCCAGGCCCCTAAATGAAGAGGGAGCAGCAGAAAGGGCAGAGATCTAGGCAGAGAGAAAGGAAATGGAAGTAGCAAGAGGTGTAATAGCCTCTGCTATGAGAGCTTTGAGGAGGGGTGTGATGAGGGCAATGATAGATGAGATGGTGGAGGGATCCAGTGGTGGAGTTGCAGTTGGTGTTTCAGATGGTGGTTGGGTGGAAACATCTGGAGGGATGGTAGATATTGGTGAGGATAGAGGAGGAGCATCTTGCATTTGGACAACCTGTGGGGATTGATTTGGAGGAGAAGTGGGAGGGGATGACAGTAGATTGAAGGTTGGTATGGAGGACAAGTGTGGTGTAAGAGGAGATGAAGGTGGTGTTAGCGAAGGGGAGGGTTGATGATATTCCTGAGTAGGGGATAAGGGGATGTTAGAAAGATCTAGGGGTGGAGAGGTGGCAGGAGAGGTAACAGGAACATATGGTTGTGGTTGTGGTTGTTACTTGGGTTGTGGAGTAGAGGTTATGGTGGAGGAGGGTTGTTGTAGAGTCTGATGTTGAGGTGGGAGGACTGTTTTGTGGAGTATAGAGTGTAGTTGAGTTTGGAGTGCTGGAAGAGATGGGGATGAGGGTGGAGTGATCTCTTCAGCAGGGTGGGGAGTCGCTCTAACAACCCTTGTGCTCTCAGAAGCTGTGGTGGAAGAGGTTGAAGCCTTAGAGGGCTTGGAGATTGTCCTCTCCCACTTTCCAAACAAGGCAGAAGTTAGCCTTTTGCTAGCATTTATGAATATGGTCGGGGAGACCAGTGATTCAGCAGCCTTTTCCTTTAAGAAGATCCCTAGGATCCTTCCAAAACAAACTTCCTTTTTATTGTTCTTTTTCCTGATTAGATCAAAGATGATCTGTGCCCAAGCCACTTGCTTCTTATTAACCACTGCACACATAACCAAAAACTGATGACTGGTTATATAATCATGTACAGTGTGCTTGCCTAGCAAGACTTTCCCAACAATATCTGCCAGAAACTTATATTCTGCAGATAAGTGCTTCTTCAACAATTTACTAGGGTTATCTCCAGCATAACCCATCATGCTTAACATCAGATCATATTCCTCATTCGTAATTTCCAGTTCATCTTCTCCATTACTCAATCCAAATATTTCAGTCAAAACGGCGGAGATAGAGAAATGACGTTACCCACAATTGTTCCAATCATGGTATTCTCCTCTGTAGTTGAAGATGTGTTGACCCATTCTCTAATCTCAGTTCCAGATATTTTGATCCTTGTTGTCATCAGATTCTTTAGTTGCTGCTCTTCCAGAAGTTCCAGAATATTCAGAAATATCGGGTCCGAATGCTGAAAAGAATCAAAGTCAACATCGAAGCCGGTGTCGAACTTCATCACAGCCAATGTTCCCGCTGGAATCGCCATGAAGTCACCTATAAGAGAGAAAAATGACAATCAAGTGCAAGGGAACAGAAAGCGCGAATGGAGGTCGAAGAAAACCTAGATATAAGGTTTTAAAGAATATGAATTGACAAACTCTGTTCCACGAAAATTAAAACATTCTTTGATCTGGGTTAGACGGAATAATTTGGAGTTAAATGATTCGTCGAGCTCAGTCTGAAGATTTGAAGACATTTCGTTGAGCTCCGTTCGACGAAAGTTTTCTGAAGTGGATTCATCGATCTCCGTTCGACGAAAACAACTTCACTCACAGAGAGTTCGTCGACCTCCGTTCGACGAATATCTCCCGAACTATCCCTAGTTCGTCGAGCTCCATTCGACGAACTCTGGAAAATTCATCGAGTGTAGACAGAAACTAAACTAAGTATTCTCCATTGATCATTCCAAGATGATTTATAAAGAACAGATGGTTTCTTTCATCTAGAGGTTTGGCGAAAATGTCAGCTCTTTGTAAATCAGTGTAGATATAGATAAGTTTAATTTTGTTTTTGTCTACACACTCTCTTATGAAATGATGTCTAATATCTATATGCTTGGTCCTACTGTGATGGACTGGATTTTGTGCTATGGCTATAGCACTTATGTTATCACAAAGTACAGTTGAATTATTTAAGTTGAGACCATAGTCTAGTAATTGATTTTGAATCCACAGCATATGCGAACAACAACTGCCAGCTGCAATATATTCTGCCTCAGCAGTGGAGGTAGACACAGATGTCTGTTTTTTACAAAACCAGGACACTAATCTCATACCCAGGAACTGGCAGGTTCCTGAAGTACTTTTCCTGTCCACCCTGCATCCAGCAAAATCAGAATCTGAGTATCCAGTTAACTCAAATTCTGATTCAGTGGGATACCATAGGCCTAGAATTGGACAACTCTTTATATATCTCAAAATTCTTTTTAAGAAAACTAGATGAGATTCTTTAGGGTTCACTTGGAACCTAGTATAAAGGCATGTGACAAACATGATATCAGGTCTGCTAGCTGTAAGATATAGTAGGGACCCAAAAATGCCCCTATATAACTTCTGGTCAATAGGTTTCCCATGTGGATCAGAGTCTATTACAACATTTGTAGCTATAGGTGTTTTATTTGCTGAGGCATCAGCCATCCCAAAATTTTTGATAAGCTCTTTTGCATACTTAGCTTGGGAGATGAAGATGCCATTAGGGAGCTTCTTCACTTGGAGACCAAGGAAGTAGGAGAGCTCACCCATGATACTCATTTCAAATTTGGAATGCATGAGGTCAGAGAACCTCTTGCACAATTTGGAATCAGTAGACCCAAATATGATGTCATCCACATATATTTATACTAACAATATTTGGTCCTTATGATGTCTAGTGAAAATTGTTTTATCTACTATGCCTCTAATGAACTTATGCTCTAACAAAAAACTAGTTAAGGTCTCATACCAAGCTCTTGGAGCATGCTTTAGACCATAGAGGGCTTTATGCAATTTAAAAACATAAGAGGGGTGAGTTGTAGAGACAAAACATGAAGGTTGTTCAACATAAACCTCTTATTTTAATACTCCATTCAGAAATGTACTCTTCACATACATTTGATAGATCTTGAATTTCTTGAAGGCTGCATAGGCAAGGAATATTCTAATTGCCTCTAACCTTGTCACAGGTGCAAAGGTTTGGTCATAATCTATTCCTTCCTCTTGCCTATATCCTTGAACAACAAGCCTAGCCTTGTTTCTCACAATCACTCCTTCGGCGTCCAACTTGTTTCTATAAACCCATTTGGTTCCAATTACTGGGTAGTTTTGGGGTCTTGGAACCAAATCCCAAACTCTACATCTCTCAAATTGGTTTAATTCCTTCTGCATTGCAATGATCTAGTGGGGATCTTGCTATGCATCATGGATGGATAGAGGTTCAACTTGAGAGAGAAAACAGACATGCATCAAATCTTGGTTGAGTTGATGTCTTGTCTGTAGACCTGCTGATATGTTTCCAAGCACTTGAGATCTGGGGTGATATCTTAGTGTGACAAGATCAGTGGGTGGAGTTGGTTCTGCAACAGCAGTAGGAACTAATTCCTCTTATGGAATTATGTTTGCTGTTGGAGGAAGATCAATTCCTTCAGTGCCTTCATCTTCACTTTCTTCAATGACTTGTGGAGAAGGATGTAACATCCCCATCCGTCGTATGGCATATAACAGAAGGTCCAGCTGGAACCCGACGCCATATACCACGGACAGTCGGAAGGGTTACATAAGAATATCCAAACATTCCAATTAAGACTACTCATCCTACATAGAGCATTCTAGCAGAAGCTTTTAAATAGTTGAAAGAACCCAAAACTTAAATCCATAATCATGAATGTCCACGTCCACAAAAAAGGAATGAAAACCAAATACACTGAAAGGGTACATGGCCTTATGGCCTTACAATAGTTCACTTAACAAATAGTGTCTTACATACATCGGCTCGCAGGCCAGCCACACATGATAAAATGAAAATAACCATTCTTTACGGCCTTCGAGGGCCAGCACGGCAACATGGGCTCCAGCCCGCTATTTTGCACTCGGCTCCGCAGCACCTGCAAGCAACATTCCACCGCACAGTGGCAAACAATGCGATGGTCAGATAAAGATGACCAAATTATAATGACCCCGTCCCTTACTCGGGACGACGGTGCTCCTTCCCTGCATATCATTAGCCCAGCTAAATAATTATGTAAAAGCATACTACGCCACAGGTGTAGGCTCGCACGACCAAACACCCCGTGCACTCAGGGCACATTAACGACGAATCCTGACACTTCAGCGTCTTCACAACCACCACCAAGGTGGCAACCACATTAGCATTTAGCCTTTCTGACCACTGTCTAAGGCTCCCGACTATGCCAATGACTAGTCCCCTTTTCAGATCTCTCGCACCGAACCACATAGCCTAGGTCCAATTCCACTTGCCCGTTGCTCACAACGTGTAGTACACCTTAAGACGTACACATGAGCCAAGCTTCTCTCGGATCCCAAAATGTTTCCAAACAATCACATAACCCAGTTATGTTCAAGGCCGTTTCCCAGACCGCCAAGTTAGCAGAACAACGATTCCGCTCAGTTTTCCGGGTGTGCCTTGGAGATAACCTCCAAGGATCCCTGCTGCAATCTACCGCATAGAAACCCGAAAACCCAAAGCATGGAGTCTTCTCCGGCAAATCATAACAATGCAACATCACCGATCCAGACCAACATGTCCGGGTAGGCTTCACACACAATGCCTATGCCCGTACTTCGATTCCGGACTCTATAAGCAACACAAGGGGGACTATTCACATCAACCCCAAGGAACACCACGCACTCGCCACACACTCGCGGGAGCAAGATTCCCTATGCATAAAGGAAGAGCTTCACATGCTCAAGTGGAGAATCGTTACCCTTGTAGTCTGCTTTGGCGCCATGGAAAAACTACACGGATGGAAATCTTCGCAACAAACTTTCCCCCACGGATCCTCTCTCAGATCTCAAAACGGTGCTCCGATGCTCCGCCGGCGGCCGGAATCCTCCTTCTTCTTCCTCCTCTCTCTAACTCTTTGGAAAGAGAAAGCTTTGGAGAGAAATGAAGGATTAACTCCCCTATTCCCGGCCTTAACAGAGCAGGAAACCATCTGGGCCGTTGGATCTTATTTAAAGAAAACGAACGGCTCAGATCCGCTAAAAAATCCCCAATCCTGGGCTGAACATGTCTTGGCACACGGTCGTGTCCCAGGCCGTGTGCCTCGATCCAGGCATGATTGTCGAACACATAGACTCACATGGGCTCCAACACGCCCGTGTATTAATTGACACGCCTGTGTCAGGTTCCTCGATACGCCCGTGACCGGGGGCGTGTCACACATAACCGCCATGCCAATCGACACGACCCTGCTGAACACGGGTACTGACATGGGTAGGTACATGCCCATGTCAAATGACACGCCCATGTCAATTAGCCGTGTTCCTAGCCGTGTCCTTCTCGGGAAGAAAACGACCAAAACACCAGCCAGACACGGCCTTGGACATGCCCGTGTCCTAGGCCGTGTACCCCTATATAGGCACCCAAATCCCTTTTTAAGCGACCAACTCAAATACAATTTTTGGGGCATTACAAATCTCCCCCACTTAAGGAATTTCGTCCCGAAATTAAGTAAAGGTACACAAAACTACAAGTTACCTGAATGGAACAACTCATGGTATTCCTCCAACATAGTTTGCTCTCGCTCCCAAGAAAGCTTCTCACGTCCGCAATTATCCCAACGAACTTTAACCATTCAAATATCCTTGTTGTGGAGTCGCTTGACTTCAACGTCTTCTATACGTATAGGCTTAACCTTTGTCGTCAACTCGTAATCAACTAGCACTTGTTCAACCGCAACAATTTGTGAAGGCTCTTGCACCGCCTTACGCAACACCGATACGTGGAACACATCGTGTAGCCCACTCAACTCCACCGACAGCTTCAATCTATACGCTGCTTCGCCAACACGCTCCAAGATCTCAAATGGTCCAAGGTATCTCAAACTCAGCTTATTCAAGCGTCGAACTCGCGAGAAACCCTTGAACGGTTTGATTTTCAAGTACACCCAGTCGCCAACACTGAACTCCACGTTCATATGTTTGGCGTTATAGTACTTTGACTGTCTGTCATGAGCGATCTTCAACCGTTCCTGAATTGTCCATATCACTGAAGTGGCATCTTCCACCTCTTGACGTTTATAAAGCTTTGACTCGCCCGTCTCCAACCAAGACAACGACGTGCGACACTTTCTCCCGTATAGGGCCTCGAAAGGCACCATTCCAATACTCGCCTGAAAGCTGTTGTTATACGCAAACTCCACCATGTACAGGTGATCTTACCACTGCTTTCCAAAATCTTGGACGCACATGCGAAGCATTTCCTCCAACGTCCGGTTGACTCTCTCGGTTTGGCCATCCGTCTGCGGATGAAAGGCTGTGCTGAACTTTAGCTTAGTACCCAACAGACTATGCACCAACCTCCAGTCATTCAACGTGAAACGTCCATCTCGACCACTCACAAAACTGTGGGGCACACCATGCAATCGTATAATATTCTCCGCATAGAGTTTGTCCAACCTTTCCACCGTATCTTCCTTCCTGATCGGGATGAAGTGCGACACCTTTGTCAACCTATCTACGACCACCCAGATGGCGTCGTTTCCCTTCCGCGACTTCGACAAACCATGCACAAAATCCATAGACATGTCATCAAATTTCCATTCCTGGATAGGCAAGGGCTTTAGAAAACCTCCGGGCTTCTGGCACTCCGCCTTAACTAAGGCACAAGTTTGGCACTTGGCCACATAGAGTGCTACATCCTTATTCAATCCTGGCCACCAAAATAATTTCTTCATGTCTCTATACATCTTCGTGCTTTTCGGGTGAATTGAGTACTTGGTATGATGAGCCTCGTACATCAACTCCTCCCGAAGATTATCCGCACTAGGAACGCATAGGCGACCGTCCTTCCTTAGCAACCCATCCTCAACAACAAACTGGGAATTTGACCCATGCAACGATTCATCAAAGATCTGCTTCATGCTGTTATCCTGAATCAAAGCCCGCCAAACCCTATCAGCTAGGTCATACTGCACCTCAGTCCAAAACAGTTTCGCCTCAGTACTAGACTGCTTGTCGACACAAGATATCTCCAAAGCCTCCAACTCACGGACCAATCTCTCATCATGTACCGATAACTAGTTGGCTTATGCAGGAACCTTAAGACTCAACGCATCCGTCACTACATTACCTTTCCTTGGAACATAATGTATAATGAAGGTGTAGTCCCCTAGGAACTCCATCCACCTCCATTGCGTCATGTTCAGATCCCTTTGATCTAATAGGTACTTCAAGCTCTTATGATCGGTGTATATATCGACTTTCACATCGTACAGATAGTGCCTCCACAGCTTTAAATCAAATATCATGGCCGCGAACTCCAAGTCATGGACCGGATAATTTCTCTCGTGAGCCTTCAATTGTCGTGAACCATAGGCTATCACACTCCCATGCTGTAGCAGAACACATCCCAAACCACTGCCCGAAGCATCACTATAGATTTCGAACACTTCAGTTCCACTTGGGGAACGTAAAATAGGCGCTGTGGTCAACCGCCTCTTCAACTCTTCAAAAGCCTGTTCGCACTCCGAAGACCATACAAACTTCTGATTCTTCCTAGTCAAAGTCGTGAGTGGTAGCGCTATCTGTGAGAAGTTCTATACGAAGCGCCTATAGTAGCCAGCAAGCCCCAGAAAGCTCCGGACCTTCGCCACTGTAGTCAAAGCAGGCCACTCCCGTATCGCCACTATCTTCGCCGGATCCATAGCTATCCCTTCTCCACTAACAACATGACCAATGAATGCTATCGAGGATAACCAGAATTCCCACTTGGAGAACTTAGCATACAACTGGTTTCTCCTCAACGTCTCCAACACCAGGTGCAGGTGATTGTAGTGATCCTCTTCACACTGCGAGTACACCAGGATATCGTCGATTAATACTATCACGAAACGGTCCAGGTACTCTCTGAACGTCCTGTTCATCAGATCCATAAACACGGATGACACATTGGTCAAACCAAACAGCATGACTGTCAACTCGTAATGCCCAAACCGCGTACTGAATGCTATCTTTGGGATGTCGCTCTCCCTTATCCTCAATTGGTAGTAACCAGACTTCAGATCTAACTTCGAATATACCGTTGACCCAACCAACTGATCAAATAGATCGTCAATTCTCGGGATCAAATACTTATTCTTTTCCGTAAGCTTGTTCAATTACCGGTAGTCGATACAAAGCTACAAGCTCCCATCTTTCTTCTTAACGAAGAGAACCGGTGCGCTCCAAGGCGACGAACTTGGACGCATATAACCTTGCTCTAATAACTCTTACAGTTTCACCTTCAACTTCGCCATCTCTTTTGGCGCTATCTGATAGGGGGAGCGTGACACCGATTTGGCACCCGGTACCAGCTCTATAGTAAAGTCTATCTCCCGCTGAGGAGGATCTCCTGGGAGATCATCTGGAAACACATCAGGATACTCAGACATAACTGGGATACTGTCCAAACTAGGCCCAGGCGTCGAAGTCTGCACTAGAGTGACAAACAGCTCCGCCCCAGACCGAACTGCCTTGATCACCTGAAGGGCTGACATCAAAACTTTCCCTGACCCCTTCATGCCCGCAAACGTAGTCTCCCATTCAGAATTTAATCCCAACTTAAACTCTTTTCGGTTGCAATCAATGTAAGCTCGCTGCCCCGAAAGCCAGTCCATACCAAAGATTACATCGAACTCTACTAACGGTAGAATCAATGCTCGCAAATCAAACTCCTGATCCCCAATCCGAACCTTGACTACGCAGACCTTATCCGCGCGTATTGAGCACCCATTGGGCAACAACACATCCAACTTGTCTTTTGCCATCGAGTGAGGGACCCCAATGCGTGCCACAAATCATTCAAATAAGAAGGAATGCAAAGCTCCCATACCAAACAAGGCTCTTGCCGGACAATCGAGAATCAATACAAATCCTAGCAACATAGAAGTAAGCTAACACACAAAAGAGGTAACAACTACAAAAGTTAATCTGCTATAAATTAACTTATACCTGTCACCACGTAAGCTTGCTTTATGGCCTCTTGCAGACCAAGATTATAAACTCTAGGTTGGACTAGAGCATGATGGGATGCGGTTGACTCCACCGCTTTCCCTTTCTCCTCATAAGTCGCTCCAGACTTCCTCTCAGACTTTGCACGTCCGCTCCAACACTCATGAGCAAAATATCCCGTCTTCCCACAGTTGTAGCAAGCTCCTGGGACTCGACTTGCGGTTGCCACTGATGCACCAGATGAAAGGGCTGAGTTCGAAGTCCTCTGCTTCTTATTCCATCTGCGGAATCATGACTTTGCACTAGGCACTTTGAACTCTGCCTTCTTTTATCCTGAGTCCTTCTTCTCTTGCACCCTCTTCACAACCTTTTCCAAAGACCGGGCTGAGTTGACCAAGGCTAGGAAGCCCTACACCTTAGGCCCAACAAGGAGTAACTGTAGGTCACCACAAAGATCCTCATAAAATCGGTTGGTCTTCCTCTCCTCCTCTGAAAACATAGCCCCAGCATACCGACCCAACCGTGTAAACTCGTGGAGGTACTCGTCCACGCTTCTGGATCCTTGAGTCAACCCAAGATATTAGTTCTCCACCTCAAGATTCTGAGCAGAGGGTATATATATGGCTAGGAACAATCTTGAAAATTCCTCCATAGGCACATCAGCAAGCTGCCTACCCACTAAGAGATGAAACTCCAACTCATCCCACCACAGCCTTGCTTCACCCACCAAAAGAAAGGTCTCTATGGTGGTCTTCTGCCACTCCTCAGTTAATGTGGCTGTCAGAACCCTCTTTATTATAGAGAGCCAGTACTCAGCTTGAGCTGGCGTTCCAGTTCCATCAAATGCTGGGGGATGAAAGCCCATTACATGCTTAAGCTGCTTCTCCATAGCTCTCCTCGACTCTACCAGATCAACTGCTGCGCGCTCCACCACTCTCGGCTCTGCCACCCTAACCGGTTCTTACTCCATGACAGGAGGTGCGTGGTGCATTTGCCCTGCAGGTTGGCCATTAATCATCGCAAATACGGCTTCAGCCACCATACTGATGGTTTCCACTGAAGGAGGTGTAGTAGGCATGTGTCTTGGTGCACTACTTTATGCCGATTGCGGACGCTCTGATTGACAGCACTGCTCCTAGCTGCCTATAGAAGCAAGGACATGCGATTAGACGACAACCAAATTGCTTAAAGCAATCATTGGAACACTCAGATTCCACAAAACAAGTGTATTTTTCATTCCTAAGTGGACATTCATGAGTTCTTTTTGATGTTATAACGATGACGCACACATGTGCTCACCACCCCTTAAAAGAATTCGTCCACGAATTCATTTAAGCCTGACCATAACCAGAAGTATGATACCAAATTATAACACCCCCATCCGTCGTATGTCATATAACAGAAGGTCCAGCTGGAACCCGACGCTATATACCACAGACAGTCGGAAGGGTTACATAAGAATATCCAAACATTCAAATTAAGACTACTCGTCCTACACAGAGCATTCTAGTGGAAGCTTTTAAATAGTTGAAAGAACCCAAAACTTAAATCCATAAACATGAATGTCCACGTCCACAAAACAGGAATGAAAACTAAATACACGGAAAGGGTACATGGCCTTATGACCTTATAATAGTTCACTTAACAAATAGTGTCTTACATACATCGGCTCGCAGGCCGGCCACACATGATAAAATGAAAACAACTATTCTTTACGGCCTTCGAGGGCCAGCACGGCAACATGGGCTCCAACCCGCTATTTTGCACTCGGCTCCGCAGCACCTGCAAGCAACATTCCACCGTACGGTGGCAAACAATGCGACGGTAAGCTAAAGCCGACCAAATTATAACGACCCCGTCCCTTACTCGGGATGGAAGTGCTCCTTCCCTGCATTTCATTAGCCCAGCTAAACAATTATGTAAAAGCATACTACGCCACAGGTGTAGGCTCGCACGACCAAACACCCCGTGCACTCAGGGCACATTAACGGTGAATCTTGACACTTCAGCGTCTTCACCACCACCACCAAGGTGGAAACCACGTGAGCATTTAGCCTTTCTGACCACTGTCTAAGGCTACCGACTATGCCAACGGCCAGTCCCCTTTTCGGGTCTCTCGCACCGAACCACATAACCTAGGTCCAATTCCACTTGCCCGTTGCTCCCAACGCATAGTACACCTTAAGATATATGCACGAGCCAAGCTTCTCTCAGATCCCAAAACTTTTCCAAACAATCACATAACCCAGTTATGTTCAAGGCCGGTTCCCAGACCGCCAAGTTAGCAGAATAACAATTCCGCTCAGTTTTTCGGGTGCGCCTTGGAGCTAACCTCCAAGGATCCCTGCTGCAAACTACCGCATAGAAACCTGAAAACCCAAAGCACGGAGTCTTCTCCGGCAAATCAAAATAAATGCAACATCACCGATCCAGACTAATATGTCCGGGTAGGCTTCACACACAATGCCTATGCCCGTACTTTGATTCCGGACTCTATATGCAACACCAGGGGGACTATTCACATCAACCCCAAGGAACACCACGCACTCGCCACACACTCGCGGGAGCAGGATTCCCTATGCAGAAAGGAAGAGCTTCACATGCTCAAGTGGAGAATCGTTAACCTTGTAGTCCGCTTTGGCGCCATGGAAATACTACACAGATGGAAATCTTCGAAACGAACTTTCCTCCACAGATCCGCTCTCAGATATCAAAACGGTGCTCCGATGCTCCGCTGGCGGCCGGAATCCTCCTTCTTCTTCCTCCTCTCTCTAACTCTTTAGAAAGGGAAAGTTTTGGAGAGAAATGAAGGATTAACTCCCCTATTCTTGGCCTTAACAGAGCAGAAAATGATCTGGGCCTTTGGATCTTATTTAAAGAAAACGAATGGCTCAGATCCGCTCAAAAATCCCCAAACCTGGGCCGAACACGGCTTGGCACACGGCCATGTCCCAGGCCGTGTGCCTCGATCCAGGCACGATCGTCAAACATAGAGACTCACACGGGCTCCAACACGCCCGTGACCGGGGGCGTGTCACACATAACCGCCACTCCAACCGACACGACCCTGCTGAACACGGGTACTGACATGGGTAGGTACACTCCCGTGTCAAATGACACGCCCATGTCAATTAGCCGTGTTCCTAGCCGTGTCCTTCTCGGGATGAAAACGACCAAAACACCAGCCAGACATGGCCTTGGACACGCCCGTGTCCTAGGCCGTGTACCCCTATACAGGCACCCAAATCTCTTTTTACACGACCAACTCAAATATACTTTTTGGGGCATTACAAAGGATGTGTTGGAACCTCTTGTGTGAGGTTTAGTCCATCCAAATTCTCACACAAGTGAGGTACCTGTAAGGTGCTATTGGTAGAAATCTCTTTCTCCTTGCAAGACATGTTAGATTCATCAAATGTAGCATGAATAAATTCTTCAATTTTTAGTGATGATTTATTAAAAACCCTATAGGCTTTGCTTACTTGGGAATATCCTAGAAAGATTCCCTCTTCAGCATTAGCATCAAACTTTCTAATGTATCTTTTATTATTGTTGTGAATATAACATATACATCTAAATACTTTAAAATAGTTGATTTTAGGTTGCTTCACTTTAAGTAATTCATAAGGAGTCCTGTTCTTTAGTTTATGTATCAGTCTTCTGTTCAGGACATAATTTGCAGTGTTGACAGCCTCTGCCCAAAAGGTTAGTGGCATATAAGCATCTGGAAGTAATATACATGCAACTTCAATTAGTGTCCTATTTTTCCTTTAAGCTACCCCATTTTATTGGGGAGTTCTAGGAGCTGAGAAGCATTGCCTTATACCTTCCTTCTTACAGAACTCATACATAAGAAGAGACTCAAACTCTGTACCATGATCACTTCTAATCAATGCAACATGAGTAGAGAACTCAATCTGTATGGTCCTGAGAAAATCTGTAAGAACCTTAAAGGTATCTGAATTAGATCTCAGAAAGGACACCCAAGTGAACCTTAAGAAGTCATCCACTATAACTAAGGTGTAGGATTTCCCTCCTAGGTTTTGTACAGCAATGGGTCCAAAGAGATTCATGTGCAACAAATACAAAATACTCGTTGAATCACTTTTATTAACAGATTTAAAACTAGATTTAGTTTGCTTGCCTAGTTGACAAGCCCTGCAAAGGCCTTCCTTCTTGTAGGGACAAGAAGGTAAACCTCTAACAAGGTTGTCTTTTGATAGCCTAGCAATGTTTTTCAAGTTTACATGCCCTAGCCTTTTATGCCATAAATCATTCTGATTACTAGTTATATTAAGTAAGCAGATATCAGACTTGACAGAAAGAAAACCAACAAAATATATGTTACCTTGTCTATTCCAAATTAAAACAGTTTGTTTTTCCTTATTAGCAATAGTGCAAGAAGATGAGTTAAAGTGTACCGGATAACCTTCATCACATAACTGACTTATGGAGATGAGGTTATGCTTGAGTCCTCTGACATATGTCACTTTCTTGAAAGTGACTGCTCCAATCTTCACCTCTCCAAAACCTTCAGAATGACCACATTTTGAATCACCAAAGATAACCTTTGGTCCTATCTTGGACTTATAGTTGGTTAAGATGTCCTTGCTGCCAGTCATATGTTTGGAGCATCCACTGTCCAGGTACCATGTTTGATTATTTACTGGACAGCTCTTCACCTGCAATGAAAAACAATTAATTGTTCTTGACCCAGGTTACCTTGGGTGCTTTGCATTGTTGATATGAAAAACTAGATATAACAGAGAATTCTGGTTGAGATTTATATCCTAGAGGGTGATATCTTCTAGGTGGTATTACCCAATAATCTATCGGGTTAAATGGTTTTCTAGAATTATTAGAGTTGCTGTTATAATTAACATTCCTGTTAAGTCTTTCTGGGTTCGAAGAATTTCTGAAATTTCGTCGACCAGAGTTCGATGAATTGGGTTGAGATCGTCGATCTCTGCCCAGAGAATGAAAATATTCATTTTCTGCGCCCCACATTCATCGACCTTTGCTCGACGAACCATACAGAGTTCATCGATTGCAGTTAGATGAATAATCATAGCTATAGTTTGCGTTTAGCATTCGTCGAGTAGGGTTCGACGAACTGGCAACATTTCATCGATCTGAGTTCGACGAATTCTACCGAACCTTGTTTTTACTTGTGGTTTTCTGATTTTTGTTGTTTTGACCTATTGATTTTGGAATATGTTCTTTGGTTTGTTTATAGTTTATTATTTCTTTCCCTTTTGCAGAAACAAATTTAATGGGGGTAGTCAAAATATTTTTCTTGAGGATGGGGGGCAAACTTGATGAAGCACCCAAGCCCAGCTTGCCATTAAGCCTGGCATTTATAGTGCTTGTGATGTCCATCAACTTGAGGCTTCTCTGATTGAGAGTTTCCTCAAGTTGTTGAGCCTCACATAACTCAGTTTTTAATAATATGATTTGTTTATTAGCTAAGGTTAATTCATCCTTTAACTTATTGTTTTCGGAATTAACAATTTTTAGGTTTCCTAATTTTTCCCAAGAGTCTTCATTTCCTTTTCTGAGTTAATTAAATCTATGCACATGGTTTTGAATTCAAATTTAAATGAATCAGAACTGTAATCAAAAGAAGATAATACCTGGTCAGCTTCAGATTCTGAAGTTTCTTCATTGTATGACTCTTCTTCTTCTAAATGGCTTCTGGAGGCATCAATGGCCATTAGGCAGACTTCTTTGGCCCTTGCCTCTTCTTCATCTTCACTGGAGCTGGAAGATGTTGATTCATCCTCAGTCTCACTCCAGGATTCAGCCACAAAGCCTTTCTCCTTCTTCTTGTATTTGCTGGAGGAAGGCCTGCTGTTGTGCTGTCTTCTGATATCTTTCTCTATTCTCTTTTCCTTCTTCTGATTCTCTGGACACTCAGAGATGAAGTGTCTAGGTTTTCTGCAACCAAAACACACCACCTCTTTAGTTGGTGTTTTGTCATACCTTGGATTGTCATCCTGCCTTGATGAATTTCTCTTGAAGTCTTTCCTTGCCATTTTGTAGAATCTTTTGGCAAAAAGACTCATCAGCTCTTCATTTGTGGTTGAATTCTCTGTCTCCTCAGCAGCTTTGAATGCAATGCTTTGTTCTTTTCTTGCTGGAGGAGGTGTTCTTTGCTCAGCTGCCTCTCTGGATTTTATCAGCTGTTCATAGGACTTTAGCTTTCCTAAAAGAGATTCAGTGGAAATCTCATTTAAGCTTCTGACCTCCTTGATAGGCCAGATCCTTGAACCCCAAGAGCTTGGGAAGCACATAAGGATCTTATCATTCACCTCAGTGAGGGTGATGTCCTTGTCCAAGGTTTTTAGCACATTGATGATTGAGATTAACCTATTGTACATTTCAGCCTCTGACTCAGCTTCTTCTTTCTTGAAATTCTCATACATGGATATAATATTGGATCTCCTGTCCTTTCTTTCATCTGCTGATCCAGCCACCATTTGATTTAGGGAGTCCCAAATGGCTTTAACTGAGGTGCATTCAGCCACTTTTTGGAATATATCATTTGACATTGTTTGTGCCAGTATATTCATTGCCTTTGCATCAGCAATCTTTGCCTTCTTCTGGGCTTCAGTCCACTCAGGTGGTGGGACTGCAATTGTGCTTGAAGATGTTGCAGAAGTAGATGCTTCAGGGGGACCTGTCAAAATGGAGTTGTAGATATCTTCATCAATAGAGTTCATGTACAACCTAATTCTTGCCTTGCAGATGGCAAACTTATTCAGATTGCATACTGGAGGTCTAGTGCTTGCATAGTCCTTATTATGTGCCATGCTGTGTGACTATAAATCTAATGGAAATAAAAAGACAGATCTAACTCAGGATCTTTGGTTCAAGGGTTAGCTTGTACAACCAAGGGAATCCTGCTCTGATACCAATTGAAAGTGATGTGTTAGATTTGAAATACTCTAGAGGGGGGGGGGTGAATAGAATATTCTTAAATCCTTAAAATCTTTTACAGCTTTTGCTGTAATTTTGAAAGTGCAAAAACAACTTAATAAAATATAAACACAGCAATCCTAGAAAGCACAAACACAACAAGAACAAAAAAGAAGGGGCAACCAGACAACACAAGAAATTTATAGTGGTTCCCCAACCTGGGTACATCCACTCTTCTACCACCCTGATAGGAATTCACTCAGATTTTTGATCAGGTGCCTGACACCAATGAGCGTTTGATTAGGTTCTCAAAAACCAAACCTTAAGTCTTTTGGTCAGGTGACTTACAACCAAGAATAACTTTTGAAGGGAGTTATAACCCTTTATACAGTGGGGGGGGGGGTGAGAGATGATATTGTCTTCTCTTTCTCAATATACAACTGAGAAGACTTGTGGATATGATTTTAGTAAATTGCCCCCCCTGTGATGTAGAATGGTTCAGGGAAATCTGGAGCTTTGCTTTAGGGTGATAGGTCTTCAATCTTTAAGTCTAGACCAGAAATATCTTCAGGAACTTCTTGACAGATGGAATAGTTGTTGTCCTTTGAAGTGTCCTGGAGAGTTGAAGAATGAAGACTCTTGATTTTGATTGATTGTTGTTCTTCTTCAAGTAGCAGATGTTCTTCTAGTCTAGGGCTGCTTGAGTTGCTGTATGAGAGTTCTAAGAGAGAGAGCAGAGAGTTTCTTGTTACAGACTGATTGTGATTTTCTGTCTGTGTGTCTATATTCTATTCTCCTGTTCTGTATCTTCTATGTGCATTCTGCTCTTATGTTCAAGAAGGAAGAGGAAACTTCTTTTATATTTTGTGTCACGAAATTCTCATTTGAAATTTGAATTCCTCTTCAATCAATGCTGACGGCCTTGAGATTAAACTGCATTGATTTATTTCCCCAACTATCCCATGGAAAAACGACAAACAATAATACTAGAGAAGACCATAATTAATGCTTTGTCTAATGGTTATATTTAGAGAATATTGTAGCATTAATTACTCAGGGATTATTGCATTAGGAAAGGGACAGAAGACTGGAAATGACTAAGTCTAGATTCGTCGAACAGATAACAGAAATCGTCGAGCTGATTCCACAGTTCGTCGAGCTGAGAAGTTGTGTTCGTCGACCAGACAACTTCTATTCATCGAGCTGAGTTCCAAGATCATCGCGCTGAAAACAGAACTGCACTCTCTAGAAACTTTGCCTATTCTGTGTGTGAAGTTCGTCGAGCTGATAACTGGTTTCGTCGACTGAAGTTCAGCAAAGTATTTCTGGACTTAGAATATTTCAGATTCTTCTGGAATGAAGTGTTGAAGTGAAGTATCCAGAAATCGTCGACCTAAGAATTTGTTTAGTCGAGCTGAGAACTACTAACTGCTGCTTCATAACTTTTGCCAAAGTGGTCAAAGTTCGTCGAGCTGAGAATCTTGAATTCGTCGACTGGAGATGATTCTGGACTTAGAGAAATTGAGAAACTTCTGGAATAATAAGTTGAAGTAGAGAACCCAGAAATCGTCGAGCAGAGAACTAAGTTCGTTGACTTGAGTCTAGAGAACAAAGTCTGGACTTAGAATACTGAAGGTAGAGTCCAAAGATCTTCGACCTAAGAATCAAGTTCGTCGAGCACAGCTCCGAGAATTTTCTCTGAGATCGTCGAGCTGGGCACGACTATCGTCGACCTGAGTTCAACGAACGTCGAACTCATTTTACTGAGTCTTTGAAATCTCTAAGTCTTAAGTCTCTGACAGTCTGATGATGGCTGGTCCATGTGATTTTGAAACTAAGGACTTGGCCTAGACTCTAGGACACAACTATGACCCTGGCTATACAAGATGGGTCACAAGATTCTAACTTAGTGAACCTAGCCCAAATCAAATTAGGGATCCAACAAAAGTAACTTACCTAATTTTCTTCATTATCTAAATGAGTTTCTAAAGCCATCAAGCAGGCTTCTTCATTCGCGACTTATTCTTCATAACTTGATTATGAACTAGCAACACTAGCCATTATAGGGAGACAAACATTGAGATCTCAGAAAGGTTGAACTGGCTATAAAAAGCTAAAAAAGAAAACTACAAGCTTTTCTTGAAAAGAAGAAGAAGAAGCATAGAAAGTCAAGAATTAAGAAAAAAAAGAAAGCTCTCTCTTTCTTGAGAGAAAGAAGTTATCCTTAATCTTTATCTTCAGCACTAATCCCAATTTCAAAGCAAATCCAAAAGATAGATCTAGTGCAATTATAGAAGAAGACTCTCTCTTTGGAAAACCTTAAAAGACTCAAAGCTACTCAAGTAATATCTTATTGAGTCATTCTTGGGAAACTAAATCAAACTACTATATTTATTATTATAAGATCCATTTGGATCTCAGTGTAGGTCTTAGATTTAAGGCTGAGGTAGGGTCTTGGGTAGACCTGAGGTAGGATTCCATGAGTGAATCTAAGGTAGGAGACCTGCTGGGTCAATGAGTGTTTGCACTCTGAGGTAGGGCTATGGATAACCTGAGGTAGGGCTTTGATGAATCCTGAGGTAGGGTCTAGGAAAAGACCCGAGGTAAGACTTTAAGGAATCTAAGTTGTAAGATCATGGATTTCAGAAGTTGGTGTTGTTTATCGAGTCTAACATTCTACTAAATAGACGACGAGGGACAATGGATATACCCATACTTTGGGGAACCATTATAAATTCCGTGTGCTGTGTTTTGTGGTTGGATTTTGTGATAGATTAGTTGAAAACTTTAAAAAGCCCAAAAATGGCTAAACACTTATTCACCTCCGCTAGGTGTGTAGACTACTCCAATATTCTTTCACTTGTAGGGATAAGTAGAGGTTCATGAGGTCTCTTTAGGTACTCACATCATATGATTTTTATACCTATTTTAAATTCTCTTTTGCAAAGATTAGTAGATGTTTGCGAGGTATTTTTAAATATGAGCAGATATTAGCAGAAAAAAAGTGAGTGTTCACAAGCACTCTTCAGGCACTAGAAAGTTTGCTTAGGCACTCACACTCTTTTATACACTTGAGGTGGATTGCAGTATTTGAGTGGGAGTTATATTTTTTTGAAGTTTATTTTGAAAACTTAAAAAAATGCGGGGATCATGTTAACCTAGAAATCAATGACTCCCTCCATGTTGACTGGTTCAGGTGCCCGGCGATTATCCCTTTTCCCTAGTTGCAGTGACCACGAGGTTTCCCCTTGGTAGAGCTCACAATTAATCTTTCCCTGACCACAAGACCGTGCGTTCAACTCTTCCCTAGTCACGATGACTGAGAGGTCTCCCTCTTGGGAGAGCTTGCAGTCAACCTTTCCCTAAATGTAGAGGCCACGAGGTCGCATGGTCAGCTCTTCCCAAGGCAAGGTGACCACGAGGTCTCCCTCTCGGGAGAGCTCACAGTCATCCTTTCCCTAATCTCAGAGATCATGTGGTCGTGCGATTAGCTTTATCTCCATGGTGATCACACTTTTCAAGCTGCCCGCGATTCCTGAGCCTACCCATCTGGGCAGACCCTGATTCCTATAAATATTGGCCAGATCCAAACCCGAGAGGACATGAGCAGGTAGGCCAAAAACTTCATCTACAATTCTTATAACCTCGATAACCTATGTGACCACTCCTCTCTAGCTATGTGACCATGATCTTGTTATTTCTCGATCTATAGTTGCAACCTTAGTTCATCAGACAGTACAACCTCTTTTGGGAGTCTTCAGCGACCTCCGCTTTCTAGCCACAAACCTCTCCTTCACTCGTGACTAAAAGTAACTAACCACTCATAACCACCTTCATTCAATTCAGACAATAAGACTCTTTCTCTCTACCATTTGAACGATCTCGAGTTAGTGCACAAAGAGTTGGCATTGACATTTTTGGTGCCAATACTTACCTTAATAACTGATATTATACTAGGTTTATTTGTTTTCTTATTCCTGCAAACATACAACTTGCGGTTCAATGGAAAGTTTTTTCTCCTACATTCATTCTCAGACCTAGGAGAGCATATGTTCTAATTTTGAAGGGCTGAGGTAAAACTCTAGCGGTCAGTCATGTGTTTCTTTCCTATATTAATTTAACCATTTAATGATATTTAATTAATTAAAAATATGTGGGTATCATTTTAACACCATAATTAATGATTAATTATGATTACTTAAACTTTAGTAAACATTCATAGCTTCCACTAACAATAACTGCCTTCATTATGACCATTAATTATGAGTAGAAAATATACATATTTTTAGTTTACATTTTAGTTTCATTTTAATAAAAAATGTAATTATATTATGTACATACCTAAATAAATTATTTATTTTTGATTTTTTACTTTTAACTTAACCTTATTTTGTGCCTTACATGTATTTTTGCACATTTGGGGCACTTCAACAAATTTTCCTAAGTCACACCCCTAGGTCACGCCCGTGACCTAGGGCATGTAACTTTAAAACCAGCAATTCCAGTAATTTGGTAGATATCGACCATCAAACTCAGTCACGCCCGGGTTACACGCCCGTGGCCATGCTGTCTTGCCCGTGACATCACCCGTGACCAAGAAAGCCGCTCACTGTCATTCCCTGCCGAAGTCCTGCTGCCAGCAAACTAAGTCACTCCCATGCTACACGCCCATGCGCTAGCTGTCATGCCCGTGACCTCACCTAAGACCAAGCTAGAAATTCAACCGTCGCGCCATGCCGAAGTCTATCTGCGATGCCTACAGACATGCACAAAATACACGCACGTGACCCATCTATCATGCCATTGTACTAGTCCAAACCGATCCAGAAGCTTCTAGAAATTCTATCCATAGATACCACGCCAGTAACATGCCTATGCGACATGCCCTAGGGGGCGTGTAAGGGGGCCTGCACTTCAAAATTTTCGGCTATAATTAAATGGCCAAGGCTAAGATTTAGAGAAGAACTGGTAGGGTTCCACATAGTTGTATATAGTAGGTAGGAGTAGCTTTTGAGTAATATTTTCCTAACCATAGTTTGGGTTCCTAGTGTGTAACACTTTTTCTTAAGTAATAAAATTTCAATTTTCAAGCAATTCTTCAACTTTTTTTTTCTTTTAACTTAGTTTGCATTTCTGTTGAGACAAGGTGTGTGCATAAGTACTTTATTTTTCGCAATTATTTTACTACCACCCCCATCCCAGATGCGAGGATAAGAACTTTTTAGCGCTTGATTAAGATGGTTGAGACATATATTATTTATGCAATTTTATGTCTTTTGATTTTCCTACTACCACCCCCATCCCGGATGAGAGGCTAAGAACTTTTTAGCACTTGATTAAGATGGTTGAGACGGATATTATTTCTGCATTTTAAAACCTTACTTTTTTAAAATAGTTTTCTTCTTTTTCTACTACCTCCCTATCCCAAATGAGAAGCTAAGAACTTTTTAGCAGTCGATTGAGATGAGCTTTGGGAAGGATATTAATTCTGCAATTTAAAATCCTATTTTCTAAATTAAAAAAACTTAAGATTTACCTAAGAATTAAGCTGGGTGGAACCATACAATCAATATATGGTTTTCATTTCCATAGTTCATAGCTAGTAGCCGAAAGGTTCGTGTCCACGAATTTATCACTCTCATTTAAAGATAAACTAGGCATCACTCTCGAAAGAGATGAACATAAGTCTCCCGAGTTGAACCTTTGAATCGTAGTAGGAGGTCAAAAGCAAGGTTCATAACGAAAAGCATGTATTATGGTATTTTTGATTAGATGCATAAGTTTAGTCAAAGTACATAATCACATGTAGATGTATCCTCGATAGACGTACACTCATATTTATGGAACCTCCACGGTCAAGTAAATTAACAGAAAAGTAGCATTTTCTTGTTTAAAAATTATGTTCCAAAGTAAGTCAAAATCGAGGGCTCCCTACCTCATCTATTTTCAAAACTCTAAGTATTACTTTTATTTTCACTTATAAAAAATCATCAACTCTTTTCAGTAAAATAATAGTTCCTTTCCTTAAAGTAGAGTACTCGACACAGATCCGTGGAAAAATATGACCTTGACATTAAAAAAATGCTGTACTATTACTCTATAGGTACGCTTGCCTTAATCACAGTATATAAGTAAAAAGTGATAGAACACACAAATGAGTAATTTATATATCAAATTAGTTTTCAATTTAAAACTATCTCAACATTTTACTTATCAAGTTTTTGGCACCGTTGCTGGGGATCATTTTGTGTTGATATTTGAAGAAAAAGGAATCACTATTACTTTTATCTTCGTTAGTATTTAAAACTATTGTTTTTATACCACTAAAAAAGCAAATAAAAAAAATAGTATTTTATATAATAGTTTATTATAAAAACTTTTTTAAAACTTTTATTTTTGTTTACTTTTTATTTTGTGTTTTAAAACTTTTTTATATAATAGTTTTTTAGTGCATGACCTAACGAAACTCTCCACTTGATCATAATCTTGACTTTGATCCTGAAATCAACCGCACCTATCACAGGCGCCTTCGATATCATGACCAAAGCATAACATTAAATCTAGAAGAGTCTATCGGATCCATGAACGTTGAAGCTATGACAGAACAAATTCTAGTTACAGCCCCGCAAAGGACTGTCTTATTATGCGTGGACGAACTTGGATGACACCGGGTCAAGTATTATTCGTCCTATGATTGCTAATAATAATTTTGAAATCAAATCTAGCATAATCCAGATGATTCAAAACTAGTAAAATTTGATGGATTACCAGATGAAGATCCCAACACCCATCTGTCAAAAATCCTAGAAATATGTGACACATTCAAAATTAATGGCGTCACTTATGATGCCATTCATTTGCATTTATTTCCATTTTTCGTTACAGAAGAAAGGCAAATAGTGGTTGAGTTCTCTACTAAGAGGATCCATCACTACCTGGGTTGTTATGACCAAATTTTTGTTTAACAAAGTATTTTTGGCCTACTAAAACTGCTAAATTACTTGCAGATATTTCTTCCTTTGTTCAAGGAGAGTTTGAGTCACTTTATGAGATTTGGGAATTCTTTAAAGATTTTTTATGTAGGTGTCCACATCACGCACTGCCAGCTTGGCTCCAAGTGCTGTCATTTTATAATAGTTTGAATTTCCAAACCAGATAAATAATTGATGCTGCTGCCGGGGGAACGTTAAATAAGAAAACCCTGGATGCCGATCAAGCCTTGTTTGAGGAAATGGACATGAATGCCTACCAATGGAATGTGGCCAGGTCATGCCCTAATAAACCAGCTGGGCTTTATGAGCTCGATGCTTCTTCTAATTTAGCACTGAAAGTAGAATATCTAACTAGAAAAGTAGCAGAGATGCCGACTTCCTCCGCCAACCCTACATGGAATTCAACTAATAATAATTTAATAGAATAACACGTTGATTATATGAAAAATCCATATCAACCTCCTTCCTATAACCCACATATTAATTCGTATAATAATACTTACAATCCATTGTTTAGGAACCATCCAAATTTTTCATGGAGCAACCTCAATAATGCTCAGCGCCCGCCTAATGTAAATACAATAGGATTTGCACCACTAACACCACCACAACAATCACAACCACTACGACCCGCCATGATAGAAGACATCTTCACAAAATATGTCGTCACAAATGAGTCCAATATCTGGAACTTGTCCGGATCAATTAAAAATCTAAAAACTCAAATTGGACAGATTTCAAAAATGTTTTCAGAGAGCCAACCTGTAGCTTTACCAAGAAACACAGTAAACAAAGCACTTACGTGAGGGAACACATAGTTATCTGCTTTTTCTACATTTTAACTAAATATACATGTTTTTCTTACGGCCCCCCCGATCTCCAATCAGGAAAGCCTCTTACTTTCAATTATTTATATATCATCTTTTTCTTCATACTTATGCACAATATAAGTATAAGGGTATATTTTCTTTTAAAATACCGCATTTATACGTATAAATATCTTCCAAAATCTTCTTTAAAAAAACAAATAAAAAACAAACAAAAAAACAAAAACAAAAAACAAAACATCCACCTCTATGTATATTTTTGCTTAATTATCCAAAAAAATAATTTTTTTAAAACCCCTACTTCGTTTGTCTCTTTTCCAAAAACTAAAAACAATTAAGTTGATGTATAAGTAATTATCTAGTTTTTCAATTTGCTAGTCATTTATTTATCATTATTAGATAGATCTAAATATTCGGGGTTAAGTTTTAAAGAATATCTTGTGCATTTTATTTAAAAAGTTAGAGGATTTGTTTTGAACACTACTTCTGATTTATGATAAAGAGAGGTATGTGTATTATATTAGCTAAATATATGTAGGATGTAATTATCTTGACCTCACTATTATCGAAATATAAGAATTTTCAAGCAATTACAGTTGCTCGCAAAATCTTTTATCAAAATTAATGTTGAAACCACCTATCTACTTTTTGCTTGGCATGTTTTCATATACATGCAAGCATGTAGGAGTATGTGCTCTAGAAAAGAAAAGATCTTATGTCAATGAGATTAATATTTCGTTCCGCAAACATAAGCATACAATATTTGTTAAAAAAACTATATGAAATGGAGTATGTGCTCCAAAACATATATATTGGGTTAAAATGAAGTTCAATTCTGCAAAGTTTGTTTTATTCTTTGGAAAATATTTTCCTAAGAAGTTGTAACAAAGAAGGAAGTTGAAAAAGGTAAGAGGATAAAAGTCTTCACCTCCTACATCAAATCCTACTTTATAGGTGATAACCAAGTTTGTACCCCATAAATCACTACAAATTGATCTAATTTTACTTAAAATTTTGAGAGAGCATAATTAATAAATTGTTTGTTTTCCATCATATCTCTTTTAAGATACGGTTTTTATAATTCCAATCTAACTTGTTAATAATGATTGTAATGTTGCTTGCTATTTGGTTTTTCAAGAAGTTTTTTTGCCTATGAACATTTATCTCTGGCTAAATCATTTACATAATGTAGGACTAAACTCTTTATATTCTGGATCTTTATGTCTATCTTCCTTTAATTCAATAAACTGATAGTTAAGTTAGAAATTTTATAACTGTTTGCGTTGTCTATTCATACTTTTGCTCGGGAATAACAAAGCTTAAGTATGAGGGTATTTGATGAGTAGCAAGATATACATATTTTTAGTTTATATTTTAGTTTTGTTTTGATAAAAAATGTAATTATATTATGTACATACCTAAATAAATTGTTTTTTTTTCAATTCTAACTTAACCTTATTTTGTGCCCTATAGGTTTTTCTATACATTTGGGTCACTTCAACAAATTTTCCTAAGTCACGCCCGTGACCTAGGGCATGTAACTTTAAAACTAGCAATTCTAGCAATTTGGTAGATTTCGGTCAGCAAACTCAGACATGCCCGGGTTACACGCTTGTGGCCCTACTTTCATGCCTGCGATATCACCCATGACTAAGCAAGCCACTCGCTGTCATGCCCTGCCGAAGTCCTGCTGCCAGCAAACCAAGTCACGCCCAGGCTACACACCCATGTGCCATCTATCATGCCTGTGACCTCACCTGTGACCAACCAAAAAATCCAGCTATCATGCCATGTCGAAGTCTATCTGCCATGCTTGTAGACATGCCCAGATCACACTCTCATGACACATCTGTCACACCTGTGTACTTGTCCAATCGATCCAGAAGCCTCCAAAAATTCTATCCATAGATGCCATGTCAGTGATAAGGAAAAATATAAAATTGGTGTTAAGAGAAGAAGAGGGGTTGGAAATGATGTTGATAATATTTTCTGATTCTATATCCGATAAAGGAACGTATACCTTATCATTTATAGTATAGGATATTTAAGTTCAATATCAAGGTCGTATTTCCTAGGGCGGATTGATTTATTTTACTTTGAGGAGTTACTATTATTTTATCAAATGATTTTTTGGGTTGATTTACTTAACTAAATTGCACGTTATTAAAAGGGTTAAAATTTATGGAGAAGAGATTAGTACTCAATTTTGAATCACTTCGGTATAAGTTAATCAAAATTGAATAACAAACTAAATCTTAATAATGTAAAATGCAAGTTGACCATGGGTTTCCCAAAGTATGAACATGCTCATCTCAGAGAAGTGCCAAATTGAGTTTAGGATGATCCGACCGAACTCTCATCCCATATTCGGATGCTTAAAGCTCACTTGGAGTGATAAACCCTGCTATTGGATTTGACTCCAATATTGGAGATTTATGTCATTCTCTCTCGAGAGGTGCGTTCAACTCTCTTTACTCTTGGGTGATCATTTCAAACTACGAGCCTCTCGCCTAGCTAAGAATGAAAACCTTAGCAGAGTCTATATACCAATAATATAGTCCCACTAAATTTAAATTAAGAGTAAATTAAAGGATAATACTTTAAGAAGATAAAGAAAGCTAAAGCATCATAACTTGATCAACTCATCCTCAGATCATCTTCATCGAGTAATAATGAGGATTTAGTTACTCATGGTGAAGGGGTAAGAGAGAGAGAGAGAGGTAGTATAAGTTCATGAAAAATTAAAATAAAGAAAGTGAAAGAGAGAAAAACTTTCATTACTGAAATAAAAGAGATTATATGTTGTAATATAGATCATAATGAGAGAGAGAAAAAGAGCGAAAGTAAGAACATAAACATGAAGGAAAACAAGTGAAAGTGAAAGGGATAGATCTAACTTTACTCTAGAGGGGGGTGGGTGGGTGAATAGAGTATTTTAACAACTTTAATTTTTTTTTTTGTAGCGGTTTTAAAAATTAGTGATATATATAGATAATATACACATCACATAAATAAAAAGTAACAACCACAGACGACACAAGGATTTTATAGTAGTCCCCAATAAATATGGGTATGTTTACTCTTCTACCACCCTGATAGGAATCCACTATAAGTTTTTGGTTAGGTTCCCTGTCACAAGAAGATCTATTTTCTAAGGGAGATCTAGCAACCCTTTGGGATTTTGACCAGGTACCAAAAAACTAAACTTTAGTCTTTTGATTAGGTGACTTATGAACCAAGTGTAAACTTTGGAATGGAGTTAGAACCCTATACACAGTTTAATAATAAACTAAAAGAGTTAGATATTATCTTCTCAGTCAAGTATCTTTGAGAAGACATAGTGGATGATTTTGCAAAAAGCTCCCCCTGATTTGAATAGAGATTGTGATCAAGAGAGGAGACTTTTCTTCAAGGTGTTGGCCTTCTTGTATGCTTTTACTCACCAGTAGATGTTATTGATAGATATGTATTAGGATGTCTCTCAGATTGAAGATATGTCTCAAGAAGAGTCTGAAGCAGAATGTATGTATATGTGTCTGTCTCTAGTGAAGCAACAATCTTCTATATATATATAGACTGTTAGGGAAGAATTCAACTGTTGAGTCTATTTGAAGTAAATGATTCTTGAAACGTCTGTAGAATCCCTCGAGAATTGTAACTGCCTTGGAATTAATTATATTTAAAACCTTTGTGATAAATCCATATTTAATGATTCCTTAAATGGCTATATTCGTTAGAATATTGAGCATTAAATATCAAAGTTTTAACTGATAGTTATCAAGCATTTGAAAACATTCTGCCTTCCATAATATAGAGACTGCCTGATCGTCGAACTCAGTAAGGATTTCATCGAACTGAGCTTGAATTTCGTCGAGCTGAGCTCTGAGTTCGTCGAACTGAGCTCTGAGTTGAGATCTTATTTTTGTCGAACTGAGTTTAGAGTTCGTCGAACTGAGCTCTGAGATGAGATCTGAGTTCGTCGAATTGACTTCTGAGTTCGTCGAACTGAGCATCTCTGGAATACCTTTTGAAATAACAACTCTGGAAATAAAGTATGAACCTAGTCTATACAAGTTGGGTCAAAATAAAATCCTAATCAGTGAATAGTAATCCTAGCCCAAATCAGTAATAAGGAGTTCTAACAATAAGTACTAGCTCTCAAACTCTAAGCTTAATGTTAACTAAACTGCTCATGATCAGCTCACAATTTGCTTTAATCTAGTCTAGAATACTTGGAGGTTGCTGGTATTTATAGGAATTTTTTGGGAAGCACACGCCCCCCTTACACGTCCGTGTAGGGGTGTGTGTACGGGTTGTTGACTTCGGCTGATGAAAATTTAGCTGGACATCGACTAGTGCAGAAGTTGGGTTATACACCCCCAGTACACGCCCGTGTAGAGGGTGCATGTAAGCTGCGGCGTGACGGCAGCTTGGCAAAGTCATGTTGTGGCACCAAAAATGTTGAGTTGGAGGGACACGCCCCCGGTACATACTGTGTAGGTGGTACACGACCATGACCGGGGACGTGTAAGCTGGATTTTTCTTGATACTTAAAGAGGGGCAAATCTACGTCGGGATATGGATACATGCCCAGAGTACATGCCCGTGTAAAGGGTACACAACCGTGACCTAGGTGTTGGGTTTTGCTAGGGAGGCACTGTTAGAGCATGCGTTCCACGCTTCTTGGTTTGCTAATAATAAATCTCGTTTGTATTTGATTGTTGAGTATTTTTGATGTGCAGATATCACAGGTATAACTCTAATGGCATTTGGATATTGTTTCGGGTCATAATAGATGAGCTTAGGAGATATCGCTAGACGATATTGGGTATCGCCAACTAGCGACAGCAGAATGAGTAGTTAAATCACTATCTCCACACGGTTGGCGGTTACTGTCACTATTGCTGGTGATAGTGGATGTCACCAGGTGACATTCCACTTTTGATACGACTAATCTGAGATGCAAAAATGAGGAATGCGTGAGATATGTGGCAGCCGGTATCGATATCGACAGATGGAGATACCCAGTGTCGCTAGGCGATATCGCTAAAATATAATAGCCACTAAATTTTCTGTGGAGATCATGAATTTCATAACCTGGAGTCTTCCTTCCTGTTCATCCAATCCCGAGAGCTCCAAAATCCAGAATTACTCCATACTCTCGAGAAGGTCAAAGCACGAAAGATCGATGACACGTATGCGACATTCAATGCAACCTTGACAAGGATTTATCGGCATCTTCAGCGTATGGTTTGGAGGGAGTTTTTAATTCTGAATTTTTAAATTTGTTTTGTTCTTTATTACTATTGCAATTGAGAGAGAAAATCGCTGCCTTGTGCGTGGTATATAAATACTTGCGTGGCTTAGGAGAGAATCGCCGCCTTGTGCTTGGTGTCCAAGTCCTTGTGTGACTTAGGTAGAAATCATTGCCTTGCGTGAAATGTCTAGATCATGGTTATATCTAGGGGAGGCTAGTAGCAAGATCTAGGTAGAGGTACGCTTTAACCTGCCGGTCCTTGGTAAAAGGACTGGCGAAATCAAAAGTAAATTGTATTTTTCATAAGCCTTTGTCTCTAGGTTTATAGAGATAGATTCTATTCAGATTTAGCACTTTTGGAATAAATTGTTGTTGTTTCTGTTTTATAAATTTCTAAGTGTTCAACTCTGCTTATGAAAAATTAGTCTTGATTTTCCCATTTTTCACCAAGTAATCTCTATTTTGGTAATGAAAATTAATTAACTCTTATTCACCCCCCTCTAAGGGCACAAAAACACTTGGTATCAGAGGGAGGTTACTCCAAAATCGGTTTTACCACCAGGAGTAATGACACAAAACACTCACGCATTTTTTGAGGGGCAAGGTATAAGTAGACCTCCCTTATTCATGGGCACAGACTATAACTATTGGAAAGATCAAGTGCGATGCTTTCTAATAGATCTAGATATCGATGTATGGGCCATGATATAAACATGATATGCTTCCCCTATAACTTTAGTAGGAAATGTCACAATGGAGAAAGCTAAGGATAAATGTGATGAAGTTGATAAGCTTCGCTGTAAGAATAACGCTCGGGCAATGAACACCTTATTCTGCTCGTTAGATAAGACTGAGTTTAATCGTGTTTGTGCATGTGAAACTGCGTATGATATATGGAATCTCCTTGAAGTTACTCATGAAGGTACATAGCAGGTGAAAGACTAAAATCTTTTTCAGTTAGAGTCAGAGTTTGAGTAGTTCAAGATGGAGGTTGATGAGGATGTAGACTCCATGTACACGAGGTTCATCAAGATAGTGAATGACTCGAAGATTTTAGGAAAGAGTTTCTCAAACGGAGATTTGGTGAGAAAAATACTTAGATCGCTTCCCTAAAAGTTTAGTCCAAAGGTGACTGCCATCTCGGAGTCACATGATCTAAATAAAGACTCTCCAAATTGAGAATCTGATAGGGAATCTGAAAACCCATGAGGTGGAACTGAGGATTCAACAACAGGAGTATAGCCTTGAGCCAAGAAAGAAAGCATTGGCATTGAAGTACAAGAAAGAAGTGGAAAGTGAGTACGATGAGAATGTCAATGAGGATGAAGAAAGTTTGTTCATGAAGAAGTTCAGGAAGTTCATGAGAAATCTTGAAAGAAGAAATTCTTTCAGAAAATTTTTCAAGAAGCAAGAATCTGGGTATAGAAAAGAAAAAGCCCAAACTGATGGAGAGGATGATGAAGAAAGACCACCACTCGAGTGCCATCACTGCAGTAGAGTTGGCCACATAAAGAGCAAGTGACCAAATATCTGAAAGAGCTGAAGGAGAAGCGACACAAGAAGAAAGTTAAGAAGAAAGTTTTGAAGGCTGAAACCTGGGATGATGTCACATCTGAGGAATCAAGCAGTTCTAGCTCAAATACTGAAGAGGAGGTCAAAATGTGCCTAATGGGAAAGGACGGCTCGTCATCTTATGCCGAAAGAAGTGTCCAGAGTGACACTGAGGTAAATCCTCCTTCTTATGAAGATTTATATAATGAATTTTTACAAACATGCAAGTATTTTGATAAAAGTTTAAATGGAATTAAATTACTAAAATTTGAAAATAAAAAATTAAAAAATGAAGTAAAAATACTTGGGAAGGAGAAAGTAACTCGTCAAGAGGATTGTCCATCTTTGACAAGAATACTAGAACTTAAGAAAGATCTCTCTAAGTCTCGGTCTCAGGTTGAATCTCTTATAAGAGAAAAAGAGACCTTAAAGAGATCTCTAAAGCTTTCTTAATCTCAAGTAGAAGGTATCAAAAAGACCTTTGCAAATGATGGGACACCATAGTTGCTGAAAAAACCTCATTAAGAGGTCGAGTCCTTGATTTAGAAATGGCCACTAACAAGTTTGCAATGATCCAAGAATCACTGAATATGATTTTGTCAAGCCAGTGCTATGGTTCATCAAAATTTGGAATCAGATACGTTCCATAAAAATATTGCTTGATGACAGTCACTGTCGCTAACAATAAGAAAAATTTCAAACAAGCATCTTTTAAAAGGAAAAATAATAAATCTTATACAAATGCTTCCTCCAGCAAGAATTCAAAAACTATTTTGAAAAACACGTCAACTTCTTTCATCATGTGTGCCAAATGTAATAAGTTTGGTCACACAACTGATGAGTCCAAATATTACACTGAGTTTTGGACTCATCTGGGCCAGTTTTATCGTCTTAGCACTGCACTTGAGAGCTATAACTGCTTATATTTGCTTACGTGCCTATTTCATGATAAAGTGCACTTTAGGCCCGTTTTTGTGTGCTTTATTTGTTTTTGTATTTTTGTTGTTCTTTAGCCGTGTCTTGAGAATTTGGTGTCACTTTTGGTGGCCTATCTGCCTCTTCTACTGGTGCAGGGTTCGTGTGCGTGCTCCGGAACCGCTCGGGAGACCCCGATGATATAGGAACACTGCGCACGACCACTGGACTTACTGCGCATGACCACTGGTCGTGTGACACTGATCGTGCACATTACATTCTCCTTTTACTAATTCTGGCCGGGTAATCGCACGAGCACTGGACGTAGTGCGCACGACCACTAGTCGTGCGCCACTGCTCGTGCGTGTTTACCCCCTGCTTTCTGCGAATCTATCCTAGCCAATCGCACAATTAGTGGATTCAGTGCGCATGACCACCGGTCATGCGCCACTGATCGTGCACATATCTGCTGATGTTTCTATCCAAGTTGTAGGTTTAATTGGAAATTGCGCATGATCATCGACCTACAGTGCGCACGACCACTGGTCGTGCGCCACTGATCGTACACTCTTCTTTTGCTTCCTCCATATTTAAGGGCCTGCTCCGCAATTTAGGTCAAGACCCGTCATTTTCTGCAATCAGGAAGTGCGTGGGAAGTGCCATTCTACTTCTCCAGCTGCTCCATGACCTCCACCTTCATCGGGAGTCCATAGCCGGCTATTCCGAAGCTTTCCAAACCCTCCGGCGAAGCTCCCGGCCATTGACGAACTCAACTCCAAGCTTTCCACCAGAGTTGGAGAAGAATACAAGCTAGAGAATGGACTCAAAGGCCTTCGAAGTGACAGCTCGTTGGTACCGGAAGCCTCCTCGGACTGAGCCCGGAAGCGGATTGACAACTCGCTATTCCGGCCACGACCTGCGGTGGATCTTCACCCTCTATTGGTTTACTCCTCTTCCCCTTCCTCTGTTGTATGGATTGATATAACATTATAATGAACTACATGTTCTATTCTATATCTAATGGGATGTTTGTAGTTTTCTTATGCTTGTAAGGTGTGTTTGTGAATGCGCCTTGCCCACTCCACATCCACTCCATACCCTTGTTTCACCTGATTGCACTCCGCACAAGAACACTTCCACCCATTAGCTTTCCGGCCACTCGCCTAACCGAAGTTCGGCATCGCGGCCAATACACTTACCTCTCCTTGCGAAGCGGTGCCTTCGACCCACATAGCTTTAATTAGTTTATTAGATCAAGCAACCACAATCTTTCAAGTCCCCTTTTTACTCTTTTTCTAAGTATAACCCTCATAACAATATTTTCTAAACTGTTGCCGCTCTATGCTAATTGCATTCCTCAAGTGACAGACACTCGGGGATTTATTCCCAAACTTTATTACTTGTGCAACCGATGCGCTTGCCGATTTACACACATCAAGTTTTTGGCGCCGTTGCTGGGGAATGCAACTATAGAGCGACTCAGGATGACTGAAAATATTGTTATAAGAGTTAGTGTTTTTGACTGCTGTTTCCTTGTGTAGTGTTTGCCATAGTGAATGCAGGGTCGAGGCACAGGAGATCTAGTAGCCTACTACCCCTTTTCATTCAAGCCACTTTCAATGACTACTATTCAGCAGCAGACTTATAAAGCAAGCCTTACAAACCTCACATACCGAGCAGAAATGGGAAATAACAGTTTCGAGATCTCGCCTGACCTCATCGAATACATCATCGAAAACAACCAATTCAGCGGAGATGGAAAAGTTGATGCATTATGACACGTGTAGTGGTTCTTAGAAATTTACAACACTTGTACGCTAAATGCTGCCAACAATGAGCAGCAGAGGATCCGACTCTTCTCCTTCTCCCTGAAAGACGAAGCAAAGCGATGGTATCAAGATATCCGGAAGGGAATATCCTCATCCTGGAAATAACTCGAAGGGAAATTCTTGGCCAAATTCCGACAACTAATGCTAGCAATAGACAATTACAAGGAGCTCATCTCCTTCACCCAAAGAAATGAAGAGACCTTATTCGATACATGGGAGCATTTCCAGTCCCTGTGAAGGGAATGCTGCAGAGTGGAAATGTTAGACATCCTCCTAATCCAAACTTTCTACTTCGGCATCTCAGACAGATTCCGGCCATTACTTGACGTTATAGCCGGTGGAACTCTGTTTAACAAATCCAGCGAGGATGCCTGGGAAGTTATAGACAACATTGCCCAAACTAGTAGGCATTGGAACTCTCCGCCTTCTCCCGACCTTCCAGTAGAGATAAATTCAGTAGTCTCTGATGAAGCCACCGACCACAATCCCTCGTCAAAGACAGAGCAATTTTTTGCTTATGCGTGCAAAATGATGGAGATGTTCAATGACCAAGCCACCACCATTAAACACCTACAAACCGCCATAGGGATTCTCACAGAAACGTTATTATGTTCAGTCAATCAGAAATAGGAAACGATACATACTATGAGATTGAGAAGAGGAAAAATCCTAGAGAGGGCCTCGCCTTCTGATCCTCCCGCACAATCACTCCGCGAGCCCATTGTCGATTTGATAAAGGAACCTCCGTCCTCACCGACCGTGCAAGAACCCATGGCAGTACCACAACCTGTGAAGAACGCAGTGAAGCTGCCATTTCCCCACCAACTGCAAAGCGAAAAGGCTGAAAAGCAATTCCATAAATTCCTTGAGATCATGAAAGGAGTCCAAATAAGTATACCTCTGATAGAAGGTATCACTCAGATCCCAGGATATTCCAAGTTCCTAAAGAACCTCATCTCACGACGTAAATATTTAGAAGGACTGAAAACGATCAATCTCACTGAAGAATGCTCAACTCTCCTCGCCAACTATTCACCAACCAAACACAATGATTCGGGCAGTTTCACCATCGCCTGCAGAATCGGCCTCCACAGATTCAGCCGCACATTATGTGATTTGGGAGATTCAATAAATCTAATGCCGCTCTCCATCTTCCACAATCTAGGAGTTGGGATTCTACAGCCCACCCACCTGAGGTTGCAATTAGATGACAGATCGATAAAACAACCAGACGGGATAGTCGAAGACCTCACTGTCATGGTCAACATCCTCGCCTTCCCAGCAGATTTCGTCATTCTAGACATGATGGCCGATCCCAAAGTGCCTATAATCCTAGGACGACCCTTCCTTGCCACAGCCCGTGCCATTATCAACGTCGACCAAGGAGAGCTAACCCTAAGCCTGGGGGAAGAAACAATTTCTTTCAACGTCCACGAACCTCCCCAACATCTCAGAATCACCAACTACGACGAAGCAGATTTGATAGACGAACCAGACATGTACAGCGAAATGATTCTTGACCAAGTCGAGCCAGTGTGGGAAGAGGAAGATGCACCCGACAAAACTGTCCACACTAATGTCCCGTGAACCCCGCATCCAACCAAAGAACCTTTCATCACATCTACCATCATAACCACTACCACAACTCTGAAGCCGCTTCCCGAATCCCTGAAAATACGCTTTCCTAGAGGAAGGCACAACGTGCCCAGTCATCATCTCCGCATCCCTCTCCGTCGACAACGAACTCGCCCTGGTCGATGTCTTAAAGAAATACAAAAATGTTTTTGGACGTTCATTAGCAGACATAAAAGGGATCAGCCCGACGTTTTGCATGCACAAGATTCTGCTTGAAGATCAATACAAACCATTAGCACAACCTCAAAGGAGACTGAACCCCAAGATGCATGAAGTGGTACAGGCAGAAGTAATAAAATTGCTTGACGCATGTATCATTTACCAAATCAGCGACAGCAAATGGGTCAGCCCAGTGCAAGTGGTGCCCAAAAAGGGCGGGATTACTGTGGTGGCAAACAAAAAGAATGAATTATTACCCACCCGTGTGGTCACCGGGTGGAGAGTCTGCATAGACTACCAGAAACTGAATGAGGCTACCCGCAAAGGTCATTTCCCGCTACCCTTCATTGACCAGATGCTGGAAAAATTGGCCGGTCAGGAATACTATTGTTTCCTCGACGAGTATTCAGGATACAATCAAATCACTATTAACCCCGACGACCAAGACAAAACGACGTTCACGTGCCCATCCGGCACCTTCGCGGTCAGGAGAATGCCATTCGGATTGTGCAACGGCCCAGCAACCTTCCAGCGATGCGTGATTGCCATCTTCGGCGACATGATTGGAGACTTTCTCGAAGTCTTCATGGACGACTTTTCCCTTTTCGGGAACAGCTTCGATGCCTGCCTCGCGAATCTAGCCAAAGCTCTGAAGCATTGTGAAGATACAAACCTCATCTTGAATTGGGAAAAATGCCATTTCATGGTTTGCGAGGGCATCGTCTTAGGCCACAAAGTCTCTCACAGGGGGCTCAAAGTCGACCAAGCAAAAGTCAGCATCATTAAAAATTTTCCTCCTCCATCTTCTGCCAAGGGCATCCGCAGCTTCTTGGGACACGCCGGTTTCTACAGAAGATTCATCAGTAATTTCCCATCAATATCCAAGCCCCTCACAAATCTGCTGGCCAAGGACACCCAGTTTGACTTCGACAAAAAATGTATGCAAGCCTTCGAGACTCTCGAAGACCGACTCATCTCCGCTCCAATCTTGATGGCACCAGATTGGACTTTTCCCTTCGAAGTCATGTGTGACGCAAGCGATGTTGTAGTCGGAGCAGTGCTCGGTCAAAGGAAAAACAAAATCTTTCATACTATCTCCTACGCCAGCCGGACCCTCAACGATGCTCAACTAAATTATACCACTACGAAAAAGGAGCTATTGGCAGTAATCTTCGCTTTCGAAAAATTCCATTCGTACTTAGTGTTATCTAAGGTCATTGTCTACACTGACCATGCCGCACTAAGGTATTTATTCAAGAAGAAAGACGCCAAACCCCGACTAATCCGTTGGATTCTTCTACTACAAGAATATGACATCGAGATTCGAGACAAGAAAGGGGTCGAAAATGTCATCGCCGATCACCTATCAAGATTGGAGAGCGACACCGAAGGAGTTATACCCATCTGCGAATGCAACGAGATTGCAGTCTGCTTCCCGGACGAAAGATTATTCGCCATCTGTTCTCTCACTCCGACAATCTCGTGGTATGCAGATATGGCCAACTACCTCGCTTGCAAATCTATCTCCCCTCACCTGTCATCGCAGCAAAAGCGAAAACTACTGTCCGACGCCAAATATTATTTCTGGTAAGACCCGTTTCTATTCCATACTTGCAATGACGGCATCATCAGGCGCTGCGTACCTAAGGCCGAATTTCAATCCGTCTTAACACACTGCCATGACCAGGAGGCCGACGGTCATTTTGGCGCCACCAGAATGGCATGCAAGGTACTGCAATGTGGCCTATTTTGGCCAACCCTTTTTAGTGACACCCAAGCATACGTCGCAAAATGCAATGAATTCCAAAGGACAGGAAATAACTCCAAGAGGGATGAAATGCCTCTCAACAACATGCTCATCTGCAAACCATTTGACATTTGGGGGATCGACTTTATGGGATCCTTCCCAATGTCGCACGAAAAACTCTATATTATTATCGCAGTCGACTATGTTTCCCAGTGGGTAGAAGCCGAAGCTGTCGCCGCAAATGACTCCCGCACCTTATTGAATTTCATACACAAGAACATTTTCTCTAACTTTAGTGCCCCGCGCACCATCATCAGCGACGGCGAGAGCCATTTCTGCAACAAGTCGTTTTTGCAACTCATGAAGAAGTTTGGAGTCCACCACAAAATCTCTCTTGCCTACCATCCCCAAACCTGTGGGCAAGTAGAGGTCTCAAACCGCGATCTCAAAAGAATCATCTAAAAATCCATCCATTCCAACAAAAAAAAGTGGGCCAAGAATGTCGACGACGCTTTATGGGCGTACAAAACCGCCTTCAAAACCCGTATCGGTATGACCCCTTTTCAACTAGTCTACGAAAAAGCTTGCCACTTGCCGGTCGAGCTAGAACACAAAGTGCTATCGGCAACCAAATTACTAAACAAGGACATCAAAGCCACAACAGATAAGCACCACAGTCAACTGAACGAATTAGAGGAGCTCTGGCATTTTGCATACGAAAATGCGTGGATATACAAAGAAAGAACAAAAAAATAGCATGACCGTCACATCATCCCAAAAGAATTCCAACCAGGAGACCAAGTCCTGATGTACAATTCCCGCCTCCGCTTATTTCCAGGAAAGCTCAAATCACGGTGGAGCGGCCCCTTCACAGTGATCGGAGTCTCCCCCTTTGGCGCCAACGAAATAGCCGGGAAAAGCGGAGACAATTTCAAAGTCAATGGGCACCGACTAAAATTATATGATGGCGGCGCAACCACCGACGAATCTCAAAGCCTGCAGCTCGCCGACCCCAAGCAAAGCGTTTGAGACACTCCTTGATCAACAATGGCAGCACCGACAAATGAGTACCACCCCTCCACTCCGCAGCTACCCCTGTACGTTATTCACCAAATTTTGTATCTCAAGAACATATTTGAGTTTTTATATTTATTTATTTTTCTTCAGACTACAAAGAACTCTGTATTATAACTGCTAATACAAGTATTTGGTCCACCTTAAGGACGGTAAACCAAAGTGCCTTTCTGGAGACAACCCAAGTTGGACCATTTGGTCCCGTGCTGTGTTTTGAGTTCTTTATATATATATATATATATATATATATATATATATATATATATATATATATATATATATATATATATATATATATATATATATGCATATTTCAATCACAGGTGCAGTAATGTTTGAGGCGCGATAACTTGGCCGCACTTGGACATCTCGTCGCACGACCGGTATGCTCAATTTTGAGCATATGTACTTCTTACCCTAGCTCTTTTTCACATTTGGAATGCTTATTTTTACTAGTTGTCAAATTTAAGTCTGGGGGGAGAACATGCCTGTGGTCACTACACAGTACATTTTGTTGCATACAAGTCTCTTGTTTAGTTATTTCATGATCTCTATCGCACACACTGAATCACCCACACGAGTGCGCTCTTATCCATGCGCGCAGCTCGAGTCAAATGTATTATTTTTGTGTAAACTTTCAAATAGTGGTGCTGGCTTCAGATTTCAGGATAAAGTAGTTCGAAACTCATGCAGTGCTCCTAATCGAATACTCATGGTTTGTGTAGAACTAGTATAGATTTAATTTTTCTTTACGCTCGTAGATTTTTATTTTTCTGCAGATGTAAATATTGTTTGTACTACTCAAAAATATGAATCTGGAGTAATCGAACGATAATGTAGGAATGTGTGTAGCCGCCACTAGACTCGTATTGCTCGAGTCAGGAGGAAGGATCATCTTTCTCGGTGGCCAAGAACTTGCCCTAAGCTACTCTTGAAGCATTGGTGCCCTGTTGGTCAAGAGTGAGCATGACGTAGGTCATTATTTTGGCTAGTTTGAGCCTTGTTTAACATTTCCTACCCGTTAACCATGCATGCCAAATTTGTGCCTACCCCTTCTTTTATTCAGCTCCACTCACATTCACCAAGGCCTGAAGCTAAACCCACCATCGCAATGAAATGCTTGAGCTTGTTTGAATTTACTATTTTGATGATGTTGTGATATGTGGAAATTATGTAATGTGGTGATGATTTCGTAAACTTTTTTGATTGCTACGTTTGGGGATTGCAAACGAAGAAAAGAAAAAGAAGAAAAGCGAAAAAGAAAAAATCTGAAAGAATTGCTATGAGAATTATATCCCCATCATATTTATTGATTTTGGTCGGGTTAGGCCATGTACACGCTCGATTTTCAATCTAAGTCTGGGGGTGTGTTACACGTACATTTCTAAGTGGATGTATTGGTTTAGGTTTTTGTTCGCTCGCTTTGGTTGCGTGTAGACTTCATGTTTATCATTGACTACCAAACCTTAGCCTAAGCCCCATTCTCTCCTACAAGTCCTACTGATTCACGCTTGAGTCTAACACGCGTCGTGGAGAGAGTGTGAATGTGCAAGCGTATGGTCCCCGACATTGATGGATATCTTTGGAGGTGATCACGAGCTCCGATCTTTGGCAATGCTCACCTTAGTGGCCTGCCTACTTTCTTCCTACACATGATCGCAAGATTCTCCAGAATTCTAAATTTGAGCAAATACAATATTTATTTACGCCTATCGAATAGTTTAAACTACATAGTATAATTAAAAAGTTTTTCTATTATATCTTCTATGCCCATGATGTATTTGATTTCTCATCTTACATTTTTTTTTGAAATTTCTGAGCTAGCTAGCTATTTTTTAGTCCACGGAGTGAAGATTTGCTCGGGACGTGCAAATGGTTAAGTCTGGGGGTGTGATGAGTCCAAATATTACACTGAGTTTTGGACTCATCTGCGCCAGTTTTATCGTCTTACCACTGCACTTGAGAGCTATAACTGCTTATATTTGCTTACGTGCCTATTTCATGATTAAGTGCACTTTAGGACCGTTTCTGTGTGCTTTATTTGTTTTTGTGTTTTTGTTGTTCTTTAGCCGTGTCTTGAGAATGTGGTGTGCACTTTTGGTGGCCTATCTACCTCTTCTTCTGGTGCAGGGTTCATGTGCGTGCTCCGGAACTGCTCGGGAGACCCCGACGATATAGGAACACTGTGCACGACCACTAGACTTACTGCGCATGACTACTAGTCGTGGCCACTGATCGTGCACAATATATTCTCCTTTTTCCTAATTCTGCCAGGGTAATCGCACGAGCACTGGCCGTAGTGCGCACGACCACTAGTCGTACACCACTACTCGTGCGCATTTACCCCTTACTTTATGCAAATCTATCCTAGCCAATCGCACGATCAGTGGATTCAGTGCGCACGACCACCGGTCGTGCGCCACTAATCTTTTGCATATCTGGTGATGTTTCTATCCAAGTTGCAGGTTTAATTGGAAATTACGCATGATCATCGACCTACAGTGCGCACGACCACTGGTCGTGCGCCACTGATCATGCATTCTACTTTTGCTGCCTCCGTATTTAAGTGCCTGCTCCGCAATTTATGTCAAGACCCATCATTTTCTGCGATCGGGGAGTGCGCGGGAAGTGCCATTCTACTTCTCCAGCTGCTGCATCACCTCCACCTTCATCGGGAGTCCATAGCCAGCTATTCCAAAGCTTTCCAAACCCTCTGGCGAAGCTCCCGGCCATTGACGACCTCAACTCCAAGCTTTCCACCGGAGTTGGAGAAGAATACAACCTAGAGAATGAACTCAAAGGCCTTCGAGGTGACAACTCGTTGGTACCGAAAGCCTCCTCGGACTGAGCTCGGAAGCGGATTGACAACTCGCTATTCCAGCCACGACCTGCGGTGGATCTTCACCCTCTATTGGTTTACTCCTCTTCCCGTTCCTCTATTGTATGGAATGATATAACATTGTAATGAACTACATGTTCTATTCTATATCTAATGGGATGTTTGTAGTTTTCTTATGCTTGTAAGTTGTGTGTGTGAATGCACCTCGCCCACTCCACATCCACTCCATACCCTTGTTTCACCCGATTGCACTCCGCACAAGAACACTTCCACCCATTAGCTTTCCGGCCACTCGCCCAACCGAAGTTTGACATCGCGGCGGATACATTCACCTCTCCTTGCGAATCGATGCCTTCGACCCACATAGCTATAATTAGTTTATTAGATCAAGCAACCACAAACTCTCAAGTCCTCCTTTTACTCTTTTTCTAAGTATAACCCTCATAACATTATTTTCTGAACTGTTGCCGCTCTATGCTAATTGCATTCCTCAAGAGACGGACACTCGGGGATTTATTCCCAAACTTTATTACTTGTGCGACCGGTGCGCTTGACGATTTACACGCATCAACAACTCACACTTGTAAGAAGACGAGACATTATTCTGTTAAACAAGTCTGGATACCTAAGGCTTCCACCTACACTATGGGGGGAACCACTTGGGTAACCGAATCTTTACTCTCATCCTCTTTCTAGGTGTGTTGGCAGGCTAAGGACAAAAAATATGTGTGGTACTTGGACTCAGGGTGTTCTAAGCACATGAAGGGCAACAAATCAACATTCCTTAGCCTAGAGATGAAGAAAGGAGGAGTAGTTACGTTTGGTGACAATCAGAAAGGAAGAATTATCGGCATTGGAGTAGTAGGTAACAAGTCCTTTACTATTTCAAATGTTTTGTATGTTAAAGGTTCGAAGCATAACTTAATTTCTATAAGTTAATTATGCAATATTGGTTTAAATGTTTTATTTGACTCATCATCTAACCTGTGCAAATTTTTTGATTCCAAAACAAACAATATTATTCTTACAGCTCCTAGATTTCAAAATGTTTACATGATTAAGTTTAATGCTTTATCACATTCTTCATTAAAATGTTTTATGTTTAAAAAAGATGAATTAGATTTATGACATAGGCGTGTTAGACATTCTAGTTCCAAGCTAATTGTAAAATTGTCTCAAAATAAACTGGTTAAAGGTTTACCTATTTTACATGGAAATCCATCTTCTTTATGTTCACCATGTCAAAAAGGAAAATTTTCAAAATCTTCTTTTATGAACAAAAATTTTATTTCCACTACTTGACCTTTATAGTTGATTCATATGGATTTGTTTGGTCCAGTTACTACACAAAGTCTAGGAGGTAGAAAATACACTTTTGTCTTGATTGATGATTATTCACGTTTATGTTCGACAATCTTCTTAATGTCAAAATCTGACGCATTCTTAGAATTTTCCAAATTATGTATACGTGTTCAAAATGAACTAGATTTAAAAATAAAGTGCATTCGTTCAGATCATGGAGGTGAAATTGATAATGAACAAATTGTATCGTTTTGCAATGAGTTAAGTATTAAACATGAATTTTCCACTCCTCGCACACCACAACAAAATGGTGTGGTAGAGTTGAAAAATAAAACTTTACAAGAACTAGCTCGTACTATGCTATCAGAATACAAATTACTTAGATCATTTTGGGCCAAAGCCATTAGTACTGCTTGTTATGTTATTAATCGCGTTATACTTCGACCCTTTTTAAAATTAACACCTTATGAATTCTATTTTCAAAAGAAACCGAATGTATGTTATTTTAAAGTTTTTGGTTGTAAATGCTTTATTTTGAGCACTAAAAATAATCTAGGCAAGTTCGATGAAAAATGTGATGAAGACATTTTTATTGGTTATTCTTCAACTAGTAAATCTTTAAGAGTTTACAATAAAAGGAAAAATAGTTGAATAATCCATTCATGTTAAATTTTATGAACATTTCCCTTATGTAGAAACTAACAATACAAGTCAAGATGAAGAGCCCTTTCCTCTACTAAGGTCAGATGATGATAAAGTACTAGGAGAAAAAGAAGAAGATAAAGAAGAACAAGAAGAAGAAGTGCAAGAATATGTGCCTCCAAGTGAACTGAGATTTTCAAAAGATCATCCACAAGAATTCGTTATTGGAGAACCACCGTGAGTGGTAAGTACTCGTTCATCTTTACATGATTTATTTTCAAACCTATGCTTTATTTCTGATATAGAACCTAAAAATGTAGAAACCGGTTAAATGATAATTCTTGGTTTTTAGCTATAAATGAAGAGCTTTATCAATTTGAATGTAATAAAGTCTAGAAATTAGTAGAAAGACCATCAAATCATCCTATTGTAGGTGTTAAGTGGATCTTTAAGAATAAAATGGATAGTGAATTTAGGGTCACTAGAAACAAAGCCAGGCTTATAGCAAATGTTATTCACAAATTGAAGGAATAGATTTTGAGAAAACCTTTGCACCCGTAGCATGTTTAGAAGCAGTTAGAATATTTCTTGCATTTTCTAGCTTTAAAGATTTAAACTATTTCAAATAGATATTAAAACTGCTTTTCTTAATGGGTATATTAAGAAAGAGGATTATGTAGAACAACCTACATGCTTTGTTGACGTTAAATTTCTTGATCATGTTTTTAAATTAGAAAAAGCACTTTATGTTTTAAAACAAGCACACCGAGCATGGTATGATAGATTGACAATTTATTTATTTATTAAAGAATGATTACAAAATGGGCATTGCTGATTGTACTCTTTTTATTAAACATGTTCATGATGACCTTATAGTTTTGCAAATATATGTTGATGATATTATTTTTTGATCCACTAATGAAAAATTATGTGAGAATGTTATAGAAATTATGAAGAATGAATTTGAAATGAGCATGGTAGGCAAACTCACTTATTTTCTTGGTTTTCAAATTACTCAAAGACATGATGGTATTTTTATTTATCAATCTAAATATATTCATGATGTTTTAAAAAGATTTGGATTTGAAAATCTAAAACAAGCAAATACCCCCATCAGTGTCTCATTGAAATTAGAAAAAGATGAAAGTGGTATTTCTATAGATCAAACGCTATATAGAGGAATGATCGGATCACTGTTATATTTGACTGCATCTAGACCTAATATTATGTTTGCTGTATGTTTGTGTGCTAGATTTTTGGCTAATCCCAAAGAATCTCATTTAAAAGTGGTTAAACGTATTTTTAAATATCTTATTGGCACATCTAAGATAGGTTTATGGTATCCCATAATGATACCTTTATTTTACATGGCTTTTCTGATTCTGATTATGTTGGCTGTTCATTAGACCGTAAGAGCACAAGTGGCACCTGTCATATTCTAGGCCCTTCATTAATTTCGTTGTTGAGTAGGAAATAGAATTCTATTGCCCTATCTACCACCAAGACTGAGTACATTGCACTAGGTAGTTATTGTGCACATGCTCTTTGGATGAAACAAACATTATAAGACTTTGGAATTAATCATGACACAATTGAATTAAAATATGATAACAAGAGTGCAATTGACTTAACATATAATCCAGTTCATCATTCTAGGTCCAAACACATTGATGTATGCCATCACTTCATTAGAAACCACATTAAGCAAAATATAATTAAAGTTAGTTTTATAGGCACCGATTCATAGCTTGCCAATATTTTCACAAAACCACTTCTAGATTCCCGTTTTTCATTACTATGATTAGAACTATGAATCCTTGGCTTATCAAGCTAATGAATTGATGTAATAAGTAAACAAACAACTTTATTTAACAAAAAATAATGATTTACATTAAGAAAACCATATATTATGAGTCAATAACAATACTATAACATCACTCAAATCACATAATAAGTCCAAGAATATTACAACACAGAATTCTGAACAGCAACATGAAAAATTTTAAAACTGCACTATCGCCGGTGATATTGACAGTCGCCAAGCGATATCGTCAGAACTTCAGATTAGCCCAAAATCTTGAAAATTTTTACTATCCCCTGCACTAGTGTCCTCTTGATCTTCTGCAGAACTTTATTCACTTCTTCTTGTCCGACGAGGTCGGGGAGTAGGCGATCGGGTAGGATCCACGATTGGATTCTCCCATTCAGCCACCTCTGCTTGAGTTGGCTTCAACTTGAGGCTTTTGGTCAGGAAATTAAGGACATTCTGAATTCCCAAAAAGTTCTTGACCTCCCTCTTATGATCTTTGAACGACTCTCGCAAGTCATCCAAACCTTCCTGCGAAGATCCACCTCTTGGAATCGGTGGGTTTTGGATATTGGACACTGGTTCGCTACTCCTTATAGATCCTCCTCGTACTGATCGTCCGATGGCATGTATACCACTCGTAGAGAAGATAGAGGGCACACAATCATTGAAATATAGTTCTGGGTCTATCTAAGTGTACTTCTTATACAATATGTGTTAGATGACCACACTAAGTGGTAACGTGTTCAATTTCTTCCAGGTTAGACTCTTTAGTCTAAATGTGTAGCGCATTATCGAAAGGATAAAATATTCCATATAAAATGGCTCCCATTCCAAGATTATGTAACTGATATAGCTTAATTGAGCCGTAATCTTTCGTGTATCACTGGAGTTAAGCAAAATGGTGTGCCTCAATATGTCCTGCACTAGTCGTGCATTCGCGGTGAGAGTGGCCGTCTATTAAATGAGGGATTTTATGGAATTACCTTGCAAAACCATATTCAAGAGTGTCCAGTCTCTATCCTTTCGATAATTTTCTATGACATCTACGACGTTTTCCTGATTTATTAACCCAAATTCTTCCCTGAGATCACAATGGGTTATCTCAACTGTCTATCCCTATATTCGTGATCGCACTCCACCGTTTAGTTTCGTGAAATGAGGATCCTTTAAATAATTATAGAATTACCTAATTAATACATATGAAAACTTATCCAGTATAACAACTGACATTATTCCTGCCATCGCTAACAAGTTGTGAATATGTGCATGACAGACGAGATCGAATTCGATGACCCGTCCAATCCCAATATTCGCATTTTCTATCCCAGAAAATGTTTGATAGGAAGAATATGAGTCACTGCCAGTACTTCTCTGAGCTTCCGAGCTAGAAGCCATTGCTGCAGTTATAAGAATGTTTTTTAAAAAATTCCAGAAATTATCAATATTGCTGGTCGGCGACACCCACTTTCGCCAAGAGATACATGAAATTGTTCTAATGCAAATTTTCGACCCAAAATCTGAAATTTCCCCTACTTTAAATAACAGATCTGGATATTTTGTACCATTTTTCATATTTCCCTAATGATAATCAAGATATTATTACACAAACACTATTCATCAACTTCTTCCCTAAAACCATAAAACAATGAAAATTTTCTACTTGGAAAGCACTAGATCTGAGTTTAAGGATCTTAAACTTTTTCAATCTATAAACACACTCTCCAAAAACATAGATCTATGATCTACTCTCTCAAAAGTTCAAGTTTTTAAAAACCACACCCTAAATCCCAAACCATGGAGAAGTGTTCTTCAAAAATTGAAATTTTTTCATCCAAACTTCCAATCATCTACCTTAAAATCACTTAGTTTCAAAAATCACTAAGGAAGAGGAATCAAAATCGAACATTTTACCTTGAAATTAGGATTTTGCCGACCTCTGGTTTTTCTTCCGCATCGGTTCCTCGGGAAATAATGCTGGGAACGGTGCCTTTGACCTGAATCACCGTATTTTATATTTTAGCACTATCGCCGATCGGCAATACCCGATATCGCCGGGCGACAACGCAAAATTTATTTTAAGTGAATTTGTCTTCATTTCTAAAGTTTAAGCATTGTTCAATGCATATTCTTCGATTTTGAGTTCCAAGTAACATAGTTAAGTTGTTCAAACATCAAATATCATTTTATACATACATCAGTCCTAGTGTTTTTATACTTGTGAAATTGTTTTCGCATGCCTATAAGTATGAGAAATATTTTAGTTATGATAATGTTCTTTCACCCACAATTATGAAAATCTTCATATGGCTTCACATTACTACATATGTGAATTGTGAATGTTCTACCATAACCAATAGAATTTCATGCTAACGCAAATGCTTTATCCTTATTTTTCTTTGCACCATTCATATCTGATTATCCTATATGATCACACAAGTGAATTCAGCTCCTTTGTCATGCCAAAAAAAATGTTCATTTTAAAAAAATCAAACATTCAACATCCATGTTGATGTAATTCAAAATAAAAATAAAAAGGGCTGATAAGGAACCTCCACCAAGCACTACTTACCCTCCTGATAAGTCTTAATAAGCATTGTAATGCTGAGAACCTTGGAAAGAATTGCAAAGTGTCTTGTGCAACTTTATATCTGGATATTCTTTTTCTATGTGCTCTGAATTCATGGGTCCAAGCATAGCTAGTTATGTATACAACTATGTTATGTTGTTTTTTCACATGCCACATGGTCATATATTTGAAAGGCCTATACATATGTGTTTTTCATCAAACTCTCACATGGACACAACATTATCTTCTCTAAAATTTCTTCTTAAGAGAATTGGACTGAAAATATTTCAAACTTAATCTTCACTAGTGTACGTGTCTATGATATTAATGAATGAATGTTACCAATGTTCGTGTTTACTCACTTTCTTCACTACTATACATTGATTCACATGTTCTATACTTGATTTGTACTTTATGATTTTTTCTCTTTAGCTTCCACACCACTCTGCTATCTCTTTTGGCAATACCAAAGGGTAAGAATTTAATAAGAAATTAGAAATCGTTCAAAATCATCAAAATCATTCATAATCATCATGATTTACTACTAAATTTAAATTTCAATTACATTGAAAAAACATAGGTTCACTCTGCTTTGATTTATGGGGAGTACACATGTAAGGGGAGTCTTACATCCAAGAGGAGTTTGTGCACATACAAATTCTTAGTCTTGCTAATCATAGTTACTAACACTTCATAGATCATTCATGATTTATTTCTTAGTGGATTTGCTATTATCAAAAGGGGGAGATTGTTGGAGTATGCGTTCCACACTTCTTGGTTTGCTAATAACAAATCTCGTTTGATTTGATCGTTGGGTATTTATGATGTGCATAAATCACAGGTATAACTCTAATGTCATTTAGGTGTTGCTTCGGGTCAGAACAGATGAGCTCAAGAGATTTCGCTATGCGATATTGGGTATCGCCAACTGGCGACAGCGGAATGAGCAGTTAAATCACTATCTCCACACGGCTAGCGGTTACTGTACTATCACTGGCGACAGTGGATGTCTCCAGGAGATAGTCCACATTTTACACGACTAATCTAAGATGAGAAGATGAGGAATGCATGGGACAAGTGGCAGTCGGTATCAATATCGCCAGATGGCGATACCTAATGTCGCCAGGCAATACCCAGTGTCGCCAGGCGATATCGCTAAAATATAAAAGCCACTCAATTTTCTATGGAGATCATGAATTTCATAACCTGGAGTGTTCCTTCATGTTCATCAGATCCTGAGAGCTCGAGAATCCAGAATTACTCCATACTCTCTAGAAGTCAAAGCGCGAAAGATCGACTGCACGTACGCGACATTCAAAGTAAGCCTAGCAAGGATTCGTCGGCATCTTTAGCGCATTGTTTGGAGGGAGTTTTTAATTCTGAAGTTTTCAATTTGTTTTATTCTTTATTACTATTATAATTGAGAGATAAAATCGTCGCCTTGTGCATAGTGTCTAAGTCCTTGTGTGGCTTAGGAGAGAATCGCCGCCTTGTATGTGGCATCCAAGTCCTTGTGTGGCTTAGGGAGAAATTGTTGCCTTGTGTGCAGCGTCTAGATTGTTGTTAGATCTAGGGGAGACTAGTAGCAAGATCTAGGGAGCGATACGCTTTAGCCTGCCTATCCTTGGTAGAAGGGCCGACGAAATAAAAAGTAAATTTTATTTTTCATAAGCCTTTGTCTCTAGATCTGTAGAGATAGATTGTATTGAAATTTAGCACTTTTGGAATAAATTGTTGTTGTTTTTGGTTTATAAATTTCTGAGTGTTCAATTATGCTTATGAAAAATTAGTCTTGATTTTCCTATTTTCACCAAGTAAACTCTGTTTAGTTAAGGAAAATTAATTTACCCTTATTCACCCCCCTTTAAGGGCACCTCATGATCCAATAGGCACAACACTTGTGCACGCAACAAAAATAGAAAACAAGAAAACCCAAAGAGTTCACATCTATCAATATTTATGAATCAAGAAGTAAAACTTACTGTAAAATAAAGTTACCTTTATTAGATTGAGTCAATACCCAACCAAGGTGCTCCGATGAAGTCCAACGAATGACAACGACTGGAGTTCCGAGCGTAGAATAATGTCCATGCCTCTACGGATATCCACATGAGCACGGAGAAACCTTGAATCTTATCGCACAAAATCTAGGTCGGAACTATGTTGGCCCTCATCGTCTCCACATACTACTAGATCCGTTCAAGGAGAGGTGGTGGTGATGAATCTGACGCACATGAAACTTTTTCCGGCGAAGGCAGAGTCCCAACGGTCGGCGATATCGAGTGGCATCCACTACTTGCGGAACACTTCCGTAATCATCGGGAAGGAAAATACGTCACATGATTATGTCAGGAATGAATAATCATCTATCAGTTCAATAGTACATATCCTATATATACGTTGAACCGAACCAATCAGTGCCAGCAAACCCACCAAACAAGACTTAAAGGAAATACACTGGTCGAAACAGAATTCGTTGAGTATCAACTTGGTATTCGACGAATCAAAACTATTCGTCGAGTTAACACATGAATATTCGATGAATCGACACAAGGCAAATCATCCGGGTATCAAGGAGATATATGACGAATCGATGTCTAATTCATCGAGTTTGTCAAGACGACACTCGATGAATACAAGACAAAAGAGTCGAGTTGTCTCGACACTACTCGACGAAGTGTCGAGTTGTCTCGACGATACTTGATGAAGTGTCGAGTTGTCTCGACGATACTCGACGAATTGCAGTGGAAACATTGAGATGTCTCGACACCACTCGACGAATCGTCGAGTTATGTCGACAATACTCAATGAATCTAGACCATTTGTCAAAAGCTTTCGACTATACTCGATGAATTTCGCTTAGCTTTCTTCCGATAACTTACCCGATAACCTATATTCACAATATATGTCCCAGAAAGAATTCCTCCACATCCAGAACGTCATAGGCTTGGTCCTTTACTCATATCATATATGAGCAAGGCCAACACAAACCCTTGCAACATCTCAAGGGCTCTTATGTGCGACCCCATAGGCTAATATTGTGTTGGTAGTGAGGCCACTGTTGGATCCCTAGTTGGATTTGGGCTAGGTTCACTAACTAGGATGTCTGACCCGTAATGTATAGCCAGGGTCATATGTTTTGAGTTTTAGAGTTTGGGCTAAGTCTTTAGGTTCAACCTTACATGGACCGGCCAGCAGAATACCTTAGATGACTCAAGACTTTGAAGAAAATCAAGTTTAGTATATAAGTTCGACGTTCGTCAAACTCAGATCAATGATTGTCGATCGCTGATCGATGAACTCAGAGTTAATTCTCTGAGTTGAGCTCGACGATATTCAAGCTCAAGTCGACGAAGTCTGGTTTTCAACTTCAACACATTCTTTCCAGAATGTCTTCTCTGAACTTAGCTTGACAAAGACAGAATCTGTGCTCGACGTACTTGGACCACAGAATTGGCAAGTTATTCACAAAATATAGTTCGTTGAGCTCAAGTAGACGAACTTGGATCTCAGGTCGATGAACAAATTTTCTCAGGTCGACGAATAGGATTTCTCAGCTCGACAAATGTGGATCTCAGGTCGACGAAATCTGTTCTTTGGTCGACGATTTCTGTTGCACTTCCAGACTTAGAGTTTTCCTTATTTTTTGTTCTTTATTACATATTATTTAACAATAATTTACTGAGTAATTAATGCTTATATTCTCTGAATATAGCTGTTACTAGCAGCATTGATTATGGTCTTCATCAAGATAATTACTTGCTTAATTAATTGGGACAGTTGGGTAAACAGCCGATTTTCATTCTCTAGGCCATCAGTAATTAATGTTTGAGAATTCAAAATTCAAAGGAGAAATTCGACAGAGATATATAAAAGGTTTTTCTTTTCAGTCGACAGTAACAAGGAAGAAGATAACAGAACCAGAGGACATACAAAAATCTCTCAGACATTCTCTGTGCAGAAAACATCCTGTTTTCACCTTGATTTTACTGAAGAAGAAGAAGAAGAACAACAATCACTATCAAGAGTCCTCTTCAACTTCTACTCCTGGAGCTTTCAAGGACAACAAACATTCTATCAGTCAGAAGTTCCTGGATCTTTTCAAATCAATGCTGAAGACCTACTACACCCTGAGCAAGGCTTCAAGTGATTTTTGGAGAAGCCTTGACAACAACAATCCACTTGTCTTCTCAGTTGTTTGAGAAAGAGAAGACACCATCAATCTCTCTCCCCCCTCTTGTATAAAGGGTTTATTAATTCTCTTCAAAAGTTTATTTTGGTTTTGGGGCACCTGATCAAAAGCTCAAAGGTGGCAGTCACCTGATCAAAACTTGCTAGTGGATTCCTATTAGGTTGGTAGAAGAGTGGATGTACCCGGGTTGGGGAACTACTATAAAATTTTTTATGTTGTATGGTTGCTCCTTTTCCTGTTATTCTTGCTATGGCTGTGATAGTCTAGGTTGTTGTTTTAGAGTAGATTAATTTAGATTGTTTTTACTTTCTATTAATATTGGTATCAACTATTCATTACTCTGATATAAAAATATAAAAATAGCCAAAAAGTTTTAACATACTCTATTCACCCCCCTCTAGAGTAATCTGATCTAACCCCTATCTTTCAATTAGTATCAGAGCCGGTTCCTTTGGTTGTACAAGCTAACACTTGAACCAAAATATCCTTTGTTAGATCTGATCTTAAGTTTTGTTTATCACGCAGCATGGCATAGAATAAAGACTATACAAGCACCAGACCTCCAGTCTGCAACTTGAATAAATTTGCAATCTGGAAGGCAATAATAAGGTTGTATATGAATTCTATTGATGATGACATCTATAATTCTATTTTGACAGGTCCTCCTCAACCAACAACTACTACATAAACTTCTACTTCAAACACACATACTATTCCACCACCTGAGTGGACAGATGCACAGAAAAAGGCAAAAATTGCAGATAAAAAAGCCATGAATATACTGGCTCAAACTATGTTTGATGATATATTTCAAAAGGCGGCTGAATGCACATATGCAAAAGTAATATGGGACTCTCTATACCAGATGGTTGCTGGTTCAGCTGATGAGAGAAAGGATAGGAGATTAACTCTCATCTCCCAGTATGAGAACTTCAAAAAGGAAGAATCAAAATCTGTTGGTGACATGTAAAACAGATTAAGTGCAATTATCAGTGAGCTAAAGACCTTGGACAAAGACATCTCTCTCACTGAGGTGAATGATAAAATCCTCATGTGCTTCCCAAGCTCATGAGATTCCAGGTTATGGCCAATCAAGGAGGCCAGGAGCATGAATGAGATTTCTATTGAATCTCTCCTGGGAAAGCACAAATCTTATGAGCAGTTGATCAAGTCCAGGGAAGCTGCAGAACAAAAGACTCCTCCACCAGTAAGAAGGGTGTAGAATATAACCTTCAAAGCTGCAGAATAAACTGAAGCTCCAACATCAAATGAAGAACTCCTAAGTCTCTTAGCCAAGAGATTTTACCAGATGACAAGGAAGGACTTCATGAGAAAGTCATCCAGGCATGATGACAAACCCAGATATGATAAAACACTCACTAAGGAAATTGTATGATTTGGGTACAGGGAACCAGGACACTTCATTTCTAAATGTCTTGAAAATCAAAAGAAGGAGAAAAGGAGAGAAAAAGAGTCTAGGAAGCACAACTACAACAAGCCTTCATCCAGCAAGCATAAAAGAAAAGAAAAGGGCTTTGTGCCTGAGACCTGGAGTAATACTGAAGAGGAATCTTCATCTTCCAGCTCCAGTGAAGATGAAGAAGAATCAAAGGAAAGGGAAGTATGTCTTATGGCTATCAATGCCTCTTGCAGCCCATCGGATGCTGAGGAACAACCAGTAGAATTAGATAATGAAGAATCTGAATAAGAAGCTGATCAGGTATTATCATCCTTTGATTACAATTCTGATAGTTTTAAAACTGAATTTAAATCCATGTGTATAGATTTAATAAATTCTGAAAAAGAAATTAAAATACTTAGGGAAAAATTAACTGATCATGAAAACCTTATCTCTGAAAACATTAAATTAAAAGATGAATTAACATTAGCTCAAGAACAAATTATATAATTAAAATCTGAATTAGCTGAGGATATGAAACTTGAAGAATCCCTAAATGAGAGAAACATCAAGTTGATGGACATCACAAGCACAGTTAATGCTAGGCTCAATGACAAGCTGGGCTTAGGGGCATCATCAAGCCAAACCCCACAAATTCAAAAAAATATTTTGACAACACCAATTAAGTCTGTTTCTGAAAAAGGAAAAGAGAAAATAGATAATGATAAAAATGTTAAACCAACTGAATTAAAACCAAAGAATAAGAAAAGGAAACAAAATAAGAAAAATCCTAACTACAACAATGTTCAACAGATTTCGTCGAACTTCAATCAATGAAATGTGTACAGTTCGTCGAACTCCAGTCGACGAACTCCGAACGCAGATTTCTATTATAAGAATTCATTGAACTACGATTGACAAAACCAGTATGGTTCATCGCCTAGAGATCGATGATTTTGGGGCCCAGAGAATGGATATTCTCATTATCTTAGTGGAGTTCGACAAACTCACCCCCATTCATTGAACTCAGGTCGACGAACTCACTTGACTTCGTCGAATGCAGTTCAGTATAACAGAAACTTTAATTCTTCCAAAACTTATAATCAACCAAGATCTTCTTTTAATCATTTTAACCAATGAATTATACCACCTAGAAGATATCACCTTTTAGGTTATAAATGCCAGCCTGAATATTCATATATCTCTAGTTTTAGTTTTGTGAAGAAAGAAGGACTGAAAGTAACCTGGGTCAAGAATAACTAATCTGTTTATTTGCAGGTGAAAGACTATCCCACCACAGAGCAACAGTGGTACCTAGATAGTGGCTGTTCTAAACACATGACTGGGAACAACGACAGCTTAACTGACTACAAGTCAAAGTTAGGACCAAAAGTAATATTTGGTGACTCCAATTATTGCCAGACTGAAGGCTATGGAAAAGTCAAGATTGGAGCTGTCACCTTTAGGAAGGTAGCCTATGTGAGTGGACTGAAGTATAACCTTATCTACATAAGTCAATTATGTGATGAAAGGTTTCAGGTATCATTTACTAAAACTTCATCTATTATTACCTCTTTAGATAACCATGTAGTTTTCACTAACACTAGAGTAGGAAATGTTTATGTAGTCAATTTTAAATCTGCCAAAACTGAAATCTGCCTATTTAATTCAACTAGCAACGATAATGACCTTTGGCATAGGAGATTAGGTCATGTTAACTTGAAAAACATTGCCAAACTTTCTATGGACAACCTTGTTAGAGGATTGCCTTCTTGCCCCTACAAGAAGGAAAGCATTTGCAGGGCTTGTCAATCAGGCAAGCAAACTAAGAATAGTTTTAAATCAGTAAATAAAAGTGACTCACCTAGAATATTATACTTACTACATATGGACCTTTTTAGCCCTATTGTAGTACAAAGTCTAGGAGGGAAATCTTATACTTTAGTGATTGTAAATGACTTCTCTAGATTCACTTGGGTATTCTTTCTGAGATCTAAGTCTGATAACTTCAAGGTTCTTACATATTTTCTCAAGAACATACAGATTGAGTACTCTACTCCAGTTGCATTGATCAGAAGTTATCATGGTAATGAGTTTGAGTCTCTTCTTATGCAAGAGTTCTGTGAGAAGGAAGATATCAATCACTACTTCTCAGCTCCTAGGACACCTCAACAAAATGGGGTTGCTGAAAGAAAGAATAGAGCCTTAATTGAATCTGCAGGCACATTACTTGCAGATGCTCATTTGCAACTATCATTTTGGGCAGAGGATGTGAGCACATCAAATTATGTACTGAACAGAAGTCTTATACACAAGCTTAAGAATAAGACTCCTTATGAGATACTTAAAGGAAAGAAACCTAAAGTATACTACTTTAAAATATTTGGTTGTTTATGCTAAATTCACAACAATAATAAGAAACACATTAGAAAATTTGAGGTCAAGGCTGAAATGAGAATTTTTATTGGATATTCCCAAGTAAGCAAGGCTTGTAGGGTCTTTAATAAATCTATCTTGAAAATTGAAGAATCTGTATGAAACTAACATGTTTTATAAGGAGAAAGAAATTTCTACCAGTAAGTCTTTGCAGGAACCAAATTTGTCTGACAAATTAAATGAACTGAGCCTCACCAATGAGGCAGTTAGCCATCCTTCTCCACACATTACTAAAGAAAATGAAGCTGAAGACAGTGAAGATGAAGACATTGAAAACAATGAAGAACATCCAACAACTACTATAATTCCATAAGAGGAATTTATTCCCCAAGCTGTTTCTCAACCCACCCCACCTACTAAATTTTTCACACTTAGAGATCACCTTGTATCTCAAGTGATTGGAGAGATTTCAGTTGGTGTGCAGACCAGGCATCAACTCAACCAAGACTTGATGCATGCCTGCTTCATATCTCAAATCGAGCCCCAATCCATTAAAGATTCAGAGCAAGATCCCCACTGGATTGTTGCAATGCAAGAGGAGCTCAACCAATTTGAGAGATGTAGAGTTTGAGATTTAGTTCCAACACCAAAAGACTACCCAGTCATTGGAACTAAATGGGTATTCAGGAACAAGCTTGATGCCCAAGGTGTCATAATAAGGAACAAGGTAAGGCTGGTTGCTCAAGGCTATAGGCAAGAGTAAGGGATTGACTATGATCAAACATTTACACCTGTTGTAAGGCTAGAAGCAATCAGAATCTTCCTTGCATATGCTGCCTTCAAGAAGTTCAAGGTTTACCAAATGGATATCAAGAGTGCATTCCTGAATGATGAACTTAAAGAAGAGGTTTATGTTGAACAACCTCCAGGTTTTATTTCTCCTACTTATCCCTCTCATGTTTTTAAATTGCATAAAGCTCTTTATGGTTTAAAGCAAGCTCTAAGAGCTTGGTATGAAATCTTAGCTAGCTTTCTTTTAGAGCATAAATTTTCTAGAGGCATAGTAGATAGGACATTATTCACTAGACACTATAAGATAAAATTTTATTAGTACAAATCTATGTAGATGTCATCATTTTTGGGTCTATAGATTCCAAACTATGCAAGAGGTTCTCTGACCTCATGCATTCAAAGTTTGAAATGAGTAGCATGGGTGAGCTCTCCTACTTCCTTGGTCTCCAAGTGAAGCAGCTACCTGATGGCATCTTTATATCCCAATCTAAGTATGCTAAAGAGCTTATCAAAAAGTTTGGGAAGTCAAATGCCTCAGCCAAGAAAACACCTATGGCTACAAATACTGTAATTGACTCTAATCAACATGGGAAATCAGTTGATCAGAAATTATATAGGGCCATTGCTGGGTCCCTATTATATCTTACGGCAAGTAGACCTGACATCATGTTTGCTACATGATTTTGTGCTAGGTTCCAAGTGAACCATAAAGAATCACACCTTATTTTCTTAAAAAGGATTTTAAGATATATAAAGAGTTGTCCTAGTCTAGGACTCTGGTATCCAACTAATTAAGAGTTTGAGTTGACTGGATACTCAGATGCTGACTTTGCTGGTTATAGAGTAGACAGAAAAAGTACCTCAGGGACATGCCAGTTCCTTGGTATGATATTAGTGTCTTGGTTTTGCAAGAAGCAGCCATCTATGTCTACTTTAACTGCTGAAGCAAAATATATAGCAGCTGGTAGTTGCTGTTCCCAGATGCTGTTGATTTAGAACTAACTCCTAGATTATGAGTTCAACTTAAATAATTCAGCCCTACTTTGTGACAACACAAGTGCAATTGCCATTGAAAAATCCAGCCCATCACAGTAGAACTAAGCATATAGACATTAGGCACTATTTCATTAGAGAGTGTGTGGACAAAAATAAAATTAAGCTTGTCAACATATACACTGATTTGCAAAGAGCAGATATCTTCACCAAGCCCTTGGATGAAAGAAACCATCTGTTCTTTGTAAATCAACTTGGTATGATCAATGGAGAAGCCTTAATTTGATTTCTATCTGCGGTCGAAGAAATTTTCAAAGTTCGTCGAACGGAGATCGACAAACAGAGAAGAGTTCTAGAGAAATTTGTCAAACGGAGATCGACGAACTCTCTGTGTGTGAAGCTGTTTTCGTCGACCGGAGATCGACGATATTGCTTCAGAAAATTTTCATCGAACTGAGATTGACGAAATGTTTTCACTTCTTCTCACTGAGATAGACGAATTCTTTTGACTATAGAATATTTTGTCGAACCCAGATCAAAGAATTTTTACTTTTCATCAGAAGGAGTCTGCCGCTTCATATTCTGAAAACCATATATCTAGGTTTTTTTCAAGCTCCGTCCCGCACTTTTTTTTCTTTTGCACTTGATATCTGTTTTTCTTGTGTAGGAGAAAACAATGGCGATTCCGGCGAACACTCTTGCTGCAATGAAATTCGGCATGGGATTTGACATCGACTTTGAGTCCTTCCAACACTCTAACCAGATTTTCGCGACATTCTGAAATTGTTTGCGGAGCAGAATCTGCAGAAGTTCATGACTCAATGAATAAAAATAGCAATGACTGAGATTAAGGAATGGGTGTTTACCTCTACAACACCAGAGAAAGATATAATGACAGGAACAATATCCGGTAACACAGTCTCTCTTTCCCCAACCATTTTATCTGGGATTTTTGGTCTGCTGAATGGTAATGAAGAATTAGAGATGGATAATGAGGAATATGATAATATGTTGATTAATATGGGTCATTGTAGAGAAAACCCAAACAAACTGCTGAAGAAAAATTTGTCTGCTGAGTACAAATTTTTGGCTGATGTTGTCGGAAAGGTTCTATTGGGCAAACATACCGCCCACGACTACATCACCAGGCACCAGTTCTTGGTGATGGGTGCTCTGGTTGATAAAAAAGGAGTAAACTGGGGAAAATAATTATTCGATTTAATTAAGAAGAAAAATAACAAGAAGAAAGTTTGCTTTGGAAGGATTCTGGGGATAGTCCTTCACGAAAAGGCACCTGAACTACTGCACTCCACGACAGTATTCATAAATGCCTCCAAAAGGCTTACATCTGCACTGTTTAGCAGATGGGAGAGGAAAATCACCAAACCATCCAAGGCTTCATCCTCTACAAGGACTTCTGAGAGCACCAGGGCCGTAACAGCCGCTCCTCCACCTCCAGAAGATGTTCCTTCCTCCACCAACATTCCTTCTCCTCCTCAACCTCAACAACAACATCTACCCACACCAGTTCCCTCACCAGCTCAATCTCCAGAGCATACCACACCACCTCCATCTCCACCTCCACATTCGTCACCTCAAATTCATATTTTTGACATACCATCTACCTCTATTCATGAAACATCTTTCAACCTACTGTGTCCTTAACAATCTCCACATCATTCTCCAATCCAGGAACCTATCTCCTCACCCACAGTCGCAGTTCCCACTAAAACTCCCTCAACTGCTATTCCTTCAGTTCCCCACACTGCCATACCATATACTGCTCTAGACTATACACATACAGATATATCCAGTGCATTCTCTGTATGTTCCAATTGTGGACATCACACTCCTAACTCCTCCACTGCTCCAGAATCTCTCTATCTCAACTTCTCTGATATAGCTAAAGACCTTCTAACATTTATTTCTCCTACCCATAACATGCTTATAACTAATGCTATAGCTCCACTTTCTGCTTCCATCACTACTCTTTCTTCCAGAATTGCTCCTTTGTCCCCTATCCCTTCTTCTGGAGGACTGGCTTTAGAACCCCCTGAACCCAGTCAGGGGGAGAACTCTGTGATGAAGAAGTTCCAGTTTTGACAACAACAGTAGAAGCAGCAGAAGATTCTGTGATGTCTGATGACTCAGAAGAAGCATCTATTCCTGCTGAAATAATTGAGTTATATACAGATTCTGATATAGATATGGATGACACAATCTTGACAAAAATAATAACTGTTGGTGATTGCATCATTAATCCCACAGTTGATTTATTCAGTTTACCAAATTCTTTTGAAACAATTCATTTGAATTATCTTCCATTTGTCTGCCCAAAGCCTTCTTTGGCTATAGTTCCATATACTTCACCAATAAGCCCCACAGTTGCTAAGCAACTTAAGACTAGTTTTGCAGTAGCAGAGCTTCCCAAAGTATCAGCTCCCATGGCCAGTTCTTCTCCAAAGGCCATCTCACCTCCCACATACAAGATGGATGACAGCCACCTGCCTGATCTTGATGAAATTCTTATGGCTGACATTGAAGAAGAAAACAAGTTAATTGCTAAAAGTATTTCTGAAACCATTGTTGCTCAACCAGCTTTTGCAGAACCTTCAGTGGCTCCTCCAGCTGAAAAACAAATTTCCGAAGATCTTCTGAAAGTACTTGATGATTTATATGACAATCCTCAGGGATATTTTGATGAATAAGAGGATGATGATGATTCTAATGATCATACTGCTGCCAAGAAGAAAGTCTCCAAGAAGAGAAAGGCTGTTCCCATTGCTTCTCCCAAACCAAATCCCACTCATGATACTCCATATTATATTCTACAGAATATCACTCCATATCCTGGGATGCCAGCATGGATGTGGCTTTCAAAGAATGAACAAAAAGCCAGAAAGAAAAGCAGGAGGTACTCTCCTCCTCCTCCTCCTCAAAAGAACTGGAGAGGTCCTCCTACTCCTCCTGCTGGTGCTTTAGGAAGCAGTTCTCAGAGGTTTACTCCATATGCTAAAACATATCAAAGATAACCTGATAGATCCTCCAGATCACATGGAGGTAGCCAACAAAGATATTCCAGCAGTAGCAGACAGTAGCAACAAAAACATCAGCAAGACGTTCAACAACAAGCTTCTAAAATTGAAAAATCAAAAAGTCCAAAAAGGCCTGCATCACCACCTATTCCATTTGTGGATCCTGAAACAGATACAACTTCAAGAATGGCCATATTCTAAGAGCTTGTTGGATTATCAATGATCAACAAAGCTAAAGCTGAAGGGAGAGATCCTTCTCAGTACTCAACCATGTCTTCCTATAGAAAAGAAGAGCTTAAAAGGTATAAAAAGGCTAATAAATTTTTCAATGTTGGTGCTTACATGAATCTACATCCAGAGGCTGTTGTGCCTAGAGCCACCTCACTCAATATAATTGGAGCTTCTGACTTGACCATGTCCAAAAGAGAAGCAACAAATCCTAATAGAGAAATCAAATTCACCCAGCCTTCTGAGAAAGACAAAGCTGCCAAAGAAAGGCAATAGAAGAAATGATATATTCTGTTTAGCTGTGATTTTCTAAACTATATTTATTTTCTGTCACAAAGCTACTATCTATGTAAATATTTGCTGAATATTTCAATTTTCTGTTTGATATATTTATCCTGCTTTGTGAATGTTTTTCTTTCATTTTGTATTAGTGACCTCACCCAAATAGGGGGAGATTGTTGGATCCCTAGTTGGATTTAGGCTAGGTTCACTAACTAGGATGTCTGACCCATAATGTATAGCCAGGGTCATATATTTTGAGTCTTAGAGTTTAGGCTAAGTCTTTAGGTTCAACATTACATGGACCAGCCAGCAGAAGACCTCAGATGACTCAAGACTTAGAAGAAAATCAAGTTTAGTATATGAGTTCAACGTTCATCGAACTCAGCTCAACGATCGTCGATCGCTGATCGACGAACTCAGAGTTAATTCTCTGAGTTGAGCTCGACGATATTCGAGCTCAGGTCAATGAAGTCTGGATTTCAACTTCAACGCATTCTTTCCGGAATATCTTCTTTGAACTCAGCTCGACGAAGACAGAATCTGTGCTCGACGAACTTAGACCATAGAATTGGCAAGTTATTCACAGAATGTAGTTCGCTAAGCTCAGGTCGACGAACTTGGATCTCAGGTCGACGAACAAGTTTTCTCAGGTCGACGAACAAGATTTCTCATCTCGACGAACGTGGATCTCAGGTCGACGAAATCTGTTCTTTGATCGACGATTTCTCTTGCAGTTCCAGACTTAGAGTTTTCCTTATTTTTTGTTCTTTATTCCATATTATTTAGCAATAATTTCCTGAGTAATTAATGCTTATATTATATGAATATAGTCGTTACTGGCAGCATTGATTATGGTCTTCATCAGGATAATTACTTGCTTAATTAATTGGGACAGTTGGGGAAACTCATCAATGCAAATATTCTCCAGCCGATTTTTGTTCTCCAGGCCATCAGTAATTAATGCTTGAGAATTAAAAATTCAAAGGAGAAATTTGACAGAGATATATAAAAGGGTTTTTCTTTTCAGTCCACAGTAACAAGGAAGAAGATAACAGAACCAGAGAACATACAAAAATCTCTCAGACATTCTCTGTGCAGAAAATATCCTGTTTTCACCTTGATTTTACTGAAGAAGAAGAAGAACAACGATCACTCTCAAGAGTCCTCTTCAACTTCTACTCCAGGAGCTTTCAAGGACAATAGACATTCTATCAGTCAAAAGTTCCTGGATCTTTTCAAGTTAAGGCCGAAGACCTACTACACCCTGAGTAAGGCTTCAAGTGATTTCTGGAGAAGCCTTGACAACATCAATCCACTTGTCTTCTCAGTTGTTTGAGAAAGAGAAGACACCATCAATCTCTCTCCCCCCTCCTGTATAAAGGGTTTATTAACTCCCTTCAAAAGTTTATTTTGGTTTTTGGGCATCTGATCAAAAGCTCAGATGTGGAAGTCACCTGATCAAAACTGCTAGTGGATTCCTACCAGGGTGGTAGAAGAGTGGATGTACCCAGGTTGGGGAACCACTATAAAATTTCTTGTTTTTTCTGGTTGCCCCTTTTTCTATTGTTCTTGCTGTGGCTGTGATAGAATAGATTGCTGTGTTAGAGTAGATTAATTTAGATTGTTTTTACTTTCTATTAATATTGGTATAAACTATTCATTACTCTGATATAAAAATATAAAATAGCCAAAACGTTTTAACATACTCTATTCGACCCCCTCTAGAGTAATCAGATCTAACCCCTATCTTTCAGCCACATGTTTGATCACTTCCAGATCACCATGGTAATACCAACAGTCTCCAACTTGATCTTGAAAGTATCAAACAAAATCTTCACAAACAACGAGCGGCTTCTAGCAATGCATCATTACTCCCCAATCAATAAGAGTTTGAAACTCAAAAGCCATCATGACCAATGTATGAATGTTGTCATGTACCTTAGTCACTTACATTCGAATAGAACTTGAGGTATAGACTGTGTCACCCTCATAATTGTTCAATACTAGTTTCCTGATCTAGAATGGACTTACAGAAATTGGTGAGCCCAATATCATATATTAACACAACCAAGCATGACCATGTATTTCTCAGTCCCATTCAAATAAGGTGCCCATGGATGCAACTCCTGTCATATAGGAGGATAAATCCCATCTCTGCTCACACGAAAACACCCAAATAATTTGTAACATACCCAATAACAACCTTTATCATCAAACTTTCTCAAGACTGGACTTTTTATAGCATCAAAGAATGCTTTTCCTTACTCAATAAATGCCATGACTTCAGGTCAAAGGGCCACAAACACCATTGCCACTTGAGCCATACTTGTGACATGTTTGTATAACAATCCACAAAGTATTCTCACGGTGGGTCTGTCCAGTACAACTTGTTCATAATAAGTACCCATGTGATGACTTGATATCACAATATCATGACCTGTGAGGACGGGTCATCAGTCAACAGGCATGCTAGTCTTAAAGGTATCATCATCTCCATTAGATTCTAAAATGATACAACAACCAGGGATGTTTAAGAATGAAGCTTCTGGGATCCTAGGTTCTCACATCAAGTCACTACTTGACCTATGGAAGCAAACATTCTAAAGGCATTTGTACAGTTAACTATTCTATCATAATAGAAATAATAACACAATAAAAGAACTTGCCAAAATTATATAAAATGAAATGCATACAACACATCATTCATCAAATGAAAAATTACAGCCAACAAACAAATAATCCACAAGAATCTAACTAGAGTTGATCATTCAGGTATCGTATACCTATAGATATAACATGACCATCATGCTTTATCTGTGCGAGAGGCTTTGTCAGCGGATCCACAATGTTCTCCTTAGTCGACACTTTGCTAATGCTCACATCTCCCCGATCGATAATCTCTCAAATTAGATGGAAACACCAAAGTATGTTCTTAGAGCACTGATGAGATATAGGTTCCGTAGCAAGTGCAATTGCACCATTGTTGTCACAGTACAGATCTACGAGACAAACAATGCTAGAAACTATATCTAACTCGTCGATGAATTTCCTAATCCATACAACCTCCTTCGCTGCATTGTCAGTAGCGATGTACTCGGCCTCACTTGTAGAATTGGCAAATGTCTCCTGCTTGGAACATTTCCAGCTAATAGCACCTCCATTAAGGCAAAATATGAAACCTGACTGAAACTTTGAGTCGTCCCTATATGTTTGGAAGCTAGCATTTGTGTAACCCCTTACACCGAGAACTTCCTCTCCACCAAATATCAAGAACGTATCCTTAGTCCTTCGTAAGTACTTCAGGATATTCTTAACAATAATCCAGTGACATTCACCAGGATCAGACTGATACCTACTAGTAATGCTCAAGGCAAAGAGACATTAGGTCTAGTACATATCATTGCGTACATGATTGACCCAATTGCTGAAGCATATAAAATCAACTTTATGCGGTCCTTATATTCACAGGACTTAGGACACTGGTCCTTAGAGAGACTCACACCATGAGACATGAGCAAGAATCCTTTCTTGGACTCAAGCATGTTGAACTGCTTCAACACTTTGTCAATGTACGTACTTTGGGTCAAACCCCGTAACTTCTTCGATCTATCACTATAGATCTTAATAACAAGTATGTAAGTCGCTTCACCCAAGTCCTTCATTAAAAAAGCAGTCCCCTAGGCTGTTCTTAACAACTTGTAGGGTCGGTTTATCATTCACGATAAGTAGTATGTCATCCATATACAAAATAAGAAAGATAACTATACTCCAATTAATCAGTTTGTAAACACATGGTTCATCCTCGTTCTTGGTAAAACCAAAATCTTTGATCTTTTCATCAAAATGATGATTCCAACTTCGAGAAGCCTATTTTAATCCATAAATGGATCTCTGCAGCTTGCATATTTTAGTGGCTTCACCTGGAGATACAAAACCCTCGGGCTGTGTCATATACACTTCCCCAAGGAGATTTCCGTTTAGGAAAGACATTTTTACATCCATCTGCCAGATCTCATAGTAATAATACGAAGTAATAGCAAGTAGAATTTTGATGGACTTAACCAAGACAACAGGGGAAAGGTCTCATCATAGTCAATACCATAAATTTGCTTGAAACCCTTAGCAACCAGTCACCCTTTGAATGTCTATACATTCCCATCCATGTCGGTCTTCTTCTTGAAGACCCACTTGAACCCTATGGGTCGTACCCCTTCAGGTGGTTCCACAAAAATCCATACTTGGTTTTTATATATGGAGTCCATTTCAGATTTCATGGCCTTAGGGAGTTCGGTCCACTCATAGCCTCTTGGTAGGTTGCAGGCTCATCACTATGATCCATAAGCAACATATTACCTATTTGAGATATGAGAAATCCATATCTCTTAGGCTCAAACCTTGGTCAACCAGATCTATGTGGAATATGTGTCTCCTGATCAGGTTCTCTGGCTACAACAACTTGTAGTCCTAGATCAGGTTGAAATTCCGGTCCATTCACTGTTTGTGGTTCTTGAACTTCTTCAAGTTCTACCCTGACAGTCTTTCTACTTAAGAACACTTTATAAAGAAATACACCGGTCCTCGCGACAAACACATAGCCCTCGGACGGTAGGTAGAAATAGTACCCTTTAGTTTCCTAAGAATACCCCAGAAGATAACACTTATCTGATTTGGGTTCTAACTAGTCAGGAATTTGACGTCTTACGTAAGTCTCACAACCCCAAACCTTAATGAACGACATACTAGGATGCTTCCCAATCCATATCTCATATGGTGTCTTTAGAACTACCTTCGTTGGAGCACGATTTAATGTTAAAGCAGCAGTTTCTAGAGCAAAACCCCAAAAGAAAACAGGCAGATCTGTATGACTCATCATTGACCGTACCATCTCTAACAGAGTACGATTCCTCCTCTCAGACACACCATTATGCTACGGTGTTCTAGGTGTAGTGAGATGTGATATAATACCACACTCTTTCAGATGATCACGCAACTCATGACTCAGGTATTTGCCACCTTGATCAGATCAGAGTGCTTTAACCTTCTTACCCAACTGGTTCTCTACTTCGTTTTAAACTCTTTGAACTTTTCAAAGGTTTCGAATTTGCTCTTCGTAAGATAAATGTATCCGTATCTATTGAAATCATCAGTAAATGTAACAAAGTAAAAATACCCACCACTAGCCATAGAACTCATGGTTCCACATACATCACTATGTACTATACTCAAGAGATCATCCGCCCTCTCATTATTACCAGTGAAAGGGACCTTAGTCATCTTGACAAACAAATAAGATCAATATCTCTCAAATGATTCATAATCAAATGAGTCTAATAGTCCATCTCTATGGATCTTGGATATACGTTTCTCATTTATGTGGCCCAAACGATAATGCCAAAGATACGTAGGGTTCGAGTCATTCGTTCTTAGTCTTTTAGTATTTTTTATGTTAAAGATCTGATGGTCTAAGTTCAAAACATATAAACCATTAAATATTTGGGATACACCATAACAAACATCATTCTTAAATATTGAACAATAATTGTTCTTAATAATAAAAGAAAACCGACCATGTACCAAACATGAAATGGATATAATGTTTCTAGTTATGGAAGTAACAAAATAACAATTATTTAGTTCTATTACAGGCTCACTGGGAAAGGAAAGATGGAAAACTCCTACGACGACAACAATAACTCTTGCTCCATTGCCAATACGTAGGTCCACATCTCCTTTACTCAACATTCTTCTCCTTCCCAGTTCCTGCACATTTATACAAATGTGAGAACCACATCTAGTATCCAATACCCATGATGAATCAGTAGAAAGGTTTATCTCTATAACATATGTACCTGAAGTGGAAGTCATACCTCCCATCATCTTTTGTAGACCCTCAATGTATGAAGGACAGTTCCTTCTCTAATGACCAGCCTTACCACAGTGGTGGCACTTTCCCTCTTTCCCTGAACCTTTCCTTTTCAGTGCAGAATATTTGGGCTCTAAAGCAGACTTAGGTACTACCTTTGTCTTCTAAAGCCCTTGGCCTTTCCCTTGCCTTTATGCACCATCAATATAGGGCTAACAGGCTTGGCATTATTCATGTTTATCTCGACAGTTCACAACATACCTAGGAGCTCGAACAGTGTCTTGTCTATTTCAATCATGTTATAGTTTAAGACAAACTGCTCATAACTGTCTGGAAACTATTGCAGGATCAGTTCTGTGGCCAACACTTATCCCAAAGGGAAGCCTAGTCTCTCAATGTTCTCTATATACCCAATCATCTTGAGTATGTGAGTCCCTATTAGGTCCCGATATCCCATCTTGCACTGGAATAATGCCTTAGTGACATCGAATCTCTCTTGACGAGCTTACCCTTGAAACATTTTCTTGAGATACTCATCAATTTCCTTGTAACCCATGTTCTCGTATGGATTTTGGAGATCAGAGTTCATGGTCGCAAGCATGATACATTCGACGTCTAAGGATTCGTCAAGGTACTTCTTGTAAGCATCCTTATCAGCACAGGGTGCATTCTCGGTAGGTTCATCAGGGGATTCCTCTTCCAAAACATAGAGCTTGTGCTCTTGCCTGAGAACAATTCTCAAGCTCCTATACCAGTCCAGATAATTTGTCCTGCTCAGCTTTTCCTTCTCAAGGATCGCTCGGAGGGACACGATGGAATGTGAATCACTTGCCATGAAAATTCTACAAGGATCAAGCAAAGTAAATTAGTACTGCATTTAAAAATAAAATTTATATTTCGATAAGGACTTTAATCAAAATAACTCCCACTATTTTTTTCAAACTAATAACCCTCGATATCAATTCGAAGAGTTTATGCGAGTAACCCTCTTAGTGGAGAAGATCCATATTTCACTAACACTATGAGTTAGCTTTAGCTTATCTCTCACAATGCAGTTATTTAGGTAGGCAACACTTGCCAATTGCATCACAATGCAATTCCTGTATGACTGGTGAATAACTCCTTATTCACATCCATCATATAGTGCATGTCAACCCCATGCCTCTGGGCACTCAAACTTTGAGGTCACCCAGTTAAGTTTGACTTGATGTCGACAGTGGGATATCATAATTATCCGCTCTCACCATCACCAAGATAGATTAATGCACCTTACTTTGGCAAACCCACACTTCATCGATCGAGGTAAGAAGACTGCCATCCATCAGAAGGCATCCAAATACTTAATATTACTTAAGAGATTTTCATACATAATTAACTCTTTAATCATGGTTAACACTTAACCAATGTGTACAACACATAAAACAAAAGCAACAATCATAATCCAAATGCATACCAGATGTGCACAAGAACATCATTAACACTTGATGAGCAGGGCTAAATATGAACATTTAGAACACTTCTAAATCTTTAGATTTATATGCATAGGACATGAGAAAAACAAACTCCACTAACACAGTAGACAAGCTCGTCACTTTATGTGTGAGATTCAAAATCTACCACATCCTTGGCTTCACAAACCTACAAAAGTGATGGTTATTGTTAACGAGTAGCTACAAAGAAATCACATGCGTTCTTGGTGGGATTCCAAGAATATATTTAGGCATTTTAGAACACTTCTAAAATCTCCAAATCTACACGCCATGTATTTAGCAACTTCTGAAACATGGAATATTGCTGGCAACCTGGCTTTGATAGCACTGTTGGGTTTTGTTAGGGAGGCACAACACTTGTGCCCGCAGCGAAAATAGAGAACAAGAAAACCCAAAGAGTTCAGATCTGGCAATATTCATGAATCAAGAAGTAAAACTTGCTATAAAATAAAGTTACCTTTATGGGATTGAGTCAATACTCAACCAAGGTGCTTCGATGAAGTCCAACGAATGATAATGGCTGGAGTTCCGAGCGTAGAATAGTGTCCATTCCTCTACGGATTTTCACAAAAGCACATAGAAACCAAGATTCTTGTCGGACAAGATCTAGGTCGGAAATAGGTTGGCCCTCAATGTCTCCACGGACTACTAGATCCATTTAAGGAGAGGTGGTAGTGACAAATCTGACACACATGAAACTTTTTTTTGGAGAAGGCAGAGACTCGGAGGTCGGCGACAGCGAGCTGCACCCATGACTTGCGGAATACTTCCGTCGTCGTCGGGAAGGAAAAGCCGTCATGGGATTAGGTCGGGAATGAATAATTTTCTATCATTTCAATAGTACTTATCCTATATATACGTTGAACCAAACCAATCAGTTCCAATAAACCCTCCGAATCGGACTTAAAGTAAATAAACCGGTCGAAACAGAATTTGTCGAGTATCAAGTTGATATTCGACGAATCAAAACTATTCGTCGAGTTAACATATGAATATTCGACAAACCGACATAGGGTAAATCATCTGGGTATAGAGGAGATTTTTGATGAATCGAGGTCTAACTCATCGAGTCTGTCAAGAAGACACTTGAAGAATCCAAGGAAAAAGTGTTGAGTTGTCTCGACACTACTCGAGGAAGTGTTGAGTTGTATCGATGATACTCGACGAATCACAGTGGAAACGTTGAGATGTCTCCACACCACTCGACAAATCATAGAGTTATGTCGACAATACTTATCGAATATAGATCATTCATCGAAGCGTCTCGACTATACTCGATGACATTACCTTATCTTTCTTCCGATAACTTACCTGATGACCTATATTCACAATATAGGTATCAGAAAGAAATTCCTCCACATACAAAATGTCATAGGCTTGGTCCTTTACTCATATCACATATGCACAAGGCCAAAACAAACCCTTCCAACTTCTTAAGAGCTCCATATTGCGTTGGTAGTGAGACCACATGCTTGATCACTTTCAGATCACCATGGTAATACCAACACTAGGGGCGTGTAAGGTGGATTTTTCTAGATACAGTCTTTGGATAGTGGCTTCATTCTAATTGGGTTACATGCCAAAAGTACACACCCATATAAAGGGGTACACGACCATGACCTGGGGTGTGTAAACAGGGAAATTACCAAAAAGTGTCACAATCCTGAAAAATAGAAAGTAAACAAAGTTAGAATAATTTTTTATAAAAGAAACTAATTATAGGCTCAAAATTCATATAGTATATAATTTTTAACAAGAAAATGTACGGATTTATGCAAGTAATTTAGGCTAAAATAAGTATTATCAAATTCTCCCATACTTATGCTTTTCTTGTCCCTAAGCAAAGATATAAAACAAGCCAACATAAAAGTAACTAATCAAAAGACTTCTATATATTACAACAAGTACCCTGCAAAATTTTAAGTAGGAAGAAAATGAAAGATAAACTTAAAGATTTTACTTAATTATGAAGTAACACTTTAAAATCTTTACTGACAAAAATCAATCATCCAAAATTTTAGCCAAAAGTCTTTAAACAAATCAAAGCAATGGAACAAAGGAATAGTGCATTGAGTTGTTAATATACCCTAAGGGACAAATTATAATAATATCAATATAGAATCAAGAATCTAAATTTGCACCCAACAACTTAGCTCATCTAATCTTCTTCTCTACTTAACTAAAAATGAACCTAGGAGCATGAATCAAAAGGACTTTGTTAGGACCGAGACATGGCTTAGGTATATGATTTGGAATGGTATTCAAAGATAGAACCAGTGGCTTGCAATCACACTAAACCAAAGCATGAGTTTTATAGAAATTTCAGTAATGAGGTAAAGTATAAGCAATTTTCCCTTTTTTCATTTTATTTTATTTTTTGATATAACATTATTGTTTTCAAACAAAATGCCATAAATATTTTTTCTTTTGTAGTTGGCCAAACACAACCTTTTTTTAAAAATAAAACAAATGTTTCTTGAATAATTTTCTTTTGAGCTTACCATTTTTGAAGTTCTCCAAATATCTCACAATTCTATCATAATCATGAAATTTAAATAAAACTCAAATGATTAGTGTGATCAAATAGGTTGGAAAAATTGGTTTCGGTGCGATAATAAGTGGAGGTAGTAAGTAAAACATAGAAAAAGGCCCAAAAGAGGTTAACAAGTATTTATTTAAAAGGTTGGCGTGAATGCTCAAACGAATTCAAAATGGCCTAAATCATTTTCATGCTCCTAATTCATGTAAAGCATAGGTTTTGAAAAATTTCGAATAGAATAAGTCCTAGATAGCAAATAGAGACTAATGAAATTATCATGAATATAACGATAATAAGAATCTAGGATAATTCACATCTACTACACTAATATAAAGTTAACATTACAAAATTTCTTAACACCAAAAGGAAACTAGTGAATGAAATTTTTTTAAGAAAGTAAAGGAAATACAAGAAGAAAATTATAAAGTAGTGCAAGATTTAGAAATTTTTTTCAAATTGATATGCTACCTCAAATTAGAAACACAACATGGCCAACAATTTACGCGTACAATATAATTAATAAGAAGGATTTGGAAAAATTAAAACTAGCTAGGTTTATATAAAAGATTTTGAGAATAACAAAACATAAAGCAAGGGGTACTATTGATTCTATCACAATTTGTCTAAACTATCTTTACTCTATAAGGGAGCTCAAAAAGGAGGATGGTGTAACATTTTATGACCAGAATGTCCTCATTGAATATGCATTTGAAACTCTTTTTCGGGTTATTTTGGTCTTTTAAATATTTGCCTTTTTCACTTTTCACCGACCCATTTATTTGCTCCCGTTATTTCTCCAGCAAGCATGCTACCCGCGCCCCGATTTTATCTTTATAATATCCCTGCAGTACCGCCGAACACAGTCCGCCCTCAAATCCCGCCTCTCTACAACTGTACTTTTTTCCTCTCCACACGCAACCATCCTTCTCCGTGCTTTATAAAGCCCTACCTGCTGTCGTAACAGGCAGCACTTTCCTCTGCTCTGTCGCCGAAAGTAAACCCGCCAGCAGGCCGTCCTCCTCCCCTCTCCTCTAACATGTGACTGTTCTTCTTTTTCCTCTCCACACGCCACCATCACATCCATCCGTGCTCTACAATCTCATTACAAAGCCCTACGTCCTCTTTTTACAAAGCCCCATCTGCACTTTCCTCTACAACAACTATTGCCTGTACGGGGTCACCGCAAGTGCTTCTCCTCCATTGACTTCACCTCATCGGCAACCTCCTTCCCGCGATCTCCTCCCACCGGCGTAGTCCCCTCGGTACTTTAATTTTCTTCTCTCTTTTTTTCCTTTCCGTGCTTTGTTTTTCTCTGAACAGGGAGGCCGCAACAAATATTTATAGTCAGTTGCGAGCTTCCTGTTCTCTGTTTCACCAAGTCTTTACAATCTCTGTTTCCTCTGCAGTATTTATCGCCTGCACGGGGTCACCACAAGTGCTTCTCCTCCATCTCTGTTACTTTGCCAGCAACCTCCTTCCCGCAATCTCCTCCGACCAGCGAAGTCCCCTCGGTACTTCCTTCCCCCTCTTTTTTTTCTCTGTGCAGTTTCTCGCAGCTTTGTTTTTTTATGAACAGGGAGGTCGCGACATTTGTAGTCAGTTGCTTGCGAGCTTCCTCTTCTCTGTTTCACCAAGTCTTTACAATCTTTAGTACATTGCTTTTTCTAATTTAGTCAGTTTAGTGTTTCTTTGATTTGGTTTTATTTGGTTTTGTTTGGTTTTTCATTCTCAATAGAGGTTCATCTTCACAGTGTTCATCTTCTTTTTATCCTCAACATAGCACTGTGATTTTTATTCTTTTTATTCTCAACATAATTTGATTACAAAGATCCTTTTTGTAATCCTTTTTCAAAGCACGCATCATCAAAGTCTGCAGCATATTTTATTTCACCTATGGTAGAACGAAAATATGCTGCAGACTACTCTACCAAAATATGATGCACCATATTTAGAATAATATTTTTTTAATATGTGAAACTTCTTAACTTCTCTTCTAATTTTCTGGAACAACTACTCCATAGTTTTTTATCTCAGTGACTATTTCGTTCTAACAACCAGAATTTTTGATCACGTTTTCGATTTAGATTTTAGATTAAGTTCGCACTCTATTTTCGATTTAGATTTTCGATTTACATTTTTTGATTTCATTTCAGTCAATAAGAATTTCTTATTTTGTTTTTGATTCGTCAATTCGTTTTTGTTTTTTATTTTGTCTTCTGCTTTAGATCTAGGAATTTCTAATTTAAGGCAATAAGAAATAATATCGAGTCGGAGCACCCAAATATCCACAAACTAAATATGATCTGATAATTGAATGAGTGTTTAGAAGATTCAATAATGCTGTATATGCAGTACCTAAATTTCATTTTCGCTTTCTTATGTGTTCCCACCAACGTCTACTGAAAATTTACTTGATTTTATGGTCAGAATTGTATGGTCAGTCTTTATTTTTCTCCTTCCCGTTTGAGAGTTGGGAGAAATGATGAATAGTCCTGTTCAGATTTTCACCTCAGGATTTCACTTCAGTTTAATCTTTTTTACTTTGAGTTCTGTTTAATCTGTCCTCTGCTCTGGATTTGAAAACCGATCTGAAATAGTTTTATTTTCCAAAATTCATTTCAGATTTCAAATTCTTTTATTTTTCTCCTTCCTGTTTATGTTTTTTTTTTCAATTCTACAGTGGTTTCTAAGCTTCTGCCTTTGCTTTTTCTGTCGTTTTGGACCACCTGCCTTCTGTTTCCCAGCTCCAGGTTCAGCTTTCAACGGCAAAGGGGTTCAAGATTTCTTTTTGTTATAAAATTTTGTTTGCAATCAGAAACAGTACAGAGAAAAAAGAGAGGAAATAATGATCAAAAAACTATTGTACAACCCTAAATAAATCAATGAAATATGTTTGATTTCTTTTTGTTATAAAATTTTGTATAATCCTTCTATAGATGAATAATCTGTTATAGTTATTCAAGATATGGTTGAGTAGGATCTGTTAAACAGTTGAGTATGATCTGTTATACATCTGTTATACTTTTAATTTTGTTATAAAATTATGTTTGCAATCAGAAACAGTATAGAGAAAAAAGAGAGGAAATAATGATCAAAGAACTATTGTACAAAGAACTATTGAAGATTATGTTTCCACTTCTCGAGGAAAATTATGTCCTCACTTCTCTTTCCCTAAAAAAAACTATGAACTATCGAAGATTTAAACTAAACTAGACAAAAAAAAGAAGTGGAAGGTGAGCTCATACATTTGCCGCTGCGAAGTGAGAACAAAATAAATAGCTAACTGTGAAAGGGGAGAACAAAATAAAACATTCTGAAAACAAAAACAACATTGGAGTCACCTTTAAAGAAGATTTTAAGCGAAATCAAATATGAAATTTAAGAACTAATTCTCATATCGCCCAGCCATGAAATTGAAATCAAAATGCATGTTGTTCCCATCAATGGCACCTCTGTTCTTCAATTTTGAACGAATATCGCATTAACACTAAAATTCATCCTGCAACCCTAATATATTGTACAAATCGAGATTGATTGATTATTCATAGTTTGATTACATAGCAATTCAAACACATACAGATTGCAGACCAACATCAATCAGGGGAGTCATCAGCATTGACAACTCAGGTTGGGCCAGTTCAGCGTAAAAGAGGGTGGCCTTCGACTTTAACGACAATGCCTGAGCAGGCTCGAGAGTCAACCCGAGTGCGTGTTTGTAATTGGCGCCAGACATTGAGTACGGAATAACGAAGTGCAATGAATGCGAGGCAAAGACAATCACGTGCATCATTTTCTTTACAATCAACCTTGGAAGTCCAACCAACCGAGTCAGAAGATCCAAATCAACCTCATGAAATTAATGATAATCAACCAACATTCACCACGAGGACAGGCCGTTGAAATATAGCAAGAAATTACCATTCATCCGACAATGTCAGCATCTTTCAGCTCCCACAACCGACAACTTGCCTAGACTGTGCAGCTCGATTATTTCACAAAGAATCAAAAAATTTATGCTGCAAACTTGGCAAAGTAGTTTTACCTCCCATTCCTGTACCCCCCCCCCAATTGATGTCTCTTTACACTGACCAGACCAGAAAAGGGCATCATTTCAGGCAAAATATTCGTGCATACAACCACATATTCTCTTTCACATCCATGGGTGTGATGCTTGACGAAACACTCCCGGCATTCAACCAAGGTTTGTACACATTCAGAGCGCATGAAGCTATATATCATAAGATTGGTTCTCTGTTTCCTACTCCAGGAAACAGACCATGATTTCTGCAGATGTTCATCTATGACACCGAAAATGAAACCTCACATCGTTTGGAGGAAAGTAATGGACTCGATATAGAAATATTGAATGAGATCAAATATATCCTTGATACTAACAACCCGTATGTCATGACTTTTAGACAAATTGCTCAACATCAGCAATTATAATCGTGTCAACTACTTATTCGTGAACGACGACCTACCGACCGACAATACATCCTTCCTACCGCATCTCAGGTGGCTGCAATATTGGTGGGTGTAGAAGATTTTGTAGAGTCTACCGATAGGGACATAAAAATTCATTCTACAGCAGGACATCTAACTATAATCAAAGAGTACGCGGGTCATTACGATCCACTTCAATACCCACTTCTACTACCGCATGGTACTTTTGGTTGGGATTTAGCTTTTCAGACAGATCAGGGGCTGCGTGTTAGTTGTTGTGACTTCTATGCATGCTTGATACAAGTTTTAAAATTTCTACTTATTACTTCAAAACTTCATGGATTGGATTTTCAATGTACTAAGCTCGATCAATTTGTAGCTTGATATAGATACGTTCGAATAATCCATCGATACTCCTTCATGGTGGAGATTGCTTCAACAGTATGTCGTTGATAATTACATCAAAATTGAGACTCAGAAATTGAGATGGATTAGCCTGAATCAAAATAAGATTTGTGCAGAGCTATATCAGGGTTTGCAAGATTGCTTAAATGCTGGTGAAAATGATGCAGGTACACTAACTTTCTTATTGATGTTCCTCCTATACTTTAGTAGATATAGATGTTCATTACCTTCTTTCGTGAAATTCCTTCTGCTTAGGAAACATTGGGCGATGAACCGTCCTTCCATCTTCCTTCATTGGAAGCCCCCGAGATATGTATCAGAGGTATCAAGATGCAATGTCAATCATCCAACACTACGACAAACCAGATATATTCTTAACAATGACATGCAATCCCAACTGGAATGAAATAAAAAATGAACTGTATCCAGGACAATTGCCACATGATCGTCTAGATCTCCTTACGAGAATTTTTCGAGCAAAGTATGAAAATTTGAAAGATTAAATCTTCAATAAAGGTATCCTTAGAAAGGTGGTTGCACACATTCACATCATTAAGTTTCAAAAGAGAGTTCTACCCCACGTGCATATGTTAGTTATTTTTGATGCAGAAGATAAGTTAAATACTCCAGATGAGTACGATTCGTTGGTCAGCGCTGAGATACCCAATCAAGAGGAGGATCGCCCTTTATATGATGCAGTTCTAAAACATATGATACTTGGCCCATGTGGTCACTACAAACCCAATGCTCAGTGCATGAAAAATTTTGGGTGCAACAAAAGATATCCTAAGCCTTTTGCAGAATATACTGTCCAAGGAAATGACTCATATCCTATATATCGGCATCGACTTGACAATAGAACTATTACAGTTGGTCGTGGAGTTGTTGTGGATAATAGATGGGTCGTACCATATAACCCGTGGTTTCTCTTAAAGTATGATTGTCATATTAATGTGGAAATATGTAGTAGTATTAAAAGTATCAAGTATTTGTATAAGTATGTTTACAAGGGACATAATTGCGTGTCGTTTGAAGTTCGGTCTGCCCCTAATTATGATGAGGTGAGCAAATACATCGACGGTCATTGGGTTTGTGCACCTGAGGCTTTGTGGAAGATATTTAAGTTTGAGATGACGATGATGTATCCCTCTATTTCGAGACTACAAATTCATCTACCAAATCAACATCAGGTCCACTTCGATAGTGACCAAACAATTCCAAATGTGTTGGCAAATGAGAGGAACTCCAGATCGATGCTGACTGAATTTTTTAGTTTGTACAATGACAACCAACAGCTCGAGAAGTACCTATATAGAGATTTTCCAAAGTACTACAGATATTTAACTACCGAGCGCAAATGGATACCGAGGGTATCAACCCAAAGGGTTATTGATAGGATATATGCAGTCAATCCAATGGAAGGTGAAAGATTTTACTTGCGGCTGCTACTCAATCATGTTAAGGGTCCAAAATCATTTGAGGATTTAAAGTGTGTGACTGGTATTCAATGTACAATATTTAAACAGGCTGCAGAGCGACACGGACTTCTTGAAGAGGATAATAGCATTCGAGATTGCCTGGCTGAAGCAAGATGTTTTAAAATGAAAATTTTGTTGAGAAGACTTCTTGCAATAATTTTATTATACTGTGAACCGACCTGTGTACAAGACCTGTGGGATGAGAACTTTGACAGTATGAATGAAGATTACAGCTCAACAAGCACTTCATGTAACACTTTTATAAAAGATAAGTTACTTCATGATTTAGATGACATTCTGCAGCAACATAAAAAAATAGTAACAGATTTTGGTCTGCCGTCCATAAGTGAAGGTTTTGAGGGTTTGCACAATTTATCCAATCTAATAGAACATGAACGGTCATTCTCAATATCTGATGATGACATTAATTCAGTTCACTCATTTAATCCAGAACAATTGTCAACATTCAACATAATCGGTACAGGTATATGAAAAAGACAAAATGCGATGTTTTTCTTATATGGTCCAGGAGGCACGAGAAAAACATACCTTTATCAGGCACTGCTAGCAACTTTCAGAAAGGAAGGGTTCATTATATTAGCAACAGCTTTGTCTGGGATCGCAGCAAACCTGCTCCCAGGTGGGAGGACTGCACATTCAAAATTCAAAATACCCATCAGATTTGAAATAATGTCAACATGCAAGTTTAATAAGCAGTCTGATTTGCGTGATTTGATACAACAAGCCGGAGCAATTATTTGGGATGAGGCCCCAATGATTCATAAGAAGGCATTTGAGACTGTGGATCGATCTTTTAGGGATGTGCTTGATGTCAATCTGCCCTTTGGTGGCAAAGTTATGATCTTTGGTGGTGATTTCCGTCAGCTAACACCGATGGTTGTAAACGGAACCAAATCTCAAATTATTAGCGCGAGCATCGTTGAATCATATTTTTGGGCAAATGTTCACATTCTTAGCTTAACTGTGAACATGTGAGCTCATGACGATCCTCATTTTTCAGAGTTCCTACTGCGTGTGGGTAACGGTGATGAGCCAACTATGCTAGATGATATGATTCAAATTCCAAACTCCATGGTCATACCTTGGGAAGATGAACGTTCTATAAATATATTGATTGATGCAATATTTCCTGAGCTAGGTTCCCCAATTGATGTCAGATATATGGAAAGCAGAGCAATAATAACACCTTTAAATGAGGATGTCAACAGAATAAATGAAAAATGTCTTGAAATATATCCGGGAGAATGCAAAACATACTACTCTTTTGATTCTGTTGTGGATGACACCCATAATTTATATTTTCCAGAATTATTGAATTCAATAAATCCGGGAAATCTACCACCTCATGAGCTCAATCTCAAGAAAGGTTCACCGATAATGCTGATTAGAAACATTGATCCAAAAATTGGATTGTGCAACGAAACTAGGCTTACATGTGTAACATTTTCAAGAAATGTTATTGAAGCTGAAATATTGAGCGGAGAATTTAAAGGGCACAGAGTATTTCTACCACGAATTCCCTTGAAGAGTGCAGAAGATGTTAAGCTGCCATTCGAGCTCACCCGCAAGCAATTCCCAGTACGTTTAAGCTATGCTCTGACCATCAACAAATCACATGGTCAAACAATTTCAAATGTTGGAGTATATTTACCGAATGATGTTTTTAGCCATGGTCAATTGTATGTGGCATTGTCAAGAGGAGTTTCTGCAAACAGCACCAAAGTGATGGTTAAAAATGGTACTTTGGATGGGCGTGAAGGAGTATACACTAGAAATGTTGTGTTCAAGGAAATATTCACAAAATTACATGCATCAGGCCAAATTACATAGATTGTAAGAATTAATGTAACTTTTGTAATATTTATGTGTTTTATTGTTTTATTACATATCTCAGGTAAAATTACATGCATCAAGCCAAATTACATGTATGAATTTGCTCCGTGAAATGTATCAATCAATATGCTCTTTTATTTTGATTGTTGCATGCCAAATATTTTACCCACAGAATTTCTATCCTCAGGACCAATGTCATCGCCTACAATCAAATTATGTTTCTAAAGTTGTTTTGCTGAAATTGTGTTAATGCTTAAAAACTTCATATAATGATGTGCGGGATTTGTTTGTACTTTATTAATTCTTCTAAATATATTTTAAAGATTTCACAACCATTATCTCTAACTTATGTTTTAAATTAGGCAAATTTTATGAAGCATTACTTGATGTCACACCATAAAGATAAAATGTGTAAGCAGCTTACTTATTTTCTATTTCTAGATTTTTGGGCTGCACTACGGTTACATAGCATAACACATTGAATTATATTTTTTGTAGATGGCATGCCTGATAGCATTGACGAATATTACAAAGACAAAGACGGTAATTTACCATTACTGTATCACTTAAGGCCTAAATCAGAGTACAAGGGGCTCCGAAAGATCATAAAAAGGGTGCCAAGGGATCTAAGCGATGAGGATCAATGGGCTTTTGCTTTTCGTGAGTTATTCACGCCGTCAAAATATCTGGTTCCAAAGAACTACGACGAAAATGCCGCTGTGAAGGAGTTGCTGGGAAAAAGATATACTAAATGATTTTGCTTAGATGTAGTGTTATGCACTTTATCTGTTTATCTTTTAAATTGTTTTATAGCACTGTTATGATTATTGTTGTGGTCATAGAACGAGCGGGTTATTATTATGGTAATGGAAACATCAATGTTCAATAGGTTATGGTTTTGTTCATTTGTAGTCATTTGCTTCAAGAATTGATCAACATAAGCATTTTATTATATATGATGGTTTATAAATGATTTCATTATTTACATCCACAAATATCTTCTCTAACTTCCTTCTGTTTTTAATTTTAGTTATAAATTATAATAGCATGTGTCTATAGAAATCATTGCCTTGATCGTCTTAACTTAGATATGTGTATTAGTCTTTTAGTGTTATATCGATGTTTTGTTTTTATTTTTTTAAGTATTACTTTCAAATTAGAATTCCAACACTACATAAAATATATCCCCATGCAAAAGCCACCATAGAGAATCTATAGACAAAAGCCACCGTAGATATTTTCTGAAGGATTTTTGTACATGTTAACAATAATATTAGTGTCCACCGAATGTCGGTGACCAGGACCGATGTCTCCAACGATCGATATCGCCGCCCCCGACCGATGTCACCACCCATGACCGATGTCATCGCCCCCGACCGATGTCGCCACCCACGACCCATGTAACCCCGACGACTTATGTCACGCACACGACCAATGTCGCCGTCCATGACTAATGTCTCTCCCTCAAGACCAATGTCGCCCCCTATGACCACTGCCGCTGTGTAACATCCCATGTTACTTGCCACTGCCCACACACAATGTAGCCGCCGATGAACAAATTCGCCCCCCACGACCCCAATGTCGCTTCCCCCGGCCAATGTCGCTTCCCCCGACCAATGTCGCCGCACACGACCAATGTTTTCCCCACGACAAATGTTGCCACCCACGCCAAATGTCGCCCCCATGACAAACATCATCCCCTCGACATTTGTTGTCCCCACGACAATTGTCGCCCCCATGATAAATCTCGCCACCACGACAAATATAGTCCCCACGACAAATTGCGTCCCCACGACAAATGTCGTCCCCACGACAAATGTCGTCCCCACGACAAATGTGACCCCACGACAAATGTCTCCCCCATGACAACTGTCCCCCTACGACAAATGTCGCTGACGACACTTGTCGCCCCCACGACAACTGTCGCCCCCACGACAACTGTCGCCCCCACGACAACTGTCGCCCCCACGACAACTGTCGCCCCCACGACAACTGTCTCCCTCACGACAACTGTCGCCCCCACGACAAATGTCGCAGCCACGATAAATATCGCACCCACGACAAATGTCGCACTCACGACAAAAGTTGCCCGCACGGGGTCCTCCATGCACGACTGATGTAATTATATAAGAAACTCATTTTATTTTATCTTGCTAGTTTTTTGGGAATTTTGGAAATATTAGTATAATGAAAACAAAAACCTAAATAACTTAATACATATATATGAAATATATTTTTTAGTTTTTTTTTTAAGAAAATAGGAAATATTTTTGATATTTTCAAAGTTTTATATTTTTTGAGATTTTTTTAAAATAAGGAAATACTTAAATGAGGAAAGACTCTCTCATACTTTAAATTAAACATTATCCCCAATGTTTAAAGCTAAGTATGTATAGGAAGAAAATAAAAGATTGGAGGGGGCGGGGGGATGATGGATTCCCTGCTAGCGAAGGAGGGGAAGACTGAAACAGAAATCCTGTAAAAAATTGTTAATAAAACAAAGCAAAAAAAGGATAACTATGGGGTGCCTGCCACAAGCGCTTTGTTTAAGGTCGCGAGCTTGACCCACATGGCGGCGAAATAATATAGATTGGGGAGTATGAGGGCCTCGATTTTCCCTTCATCCGGATCGCACATAAGGTAGAGTTTTAAATGATGACCGTTGACTTTAAATGAGCCTTTTTTTGTGTGGGAGATAAGAACAGTCCCATATGACCAAACCTCTTTGACTTCAAAGGGGCCAGACCATCGAGATATTAATTTAGCCAAAAAAAGCCTGAGGCGGGAATTATATAAAAGGACAAGATCGTCGGGTGCAAATGTTTTTGGACTTTTTATTTTTCGAACGTGATAGAACATTCCTTATAGAATTTATTACTCTCATAGGCGTTCACACGCTATTCATCAAGTTCATTTAGTTAAAATTTCCTACTTTCAGAGGCTAAGTTCGAATTGAGATTTAAAAATTTATAGCCCAAAAAGCATGGTGCTCTAACTGTACCAGTAGATGGCATGCCTTGCCGTAGACTAATCGATATAACGTACAACCGATGGCGGTCTTATACGCTGTACGATATGCCCATAACGTGTCATCGAGTTTAACATACAATCTTTCCTATTTATTGACATGGTTTTTTTAATATGCACTTAATCTCATGATTTACTAACTCAACTTGGCTGCATTTTTGGGGGTGATAGGCGGTGGCGAGCTTGTACGTGACTCCATACTTTGATAAGATTTTTGTGAACTAAGCATTGCTGAAGGGCGTACCCCTATCACTCACTATTGCGTGAGGCATGCCGAAGCGAGAAAATAATTTTCTAAGAAAGTTGATGATAACTCTAGCATCATTGGTGGGGAGAGCTTGCGCTTCCGCCCACCTGGATATATAGTCAACTGTCACTAAGATATAACGATTATTTGAAGAAGGAGGTAAAGTGCCTACAAAATCAATACCCCATAAATCAAAGATCTCGCACTCTAAAAATAGGTTTTGGGGCATCTTGTCATGAAAAAAGATGTTGCTCGACCGCTGCCATCTATCGCAAGAGCTAGCAAAATTGTGACCATATTTGAAGAGAGAGGGCCAATAAAAGCCCGCCTCTAGTGCCTTCCATGCAGTCCGATTGGCCTAATAATGACCTCCGACCGGCTCCTCGTGGCAGTGTCACAATATTTGCACACCCTCCTCGCTCGAGACGCGTCTCTGTGCTACTTGATTTGCGCAGAAACAAAAGAGAAAGGGGTCCTCCCAAAAGTAATTTTTCAAATTAGAAAAGAACTTCATATTTTGCTGGGTTGAAAAATCTTTTAGAATGACCCACGCAACCAGATAGTTGGCGTAATCTGCGAACCAAGGGGTGGGAAAAGTCGTTATCTTATTAATAGCTAAGAGGTGCTCCTCAGGAAATCTATCGTCTATGTTGAATTCTTCCAACACTTTCGCGGCTGGGTTTTCTAATCAAGAGAGGTGGTCGGCCGCAAAACTTTCGGCCCCCTTCTTATCCCGGATATCTAAGTCAAACTCCTGCAGGAGGAGGATCCATCGAAGCAAGCGGGGCTTGGCGTCAAGTTTTGCTAGTTGATATTTAAGAGCGGAGTCGTCGGTAAAAACGATGACTTTTGATAGTGTTACGTACGATCTAGACTTATTGAAGGCAAAAACAACGGCTAGTAGTTCCTTTTCCGTCATAGTGTAATTAGACTATGCTGCTGTGAGTGTTCTGCTAGGGTAGTAGATAGGGTGAAAATATTTGTCAATGCACTTTCCTAATACTGCTCCTACAGCAATATTGCTCGCATCACACTTGATTTCGAATGGAAGGGACCAATCCGGTGCCACTAAAATAGGAGAATTGATAAGTTTTTCTTTAATAAAATTAAATTCCTCAACGCACTCGTTATCAAAAATGAAATAAGATTCCTTTTCCAAGAGGTGGGTTAGCGGTTTCTTTATTTTAGAAAAAAATTGGATGAATCGCCAATAAAAACCCGCGTGGCCTAAGAAACTCCTAAAGGATTTTATGTTTGTTGATTGGGCAAGTTTTTCGATAATTTCAACTTTGGCCTTATCGAACTCCATCCCCTTGGCAAAATTCTTATGGCCGATAACCAAACCTTCTCTGACGAAGAAGTTACATTTTTCCCAATTTAACAATAAATTTGTTTCTTCGCATCGCTGAAGGACTCGATCGAGATTTTTCAAGCAATCTTGAAATGAGCTTACAAAAACGAAAAAAATCATGAATACTACTATAATATCTTCTACAAGCTCGCCAAAGATTGCCAGCATACATCTTTGGAATGTAGATGGCTTATTATAGAGGCCGAACGACATTCTTTGATATGCAAAGGTGTCAAAGTGGCAAGTAAAATTCATTTTCTCCTGGGCTTTGGGGAGATAGGGATTTGAAAAAACCAGAAAGATCTTCCAGAAAATAATAGAATTGATGACCAGAAAGACGCTCTAAGATTTGATCGATGAACAGTAGAAGGAAGTGGTCTTTTCAGGTGGCATCGTTTAACTTTCGATAGTCGATGCAGACCAGCCAACCCGTAAGAGTACGGGTTGGAATCAGTTCATTGTTTTGGTTTGCCACACCTATTATAACACCCTTATTGGGCACGACTTGTACGGGGATCACCCACATACGAGATTGGGTATATAATTCCTGCATCCAAAAGTTTTATTATTTCAGCCTTAATGACATCCCTCATGTTTGGTTAAGTCGTCTTTGAGGCTGGATAGTTCTGTGGGAATTATCCTTGAAAAACATTTTATGCATGCAGAAAGAGCGGTTTATGCCTCTAATTTCTGAAATCTGCAATACAATTGCACAACAATGTTTGTTTAAAACTTCCACTAATTCAAAAGTCTTTGAGTCGCTTAGGGTAGAAGAGATAATGACATGAAGTTTTAAATTTCGTTCGAGAAAGACATATTTTAGGTGATCGTGGAGTTATTTTAGTTCAATGATTGGTGGTTCATCGTAGGATGTTTTAATTTTAAAATGTTTCGAATCGAAGGGTTCGAAAGGCAAATCGGTCGACATTTCTTCAAGACAAAATAAATTTGCCAAATATGAATCGTTTAATATTGAGGAAAACAATTTAGATATAGAAGAATAGACTTCTTCAAATGAGGCTTCTAAGCTAAAGATGGAATTATCGTTCAATAAAGAATTCCGCATTGAGGGATTAATATGAAGAGTAATTGCACCGTCTCCCACCCGAAGGAGGAGTCGACCGTTACTTACGTCAACTAATGCACGAGAGGTGGCGAGGATGGGGTGATCGAGTAAAATTAGTACCTCGGCGTCCTCCTCGATGTCATGGATGACTGATAAGTCTTTATTTATAGTATTTTATATAATTTTATTTTAATAAATAGCTATGTTTATTTCTATTTTTATTAATTTTTAAATTAATCCTTTTGTTTTATTATTTCTATTTTATTTGGGCTGTAGATAACAAATTGGAGCATGCTAGGCTGATCAGCAGAATGGATAGAGCAATCCTGGAAAAATCAAATTTTCACGGCCATGTCATGGGCGTGACCTTGATGTCACGGGCGTGACATGTGGCCATGACCCACAGAGGAGCCCAGAGAACGGGACACATCAGTTTAAAGCTACATGCCCCTGGTCACGGGCATGACCTATGGGTCACGAGTGTGACAAGAAGGCATGACCAAGGACTCAATTCATCGATCGAAGAACGTCGAACAGTCAAGTATATGCCTGTGACCCAAAGGTGGGTCACGGGCATGACCAAGGGCGTGTCCCGTGCGTTTACATCAAATAAGTAGAGCTGTTCCTGCCGTTGCCGCCACATTTCCATTGTAGCCTTACACGCCCATGGTCACGGGCATGACCATGGGGCGTGACCCCTTCATCAACACCAATTTACTCCCGACGTTTCAGCTTCCCGCCATTTTCCAGAAACAGAACTGACATGCCCTAGGTCACGAGCGTGACCTAGGGGTGTGACCCGCATAACAGCGACTTTTGGCAGTTTTTCTCCAATGTTCCCGACCTTTCAAGATAGCGGTTTCCGAGCTTGACACGCCCTAGGTCACGGGCGTGACCTAGGGCGTGACCTTCCAGATGGTTTTCCTATAAATTCCAAATGATTTCAAGAGCTGGCGGGAGGAGCCAGGAGGCCAATCTAGGAGTAGCTTTAGTAGATTATTTTCCTATTTTTTATGCATTTTGTTCATGTACTTTTCAATTTCATAGTTTAGGCTTTAATTCTAGCCCTTGTTATTTTCTTTCTATGTATCCCTATTTTCATTTCCACTTGATCATGACAAGCTTTTCAATATAATAAAGTACTTCTTTTTGGTCAAACTCTTTTCTTATCATTTCGAGTTATCTTTGATTTATTAGCTTCAATTCCGATCTAAGATCCGTATCCTAAATGACCGAGAGGTTGCGGATACGTGGATATCACTCAAAGATAAAAGGAGTTGATTGAAATCCTCGAGATAAGATGACATAACTCTTCCGGATTGGAGTGAAATCCAATAGAGCGGTTCACCTCCTAAAGCAGGCTTAGGGGTTTTGACTGGCTGAGAGGTCTTAATCAATCAACCTAAGTTTTGTCGAGAGCATATTCTTGAGAGAGACATTTTTATATTTTAGGAACCTCCACGGTCGAAGCGGATAATCTAGAAGTTTGCCCTTAAGATAAGTTTATTTTATTTCAAAGTTAGTCTACACCAAATGTGTTCTTTTATTCAATTTTTCTAGCTATAGTTTAATTTACTTATTTTTATTATTTAGATAAAATAATATTAATTTGCGTGAGTAGAAGTACTCAACAGGCCCCGAGTCTAATACGACATTCCTATACTATATTTTAATAGGTACGCTTGCCTATTTGAGATTATAGTTTGGATATGTTTTTAAAACTATAAAATTTCCCCATCAAGTTTTTGGAGCCGTTGCCGGGGAATCTTTTTGTTGATATTTTGAAAGCAAAAATTGTATTACTTTTATCACTCTCTTTCTCTAACCCTAATTCCATTTTTAATTTTTTTTTTATTTTTTTTAAAATTCATTTCTATTAGGTACGAGTTGTGTTTATTTTCTTTTATTAAAAATAATGTTATCTCAATTGGCTGCTAAAAATGCCCAGTTTCAAAATAAACTTGATATTTTGCAAGCCGCAAAAAATGCCAAAGTGTTTGTTATTAATGTGACGATTCTCATCCAAGTGAGTTTTGTTATCATTATAATTATTATAAAAATCTTTCTTATGAAAATAATTTTGATAGTAATTATGATAATAATTCTTCTCACTTTTATGATAATTCAAATTTTTATGAAAATATTTTTTCTAATTTTTCCTATGTTCATGAAAATAATTTTTCATGTAATAATGCGAATAATTATTTTGATTTAAATAATTATTCTTCCAACTCGGATGAAAACTTCTCTTGGTCACAAGATCAACCGGAAGGTTTCCCGAGTTATGAGAATAATTATTTGGATCCAAATTTTTGTTCTTCTTCTTCCGCACAGCAAGCTTTCTCTCTTAATTTTGGGGAATCCTCTCATTTGCAATCTGATTCTTCCCACCAAAATTTGGATGAGAATTTTCTTACGTTTAGTGATTCTTCTCCTTCGGATACTGTCGCTAATGAGGAACATGACTTCTCATGTACCATAGTAGTTGTTTATACCGAAGAAGAACAACAACTTTTATTTCAAGAGCTTATTAGTTGTATGGATGCGCTGGGAGGAGTAGAAGAAGAATATGTTTCTCCTCCTACTACTCCCAATTCCCCTCATATTAATGAATCTCCATGCACAATTTATGACTTTTTAGGCGCGGAAATTTATGAACATGATGCTTCCGATGATTTTATTTTAAATAAATTTTCGGACGAAAAATTAATTTTAGAAAATAAACAACCCGAGCCTAATCTTATAACATCGCAAGAGTCTCCTCCTTGTGAAGATTCTTCTGACACACTTCTTTTTGATTTTTCTTTCCCTAACAAGTTTTAGGAAGAAGAGGAGCCGTTGCAATTAAATGTCTTCCATGATCCATTTGCCGCTCCTCTACAAAAATTCAAATCACCTATAGGTGATTTGAATTTACATTTTCAAGTCAACCTTTCATAGAAGAAAATCAAGAAGAAAGCAGAGGAGTACTCGGGCGACCAACTTTAGCATGTTCGCCAAAGCGCGAATTAAGGGAGTTGCCCCTTCATTTTAATTTTTATTTTCCTTTCACCTAACCACAACCGTCTTGCTTAAAGACGGAAAAAAGAAAAGCGCTCTTGGGAGACACCCCTTGTTTATCTTTTAACTTTTTCTAAATTTTCAAAAACTGTTTTTTCTTTTCCCCCTCCTACTTGACCTATAAACATTGGGGACAATGTTTATTTTTAAGTATGGGGGTTGATTCTTACTTATTGTTTTTATTTAAATATCCAAAAAAATGAAAAAATCTTTAAAAATTAAAAATTTTGTTTTCTTTTTATTATCCAAAATTCAAAAAATAGAAAAAATAAAGAAAATACAAAAAAATATAATAAACCCCTGCTTAAATTTTTTTGTTTTTTTAGAAATTTATTTTGAGTTAATTTATAAGAATTTTTATATATTTTTTTGATTTTCTAAACTTTTATTTTATCAAAGTTAGTTAAATTTAATTTTTTGGTGATTTGATTTTAAGAAATAAATTTATGAAGTAAATTTATTTAGAGAAATCTATTTAGCCCTTTTTCTCTTTTAATTTAATTAGTTTCAATTTTGTAGTACTTAGATTAATAATTTTTAGATTTTAATTATCTTCACTTTATGCTTTAAGATTCTTAGGAAACCTTAATTCACTATATTTGCTCCCTTAGTTTTTTAATTTAATCTAAATTTTGTCAAACCTTTCCCTTGTTTTTAACTTTCTTGTTAGATCATGTCATATGGATAAGAGGATAAAATTCATTATCCCCTGGTACACATGCATTTTTTTATTTTTGGTTAGATCATATGTCATGGGAATCAAGTATCCCTTGGTACACATATGAAACCCCCAAAAAAGGAGTAAGAGGATAAAATTCATTACTCCCAAGTAATTTTGTTTGAAGAGAAAAAATATTTTAAAAAGGAAAAAAAATTATGTGGGGTGAGAGAATAAAATTCATCACCCCTAATCTAAGATCTCTTCAATTACTTTTGTCATAACCCAATATCCAATATAATTGTTTAGATTTAAATTAAATGTGTAAGAGAGCATAAGTAGTAGTTTGATTTTCCTTGAAGTCTCTTTTTAGTGAAAAAAAGTATTTATAATTTTTAAATCTAACTTTGTTTGCTAAATACTTAATTTTGAGTTCTAATTACTTTATTAGAGAACTTTGCTAAATATTTAGCTCTTCACATTTTACTTTCATATTTTAGGACTTAAAAATTTGAATCCCTAAAGTTAATTTTTAACTTTCTTTTGATTTAATAATTTTTTAGTTTAATTAAAAAATTGTTTTAATTTCTTATAAGTACTCTCATAGTTTTGCCCTGGAATAGCAAAAGCTTAAGTATGGGGGTATTTGATAAGTCTTTATTTATAGTATTTTTATATAGTTTTTATTTAATAAATAGCCGTGTTTATTTCTATTTTTTATTAATTTTTAAATTAATCCTTTTGTTTTCTTTTCTCTGTTTTATTTGGGCTTTGATAATAAATTGGAGCATGCTAGGCTGATCAGAAGAACAGACAGAGAAATCCTGGAAAAATCAACTTTTCACGGCCATGTCACGGGCATGACCTTCATGTCATGGGCGTGACATGTGGCCATGACCCACAGAGGAGCCCAGAGAATGGGACACATCAGTTTAAAGCTACACGCCCCTGGTCACGGACATGACCTATGGGTCATGGGTGTGACCAGAAGGCGTGACCAAGGGATCAATTCGTCGATCGAAGAACATCAAATAGTCAAGTACACGCCCGTGACCCAAAGGTCACGGGCGTGACCAAGGCCGTGTCGCATGAGTTTATAACAAATAAGTAGAGCCGTTCCTGCCATTGCCACCACATTTCCATTGCAGCCTGACACGCCCATGGTCACAGGCGTGACCATGGGGCATGACCCCTTCATCAACAACAATTTACTCCAGCCATTTTCAGATTCCCGCCGTTTTCCAAAAATAGAACTGACACGCCCTAGGTCAGGGGCGTGACCTAGGGGCGTGACCCGCAAAACGATGACTTTTGGTAGTTTTCTCCAACGTTCCCGGCCTTTCAAGACAGCGGTTTCCGAGCTTGACACGCCCTAGGTCACGGGCGTGACCTTCCAGAAGTTTTTCCTATAAATTCCAGATGATTTCAAGAGCTGGGGGGAGCAGCCTGGAGGCCAATCTAGGAGTACCTTCAGTAAATTATTTTCCTGTTTTTTATGCATTTTGTTCATGTACTTTTCAATTTCATAGTTTACGCTTTAATTCTAGCCCTTTTTATTTTCTTTCTATGTATTCCTATTTTCATTTCCACTTGATCATGACAAGCTTTTCAATATAATAAAGTACTTCTTTTTGGTCAAACTCTTTTCTTATCATTTCGAGTTATCTTTAATTTATTAGCTTCGATTCCGATCTAAGATCCGTATCCTAAATGACCGAGAGGTTGTGGATACGGGGAGATCACTCATAGATAAAAGGAGTTGATTGCAATCCTCGAGAGGGGATGACATAACTCTTCCGGATTGGAGTGAAATCCAATAGAGGGGTTCACCTCCTAAAGCAAGCTTTGGGGTTTTGACTGGCCGAGAGGTCTTAATCGATCAACTTAAGTTTAGTCGAGAGCGTATTCTCGAGAGAGGCGTTTTTGTACTTTAGGAACCTCTATGGTTGAAGCGGATAATCTAGAAGTTTGCCCTTAAGATAAGTTTGTTTTATTTCAAAGTTAGTCTAGACCAAGTGTGTTTTTTTATTCAATTTTTCTAGCTATAGTTTAATTTACTTATTTTTATTATTTAGATAAAATAATATTAATTTGCGTGAGTAGAAGTACTCAACAGGCCCTGAGTCTAATACGACATTCCTATACTATATTTCGATAGGTACGCTTGCCTATTTGAGATTATAGTTTGGATATGTTTTTAAAACTATAAAATTTCCCCATCAATGATGAAGTCTACCGGGAAGATAAACTTATCAACCTTGACCAGAACGTCCCCCACTACCCCAATCAGAAATTTTACTGAGCGATTCGCTAGTTGGATGCTCATTTTCATCGGGCTTGGAACACCGAGTTCTATTTTTTTTGAAAAGAGAGAAGGGCATCAAATTGCTGCTGGTGCCCAGGTCCGCTAGGGCATGATTTAATAGTAGATTGCCAAAGAGGTACGAGATGGATAACCGTCCCGGGTCATTTAGTTTCGGTGGCAATTTGTTATGGAGAACCGTCGAGCATTCCACTTTGAGGGAAACACGCTAAATATCCTCAAGTATTTTTTGTTAAAAAGCAACTTCTTAAGGTATTTCACGTATTTCAGCATTTATGAGAGTGCCTCACAGGAGGGGACATTGACTTAAATTTGTTTTAATATTTGTAAAAACAATTTATACTGCTCGTCTTCCCGCTCGTTATTAATTTTTGAAGGGTAAGGTATATGCGGGCCAGAAATGTACGACATACTTGAAATTTTCGGTGATTTTGAAATTGAAGATGGTGTAGGGGTCGAAGTCAAAATGTGTACCTTAGGATCAACCCATGTTTGGGAGGTTACCTCCTTGCCGCTGCAAAGGGTTATGGCGTTAGCATTTTCTCTTAGGTTCGGCTCCGTGTTTCCTGACAGAGTCCCATCCTGTCTCTTAGAGAACATCTTTGCTAGTTGGCCCACTTAATTTTCCAAGCTTTTGATTGACCTAGTGATGTTCCTAATAATAGATTCATTTGTGGCAACATACTTGGAGACGACCTATTCAAGCACAGAGGGCTTCGACGATTGCGACGGGAAACTAGGTGGATTTAAATTAAGGGGGGGGGGGGGGCTAGATTAAAAGAAGGATTTAGATTTTGAGGGAGTTAAGCATTCCATTGGTTGCTTCATGAAAAATTTGGATGGTGTTGTTATGCAGAGTGTTATTCGGGTTATAAGAAGGCCAATGCATGTTTCCCATGAAGTCAACATGTTCTTCTAAAATAATGTTATTTTTATTTACCCAAGGAGGAGTGGAGGAGGAAGCAGTCATCTCTGCCACTTGCTTAGTTAGGCGCTCAACTTGGAGCGCTAGATTCGAGGTTACGTAAATTTAAAAACTCATATTGGCTTAATCGGCTGCACACAAGGCGCATTCCATTGATACACATTCATGGCCATTTCCTCAACAAGCTCTTGAGCGGCCTCGAGGGTTTTGTTATTTAATGTTCCCCCAGCAGTTGCGTCAATCATTTGTCTTGTTTGGAAATTCAAACCATTATAGAAGATTTGCACATGTTGCCAAATGGGAAGTGCGTGGTGCGGGAATCTAAGCAATAGTTCCTTGAAGTGCTCCCATGTGTCGTAGAGAGTCTTTGAGTCTATTTCCATATAGGATGCGATATTAGTGCATAATTTGGCGGTTTTTCATAGGCGGGAGGTATTTTGTAAGGAATGTTCCCGCCATCTCGGCCCATATAGTCCTTTAGGAAGAGAACCCAACCACTACTTAGCCTTTGAATACAAGGAGAAAGGAAAAAGACATAATCGAATGACATCATCTGTGAATCCATTGATTTTAAAAGTATCGCACATATTGAGAAAATTTTAAAGGTGACAACTTGGATCCTCATCTGGGAGACCAATCAAGGTCACCGACTACTGCACCATTTATATAATGCTGGACTTGATCTCAAAGTTATTGTTTGTTGAAAGTATCTAGTGTCAGCCTAAATCAGCTAGAGGGGGGTGAATATGTGAGTTCTGCATCTTTTTGCAGAATAAAAATAAATGAAAAATAAACACACAGAAACACAGAGATTATAGTGGTTCCCCGTGTTGGGTAGGTCCACTGTCCTGCCTCGCCTATCTACCATGAAGGGCTAGATTCGGCTACTTCACCCTTATCTCAGATTCTTCAAATCTTACACCTCGAAGCCTCAACTCCTACAACTAGGAGACGAATCTTCTACCACTCTGAGAATAACCTCTCCTACAACTCGGAGAACAACCACTCCTACAACTCGATCCACAAACAAGGATCTACAACTCATTCCTAAAATAAGGATCCACAACTCGGAGGCAAAACCTCCTACAATATCGTAAAATGAATTACAACAATAGATTGAAACTAATCTTCTACAGATCTGAAATCTTTGGTCTTCCTTTCCTCTGAAAAGTGAAACTTGAAAGTCTTGAGGAGAAAGGAAATCTGAAATCTTTGAAGGCTTGATCTGAACAAAGAATCCATTAGATCTGAATGAAGCTTGAACTTTTTGAGAAAAGAGATCTAGTCATCACTTATTGAAGAAGATCAGATCGTGCGTCATTGATGTTGACCGAGAGAGAATTGCGATGTTTGTTGAACGATAGCCGATGGGTCCTTTTTGGAATGTTTTGATTTGAGCATATATACATGATTAGGGTTTAATGAACTCCACCATAAGTATTTATAGGAACCCTTCTTCTACGATGGCTAGAAATCCCTTCCAAATAAAGAAATCACAGAAAACTGTACATGGTGATCGGGATTGAGCCGTGACGGAATTTGAAAACAGAAGAAATAAACCCTAAGTATAATTTGTCGAGTATCATCATGTATATAAGGTTATAATCGTCGAACTACTTCAAAACTCGACGAAAAATACTTAGACAATTCCAACACATTCGAATGGACAAATCAATGCCTTTATGAAGATTTACCCAACGAGTTCGATGAGTATCGGCTAATTCACTCCATGAATTCAACAAGTATCAGCTAGTTCACTCCACGCATTCGACGCCTATCGGCTAGTTGACTCGACACATTCGACACCTAGGCTAAGCAATATTCAACGAATTCGACGAATATCTGCTAGCTTACTCGATGCATTCGATGCCTATCTGCTAGCTTACTCGATGCATTCGACGAATATAACTTAGAGAAATCCAGAGAAGTAAATTTGTGAAGTCTCGACGAATTCATCGTGTATTGACATATATGTTCGACTAATTCGATGAGTATCGATGGATAGACTCGATGAATTCGATGAGTATACATGAAGATACTAGACAATTTTTATTTGACTGATTTCCAAAAGTACAAAGATTATTCCCTAAGTAAATGCGATAGATTCGACGAGTCCTAGTAAGAATACACGATAAATTCGACGAGTATTCATGAGTATACTCGATGAATTCAATGAATATTCACTACTATACTCGACGAATTTTACTTAGAGAATTGTTTTTTCATCTGAAAGTAGTAACTTGTCCTTTATTGAATCTCCTAGTGTACTTGAATCAGAAGTACACCCCAATAGAGAGATTATATGTGAGTCAACACATTGGCCTACACAACGAAGGATTACATTGTATAGTCTTGTGTTTGATGACCTACTACAACCTAACATTGAGTTGTACTTAGCAATATAGTCCTGCAAGCACATAACTAGAGAAGCAGCCTAAAATATATACTCAATTCTTCACGGCAATTGTGAATACAATACCCAACATTTGCCAACGCGGGGTGGGCAATACTTGATTGTGTTCCCTCTAGATTTGGCCGCGCATAATAGGACATGGTCCTTTGTTGTGCCTCATCTGGGTTGGGCAGATTAGGATCCATAGCTTCTGTAGTAGTGTCTCTGATCGACTCTTCGATGCCTAAATGTGATTCCTGATCACAAGAGAGGAGGCGACGCAAAATGGTGCGCTCTATCTTAGGATCAAACGGGATATTCGAAGAGCTTTCTATGGCCATACACTAACAAGTAAGAGAAGTGGGGAGAGAGATAAAGGAAAAATAAAAAGAGGGAGAAAAAGGAGTGATAAAATTAAAAGCTATCCTCTTTCAAAAATATCAAAACAAGTCGCCGACAATGGTGCCAAAAATTGATAGGGAAAAAATATAAAATTGGTGTTGAGAGAAGAAGAGGGGTTGGAAATCAGGTTGATAATATTTTTCGATTCTATATCCGATAAAGGCAAGTATACCTTATCATTTATAGTATAGGATATTTAAGTTCAATATCAATGTCGTATTTCCCAGGACGGATTGATTACTTCTACTTTGAGGAGTTACTATAATTTTATCAAATGATTGTTTGGGTTGATGCATGTTATAAAAAGGGTTAAAATTTATGGAGAAGAGATTAGTACTAGATTTTGAATCACTTCCACATAAGTCAATCAAAATGGAATAACAAACTAAATATTAATAAAGTAAAATGCAACTTGACCATGGGGGTTCCCTAAGTTTGAACACACTCCACTCGGAGAAGTGCCCAACTGAGTTTAGGAAGATCCGACTAAACTCTCATCCCGTATTTGGATGCCTAAAGCTCGCCTTAAGTGGTGAACCCTACTTTTGGATTTGACTCCAATCCGGGAGATTTATGTCATTCTCTCTCAAGAGGTGCGTTCAAATCTCTTTACTCTTGGGTGATCAATTAAAACTATGAGCCTCTTGGCTAGTTAAGAATGAAAACCTAAGCGGAGACTATATATCGATTATATAGTCCAATTAAATTTAAATCTAGAGTAAATCGAAGCCTAATACTTTAAGAAGATAAAGAAAGTTAAAGCATCATAACTTTATCAACTCATCCTCAGATCATCTTGATCGAGTACTAATTAGGATTTAGTTACTCATGGTGAAGGGGTAAGAGAGATAGAGAGAGAAAGGTAGTAGAAGTTCATGAAAAATTAAAATAATGAAACAGAAAGAGAGAAAAACTTTTATTACTAAAATAGAATATATTACACGTTGAAATAAAGATCACAATAAAAAGGGTAGCTACACATTAAGATGTTGGGTTCGACGATTTGGTCAAGAGGTCGATGAAATTGGGTTCAACGATCGTCGAGCAGCAAACACGGCCCTGGACACGGGCATGTCCCCGGGCATGTCGAGTTTGGTTCGACGATTGGGCCGGGTGTAGGACGATTTGGCCAGAGATCTCCGTTTGACGATTTGGCTGCGTTCGACGATTTGGCCAGAGATCTCCGTTCGACAATTTGGCTGCGTTCGATGATTTGGCCAGAGATCTCCGTTCGACAATCTGGCAGCGGTCGACGATCTTGGTTCGACGATCGTCGAGCGCGGGGTGGATTGTGGCGTGTTTTGACGCTCGATGCGAAGTGTCGACACACGGGTTTTGGCGGGAGTTGACTAATTGTTCCGACACTGTTTTGACGCGGACGTGTCCTGCTCCTGTTGGTGATTCGTGCGGTGTTTAGCCCCATTTGTCCAGGTCGGACCTGGATCGTATCCGTGCATCCCTTTTGTGGGATCCGATAGCTGTGGTTATTTCCCAATGGGGTTATACCCGAGTACAGGGTTTCAAAACCCTTATTCTTCTGTGTGGTTCTCTGTCTAAATCTTAGAGAGAGGGGAGAGCAAAAGAGGAAGAAGGAGTCTAGATCCAGTCATTGAAGGGGTTTCAGAGCTCCAAATCGCGAGCCGACTTTGGATCTATGAAGGCTAGGAGATTGCGGTGCTTTACATCCGCATACATTTCCATGGGGCCAAGGAAGAATGCTAGGGTAACGATTCTCTACTTGAGCATGTGAAGCTCTACTTATTTTGCATAGGAAGCCCGCTCTCGCAAGTTTGCGGTGAGTTTGAGGCTTTCCTTCGGGTAGATATGTAAAGTCCCCGTTGTGTAGAGTCCGTAATCGAGAACGGATATAGGCATGATGTGTGAAGCCTACCCGGACAAGTTGGTCTGGATCGGTGATGTTGCATTGCATAATGGCCGGAGAAGACTCCGTGCAAATGTTTGTTTTTCGGGTTTTCTACGAGGTAGATTGCAACAGGGAGCCTTGGGGATTAACTTAAAGGTGCACCCGGAAAACTGGGCGGATGCGTGATTCTGCCATCTTCGTGGCCTGGGAGCCAACTTGTACATAACTGGGTTATGTAATATTGTGCGTTCGATTCACGGGCTTCGGGGAAACTTAACTCGTGCCGATGATTTTAAATGTCATGACAAGTGAGCAACGGGTTGATTGGAACCGTTCCTGCTCTATGCGGTTCGGTTTTTGAGGCCTACCGAGGGCATAGAGGTCGGGTCTTTGGCTGTCGTTGATTTTAAGTGTCATAACTTCTGCCTAAAAGACTCAAATGCTCACGAGAGATTGCCGTCCTGGGGATGGTGGTGAGTCGGCGGACTTAGACTGTGATCACCGAGTATGTGCCCTGAGAGCACGGGGCGTATGAACGTGCGTGCCAATGCCTGTGATGCAATGTATTCATAGACTGCTTGGTTGTGCTAATAAAATGCAGGGAAGGAGCATCGCCGCCCTGAATTGGGGGCTGGATCATTATAATTTGGTCAGCATTGCTGACCGTTGCTTTAGTTTGTGCCACCGTGTGGTGGTTTGTTGCTTGCAGGTGTTGCTGGACCAAGCGGTCAATAGCGGGCTAAAGCCCAAATTACGAAGCCGGCCCTCGAAGGCCTAATTGGAGTGTTTTACTTGTTTTTGTTCAGGTATGACCGGCCTGCGTGCCGTGGTATGGAAAACATGTAATATGAGTAAACCATTTGTAAGGCCTTAAGGCCAGTACTTGTGTATGTACTTCATTCCTTTTTGGCTTGTTAGTGGACATTCATGCTTGTTGCTGGGTTCTTTTAATCGCAACTATTTAAACTGCTTCCGCTAGAATGCTCTGTGTAGGACGTTGTGATTGGTTGAGTGGTTTCCATTGAGTAACCACCCAGTCTGTCCGTGGTATATGACATCGAGCCCCGGCCGGACCTACTGCTATATGCTATGCGACAGATAGGGGGTGTTACAATTTGGTATCAGACTACTGGTTTCGGTCGGGCTTAAAATGAATTCGTGGTCAAATTCTTTTTAAGAGGGTGGTGAGCACATGTGTGTGCGTCATCATTATAACAACAAATGAACCCATGAATGTCAACTTAGGAATGAAAATACACGTGTTTGGGGAACCAACGTGTTCCTATAATTGCTGTTTGTAATTTTTTTGGTCGCTTAACGGTGTTTTGTACCACTATAGGTGACTAAAAGCGGTACTGGGCCATCTGAACGCCGAGTTTCTGAGGCTAGCAGTGCACCAAATGATGCTCCTGCAACACCTCCATCGGTTGAGACCATACGATTGGTTGCTGAAGCAATGTTTGCCATGATCAATGCACAGCATGCAAGGCAAATGCCGCAGCCCGCTCCTGCGATGGAGCAGGTACCTCTTCTAGAGGTTGAGCCGAGAACAGTGGAGCAGGTAGTAGTGGAGCCGTTGGTGCCGAGGAGGGCAACCGAGAGACAGCTCAAACATGTTATAAGCTTCAATCCGCCTGTATTCTCGGGGTTGGGAACCCCATCTCAAGTTGAAGACTGGCTCTCCCGTGTGAAGAGAGTCTTGACAGCGACAAAGACGGAGGAGTGGCAGATGACCACTATTGCTACGTTCCTTCTAGACGATGAAGCGAGATTGTGGTGGGAAGGCTTGGAGCTGCATCTATTGAGAGGTAGGCAACTTACAGACGTCTCGATGGAAGAGTTCTCGAGACTGTTCTTGGCTAGGTACCTCCCCTCGGCGCAGAGGATAGCGTTGGAGAATGAGTTCCTGAAGTTGGTTCAAGGAGACAATAGAGTGGATGAATATCTCCACGAGTTTACTCGACTGAGTCGGTATGCTAGCTCTACCATCGTGGATGAGGAGAGCAAGACGAATCGATTCTATGAAGGGTTGAGAGATGATTTGAGGCTACTACTCTCAGGGCCTATGACGCAGGGCTTCTTGACCCTGGTCAACACGACCCGGTCCTTGGAGAAGGATATGAAGAGTATCCAAGAAAATAAAAACTCTGGTGATAAGAGGTCGGAGTTCAAAGTGCCGAACACCTCAAAGTTTGTGTTCCGGAAGTGGAACAAGAAAGCTAGGACTTCGGTTCCAGCCCCCTCTGCTGGTGTTTCTGGGGCGACTATGGGTCGGACCCCGGGCGCATGTTACAACCGTGGGATGCCGGGGAATTATGCCCGTGAGTGCCGGGGTGGACGTCCAAAGTATGAGTTAAAGCCGGGAGCAACGTACAAAGGAAAGGGCAAGGTGGTGGAGTCGACCGCATCCCATTATGCTCCGGCCCAACCGAGGGTGTACAATATTGGCCAACAGGAGGCCATCAAACAGGCGGATGTGGTGACAGGTAAAATTTAAATTTATAGCAAGTTAATCTTTTAAATACTTATTATATGCATGTTACCTTACCACTGCTTGTTTAGGATTTGTTTTGATTTGTGAAAATCCGGCAAGAGCACTCTTCGATACAGGAGCTTCACACTCCTTTTTGTCGAAAGAATTCATATCGCGCATTGGAGTACCTTCTTCGATGGCGAAGGACAAGTTTGATGTGATGTTGCCCAATGGGTGTTCGATGCGCGCAGATAGAATCTGCGGCGTGAAAATTCTAATTGGGAGCCAGGAGTTCCATTTGCAAGCATCGTTAGTGACGCTAGTGGAATTCGACGTTATATTTGGCATGGACTGGCTCTCGGAGCAGCGAGCCTATATTGATTGCGGTAGCAAGGAAGTCAAGTTGGGAGCAGGTCGTGAGATGACTTTCACGGGCTTGAAGGGGTCGAGCAAGACGTTGATGTCTGCTCTTCAGGTGGTGAAGGCGGTTCGTGCCTGTGCAGAACTGTTCTTTACACTAGTGGAGGTGGCAAAGCCTAAGCCCGCGTTGGACAATATTTCAATGGTATCAGAGTACCCTGATGTGTTCCCTAGCGATCTTCCTTGAGCCCCGCCACAGCGGGAGATAGATTTTACAATGGAGCTCGTACTAGGTGCAAAGCCTGTGTCACGCTCTCCATATCGGCTAGCTCTTAAGGAAATGGAAGAGCTGAAGGTTCAACTGCAAGAGTTGTTGGATCAAGGGTATATACGTCCAAGTTCTTTGCCTTGGAGTGCGCCGGTCCTCTTTGTTAAGAAGAAGGACGAAATCTTGAGGCTATGTATTGATTATCGGGAGCTCAACAAGTTGACGAAAAATAACAAGTACCCGATCCCCCGGATTGATGATCTATTCGATCAGTTAGTCGGGTCGACGTTGTACTCAAAGTTGGACCTCAAGTCCGGGTACTATCAGTTGTGAATAAGGGAGAGTGATATCCCAAAGATAGCGTTCAGTACTAGATACGGGCATTACGAGTTTACGGTCATGCCGTTTGGGCTGACTAATGCGCCGTCAGTGTTCATGGATTTGATGAACAGGACCTTAATGGAGTACTTGGACCATTTTGTGATCGTCTTCATCGACGATATTTTGGTGTACTCGAAGAGTGAGGAAGATCACTTCAGGCATCTTCATTTGGTTTTGGAGACACTAAGGAGCAATCAATTGTATGCCAAGTTCTCAAAGTGCGAGTTTTGGTTGTCCTCAGTGGCGTTCCTCGGTCATATAGTGAGTGGGCAAGGTATTGCAATGGATCCGGCAAAGATTGTTGCGATACGGGAGTGGCCTGAGATTTCTACGGTAGCGGAAGTCCGGAGCTTTCTGGGGCTTGCCGGCTATTATAGGCACTTCGTAGAGAACTTCTCGCGGATAGCGTTACCTCTCACTACATTGACGAGGAAGGAGCAGAAGTTCGTTTGGACGCCGGGGTGCGCACGAGCTTTTAAGGAGTTGAAATTTCGGTTGACCACGACGCCTGTGCTGAGTTCGCCGAGTGGGACCGAAGGTTATGAGATTTATAACGATGCTTTGAGCAGTGGTTTGGGTTGTGTGTTGTTACAGCATGGAAGCATTATAACATATGGCTCGAGGCAGCTAAAGGTGCACGAGAGGAACTATCTGGTCCATGAATTGGAGATAGCGGCCGTGATTTTTGCCTTGAAGCTATGGAGGCATTATTTGTACGGTGTGAAGATTGATATCTACACCGATCATAAGAGCCTGAAGTATTTGATTAGTCAGAAAGATCTGAACATGCGGCAACATAGATGTATGGAGTTCCTGGGGGACTATACATTCAAGATCCACTACGTGCCTGGTAAAGGTAATGCGGTTGCGGACGCGTTGAGTCGCCGGGACCCAGCTCAAGCCAATTGGCTGTCGATCCATGACGAACGGTTGGTTCGGGAGTTGGAGGCGTTGGAGATTTCTTGCGTAGACAAGCAGTCAAGTGTTGAAGCACTCTTGAATTGGACTGAAGTTCAATATGACCTGGCTGATCGGATTCAGCAGGCTTTGGATTTGGATGGCCACATGAAGCAACTCATGATAGAGGCTCTGGATGGGTCAAATTACCAATATGAAGTTGTGGATGGATTGCTTTGGAAAGACGGTCGACTTTGCGTCCCAAGCGTGGGCAGTTTGCGGGTGGATTTGTTGTACGAGGCGCACCATACCAAGTACTCGATTCACCCAGGGAGCACGAAGATGTAACGCGACGTTAAGAAACTATTTTGGTGGCCGGGTTTGAAGAAGGATGTGGCGCTCTACGTGGCGAAGTGCCAAACTTGTGCCTTGGTGAAGGCGGAGTGCCAAAAGCCGGGAGGATTTCTGAAGTCCTTGCCTATTCCGGAGTGGAAATTCGACGACATCTCTATGGACTTTGTGCACGGGTTGCCAAGGTCGCAAAAGGGGAACAAAGCCATCTAGTTGGTCGTAGATCGGCTAACAAAGGTGTCGCATTTCATTCCTCATAGGAAGGATGATCCGATGGAGAAGTTGGCAAAGTTATATGTGGATAACATAGTGCGGCTCCACGGTGTGCCCCCCAGCATCGTGAGTTACCGAGATGGGCGGTTCATGTCCAATGATTGGAGGCTTGTGCAATAAATGTTGGGAACAAAGCTGAGTTTTAGCACAGCCTTACATCCGCAGACAGATGGGCAGACCGAGAGGGTCAATAGAACTATGGAAGACATGCTCAGCATGTGTGTCTTGGACTTTGGAAAGCAATGGGAAGACCATCTTTATTTGGTGGAATTTGTGTACAACAATAGCTACCAGACGAATATTCAAATGGCGCCCTTCGAGGCCCTTTATGGTAGAAAATGTCGCACGCCGTTGTCTTGGTTAGAAACGGTTGAGTCAAAGTTGTACAAGCACCAAGAGGTGGAAGATGCTACGTCTTTGGTTCGTGCAATTTGGGAGAGATTGCTTATCGCTCAGGACCGGCAAGCGAAGTACTATAATGCCAAGCACAGGAACGTGGAGTTTGCTGTGGGAGACTGGGTGTACTTAAAGATCAAGCCGTTCAAAGGTGTATCGCGGGTGTGGCGCTTGAAAAAGCTAAGCCCGACGTACCTTGGGCCGTTTGAGGTTCTGGAGCGGATTGGCGAAGCGGCTTATCAGTTGAAGCTATCGGTGGAGCTTAGTGGTTTACATGATATATTCCACATATCAGTGCTTTGGAAGGCGATGCTAGAGCCTTCGTAAGTGATTGCGGTCGATCAAGTGCCAGTGGATAGTGGGTTGACGACAAAGGTCAAGCCTGTGCGGATTGAAGACTCGGAGGTCAAGCGACTACACAATAAAGAGATCAGGATGGTCAAGGTCCATTGGTGCAATTGCGGTTGCGAAGAGCTCTCTTGGGAATGAGAGTAGACTATGCTTGACGAGTACCCGGAGTTGTTCCGCTCAGGTACAATTTTAGTTTTGTGCTTATCTTTCCTTTATAAAATTTCGTGGACGAAATTCTTTTAAGAGGGAGAGAGTTGTAGCGCCCCGAAACTCAAAAGATCGATGGGAGGCGTTCCGGGCCAAATTTGGAATTTGGCAGGAGGCACACGGCCTGGGACACGGGCGTGTCCCATGGCGTGTCGTGTTGGGTTCGATGATTTGGCCGAGAGGTCGATGAAATTGGGTTCTACGATCGTCGAGCAGCAAACACGGCCCTGGACACGGGCGTGTCCCAGGGCGTGTCAAGTTTGGTTCGACGATCGGGCCGGGTGTTCAACGATTTGGCCAGAGATCTCCGTTTGATGATTTGGCTGCGTTCGAAGATTTGGCCAGAGATCTCCGTTCGACGATTTGGCTGCGTTCGATGATTTGGCCAGAGATCTCCGTTCGACGATCTGGCAGCGGTCAACGATCTTGGTTCGACGATCGTCGAGCGCGGGGCGGATTGTGGCGTGTTTTGACGCTCGACGCAAAGTGTCGACACACGGGTTTTGGCAGGAGTTGACTAATTGTTCCGACACTATTTTGACGCTGACGTGTCCTGCTCCTGTTGTTGATTCGTGTGGTGTTTAGTCCCATTTGTCTGGGTCGGACCTGGATCGTATCCGTGCATCCCTTTTGTGGGATCCGACGGCTATGGTTATTTACCGATGGGGTTATACCCGAGTACAGGGTTTCAAAACCCTTATTCTTCTGTGTGGTTCTCTATCTAAATCTTAGAGAGAGGGGAGAGCAAAAGAGGAAGGAGTCTAGATCCAGTCGTTGAAGGAGTTTCAGAGCTCCAAATCGCGAGCCGACTTCGGATCTACGAAGGTAAGGAGATTGCGGTGCTTTACATCTGCGTACATTTCCATGGCACCAAGTAAGAATGCAAGGGTAACGATTCTCTACTTGAGCATGTGAAGCTCTACTTCTTTTGCATAGGAAGCCCGCTCTCACGAGTTTGCGGTGAGTTTGAGGCGTTCGTTCGGGTAGATATGTAAAGTCCCCATTGTGTAGAGTCCATAATCAAGAATGGATATAGGCATGATGTGTGAAGCCTACCCGGATAAGTTGGTCTGGATCGGTGATATTGCATTGCATAATGGCCGGAGAAGACTCCGTGCGAATGTTTGTTTTTCGGGTTTTCTACGAGGTAGATTGCAACAAGGAGCCTTGGGGATTAACTCCAAGATGCACCCGAAAAACTGGGCAGATGCGTGATTCTGCCGTCTTGGTGGCCTGTGATCCAACTTGTACATAACTGGGTTATGTAATATTGTGTGTTCGATTCACGGGCTTCACAGAAACTTAACTCGTGCCGATGATTTTAAATGTCGTGGCAAGTGAGCAACGGGTTGAGTGGAACCGTTCTTGCTCTATGCGGTTCGGTTTTTGAGGCCTACCGAGGGCATAGAGGTCGGGTCTTTGGCTGTCGATGATTTTAAGTGTCATGACTTCTGCTTATAGGCTGTTGATGATTTTAAGTGTCATAACTTCTACCTAAAAGACTCAAATGCTCACGAGAGATTGCCGTCATGGGGATGGTGGTGAGTTGGCGGACTTAGACCGTGATCACCGAGTATTTGCCCTGAGAGCACGAGATGTGTGGCCATGCGTGCCAACGCCTGTGATGCAATATATTTATATACTGCTTGGTTGTGCTAATAAAATGTAGGGAAGGAGCATCGCCGCCCCGAATTGGGGGCGGGATTGTTATAATTTGGTTAGCATTGCTAACTGTTGCTTTTGTTTGCCACTGTACGGTTGTTTGTTTCTTGTAGGTGTTGCTGGACTAAGCGATCAATAGCGGGCTAAAGCCCAAATTGCGAAGCCGGCCCTCGAAGGCCTTATTGGAGTGTTTTACTTGCTTTTGTTCATGTATGACCGACCTGCGTGCCGTGGTATGGAAAACATGTAATATGAGTAAACCATTTGTAAGGCCTTAAGGCCAGTACTTGTGTATGTACTTCATTCCTTTTTTTCTTGTTAGTGGACATTCATGCGTGTTGATGGGTTCTTTTAATTGCAACTATTTAAACTACTTCTGCTAGAATACTCTGTGTAGGACATTGTGATTGGTTGGATGGTTTCCATTGAGTAACCACCCGGTTTATCCGTGGTATATGGCGTCGGGCCCCGACCGGACCTACTGCTATATGCTATGCGATGGATAGGGGTTGTTACACCCTTACACACCCGTGTAGGGGGGAGTGTAAGGGATGTTGACTTAATCTGACAAAAATTTAGCTAGACAACGACTGGCTCGACAAAGTCGTATTGTGGCGTGGAAAATGTTGACTTAGAGCGACACGCCCCAAGTACATGCCATGTAGGTGGTACACGGCCATGACCTAGGGCGTGTAAGCCGGATTTTTCTTGATACTTGGACTGGGGTGAATCTGTGTCATGATTTGTCTACACACCCATATTACACGCCCGTGTAAAAGGGTATACAGTCGTGACCAAAGGGCTTATAGGGTGGATTTTTTTGGATACAGAATTCAGACCGTGGCTTCATTCCAATTGGGTTACATGCCCAAAGTATGCACCCAAGTAAAGGGGTACACGTCCGTGACCTGGGGCGTGTAAATTGTAAAATGACAAAAAAGTGTCACAATCTTGAAAAATAAAAAATAAACCAAGTTAGAACAATTTTTATAAAAGAAACTAATTATAGGCTCAAAATTCATATAATATATAATTTTAAACAAGAAAAAGTATTATCAGTCAGCAACATGCCCAGGCGGCACGCCCTAGGGGGCGTGTACATCAATTTTTTTGGCTATAAAGAGATGGCCAAGGATGAGGTTTAGAGAAGAACTGGTAGGGTTCCACATAGTTGTGTATAGTAGTTAGGAGTTGCTTTTGAGTAATATTTTGCTAACCGTAGTATGGGTTTCTAGTGTGTAACACTTTTTCTTAAGTAATAAAATTTTAGTTTTCAAGTAATTCTTTAACTCTTTTTTTCTTTTAACCTAGTTTCCATTTCTGTTGAGATAAGGTTTGTGCGTAAGTACTTTCTTTTTCACAATTCTTTTACTACCGCCCCATCATAGATGAGAGGCTAAAAACTCTTTAGCGCTTGATTAAGATGGTTGTGATGGATATTATTTCTGCAATTTTATGTATTTTAATTTTCCTACTACCACCCCCATCCTAGATCAGAGGCTAAGAACTTTTTAGCGCATGATTAAGATGGTTGGGACGTATATTATTTTTGCATTTTAAAACCTTACTTTTTAAAATTATTTTTTTCTTTTTCGACCACCGCTCCCATCACAAATGAGAAGCTAAGAACGTTTTAGCACTCGATTGAGATGAGATTTGGGAAGGATATTAATTCTGCAATTTAAAACCCGATTTTCTAAATTAATAAAAACATAAGATTTACCTAAGAATTAAGCTGAGTGGAACCAAACAATCGATATATGATTTTCATTTCCGTAGTTTGTAGCTAGTAGCCAAAAGGTTCGTGTGGACGAATTGATCACTCTCAGGTAAAGAGAAACTATGTGTCACTCTCAAAAGAGATGAATGTAAGCCTCCCGATCTGAACCTTTGAATCACAGTAGGAGGTCAATAGCAAGGTTCACAATGTAAAGCGTGTATTAAGGTATTTTAAATTAAATACGAAAGTTCATTCAAAATACGTAATCACAGGTGGATGTATCCTTGATAAAGGTTCACTCATATTTATGGAACCTCCATGATCAAGTAAATTAATAGAAAAGTAGCATTTTTCTTGTTTAAAAATTATGTTCCAAAGTAAGTCAAAATGGAGGGCTCTCTACCTCATCTATTTTCAAAACCCTAAGTATTATTTTTGTTTTCACTTTTAAAATTTCATCAACTCTTTTCGGTAAAATAATAGTTCCATTCCTTAAAGTAGAGTGTACTCGGAATAGATCCGTCGAAAAATATGAACTTGATATTAAAAAAATACTGTACTATTACTCGATAGGTACGCTTGCCTTAATCATGGTATATAAGTAAAAAAGTGATAGAGCATAGACATGCATAATTTACATATCAAATTAGTTTTCAATTTAAAACTATCTCAACATTTTACTTATCAATTAATCTTATTTAATATTTTAACTATCCATTACCACCACCACCTTCATGACCTCCAAATCAAGATTATGAGCCTTTAATAGACTCACACTCTCTAATTGTCTACTATTTCAACTCTAGACTCCTTAATGTTGGAATATGCATTTCATATCTCTTTGTTAGATAATAATAAATATCATTATGTGTTTGATCTAGCTTTTATGTGTGCAGTATGCATGACATATAAGTACAAGCACGTATTGAAAGATGATAAAATACTGTTACCTTACTCTGAATTGAGCACTAAATACTGTTACCGTAGGGTGATAACTGCTACTTCTGGTGGTGGGGTTGAATACTAAAGGATTGTTGACAAATTGCATTTGAATGCAAGGATTAGCGGGAGAAAAGTTCATCTTTGGCAAGTATTATTGTTGCGCTCTAACGCTAACGTCATACGATTACTATGTGGAAACCCCGATAATAAGCAACTAATTTAAGTGGCAAAGGCGCAAGAGATATCATTTTGGAGGAATCAAATTTGAATCTAATGCATCGCTTTAGTCATAGCGCGAAGCGGTAGCAATTGCCTAAAATGGGAGATCTTCCTTTCCTGAACATGAAGAGGTGCAAAACTCATTTCTTATCAGGTACCATGGCATAGTAAGGCCTACCGCTGATGGTAGCTCTCAGAGTTGTAAATATAGTCATTTCGCTCTCTTTTCAAATGCATAACGAATGACGAGAGCACTCTTTTGAGCAAATTTGAAGATCAAAAGGAGAATTTGAAAGTGAAGCACATCAACGATAATTTTGCATGAAGAGCGATCACATCAATAATGACGATCTCTCTCGCACCATTGTCTTCACGTTCATATGTTCTTCATAGGGAGTTCTATTGATTATTTATATCTTATATCTTTTGTATTATCTTTCTTTTTGGTTGGCTTTTCTTGTCATGGTAGAGGAATTCACTACGTAGAGAGTAATTTGTCATTGTTGTTGGTGAGTAGATCTAGGGATTAGATATAGGGGGCTGCTTAATACCTATCTAGGGAGAGAGAGAGGCTAGGACCAACTGATCCTTAGGGAGAAGGGTCTATATACTTTTTTATTCACCGCCTTGATATTTACTAAATTTTTGTAATCAGTTTATTTCTGAAATGTAATTATGTTTTTTTATTTTATTAAATTGATTTCATTTTATTTTTGGTTAAAATATCTTAAATGAAATATTTTTGATCAAAGATTTTAAAGTAAAATATATATTTCTTAAGATCCTTATTCACCCCCTATAAGGGCATTTGTAGATCTAGATGTCTAATAAGTGGTATCAGAGTCAGGTAATTCCAAAAAGGTTTCACCACCTGAAATAATACAGCATCATGATCTCACATCATGTATAGTGGATGAATTTTCAATTAATGAAAAATCATTAGCACTGCCTTTATTTTCTAATACATATAATAATGAGTGTAAATTATTAATTTAATTTTTTTATCACCATCAACATTGACATTTGGAATATAACTATTAAAAAATGTGTTATACCATGTATTTGAATGAATAATAGTTATATTCTTATACCAACATAAATTAAATGAGTTTGAGAAAGGAAAATATGTTTTAAATTCTAAGGCGATGAATTACTTATTTTGTGCCATTGAAAAAAATATTTTCAAACTTATTTATAACTTTTTTACAGCCTTTTTGATTTTGAAATTTCTTGAATAAACGTATGATTCTCCATCTACAAGTTTAGAATAATTACAAGAATTGGAGAATTCGCACGCTTGCGAAAATATTAAAGAGACTTTTTCTTTTGATGAATTTATGGAGTGCACATTATTAGGTATTGTATCCATAATAGCCTTGATTTGAAGAAGTCCCCTTGGAACTATGATGAATTGAGATTGTATTTGATGCTGCATTCTATTTATGTACTTGCAGGACTTTATATGCCAAGTACAAACCAATGTCAGATTACAATGAGTCATAAAACACAAGACTATGCAATGTTATTTCTCATTGTGTAGGACATAGTGCTGACTCATGTGTAATCTCTCTATTGGGGTGGACTTCATCTCCAAGTGCAATGGAAGAATCAAGTAAGGGTTGTTTGCTGAGTTCAGGACAATCCGAATTTTCTTAAGTAAATTTTGTCGAGTGATCACGTGAATACTTATGTCATTCTTCAAGACCTCATGTGTGCGCTCGTATAATTCGTCGAGTTTACTCGAGAAGTTTCTAAAAGTTTCAAAAATTATTTTATGTTTTGGCTAAGTTAAATTTGTTGAGTGATCTGTTGATCTCTTGTGAATACTCGACGAATTCGTCGAGTACTCTCGAGAGGTCACATGAAAACTAAACATAAGTTTTATTCTGATTCAATTTTCAGCCAAGTATTTTTCATCGAATGGATTCGAGCAATTCGTCAAGTGATTAACTAATTCGCCGAGTGTTCTAGAGATGTCACGTGATGACTCAATGAATGGAGTTAATAGGTTTTCAATTTGAATTCTGTGACGGCTTTCCTTTTGGGCACCAGCCATGTACATCACACATGGATCTCCATCCTGAAGTTTCATTCTAGCCATTAGAAGAGAAATCTCTATATATATTTAAGGGTTAAATTCAGAGAACCCTAATCATGCATGAGCCAGTAAATTCACAAATTCTATTCTATTGGTTAATTTAAAATCACACACGAAAGTTCTCATCGTTGACCTCTCAAAATCATGATACCTCTTGAAAAAGTTTTGACCAGATCTCTACTATAAAATTCTCTAAGAATTTCTCCAAGATCTAGTCGATTCTTCGATCAGATCAAGCTTTCAAATCTTTAATCAAGTCTTCTTCTCCTTCTATGATTATTTCAAGATTTACAATCCAATAAGGGAGAGGATTGAGTCTCTAAGATCTAAAGAAGATTGTAATTGCAATCTACTTTGTTTTGTAAAAGCCATTTTTACAGCTCTTGTAGGAAGTTTCACTTTCGAGTCTTATAGATCCTAGATTAGAGGATCGATCGTAAGAGAGTTTGTTCCCTGAGTTTTGCCATTCAGCGCATGCTTTTTATTTAATCTTGATTCAATGGCTCTTTGATGTGTGTGGGCCCCATCACTTAATGATGAAAATGTTTCTTATAAAGTGCAGAAGATGATAACAGCTGGCCGCCAGCGTCTCTGGCACCATTTTCGCAACATTTGAATTTTGGTTTACTTTTTGACTTTGCTGACGTAAGCATGACTCAGCATCTCTGGACTTAGACAAAATTCAATCATTAGAAACAAAGATGTTGAGTGAGTAGGAATCACTCAACGCCACAACACTTAGACAAAATTCTTTCTATCTGTGTATTGAGCTCGAAGAATGCTGAACTCTATTCGACGAACGACAAGCTCAGTTCGACGAATGCGTAAATTCAGCTCGATAAATTTTAGCTAAACTCAGTTCGACGAACGAGTAAACTCAGTTCGATGAACTCCAGTCTTAGTTCGGCAAAAGCTAAGCTCAGTTCGACGAAGCTGAGGTCGAAGAAAGCCTAGCTATCCATGCATTTAGACTTAGCCAAAATTTCTGCATCAAAGCGTTGAGAGCGTTGAGTGAGCTTGCCTCACTCAACGCTATTTTCCTTGATAAATATTTTTGCGCCTTGGCATTGAGAGAGTAAGCTCCACTCAATGCCAAACTACTTAACATAATTTCTCTCTTATCTAGCATTGAGTGAGTAAGCTACACTCAATGCATGTGGACTTAGTAAAAATTTTGCCCAACTTTTCTATGGAGTTTGAGAGCCACAACAACACTCAACGCTAAAAGCTGTTTGACGTTTAGTGAGTAGACCACACTCAATGCATGTGGACTTGGACATATTTTTCAGCAAATTTCTCTAGTCTTTGACTGACTCAACCGGACTCACTATCTTTTTTCTATATGTTCTTGAGTGAGTAGACAACACTCAATGCTTTTGTACTTAGCGAAATATCTAGCTATCTAACAGATATGCTGAGATAGACTCAATGTTATTTGTTATATGGCATTGAGTGAGCTGTCCTCACTCAATGCCTATGGATTTAGGCAAATTTCTACTAAACAATATTGAATCAATACCTCTGGCATTGAGTGAGCTTGCTCCACTTATTGGCCGTGGACTTAGTCGATTTTTGCTATGTCCAGCAACCACTTATTGTGTCCTCTTGTCCAATTAATATGAAATGGACTAACTTGCACTCAAAACCTCAAATACACATAAAATACATTTGATGTGTGTGGCATTGACTTGTTTGGCTTCTCACAAATCAGGGACATTGGGAACAATAGAGCCAACACCCTCCCCAAACCAGCTGTGATACTTGGACTGTGGATGCTCTAAACATATGACTGGGCACAAAGAACTGCTAGAAAACTTCAAGGCCAAGAATGGACCCAAGGTAATTTTTGGTGACTCTAATTATGGTCAGACCAAAGGATATAAAATGTTTAAAATTGGAGATATCACCTTCTCTTGATTATCTTATGTTGAAGGACTTCAACATAATATTTTTAGTATTAGTCAATTGTATGATGGTGAATACAAAGTTGTTTTCACCCACAACTTATTCCAAATTATCAACACTAGAACAGATGCAATTGTGCCATCTGGGTCTAGAAAGAGAAATGTGTATGTTGTTTACTTCAGCTCAAGTGATAAGGAAATCTATCTATTTTATGCTGATTTAAACAAAAATGAGCTTTGTAATATGAGGCTTAGTCATAATAATCATTAGGCCATAGCCAAGCTTACAATAGATAGTATAGTTAGGGGCTTGCCAAAAGGTAAGTACTGTTGGGTAAGGTATCCACAATTACCCGGATTTGACGAAGCCTCCTGTCAAGCTAAGATGAATTCACAATGTATTTGATGAAACCTTTTAAGTTGTGCTTGCAGTTATTCCACGCTAAGTGGACACCAATGTCAGGGTGCAGTAGGTCAATATACACGGGTTTGCACAACGTAATCCCTCGTTGAGCAAATCAGTGTGTTGGCCTACGTGCACTCTCTCTATTGGAGTGTACTTATTTTCAAGTACAGGGCTGTGATATTGCAAGAGCAGACAAGGAGCAAGGATGGGTCAAAGAGTAGCTCATGGGTGGAAAGACGAAAAATCGTCTAAGTGTGAATCGACGAGAATCACCAAGTGATTCTCGCCGATTCGGCGAGAATCACTAGTGATTCTCTCCGAATCGTCGAGAATCACTATCTGATTCTCGCCGTATCTATCCGGCTACATCAAAACGCGCGACTCTGGCGCTAAGTCATAATCGAAGAGAATCACCAAGTGATTCTCGCCGATTCGGCGAGAATCACTAGTGATTCTTGCCGAATCGTCGAGAATCACTGGCTGATTCTCGCCGTCTCTATCCGGCTAAATCAGAGCGTGCAAACAAGTCAACATCGACGAGAATCACCTTTGATTCTCGCCGAATCGACGAGAATCACCTTTGATTCTCGCCGATTCGACGAGAATCACCTTCGATTCTCGCCGATTTTGACTTGGGCAATTTTCTGGATCCCACTGGACCGGATCAAATGTTAAGGCTCTATTTTGAACCGCTTTTAGGGTTTCTTTAGGTGGGACCCATAACGGTCATAAAAGAGTATTTGACTGTATAAATACACGCGTATTTTTGAACAGTACTGCAGCGAAGAAGATTTGAAAAGCCGAGCCGCCGATGTGACCTAGATCGCGATACCTCCGCCGCCGCCATCGCCGCTCGTGCTGGTCGATCGCCGGCTGCTAGATCGTGGTTTCTTCCAGATCTCCCGGCGACAGAATCTAGCCAAGCTTAGAGTCTCACGCGTCTAACCAGAGATCCTTTGTCTCTTGATTTGTTGATCGGGAAAACTTTTCCCGTCCGAATCGATCGAGACGATCGATCCTAGTGTGGCCATTGGAAGACCTTGCTAGCTTTGCTACGAAGTTTGAATCTCCAAAGTACAGCAGCCGCACTCCGTTGTCGCCGCCGTTCCCGAGAATCTAGCTGCCGCCCTTCTTGCCGCCACCGGTTCCGGGGAGATTCTCTCCAAGTGAGATCTAGGGTTGTGGACTCTTCGATTACTTCAAGAACACGTCATCGAACGAAGAGGGACACCTTAGTCTCCAAAAGTTGTTTGTATTTCTTGTACATTCTTGTTTCATATTTGTTGTAAAGGAACGTTGGTTCCTAGTTGTAAGGGTTGGGTGCAACCCGTGGTGTGGGAGTGTTGACTCCTACGTGTGGAAGGGATCCTTCTGATAGTGCAAGGATTGGATTTCAATCCTGTTGGTGAAGAGACAGAGTCGTCCCTTGTTGGGAGATAGGTCGAAGGGGGAAAGTGGATGTACCCAAATCGGGGAACCACTATAAATAGCTTGTGTACTCTATTTGCTGTGCTGTTTTATTTTCGTGTGCAGGTACAATTTTAATTCCGCAAAAATGCTGCACGTCACCTATCCCCCCCCCCCCATAGGTGAAGGTAGTTGACACTAGGTGGACTTTCAAGTGGTATCAGAGCTAGGTTACTCATCAAAAAGGTTTACACCTTGAGTAGAATCCTGCCACCAGTGTCAGAAGCATGGAGCTGGATCATGAGATCTCTCCACTAAGACTTCCCACATGCACAAAGGAGTATTATCCCGTCTGGAAGATGAGAGTGTCGTATCACTTGGAGGCTATCGATCCTCGAGCATCTTTCATCCTGGAAGAGGGTCCTTTTATTCCTATGAAGACCTCCGGCTCTGGAAAGAATATCCAAGTGCCCAAGTGTATTGCTGAGATGTCGGAGATGGAACTCTCATTATTTAATCTGGACAAGATGATTCATCAGATTATCATGGATGTCTGGTCTGGACCTTCTCGCTCTAGATTGTAAAAATGTGGGACGGCCAAATCTATGTGGGTAATGATCTCAGAGCTGATGGGGGGATCAAAGAAAGCTGGGATCTGTTGTCAACTAGAGGATGAAGCCTATGTGGGGGTCCTTGTTAAAATTCAACAAACCGCAGACGCCCCCTTGGAAACCCTGTTGAAAACTCAACAACCCGAAGGAGAATACGCCCACTTATATGTTGAAAGTTTTCCCGGATCGTGGAGTTAACAGTGGTTCTCTCAACAAAGCAGTAACAACCAGCAACACATGCAGCACAAGCTTCTTTATTGATCAAGAGCACACTTCTTTACAAGGCGAGACATACATGGCGAGACATGCTTCACCAAAACCCAACACCGGGAGAGCAGAGACAGTTACAAAGACAAGAACAAAAAACAAGCCGCGCGGACTCAATCAACAAGCCGCCGACCTACTGCTGTGGAGTCCGCTCAGTCCGCCTGGTCGCCAGACCGCACCCAAGCCGCGCGGACTCACCCTCCAATGCTAGCTCTTCACCGCCGATCTGCAGGCCGCTTGACCGCGAGGTCGCCTAGCCGCCAGACCGCACAAGCTGCGTCACCGAATGGAACAGTCCGCCAGAAACCGGCGACTTCCTGAACCCCGAACCAAGTCGCCAAAGAGAAGACCGCCTGGTCGCAATCCGCGACCTGCTGTTTACCGCCTGTTGCTTAACCGCAGAGTCCGCACTGTCCCTGACCGCAATCAGAGCCAAGTCCTGGCTTTCCAGCGCTATCCGCACAACTTCGGTTAGGTTCCGTTTGGTTGGTTACTATTCCTGATGTGATATGGGTCCTATTTATAGACACGACGATGAGTATGGTCACCGCCCTAGCCGATAGGATCACCGCCACAACCCGCAGCTAGAACTAGTGTGTCCGCCAGCCCGCGGACACACATGCCAGTTCGCCGCTCCTGTGCAGATAGCATGTCCGCCCCAGCATCTCCAAGGCCGGACTCCAATATCCAGCCCGCCTTGCCGCCAGAGACCAAGCCAGGACCACCACAGCCGGACTCCACAAAAGCCATGTCCGCCATTCTGCGGACAAGGCATCAGCCCGCAAAACCCGAGCCCGCAGCCTCGCCATCAAGGCACCTGCCGGACTCAGGCGGACACCCGACTTTCGTCCGCATATCCCAAGTCCATTACCTCATTGCCAAGGCACCTCCGGACTTAGCGGACACGCCAATCCAGTCCGCTAACAGCAGACTCCAGTCCGCATGCACTGCAGACTTCTCCAGTCCGCATTCCTGCTGACTGCCTCAGTCCGCATCCCTGAGTCCATTACCTCATCACAAGGCTATACCGGACTCAGCGGACTCTGGCTCCAGTCCGCACGCTCTTGCACGGGCAATCCTTCAGTCCGCATATCCCCAAGCTAGCAAACAAGGCAACAGCGCTTCTACTAGGCTTGGCGGACTGAGAAACCAGCCCGCGCTCCACTGCGCGATCTCCCCGGACTGAGCCATCCTGGACTTGGTTCAATTCCCACCAAGTCCAGTCCACTGGCCACAAGGGCCAGTCCGCACTTACTGGCGGACACTGGATCTAGCCCGCCATACCGGGCGACCTCCAGTTCCTGTCCGCGCTGACCGGCGGTCTCCGCGGCTTCCCGCTGCACCAGAGCAAGACCAAGGCAATTGCCAAACCGGTCTGCCGAGCTCCAGTTCGCCAGTCCGCTTCATGCCGGACTCCGCGGATAACATTCCTATCCGCCCGGTTACTTTCTGGGAGTCAACCGCCTGCTGAGCATACACTGGCCTGTCAGACCGCCGCTGCTGTCCGCGCAGTCCGTGCGAACAGATCGCCCAGGCCGCCACAGAGCAAACCGCCTGCAACATCCCTGCCGACCTAGCAGTCCGCCAACCCAGTCCGCGTAGTCCGCGCGGATAGGTTTCCCAAGCCTTCCATTCACCCACTTTCACTTCACAGAATTCAACACTCCCCCTTGAAGTGAGAAGTGGTGAATAACTCCAGCAGCTCCCGTAAACTTGCACCTGGTCCTTCCGATAGCATCTACGAAGAGATGTCCAAGACATAGTCCTCGCCCCGCATATCATGGACCATGAGGGAGCCCTCCAGCATCTCCCAAAAGGAGCCATGCTTCCCTCTGCCTTCTTCAGCTTCAACCTCCACTCATGCATCACAGGAGTATCACCAACTTCCTTGGACCCAGAAGCCCAAGCCTCGTTGCCTCTGAGAGAAGTCACCTCATCAGACTTGGTGTCAACCACCTCCTTGATTCTAGTGGGGTCATCACAGCCAGAAGTCCCTTGCTCGACCTGAGGGCTAACAAGGAAACACGGGACCAAGTCCGCCGTGTTCCCTTCGCTATATCGAGCTGGTGGCTTACTGATCCTCTTCGATCTCCGAAGAACCTGATCATGGATAACCACCTCCGCTGCTTTTGAACCAGCTCCGTTCCCGGGCAAACCCGAAACAATGCTCCCTTTGCTCCCTGAACAAGACGCCTCCTTACTGGAACCAAGAGCACCTGGAGCAACGCTCCCCCTGCTACCTGAACCAGAAGACTCCCCTCTTGAACATGAACGGCCTGGAACATCGCTCCCCGTGCTTCCTGAACAGGAAGCCTCCGCCTTTGAGCCAGAAGGTCCTGGAGCATCGCTCCCCCTTCTTCCCGACTCTGACGCCTTTGCCCCGGAGCTAGAACAACCTGGAGCACCTGGTGACTCAGGCAACTCCACTTCCTTAGCAGCAGCCTCCTTCAGCCCATCATCTGACCTGCTTATCTCTAGCTCCACATAAGAGCTACCCCAATACGGCGTCAACTCATCAAAGACAATGTCTCTCGACACTATGAGTTTCTTCGTCGCAGGATCCATACACCTCCATCTTCTTCTCTGCTCATCATACCCAACAAAGACTAGCTTTGTCTTGAGAGCACCCGGAGAATGTATATAGCAGGTAGATCCAAACACCCGAAGGTGCTTCACTGAGGGCTTCACTCCGAACATCAGCTCATAAGGAGTCTTCACTATGATCGGACTAAGAGGCATCCGGTTGATGACATGAGCAGCACAGGCTATTCCCTCCGCCCAAAGAGCCTTCGGAACGCCTTTACTCCGAAGCCAACACTTGCAGGTCTCCGTTAACCAACGGATCATCCGAGCTGCAACACTACCCTGTTGTGAAGTATGTCCACAAGAAGGCTCCATCTGGATCCCTTGCTTCCTGCAAAAGCGTGAGAACTCGGTTGAGCCAAACTCACCACCGAAACTTGTTCTCAACACCTTGATCCTCCGGCCGAGTTGGCCTTCGACAAGCTTCTTGAACTCCACAAACAAGCGTACCATGTTGGACTTCGTCTTCATAAAGTATACCCAAGTATACCCAGAATAGTCATCAACCAATATCAGCATGAACCTGCTGCCTCCAAGACTGGCCGTGACGGTCGGTCCCACCAGAGCACAATGGACAACCGCCAATGGTGCATTACTTCTGGATTGTGCTTTGTCGACCATGAAGCGATAGGCTCCACTTTCCTGACATCCCGCACACCCCCGACCATCGCCATAGGATGACAATCTAGGCAAGCCTCTTACGAGTCTTCTTTCCGCCATTGCTTTCAGCTTGTCCATCCCAACATGCCCCAGTCTTTCATGCCAGATAGCTGCACTATCAGTGGCATTCCTCCGATCAAGTCCAGAACTAGTTGAAGTCCCAACTACGTTCTTCTCCTTCCTCCCTACCTGAGCTACGTTCGCCGAGAGCAAGGTAACCTTGCACTCCTTCCGAAGATGACCTTGCTGCTTGCATTTATAGCACCTTGGTCCTTCCTTCCTCTTCCTATCACGCCTAGGAGAAACACTCCTTTCTTCCTGATATGAAGTAGAGGGACCAACTTCAGCAGCAACCTCCTTCACCTTCTTCCTGAACAACCCATCAAGGGAAGTCCAGACCTCCGCAGCTGACCGACATCCACTGATGTGGTCCAAGAGCTCCGATGAGATCACCTGCTTTAGAATAGACTCCGCTTTCGCATTTGCCTCCTTCCAAGCTCTCATCGTCTCAGCATTGACAGTAGTATCCTCTTGTCTTCCTGCTCCGCATACAACCTCCCAAAGGTCCTCGCCAAGAAGAAAGCTCTTCATACAGGACTTCCACCGTTCACAGTTCGTCTCTGTAAGAAGATCAATACCAAGACAACTTGCATCCTCCACTGCCATGGTTCTACCACTGGTTTCCTCGACAGACGAGCAACTACTTCCATTGAGCACTGCTTGACCACTCCAACAACCTGGCTCTGATACCATGTTAAAATTCAACAAACCGCAGACGCCCCCTTGGAAACCCTGTTGAAAACTCAACAACCCGAAGGAGAATACGCCCACTTATATGTTGAAAGTTTTCCCGGATCGTGGAGTTAACAGTGGTTCTCTCAACAAAGCAGTAACAACCAGCAACACATGCAGTACAAGCTTCTTTATTGATCAAGAGCACACTTCTTTACAAGGCGAGACATACATGGCGAGACATGCTTCACCAAAACCCAACACCGGGAGAGCAGAGACAGTTACAAAGACAAGAACAAAAAACAAGCCGCGCGGACTCAATCAACAAGCCGCCGACCTACTGCTGTGGAGTCCGCTCAGTCCGCCTGGTCGCCAGACCGCACCCAAGCCGCGCGGACTCACCCTCCAATGCTAGCTCTTCACCGCCGATCTGCAGGCCGCTTGACCGCGAGGTCGCCTAGCCGCCAGACCGCACAAGCTGCGTCACCGAATGGAACAGTCCGCCAGAAACTGGCGACTTCCTGAACCCCGAACCAAGTCGCCAAAGAGAAGACCGCCTGGTCGCAATCCGCGACCTGCTGTTTACCGCCTGTTGCTTAACCGCAGAGTCCGCACTGTCCCTGACCGCAATCAGAGCCAAGTCCTGGCTTTCCAGCGCTATCCGCACAACTTCGGTTAGGTTCCGTTTGGTTGGTTACTATTCCTGATGTGACATGGGTCCTATTTATAGACACGACGATGAGTATGGTCACCGCCCTAGCCGATAGGATCACCGCCACAACCCGCAGCTAGAACTAGTGTGTCCGCCAGCCCGCGGACACACATGCCAGTTCGCCGCTCCTGTGCAGATAGCCTGTCCGCCCCAGCATCTCCAAGGCCGGACTCCAATATCCAGCCCGCCTTGCCGCCAGAGACCAAGCCAGGACCACCACAGCCGGACTCCACAAAAGCCGTGTCCGCCATTCTGCGGACAAGGCATCAGCCCGCAAAACCCGAGCCCGCAGCCTCGCCATCAAGGCACCTGCCGGACTCAGGCGGACACCCGGCTTTCGTCCGCATATCCCAAGTCCATTACCTCATTGCCAAGGCACCTCTGGACTTAGCGGACACGCCAATCCAGTCCGCTAACAGCAGACTCCAGTCCGCATGCACTGCAGACTTCTCCAGTCCGCATTCCTGCTGACTGCCTCAGTCCGCATTCCTGAGTCCATTACCTCATCACAAGGCTATACCGGACTCAGTGGACTCTGGCTCCAGTCCGCACGCTCTTGCACGGGCAATCCTTCAGTCCGCATATCCCCAAGCTAGCAAACAAGGCAACAACGCTTCTACTAGGCTTGGCGGACTGAGAAACCAGCCCGCGCTCCACTGCGCGATCTCCCCGGACTGAGCCATCCTGGACTTGGTTCAATTCCCACCAAGTCCAGTCCGCTGGCCACAAGGGCCAGTCCGCACTTACTGGCGGACACTAGATCTAGCCCGCCATACCGGGCGACCTCCAGTTCCTGTCCGCGCTGACCGGCGGTCTCCGCGGCTTCCCGCTGCACCAGAGCAAGACCAAGGCAATTGCCAAACCGGTCTGCCGAGCTCCAGTTCGCCAGTCCGCTTCATGCCGGACTCCGCGGATAACATTCCTATCCGCCCGGTTACTTTCTGGGAGTCAACCGCCTGCTGAGCATACACTGGCCTGTCAGACCGCCGCTGCTGTCCGCGCAGTCCGCGCGAACAGATCGCCCAGGCCGCCACAGAGCAAACCGCCTGCAACATCCCTGCCGACCTAGCAGTCCGCCAACCCAGTCCGCGTAGTCCGCACGGATAGGTTTCCCAAGCCTTCCATTCACCCACTTTCACTTCACAGAATTCAACAGTCCTCGCCTCTGAAGATGAAGGCAAGGATCAATCGGAAAGCATCAGAGCTCCAGTGTCCTTGTCAGAGACTGAAGAAGATATTGAGGAAAGCAGTTCTTATGAGGATGACACAACGGTCACTGGCGCTAGTGACAATAACACTGAAGAGCAGGTAACTTCTTCATCTTGTCCCGTCTCTCTTGAAGTTCCTGAAGAAAGGAACTGTTTCCCTTCAGAAAATCCTGATTCCCTGAAGAGAGCCCTTCAGAAAAGCAACCTACTTGTTGAAGAGCAAGCTCAGGAGATTACTCGGCTGAAGATCTTGTTGGTTCTCCAATTGGCATCCAATAAGGTCAAGGACTCTAAAATCTCAGATCTAGAGAGTAGTCTAGAGAATGAGAAAAGGATAGTATCTAACTTTTCCAAGGTTGATGCTATGAAGAGAAAGTAAGAAAATGGGTGGATCTCCCGAATTATCAATTCATGGAGAAATGGGGAAACGGTATTCCGACCCCCCACTCCAAGCAGGAAGGGTACTCATCATGCCTTCAGGTATGATCACAGGAATAATCGTGGTCACTTCAAGGGTGATCTGTCCTCATGTGGAGACAGCCATAGTGCAAGGGCCGTCATGGCCACCCATGAGAGAATACCTAAGGCTCATTCTGAGCCCTTTGTATTCTCGGCCACTGCCCCTACTCGGCATGAATCTGCTGGTATCAGCTCTCAGAACTCTTCTCTCCACCCAAGGACACAGGAAAGGGAGGTTAGACGTCATGCTGTAAGTTCTCATGGGGCCTCAGGAAGGGGGCTGACTGAAAGGAAGGCACCACCTCCCAGGCCTCGTGACGCTCGCTACATGCATTCCTTCCACCCTTCCACGTGTCACGGTGGAAGAGGCAATTTTGGGAGCGGATCCAGATCTATCCCGTTTGGACCTAGGCTCATGACTACCTCAGTCACTAGATCAGGTCAGAAACAGAGATACGACATTCACATGTGTTGGTGTTGTGGCAAGGTGGGACACTTTGCCATAGACTGTTGGCACAGCCCCTCTGTGTCAAGGGCAAGGTCCTATCCACATCTTCTGGGCAGAGGTAGTCTTCCTGACAGGGTTTTTGAGGGAAGGCATTTGAGTGTTTATGCTAACAAGAACCTAGGACCCAATATGTATTGGGTTCCTAAGGTAAAGTAACTCTCTTTTGCAGGGTAGTCTAGGTTCCCGTAAATATGATGGGAACTAGACAGTAGATGTTTCAAGACTGAATTGGAACAAGCATCTGGAATAACAGAAGTGATATCTACATGGGCATACTCACATTGAGCACCTGGTATGTTTTAACCAGAGGGGCTAAAAGATAACTCTCATAATCCCAGGTATTTTTGATCAGCTCCAAGACTTGAGTCATATTGTCTTGACATTTACATATATATATATTTATATATATATACACATATATGTGTGTACACCTAAGGATAGGTTAATACGGTAAACTTAAACCTTAGATACATCAATGAAGATTTATCGGTAATTCCACTGGTAGATTCGAGAACTAACATCTACAGGCGTAAATCAGTTCACTGAAAACTAACGAAGATACGTCATTGGAAATCTCGACAACTTACAATTGACATCAAGAAATGTATGGAAAAGCCCGGTTCAAACCCTAAATAGATTGGCTTTAAGAAATATATATATATATTTAGAAGATTTTTAAATTGACTTGACATCAGAAGACTTCGAGAATCCTGCATGCCTCTTAACCCGTAGATTCCTATTAAAGAATCCCTTCGATTTTGACTTAGATAAATTCCCACCGATCCTTAGCATCTCACTCTTCACACAGAAACCCCATTAAAACCCTGTTAAACCGGTCGATATCGCAAAGGAATCCCGCCGACCCTTCATATTCCGCAGGAAACTTACCGAAGGAAACTCGCCGACTCTTCCCCTTCCGTCGACCACCGCAGGAATCCCGCTTTCTCTTCCGTTGATATCAAGCAGGCAACTCGCCGATTCTTCCCTCCGTAGATCACTCCTCTCGTGTCCAGGGCATTCGTCCAAGTCTCGGCGGGTTCGATCAAATAACATCGCAATCGTCTTCCGGTTTCCCGTCGTTTCCGTCGATTCTCACCTTCTACGCTCTTGGGTAACCACTTTCTCACCCTTACAGTGACTTAATGTTAGTGTAGCTTCCCTCTTGATTCCTGATTAGGCGTAGTCTTGGGATTTCAGTCTTGCAATGGCTCCAAGGACAACCGCCGGCCTGGTCACTGGTTGTGAGTTGGTTCGAACAGGGTTCTCACATGCTTCTGATGAATTCAAAAACATCATTATCATGCTTGAAGAGGCTGGACTCTCATTCATACTGGAGCACCCCTGTAAAATCTTGGACAAGGAAGTGATGGAGTTCTTCGCAACTGCCAAACTCCGGAATGAAGACTCTCTCATCAAGAGCAAGGTTGCAGGGGCAAAGATCAAGATGTCTGCAAGCAAGCTGACCCAATACTTGCAGCTCACTAGCTCTGCACACGAGGATTATCTGGAGGAACAGGATAAAACCAGGACATTATTATTCTGTGGACTTGCTCGAGGAACTAGATCGATAAAGCGAAAGGATATGAATGAGGAGGGGAAACTTCTGTCAGACATCATTGGGAAAGTACTCATATGCAAACCGGGCTCTCATGACTACATCTCTGCGGACATGTTCAAGATCCTTGTGGCAATTGTCTGCAGAAAAAGATTCAACTGGGGGGCATTGCTTTTTGAGAAGATAAAGGACACTCTCAGATCTCCTAGCTTTGGCCGAATCATCAGTCTATATCTCAATCAGTTAAACGGAGATAGGTATGGCATGAGTAAAGGAGTTCCACTGCATTACTTGAAGAAAATGGACTCGAGCGTATTTGACAGATGGGAGAGACGCATTGGGCAGGCTGCCGTGGTAGAACAACAAGAAGTATCTCCAGCCGAGGACGGAACTGTGGCTGATTCCTTAGTAATCCCCAGTGAAATTCCTGATGCACTGACTGCAAGAATTGAGGGGGAGCTTCTACCCGCTTCTGCTAACATCATATCTGGCATCTCTCAGATAGCTAGAGATACAGTTGCAGATCTACAAGAAGAAAGTGAAGCTGTGATGGAAAATGAGGCGGCCCTGAATCTGAACGATCTAGGAGCCGGAGGTGATGTAGAGGAGACTGCTGAGGAAGGTTTGGAAGACGATGCAGCTGAGAATGATTTCATGGATGATGAGGATGAGGAAGAAGGAAATGTGGGACAGGAAGCATTGGAGCCTCAGGACATCACTGAAGTTCCATTTGACAAGCACGCTTCTGAGATCATTCCTGAGAACATTGGTGCAACAGTGGAGGGGGAGTCCTCTCAGCAGAAACTGCTTAGTACTTCCGAGAAATCTACAGAGGCTGCAAGTATTCCCCCCTTAGAGACTGTGCTCGTGTCCAGCTCTACAAGTGCATCTGCTGAAGTGCAAGGCCAAGGAATTCCTCGGGATCATCCACTACGAGCTGATCTAGCCAATCACACCGTGAATGTTATTCAAGGTATCATGGATGAGCTCAAAGCATCTTTTGAGAAAGCTCAAAATAAAATGTTAAAAAGAATTAAGAAATCTGAGAATCTCATGCTCAAGAACGTGGTGGAGATCAATCACAAACTGGACGTGATGGAAAAGAAGTTTGAAGACAAGTATACAGCGGCCGGCCAAGCTGTAACTCTTCTTATGGACGGATTAAAAAGGAACACCGATACTCTCGCAATAGTAAATCAGAATGCTCATGTCGTAGCAAATAACATTCAAAAGTTTGATGGCAATATGGTGACTCTTAACACCAATCAACAAGCCTTGGTTACCGAGTTCTCCAGGACTACAAAGCATATTGATGAGTCACTGCATTCTTATGCAAACTCCATTGCAGTCGAAGCCAAAAATGGGGGAGAAAGAATATACAGCTAAGATGACCGAGCTTCAAGAAATCATAATCAAAAACTTTGAGCAGTCAAACACATATGTTTATGACAGTTGCTGGTGGATGCTCAAACAAGCGTTAGGCGCTAACATCCCTGAAAATCCCGAGGGTACTCCTGCTCCTGAAATTAATACTGCGGCTGATGAGGGAGCCAGTGCTGAAGAAGCTCCTTTAAGTGAAGCTGATGCTCATAGGGCTGCTAGGGACACCTCCAAGGCAAAATTGATGGCAATGTTTGACCAAGGAGCCCTAACAAAAGCTAGGGACAAGAGAAAATCTCAAGAAGGGACATCAAAGGAAACGCAAGCTGAAAAGAGAATCAGATTGAAGGAGGAGGAAGTAAGGAACGAAAGGTGGAGTCCGGTATCAAATAGTATCATCTTGGACACATTCTGGCAACAAGAAAAAGGGGAAATCAATCGGAATGACGTATACAGCCAGCATGAGTGGGAGATGCACAAGACGTATGAAGCTAAACGGAACATCTTCTTCAGGACCAACACTGCGGCAGATAAAGCTCCTCCTCCCAGATACTATCCAAAGCCCAAGGAGTACGTTGAGAGGCAAAGAAAGAAGTTTTTGGCTCAAAAACATAAGGATGACCTAGCCAAAGATCAATAGACAGAAATTTATAGCTTGTCATTGTCTCATGAACACTTCTATCTTTTCTTATTGTTATATAAACAATCTTGGGAATATATATATATATATATATGTATATGAATTTATTATTGACTCAAGCTTTGATCTGTTTGCTTCTATTTCCTTGTGCCGCATTTTTAAATTCTATATGATGTATATATTATCTGGATGGTGGCATTCATCTTAGCTAGTAGGATTTTGGCTTCGTCAAATAGTGGGAGATTGTTGGGTAAGGTATCCACAATTACCCGGATTTGACGAAGCCTCCTGTCAAGCTAAGATGAATTCACAATGTATTTGATGAAACCTTTTAAGTTGTGCTTGCAGTTATTCCACGCTAAGTGCACACCAATGTCAGGGTGCAGTAGGTCAATATATACGGGTCTGCGCAACGTAATCTCTCGTTGAGCAGATCAGTGTGTTTGCCTACGTGCACTCTCTCTATTGGAGTGTACTTATTTTCAAGTACAGGGCTGTGATATTGTAAGAGCAGACAAGGAGAAAGGATGGGTCAAAGAGCAGCTCATGGGTGGAAAGACGAAAAATCGTCTAAGTGTGAATCGACGAGAATCACCAAGTGATTCTCGCCGATTCGGCGAGAATCACTAGTGATTCTCGCCGAATCGTCGAGAATCACTATCTGATTCTCGCCGTCTCTATCCGGCTACATCAAAACGTGCGACTCTGGCGCTAAGTCATAATCGATGAGAATCACTAGTGATTCTCGCCGAATCGTCGAGAATCACTGGCTGATTCTCGCCGTCTCTATCCGGCTAAATCAGAGCGTGCAAACTAGTCAACATCGACGAGAATCACCTTTGATTCTCGCCGAATCGACGAGAATCACCCTTAATTCTCGCCGATTCGACGAGAATCACCTTCGATTCTCGCCGATTTTGACTTGGGTAATTTTCTGGATCCCACTGGACCGGATCAAATGTTAAGGCTCTATTTTGAACCGCTTTTAGGGTTTCTTCAGGTGGGACCCATAACGGTCATAAAAGAGTATTTGACTATATAAATACACGCGTATTTTTGAACAGTACTGCAGCGAAGAAGATTTGAAAAAGCCGAGCCGCCGACGTGACCTAGATCGCGATACCTCCGCCGCCGCCGTCGCCGCTCGTGCTGGTCGATCGCCGGCTGCTAGATCGTGGTTTCTTCCAGATCTCCCGGCGATAGAAGCTATCCAAGCTTAGAGTCTCACGCGTCTAACTAGAGATCCTTTGTCTCTTGATTTGTTGATCGGGAAAACTTTTCCCGTCCGAATAGATCGAGACGATCGATCCTAGTGTGGCCGTTGGAAGACCTTGCTAGCTTTGCTATGAAGTTTGAATCTCCAAAGTACAGCAGCCGCACTCCGTTGTCGCCGCCGTTCCCAAGAAACTAGCCGCCGCCCTTCTTGCCGCCGCCGGTTCCGGGGAGATTCTCTCCAAGTGAGATCTAGGGTTGTGTACTCTTCGATTACTTCAAGAACACGTCATCGAACGAAGAGGGACACCTTAGTCTCCAAAAGTTATTTGTATTTCTTGTACATTCTTGTTTCATATTTGTTGTAAAGGTACGTTGGTTCCTAGTTATAAGGGTTGGGTGCAACCCGTGGTGTGGGAGTGTTGACTCCTACGTGTGGAAGGGATCCTTCCGATAGTGCAAGGATTGGATTTCAATCCTGTTGGTGAAGAGACCGAGTCGTCCCTTGTTGGGAGATAGGTCGAAGGGGGAAAGTGGATGTACCCAAATCGGGGAACCACTATAAATAGCTTGTGTACTCTATTTGCTGTGCTGTTTTATTTTCGTGTGTAGGTATAATTTTAATTCCGCAAAAATGCTGCACGTCACCTATCCCCCCCATAGGTGAAGGTAGTTGACACTAGGTGGACTTTCAAGTATAAAAAGTAAAATCCTTATACAGCATGCCACCTGGGTAAGAAAAAACAAGTCATCATTCAAACCAATTAGTAAAAATGATTCTCCTAGGGTTTTGTATCTACTATGTATGGACTCGTTTGGTCTACTCACCACTCAAAGCTTAGGAGGAAAGTACTATACTTTAGTCATTGTGGATGATTTTTCTAGATTCAGTTGGGTGTTATTTCTAAAAGCTAAGTCTGACACCTTTTGAATCCTCTCAAGTTTCATTAGACATATTCATTCTGAATTCAACACTCAAGTGTCTAGGATTAAAAGTGCCTATGACACAGAGTTTGAAAACCAGTTAATCTGTAGACTTTATGAGGATAAAGGAATAAGAAAAATCTTTTCAGCTTCTAGAACTCCCCAACAAAATGGGGTAGCTGAAAGGAAAATAAAACTTTAATTGAATTAAGAAGGACATTATTGGTGGTGTCAAATTTGCCTAAGTATTTCTGGGCTGAAGCAGTTAACACTGCCAACTATGTTCTGAATAGGAGTCTTATCCACAAAACTAAGAGGAAGACACTTTATGAGCTACTGAAGGGGAAAATACCTAGAGTTTTTTTACTTTAGGATATTTGGTTGTGCCTGCTTTATTCTCTATAATGGAAACGGACATCTTGCTAAATTTGAGAAAAGGCTGATGTTGGCATTTTTCTGGGATATTCATCATCCAACAAGGCCTATAAGTGCTATAATAAGAGTACACTCACAATAAAAGAGTGTATGTAGTCTTTAATGAATATAATGCATTTTCCAAGGTGGAGGAAACTTCCACCAAGAGCATTTTACAGGAATAGGTTCCTATGGTTGTTGAGTTGGAGAAGCTAATTATAAAAGAGAATAATAAAGGATCATCTAAAAAGCACCATCATCAGCTAGAAGGTATTTAAGCTAATTCTGATGATGAAGACCCTGCTAACATAATTATCAGGTCAACCATAAATTCAGAACAAATAGCAGAATAGAAAAATATAGAAGAAACAAATCTAAATAAAGTACAAGAAGAAATAATCCCTACACTTGGGGTAATATGAATAGATCAAGAGAGGGCTATCATTAGGGATCACACCCAATCTCAAGTGATAGGTGATATCAATCTTGGTGCCAGAATAAGTAATCAACTAATAACTGAGGCTATGCTATAGTACTTAAATGAACCAAAGTAGTTTGAGGAAGTAGACAATTATCCCCACTAGATTATTGCTATACAGGAAGAGCTAGCTTAGTTTGAATGGAATAAGGTCTGGAGATTAGTGGAAAGGCTTAGAAATTACTCAATCATTGGAACAAAATTGGCATAAAGAAAGAAGATGGGCTCAAATGAGATAATTATCAGGAACAAGGCCAGATTAGGTTCCCAAGGGTATCAGCAGGAAGAAGGAATATATTATAACCAAAGCTTTGCTCAAGTTGCCAGACTAGAGGCAATTGGATTATTTCTTGCCTATGCTGCTTAAAAAGAAGATAAAAGTATATTAGATGGATATAAAGACTACTTTCCTCAATAGAAACTGCAAGAAGAGGTTTACATTGAATAACCTCCAAGTTTTGTCAATCCAACCCATCCATATTATGTATTTAAATTAAATAAAGCACTATATAGTCTTAATCAAGCACCAAGAACTTAGTATGAGACCCTATCCACTTTTTTCTTAGTATGCTCATTAACAAGCAGAAAAGTTGATAAAACACTCTTCACAAGGGACAAATCTACCCAACTGAAGTGGACTTATTTTTCTGAGGAATATCAATTCTTAGCAGATATTGTGGGAAATGTGCTGATATGCAAAACTTCAGCATATTATGCGGTTCCTAGAACTCAACTGCACTTCATAGGAATTTTGGTGCTAAAAAGAAGATAAAATAGGGGACTGTCTCATGAGACTCATTTCACATAAATACAAACAAAAGTAGAATGCCTATATGACTCTTGTAAGTCAAACCTTGCTTAAAAACTTTTCTCACATATACACATCTAGTGGTATATCAATTCCTACTAGAAAGAATCTAATTATAGACCTTTTCTCTAAATGAACTCGACAAATCAACAAGCCTAAATCCTAAAAGGAATCTTCTCCTCCATCCTCTCCACAGGAAGATCCTCCTTTCTCCACTTATCCTAAACAAATTCCATCATTATCCCATGTATCAACTTCTATAACCACTTCACCTACTCCAGTCCATTTACATACCCCATTACCATACTCCTTTACTACTAAGATCATTTCACCTACTATGCGAACAACATCTCCCACCAGCTCTTTCTCCATAATAATGCATGTAGTCCAATTGGAATCCAACACCCTATCATCAATGCTAAACTCCCACGCCTCACAAATCCAAACCACAATAGATAAAATTCATTCCTAGTTTTATATGATCACTGCTTCAGTGTGATACCTTCAAGTAAGGATCTCATCCTCCTTAGTCTCAAGATCATTCTTGACATCTCTTGCTTATAAGGTTAGGAAGGGAGAGAGTTATATGGAAGAAGAGGAAGCAAATTCATTGACATCTTCTCCACACTGTCTATATCCTCTCTAAATTGCTGGGAATGATAATGTTCTGACAAGAATAGAGATTAATAATGAACCAAACTGTGGGTAGGATACGAAAGTCTTAAACATAGAATTTGCATCAGTTTAGGGGGTGATGGTTGCTTCTACATTGCAAGAAAAAGTCAGGGTTGAAGATGAAAAGGAAGAAGAAGAGGAGGTACTGGTATTCCTTAAATGGGCAGTGAATGTCAAATACACTTCAAAGGTAAAGCAACTGCAGTCATCAAATAAAGAAAATTTACCAGCAGTAAGCAATACTCAATTATCTGAAGAGGTTTTCAAATATATGTAGGAAGTTGCAGTATCATATTACTCATTTTGCCGTACATAATTCCTATCCCTCTGGAAGACCTAGATGTAGTTCATATGGGCAAGGGAACCTATAATATTCCCCCAATGCCACTACCAAAACCAACCCCTAATAGACAAACAAAGAAGCAAATACTTGATGCTGCAACAATACACATCAAAGGCAAAGGGGCGATGGATCCTGTCAATGAAATAAAATAAATCATGAAGAACAATGGGGAACTAAAAAGAATAAAAAGAAAGGTAGATGAGGTATATCAAAATGCTTATTGGGATTGGGAGAGCTTAATCTCTATGATAGAATTTCTTAAAGACAAACAAGACTATTGGAGATATTTGAGCCTTTTGTAGTACTAAAAATTGACAAAAGGAAATCTACTGAAGAAACTCCATAACTATCTACTAAATATATTCACTTTTGAACTTCCTAACAAAACAAGTTTATATGTAAGGATCCTGGTCCGCTAAAAGTTGTATATATAATTCATTCAAAAGATATATACATATTCAACCGCTACTCATACTCATGTCCTTTTCAACCATGTGTGTCTTCTTCATATGTACTAAAAATTATTCTATATATTTCATGTTTTATTTTTTTAATATCACAATTATAAACTTGTAAAATTTGATAAGCTAAATAGGGGAAGATTGTTGGGAAAACCCTGATGATTTAACTTAATAGATTATTTTAAAAGTGATTTTACTCCCTAGGTTGATTACCCATGTTGTATAGAGTGGGTAATATGATCATAAAAGTCCTAGGAAGTTAGTAGAGTAAAGACCATGAGCTAGGCACTCTAAATTATAGAAGAAATTCAAGAAAAACTTACATACGTTGACTTGAATTTGACGCAAAGTCAACTATATATCGATGTTACATCAAAAAGAATTTAGGGAACCGATATATGCTGAAATCAATACCACTTCAAGATAGAAGTCATCCAATACATCAATAGGTTGTCAATGTAATTTCATTAACATATTTATTCCATACAGAAGCAGAAAGTCGATGTTACTCTTACTTGATGTCGACATAGCATCGAGTGTTATCTAGAATGGAGATTTTAGAGAGTTATTTCAAGCTTCTTCCAAGGGACTTTCAATGAATTAATTTAAACAATTCTAACATTTGGAAGATAGACTAAAGGAAAGACTCCTCTAGCAGATTCAAAGATGATTTTATAGAGAGCTTTTGAAGAGGTCTTTGAGATTGATTGGAGTATTTTGGGAAGGATATATCAATATTCCTTCTAAAGACTTTATGCCATGAAAGTTACAATTCAAAATAATCCAAAGATATTATAATCAAAGAAGGGAATACAAAACACATAAACTGACACAGAGCACAAGAACATAAATTGATATCCGACTGTTCTTTATCTTCTCAATACTCAAACTTCTCTGCTAGTTCCTAGACCAATATTCAACTAGAATATTCAGGGAAGATCACTGGATCCAAATATTATATCCCCTAAAATTCTTCTATCAGAAAGGGGTTCATCATATTAAAGGATAAAAAATACTTAGTGTCTAATAGTCCTCAAATTCTTACTGAGTGGACTCATCAAAAATTTCTTCTTCACTACTTTCTCTCTCTCTCAATCACTTTCTATATCTTTTGTATTAATTGAGTAAAGATTTTTTAGAATCTTTCTTTAAAGGATCCAGGTTGTGGTTCTAATAGTCTCCCTATCAAAAGAGTCAATTGGTAGTGGTTTAAGATCTCCTTTCCAAAATATTTAGTCATTAGTTGTAAGAGTCTCCTTATCAAAAGACTCAGGCGCTGGGATAATGTATTCCTACAAAGGTGGAAGAAGAGTAGATGTACCCAGATTTTTGGGAACCACTATAGCTTTGGAGTATATTGTGTTTTCTGATTTTTTTCTTACTTTATTTTCTGTGTTGTGTTGTGAATAATCTTTGGTCTGAAATTTGTGTGAATGCAAATCCTAGTTTAACTGAAATTATTTGAAAAGGTTTTTAATTCTCTATTCACCCCCATCTAGAGAATTCTTAGTGGATTTCTACAAATATTCACAGTTTCACTTTCCTTTAAAAACTCAGATTAAAAGGTAGTAGACACACAATTAAATAAAAACGGTAATTTTAGTTTAGTAGAAATGATTAAAAAAATTTAATCCTAATTATGCTTGAAATTGAGGCGACAATAAATTTCTTTTTCCTTTTCTATACCAACACTTATCAAAAGACCAGTTGGTTCTAGCCTATCTCTCCTAGATAAGACCTCAAACCGCCCCTAGATCTACATTAGACCTAGTCAGAACAACACATGGTTAATTCATGGAATCTTCCCAGGAAATTAACGTTTGCACCAAATGATTTTCCCCCTAAGACTCACAAGACCTAGTCGCACCAACCCATAGTGAATTTACAACTTAGAGAAAATAAATGAAACGAAAATTCAACAATACTAAAGAAACTCCATCAAAGAGACATACTCATCGATGAGTATGCGAGATCGTTCCTTTGTCTGAGTCTATAGCCTTCACGTGCCTTGAGCGGAGTTCTTATCACCAAGGACGAGGCTCTCATGAAATAATAAGAGTTTTGACTTTGGTCATGGCCTCCTGTTGGAGTCTTGTTGTTGTTCTCCTCGAATGGAGGAAAAATGCTCTTTTTATAGGCATGGAACCTAAATGCAGTGATAGCACTATCGTCCTACGATAGCTTCTTTAGGCATTCTTCGCCTCCTTTGGAAATCAATATTTTTTCAACTTTCCTTAGCTATTTTAAGAAACATTTCCGCGCCATTTTATGAACATTTTGGACTTTAGAAACAAGAATTTTTGATGTCATTTTCTTCCAAAAAAATAGACTCTCCAAAAGATATCGCTGGACGATAGCATCTTCCATTTTCAGTAGCTTACTTCCATGGTTGGTATTCTTCCTTTTCAGTTAAATTGCTAGTGCTATCACTAGAGGTAGAGATGCAACCCAGTGGTAGCAACAAAAAATTGGTATCTTTGTCAATTTAATTCATCTTCCATGGCGTACTAAACCTATAGTTCCTATACACTATAAACACAAAACAAACATGATCAAATACAAACTGGGATTTGCTATTCTCAAACTAAGAGATGTGGAATGCATGTTCCGATAGATTAAAGAAGTAAATATAAATAGGGGACCAAGTTGTGTTATTGAGTTGTAGAAGTCAAGGACTCTAAGCTGTAAGATCATTGATTTGTGATATTGGAGGAGTTGGCATAGTCTAGCACATTGTTAGATAGGTGGAGGGGGAAGTGGATGGACCCATAACTGGGGAACCACCTTAAATCTCTTTGTATTTTCCTATGTTGTGGATTGTGTTTGATTTTTTGTGGTAATTAACTCAAAAACTCTAAAAAGACCAAAAACTTCGAACACATATTCACCACCTAGGTGATTAGACTACCCTTCATCTTTCAATATATATATATATATATATATATATATATATATATATATATATATATATATATATATATATAACTATACTATATTAAAAAGATATATGGTGGTCTGCCAATAGTATGAGTTCGAAAATAGGGGAAAATAGGATTTGAGTGTTTTTATCCAAATCCGTTGAATCTGGGGCTGCAAATATCGGATTGGGTCTGCCAATAAAAAAAACCCCCCCAAATTCACTTCATCTCTCTCCTATTTCCCGATCACCACTATCCCCCCTAAAAAATATCCTTCATCGCCATCGGAGGCCTGACTGGAGACCCCCGACGGGTTCGCCGGGAGCCAGCGAACCTTCCGGCGGTGTTCCAGAGGCACACCGGTGGGGCCACCATCTACGGTGGCCTTGACCGTGAGGTGGAAGGTTCACCGGCTCCCAGCAAACCCGCCGGGGGTCTCCAGTCGGCCGGCGATGGCGGTGAAGGACGTAATTTTAGGTTTTTTAATTTGAAAAAACAAAAAAATTTAAAATGTAATACATAAAATATTATATTAAAATCATATTTAAAAATATTATACATAAAATGTAATATTATAAATCATATTTAAAATATTATGCATAAAATGTAATATTATAAATAATATTTAAAATATTAATAAATACAGGGCGGGCGAAGCTCGCCGTTGCTGGCCGGGTACTGTGACGCGTGGCCATCGGGCCGGAGGCCCGTGCCTGTCACTGGAATATATATATATATATATATATATATATATATATATATATATATATATATATATATATATATATATATATATATGTCTCTATATATATAAATATACAAGCAGTCGTGCACGGGGGACCCCGTGCGGGCAACAGTCGTCGTGGGTGTGACATTTGTCGAGGGAGGGGGGCACTCGTCGTGGGTACGACATTTGTCGAGGGGGGACATCTGTCGAAGTTGCGACATTTGTCGTGGGGGCGGCATTTGTCGTGGGGGCGGCATTCATCGTGGGGGCGGCATTCGTCGTGGGGGCGGCATTCGTCGTGGGGGCGACATTCGTCGTGGGGGCGACATTCGTCGTGGGGGCGACATTCGGCATGGGGGCTACATTCAATGGGGGTGACATTCGTCCGAGGGGTGACATTCGTCCGAGGGGCGACATTCGTCTGAAAAGCTAAATCCCAAGCAAAAGTACCTCGTGCGGGCAACATTCATCGCGGGTTCGACATTTATCGTGAGCGAGACATTCTTCATGGGGGTGACATTCGTCGTGACAGCGACATTCGTCGTGGGGGCGACATTCTTCGTGGGGGCGGCATTCATCGTGGGGGCGACATTCGTCGTGGGGGCGACATTCGTCATGGGGGCGACATTCATCGTGTTGACACAACCTTCTAAACTGTCGTGTACGACCAATGTTTCTCGCAAAGCCCTAGCGGATGGAGGAGAGACAATAGAGTCGAAGATCCCCCTTTAGTGTTTGCGGCCGATGAAATCCGGGATCCGATCGATCCCAAAAAACCTGAAAATTCTGGCTTAAGTAGAAAATTCATCAGAAATTGGTCGCGCACGGTCGATCAAATGACCGTATACGTGAAACATGCAATATTTGTCATGAGAGCGTAGTTTGTCGTGGGGGCGATATTTGTCGTGGGGCGACAGTGGTCGTGAAGGCGACATTGTTAATGATGGTGACATTGGTCGTAGGGATGACATTTGTTGTGGGGGGAGACATTGGTCGGGGGCGGCGACATGGTCATTGGGGGCTGACGACATTGGTCGTTGTGGTGGATGACATTGGTCGTTGGGGGCGACAACGATCGTGGGCAGCTTCAACGATCGTGGGAGGGGTCATCGGTCATGAGCGGCGTCATCGGTTCTGGGCGGCGACATTGGTCGTGGGCGGCAACATCGGGTGTGGGCGACGATATCGGTCATGAGCGACAACATCGGTCGTGAGCGACGACATCGGTCGTGAGCGACGACATCGGTCGTGGGGTACAGCATTGTGGATAAGCACTGTAGTTGATAGAAACAGGGCAGCAACTATTCCTCTTTAGCATATTAGTTTGCTGCTGAAAACATTTCTTCCAAAAGAATTTGAAAGTCCACCTAGTGTCAACTATGTGCACCTATGGGGGGGGGGGGGGGGAATAGGTGACGTGTAGCGCTTTTGCGGAATTTACGAATGTACCTGCATAATAAAAATAAAAAGCACAGCACACAGAATACACAGGCAATTTATAGTGGTTCCCCAACTTGGGTACATCCACTTTCCCCCTTCGACCTATCTCCCAACAAGGGACGACTCGGTCTCTTCTCCAACAGGATTGAAATCCAATCCCTGCACTATCGGAAGGAACCCTTCCACACATGAGAGTCAACACTCCCACAAAACGGGTTGCACCCAACCCTTATAACACGGAACAAAAGTTCCTTTACAACAAATGTAAATATAGAATGTACACGAGATACAAACTTCGTTTGGAGACTACGGTGTTCCTCTTCGTTCAACGACGTGTTCGTGAAGTCAACGAAGAGTCTACAACCTTGGTCTCTCTTGGAGAGGATCTCCCCGGAACCGGCGCCGGCAATCCGAGCGGCGGCTTGGTTCGGGATCGGCGGCAACGAAGGTGCGCGGCAGCAGTACTTTGAGATCCAAACTTCGTAGCGAAGCTAGCTAGGTCTACCAACGGTCACTCAAGGATCGGTCGTCTCGATCGATTCGGATGGGGAACACTTTCCCGATCTACAAATCGAGAGACAAGAGATCTCTAGATAGACGCGTGAGACTCTAAGCTTGGCTAAGCTTCTGTCGCCGGAGATCGGGAAGAAACGCGATCAACAGCGGCGACCACTTGACGCGAGCGGCGGCGGCGGAGCGGAGCGGAAGCGGCGACTTAGGGTTTTTTCGTGCTCGCGTGTTTCTTTTCTCGATACCTCTACTGTTCAAAATACCCGTATATATATACTGTAGATAGATTCAATTTGACCGTTGTGGGACCCACCAGTAGAATCCCGAAATCCGGTTCAAAATAGTCCAGCGGCAGAATCCGGTCCAGCAACATCCCGAGAAAACGCCAAGTAAAATTCGCCGAGAATCATTGGTGATTCTCGACGAATCGGCGAGAATCAGTTAACGATTCTCGACGATTCGTCGAGAATCACTGGTGATTCTCGACGGATCACTTGTTGATTCTCAACGATTTTCCCTTGGTATTCATGACCTGCTCAGCGACGGGTTCGACGAGTATCATTAGTGATTCTCGCCGAATCTCACTTGGCACCATTTTAAGGTAGCCGGAAGGAGTCGGCGAGAATCACTAATGATTCTCGACGATTCGGCGAGAATCACTAGTGATTCTCGCCGAATCGGCGAGAATCACTTGGTGATTCTCGTCGACTTTCACTTAGACGAATTTTCGTCATTCCACTCAAGAGCTGCTCCTTGACCCATCCTTGCTCCTTATCTTCTCTTGCATAAACATGGCCCTGTACTTGAAAGTAAGTGCACTCCAATAGAGAGAGTACACGTAGGCCAACACACTGATCTGCTCAACGAGGGATTACGTCGTGCAGACCCGTGTATATTGACCTACTGCACCCTGACATTGGTGTTCACTTATCGTGGAAGAGCTGCAAGCACAACTTAAGATGTTTCATCAAATACATTGTGAATTCATCTTAGCTTGACAGGTGGCTTCCTCAAATCCAGGTAATTGTGGATACAATACCCAACAATCTCCCCCTATTTGACGAAGCCAAAACCCTACTAGCTAAGATGAATAACACCTATCAAATAATAAGCATAGCATTCAGAAATTAAACATGCAGCACAAGAGAATATATGCAACCAGATCAGGACTTGAGTCATTCACAAATTCAAATACGAATGTATATATATATATAATCTCAGAATTGTTCATATCATAACAATAATCATTAAATGTTTTTAGGAGAGAATGACAAGCTACAAGTTGTTGACTATCTTTCCTTAGCTAAGTCATCCTTGTGTTTTTGCGCCAAGAACTTCTTCCTTTGTCTCTCCATGTACTCTTTAGGCTTCGGATAGTATCTGGGAGGAGGAACTTTGTCTGCATCCGTGTTGTTTCTGAAGAAGATGTTTCGTTTTGCTTCATACGTCTTGTGCCTTTCCCACTCAAACTGGCTGTAAACTTCGTTCCGATTGAGTTCTCCCTGTTCTTGTAGCCAGAAGGTGTCCAAGATGATGTTCTTCGAAACTGGACTCCACTTTTCGTTTCGAACTTCCTCCTCACTCATTCGAGTTCTCTTTTCAGCCTGTGTCTCCTTGGAGGTCCCTTCTTGAGCTTTTCTCTTTCCCCTGGCTTTTGCTAAAGCCTCTTGGTCAAACATGCTCCTCAGTTTAGCTTTGGAGAGAGCCCTAGCATCAGCTTCATTTGTGGGAACATCTGCAGCACTTGCACTTATTCCCTCAGCAGCACTTACTCCCTCAGCGGCCGTAGATGTCTCAGGAGCATGAATATCCGCAGGCTTTTCAGGCAAGGCGACGGCTAACGCCTGGTGGAGCATCCACCAGCAGCTGTCATAAACGTATTTGTTGGACTGTTCGAAGTTTTTGATCATGACTTCTCGGAGCTCAGCCATCTTAGCTATGTAGTCCTTCTCCCCCTTTTTGGCTTCGACAGTGATGCAGTTTGCATAGGAGTGCAGGGAGTCATCAATATGCTTGGTGGTCCGGGAGAACTCAGTGACCAAGGTCTGCTGATTGGCGTTGAGAGTGACCATGTTACCGTCAAACTTTTGAATGTTGTTGGCTACAACATGAGCGTTCTGATTGACTACAGCAAGAGTGTCAATGTTCTTCTTCAATCCGGCCATAAGAAGTGTGACAGCTTCGCCGGCCGCGGTATACTTCTCTTCAAATTTCTTATCCATCACATCAAGTTTATGATTGATCTCTACCATATTCTTGAGCATGAGATTTTCAGACGTCTTAATTCTTTACAACATTTGATTCTGAGCTTTATCAAAGGAGGCTTTAAGCTCATTCACGATGCCCTGAATGATATGTACAGTGTGAGTGGCAAGCTCATCTCGTAATGGAAGAACCAGAGGCACTTCTTGGCCTTGCTCTTCAGCAGACGCATCTGTAGAGCTGGACACAATCACAGTCTCTAATGGAGGAATGCTGGCGGCCTTGGTAGATTTATCTGACTCCCCCTCCACTGGTGCATGCTTGTCAGATGGAGGTTCAAAAAGATCCGGAGCCTCCAATACTTCGTGTCCCTCATTCCCATCTTCCTCTACGTCATCATTCAAGAAATCATCTATGTCAGCAGCCTCTTCCAATTCTTTGTTAGCAGTCTCCAATACAGTGTCACTTTCTTCTAGTATTTCGGCCACTGCATCCCTGACCACCTGTGAGATTTCAGATACTATATCAGTATGAGGGGGTAGAGGCTCCCCCTCGATTCCTGCAGTCAAGGTATCAGGAATTTCACTGGGGGTGACTGCGGAAGATACTCCCTGGTGCTCTTCCACTGCAGTCTGCCCAATACGTCTCTCCCATCGGTCAAATACACTTGAGTCCATCTTCTTCAAGTAGTGGAGAGGGACACCTTTGCTCATGTCAAACCTGTTTCCATTTAGCTGATTTAGGTACAGTCTTATGATACGGCCAAAACTTGGAGAGCCCAAGGTGTCCTTGATCTTCTCGAACAACAACTCTCCCCAGTTGAACCTTTTACGGCAAACAACAGCTATTAGGATCTTGAACATATCCGCTGAGATATGGTCATGAGAGCCCGACTTGCAGATGAGCACCTTTCCAATAATGTCAGACAAGAGCTTCCCTTCTTCATTCATATCCTTTCTCTTTATTGACCGAGTTCCTCGTGGGAGACCGCAGAACAAGAGAGTTCTGGTCTTGTCATCGTCCTCCAGATAGTCCTCATGCTCCGAGCTAGAAAGCTTCAGGAAGCGAGTCAGCTTGTTGGCAGACAGCTTGACCTTTGCCCCGGCCACCTTGCTTTTGATTAGCGAGTCGCCATTTCGGAGCCTTGCGGTGGCGAAGAACTCCAGCACCTCTTTGTCCAGGATTTTGCAAGGGTGCTCCAGGACGAATGTTAGTCCAGCCTCTTCCAGCATCAGAATGATGTTGCGAAATTCGTCCGAGGCGTGAGAGAACCCAGTCCGAGCAAGCTCGCAACCAGTGACCAACCCAGCAGTTGTCCTTGGAGCCATAGCAGATCTAGAGAGAGAAGCCCTACTCTAAGCTTTAATGATCAATCAAAAAGGAAATCGTCACAAGTGATGACGTCCAAGTACGGGTGAGGAAGAGGTTACCTAAAGGCTTAGACGGAAATGAGTTGGTGGGCTGCCTGCGAGAGATCTTCCTTGAGCATCGTTTGGGAAGACCTTCGGTGTAGACCCTGCGGGAAACAGCGAGGACGGTGCGGGATCCGATGAGAATCTTGCGAGACAAACGGTGGCGAAGAATCTTGCAGCGAGAAGATGATCGACGAGCTTCCTGTGGGTTTCTGCGAGTCGGCGGCAGAGCTCTTGTGGGTTTCGGCAAGTCTGCGGGTTTCGGCGAGTCGGTGGAAGAGCTCTTGCGGGATATCTGCTGCGACGTGAGGCGGGATTCGTGAAGAAGGCGAAGGGTCGGCGTGATTTGTCAAATTCGGCGAGATTTCAAGTATATAATGGGTCGGCGGGATTTGTCTAATTCGAAATTGAGAGGTTTCTTGACTAGGAATTTTCACGTTGAGAAGCATTGCAACATTTTTGAATTCTTCTGATGTCAAGTCAATATAAAAATGATAAATACATGTATATTTTAAAGTCAATCTATTTGGATTTGAACGAGGCTTTTCCAAAAACTTTTTGATGTCAATTGTGAGTTGTCGAGATTCACGATGACATATCTTCGTTAACTCTTTATTGATGTATAAAGGTTTGCATGCATCGAGTTAACCTATCCTTAGAGGTGCCCACATACATGTATAAGCATAAGTATAAATATACACATGGATAGAAATATATATATATATATTTTAAATGCGGATGCAATATGACGCAAGTCCTTGAACTGATCAAAATTACCTGGGATTTTGAGAGTCATCGTCTTAGTCCAACAGGTAGAACACATTAGAGGCTCAATGTGAGTATGCTCAAACAGATATCACATATGTTATTTCAGACGCTTGTTCCAATTTAGTCTTGAGCCACCTACTGTCTAGGTCCCATTATATTCACGGGAACCTAGACTACCCTGCAAGAAAGAATTACTTTACCTTAGGAACCCAAATCATATTGGGTCCTAGGTTCCTGTTAGCATAAGCACGCAACTGCCTTCCTTCAGAAAACCTGTCTGGAAGACTACCTCTGTCCCGAGAATGTGGATAAGCCCTTGCCGTGGGCACAGAGGGGTTGTGCCAACAGTCGATGGCAAAGTGCCCCACTTTGCCGCAGCACCAACATGGGTGAATGTTGTATCGCCATTTCCGACCTGATCTAGTGACTGATGTAGTCACGGTCCTAGGTCTAAACGGGATAGGGCATGATCTTGTCACAAAAATTCCTCTTCCATCGTGACACGTGGAAGGGTGGAAAGAATGCATGTTGTGAGCGTTATGAGGCCGGGAAGGTGGTGCCATTCTTTCAGGCATCTCCCTTATAGAGGCCCCATGGAACCTGACATCATGGCTTCTATCCTCTCTATCCCGTGTCCTCGAGTGGTGAGAAGTCTTCTGTGAGCTGGGACATGCAGATCCACACTGTGTTGAGGCAGTGGCAGAGAATACAAAGGGCTCAGAATGAGCCTTAGGTATTTCCTCATGGGTAGCCATGACGGCCCTTGCACTATGGACGTTTCCACATGGGGACAGATCACCCTTGCAGTGACCACGATTATTCCTGTGGTCATACCTGAAGGCATGATGAGTTGCCTTCCTGCTTGGAGTGGGGGGTCGGAATACCGTTTCCCCATTTCTCCATGCATTGATAATCCGGGAGATCCACCCGTTTTCTTGCTTTCTCTTTATAGCATCAACTTTGGAAAAGTTTGATACTATACGTTTCTCATTCTCTAGAATACTCTCTAGAGCTGAGATCTTAGAGTCCTTGACCTTGTTGGACGCCAATTGGAGAACCAACAAGATCTTCAGTCGAGCAATCTCTTGAGCTTGCTCCTCAGCAAGTAGGTTGCTAGACTGAAGGGCTCTCTTCAGAGAATCAGAATCTTCTGGAGGAACGCAGTTCCTGTCTTCAGAAATTTCAAGAGATACATGGCAGGACGAAGAAGTTACCTGCTCCTCAGTGATATTGTCATTAGAGCCAGTGACCATTGTGTCATCCTCATCAGAGCTGCTTTCCTCGCTGGCCTCTTCAGTCTCAGACATGGACACTGGAGCTCTGATGCAGTCCGAAAGATCCTTGCCTTCATCTTTAGAAGTGAGGACCCCAACATACGCTTCATCCTCTAATTGACAGCAGATTCCAGCTTTCTCTGACCCCCCCATCAGCTCTGAGATCATCATCCATAGAGATTTAGCCGTCCTACATTTTTCCAATCTAGAGCGAGAAGCTCCAGACCAGATATCCATGATAATTTGACGAATCCTCTCGTCCAAGTGAAATAGTGATAGTTCCGTCTCTGACATCTCAGCAATGCCCATGGGCACTTGGATCCCAGAGTCGGAGGTCTTCATGGGAATAAACGGACCCTCTTCCAGGATGAAGGATGCTCGAGGATCGATAGCATCAAGGTGAAATGACACTCTCATTCTCCAGATGGGATAATAATCCTTTGTGCATGCGGGGAGTTTGAGTGGCGGTATCTCATAATCCAGCTCCATGCTTCTGACACTGGTGGCAGGATTCTACTCAAGGTGTTTACCTTTTTGATGAGCAACCTCGCTCTGATACCACTTGAAAGTCCACCTAGTGTCAACTATGTGCACCTATGGGGGGGGGGAATAGGTGACGTGTAGCGCTTTTGCGGAATTTACGAATGTACCTGCATAATAAAAATAAAAAGCACAGCACACAGAATACACAGGCAATTTATAGTGGTTCCCCGACTTGGGTACATCCACTTTCCCCCTTCGACCTATCTCCCAACAAGGGACGACTCGGTCTCTTCTCCAACAGGATTTAAATCCAATCCCTGTACTATCGGAAGGAACCCTTCCACACGTGAGAGTCAACACTCCCACAAAACGGGTTGCACCCAACCCTTATAACACGGAACAAAAGTTCCTTTACAACAAATGTAAATATAGAATGTACACGAGATACAAACTTCGTTTGGAGACTACGGTGTTCCTCTTCGTTCGACGACGTGTTCGTGAAGTCAACGAAGAGTCTACAACCTTGGTCTCTCTTGGAGAGGATCTCCCCGGAACCGGCGGCGGCAATCCGAGCGGCGGCTTGGTTCGGGATCGGCGGCAACGAAGGTGCGCGGCAGCAGTACTTTGAGATCCAAACTTCGTAGCGAAGCTAGCTAGGTCTACCAACGGTCACTCAAGGATCGGTCGTCTCGATCGATTCGGATGGGGAACACTTTCCCGATCTACAAATCGAGAGACAAGAGATCTCTAGATAGACGCGTGAGACTCTAAGCTTGGCTAAGCTTCTGTCGCCGGAGATCGGGAAGAAACGCGATCAACAGCGGCGACCACTTGACGCGAGCGGCGGCGGCAGAGCGGAGTGGAAGCGGCGACTTAGGGTTTTTCCGTGCTCGCGTGTTTCTTTTCTCGATACCTCTACTATTCAAAATACCCGTATATATATATACTGTAGATAGATTCAATTTGACCGTTGTGGAACCCACCAGTAGAATCCCGAAATCCGGTTCAAAATAGTCCAGCGGCAGAATCCGGTCCAGCAACATCCCGAGAAAACGCCAAGTAAAATTCGTCGAGAATCATTGGTGATTCTCGACGAATCGGCGAGAATCAGTTAACGATTCTCGACGATTCGTCGAGAATCACTGGTGATTCTCGACGGATCACTTGTTGATTCTCAACGATTTTCCCTTGGTATTCATGACCTGCTCTGCGACGGGTTCGGCGAGAATCATTAGTGATTCTCGCCGAATCTCACTTGGCACCATTTTAAGGTAGCCGGAAGGAGTCGGCGAGAATCACTAATGATTCTCGACGATTCGGCGAGAATCACTAGTGATTCTCGCCGAATCGGCGAGAATCACTTGGTGATTCTCGTCGACTTTCACTTAGACGAATTTTCGTCATTCCACTCAAGAGCTGCTCCTTGACCCATCCTTGCTCCTTGTCTTCTCTTGCATAAACATGGCCCTGTACTTGAAAGTAAGTGCACTCCAATAGAGAGAGTACACGTAGGCCAACACACTGATCTGCTCAATGAGGGATTACGTCGTGCAGACCCGTGTATATTGACCTACTGCACCCTGACATTGGTGTGCACTTAGCGTGGAAGAGCTGCAAGCACAACTTAAGATGTTTCATCAAATACATTGTGAATTCATCTTAGCTTGACAGGTGGCTTCCTCAAATCCAGGTAATTGTGGATACAATACCCAACAGAATTCTCACCACCCAATTAATAAAATTAGTTTTCAAACACATGAACCTCATTAAAATATCAAACATTAAGAACATTTAAAACATTACTACATGAATAATTCATAGCCTATTGTACATAATTAATTCATAGGTGCTGACATACTTAAGAAATTATAGCAAAACATTTCATGGGGAGGCAATGGCACAAATTGAGGTTTGAATGTCATATTTTTCATTTTTACTGAACATAGATATGATCAGAGAAACAAAAAAGTATGCAATGGTAGCAACACTATGAAAGAACACGGAGGAAGAGAGTGTACATGAGAGTACTGCATGTGAGTCAGCACATGCTATATCAAGAAATTAAGAAGCAACTCATCCAACAATATGTGAGCCCAAAGGAAAACAAAATCTAACAACAACTACAATATCACATTGTTTAATTTTTTTTTCTTAAGCAGTATAAAAATGAAACATTTTGCTTCAGGAGCATGCGTAAAAAAAACAATATCCATATACCTGGACAGAGAAGGTCATGTTGAAGAAACATTAGTCGGGCATGAGACCGATTAAATCCTGCAATACTCAGTGAAACATCATTAGTTAGTAAACTGCACTAAATAATGAATCAGTTGAAGAGGAAAGGTGCTTGTAGATATGGCGCAGTTACCTAAAATCAGAGCACATTGAGAATAATATTATTGTTTGGCGGTGCATAGCAGTCACGAAATGGTGACTGGGGTGGATGAGTCTCAAAATCCAGCAAGGAGAACAAAGATGATTAGAAAATGGGAAATAGAAGAGAAAACCTGCAAGGATAATAAACAGCATATCTCGTCGGTTACCTGAAGGGTTGTGCGAATTAGTAGATAAAGGCTCCGTTTGGGGGGACTTATTTTCAGCGGTCAAGCGGTTACGACCGCATGTACCGAGCCTTAATTAAGGCCCGATACATGCGGTCGTAACCGCTTGACCGCTAAAAATAAGTCCCCCCAAACGGAGCCAAAGAAACTGCAATACTCAACAAAACATCATTAGTTAGTAAACTGCACTAAATAATGAATCAGTTGAAGAGGAAAAGTGCTTGTAGATATGACACAGCTACCTAAAATCAGAGCACGTTGAGGACAATCTTATTGTTTGGCGGTGCATAGCAGTCACTAAATGGTGACTGGGGCGGATGAGACTCAAAATCCAGCAAGGAGAACAAAGATACTTAGAAAATGTGAAATAGAAGAGAAAACCTGCAAGCATAAAAATCAACATATCTCTCTGGTTACCTAAAGGGTTATGCAAATTAGTAGATAAGGAAACCTGAAGGAAGGTCTTCAGATGGAGAATCAGTCATCTGTGAGAACGCCACTTGGATTGAAGGTGTTAGGAGGTAAGGAACCATACGTCACTTGGATTGAATACACAAATGACCTTTTGTTTTGATTTTTTTTTTGGAAAAATCAGTGAATGTAATTGGTATCCAATTGTTACACCATAGCTGATATCCTCTTTGCTTATAATAAAACTAATCACTGTTCTTGGAAACACCAAAGTAATTCAACAGATCTCCACTCTTTGTTATCTCCAATCCAACTCTCCAACTGGAATAAAAGACAAAAGTAATAATGTCAACCTCCTAATCTCACTCACAGCACTTCAAAATACCTCTCCTAACCATCGACAAAGAAGAACAGCCCAAAGGAAAACAAAATCTAACAACAGCTACAATATCACACTGTTTATCTTCTTCTCTGTTGCAGCTCTCACGCACAGCAAATGGAAGAAACAAATCACAAATCACAAATTGATTTCAATCTTAGCATTCAACATCATTTGACTACTCCTAAACGGGAAATCACAATGCAATTCACTTCACCAAAAACTGAACAAAATCTTTATACCAAATCACAAATCATATTTATACCGTCTGAATTTTCAAAAGAACGGTCATGGCAGAAGAAGAAACTGTCGGAGGAGGAAGCCGTGGCAGTGAAATAGAGCTTGGAGGCCGCTCGATGTGCGAGATGGCGGGATCGTGGGCAGAAATCGCGCGGGAGCTTCTCCTAATGTAGCGCCCAAGTCGGGAGAGGTGCGGCTGAACCCTAGTTGTGCGCCCGTCGGAGGAGAATATCCTCTCATAGATGCTTGAATGTAGGATTACAATGCCTGGAGTAGAGAAAAAAATAAGTTCGAGTGTTTAGAAGTGGAGCAGGATCTGGAGAGGTAGGGCGAGAGCAAGAGCGGGCATAGATCGGGGAGGCGAAGCGGAAATCGCGAATGAGAAACGCGGAAATCGCGAATGAGGAAGAGGAGAACGAAGAGCGGGCATAGATCGGGGAGGCGAAGCAGAAATCGCGAATGAGAAACGCGAAAATCGCGAATGAGGAAGAGGAGAACGAAGATTCTTTGCCCTAGCTGCGGAGAAGAAGAGAGGCTATCGGGATTTTGAGTTGGGTGAATAGTATCGAGCTATTTTAATTAAGCATTAGTCCGATGAGAAGACCAAAATATCCCTTATTTAACCCAACAAAACCGATTTTATGAGGGCATTTTGGTCCACCGAATGTTACACCATGAGGGATTAGGTCTTCCCTTATAGTATAAAGATATATATATATATATATACACATACATACACACACACATGACATATTCACCTTACTAGTTTTCATAATAAAAAATTAAAAAGACAGAATATGAAAATTCATGTAGTACTTCATATACATCTCCATGAAATATTAATCTCATGATCGTGAATACTTTATAGTTCATATTTTCCAATCTTTAATCACGAGTCATAATTTTCCATGTGATAAAGTAAAATTTCATTTATTTATATTATATTAAAGTCTTCAAATAATCATAAAGAATTATCTTGTAAAATTAAAGATCTTGTAATTCAATCAATGTAAACAAATGGAATATATACTATTGATTTCAAAGTTCATTTTGTGTGTTTTAGTTCATGATCATTATGAATGCATTATATATTATGATTGCATGTATCTACTTTTTATCTTAACTCTAGAATTAATATACTTATCAAAACAAATCAATGGATTAATCACTTCATTCTAGGTCTGTGAGAAAAAATTAGATTGAAACTCTATTTTGAATACAAGCAATATTATCATCTAATCAATTATATATATTGAACTTTATCATAAATGGCATAACATGGCACTTTGTCATTTAAACTCATCATTCTAGCAACACCATATAGTATATATATAATTTATTCTCTATGCTAGTTATTTCACTCATAATGCCATGCTATGGTACATTAAAAATAGACTATTGAAGTTTGAAATACTTGATATCTATGTATTTGAATATAGAAATAAAGCATTTTATACTGTCTTAAAATAAATTATCTCTACTATAGATCAAACAAAAATTCAGCATACATTAAAGACAAAATATGTGTGTTAGAAAGGGATTAAGTATCTAGTATACTTGTGATCATCTCCACTTAGTGTATTTCTCATAAACGCGGTGGTGTAAGATTATGTGCACTAGAGGTGCTAACCTGTAAGTGATGTCTTATCTTTGAATGGGGAGGGTTCTAGTGGGCCTTGAGAGGCACTAGGGGAAAGAGTGTTAGGTTTAGCGATGTCTTATGTAAATATTTAGGTGTCATATCCTAACATATGACATGTGTGCAGCTCCTCATGCACAGCCGCCACTTAGTATGTGGCTATTGTGTATGTGTATTTAGGATAATTTGGTCTCTATATTCTTATATCATATTTTTTGCATACACTCTTCATAATAATACATTTCATATATATTTAGTTTTTTAGAATATGTTCATTTTAAATCTCTAATCTTGTGTTCCGCATCATTTCATTATTTCATCATTTTGAGCTTTCATAAATTCAGAGAACACAACAAATTGAAAAATAATATTTTGAGCACCTTAGGATAAAAAATAAAATCCATAATTTTTTGATTACTTTTCTGATTTTTTTACTGTACTAGGTGCTCCTTATATTGAAAAATCCCAATAACGAAGAATCAAAATAAAATGTCGAAAAATGATTTTAAAGCAAAAGTTTAACTCTCTATCTACTAACACCGTGTGGTATGAGATAACACTATCGATAACAAAAAAAAATCAATTTTGATGGATTTTGAATTTTTTTAGCATAGAAGATCATTTGATTGATGTGCTTGTTAGAGACGTCTATGCTTTTTTAGTTTTTTTGCTTAACTCATTAATTTTGAAAATATAAAAAATCAACTAGAAAATTGTAAAATTTTGAAAACAAAAACTATGGTTTTGTTGATATTTTTCTTAATTTTTGTTTTTCATATATTACTTATTTCAGGTAAAATAAAAATGATAAAAACTATTTTGAAACTATATTGAGAATGCCTAGCATTAGTAGTTTAACATATAAGGTTTGACTATAATATATGACTTGTTACTTTAATCCTTATTAAACATTGGAATATTTTCTCATGCTATTCAAATTATCATATATATACAATTAAAAACCTACATAGGAATCTTGTATCTAAAAGCTTAATTATGCTTCTAAGCATGAATGGTGTTTTATGTTGGACAATGAAAAACATGATCATGTTTTTTGATTCCTACATTTGCATTCCTCCCTTATTTATGAATGCATGTGTAGTGTAATAATGTAACTAATTGATTTGCACAAAAATATTACCTATTCATCTTTGTTATGTACATATTGTTAGATTAGTTTGGTTAAATAAATTAAAATTTTTTATTTGCTAAACAAATTGTTGGGTATTGCATCCATAATAACCCAAATTTGTATGAAGTCACCCTTGAAGTAAGATGAATTATGTTTGTATTTGTTGTTCTTTCTAGTTGAGTGTTTGCAGGATATATTTGCCAAGTGTAGACCAATATCAGTCTACAATGAGTCACCAAACACATGACCATATAATGTAATCGCTCATTGTGTTATCCATAGTGTTGACTCATGTGTAGCCTCTCTATTGGGACACACTTATTTTTCTAGCACTAAAGCCACAGGAGAAAAGTTGGTTGCTGAATTTATTGAAGAAAATAAGTTTTCAGACTTTCAAAAAAATTGCTAAGTATTTTTCTCGAGAAGGATCTTTTGTACTCTTGTAGAACTTAAGTTCATACTCGAGTAAGATCTGTCATGCATTTGAGTTGCAAAAGTAGTTCTCGAGAAAGATTAGTGATGTTCTCGAGAAAGCCATTTGTACTCGAGTACTCCATGACTTTCCTTCTCGAGTTACCTTATTTCCAGTCAATATTTTTTTCTAAGTCTTTTTCTCAAGCAGCCAAGGATTTTTTCTCGAGAAGGCCATGACTAGTTCACGAGAACCAGAAATTTTTTCTCGAGATCTAGAATCCTTTTCTTGAGAGTCAGAAATCTTTTCTCGAGATACTTCCTTGATCTCGAGTACCAGAATGACTCTTCTCGAGAATAGAAGTTCATTATTCTCGAGTACTTACTTTCATTCTCGAGATAGCTGAATTCCACCTCCACATTTTTCCTAAGTACTTTTCTCGAGAACCTCATAATTCTTCTCGAGAAAAAGAAGACATCTTCTCGAGTAAACTTATTTGTCTCGATAAATGCAGTTCAGTTTTTCTAAATTTTTCTTAAGTCCTGACACACGTAATTTTGAATATGATTAGCACTTGATTGGTCCACGTGTCATGCATTTAATGTGATTATGACCGTTAGGAAAGTCCTATAAACGGTCTTATAATAATTGACCCACCCTAAGATGAAAAACCTAAGTATTATGAATCACAAATTCCCTTTCTAAATTGGGAGCCCCCGCTATTTATCGCCTTCAATGCCAATTTGCTTTCGATCCAGAGATTCAGAATAAGAGATTCAAGAAATCAAGATTTTTCTACATCGACAGATTCTTTCCTTGATCGTGCTGATTCCAAAGCTTTTAGATTCAGGTATTTAGCCTTGTCTTCTTCGATCTATTTCTGACAGAGCTTCAAAGTTTAAGAAGGAAGAAGGGCTGAAGATTCAGATCTGGAATAATACTATTTGTATATTTTTCTATAAATCATTTGATTCTTGTAGGAAATTCTTCTCCGAGTTGTAGGAGCTTTGTTCTCCGAGATTTTTGTAGGAAGTTTCTTTTCTGAGTGTAGATCCTGTTTTGATGGATCGAGTTGTATGAACTTTGTTCTGAGTGGTAGGATTGTTTTCAATCCGAGAATAGTGGAGTAGCCGAGTCTAGTGTGTTGCTAGATCGGTGATGTGGAAAGTGGATGTACCGAAGGTTGAGGAATCACTATAATTCTTGGTGTCGTCTGTTTGTGCTTGTTTATTTTCTGTACATCGCTTGCTCAAATCGTTTTTCCGCAAAAAGACGCAGAACTCACCTATTCACCCCCTCTAGGTGATTTAGGTTGACAACTTAAACATTTTCAATTGGTATTAGAGGCAAATTGTTCATCAAATGGTTAACACCTTGAACAGATCTGCCCCTAGTTATCTTTTTAGTGATACAAGCATGGACAGTGCCAAGGATTTTGCTAAACTTCCTTTATGCACAAAGAAAAAACTTTTCCATGTGGAAAGAAAGAATTAAATTTTTCATGGAAGCTGTGGATCCAAGAATTTTTATGATTGTGGAAGAAGGAACCTTTGTTCCTATGACGGTCTCCACTGTTGATCCCACCAAGAAAGTCCTAAATAAACTGATGGATCTTGATAAGGATGAGATTGCACTTGTCTCTTTAGACAAGAAAGCCAAAAATATCATCGCAAGTGCAGTCAATGACTCTATGTTGCAAAATCTGAGTCACTGCCAATCCACTAAGGAAATGTGGTAGTCTTTCATCGTCTTGATGGAAGGTACTAAAGAGGTTAAGGATGATAGGAGATCCCTCCTGAATCAAAAATATGAGGCATTCAAACAAGGTCCCAAGGATTCAATTACTGATACATTTGACAGCTTCTTCAAGATTGTCAACAGCCTAAGAGTCTATGGTTGGGTCTTCACTAATGGAGAACTGAATGATAAATTCCTGAGGTCCCTAACTAAGGAATGAGACAACAAAGTCTGTACAATCCGGGAGTTTGGTAAGCTGGCAGAGACTGACCCTCAGAATCTCTTTGGAATGCTTATGTCATATGAGCTCCAAATAAATTCAAGAAAAGCTGAAGAAGAGAAGAGTCGGTATTCATCTAAGGAGAAGTCTATCGCTGTAAAGGTAGACCTCTCAAGGAAGTTAAAAGCTGCATCTCCTGCTCCTACATAGGAAGACAATGAAGAAGAAGCTTCAGAGCCAAGTACCTCAGGCTCAGAGCTTTCTGAAGGAGACTTTTATCTTCTTTTAAGGCAGTTCAAGAAGTTCTTGAACAAGAAGAAACAGTGGAGAGGCAAAGATGCCTCGTTCAGAAGATCACATCATGATGGTGATCGTCACAAGAAAGGCTCAAGTAGCCAAGATAGGTATCATTTTAAATAGAACAAACATATTTCTTCTGACATTATTTGTTATTGTTGCAATAAGTCAGGACACATCATAGCTGAATGCCCTCACAAGAAGAAGGAGGGTGGAAGAAGAGAGAATAAGAAAACTTCTTATAATAAGAAGAAAACTGAAAGAAGCCTGGTAGCCAAGAAGGCCAAGACTCTCAGTGAATCTGAGTCATCTGAGTCAAGTGAATAAGAGGAAGCCAACTTTGGGATAATGGCACAGAAAATGAGGAAGAAGAGCCCCAGTACACTGGGAAGGTAAACTATCACATTACTCTCTTGGAATCAGATGCTTCTGACCATGATCATGAGGACTTCTCTTCTGACGATGAGTCTGAACTCATGGTCAATACAAATAGTTAATCAAGGATTACGACAAATGTCAAAAAGTTATGGAAACTCAAGCCAAGGAGATTAAATCTCTCAATACTGAAGAGAGCACTTTGAGAGAGGAAGTTGCAAAGACAGACTCACTCAGAGAGAATTTCAATGCTGCAATTGAAGAATATAATAAGGCTCTTGAGCACCTAGATCTGAAGGAGAAAATCATCAAGGAATTGGAAGAACAACTTGTAGCTGAAAAAAACTTGTTGAAAGTTTATCCAAGCATAAGATAGTCCTTTCATTCGTTGCTGAGTTCTCTACTCATACCAAAGGTGCTGGATTAGGCCATGTGGATGCCCCTCGTAAATCTTTTAATAGAAATAAGGCTCAATGGAAGAATGAGGCCGATAAGAAAGCTTTGGCCAAGGAGAAGGGAAAAGCACCTCAAGATCAAACTTCATTCAAAAAGGTTATCTTTCCAACTAACGAGTTTGATCTTGATTCCTCCTACGTCACTTTGATAGGCCTACTTATGTAGTGACCAAGTCTCGGTACGAAGGATGGAGCTATCCCCGAAACTTTGGTGAAAGTGTCTTCAAGGCACCTTATGAGGAGATCACTCTTCAGAGCTATGGACCTTATAGTCATGGTCACAACATCAAGAAAGCTCCAAAAGTAAAACCCATTGTGGAAAAGCCTCTTAAGGAGAAGAAGTCATGTGAGTGCCATCACCACGAAGCTTCTGCCTCCAAGCCTGCTGCCCCTGCTAGACCACACTCTGAAAAGGTCAAGTAGGTGAACTTTAGGCAAAGATACAACAGGTTTGACTGTTGGTGCTACGACAAAGTTGGTCACTTTGCTATAGATTGCTGATTTAACCCCAGATATTTTGTAACCCCTCAAGTTAATAATGTGAGAAAGACCACTCACAATGTCAACACACGCAGGAGGAGTGTGCTAACAAGAGACCAAGGACCCAAATGAGTTTGAGTTCCTAAGGCAAACTGACTTGTGAATGCAAGTATGTCTAAAGGCCACCAAAAATCCTATCTGGTATTTGGACAGTGGATGCTCTCGGCATATGACCGGGATTAGAAGCCTACTGCAGAATTATTCTCCAGTCATGAATGGGCCAAAGGTCATCTTTGGAGGTTCTGACAGAGGAATTAAGAAAGGCTATGGTATGATTACTAACGACAGTGTATCCTTCTCAGATGTGGCTTATGTTGAAGGATTGGAAATCAATCTTATAAGTATAAGCCAGCTCTGTGATAAAGGATACATAGTAGAATTTCATGCAGACAAGTGATTGATAAAATTGGTAGATAATTTGTAAACGATTCTATCAGGCACTCGTAGTAGGAATATATTTTGTTTAAATTTTATTTACATAGACTCTTCTACGCCAGTGTGTTTTTTGGCAAAAGATAGTGCGTCTCTTGGAGACCAATGACATAAGAGATTAACACATATAAATTTAAAACTATTAATAAATTATTTTCTCTTAATTTAGTATGTGATGCCCCAAATGTCAAGTGCGTTAAAGATAGACCTTGTCACGCATGTGTAAAAGGCACGCAAACAAGGGATACCTTCAAAAGCATTATTGGTAAAGAATTAATAGGTGTTTACACCTACTTCATATGGACTTATTCAGTCCACTGCAAATTAGAAGTTTCGGAGATAAGGATTATACATTGGTTATTGTTGATGATTACTCTCGCTTTGCGTGGGTGTTCTTTTTAAAACACAAGTCAGATACTTTTGATATCTTTACTAATTTTGTCAGGCAGGTCCAGAATGAATACAACTATTCCATAGTCAAAATCAGAAGTGACAATGGAACAGAGTTCAAGTCTGGGGCCATGACAGAATTCTGTGAAAGCCTAGGTATCTTTCATGAGTTTTCCTCTCCTCGTGCTCCTCAACAGAATGGAGTAGCTAAGAGAAGGAATAGAACACTCATATTGGCCTACAAAACCATGTTGAGTGATGCCTCACTACCAGATTATTTTTGGGCTGAAGCCGTCAACACTACATGCCACGTGCAAAAGCGAGAACTCATAAATAAGAACCATAATAAGATACCTTACGAACTACTAAAGGGAAGGAAACCGACTATTTCATATTTTAGAATCTTTGGTAGCAAATTCTTCGTCCTTAACAATGGTAAGTATCACACCACTAAATTTAACAAAAAGAGCTTTGAAGGTATTTTCGTAGGCTATAGTAGCCATAGTAAGGCATATAGGATTTTTAATAAGAAAACCCTGGTTGTAGAAGAACCTATTCACATTGTATTTGATGAGATGAGTTTGCTGTAAGACAGCTCTTCTAGTGTATTTATTGAAGATGCAGGTTCAAGCATAAAGGAATTAAACTTGGATGAGCCGACTGAAGAAAAGATCAAAAGTTCATCAAGATCACCACTCCAACCCTAATTGGAGAGATTGATGACCATGATGAGTATATAATTCAAGTTGAGGAAGTCACTCTAGTGGTTGAAGAAGCTCCAGATGCAAGGAATCTAGAGCTCTGACACTTGAAGGATAACCAAATAAATCAAATTATAGGAGATCCCCGGGATGGTGTCAGAACTCGTAGAGGTACAGCTAATGAGAATTTATATTTGAGTTTTCTCTCATAGGTTGAACCGAAGAAGTTTGAGGAAGCAAACTCAGATGCAAATTGGATAATGACAATGGAAGAAGAATTGAATCAATTCAAGCGTTGCTAAGTCTGGAAGCTTGTTTCAAGACCCAAAGGTAAGAATGTTATCAGAACAAAGTGGGTCTACAGGAATAAGATGGACGAGTATGGGAGAATTATAAAGAACAAGGCCAGACTTGTCGCCAAGGGTTACAGACAATAAGAAGGAATTGACTTCGATTAAACATATGCACCAGTGGCAAGGCTGGAGGCAATCAGGTTGTTCCTAGCATATACAGCACTTAAGGGCTTCACTGTCTAATAGATGGGCGTGAAGTCGTCCTTCCTTAATGGTGACATAAAGGAAGAGGTGTATGTGGAACAACCTCCAGGTTTCATTGATTCTAACTATCATGAGCATGTTTATCTTTTATTTAAAGCTTTATATGGTTTGAAACAAGCTCTTCGAGCTTGGTATGAGATGCTGTCTAACTTTCTTCTTGAGAACAAGTTCACAAGAGGACAGATAGATAAGACATTATTTCTTAGGGAAATAAAAGGTAAGATTTTGCTAGTGCAAATCTATGTTGATGACGTCATATTTGGCTTTACTGACGATAACCTTTGCAAAAAGTTTTCCAAACTTATACAAGGTAAGTTTGAAATGAGCAGTATGGGAGAGCTGAAGTATTTCTTAGGACTTCAGGTGAAACAATCTGAAGATGAAATTTTCATCTCTCAGACAAAATTCACCAAGGAGTTAATTAAGAAATTCAGAATGGAGAACGCAACCTCTATGAGGACTCCAATGGGTTCAACAATGTCTCCAAACAAGGATGAGAAAGGGAAACTTTTTGATGAAGCCAAGTACAGAAGCATAATTGGATCCTTGCTCTATCTTACTTCTAGTAGACCATACATAATGTTTTCAACATGTGCGTGTACTAGATTTCAAGTGAACTCTAAGGAATCTCACTACGCTGCTGCAAAGCGGATTTTGAGAAATCTTAAAGGTACACCAAATCTTGGCTTATGGTGCCCAAAAAGTAATGATAGCGAACTAATTAGTTTTTCAGATGCAGATTTTGTAGGAAGCAAAGATGATAGAAAGAGCACTTCCTGGACTTGCCAATTCCTTGGAAGGAGGCTCATTGCATGGAGCAGCAAGAAGCAAAATTGTGTCACAATCTCAACGGCCGAGTCAGAATAAATTTCTGCCAGTAGTTATTGTGCACAATTGCTATGGATAAATAATCAACTTGAAGATTACAACTTGAAGGTCAAGGACATTCCTCTGTTCTGCGAATCCTCCAGTGCAATTGCAATAGCCAACAACCCAGTCTCTTCCAGCCGGACAAAGCACATAGAGCTGTGGTACCACTTTATCCGGGATCATGTGGAGCATGGTGACATAAATCTCCAATATGTTCCAACTGACAGGCAGATTGCAGATATATTCACGAAGCCGCTGGACGAGGCCAAGTTCTCGTTCTTCAAAACATAACTTGGCATGCTCAACAAGGAAGAATGAATAAAACGGTCTCAAGCTAGTTCAAGATCAGATTATACTTCAAAATCCAAGAAAATTCAAAGAGCTGGACTTCATTTCTCGTGTACATCACTTGTACTCGAGAACAAGGACTTACTTCTCGAGAATAAAACTCTATACGAGAACTTGACAAGTACTACTCGAGAACACGAAGAATTTTACTCAAGTGCTAATCTTCTTCTTCTCGAGAACAATAATCCACTCGAGAAATCAGATTGGAAATTTCTCTTCAAGTTCAAATTTCTCATATTGGCACCCAGGCACTTCACCGCCATACTCCAGGTATTTTTAGCATTATTTATGTCATTTATCATCAAGATTAAAGGAAAATATAAATAAATTTATGTCATTTATCATCAGATTGGAAAAACTCTTCAACTTCTCCATCTCCCCCGAACTGCCGCAAACAAGCCTACTTCTCCATTCGCCGGCCAGCCAACATCACTTTCTCCAAATCAATGGCATCTTCATCCAAGATAGGGATCTGCAGCGAACTCATCTCAACAGGAACCAGTGAAATTTCTGATGATTTCAAGAATGTTCTCATTTTACTTGACACAGCCGGATTATCGTTCGTTCTTGAACATCCCTACAAAGTACTCCTTTCTGATGTCGAAGAATTTTTCCAACATGCCAAGATCAAGCGCAATGGAAAAGTACTGAAATCAAGGGTTCAAGACATCAAGGTAAGGATGACATCCAACTACGTTTCAAAATTTCTGCAGCTATTAGTGATCGATGAAGAAGACGACCTAGTAGAGACTGATTATGAAAGGGATTATAGTTTCTATGGCCTTCCCCAGTCAACTCACACAGTTCGCAGACAGTTTATGATTGCTGAGAGTAAATTGCTGGCAAATATCCTTGGTGTACAACCCCGTATTCGCAAAAAAGGGCCCCAAAACAAGGAGTGAGACTTGCTACACATTTTTAAGCTTTTAGAGGGTCTTACACTCTTGGGGGACAATTTATTGTTGACCAGCATGATATTCTAGTAGGGGTATAAAAAAATTTTCCTAACAAGACGAGACGGCTCCTAGGATCTCGACGAGATGGCTCCTAGGGTCTCGGGGAGATGGCTCCCATGGTCTTGACGAGACGGTTCCCAGGGTCTCGACAAGATGGATACCAGGGTCTCGACGAGACGTCGCATAGGGTCTCGGCAAGATGGCTCCCAGGGTCTCGATGAGACGAATCCTAGGGTATCGACGAGATGGATCCTAGGGGGAGCCGGGTCTCGACGAGACGGCTCCCATAGTCTCAGCGAGACGGCTCCCAGGGTCTCGGCGAGACGGCTCCCATGGTCTAGGCAAGACTGCTACCAGGGTCTCGGCGAGACTGCTCCGAGGTTCTCAACGAGAGAGCTCTGAGGGTCTCGACGAGACAACTCCTAGGGTCTCGACGAGACAACTCCCAGGGTCTCGACGAGACGGCTCCCAGTGTCTCGACAAGACGATTCCCAGGGCCTCGGCGAGACGGCTCCCAGAGTCTCAACGAGATGGCTCCCAGGGTATTGACGTGACCGCTCCCAGAGTCTCGACGAGACATATCCCAGGGTATCGACGATACGGCTCCCAAGGTCTCGACGAGACAGCTCCCAGGGTCTCGACGTGACAGCTCCCAGGTCTCGCCCGACTTGAGTAGCTTGCCTAGCTTGAGGATCTGCTATTTTGCCCCTTGTGGGCTGCGATTAGCTGCTTAGAATAGCGGGATTTGGCTGTTGGCAGGCCAACCCATGTGCATTTCGTTAATTTTTGGGGTAGCGGAGATTGGTTATTTGCAGGCCATTCCCAGAAAACTATAAATAGACCCTTGAGGGTGCCTTGGAGTTGATTGCTTCTCAGCCACTTGAATCCCTCTTTCTTCATCCTCCAAGGCACCTAGCTCAACATTGGCTAGGGAGGGGAGGATCACCAAGGTATTTCGGGTGTGAGGTGTGACCCCCACGATAGAGCCGAGAGTTTGTTCCTAGTTTCTTGAGCCTTTGGTCCGTGACATCCCCCTGAGTGCAATAAGTGTGAGGTCACCCCTTTCAAGGGACCCCGAAGTCCACAGAGTTAGATTTCTCGATTTCAACATCTTAGTGCGGTGAGCATGGAGAGTGACCAGCATAGAATATCTCAGGATAGTGTTATGGTTGGAGGTCAAGGAGGTAGTGATGATCTCGGCAAGCTCCCCAACTCAGGACCCTTTATGAGGAGGGAAGAGTTCATGACATCCATCCAGGGAATCATAGAGATGCTGCGAAGTATTGCTCCTCGGGGTGGCAGCTTCACTCCAACCCCCCAGGAGCTAGGTCCCCCCTCTCGTCGAGTCGAATCCCAAGGGTCTAGGCGAGGTGAACCCAGCAGGGGGAGAAGAAAGTGTACCGGGAAGACTGCCCGGGAAGGATAGGATGGGAGATGGGGTAGAGCGAGACCTCACCCACCGAGAGTTGTTCTCCAGCACGGCGAGTGCCATCCTTCCAGGTGAGCAGGTCGCGTGAGTAGATGTTGCCAGACCACCCCTCAGGTGGTCACCCTTCAGCGAGCTGCTCATCTCATCTCCCATTCCCGAGGGGTTCAGAGAGGCTGACATGGCTTACTATACTGGGAAGGATGACCCCGTCCAGCAACTATAGTGGTTTGAGGATGCCGTCTTCATCAGCGTGATGACTGATGCCTTTAAGTGCAGCCTCTTCGTGATCACGTTTAAGGATAAGGCAAGGGACTGGTTCCACCAACACCCACAGAGATCGATCTATGGGTTCGAGGACTTGAGACGGAGCTTTCCGCTTCTCTTCTCCACCTCCAAGAATAGGAAGAAGAGTCCCGAGTCCATCTTCCTGATAAGACAGGGGGCCGAGGAGTTGGTGGCCCATTATGTTGACAGGTTCCAAAAGGAGATCCTGGGTATCCGGGAGATGTCGGGGTATGCCCTCCAGAAGGCATTCAAGGTGGGGTTGTGCGAGGGGTTCTTCAAGATGAACCAGAACCGAAAGGCCCCCCTTTCCTTCGAGGAGCTGATGGAAAGGGCGGCAGAGGAGATAGAAACTGAGGCGGACAACCCGGTATTTGTAAAGAAGTTGGAAAGATTGACAGAGACAGAGTTGAAGGAGCAAGGTGGTTCGAGGCATTAGGAGGGGAGAAGTAGTGAGGAGCAGAGAGCTCAGGGGCTCCAGGGACCTCAAGAAGGTCCGGAGCCAGGTTGGAAGCAACATGTACCCGTTCAAGGTCCAAAAAGAGGTCTCGTCTAAGGTGGGGGAGATTTTCAGGGAGACCAAGGGAGGTTCAACTTCCAAAGGCAGGCCCCTAGGCTGCTCCTACCCCCATTGCAGCAATCGATGGAGATTTGACGAAGGGAGATGAGGAACTGCAGGGGATGGAGAAGAGTCAGAGTAGAGTTACCCTACTGTGAGTTCCACCAGGAGGAAGGCCATGTAATAGCTACTTGCCCCAAATTCCTGGAGTTGATAAGGACGAGGTTTCTGGCACCACATCCTCATCAGCCTCAACAAGCACAAGAGCCGGTGTTGATTGAAGAAGTCCAGCCCGAGGCGGCAGGGGAGAGATGTGAGGATAGGGTTGATGTGGCACTCGGGGATGGATCCAATGAAGTATGAGGGAAGAGGGAAGTAGGGAAGAAGTGGATCATCTCTTGTAATAACTTTTCCTGCATTGTATCAACTATGATTGATGACAAGGACTGCCAGAAAACATTTGTGATCCATGAAAGGCCTTACCCCGAGATGATTCTGCTGACTAGGCTCCCACAAGCAGGCAGGGTAGGTTGATCTCTCACGGGGTGAGTAGGCCTTACCCCAAGATGATTCCGCTGACCATGCTCCCACTAGTTGGCGGGGCAGGTTGATCTCTCGAGGGGTGAGTAGGACTTACCCCAAGATCATTCCACTGACCAGGCTCCCACTAGCTGGCAGGGCAGGTTGATCTCTCGGAGGGGTGAGTAGAACTTACCCCGAGATGATTCCGCTGAGCAGGCTCCCACTAGCTGGCAGGGCAGGTTGATCTCTCGAGGGGTGAGTAGGCCATAACCCGAGATGATTCTGCTGACCAGGCTCCAACTAGCTGGCAAGGTAGGTTGATCTCTCAAGGGGTGAGTAGGCCTTACCCCGAGATGATTCTGCTGACCAGGCTCCCAGTAGCTGGCAGGGCAGGTTGATCTCTTAGAGGGGTGAGTAGGCCTTACCCCGAGATGATTCTGCTGACCAGGCTCCCACTAGCTGGCAGGGCAGGTTGATCTCTCGGGGTTGAGTAGGCTTACCCCGAGATGATTCCGCTAACCAGGCTCCCACTAGTTGGGAGGGCAAGTTGATCTCTTGAGGGGTGAGTATTCCTTAACCTAAGATGATTCCTATGACCAGGCTCCCACTAGCTAGCAGGGCAGGTTGATCTCTCAGATGGGTGAGTAGACCTTACCCCGAGATAATTCTACTGACCAGGCTCCCACTAGCTATTAGGGCAGGTTGATCTCTTAAGGGTTGAGTAGGCCTTACCCTGAGATGATTCTGCTGACTAGGCTCCCACTAGCTAGCAGGGTAGGTTGATCTCTCAGGGGGTGAGTAGGCCTTACCTCGAGATGATTCCGCTGATCAGGCTTCCACTAACTGGTAGGGTAGTTTGATCTCTTGGAGGGGTGAGTAGGCCTTACCTCGAGATGATTCCGCTGACCAGGTTCCCACTAGCTGGTAGGGTAGGTTGATCTCTCAGAGGGGTGAGTATACCTTGCCCCGAGATGATTCCGCTGACCAGGCTCCCACTAGCTGGCAGGGCAGGTTGATCTCTTGGAGGGGGTGAGTAGGCCTTACCCTGAGATGATTCCGCTGACCAGGCTCCCACTATTTAGTAGTGTAGGTTCATCCATCAAAGGGTGAGTAGGCCTTACCTTGAGATGATTCTGCTAACCAGGCTCCCACTAGCTGGCAGGGCAGGATGATCTCTTGAGGGGTGAGTAGGCCTTACCCCGAGATGATTCCGCTGACTAGGCTCTCATTAGCTGGCAGGGTAGGTTGATCTCTCGGAGGGGTGAGTAGGCCTTACCCTGATATGATTCTGCTGACCAGTCTCCCACTAGATGACAGGACATGTTGATTTATCGGGGGGGGGGGGGGGGAGGGGGGTGAGTAGGCCTTACCCCGAGATGATTTCGCTAACCAGGCTCCCACTAGCTGGTAGGGCAGGTTGATCTCTCGAAGGGATGAGTAGTCCTTACCCCAAGATGATTCCGCTGACCAGGCTCCCACTAGCTGGCAGGGCAGGTTGATCTCTCAGAAAGGCCAAGTGTTTTCTACCCTGAGGCCGTCTCGTCACCCAGGCTCCCATTAGCTGGCTTGACATGTTGACCCCTTGGGGAGGCCAAGTGTTTTCTACCCCGATGACATCTCATCACCCAGGCTCCCACTAGTTGGCTTGACAGGTTGACCCCTTGGGGAGGCCAAGTGTTTTCTACCCCGAGGCTGTCTCGTCAACTAGACTCCCACTAGCTGGCTTGACAGGTTTACCCCTCGGGGAGGCCAAGTTTTTTTGTATCCAAGAAGGCTATGAAGAGAATACGTTGGGTTGGATGTTTCTTTTCGAGCGTGAAACTCGCCTTAAAAGAGGGGGATTTTGTACAACCCCATATTTGTAAAAAGGGGCCGCAAACAAGGCATGAGACTTGCTATGCATTTTTAAACTTTTAGAGGGTCTTGCACTCCTGGGGGCCAATTTATTGTTGACCTGCATGATATTCTAGTAGGGGGATAAAAAAGTTTGCCCAACAACACGAGATGGCTCCCAGGGTCTCGGCGAGACAGCTCCCAGGGTCTCGACGAGACGGCTCCCAGGGTCTCTATGAGACGGTTCCCAGGGTATCGATGAGATATAACCTAGGGTCTTAACGAGACAGCTCCCAGGTTCTCGACGAGACGGCTCCCAGGGTCTCGATGAGACGGATCCTAGGGTCTTGACGAGATGGTTCCCAGGGTCTCGACGAGACAGCTCCCGGGTCTCGACGAGACGGCTCCCGGGTCTCGACGAGACGGCTCCCGGGTCTCGACGAGACTGCTCCCGGGTCTCGGCGAGACGGCTCCTAGGGTCTCGGCGAGACAGCTCCCAGGGTCTCGGTGAGATGGCTCCCAGGGTCTCGACTAGATGGATCCCAGGTTCTCGACGAGACGGCTCCCAGGGTCTCGACAAGACGGCTCCCAGGGTCTCGACGAGACGGTTCAAAAGGTCTCGACGAGACGGCTCCCAGGGTCTCGGCGAGACGGCTCCCAGGGTCTCGGCAAGACGACTCCCAGTGTGTTGACGAGATGGCTCCCAGGGTCTCGAAAAGATGTCTCCCACGGTCTCAACAAGATGGCTCCTAGTGTCTCGATGAGACGACTCCTACGGTCTCGACGAGACAGATCCCAAGTCTCTCCCGGCTTGAGCAGCTCGCCTGGCTTGAGGATATGCTATTTTTCCCCTAGTGGGATGCGATTAGCTGCTTAGAATAGTTGGATTTGGCTGCTGGCAGGCCAGCCCAGGGGCATTTCGGTAATATTTGTGGCAGCAAAGATTGGTTATTTGCAGGCCATTCCCAAAAAACTATAAATAGACCCTTGAGGGTGCCTTGGAGGGGATTTCTTTTCAGCCACTTGAATCCCTCTTTATTCTTCCTCTAAGGCACCTAGATCAACATTGACTAGGGAGGGGAGGATCACCAAGGTCTTCCTGGTGTGAGGTGGGACCTCCATGCTAGAGCCGATGGTCTGTTCCTAGTTTCCTAAGCCTTTGGTCCGCGATATCCCCCTGAGTGTAGTAAATGTGAGGTCACCCCTTTCAAGGGACCCCGAAGTCCACAAAGACTGATTTCTCGATTTCAACACTTGGAAAAGTACTTCTCTACCGTACAGGATTTATAAGCTACAACACACTAGAGTTCTTCGATATAATGACTGCTGTGATATGCAGGAAGAAATTTCAGTGGGGCATGATGATCTTCGATAAAATTAAGGCAAGTATCAAGAGCCCTAATTATGGTAGAATCTTATCTCTGTACCTAAACTAGATGAGGCCAGATATCTTCCTTATGAATAAGGGTATGGCCCTTCACCATATGAAGAAAGTCTCCATCACTTCCATCCAGAGATGAGAAGTTAAGCTTCAGAAATCTGACCCAGCACCAAAGAAAAATGAAGATGTGGACAGGACTCCATCTCCTGCTTCTCATCAAATAACTGGTCCAGTTATTGAGGGGGAGCCTGCACCATCTGTCCCAGATCAGCCCTCTCAAATTCCAACTCATGCCCTAATTTCGATAGAAATCCCTACCCAAGTCACTCCACCTGCTGCCATTCATACAGTTCAAGAAGATGATACCTCCTCTCCTGCTGCTGCCAATACTATTTTAGATGATAGTTCAACTCCATCTTCTGCTTCCACAACCACTTTGCTTCATACAGTAAATTCAGATTTTATTGCTGAAGATCTACTAAATGTAGAAACCTTGACTGATGCTCAGGTTCATGAACATATCTTGTCTATAAATGATGATATTAACAGGATGATAGACGAACTATCTTCTAAAGAGCCTCTATTCACTGCACTTGAAGAACATCCCTCTCCTCCAGCAAAGTCTCCAGAACATCCAGAACATCCCTCTTCTAGAGTAAAGTATCCTCAAGAAAAATCCCCAGAACTTGAAAAATCTCATGAACCTGAACCAGAAAAATCTCCACCCTAAGATGTACATGATGAAGAGATTATTTCTATTCCTAACTCTGAAGATGAAATACCTATTGAAGATCATGAACCTCCTCTTCCCAGTCTCCATTTCAATATTCCCTCCATACTAGCCAAAGATGCTTAAGATGAAGAAAGTACAATCAGCAAAAAGCAAACCTCTACCTCCAGAATCCTCATTGAAGAAATTTCCCCATTGACTGCTCCAATTCTACCTACTGCACCTATTCAAACTGAAGCCTTTCCTGAAGGTACTATCTTGAGTAAAACTGAAGCTATGCTAGCCGAACAAAGAAATAATTTTGATACTTCTATTAAAGTTGTAACTGATAAAGTAACTGCTCTGGAAAAAGAGATGAGCCGAGGATTTGCTGAAATCCAAGCTAATACTGATGAATTTAAAAGGCTTTAACAAATTGGAGGCAAAGCAATAAATTCCACTATCACCAGTAGTGGTATAGTAATGGAACAGTCAGTTACTCTTGTAAACAATCAAATTCAATTAGAAAAGAAAGCCCAAGAATGCAACTTCAAGACTTGTGAATTACTTAGGTAGTTCAAAGTGGTAGTCATTAGCACCCTATCTCTAGTCAGAAAGGGGGAGGATAAAGTTAAAGAATAGCTAGAAAAACAAGTTCAAATAATGAAAGGTCATCGGTATGATCAAATGAAAGAGATCCAAGCATCAGTGCTCAAAGAAGTTAAAATTACAAAGCTTTATACATATGATACTGCAATTTGGATGCATAATCAGCTTTTCCCTAATATATCAATGGACCCTTCTGCACCCCCTCCTGCTTTCCTGGATGTGAATAGGCCAACATTCTCTCCACCTCCTGAATATTTTGAAGGACCACCTCCTGAAATCTATGAGCAAGTATGGGAATCTGAACAAGCAAATGTGCCTCCTCAAGGACCTCCTGAGATTCAGAAAGCTAAAAGAAGAAAATATGGTGATGGTGATTCTGCTAGCAGATCAACTCCTTATAATGAAGCTAAAAGAAGAAGAGCTCAAGAATTTTCTGAAGTCTAGAGTCCGACCTCCAAAGCCCTGATTCTTGAAACTCTTAAACTTTTTGTTGAATTTAATGATGACAGGAACATTCATTATAGCTCCTATAAATGGGATTTATATGAAAAATCTCTTACCAAGAGGAGATTTTATGACAGAGTATGGAAAGAACAATCCCAAGACTCCACCCAAACCTCCCAAATATTTTCCTAAACCTTACAGTTATCAGATGAGGCAACAAGAGAAGCAGGAAAGACAACAACAACAACAGAACTAGAAGAATTTGCAGATGATCAAAAAATTCATTTTTGAGATATTGTGGAATTGAATTTTTCTTGGACAATATCTATTAATATAAACCTTTAGTTTTGATGATCTGATTTTTCTATATCACAACATTTCTTCTATTTATCATGATTATTGGTTTCTTTATTTGTTTATCTTGATATAATTCACCTTAGTGTAGAGGGTTCTAACTTCTACAAATTGGGAGAGATTGTTGGATATTGCATCCATAATAACCCAGATTTGTATGGAGTAACCCTTGAACTAAGATGAATTAAGTTTGTATTTGATGTCCTTTTTAGTTGAGTGTTTGTATGATATATTTGCCAAGTGTAGAACAATGTCAGTCTACAATGAGTCACCAAACACATGACCATACAATGTAATCCCTCATTGTGTGATCCATGGTGTTGACTCATGTGTAGCCCCTCTATTGGGACACACTTCTTTTTCAAGCACTAAAGCCATATGAGAAAAGTTAGTTGCTGAATTTATTGAAGAAATTAAGTTTTCAGACTTTCTGAAAATTTGCTAAGTATTTTTCTCGAGAAGGATCTTTTGTACTCGAGTAGAACTTAAGTTTATACTCGATTAAGATCTGTCATGTATTCGAGTTGCAGAAGCAGTTCTCGAGAAAGCTTAGTGTTGTTCTCGAGAAAGCCATGTGTACTCGAGTACTCCATGACTTTCCTTCTCGAGTTACCTCATTTCGAGTCAATATTATTTCTAAGTTTTTTTCTCGAGATGAAAAGGATTTTATTCTCTAGAAGGCCATGACTAGTTCTAGATAACCAGAAACTTTTTCTTGAGATCAAGAACGCTTTTCTCGAGAGTCAGAAATCTTTTCTCGAGATACTTCCTTAATCTCGAGTACCAGGATGACTCTTCTCGAGAACAGAAGTTCATTCTTCTCGAGTACTTACTTTCATTCTCGAGATAGTGATGAATATTTTTTTTGTAACATGTAATAACTTGATACGGATTTATTATACACTCTAGTATAAACTATGTAGATGGGTATAAGCTAGATTGATTTAACTTTTAGGCTAGTGCACCCATCAATAATAACATAGGAGAAATCTACATCTCGTATCGTATTCCACAGGGTCCTTTCAAGTACTCGTACTCACTCTCACTCTATTATCATACCTATAATTAAAACTGATTTTTAACCTAAATTAAACTAACTATGACTACTTGGATAAATAAACATGGGAAGATTACAGGTGATAAAAAGTCGAAAGTCTAAGAGCATTCACAAGAATATAACCACTCATTAATTAAATTCTAAGTAATCAGGTAATAATAAGATTATCAAATCCGTGTATTGTAAGGGTGAAAGAAATTGTACCTAATCACCTAGAGGGGGGGGGGGTGAATAGGTGACTAAATCTTTTTAAACTTTTAGGCAGATTATATCACAGATTTATAACTACTTCTTCACACCAATCAATCAGCAATCACAGAATCAAGCATGCACACAGTGAACACACAGATTTATAGTGGTTCCCCAAGGTTTGGGTACATCCACTTTCCCCCTTCGCCTATCTAGTAGTGTGCTAGATTCAGCCAAACTCCTCCACTATTCCTCAGATCCTCAGATCTTACACTCAGAACCCCAAATGGTTCCTACAGCTCAGGCCCAAGGCCCTACAACTCAGTCTTCTCCAAAGACCTACACTCAGCCACAAGGCCTACACTCAGCCACAAGGGCCTACACTCAGAGATAAGAATCTCCTACACTCAGGCACACAGGCCCTACCACTCAGCCTTTATAATTGCAGACTTACATCTCAGATCCCTAAGGATCCTACTAGAAATTAAGAATACAAAGTGTAAACCTACAACTCAGAATGAGAGAGAAGAGTTGACAGGTTCTTGATGAGTTCTTGAAAGAACTCTGCTGAGATCAACATCACTTGGCTTTCTTCAAAGCTTCTTGAATGTAGAACATAATAGGGTTGATTCTCTATGCAGCTGATCTTCAATCACTGCAACTTAAGTTTCAGATCCCAATCTGAAACCTTCTTCATAGCCTGGTTCCAACAGCTGTCTTCTTGGAAGGAGCTCTCTCTCTCCAACTACTTAGATCTTCACTTGAATTGATTCTTCAATGAATAGCTAGATCTTCTTATTTGATTGTTGTTTAATAATAATCTTCTTCTGTTAACAGAATAAGCCTTTATATAGGCTTCCTTCATGGTGATCGGCTGAACCGGTTTCTAACAGCTTTCTGACATCTCTGACAGTTGCAGTAGACTGGCTAGAATGGCAGCTGTCATGTCATCCAGTCACTTCTTGAAATATCTGTAACTGTATGAAAGTGTCGAGACAGTCTGTCTTTAAGTGTCGACACTTACAGACTAAGTGTCGACACAAGTAGACTAAGTGTCGACACTAGCCTTCAAGGTGTCGACACAACTCCTTGTGTTGTAGAATTTACTTCTCGACACAGCTTCTTCAATATGTGTCGACACTGATATTGTGTGTCGACACAACTCCTTGTTCTTCAGTACTTAGTTGATTTCTTGTAAGTGTCAACACAACTCCTTTGTGTCGACACATCTTCTTGTGTTGAACTTGTTCAGTGTCGACACATCTTCTTGGTGTCGACACATGCCTTCTGTGTTGATACTTTCTGAGTGTCGACACAGCTCCTTGTGTCGACACATTCTTCTTCTGTTGAGACTTTGGCTGAGTGTCGACACATCTCCTTTGTGTCGACACTTGTACTTAGAATTTGTTGGACTTTGCTGAGTGTCGACACAGCCTCCTAGTGTCGACACTTTCTTCATGTGTTGAGTCTTCTGCTGTGTGTCGACACATTCTTTATTATGTTGACACTTTCTTCATGTGTTGAGTCTTCTGCTGTGTGTCGACACATTCTTCATTATGTCGACACTTATACTTAGACTCTGTTGAAATTTGCTGAGTGTCGACACAGCCTCCAAGTGTCGACACTTTCTGATGTAGACAAAGTTCCTCTAGGTGTCGACACAACTTCTAATTGTTGACACTGCTTTACTGGACATTTCTTCATTGAGTGTCGACACATCCTGTATGTGTCGAAACTTTCTGTCTGGTGTCGACTCTGCATCTCTGGTGTCGACACAATTACTCCAAGTGTCGACACTGCTTCTCTAGGTCTCGACACAAGTCTTCTTAAGTGTCGACACTTTCCTTCTGAGTGTCGACACATGGACTTAGAAACTTTTCAGCTTTCCCTGCAAATACTTAACCTGCACAACTAAACTCAAAACAAATCAAATACATTTTGATGTATATCATTGAGTAGGGTGAGGCTTCTTCAAATCAGGTACATTTAAATCAATATACCCAACAATCTCCCCCTATTTGGAGAAGTCATAACCCTTAGTCAATGATATACACCATACATAACAAAATCACAGTATGATGTAAAATAGGATTATATAATAGGGAAAATTCATAAACATGTAATAAACAAAACACGTATATACCAATATCTCAGAATAAGAATATAACACATATCACATAGTTCTAAGAACTTCAACATTTTCATTATCAAAAGTTTACAGAAAGTTTTAATACAAGTGATTACACATAGTAAACTTAAGATAAATCTATTCTATTTCTGCTCAGCCTCCTTGATAACTATGCCCTTACCAGATTGTATCTTTGCTTGTACTGGGGCTTCAGCATCTTCAGCAGCAGCAGGCTTCTTGCCTTTAAGATCCTTCTTCTTTAACTCTTCAGCTTTGATTTTCTGCCTTTCAAAGTAATGATAAGGCTTGGGAAAGTACTTGCTAGGCTCCTGGGCAGTAGGAGGTAGCTTTCCCATCTTTGACTTTCTTCTATACTGCACAATGGCTTCTTGCCTGTTCTCATGCTTTCTCCACTCCAGTTCAGAATACCACTTGTTTCTATCTTGAATATTATCCTTGGCAGCCTTCCATGCAGTTAAGATAATATTCCTTGAAGTGGGGCTCCACTGTTCAAAATCAGGCCTTTGTTCAGCTTGCTCTCTGAACCTTTTCTTAGACAATAGAGTCTCTTGTTCTTTGAGCAGCAAAGCTTCTTGTTCTTTCAGTATAGCCTCTGGCACTGGCTGAACCACTTTCTCTATGATGACCTTCTCAATTCCCTCAGGAGGGCTATACATTGATTGTATATCTGCATGTATCATATCAAAGTCTAGTGGAGGGTAAATTACTTGAGCCACTTCAGCTTGCTCCCCTCCAAGATATGTAGGATGAATCCCAGACTCTGCTACATTGTCATCATCACACAATGGAGTATATCCAAGGGTGGCTCTGATGGAATTAGAAATCCATTTTGCATGATCAGAGCTAGCTTTGACTAACACCCTCTCCCCCTTTATGACTTCGCTAACAATATGATCCCTCAGATTATCTTTCTGAAATCTTATTTGGGAATCCAAATAGTTTACTCCATCCTTAAAGAAAGGTTTCAACCTTTGGAGTTTGTCAGTTATAGCCTTTTGAGAGTCTTGTATAGCAGTCTTAACAGCAGTTATGCCCTCTTGTAATGCTTTATCAAATTCTGCCTTAGTAGTAGCATTAGATGTAGTCTGTCCAGCAGCTATATTTTTCATTTCTGTTACTATGGTATTGTGTTAAGCAGTTAAATTATCATTCATCCTTAGCTGGTTCTCCAGAACATAGCCTTGCTTCACTTCAAGTTCATCCACTTGAGCTTTGATCTTCTCTTGATGTGTAGCCAAGTAGACCACTGCATTCCCTCCCTTATGGAAGCAGTCAGTCATATCTTTCTTATTCAGATTCATCTCAAATCTGATGGACTTAATATCCTGGGCCAGATCAAACTGTAGAGATTTTTGCCCTTCATCTACATAATTTTCAAGAGCTTGCCTTTGCTCAACAAGCTTTATCTGTAATGCAACCATCAGAGAACTGTAATCTACAGATGATGCTGGCTGTGGTGCAAGCTGTGGTGCTATTGTTTGTAAAGCCTTTTTGTAAGTTTGGCTCCTTCTCTTAAAAACTTGAAACTTCCTCTTCTTGGCTCTTGCAGCCTCTTCATCTTCAGATGCAGATGTGCTATCAATAGTCACTATGTCCTTAGGACTTGGAGGTATCTCCTTCTCAGTCCTTTGTACCTGCTCAGCATCTTGTGGCACCTCAGTCTCTTTTCCTGCAGTATCTTCTATATTCTTCACTTGCTCCCCCTCAACATGAGCCTTCTCCCCCTCAGCTGCAGCACTTCATTTTTCAAAGTCAGTTTGGAGTAGGTCAGGGAATAGCTCTTCTAGGGTGAATTCTTGTGGAGGATGGGGTGGAGAAACTCTTAACTCATCAACTACTTAATCAGATACTACTTGATCTGCACCAGATGTGTCCTCCATGACAACATCTGGGGGTTGACTATGAATCTGAGGTTGCTGATTAACATCAGATAATTTGTCAGTTATAACTTCACTCTCAATAAGGAAATCGAATTGGTTGATTTCAGTTATTACCTCAAGAATAGTTTGAGTAGCTCTTTCACTTTCTAGAGGAGTTGGCTCTTCAACCAGTAGAGGCTCCCCCTGGATGGAATCCTGGTGAAGTGGGCTAGCCTGTGGTAGCTCCCCCTGCCTCTCTGCATCATCTTGTCTAGCTGGAGACTTTCCAGCATTTTCAGTTTCTTATTCTTCAGGAGTGAACACTACTTGTTCCTCAGAACTGCTTGATGATTCTTGAGCCACAGGGGCTGATTTCTTCTTCTTCTTTTGTGGTGTTATCTTCTCAGGAGTAGGCATTTCCTTAGTCAAGACTCTATCCCATCTAGAGAAGATTCTCATGTCCATCTTCCTCATGTGATTGATCTTAGAACCTACAGCTTGACTCATTACTTCTGGTATACTACCAGCCAAGTAAAGACTTAGAATCCTACCCAAATTGGGTTTCTTCAGGCTTTCCTTAATCTTCTCGAACACTACTGCAGTCCAATCAGTATTTAGCTGGAAGATTAACCTTGTCATTAGATTGAACATATAAGCTGAAATCCTGTCATGTCCTCCAGATTTGCACATGATAACTTTTCCAACTATTTCAGACAAGAATTTTCCTTGGCTGTTCATTCCCTTTCTGTTGAATACTGAGCCAATTTTCATCTTTGATTCCAGTCTACACCATATTAGTGCTTCTCTAGTCTTAGAGCAGTAACTTCATCTTCTTCCTTAGTCCTTGGTAGGTTTAGTACCTTTCTCAAACTCTTAGGTGAGACCTTCACCTTTTCTCCATGAACCCTTGACTTAATCTTTAGTCCTGATTCATCTAGGGTTGCACCATTCAGAAATTCCAGGACCTCCTTTTTCCAGATCTTGATGGGTTCTGAAACAAGGAATTCTAATCCAGATTCTGCAACTAGGGTTACCACACCTTTGATCGCGGGTTCCGCCTCATCAAATGCGTGTTGCACCAGTTCATATCCTTCATTCACGTTCTCTTCGAGCTTGGGCGCCATTAGGGTTTGAGGAATTTTGAATTGAGAGAAGAGAGGTGTGGACACAAAAGTTTGGTCTCGAAACTTTGGTGAGCGTGTCGACAGACAATGGTGAAATCCTATTTATACCTTTCTAGGATTGAAGATGAAAGGGCGCGTCAAAATACTCAAATTGTGTCGACACTGTTGATAAGTGTCGACACAGACTTATAATGTCTCGACACCTATGTGTCGACACAAGTATAGTCGACAGAATATATGTGTCGACACTTGTTTATGTGTCGAAACCGCTTAGCTCGACACTTGGTCGAGACTTTACTTCACTAATTATGCGTATAGTCTAAGTGTCGACACCACCTTGGATGTGTCGACACCTATAATATAAGTGTCGACACTAATTCTCTGAAGTGTCGACACCAACTTCGTAGATGTGTCGACACCTTTTCTCTGAATTGTCGACACCAATTCTCTGTCTCGACACAAACATCTCTGTGTGTCGACATTATTTTACTTAGCCATTTCTGTAAACGTATTCTAAGTTTATCATACCTAATTCAATTTTAAACCTATTGAATTTGATTTCTTCTAGTGGCTTAGTATACATGTCAGCTAGTTGATTATCTGTATTAACATACTCTAGTGAAATATCTTCTTTTTCCACATGTTCCCTTAGAAAATGATATTTTATTTCAATGTGTTTAGTCCTACTATGGGAAACAGGATTGTTTGCAATAGATATAACACTAGTAGAATCACAAAATAGTGGTGTTCTACTTACTTGAATACCATAGTCTTCTAGTTGATGTTGTATCCATAGAAGTTGAGCACAGCAACTTCCTGCAGCCACATACTCTGATTCTGCTGTGGAGATAGCCACACTTGTTTGTTTCTTGCTACTCCATGATATCAGTCTTCCACCTAGGAATTGACAGATACCAGTTGTACTTTTCCTATCTTCTTTGCAGCCTGCAAAATCTGCATCTGAATAACCTGTCAGTTCAAAGTCTCCATTCCTAGGGTACCAAAGGCCTAGATAAGGAGTGCCCTTAAGATATCTTAGAATTCTTTTGACTGCTGTCAAATGAGACTCTTTAGGGCATGCTTGGTACCTAGCACAGACACATGTAGCATACATGATATCTGGTCTACTTGCAGTCAAATACAATAGGGAGCCAACTATCCCTCTATACAAAGTCTCATCTACAGGTTTCCCTGCATCATCTTTGCTAAGAGACATACTTGACCCCATAGGAGTCTTCATGGTACTGGATGATTCCATACCATACTTTCTTATTAATTCTAGGGTGAACTTAGACTAGAATATGGATAAACCATTCTCAGTCTGTCTAACTTGGAGACCCAAGAAAAACTTAAGTTCCCCCATACTGCTCATCTCAAATTGTCCTTGCATAAGTTTTGCAAATTTTTTGCAAAGACTACTTTCAGTAGACCCATATATTATGTCATCTACATATATTTGGACTAGTATGATCTTGCCTCTGGATTCCCTAAGGAATAGAGTCTTCTCTATTTTCCCCCTTGTGAATTTATTCTCAATGAGGAAACTAGACAGGGTTTCATACCAAGCCCTAGGGGCTTGTTTTAACCCATACAAAGCCTTCCTAAGTCTATAGACATAATTAGGTTGAGTTGAATCAACAAAACCTGATGGTTGTTCCATATAGACCTCTTCCTTCAGATTACCATTCATAAAGGCTGACTTAACATCCATTTGGAATACTTTAAATCCTTGATAGGTTGCATAGGCCAGGAACATCCTTATGGCCTCCAGTCTGGCTACTGGAGCAAAGGTTTGATCAAAGTCAATACCTTCTTCCTGCCTATATCCCTTAACAACCAGTCTTGCTTTGTTCTTAATAATCACTCCATGTTCATCCATCTTGTTCCTGAAGATCCACTTGGTTCCAATTATATTGTAGTCTTTTGGTTTATGAACAAGCTCCCAGACTTTGCATCTCTTGAACTGATTCAGCTCTTCTTGCATTGCCTCAATCCAATGAGGGTCTAGGATGGCTTCTTCAAATTTCTTTGGTTCTACTTGGGATAGAAAACTGGAGTAGAGTACTGAACTTAAATTTCTGCTCCTTGTTTGTACCCCTTGACTTAGATCACCAATAATTTGATTAGCTGGATGATCTTTTAGATGTCTACTAGCTGGAGGCATCCTGGCTCCATGTTGAACTCCTTCAACTTCTTCAACTTGCTGCACTCCTTGGTCTTCTTCTGCATCAGGTGCATGTAGTACTCCCCATGGACAGCATCCACTATCATCTACATGCTAACTTGCAGTAGATCCTTCTTCAATAGTGAGCTTGTTCATCTTCTTAGTCACACCTGTGGAGCTGCAAATACTTCTAGACAACTCATTGTTAATAAATCTAGCTTCATCAAATACTACATGTACTGACTCTTCTATAACTTGAGTAGACAAGTTGTAGACCCTATACGCCTTACTATTGTTGATGTACCCAACAAAGATCCCCTCTTGGGATTTGGCAGCAAACTTGGTCAAGTAAGACTTTCCATTGTTAAGTATATAGCATTTACAACCAAAGATCCTGAAATAGGATAAATTTGGTTTTCTGCCTTTCACAATCTCATAGGGGGTCTTATTGTGGCTCTTGGTGATAGTAGCCCTATTAAATACATGGCATGCAGTATTAACTGCCTCAGCCCAGAAATATTCTGGGAGAGATGTGTCACTTAATAGGGTTCTACCAGCCTCAATCAAGGTTCTATTTTTCCTTTCAGCAATGCCATTTTGCTGAGGTGTTCTTGGTGAAGAAAATTCCTGAAATATCCCAAACTCTTCACATAGCTTTGTCATACTATCAGACTGGAATTCAGTACCATGGTCACTTCTTATTTTGACCACTGTACTGTCTAACTCATTCTGAATTTGTTTGACAAAACTATAAAAGACACTAGGTGTTTCAGATTTCTGTCTAAGGAAGAACACCCAGGAAAACCATGAGTAGTCATCTACAACCACAAATGTGTAGACCTTCCTACCTAGGCTGTGAACTGGCATAGGACCAAAGAGATCCATATACAAGAGGTATAAACACCTCACAGCATCTTTGTTCTCAATGCTATTAAAGGTGGATCTAGTCTGCTTGCCCTTTTGACAAGCTGAGCATATCCCATCTTTAATACACTTAACCTGTGGACCATTCCTCACTAACTCTTTGCTATAGAGTTGGCCAATTGTCTTTTAGTTGAGATGGGCTAGCCTCTTGTGCCATTTGACACAATGAGAGACTTTCTCATCAGCTACAAGACACACTGGAGAAATATTGTTCTCACACATAATGTCTAGGCAATAGACATTTCTCTTTCTATAACCTGTCAAAATGATCTCTTGATCATTTGACCTCCTGATATGACAACCATCTTTGACAAATGAGATGTCATATCCTAAATCACTTAGTTGACTTATACTAATAAGGTTATGTTTCAAACCATTAATATAGGCCACTTGAGTAATTGTTATAAGGTTGCTAGAGATGTTACCAAAACCTTTTATGATTCCTTTTTCAGAACCACCAAAGGTGACTTTAGGACCATCCTTGATTGGTGTGTAGTCCTTTAGCAATCCCCTAGTTCCAGTCATGTGTCTGGAACATCCACTGTCCAAGTACCATATTGGGGCATGGCCACTTGGACTCACCTGCAAAACAGATTAGTTGACCTTAGAACCCAAAGAATTCTTGGGTCCTTGGTGCTGGTTAATTTTCCTCTTAACAAAGCTACCTGTAGATCTTCCAACAGGCAGTTTGCTACTCATCTTGGCACTAGAATTGTGCCAATAGTCTATGGCAAAATGGCCTACCTTGCCACATCAACAACACTCAAATCTATTATACCTTTGCTTAGGTACAACCCTAGCTGTTCTATCTACAGCAGCCTTGTTGAGTACTGGGGCTTTGCCCTTAGACTTGGACTGAACAGTCCTAGCAGATTTAGTAAACCCCAATCTAGTTTTACCCTTGTGAGGTATAAACTCATCTATCAAAGGTAGAACAGACTTTGGTTTAGAAAACCTTGCAACCATGTCTCTCTCCTTCTGAAGACTAGTCTCCAGATTTCTGATTTGATCATTCTTGAATGTTATAGTCCCCATCTGAATAACAGTTATGTTCTTCAACCTGGCTATTTCATTTAGTTTTTGATCAATCAATTTCTCAAAATCTATTGCCGCCTCTTTGAGATTAGCAATCTCCTTAGCCTGACTCTTGGCCAAGGATTTGCTTTTCTTAAAAGCTTGCAACAGTACACTATATTCATCAATCAACTGATGAATATTCCCTTCAGATTCAGATCCACTGGCATCACTTGATGCTGATGTAACTAAATCTGAACTAGCACTAGAAATTGAACTAGTAGAACAATTTAGTACCTGACTAGGTCCAGGCTGATCCTGGATTTTGTCTCCTTCTGAAAATGCCATCAGTCCTTGGCACTGATTGTCCTCTTGCTCATATATAGAGTTCATTAGCTGGATGAACTCCTCTTCTTCTTCTTCAGCAAACAGTCCAATGTAAGCTTCTGCTTCTGATTCAGTTTCTGAAGATGATATGTCTGACAGGCTTTTGTCCTTCTTGGCAACAAAGGACCTTTCCTTTTTGCCCTTAATTTGAGTCTTCTTCTTATCATTAGACTCTTTCCTTTTCTCTGGACAGTCAGCAACAACATGTCCTTGTCTGTTACAGCAATAACATACATTTTTTGATAAAGTTGCTTTGCTTGACTTGGGCTTTCTCCTGTCTTTCTTTGATGGCTTCTTGTTCTGATAATAGTCACCTTTTCCCTGTGAAGTGGATGACTTTGACCTCCACTGTTTCTTCTTTAGAAACTTCTGAAAGTGTCTTGTGAAAGCTGCAAAGTCCTCATCACTCTCACTGCTTTCAGAATTCCTGCCTTCTGATTCGTCTGACTCAGTCTCAGCCACTTTTGGAGGTGGAGATGGAGACTTACTTTTATATTTCTTGGTGGCTTCTGTCTTGAATTCCACTGCACTTTCTTTATGCTCACTTCTTGTAGTCTTCTCCTCCTCCTTTCTTACCATCAACTGCATCTCATAGGATAGCAGTTTTCCAAATAATGTTGGAGGAGGAATATCTGCTAACTTGGCTATTTCCCTTATGGCACAGATCTTGGTGTCCCAATCCTTTGTTAGAGATCTCAAGAACTTATCATTCAGCTCATAATTGCTGAAATCTCTTCCATAGGACATTAACACATTAACTATCCTATAGAATTTCTTATAGCATTCTGTTATGCTATCAGACCTGCCTTGTCTGAAGCTCTCATATTCTTGGTTTAACAAAGACTTTCTGTCCTGTCTAACTTCTTCTGAACCCTCCATGTACACTATCAGAGTATCCCACATCTCCTTTGATGTCTTACAGTGTATCAAGTTCTGAAATATAGCATCATCTTTGACACTTACAATGATATTCTGAGCCCTTTTGTCCATGGTGGCCAGAATAATCTCATCTTTTGTCATTTCAGAAAAGTCTTTTGGTGTTCTTTGATTTGCATCTAACACAGATACCTTCATAGGAACATATGGCCCTCCTTTAACTGTGATATAAATTCTAGGGTCTGAGGCTTCCATAAATAGTCTCACCCTTTCTTTCCAGATGCCAAAAATCTCTTTTCTGCAAATGGGCAACTTCATGGATCCAAGTTCCTTATGATTATCTGTTGAACCCATTTTCTTGATTTTCTTGATTCTGCACTTTACTTATACTGAATCTGCCAACAAGATCTACTCAGACAGTTAAGTCCTATTTGAGCAACCTCGCTTTGATACCACTTGAAAGAAATTGTACCTAATCACCTAGAGGGGGGGGGGTGAATAGGTGACTAAATCTTTTTAAACTTTTAGGCAGATTATATCACAGATTTATAACTACTTCTTCACAGCAATCAATCAGCAATCACAGAATCAAGCATGCACACAGTGAACACACAGATTTATAGTGGTTCCCCAAGGTTTGGGTACATCCACTTTCCCCCTTCGCCTATCTAGTAGTGTACTAGATTCGGCCAAACTCCTCCACTATTCCTCAGATCCTCAGATCTTACACTCAGAACCCCAAATGGTTCCTACAGCTCAGGCCCAAGGCCCTACAACTCAGTCTTCTCCAAAGACCTACACTCAGCCACAAGGCCTACACTCAGCCACAAGGGCCTACACTCAGAGATAAGAATCTCCTACACTCAGGCACACAGGCCCTACCACTCAGCCTTTATAATTGCAGGCTTACAACTCAGATCCCTAAGGATCCTACTAGAAATTAAGAATACAAAGTGTAAACCTACAACTCAGAATGAGAGAGAAGAGTTGACAGGTTCTTGATGAGTTCTTGAAAGAACTCTGCTGAGATCAACCTCACTTGGCTTTCTTCAAAGCTTCTTGAATGTAGAACACAATAGGGTTGATTCTCTATGCAGCTGATCTTCAATCACTGCAACTTAAGTTTCAGATCCCAATATGAAACCTTCTTCACAGCCTGGTTCCAACAGCTGTCTTCTTGGAAGGAGCTCTCTCTCTCCAACTACTTAGATCTTCACTTGAATTGATTCTTCAATGAATAGCTAGATCTTCTTCTTTGATTGTTGTTTAATAATAATCATCTTCTTCTGTTGACAGAATAAGCCTTTATATAGGCTTCCTTCATGGTGACCGGCTGATCCGGTTTCTAATAGCTTTCTGATATCTCTGACAGTTGCAGTAGACCGGTTGGAATTGCAGCTGTCATGTCATCCAGTCACTTCTTGAAATATTTGTAACTATCTGAAAGTGTCAAGACAGTCTGTCTTTAAGTGTCGACACTTACAGACTAAGTGTCGACACAAGTAGACTAAGTGTCGACACTAGCCTTCAAGGTGTCGACACAACTCCTTGTGTTGTAGAATTTACTTCTCGACACAGCTTCTTCAATATGTGTCGACACTGATATTGTGTGTCGACACAACTCCTTATTCTTCAGTACTTAGTTGATTTCTTGTAAGTGTCGACACAACTCCTTTGTGTCGACACATCTTCTTGTGTTGAACTTGTTCAGTGTCGACACATCTTCTTGGTGTCGACACATGCCTTCTGTGTTCATACTTTCTGAGTGTCGACACAGCTCCTTGTGTCGACACATTATTCTTCTGTTGAGACTTTGGCTGAGTGTCGACACATCTCATTTGTGTCGACACTTGTACTTAGAATTTGTTGAACTTTGCTGAGTGTCGACACAGCCTCCTAATGTCGACACTTTCTTCATGTGTTGAGTCTTCTGCTGTGTGTCGACACATTCTTTATTATGTCGACACTTTCTTCATGTGTTGAGTCTTCTGCTGTGTGTCGACACATTCTTCATTATGTCGACACTTATACTTAGACTCTGTTGAAATTTGCTGAGTGTCGACACAGCCTCCAAGTGTCGACACTTTCTGATGTAGACAAAGTTCCTCTGGGTGTCGACACAGCTTCTGAGTGTCGACACTGCTTTACTGGACATTTCTTCATTGAGTGTCGACACATCCTGTATGTGTCGACACTTTCTGTCTAGTGTCGACTCTGCATCTCTGGTGTCGACACAATTACTCCAAGTGTCGACACTGCTTCTCTAGGTGTCGACACAAGTCTTCTTAAGTGTCGACACTTTCCTTCTGGGTGTCGACACATGGACTTAGAAACTTTTCAGCTTTCCCTGTAAATACTTAACCTGCACAACTAAACTCAAAACACATCAAATACATTTTGATGTATATCATTGAGTAGGGTGAGGCTTCTTCAAATCAGGTACATTTAAACCAATGTACCCAACAAAGGGTTAAAAATTTATCAAATTCTCTCTCGAGCTATTAAAAATCTAAACCTAAGTTAGTAAATTTTCTCTCGAACAATTTACAACCCTCAAATTTGCATTAAAGTAAAGTACCCTACCCAGTACATAAATCTGTGTGTTCTTCATGTTCTTCGCACACGGGTACGGACACAGCTGTGTTGTTCTTCATGTTCTTCGCACACGGGTTGGTTTGCATCCGAAGTTGGGTTTGTCCCGAAAAGGACACGGGTAGGAACACGGGCGTGTTCCGACCCGTGTGGTGCTCTATCTTCTTCCTCTAGTTCTTCTGCTCCATCCCGGATAGGATACGGGTAGGTAACACGGGCGTGTGCCTACCCGTATGCGCCCCATTCTTGTCCTGCCATCAGCCATATTGAATCCGTGAAGTCCTCTGTTTGCCCCAAGACTTCTAGCTCCACTGGTTAGCGATACGTGTATTAGAAAAATAAAGGAATAAATAGACAGCTTAATACATGGAATCATAGAAACTCCTAATCTGTGCTCTTCTACTCATGATAAAGCAAATTTATAACTATTTTCGCAAAATTACTGCATAGAAAGGTAGAAAATAGTGGACATGATTACAATTATGATAGTGAAAGGCCTATCATAATTGTACTCATCAGATAGCTGAATTCCACCTCCACATTTTTCCTAAGTACTTTTCTCGAGAACCTCATAACTCTTCTCGAGAAACAGAAGAAATCTTCTTGAGTACACTTATCTTGAGAAATGCAGTTCAGTTTTTCTGAATTTTTCTTAAGTCCTGACAGACGTAATTTCGAATATGATTAGCACTTTGATTGGTCCACGTGTCATGCATTTAATGTGATTACGACCGTTATGCAAGTCCTATAAAAGGTCTTATCATAATCGACCAACCCTAAGAAGAAAAACCTAAGTATTCTAAATCGCAAATTATCAGCCGGTAACCTCAGAAGGGTCTATATAAAGACCTGTTCTATCATCAAACAAAGAGAGATCGATGAAGAAAGGACTTAACATATTACTAACAGTTGGAATCTTCAAGTCATCAAGAGAAGGCAGATTCTGAACAAGTTTGCAAGAAGATTTCAGATCAAATTCTTAATAGAAGAATGATGCTGGATTGAGGATCATCTCCAACTTCACAAGAAGATCAACCTTACTTTATTCAGATTCAAGAAGCTTTGAAGAAGTTAAGACAGGTTGAATCTAAAGTAAACAGATCTATCAATAACTGATCAAGAAGCCTTTACCCCTTTCTCTTTCTACCCGGGTGAAGGATTTATCTCTTTTATAATCAATTTTTCTGTAAGATCTTTTATAGATTTGAGTGTAGGAGATTGATTTCTGTGAGTTGTAAGCCTAAATTTATAAAGGCTGAGGTAGGGCTGAGTGCCTGAGGTAGGGGATTGATTTCTCTGAGCAATATGCCTGGTGAAAGAGGTTGAGGTAGGGCTGAATTGCCTGAGTTGTAGGAGTGTGGACTCACTCTGAGATAGGATTCTCTAGAAGAATCTGAGTTGTAGCACTTGGTGAAGTGTGAGATGTAGGAACCATTCTGGGTTCTGAGTTATAAGATCTGAGGATCTGAGACGAAAGAAGGGAGTTAGGACGAATCTAGTATACTGCTAGATAAGCGAAGGGGGAAAGTGGATGTACCCATCTCTTGGGGAACCACTATAAATCTGTGTGTATGCTATGATTGGCTGTGTTTCTATTAATCTGTGTTATGATAGTTATTGCATAGGTTGTCTACTAGTGACATATATTATCTGTCTTAATAAAAAAGAATTGAACCTATTCACCCCCTCTAGGTGTTTAGGATATCTTGAAACCAATTATTTCAAGTGGTATCAGAGCGAGGTTACTCAAGAATAGACTTAACAGTCTGAGTTGATCTCCAATGTAGTTATCAGTTAGACAAAATGGGTTCAGGTAAAAATCACAAGGAACTTGAATCCATAAAACTACCTATATGTCGAAAGGAAATCTTTGGCATATGGAAAGAGAGAGTCAGATTATTCATGGAAGCTTCTGACCCAAGAATCTACATCATAGTCAAAGAAGGGCCATTCATTCTTATGAACATCTCAATTCTTGATGCCAATCTCAGGACACCAAAAAGCTACTCTGAAATGACAAAGGATGAGATCATCTTAACCACTATGGATAAGAGAGCACAAAACATTGAACGAATTGGTTTCAAGATACCTAAAACACCTCGAGGGGGGGGGGGGGGTTGGATAGGTTAAATTCTTTTTTACTTAAGGCAGACAGTATATGTTGCTAGTAATTAATCTATCACAGCACAGTTCACAACACGGATTTAAACAAAATAGCAAGACAGAAGACACACAGTTTTATAGTCGTTCCCCACGTGATGGGAACATCCACTTTCCTCCTTCTCCTATCTAGCAGTGTATTAGATTTGGCCTAACTCCCTTCTTTCTTCTTAGATACTCAGATCTTGCAACTCAGAACCTTGAATGGTCCCTACTGCTCACACTTCAGCAAGTCCTACAACTCAGATCCTCCCAGAGAATCCTACCTTAGAGTAAGTCCATACTCCTAAAACTTAGGCAATCAAGCCCTACCTCAGCCTCTTCAACAGGCCTACAACTCAGGAAAATTAATCCCCTACCTTAGGCACTCAGCCCTACCTCAGCCTTTATAGATTTAGGCTTACAACTCAAAGAGATAACTATCCTACACTCAGATCTATAAAAGATCCTACAGAGAAAATTGATTGTAAAAAGAATAATTCCTTCACCTAGGTAGAGCGAGAATGGGTAGAAGGTTTCTTGGTCAGTTCTTGATAGATCTGACAGCTTTAGATCCAACCTGTCTTAGCTTCTACAAAGCTTCTTGAATTTGAACAAAGTAAGGTTGATCTCCTTGGAGATAATCTTCAATTAGCTTCCTTCTTTTAATTCAGATGTGGCTCTAAATTCTTCTTCCAGATTGGTTCTAGATCTGCCCTTAGAGACTTGTTGATTTTTGGATGAAGACTTCTCTTCTTCCTCTTAGTTGTTAGTTGTCTCTTCTTGTTCAATCCTTATTTGTTGATAGAATAGGTCTTTATATAGACCCATCCAAGGTTACCGGTTGATCCAGTTTCTAACAGCCTTCTGATAGCTCTGAAAGATGCAACAACATTATCAGTTATGACAGCTGTCAAGTCTTCAGTCGTGATATCTGATACTTCATTGAACTTTAACTCAGCAGCAGAGTGTCGAGACAATTCTTCAAATGTGTCGACACAAAAAGATCATGTGTCGACATAATCCTTGGTGATATCGACACAGCTCACATAATGTCTACACAACTCTTCTTTTTCTTCTTGACACAACTTCTGTGGAATGTGTCGACACAAGTCCTGTGTGTCGACACAATAACTTCTAGTCTCGATAAAGTTGATGTCGACAGAATTCTGGAGTATGTCGACACAAGTCCTGTGTGTCGACACAAGTGTTATCGACAGAATTCTGGAGTGTGTCGACACAAGTCCTGTGTGTCGACACATGTGTTGTCGATAAAATTCTGGAATGTGTCGACACAAGTCCTTCTTGTCGACACAGTTGTTGTCGACAGATTTTTTGTCTGTCGACACAAGTCCTGTGTGTCGACACAATCTGGCTCCTCGTGTTGACACAGCTCTTCCCAAGTGTCGACACAATTTTTGTCAAGTGTCGACACTTGTACTTAGAAACTTTTTTCTACATTTCCTTAACCTGCACATTCAAACTCAACACAACATAAAATACACCTTGATGAATATCATTGAGTTTGGTTAGACTTCTCCAAATCTGGTACATATTTTCCAATATACCCAACAATCTCCCCCTATTTGGGGAAGTCATAACCCTTAGTCAATGATATACATCATTTTATAATAAAACACAGAATATGATGTATAAAAGCAATATTTGAAAGGGTAACACATAAACAAAACCAGCATATTATATCATCACAAAATATGATAAAATATAGTGAACATGATTCAGTCTTTGTTGAATAACAAGAATTTTTAAAACAATAAATTACATAGATTTTAAAACAAAAGATTACATAGTTCTAAAATCTAGTAAATCTAATCTAGGACTGATCAGGCTCCTTGATGATAATGCCTTTGCCAGACTGAATTCTTGCTTGAACATTAGCTTTAGTGTCATCAGCTGGCTTCTTTCCTTTAAGATCCTTTTTCTTGAGTTCTTCAGCCTTAACCTTTTGCCTTTTAAAATAGGGATAAGGCTTTGGAAAGTACTTGATAGGCTCCATAGAAGAAGCATGTATCTTCCCAGCTTTGAGATCTCTTCTAAATTGATGTATGACATCTTGCCGTTTCTGATACTTGCTCCATTCTTGTTCAGAGTACCACTTACCTCTATCATGCATATTGTCTTTAATAGCTTGCCAGGCAGTGAGAATAATATTCCTGGAGGTGGGATTCCATCTTTCAAAATCAAGTTTTAACTCAGCTTGTTCTCTAAACTTTTTCTTAGAAAGTTGAGCTTCTTGCTCTCTTTTAAAGGCTGCCTCAGACATCTCAACCTTCTTAATAATCACATTCTGAACATCCTGTGGAGGACTATACATTTGTTGTACTGTAAAGTGAATTCCCTCAAAATTAGCAAGTGGATACATAATCTGAGCTACTTCTTGCTGAACTCCTTCATGGTAAGTAGGTTGAATTCCTGATTCAGTAGTGTTATCATCATCACACAGGGGTGGATAACCAAGAGTCGCGCTGATAACATTAGTTATCCATTTAGCATGTTCAGAGCCTATATTGACTGACACTCTCTCCCCCTTTATGACTTCTCGTTCAACATGGTCTCTTAGATCATCCTTCTGAAACCTTATCTGATCAGTTAGATAATTTGTGCCTTCTTTGTAGAATGATCTGAACTTCTGCAGCTGATCAGAAATTACCTTATGATAGGCTTGGATAGCAATGTTATAAACAACTCAAATTTGCTTTGAGTTGTTTATCAAACTCAGACTTTTCTTTAACAAGGAGCTCAGTTAAAGTAGTGGCTTTATTCTTCAGTTCAGTAACAATCACATTATGAGATTCGGTAAGATTGTCATTCATTCTTATTTGATTTTCCAAAACATAGCCTTGTTTGACTGCTATATCATCTATCTGTGTCTTTGCCTCTTGTTGTTGTTTGGCTAGGTAGACAACAACATGTCCTCCCTTTTGAAAGCATTCAGTCGTTTCCATTTAATGCAGATTTACCTCAAATCTGATAGATTTGATAATTTGAGCCAAAGTAAATTGGAGTTCCTTATGACTTTCATCCACATACTTCTCAAGAGCTATTCTTTGCTCATCCATATTAACTTGTAGTGCCACCAATAGTGAGCTGAATTCAACTGTTGGAGCTGGTGGTTGGGAGACTGTTTGCAAGACTTTCTTATAGCCTAAGATCTTCTTTCTGAGGACCATTAGTTTCCTCTTCTTGGTCCTGGAAACTTCTTCATTTTCAGAAGAATCAGATGAACTTGCTATGTCTACTGTGTCTTTTGAACTAGAGGGCAACTGCTTCTCTATCCTTGGCTGCTCCCCCTCAGTCCTTGGTTGCTCCCCCTCAGTCCTTGCACCTTATATGTCAGGAAATAACTCTTCTAGAGTGAACTCTTGCTGCATTTGAACAGGAGGAATATCTTTCTCTTATGCAGTAGAAGGAGTGTCATCAAATGCAAAAGTGTCCTCCATTGTAGTGTCATGTGCTGGGACACTTTCTTGGTTAGTCTGTTCAACATCATTCATATATACAGTTAGTGCAGTATTTTCTGAATTGACAGCAGCTTGATTTATATCCAGTAGTACCTCAAGTATAGATTGTGTAGCTGCTGTGTTGATAGATGGCTCTTGTTCATGAGTTCCCCCTGAAGGTAATGTCTCTTGTTGAGCTGAAGCTGGAGAAAGCTCATTGGCTCCCACTTGATGAGGCTCTTCATGTACCTGAACTTCTGAGATGTTGGTGGCAGGAATATGATCCCCCTGCACCTGACCATCATCTACAGTCTCCGGAGCAGGTGATTTCCTAGCATTCTTTGGTCTTTCTTCATCTGAGCTAAAGACCACTTCTACTTCTGAATCACTGGAAGATTTAGTTGCCTTATGGATTGGTTTTTTTCTTTTGCTGTATCTGTTTTATTTGTTTCTATGGAGTAGAAACATCCTTAGTTAGGACCCTTTCCCATCTGGATAGTATCCTTAAATCCATTCTTCTCATATGGTTTATCTTAGATCCTGATGTGTGATTCATTACTTTCGGAATATTCATAGTAAGATATAGGCTTAGTATTCTGCCCAGGTCTGGTTTCTTTAAACTTTCTTTGATCTTTTCAAAGATTACAGCAGACCAGTTGGTTTGGACCTTGAAAATGACTCTGGTCATTAGATTGAACATATAGGTAGATATCCTATCATGTCCTCCTTTTTTGCACAGAATTACTTTTCCTATAATTTCAGAAAGAAATTTTCCCTGGGAGTTCATTCCCTTTCTGTGCATAGAAGATTCAATCTTGGTGGTGGGATCCAGTCCACACCATTGGATAGCTTCTCTGGTCATGGAAGATACGACTTCATCTTCTTCTTGAACCCTTGGCAGTTGTAGCGTCTTCCTCAAACTCTTCATGTCGAGTTTGACCTTGGTTCCTTGAACGAATGACTTAATTTTCAGGCCCGTTGAATCCAGTGTTGCTGCTGTGTAGAATTCAAGAACCTCCCTCTTCCAAATCTTGGTAGGTTCTGAGACCAAGTATTCTAAGCCATTCTCTGTGATTAGGGTAATCACAGCTTTGATGTCTTGTGATGCACTCCCAAATACATCGTGAACAAGTTCAAAGCCCTTGTTGATGTTGTCTTCTAGTTTTGGTGCCATTAGAGATGGGAGATTGAGAAGAAAAGAGATGAAGGTTTGTCGACACAAAGGCTTGGTCTCGAGAATTTTGAGAGTGTAGTCGACAGGGTTTTACTTCCACTATTTATATGTTTCTAAACAAAAAGGTCAAAAGGCAGGTATAAATACTCTTATTATGTCGACACTATTGGGATTGTGTCGACACATTGTACTAAAGTCTCGACAGAGGATTTTATTGTAGTACAATACTATGTGTCGACACCATTTGCGATGTGTCGACGCAGACAACCTTAAGAGTATACACTAAATTATGCATGTCGACACAAACAACTGTATGTGTCGACACCAATATCTAATTGTCAGGAGAGCTATGTGTCGACACCAAATTCTAAGTGTCGACACAATCTTCTGGATATGTCGACAGAGTTTTTCTTATGTGTCGACACCATCTACTAAGTGTCGACACCTTTGTCTTTAAGTGTCGACACACATTTACTTAGTCAATTTTGTCATTCTTATTCTAAGTTCAGCATGCCTAATTCAATTTTAAAATAATTGAATTTAGTTTCATGTAGTGGTTTGGTGAATATGTCAGTAATTTGAAAATAAGTATTGACAAATTCTAAACATATATCTTCCTTTTCAACATGATCTCCAAGGAAATGAAACCTTATTTCTATGTGCTTAGTTCTGCAATGAGAAATAGGAATTCTAGCAATAGAAATGACACTAGTAAAATCACAAAATAATGGAGTTCTACTTACCTGAATTCCATAATCTTCAAGTTGAGGTTGAATCCATAATAGCTGAGCACAACAGCTGCCTGCAGCAACATATTCAGACTCAGTAGTGGAAATAGCCACACTTGTCTGTTTTTTGCTGCTCCATGACACCAATCTTCCACCTAAAAACTGACATTTGCCAGTTGTTCTTTTCCTGTCTTCTTTTCATCCTGCAAAGTCTGCATCTGAATACCCAGTTAGTAGAAAATCTCTATTCTTAGGGTACCACATGCCAAGATTAGGTGTTCCCTTAAGGTATCTCAAAATTCTTTTGACTGCAGTATAATGAGATTCTTTAGGGTAGGCTTGATACATAGCACAGACACATGCAACATACATGATGCCTGGTCTACTAGCAGTTAAGCATAAAAGATAGCCAATTATACCTCTATACAAAACTCATCTACAGGTTTCCATGCATCATCTTTGCCTATAGGCATACTTGACCCCATTGGAGTTCTCATGGTGGAGGCTGACTCCATACCATATTTCTTAATCAACTCCTTGGTGAACTTAGACTGGGATATGGACAAGACATCATTAGTCTATCTAACTTGGAGTCCTAAGAAGAATTTCAGCTCACCCCTGCTGCTCATCTCAAACTTCCCTTGCATAAGTTTGGCAAACTTTCTACAAAGGTTGTTTTCTATTGATCCAAAGATAATGTCATCAATATATATCTTGACTAGGATCATCTTGCCTTTTGATTCCCTAAGGAATAAAGTTTTATCTATTTTCCCCCCTTGAGAATTTGTTCTCAATGAGTAATATAGACAATGTTTCATACCAAGCCCTAGGGGCTTGTTTCAAACTATATAGTGCTTTCTTAAGCCATACACATAATTAGGATAGAGAGGATCTAAAAAACCAGAGGGTTATTCAATAAAGACTTCCTCTTTTAAGTTACCATTTAGAAATGCTGACTTTACATCCATCTGAAAAACTTTGAACCCTTGATAAGCTACAAAGGCAAGGAACAGCCTTATTGCTTCCAACCTTGCCACTGGGGCAAATGTCTTGTCAAAATCTACTCCTTCTTCCTATCTATATCCCTTTGCCACCAGTCTTGCTTTGTTCTTAACTATAATGCCACTTTCATCAAGTTTGTTCCTGTAGATCCACTTAGTCCCTATGACATTATGATTCTTTGGTTTAGGAACCAACTTCCAGACTTTGCTTCTTCTGAATTGATTTACCTCTTCCTGCATGGCATCAATCCAATTTGGGTCTTGTATGGCTTCTTCGAATTTCTTGGGTTCCATCTGGTATAAGAAACATGAGCAAAGGATAGTATTCATGTTATTGCTCCTTGTCTGAACACCATGACTTGGATCACCAATAATTTGGTGTACTGGATGATCCTTTGGAAGTCTTATTGCTGGAGGCAATCTATCTACACCTTGATTTCCTTCAGTCTCCCCATCAAGTTGTACTATATTTTCTTCATCATCGGCTTGTGGGTCTTGTACTCCCCCTGGACAGCATCCATCATTTTCTTCATCCTGCCTTGTAGGTTGGTCTTCACTAATCATTAGCTTGTCCATCTTTTCCTTCAGACCTGTAGTGCTACATGCAATACTAGACAGCTCACAATTTATTAGTTTAGTTTCATCAAAAACTACATGTACAGACTCTTTTACAACTTGAGTAGTCAAGTTGTAGACTCTGTATGCCCTACTGCTATTGTTGTACCCAACAAATATCCCTTTTGGGATTTGTCAACAAACTTAGTTAAATAGTGCTTGCCATTATTAAGAACAAAACACTTGCTACCAAAGATCCTAAAATAGGATATGTTTGGTTTTCTGCCTTTCATAATCTCATAGGGTGTCTTTTTGTGGCTTTTAGTGATGGATGCTCTATTGAGAACATGACATGCAGTGTTTACTGCCTCAGCCCAGAAATATTCTGGGAGAGAAGTGTCACTTAGTAGTGTTCTACCAGCCTCAATAAGAGTCCTATTCTTTCTTTCAGTAATATCATTTTGCTGAGGAGTTCTTGGTGAGGAGAACTCTTGATGAATCCCAAGTTCTTGACAAAACCGTGTCGTGTATTCAGACTGAAATTCATTCCCACGGTCACTTCTGATTTTGACCACTGAATTGTTAAGTTCATTCTGAATTTGCCTAACAAAATTGTGGAAGACAGTATGGGTTTTAGATTTCTGGTTCAGGAAGAAAACCCATGTAAATCTAGAATAGTCATCCACAACTACAAATGTATAAGCTTTCCTACCTAGACTATGAACTGTCATAGGACCAAATAGATCCATAGGCAGGAGGTACAAACACCTCACTGAATCTTTGGTATAAAGGCTGTGGAAGGAGGTCTTGGTCTGTTTGCCTTTTTGACAAGATGAACATACACCCTCCTTGATGCACTTGACCTGAGTGCCATTTCTCACTAACTCTTTACTAAAGAGTTGACCTATAGTCTTGTAGTTAAGGTGAGCTAGCCTCTTATGCCATTTGACACAATGAGAAGCTTTCTCATCTGCAACTAGGCTGACAGGAGAATCTTTATTCTCACTTATAAAATTTAGACAATAGACATTTACTTTCCTATAACCTGACAAGATGACCTCTTGATCACTTGTCCTTCTAATCTGACACCCATTCTTAATAAAAGATGTGTCATAACCAAGATCACTTAGTTGGCTTATGTTTATTAGGTTATGTTTCAGACCTTTCACATAAGCCACTTGGGTGATAGTGATTGAGCTATTGGAAATGTTACCAAACCCTTTGATGACCCCTTTTTCAGATCCACCAAAGATCACTTTGGGTCCATTCTCTATAGGAGTGTAATCCTTCAACATCCTTCTTATTCCAGTCATGTGCCGGGAACATCCACTGTCCAAGTACCATATTGGGGTATGGCCACTTGGACTCACCTGCGTCAAATAAAATTATTTAACCTTAGAACCCCAATAATTATTGGGTTCTAGGTTCAGGTTAGACTGAAACTTGTCATACTTGCATGCAGCCTTTCTGACAGGTACGCTAGCATTCTTTCTGACAGTAGTGTTGTGCCAACAATCTAGGTCATAATGTCCCACTTTGCCACAACACCAACACTCATATCTATTGTATATTTTCTTAGATACATGCTTAATAACATTGCTGTCATCAAACCTTAAAATTGTAGGTACAATAGTCCTTTTCTTGAGTGTTGGGGCTGATGCATCAAACATTAATGATTCCTGATGATCATAATGTGTTTGTACATGGGCTGCCCTATTGGCTATTATACCCTTATCATTCTGATTACTAGGCTTATTGTGACCATGTGTAATGTCATTGTCATACTTATTAGTGGGTTGCATCACTTTCCTGAAAGCTATAGGGGGTTTGAAGGCTAGTGACTGAACTGGGACTTTGCCTTTTCTTTTGGAAATAGCTACCCTAATTCTTCCCTTGAAACTTAATCCTGTCTTACCCTTTTGGAGAATGAAGTCATCAATTAAGGGTAAGACTGACTTTGGCTTTGAGAACTAACCCACAAGTTCCTTCTCTCTTTGAAGTCTGACTTGCAGACTCTTGATTTGATCATTTTTGAATGTCATTGTACCCATCTAAATAAAAGTTAAATTTTTCAGTTTGGCAACTTCATTCATCTTCAGATCCAGCATTTTTTCTGAATCTGATGCAGCCAGTTTAAGGGATGCAATTTCCTTAGCCTGGTTTTTGACAAGCTTTCTGCTTCTCTTAAGTGCTTGCAACAGATCACCATACTCATCAATAAGTTGATGAACATCCCCTTCAAATTCTGAACCTTCCACATCTCTTGATGCAGATGCTTCTGATTCTGATCCAGTATAATAATCAGAAACTGTAGACAGGCTGTTTACCTTGCTGGGACTAGGCTAATCCTGGCATTGATCTTCCTCAGACATAGCCATCAGTCCTTTGCAAGGATGATATTTAATCCCATTGATAGAGTCCATCATTTGCAAGAATTCTGTCTCTTCTGAATCCTCTTCAGTAGTAAACAATCCTATATAAGCTTCAGCTTCTGTCTTAGCTTGTCTAAAGCTTTCATATTCTTGATTTAGCATGGACTTCCTATCCTCTCTCACTTCTTTTGTTCCCTCCATATAGACAATCAAAGTGTACCACATCTCCTTGGAGGTTTTGCAATGAACCAGATTCTGGAATGTAGAGTCGTCTATGGCACTCACAATTATGTTCTGTGCCCTCTTGTCTAAGGTTGCTAGGATGATCTCTTTCTTAGTCATTTCTGAATAACTTTTAGGAGTCTTGAGATTAGCATCAAGAACTGATATGTTCATAGGAACAAATGGTCCTTCTAGCACTGTGATATAAAATCTTGGATCAAATGCTTCCATGAACAATCTGACCATGTCTTTCCATATGCCAAAATTTTCTTTCCTACAGATAGGAAGCTTCATGGATCCAATTTCCTTCTGATTTTCACCTGAATCCATTTTGTCTAACTGATGACTGCCTTATGGATCCACTCAGACTGTTAAGTATAATCTCGAGCAACCTGGCTCTGATACCACCTGAAAGAATTGGCTTCAAGATACCTAAAACACCTAGATGGGGGGGGGTGAATAGGTTCAAATCTTTTTTACTTAAGTGAGACTGTATATGTTGCTAGCAATTAATCTATCACAGCACAGTTCACAGTACAGATTTAAACAAAACAGCAACACAGAAGATATACAGTTTTATAGTGGTTCCCCAAGTGATGGGTACATCCACTTTCCCCCTTCGCCTATCTAGCAGTGTACTAAATTCGGCCTAACTCCCTTCTTTCTTATCAGATCCTCAGATCTTACAACTCAGAAGATTGAAAGGTACCTACAGCTCAGACTTCAACAAGTCCTACAACTCAGATCCTCACAGGGAATCTTACCTTAGAGTGAGTCCACACTCCTACAACTCAGGCAATCAAGCCCTACCTCAGCCTCTTCAACAGGCCTACAACTTAGAGAAATTAATCTCCTACCTCAGGCACTCAGCCCTACCTCAGCCTCTTCAACAGGCCTACAACTCAGGGAAATTAATCCCCTACCTCAGGCACTCAGCCCTACCTCAGCCTTTATAGGTTTAGGCTTACAACTCAGAGAGATAACTCTCCTACACTCAGATCTATAAAAGATCCTACAGAGAAAATGATTGTAAAAAGAATAATTCCTTCACTCAGGTAGAGAGAGAATGTGTAGAAGGTTTTTTCGTCAGTTCTTGATAGATCTGACAGCTTTAGATCTAACCTGTCTTAGCTTCTTCAAAGCTTCTTGAATTTGAACAAAGTAAGGTTGATCTTCTTGGAGATGATCTTCAATCAGCTTGCTTATTTTAATTCAGATATGACTCTGAATTCTTCTTATAGATTTGTTCTGGATTTGCCCTTAGAGACTTGTTGATTTTTGGATGAAGACTTCTCTTCTTCCTCTTGGTTGTTGGTTGTTTATTCTTGTTCAATCATCGTTTGTTGATAGAATAAGTCTTTATATATAGCCCATCCAAGGTTACCGGCTGATCTAGTTTCTAACGGCCTTCTAACAGCTCTGACAGTTGCAACAACATTGTCAGTTATGACAGCTGTCAAGTCTTCAGTCGTGATATCTGATACTTCATTTAACTTTAACTCAGCAGCAAAGTGTCGAGACAATTCTTCAAATGTGTCGACACAAATAGATCATGTGTCGACACAATCCTTGGTGATGTCGACACAACTCACATAATGTCGACACAGCTCTTCCTTTTCTTCTTGACACAGCTTCTATGGAATATGTCGACACAAGTCTTGTGTGTCGACACAACAGCTTCTAGTCTCGATAAAGTTGATGTCGACAGAATTCTGGAGTGTGTCGACATAAGTCCTGTGTGTCGACATAAGTGTTGTCGACAGAATTCTGGAGTGCGTCGACACAAGTCCTGTGTGTCGACACAAGTATTGTCGATAGAATTCTGGAATGTGTCGACACAAGTCCTTCTTGTCGACACAGTTGTTGTCGACAGATTTTTTGTGTGTCGACATAAGTCCTGCGTGTCGACACAATCTGGTTACTGGTGTCGACACAGGACTTCCCAAGTGTCGACACAATTTTTGTCAAGTGTCGACACTTATACTTAGAAATTTTTTTTCTGCATTTCCTTAACTTGCACATTCAAACTCAACACAACATCAAATACACCTTGATGAATATCATTGAGTTAGGTGAGGTTTCTCCAAATCTGGTACACATTTTCCAATGTACCCAACAAACATAATAGTTAGTGCTATAGATAACTCAACTTTACAAAACTTGGTTCACTGCAAAACCTCCAAGGAGATGCAGGACACTTTGATTGTCTACATGGAGGGATCAGAGGAAGTAAGAGAGGACATAAAGTCTATGCTAAATCAAGAATATGAAAGTTTTAGACAAAACAAAACAGACAGCATAATTGAGTGCTACAAGTAGTTTTTCAGAATAGTTAATGAGTTAATGTCATACAGAAGAGTCTTTAGCACATATGAGCTCAATGATTAGTTTCTCAGATCACTCACTAAGGACTGGGATACCAAGATATGTGCCATCAGGGAAGTGGCCAGACTTGCAGACACCTCTCCTCCAACCCTATTTGGAAAATTACTATCATATGAGATGTAACTTATGGCCAAAAAGGAGGAAGAGAAAAGTAATAGGTCTGAGCACAAAGAGAAATCTGTGGCCTTCAAGGTTGAAGCCACAATGAAGGACAGAAGGATGTCTCCATCTCCTCCTAGAAAAGATGTTGAAGTTAACTTAGATAATTCTGACAATAACACATCAGACATCCCTAATTCTGATGAAGACTTAGCTGCCTTCACAAGGCAATTCCAAAGATTCATGAAGAAAAAATAGTGGAGAACCAAGCCATCCTCCTCACAGTCCAAGGATGACTATTACCAGAAAAAGAAATCTTCTAAGAAAGACAGGTATGACACTAAACCTAGCAAAACAACTTCTTCTAATATTGTTTGTTATTATTACAACAGGTCTGGACATGTTGTAGCTGACTGCCCTGATAAAAGAATGGAATCAAATGGCAAAAAGAAGCATCAAAATAAGGACAAGATGGAGAGATCCTTTGTTGCAAAGAAGCAGAAAAGTTTGACGAACTCCTCATCATCAGGTTCAGAAGAAGAGGCTGATGCTGAAGCCTATATTGGACTGTTCACAACTGAAGAGGATACTGAAGAGACTGAATTCTTGCAAATGCTAGATTCTATAAATTGGATTGAAGATCATCATTGCAGAGGGATGATGGCTTTGTATGAGGAAGATCAGTGTCAGGATCAGCCTGGTCCCAGTGAGGTATGTTGGGTACATTGGTCAAATGTACCTGATTTGAAGAAGCCTCACCTAACTCAATGATATACATCATAATGTATTTGATGTTTGTTTGAGTTACTTGTGCAGGTTAGGTATACACTGGATTGAAGCTAAAAGTTTCTAAGTCCATATGTCGACACCCAGAGGGAAAGTGTCGACACTTGAGAAAGCTTGTGTCGACACCCAGACAAGCAGTGTCGACACTTGGAGTAATTGTGTCGACACCTGGGAAGAAGAGTCGACACCAGACAGAAAGTGTCGACACTTGGAGCTGTGTCGACACTCAGTGAAGAAGTATGCAGAAAAGCTGTGTCGACACTTAGCAGAAGTGTCGACACCCAGAAGAGCTGTGTCTACACCAGAAAGTGTCGACACTTGGAGATGTGTCGACACTCAGCAAAATTCTGCAGAGACTAAGGACAAGTGTCGACACTCAACACAATGTGTCGACACTCAAACAGCAGAGTCAACATATGAAGAATGTGTCGACACTCAGCACAATGTGTCGACACACACTCAAAGGAGTCAACACTTGAAGTATGTGTCGACACTCAGCACAATGTGTCGACACACAACCAGAAGAGTCAACACTTGAAGAAAGTGTCGACACCCAGCACAATGTGTCGACACTTAGTTGAGGACTCTACACTTGAAGAAAGTGTCGACACAAGGAGCTGTGTCGACACTTAGCAAAGAACAAAAAAGTTTACAAAATATTCTAAGTACAAGTGTCGACACTAAGGGAATGTGTCGACACTCAGCTGAGGAAGCAAAATTGAAGACTTGTGTCGACACCAAGAAGTAGTGTCGACACTTGACAGTTTCAACACATGAAGATGTGTCGACACAAAGGAGATGTGTCGACACTTAGAAGAATACAGTTAAAGAATGAAGAACAAGTATTTGTGTCGACACTCAATTTCAGTGTCGACACATGCAGAAGTATCTGTGTCGAGACATACAAGGAATTGTGTCGACACCTTGTAGACTTGTGTCGACACTTACACAACATGTGTCGACACTTGGTCTATAAGTGTCGACACTTAAGAACAAAAAGTCTCGACACTATCTGACAGTTAGAAAATTTCAAGAAGTGACTGGTTGATATGACAGCTGCCGATCCAGCCGGTCTACAGCAACTGTCAGAGAAATCAGAAGTCTGTTATGAACCGGACCAGCCGGTTACCATGAAGGAAGCCTATAAATAGGCACCCATAGTTTATAGAAACAGTTGATTGTTGTTCTTTCAAGTAGTGAGAATAATTAAAGTGGTTGATCAGATTATTCAAGTAATCAGAAAAGTGATACACAGAGGATCAACACAAGAAGATCTGACAGTCCAACTGCATATCTAAGAAGTTGGAGAGGGAGAGCTCCAATCAAGAATTCAGTCTTTGGAACTAAGGCTGAGAAGAAGGATTCAGAATCATCTGGATCTCAAGAAGCAGAGGTCAAGGATCAACTGCAGAGGATTCAGACTAATTCAGTTCTACTCAAGAAGCTTTGAAGGAAGCTAAGTCAGTTTGGATCTAACTGAGTTCTTCCAAGAACTCTTCAAGAAACTTTCAACTCGTCTCTTATTTTCTGAGTTGTAGAGTTAGTTATTGTAATTCAATCTTAACTTGTAGGATCCATTGGATCTGAGAGAATTGTAAGCCTATATTATAAAGGCTGAGGGTAGGGCTTGGTTGCCTGAGTGTAGGAGTTGAAGAACTCTGAGTGTAGGCCTTGATTGGCTGAGTGTAGGCCTGGGTGGCTGAGTGTAGGCCTTGGTGGCTGAGTGTAAGGCTTTGGGCCTGAGGTGTAGGAACCTTGTTGGGTTCTGAGATAGTGGAGAAGTTTGGCCGAATCTAGTACACTGCTAGATAGGCGAAGGGGGAAAGTGGATGTACCCAAAGATTGGGGAACCACTATAAATTTGTGTGTCTGCTGTGCTGTGCTGTGCTGTGGATTAACTGTTTATATTCTGTTGTTGCTGTTAACTGTATAAATCTGTGAGAAAACTGTCTTGCTGCCAACTAAGTTTTAAAAAGATTTAGGTCACCTATTCACCCCCCCCCCTCTAGGTGTTTAGGTACCATATCTTACAAGTGGTATCAGAGGGAGGTTACTCAAAAAGGACTAACTGTCTGAGGAGATCTAGTTTGGCAGATTCAGTGTAAGTCAGAACACAGTTTCAAGAAAATCAAGAAACATGGGGTCTTCAGAGAATCACAAGGAATTGGGTTCAATGAAACTGCCCATATGCAGAAAGGAGATTTTTGGAATCTGGAAAGAGAGGGTAAGGCTATTCATGGAGGCCTCAGACCCTAGAATCTACATCACAGTAAAAGAGGGGCCATATGTGCCCATGAAGATCTCAGTATTGGATGCAAATCAGAGGACTCCAAAGGATTTCTCTGAGATGACCAAGGATGAAATTGTCCTAGCCACTATGGACAAAAGGGCACAAAACATAATAGTAAGTGCCATTGATGATGCAACTTTTCAGAACCTAATTCACTGTAAAACAGCAAAAGAAATGTGGGATACCCTCATTGTCTATATGGAAGGTTCTGAAGAAGTTAGGCAAGATAGGAAGTCCTTGCTTAATCAAGAATATGAGAGCTTTAGGCAAGGAAGAGGAGATAGCATCACTGAATGCTACAAGAAGTTTTATAGAATTGTTAATGAACTCATGTCCTATGGAAGAGAGTTCACTAACTATGAATTGAATGATAAGTTCTTAAGGTCCCTAACCAAAGATTGGGACACTAAGATCTGTGCCATCAGAGAAATGGCAAAGTTGGGAGAAATTCCTCCTCCCACACTGTTTGGGAAGTTGTTGTCTTATGAGATGCAGCTGTCAGTGAGAAAAGAGGAAGAAAAATCAACAAGGACTGAGCACAGGGAAAGGACTGTTGCCTTCAAGTCAGAAGTACCTAGAAAAGGCAGGACTAAGTCATCAACTCCTCCTCCAGAGGTAGTTGAATCAGAATCTGATGAGACTGTTAGCACAAAGTCTACAAGCAGTGAAAGTGATGAAGACTTTGCTGCATTCACCAGACATTTTCAGAAATTCCTGAAGAAGAAACAATGGAGGTCCAGACCTTCATTTTCCAAAGGGAAAGAAGTCCAGTATCAGGAGAAGAAGCCTTCAAAGAAGGACAAGAAAAAGACAAAGACTAGTAAGGCAACTGGGTCTAAGATAGTGTGTTACTGCTGCAATAGACAGGGTCATGTTATTGCAGACTGTCCTGAGAGAAGAAAAGAATCCAGTGACAAAAAGAAGACTCACTTCAAAGGAAAGAAGGAGAAGTCCTTTGTTGCAAAGAATGAGAAGACTCTTTCAGACATTTCTTCTTCAGACACTGAGACAGATGCTGAAGCCTACATAGGGCTATTTGCTGAAGAAGAAGAAGAGTTTATGCAGATCATGGAATCAATCTATGAACAAGAAGAGTGTCAGTGCCAAGGACTGATGGCATTGACTGAAAGTACCAAAATCCTGGAGCAGCCAGGACCTAGTCAGGTACAAAGTCCAACTCAAAGTTCAGATTCCAGTTCTAGTTCAGAATCAGATTCATCTTCATCAAGTGATGAAAGTGTTTCTGAATCTGAGGGAGATATTCATCAGCTCTTAGATGAATACAAAATACTGTTGCAAGCCTATAAGAAAAGCAAGACCCTAGCCAAAAGTCAGGCAAAGGAGATTGCTGATCTCAAGGCAGCTGCAACAGATTTTGAGAAGAAATTTGATCAAAAGCTCAATGAGGTAGCCAGGCTGAAACACATTACAGTGATTCAGATGGGTACTATTACATTTAAGAATGATCAAATTAAGAGACTGGAGACAAATCTTCAGAAAGAGAGAGAACTTGCTGCCAGGTTTTCAAAACCTAAATCAGTACTACCATTAATTGATGAATTTGTTCATCAAGAAGGCAAAGCTGGACTAGGTTTTGTGAGACCTGCAGGGACTGTATAGTCCAAGTTGAAGTCCAAGGGCAAAGCCCCAACATTCAACAAGCCTGCTGTAGACAAGACAGCAAAGGTTGTACCTAAGCAAAGGTACAACAAGTTTGAATGCTGGTGCTGTGGCAAAGTTGACCACTTTGCCTTGGACTGTTGGCACAATGCAAGTGCCAATGGGAGTAGCAAGCTACCTGGTGGAAAGCCAGTAGGTAGCTATGTCAAGTTGTAAACTAACAATCACCAAGGACCCAAGTTTACTTTGGGTTCTAAGGTTCATTAATTTGTTTTGCAGGTGAATCCAAGTGGCCATACCCCAACATGGTACTTGGATAGTGGATGTTCCAGACATATGACTGGAACAAGGGGACTACTGAAGGACTACATTCCAATCAAAAATGGTCCTAAAGTGACCTTTGGTGGTTCTGAAAAAGGAATCATCAAAGGGTTTGGTAACATTTCTTCAAACCTTATTACCATTACTCAAGTGGCTTATGTTAAAGGGTTGAAACACAACCTTATAAGTATAAGTCAGTTAAGTGATGTAGGGTATGACATCTCATTTGTTAAAGATGGTTGTCATATCAAGAGGTCAAGTGATCAAGAGATCATTTTGACAGGATTTAGAAAGAGAAATGTCTATTGTCTAGACATTATGGTTGAGAACAATAGTTCTCCAGTTTGTCTTGTAGCTGATGAGACAGTCTCTCAATGTGTCAAATGGCACAAGAGGCTTGCCCATCTTAATTACAAGACTATTAGCAAACTCTTTAGCAAAGAGTTAGTGAGGAATGGTCCTCAAGTTAAGTGTGTTAAAGATGGCATTTGCTCAGCTTGTCAAAAGGGCAAGCAGACCAAATCCACCTTTAAAAGCATTGAGAACAAAGATGCTGTGAGGTGCTTATACCTCTTGCATATGGATCTCTTTGGTCCAATGCCAGTTCACAGCTTAGGAAGGAAGGTCTACACCTTTGTAGTTGTTGATGACTACTCAAGGTTTTCCTGGGTGTTCTTCTTAAGGCAGAAATCTGAAACACCTAGTGTCTTCTATAGCTTTGTTAAGCAAATTCAGAATGAATTGAACTGTACAGTGGTCAAAATTAGAAGTGACCATGGTACTGAGTTTCAATCTGAAAGCATGACAAAACTATGTGAAGACTTTGGGATATTTCAAGAATTCTCTTCACCTAGAACACCTCAGCAAAATGGCATTGCTGAGAGGAAGAATAGAACCTTGATAGAGGCTGGTAGAACCCTACTTAGTGATACATCACTGCCTGAGTATTTCTGGGCTGAAGCAGTTAATACTGCATGCCATGTGATAAATAGGGCTACCATCACTAAAAGGTTAAATAAGACCCCCTATGAAGTTGTGAAAGGCAGGAAACCAAACCTATCCTATTTCAGGATTTTTGGTTGCAAATGCTTCATACTTAACAATGGAAAGTCTTACTTAACTAAGTTTGCTGCCAAGTCCTAAGAGGGAGTGTTTGTTCGGTACAGCAATAATAGTAAGGCTTATAGAGTCTACAACTTGACTACACAAGTTGTAGAGGAGTCTGTGCATGTAGTTTTTGATGAGACAAAACTTATTAACAATGAGTTGTCTAGTAGTGTGTGCAGCCCCACAGGTCTTACTAAGAAGATGGACAAGCTAACCATAGAAGATGTACCTGCTGCAAGACAGCAAGTAGAAGAAGATGGCTTATGTCCAGGGGGAGAACTACATGTACCAGGAGCTGAAGAAGTACAAGGAACTCAGCATGATGAAGATGCTGTAGAAGTACAACCAGAAGTAAGGATGCCTCCAGCCAACAGGCATCTAAGAGATCATCCAGTAGAGCTGATTATTGGAGATCCAAGACAAGGTGTTCAGACAAGGAGCAGAAATCAGAATGCTGTAGTATATTCAAGTTTTTCTGTCTCAAATAGAACCTAAGAAATTTGAAGAAGCTATACAAGATCCACAGTGGACTGAAGCTATGCAAGAAGAACTTAATCAGTTCAAAAGGTGCAAGGTTTGGGAACTAGTTCCTAAACCTAAAGACCACAATGTTATAGGAACTAAGTGGATCTACAGAAATAAGTTAGATGAACAAGGGGTCATCATTAAGAATAAAGCAAGACTGGTTGCAAAAGGATATAGGCAAGAAGAAGTATTGATTTTGATCAAACCTTTGCCCCAGTAGCCAGACTGGAGGCCATAAGGATGTTCTTGGCCTATGCAACCTATCAAGGATTCAAGGTATACCAAATGGATGTGAAGTCAGCATTCCTAAATGGTAATCTTAAGGAAGAAGTATATGTGGAGCAGCCTTCAGGTTTTGTTGATCCTACTCTTCCACATTATGTCTATAGACTTAGGAAAGCATTATATGGGTTAAAACAAGCTCCTAGAGCTTGGTATGAGAACCCTATCTAGTTTCCTCATTGAGAACAAGTTCTCAAGGGGGAAAATAGATAAGACTCTATTCCTTAGGGAATCTAGAGGCAAAGTAATACTTGTCCAAATATATGTAGATGACATTATATTTGGGTCTACTGAAAGTAGCCTTTGCAAAAAGTTTGCAAAGCTTATGCAAAGTCAATTTGAGATGAGTAGTATGGGAGAACTGAAGTTTTTCTTGGGTCTCCAAGTTAAACAGACTGTAAGTGGTCTATCCATATGTCAGTCCAAGTTCACCCTAGAACTCATAAGGAAATATGGTATGGATTCATCCAGTATCATGAAGACTCCTATGGGGTCAAGTATGTCTCTTAGCAAGGATGATGCAGGGAAACCTGTAGATGAAACCTTGTATAGAGGGATAGTTGGCTCCTTACTATACTTGACTGCAAGTAGGCCTGACATTATGTATGCTACATGTGTTTGTGCCAGGTATCAAGCCTGCCCTAAAGAGTCTCACTTGACTGCAATCAAGAGAATTTTGAGATATCTAAAGGGCACTCCCTATCTAGGCCTCTGGTACCCTAGGAATGGAGATTTTGATCTAACAGGCTATTCAGATGCAGACTTTGCAGGATGCAAAGAAGATAGAAAGAGCACTACTGGATCCTGTCAATTCCTAGGTGGAAGACTCATTTCATGGAGTAGTAAGAAGCAAACCAGTGTGGCTATTTCCACAGCTGAGTCAGAATATGTAGCTGCAGGAAGTTGCTGTGCTCAACTTCTATGGATTCAACATCAGCTAGAAGACTATGGATTTCAGGTAAGTAGAACTCCACTTTACTGTGATTCTACAAGTGCTATTTCAATAGCTAACAACCCTGTATCTCATAGTAGAACTAAACATATTGAGATTAAATATCACTTTCTTAGGGAGCATGTAGAAAGAAATGATATTGCACTTGAATATGTTAAAACTGATAATCAGATAGCTGATATGTTTACTAAGCCCTTAGAAGAAGCTAAGTTCAATAGGTTCAAAATTGAACTAGGTATGATAAACTTAGACTAAGTTTACAGAACTAAAAATTGGCTAAGTAAAAAGGTGTCGACACATAGACAAGTCTATGTCGACACAGAATAGTAAGTGTCGACACTTCAGGAAAATGGTGTCGACACATCTAGGAAGATGGTGTCGACACTTCAGAATGTTAGTGTCGACACATGTCGAGTTGGTGTCGACACATCCAATAAGGTGTCGACACTTAAGTTTTACTCAGAATTTTCTAAGTAACGTCTCGACTACATGTCGAGTAGTGTGGTGTCGACACATAACCAAGTGTCGACACATAAAATCTGTTGACTAAACTTGTGTCGACACATGAGTGTCGAGACATTATAAGTCAGTGTCGACACTTATTGCCAGTGTCGACACATCTTTAGTAATCCATCCCGCCTGTTCGTCTTCAAACTAGAAAGGTATAAATAGGATTCTGTCTTTGTTTGTCGACACGCTTTCAGAGTTTCGAGACCAAACTACTGTGTCGACATTTCTCTTCTCTAAAGACTAATTCTACAAACCCTAATGGCTCCCAAGCTCGAGGAAAATGTCAATGAAGGCTATGAACTGGTTCGTGGCGCATTTGACGATGGTGATAAAGAAATCAAATCGGTGGTAACCCTAGTCACCGATTCTGGATTGGAGTTTCTGGTTTCAGAACCAACCAAAATATGGAAGAAGGAAGTTATTGAATTCCTTACTGGAGCTTCTGTAGATGACTCAGGTTACAAAATCAAATCACGTGTGCATGACACCAAGGTCAAGATTTCACCCAAATCTCTGAGAAAGGTACTTCAGCTACCTAGATTTCAAGAAGAAGAGGAAGTGACTACATCTAAGACCAGAGAAGCACTTACCTGGTGTGGTCTTGATCCTAAGCTGAAGATAGGATCAGTATTCAACAGGAGAGGGATGAATACCCAAGGAAAATTCCTGTCAGAAATTGTGGGTAAAGTTATCCTCAGTAAACCTGGAGGGCATGACAGGGTGTCAGCCTCCATGTTCAATGTCATGACCAGAATCATCTTAAACCTAAAAACAGATTGGTCAATGGTTATCTTTGAGAAGATAAAGGAAAGTCTGAAGAAGCCCAATCTGGGCAGGATACTTAGTCTCTACCTGGCTGGTACAATACTAGAGGTAATGAGCACTGCTGCAGGTAGCAAAATCAACCACATGAGAAAGATGGACATGAGGATCTTCTCAAGGTGGGAAAGGGTGCTGTCAAAGGAACTGTCCACCCCTGAGAAGCAAGTTTCTAAGAAAGATTCACCTCCAAAGAAGAAGAGGAAGCTAGCTCCTGTGTCACAGGAGTCCTCCAGCAGTTCAGGTAGTGAAGAACAAATTGTTTTCACTCCTGATAGTCAAATAGAAGTGGCTGTAGAGAAGTCTCCTGCTCCTCAAGAGCCAGCTGAAATCCAGGGGGAGCTGCCTACAGCTAGCCCCATGCATAAGGATCTAAGCCAGGGGGAGCCTCCAGCTGTAGAACAACCCTCTACACTGGAGAGTGAGCAAGCTACACTCATTATCCAAGAGGTACTTTCTGACCTCAATACTTTAGATTTTTCTATAATAGATTCTGATTTGTCTGATGTCCATCAGCAAACTCAGCAAGCAAATCAAGAACCAGATGTTGTTCTCCAAGACACATCTGTTGTGCAAAAAGTTCCTGATAAAGTAGTTGATGAACACAGTACATCTCCTGCACAGTCACCTCCTGAATATACAATGGAAGATCTATTTCTTAATTTAGATCAAGAGGATTTTGACATGGACAAGAATGCTGCTGCTGAAGAGAAGGGTGCTGCTGTTGAGGGGGAGAACTTGGAAGTTCAGGATGAGCCTTTGAGGCTAGACACTGAGAAGGCACTAGATGTGCAAGCTGAAAAACCATCAAGCCCTAAGGATAGGGTGAATATAGCCAGTACTTCAGAGTCTGAGGAAGACGAGGCTGAACAAGCTAAGAAGAAGCAATTCTTTGTATTCAAAAGAAGGAGTCAGAGCTACAAGAAGGCTCTACAAACTGTTGCTCAACACTCTCTAGTCCAACAAGCTCCATCAACTGATTACAGTGGATTAATGGTAGCAATGCAAGTTAAGCTGGATGAGCACAGGAGGGCCATAGAGAAGTATATTGATGAAGGCCACAAGTCTTTACAATTTGACTTAGCTCAAGACATCAAGTCAATAAGATTTGAGATGAACCTGAATAAAAAGGAAATGAATGAATGCTTCCACAAGGGTGGAAATGCAGTGGTGTACCTGGCTAAACATCAAGAACAGATAAAAGAAAAGGTAGATGATATAACATTGAAACAAGGCTATGTGCTGGAAAATCAATTAAGAATGAATGATAATTTGACTGCATCTCACAATGCTATAGTCACTGAACTAAAGACTAAGACTGCTGAACCTTCCACATCATCTGCTGCTACAAAGGCTGAATTTGATAAAGCATTTCAAGATGAAATTGCTGCTGTCAAGACTGCAATTAAGGATTCACAGAAGGTCATTTCTGAACAGCTTACAAAGCTTAAACCTTATTTTAAGGATGGAATCAGGTACTTGGACAGCCAAATCAGGTTCCAGAAAGATGATGTAAGAGATCATGTTGCACAAGAAGTCATAAAGGGGGAGAGGGTGTTAGTCAAAGCAAGCTCAGACCATGCTAAGTGGATATCAAATTCCATCAGGGCTACCCTTGGATATCCTCCCCTGTGTGATGATGATAATGTTGCAGAATCAGGAATTCAAGGTGCATATCTTGGAGGTGAGCAATAGGAAGTAGCTCAGGTGATCTATCCACCTCCAGATTTTGACATGGTTCATGCAAAAGTTAGCACAATGTATAGTCCAACTACTGGAAAGTCTAATGTTGTTCTGGAAAAGGTTGTTCAACCTATTACAGCAGCTATGCAAGAGGCTATGGACAAAGAAGAAGAGACAAGGCTGTCAAAGAAGAAGTTCAGGGAACTAGCTGAGCAAAAACCAGATTTTGAACAGTGGAGCCCTACTTCTAGGAACATCATTCTCACAGCCTGGAAAGCAGCCAAGGACAATGCTCATGAGAGGAACAAATGGTTCTCAGAAGCAGAATGGAGGAAGCATGAAATTAGGCAGGAAGCCATTGTCCAGTATAGAAGGAAGGCTAAGTTAGGAAAGCTACCTCCTACAGCTGTGGAGCCTAGCAAGTACTTTCCTAAGCCCTATCATTATTTTGAGAGGCAGAAAATCAAGGCTGAAGAGCAAAAGAAGAAGGACTCCAAAGGCAAGAAGACTGCTGATACTGAGCCTACTGCTGCTGCTGTAAAGGCCAAAGTACAATCTGGGAAAGGAATAGTTATAAAAGAACCTGATCAGAATTAGACTAAGATTAGACTGAAGAATATTGTAATCTGTTACATCTACACATTTTTGTAAATCATTAAAAATGTATTAAAAACAATGTTTGAACAATTTTTGATAAATATATTTCATGATTGTTCAGTAGAATGTGTCTAATTCCTGTTTGTTCTGTAATGCTGAAAGAGTATACATGTGTGCTTTATTACATGTTTAAGTTTACCCTGTTGACATATACCTGTTTTACATCATTCTCTAATTTTTAATTATGAGTGATGTATATCATTGACTAAGGGTTATGACTTCTTCAAATAGGGGGAGATTGTTGGGTACATTGGTCAAATGTACCTGATTTGAAGAAGCCTCACCTAACTCAATGATATACATCATAATGTATTTGATGTTTGTTTGAGTTACTTGTGCAGGTTAGGTATACACTGGATTGAAGCTAAAAGTTTCTAAGTCCATGTGTCGACACCCAGCGGGAAAGTGTCGACACTTGAGAAAGCTTGTGTCGACACCCAGACAAGTAGTGTCGACACTTGGAGTAATTGTGTTGACACCTGGGAAGAAGAATCGACACCAGACAGAAAGTGTCGATACTTGGAGCTGTGTCGACACTCAGTGAAGAAGTATGCAGAAAAGCTGTGTCGACACTTAGCAGAAGTGTCGACACCCAGAAGAGCTGTGTCTACACCAGAAAGTGTCGACACTTGGAGATGTGTCGACACTCAGCAAAATTCTGCAGAGACTAAGGACAAGTGTCGACACTCAACACAATGTGTCGACACTCAAACAGCAGAGTCAACATATGAAGAATGTGTCGACACTCAGCACAATGTGTCGACACACACTCAAAGGAGTCAACACTTTAAGTATGTGTCGACACTCAGCACAATGTGTCGACACACAACCAGAAGAGTCAACACTTGAAGAAAGTGTCGACACCCAGCACAATGTGTCGATACTTAGTTGAGGACTCTACACTTGAAGAAAGTGTCGACACAAGGAGCTGTGTCGACACTTAGCAAAGAACAGAAAAGTTTACAAAATATTCTAAGTACAAGTGTCGACACTAAGGGAATGTGTCGACACTCAGCTGAGGAAGCAAAATTGAAGACTTGTGTCGACACCAAGAAGTAGTGTCGACACTTGACAGTTTCAACACATGAAGATGTGTCGACACAAAGGAGATGTGTCGACACTTAGAAGAATACAGTTAAAGAATGAAGAACAAGTATTTGTGTCGACACTCAATTTCAGTGTCGACACATGCAGAAGTATCTGTGTCGAGACATACAAGGAATTGTGTCGACACCTTGTAGACTTGTGTCGACACTTACACAACATGTGTCGACACTTGGTCTATAAGTGTCGACACTTAAGAACAGAAAGTCTCGACACTATCTGACAGTTAGAAAATTTCAAGAAGTGACTGGTTGATATGACAGCTGCCGATCCAGCCGGTCTACAACAACTGTCAGAGAAATCAGAAGTCTGTTATGAACCAGACCAGCCGGTTACCATGAAGGAAGCCTATAAATAGGCACCCATAGTTTACAGAAACAGTTGATTGTTGTTCTTTCAAGTAGTGAGAATAATTAAAGTGGTTGATCAGATTATTCAAGTAATCAGAAAAGTGATACACAGAGGATCAACACAAGAAGATCTGACAGTCCAACTGCAGATCTAAGAAGTTGGAGAGGGAGAGCTCCAATCAAGAATTCAGTCTTTGGAACTAAGGCTGAGAAGAAGGATTCAGAATCATCTGGATCTCAAGAAGCAGAGGTCAAGGATCAACTGCAGAGGATTCAGACTAATTCAGTTCTACTCAAGAAGCTTTGAAGGAAGCTAAGTCAGTTTGGATCTAACTGAGTTCTTCCAAGAACTCTTCAAGAAACTTTCAACTCCTCTCTTATTTTCTGAGTTGTAGAGTTAGTTATTGTAATTCAATCTTAACTTGTAGGATCCATTGGATCTGAGAGAATTGTAAGCCTATATTATAAAGGCTGAGGGTAGGGCTTGGTTGCCTGAGTGTAGGAGTTGAAGAACTCTGAGTGTAGGCCTTGATTGGCTGAGTGTAGGCCTGGGTGGCTGAGTGTAGGCCTTGGTGGTTGAGTGTAAGGCTTTGGGCCTGAGGTGTAGGAACCTTGTTGGGTTCTGAGATAGTGGAGAAGTTTGGCCGAATCTAGTACACTGCTAGATAGGCGAAGGGGGAAAGTGGATGTACCCAAAGATTGGGGAACCACTATAAATTTGTGTGTCTGCTGTGCTGTGCTGTGCTGTGGATTAACTGTTTATATTCTGTTGTTGCTGTTAACTGTATAAATCTGTGAGAAAACTGTCTTGCTGCCAACTAAGTTTTAAAAAGATTTAGGTCACCTATTCACCCCCCCTCTAGGTGTTTAGGTACCATATCTTACAAGGTAAACAGCCTATCTTCAGTTTTTGATTATTATACTGGATCAGAATTAGAAGTATCTGTATCAAGAGATGTAGATGTTTTTGAATCTGAGGGGATGTTCATCAACTAATTATTGAGTATGGTGATATGTTGCAAGGTCTTAAGAGAAGAAGAATCCTTATCAAAAACCTGGCTAAGGAAATTGCATCTCTCAAATTGCTACATCAGATTCAGCAAAAATGCTAGATTTGAAGTTGAATGAAGTTGCCAAACTGAAAACATAACTGTTATTCAAATGGGTACAATTATCTTCAAAAATGATCACATCAAGAGTCTGGAAGTCAGACTTCAAAGAGAGAAGGATCTTGTGGCTAAATTCTCAAAGACATAGTCAGTCTTACCCCTAATTGATAACTTCATTGCATAAGAGGGTAAGACAGGATTAGGCTTCAAGGAAAGAATAAGGGCAGCTAATTCCAAAAGAAAAGGCAAAGCCCTAGTTCAGCCACTAGCCTTCAAACCCCCTATTTCTCTCAGGAAAGTGATGCAGCCTACTAACAGGTATGACCATGACATTACACATGGTCACTGTAAGCATGGTGATCAGAATGACAAGGGTGCAAATGCCAATATGGAAGCCCATGAACAAGCACACCATGTTCTTCAGGAATCATCTGCGTTTGATTCACCAGCCCCAACACTCAATAAAAGTACCACTGTACCTACAAAATTAAGGACTGCTGATAGCAATGCTGTTAAGACTGTACTTAAAAGAAGATACAACATATATGAGTACTGGTGTTGTAGCAATGTGGGTTATTATGCCATTGATTGTTGGTACAACACTAGTGTCAGGAATAATGCCATCTTACCTGTCAAAAAGGCTGCAGGAAAGTATGTCAAATTTCAGTCTAACCTGAACCTAGAACCCAATAATTATTGGGGTTCTAAGGTTAAGTAATCTTATTTGATGTAGGAGAGTCCAAGTGACCATAGCCCAATATGGTTCTTGGACAATGGATGTTCCAGGCACATGACTGGAACTAGAAGGATGCTGAAGGATTACTCTCCCATAGAAAATGGACCCAAAGTGATCTTTGGTGGATCTGAAAATGGGGTCATCAAAGGGTTTGGTAACATTTCCAATAGCACTATCACTATCGCCCAGGTGGCTTATGTGAAAGGTCTGAAACATAACCTAATAAACGTAAGCCAACTAAGTGATCTTGGTTATGACACATCTTTTATTAAGAATGAGTGTCAGATTAGAAGGATAAGTGATCAAGAGGTCATCTTGTCAGGTTATAGGAAAGTAAATGTCTATTGTCTAAATTTTATAAGTGAGAATAAAGATTCTCCTGTCAGCCTAGTTGCAGATGAGAAAGCTTCTCATTGTGTCAAATGGCACAAGAGGCTAGCTCACCTTAACTACAAGACTATAGGTCAACTCTTTAGTGAAGAGTTAGTAAGAAATGGTACTCAGGTCAAGTGCATCAAGGAGGGTGTATGTTCATCTTGTCAAAAAGGCAAACAGACCAAGACCTCCTTTCACAGCCTTTATACCAAAGATTCAGTGAGGTGTTTGTACCTCCTGCCTATGGATCTATTTGGTCCTATGACAGTTCATAGTCTAGGTAGGAAAGCTTATACATTTGTAGTTGTGGATGACTATTCTAGATTTACATGGGTTTTCTTCCTGAGCCAGAAATCTAAAACCCATACTGTCTTCCACAATTTTGTTAGGCAAATTCAGAATGAACTTAACAATTCAGTGGTCAAAATCAGAAGTGACCGTGGGAATGAATTTCAGTCTGAATGCACGACAAGGTTTTGTCAAGAACTTGGGATTCATCAAGAGTTCTCCTCACCTAGAACTCCCCAGCAAAATGGGATTGTTGAAAGAAAGAATATTACTCTTATTGAGGCTGGTAGAACACTACAATGTGACACTTCTCTCCCAGAATATTTTTGGGCTGAGGTAGTAAACACTGCTTGTCATGTTCTCAACAGAGCTTCCATCACCAAAAGCCACAAGAAGACTGTCTATGAGATTATGAAAGGCAGAAAACCAAATTTAGCCTACTTTAGAATCTTTGGTAGCAAGTGTTATGTTCTTAACAATGACAAGCACTATTTAACTAAGTTTACTGCCAAATCCCAAGAAGGGATATTTGTTGGGTACAACAACAGCAGTAGGGCATACAGGGTCTACAACTTGACTACTCAAGCTGTAGAAGAATCTATCCATGTAGTCTTTGATTAATATAAGCTAATCAACTGTGAGTTGTTTAGCACTTCTTGTAGCTCTACAGGTTTGAAGGAAAAGATGGACATGCTAATCATTAGTGAAGACCAACCTGCAAGAAAGGATGAGGAAAATGATAGATGCTGTCTAGGGGAGTACAAGACCCAAATTGGATTGATGCCATGCAGGAAGAACTGAATCAATTCAGAAGATGTAAAGTCTAGAAGTTGGTTCCTAAAACAAAGAATCACAATGTCATAGGGACTAGGTGGATCTATAGGAACAAGATAGATGAAAATTCCATTATAGTCAAAAATAAAGCAATACTTGTAGCAAAAGGCTACATGCTGAAAGAAGGAATAGACTTTGAGCAGACATTTTCCCCAGTGGCAAGGTTGGAAGCAATAAGGCTGTTCCTTGCCTATGCAGCTTTCAAAGGATTCAAGGTATTCCAGATGGATGTTAAGTCAGCATTTTTGAATGGTGACTTAAAAGAGAAAGTTTATGTTGAACAACCCTCAGGTTTTGTAGATCCTCTTTATTCTAACTATTTTTATAGGCTTAAGAAAGCTCTATATGGATTGAAACAAGCCCCTAGGGATTGGTATAAAACACTGTCTACCTTCCTCATTGAGAATAAATTATCAAGGGGGAAAATAAACAAAACTCTATTCCTAAGGGAATCAAAAGGCAAGACCATCCTAGTTCAGATATATGTTGATGACATTATCTTTGGATCAAATGAAAACAACCTTTGTAGAAAGTTTGCTAAACTTATGCAATGGAAGTTTGAGATGAGCTGCATAGGTGAGCAGAAATTCTTCTTGGAACTCCAAGTTAGACAGAATGATGATGGCTTGTCCATATCCCAGTCTAAGTTCACCAAGGAGTTGATTAAGAAATATGACATGGAGTCATCCTCCACCATGAGAACTCCAATGGGGTCAACTATGCCTATAGGCAAAGATGATGCAGGAAAACCTGTAGATGAATCTTTGTATAGAGGGATAATTGGCTCCCTTCTTTACTTAACTGCTAGTAGACCAGACATCATGTATGCTACATGTGTTTATGCTAGGTATCAAGCTTGCCCAAAAGAATCTCATTATACTGCTGTCAAAAGAATTTTGAGATTTCTTAAGGGAATACCAAATCTTGTCCTTTGATACCCTAAGAATAGAGATTTTCTACTAACAGGTTATTTAGATGCAGACTTTGCAGGATGCAAAGAAGAAAGGAAAAGCACCACTGGCATATGCCAGTTCCTAGGTGGACGATTGGTGTCATGGTGCAACAAAAAGCAGAAAAGTGTGGCTATACCCACCTCTGAGTCAGAATATATAGCTCCAGGCAGTTGCTGTGCACAGCTGTTATAGATACAACATCAACTTGAAGACTATGATATCAAGGTAAGTGGAACTCAAATATTTTGTGATTCTTCTTATGCCATATCTATTGCTAGAAATCCTATTTCCCATAGCAGAACTAAGCACATAGAAATCAGGTTTCATTTTATTAGAGATCATGTTGAAAAAGAAGACAAAAATTTAGAATTTGTCAACACTAATTATCAAATTGCTGACATGTTCACTAAACCACTGGATGAAACTAAATTCAATTACTTTAAAATTGAATTAGGCATGCTAAACTTGGAATAGAATGGTAATTATGAATATGTAATTCTGTGTCGACACATAAATAAATCTGTGTCGACACTTAGTAGTTGGTGTCGACACATAAGGAAAATTCTGTCGACACATTAAGAAGATTGTGTCGACACTCAGAATTTGGTGTCGACACAGCTCTCCTGCCATTTAGATACTGGTATCAACACATACAGTCATCTGTGTCAACACATAGAAATTAGTGTAGACTCTTAAGGTTGCCTGTGTCAACACATCGCAATTGGTGTCGACACATCGTATTTTAATACCTTTAAATTCTCTGTTGAGACTTTAGTAGTCTGTTTCGACACTGTCCCAACTATGTCGACACAATAAGCAAATTTTCGTCTGCCTTTTAGCCTTCTTTGTTTAGAGATGTATAAATAGGTGGAAACAAGACCTTGTTGACTACGCTCTCAGAATTCTCGAGACCAACCATTTGTGTCGGCAAGACCTTCATCTTCCTTCTCCTCAATCTCTCTCTCTCATCCCTAATGGCGCCAAAAATGGAAGTGAACATCAACGAGGGATATGAACTAGTTCGCAATGTGTTTGAGACTGCCACAAAAGAAATCCAAGCCGTGATTACCCTAATCACCGATAATGGATTGGAGTACTTAGTCTCAGAACCTACCAAGATATGGAAGAAGGATGTTCTTGAATTCTACTCGTCGGCATCCATGGATTCTAAGGGCATGAAAATTTAATCATCTGTTCAAGGAACTAAGGTAAAACTAATACAAAAGAGTTTAAGAAAAACACTTCAACTTCCCAGGGTTAAGGAAGAAGATGGCATAGAATCTTCAATGACAAAAGATGCTCTCCAATGGTGTGGACTGGATCCCACTACCAAGATTGGATCTTCAATGACTAGGAAGGGAATGAATTCCCAGGGCAAATTTCTTTCTGAAATTATGGGCAAGGTTATTCTGTGAAACTAAGGAGGACATGATAGGATTTCATCCTCTATGTTCAATATCATGATCAGAGTTATCTTCAAGGTGAAAACTAACTGGTCTGTTGTTGTCTTTGAAAAGATCAAAGAAAGTATCAAGAACCCTAATCTGGGCAGAATACTAAGCCTGTGTCTGGATTTGAATATTCCAGAGGTGATGAATCAGACTACAGGTTCTAAGATTAATCATATGAGAAGAATGTACTTAAGAATACTGTCCAGATGGGATAGGGTATTGACCAAGGATGTCTCTACACCTCAGAAACACCAGAAACTGGTTCAACAAAAGAAGAAAACTCCACACAAGATAGCTGGATCTTCCAGTGATTCAGAAGAAGAAGTTGTTTTCAGCTCAGATGGAGAAGGACCAGAGAGTACTAGAAAATCACATGCTCTAAAAACTATGACTAATGGTCAGGTGTAGGGGGAGCAGATTCCTGCAACCAACATCTCAATGGATCAGGTCCAGGAATATCCTCTTTAAGGGGGAGCTAATGAGCCTCTTCAAGCTTCAGCTTAATAAGTGTCATTACCTTCAGGGAAGCTAATGTGCAAGAGCCATATATCCAAACAGCTGCATTGGACAATGAAGTAGCCATCAATCTATACTTGAGGTGATACATGATATAAATCAAGCTGCTATAGGCACTGAGAATGATGCACTGGACGTGCATATGAATGATGTTGATAAAACTAACCAAGACAATGTCCCTGAGCATGAAATTACCATTGAAGAAACTTTTGAAATTGAAGGAAGACCATCTGCTGAGAAAGAGACAGTTATTCTACCCGTTCAACTGCAACAAGAGGTCACGTTAGAAGAATTATTTCCTGACTTACATGGAGTAAGAACTGAGGAGGAGCTACCAAGAACTAAGGGGGAGAAGCACAGAACTGAGACAGAGCTGCCAATGGTTGCCTCTAGTCCAAAATACACAGTGGATATAGCAAGTTCATCTTACTCTTCTAAAGACGAAGAAGCCTCCAGGGCAAAGAAGAGGAAACTTGTGGAACTCAAGAAGAGGAGCTCTGGCTATAAGAAAGCCTTGCAGACTATCCCACAAATACAAGCTCATGCAGCAGACTTCAGTTCCCTTTTAGTGTCATTGCAACTGAAATTGGATGAGCAAAGAGTTGCTCTTGAGAAATATGTGGATGAAAGTCATAAAGAACTGCAATCTACCTTGGCCCAAGATATCAAATCCATCAGATTTGTAGTCAATCTGCACAAAATGGAAATGACAGAATGCTTCCAAAAGGGGGGTCATGATGGTTTTTACTTGGACAAACAACAACAGGAGGCCAAAACTCAGATAGATGACATTGTAGTAAAACAAGATTATATTCTGTAAAATTAAATCAGAATGAATGACAATCTCACAGAATCTCATAATGTTATTGTGACAGAACTCAAGAATAATGCAACTGCTTTAATTGAACACATTGTTAAAGTAAAGTCTGAGTTTGATAAACAACTCAAAGAGGATTTGGCTAATGTTCACACTGCTATCCAGGCCTCTCAAAAGGTAATTGCTGATCAGCTGCAGAAGTTCAAAGCCTACTATAAAGATGACACAAATTATCTAGCTGATAAGATAAGATTTCAAAAGGATGATCTACGAGACCATATCGAAAGAGAAGTCATAAAGGGGGAGAGAGTATTAGTCAATGCAGGCTTCGATCATGCTAAATGGATAACTAATGCTATCAGAGCAATTCTTGGTGATCTACCCCTTTGTGATTATGACAACACTGCTGAATCAGGAATTCAACCTGCTTATAATGAAGGGGTTCAGCAGGAAGTAGCCCAAATTATTTATCCACCTTCAGATTTTGCTGGAATTCAGTATGCCGTACAACAAATGTATAGTCATCCACAGGAGGTACAAAATGTTATTATTGAAAAGGTTGAAATGTCTGAAGTTGCTTTGAAAAGAGAGCAAGAAGCACAAAGAGCTAGAGATGCTCAAAAAGAAGCTCAACTATCTAAGAAAAGGTTCAGAGAGCAGGCAAAATTAAAGCCTGATTTTGAACAATGGAGTCCAACCTCCAGGAATATTATTCTCACTGCTTGGCAAGCTGTTAAAGAAAATATGCATGATAGAGGCAAGTGGTATTCTGAACAGGAATGGAGCAAATATCAGAAGCGGCAAGATGCCATATACTAGTTCAGAAAAGACCTGAAAACTAGGAAAATACCTGCTAAATCTGTAGAACCTAGCAAATATTTTCCAAAGCCTTATCATTACTTTGGAAGGCAAAAGATCAAGACTGAAGAGCTCAAGAAAAGGATCTGAAAGGAAAGAAGCCCACTGATGACACAGAAGCTAATGTACAAGCTAGGATTCAGTCTGGCAAAGGAATTGTCATCAAGGAGCCTGATCAATCCTAGGATAGATTGACTAGGTTTAGAACTATGAAATCTTTTGTTCTAAAATCCTTGTAATTTAACATATTTTGTGATGAACAGGAATGGAGTAAACTGATTCTTGTTTTCTGAATTTTATCATATTTTGTGATGATCTTAAATGTCGTTTCTGTTTATTAGTTATCCTGTCTGAGTAATGCTTTTATACATCATAATCATTATTTTATTATAAGTGATGTATATCATTGACTAAGAGTTATGACTTCTCCAAATAGGGGGAGATTGTTGAATACATTGGAAACTGTGTACCTAATTTGGAGAAGCCTCACTTAACTCAATGATATTCATCATTATGTATTTGATGGGATGTTGAGTTTTAATGTGAAAGTTAAGGAAATGCAGGAAAACTTTCTAAGTACAAGTGTCGACACTTGAGAAGGAGATGTGTCGACACCAGAAGCCAGATTGTGTCGACATACAGGACTTGTGTCGATGCACAGAAAATCTGTTGACACACAGGACTTGTGTCGACACACGCCAGAACTCAACGCCTATTCTACTGGTGCTTGATTTTTGACTAAGTCTTCAGGTGTTGATGTCAGTAAGTCAATAAGTCAACCTTATTCAAATTATTATCGACAAAGCTACTGTTCATGACAAAAGGTGCCGCAGGCCTACTGTACAATAATTGGGCATTAAAGAAAGTATGCAGCTGGCATTAAATATTTGGGGCCAAGTACTCAAAGAGCCGTTGGGACATAGATGATAAAAGGAAAAGCCTTTACAGAGGAAGTTAACTTTTGGGAGTAGAGCTATCGAGATACTTCTTCTTCATTACCAGTGTTGCTGTGAAGAAAAGAACAGAGAGCAAAAGACTGGAGGTCTAAATGCTCAACAAGTTTGCTGGTTGTTTTCATCATCAACTACAACAAGACAAGAGTATATCTCTAAAGAGGAGAAGGAAAGTAAGGTGGTGGCATGTTCTATCTGCACAAGCAGGATCTTCACAGTTCCAGCCATACAACTCAGAAGAACATCTACTAGAGGCTGTGGAGAAGAAGTTAGGGCTTAACTTCCTCAGCTCAGTAAATAAAGAAGAAGCATAACTGTTTCTGTTAGTTTCTTCTAGCACAAGTTAAAATAATCTGTATCATAGTGGATGTGAAGAAGTTGAGCTGAGAGCTCTTCAGCTCAGGTAGCAGCAAGCATTGCTGTAGTTACTTCACAAATCCAGCAGGAAAAATCCCTAATGCTATGAAGAAGAAGCTAGGACTGAGTGTATCTCAGTTCATGTAAAGGAAGACTGAGGAAATAAATTCTTGGAGTCAAAGTTGGGCTGAGTCAATCTTAGTCAAGGTAGATTAGCACAAAGAAATTTCTCTTGTGTCCAATCAAGAATGTCATCAACTCACTTCCATCATGTAGGATCCTTTTAGATCTGAGTGGTAGGAGCAAGTTTGCTCTGAGGTAGGATTTTGTTAAGAATTTGAGCTGTAGGACTTGGCTTCAAGTTTGAGGTAGGTGGTTAATTGATCACTGAGCTGTAGGAGAGTGCAAATCTCTGAGGTAGGATCCTTTGGATCTGAGGTAGGGATATCTTCCCAGCCTGAGTGTAGGGTATTTGTCTTGAGGTAGGTGAAAGTTCTTATTTTCAAGGTAGCTAGTAACCTTAGGGGGGGGGTGAATAGGTTTATCTATGTTTTTTGATTTCTTTTTGTTTCTTCTTTAATTACTATGTGATTGAGAGCTTTTTATGTACCTGCAAGCAGAAATCAAACACAAAAAAACACACAAGTATTTCATAGTGGTTTTCTAAAATTATGTGTACATCCACTCTCCTCCCACCTTGCTAACTTCCTGTTAGTCAAGGCACTTCTCCAAATCAATGCTCCAAGGAGCTTACACCTCAGATCCCTCAGGATCTCCTATTATCCTCCAAGGCTAAGACCTCAGCCACAAAGGCCTACACTCAGTGATATAAGTATCACCTACCTCAAATAATTAAGCCCTACCACTAAGGCTATGAAGGATAGCCCTATCTCAGAGGAAATTGGCTCCTACAACTTAGAGAGATGCACTCTCCTACAACTCAGGAACAAGTGACCTACTCCTCAGTGAGTAAAACTCACCTACCTCAGATCCCAGCAGGATCCTATACTCAGAGAGGAGCCCTCTCCTACAACTCAGGCAAATTTGCCCTACCTCTGGCTCAATGCACTACAGCTCAAATCTAAAATTATCCTACAACAAGAATTAATTTAATTAACTTTGACGCAAAGAAATTTCTCTGTGTTAACAACTAGAGCAGAAAAATTTTTGCTCTAACTCTCCTCAGGATAGAGAAAATATTGCTGGAGGTACTCAGAAGCTGGCTTCTGAACTTACTGAAGAAGGCTAATGATTTATTGATCTTGAGTATTCAAGTAGCTAACTGAGCCTGCCCAAGGCTGAAGGTTCTTCTTTCTTCAAAACAATTTCTGATCCTACTCTGGCTGATGGAGATTGCACAGCTATCTGAACTTTTTCCTGCAGGAGAGCTTCAAGCTTTTTGCATGCAGCAATGGCAAAGAAGATGAAGTCAGCTGCTCACTTTTTCTATTGATAATGCCCTAATAAGTTATCTTGTGTCTTGGCCCATCTCCTCCTTTTGTAGTCCGCTGATCAACGACTCTTAGAGATCAGTGGGCCCCACTTACAATGTCCAGCTGCATCATGCTTTAATGACTATCTGTCGTACTGTAGGCCTTGGACGCCTTTTGTCGTGTACTGTGGCTTTGCCGCTAACAATTTGAATATGGTTGACTTTTTGAATTGCTGACATCCGCACCTGAGGACTTAATCAAAATTCATGCATCAGTAGTATATGTGTTGAGTGAATGAGCTTCACTCAATGCCAAATCACTTAGATAGATTTACTCTCACTTGGCGTTGAGTAAGTTACCTTCACTCAACGTCAAACTACTTAGATTATAAATCTATTTCTAGGCATTGAGTTATTTAGCTTCACTCAATTCCAACTTGATTTCTCAGCTTTCTGCTTCTTGGCGTTGAGTGAGAGAGCATCACTTAACGCCAAACTACTTAGACAAAATTCTGTCTTCACTTGGCATTGACAACGTTGAGTGAGTAATGCACACTCAATTCTTTTTTGTCTTAACAATTTCTACAGCCTCTTTTGTATATATGGCGTAGAGAGCGTTGAGTGATCATGTCTCACTCAATTCTTTCTACCTTAGCCATTTCCGCTTCTTCAACATCTTAAGTATTGACAGCATTGAGTGAGCATGCCTCACTCAATGATTTTTTGCTTTAACAAATTCCGCATCATGGTGTTGAGAGCGTTGAGTTACCACGCCTCACTCAACATTTTATGCCTTAGCCAAATTTCTGAATTCTTCAAAAGTATTGGCTTTGACAGACTGAGTGTTACTCAACACTTAAGAGGCTATGGCATAGAGTGAATGACCTTCACTCGATGCCTGTGAACTTAGTCACATTTCTGCCTCTTAAACCTTAGGTATTGACTATCTCAGCTAGCCTTACTCAACTCAGAACTGAGTTTGACTAATGCTGAACTGAGTTCGACGAACAGTGATCTCAGCTCGACGAACTCTAAACTCAGTTCGATGAATTTTGACTTGGCCAAATTTATCAAACTCTGAGCTTTGTTCAACGAACGATTTTCTTAGCTCGATGAACTCTGAACAAAGTTCGACGAATTTGGACTTTGCCAAATTTCTCAAACCAAATCTTAGGTAAGAGTTTTCCTTACTTAGACATATTGGCTATCTGTCCCATCACTGTCATCTACTGATATATGTATATTATTGACAAGATTGACTTCCTCAAATCTAGGACATTGTGAGCAATGGACCCAACAATCTCCCCCTATTTGAGGTAGTCAAAAAATCTTAAGCAAGTGAGTCAATGATACACAGAACCACGCAACAATATGCATAAAACTATATAATTTAGAAGTGATATATAGTTACCACACTTCCCAGCCTGCAGAGTGTGAAAATGAGCAGTTAGATCAGGAATACTCTAGAGGGGGGGAGGGGGGTGAATAGAGTACTTAGAGTTTTATAAAATTATCTGCTGGATAATGTAGATTAGTCTAAGTACAGTAGTAAATAAATCAAAATGAAAAAGCACAAAAACTAACAACCACAGCCACATCAAGAAAACAAAAGAAAGAGGGCAACCAGACGACACAAGAAATTTATAGTGGATCCCCAACCTGGGTACATCCACTCTTCTACCACCCTGGTAGGAATCCACTTAGGTTTTTGATCAGGTGCCTGACACCAATGAACTTTTGATCAGGTGCTCAAAAACCAAATCCTGAAGTCTTTTGATCAGATAACTTTTAACCAGGAATCACTTTTGAAGGGAGATGACAACCCTTTACATAGTGGGGGTGAGAGAGTTGATTATATCTTCTCTGTCAACAATCAGAGAGAAGACTTGTGGATATTGATGGTAGCAAATGGCTCCCCCTGAGATATTGAATGGTTCAGGAAAATATGGAAGCCTTGCTGCAGGGTGATAGGCCTTCAAGCTTTTAACCTTTATCTGCAAGATCTTCTTAACAGATTTGACAGTTGTTGTCCATGGAAGTCCTGGAGTGTTGAAGTAAGAAGACTCTTATTTTTGTATGATTGTTCTTCTTATTCTGAGAGCAGATGTTTGTTTTGTATCAGATCTTTTGTGAAAGGATCAGAGAAGTTGTTGAAGACAGACTGATTGAAAAATCTCTGTGTCTGTATATGCTGTCTCTGTAATTTTTCTGGTGCTCTGATTGTTCTTGATTTCTTTTTTTTTTTTTCATGTACTATCAGAAAAGAGAGAAAAATCTCTTTCTTATATTTCCTGAGGGAATTTCCTTTCGAAATTTGATTCCTTCTGTGGCAATCAATGCTGGCGGTCCTTGAAAATAAACTGCATTGATTCCTTTCCCCAACTGTCACTTGGAAAAAATGGAAAACAATAATTCTGATGAATTCCGTGATTAATGTACCATCCAACGGTAATATTCAGAGAATATTTTATCATTAATCATTCAGAAATTATTGCCATAGACTGAGGACAGAAGGAATAAATGCTAAGTCTGGAATCATCGAACTGATGACAGAATTCTTCGAGCTGAGTCCACAGTTCGTCGAGCTGAGCTGTTGTCTTCGTCGATCAGATAACTTCTGTTCGTCGAGCTGAGTTCCAAGATCGTCGATCTAATAACAGAACTGTATGCTTCAGAAACTTTGCCTTTTCTGTGTCTAAAGTTCGTCGAGCTGATAACTGTGTTCATCGACTGGAGTTCAGCAACTTTTCTGGACTTAGAATATTCGCAGTTGTATCTGAAATGAAAGTTAAAGTCTCCAGAATTCGTCGACCTAAGATTTGATTTCGTCGAGCTGAGTTTTTGGAGTTGTCAAATATTCTGTGTGTCAACACAATTACTCCTAGTGTCAACACAGGTGGTGTCGACTGATATCTCGTGTGTCGACACAAGTCTTCTGTGTGGTGTCGACACAACCTTTCCAAAGTGTCGACTGATGATCTGGGTGTCGACATAAGTTCTTCTAGTGTCAACTCAATTGGTGTTGACATATACTCTGAGTGTCGACACAAGTCTTCTTGTTCTAAGTTGTTGAAGTAGATAATCCCGAATTCATCTGGCAGAGAACTGAGTTCGTCGACCTGAGACTAGAGAACATAGTCTTGACATAATGCTGTAGTAGTCCAAAGATTCGTCGACCAAAGAATAGAGTTCGTCGAGCTGAGAACTAAGTTCGTTGACCAAAGTCTGATACTAAGGACTTAGAATATCTTGATGTTTTCTGAACTTGAAGTGTTGTTGTTGTGTCCAAGTTTTCATCGACCTGAGTACCAAGTTCGTTGAGCTCATCTCAGAGAATTTACTTTGAGATCGTCGAGCTAAGCATGACTATCGTCTACCTGAGTTCGACGAACATCGAACTCACTTTACAGAGTCTTGAAATCTTCTAAGTCTTGAGTCTCTAGCAGTCTTGTTGATAGCTGGTCCATGTGATGTTGACTCTAAGGACTTTGCCTAGACTCTAGGACACAACTATGACCCTAGCTATACATTGTGGGTCATATGATCCTAACTTAGTGAACCTAGCCCAAATCTTACTAGGGATCCAACAATCTCCACCTATTTGGGTGAGGTCACTAATTACAGACTCAAATAAAAATTGAAAAATAAACAAAGCAAAAAAAGGCATATATCTGGCAGAGATCAATAACACATGCAGCAGGTATATATATACATAAGTTTTGTTCAGATTTTAGAGCAGTTGTAAATAATTATAGAAAACAAAGGAGTTCAAAATTTTACTTCTTCTGTTTCTTTTCCTTTGACATTTCTTGCTTGCTCTTCTCTCTAGGTTTTGTAAACACAATCTCCCTTTTGGGATTTGAAGCTTGCAATTTTGTCATAGTCATATCAGCAGCCCCTATAATCTTCAAAGAAGTGGCTCTAGGGACAATTGCTTCTGGGTGCAACTTCATGTAGTCATCCACATTAAAAATCTTGTTAGCTTTATCAAATCTCTTAAGTTCCACTTTCATGTACTTTGACATGGTAGTATATTCAAAGGGATCCTCTCCTTCAGCTTTGGCCTTGTTAATTAGAGAAAGGCCTACAAGTTCCTGGAACCTGGCCATTCTAGCAGTAGTAGCTATTTCAGGATCTTCAAAAGGAAAAAGAGGAGATGATGGTCTTTTAGAGCCTTCAGCTGGTTGATTTTCAGTGGATTGTTGCCATTGTTGTTGATGTTTTTGTTGCTGCTGATGTTGCTTTCCTGAAGAATATTGCCTGTGCTGGCTGCTTTCATGTGATCTCCCTTGGTGTCTTTGATATGTTTGAAGTGGGGCAGATCTTTGAGAAGATGTGCTTGAAGCACCAGCAGCTAGAGGAGGTGGAGGAGGTGGATCTTTTCTATATTCTGAACTGGTTGAGGAGAGTACCTTCTGCTTTTCTTCCTTTCCTTCTGCTGATTTTTAGATAGACACATCCAGGCTAGCATCCCTTTGTATGGTGTTATCTTTTGGAGAATATAATAAGGAGTGTCATTGTTTGGATTAGGCTTAGGAGCAGGAGGATGAGGGACTTTTCTTTTCTTTGATACTAACTTCCTCTTAGGTTCATCATCTGAGTCATCTTCCTCATCCTCATCATCATCATTATCATTATTTGATCCCTGAGGGTTATCATATAGGTCATTGAGTGCTTTCAGAGCCTCAGCAGAAATGATTGGCTTTTCAGGAACTTGAGCAGAAACTTCAACAGGAGCAGGAGAAGAAGCCATAGGAGAGACTGGAGAACTAGTTCTGACAGTGCTTTCAGCAGCTGCCTTACTTTCTTCTTCTATATCAGCTAAAATCAAATCATCCAGATTTGGCATGTGTGAGTCATCCATTACAAAAGTTGGAACAGAAATAATTTCTTCTGAAGATGGTATGACTGCTGGCTTTAAAAGAACAAAACTATCTCTAAGTTGCTTAGCAACTTTTGGAGAGATTGGAGAAGTATAAGGTACAATAGCCAAAGATGGCTTAGTATATACTGCTGGAATAACTTTAAAAAATGCAGTATCAAATACTTTCAACAAATGAACTAAGTCTACTATGGGATTAATATGGAATTCAGAAACAGAAAGAATTTCTTCAGTAACAGACTCATCAAAGTCCATGTTAGTATCAATGAAATGAATCAAATCAATTAAATCACTATCATCAGGAATAAAATCTGAATCCCCTGGAATTAAATTTGTATCTGCTAGTGGTGCTTCTGCCTCTGCTATTTTTGGAGTTGCTGGAGTTGAGATTTTTGCTTCTGCTGGAAGTGCTGCAGCTTCTTCATTAAGCATCTCCCCCTACTTGGTTGCAGTGTAAACTGGAGTCAGGCCCCTGAATGAATAGGGCACAGAAGTAAAGGCAGAAAGTTGAGCAGATAGAGTAGATATAGAGGTAGCAAGAGGTAGAATGGCCTCTGCTATGATTGATGTTATGAGGGGTGTGATGATAGCAATGATGGAAGATATGGTGGAGGGGTCCAATGTTGGAGTAGCAGATGGTTCAGTAGAATGTGGGGTGGAGACATATTGAGGGATGGTAGATGGTGGAGATGATGATGGAGGGACATCTGGCATGTGGAGATCCTAAGGAGGAGGGGAATTGTGGGGGGAAGTCAGAAGATCAAAAGTTGGAATGCAGGATAGGTGAGGTGGAAGAGGAGATGAAGGTGGTGTTGAATCTGGTAAATCTGTGGGGGATTGAGGTGATTGAGGTGAAGTGGGTTGATGGTATTCCTGAATAGGAGATGAGGGGATGGTGGTAAGATCTAGGGTTGGAAAGGTGGCAGAGGATGTAACTATAGTGGAAATATGAACAAGGGGTGTTGGTTATTGAGGTGGTGGAAGTTGATGTTGGAGTTGTTGTGGTTGTTGAGTTGCTGGAAGAGATGGAGATGTGGGGATGATCTCTTCAGTAGGGTGGGGAGTGGCTCTTACAGCCCTGGTGCTTTCAGAAGCTGGGGTGGAAGAGGTTGAAGCCTTGGATGGCTTATTTATGGTCCTCTCCCACCTACCAAACAAGGTGCATGTGAGCCTCTTGCTGGCATTAATGAATATGGTCTGTGAGACCAGGGATTCGGTAGCCTTCTCCTTTAGGAAGATCCATAGGATCCTTCCAAAGCATACTTCCTTCTTGTTGTTCTTTTTTTTATCAAATCAAATATGATTTGAGTCCAATCCACTTCCTTCTTATTAATCATTGTACACATAACCAGAAACTGGTGTCTGGTAATGTAGTCATGGGCAGTATGCTTGCCGAGCAAGACCTTTCCTACGACATCTGCCAAGAACTTAAATTAGGCGGAAAGATGTTTCTTTAACAACTTATTGGGATTATCTCCAGTATATCCCATTAAACTCAAAATCATATCATATTCGTCTGAATCAATTTCTAACTATTCTTCGTCATTAATCAATCCAAAAATTTCAGTAAGTACAGCGGAGATAAAGTTACAGAGTTACCCGTAATTGTTCCGATCATAGTGTTATCCTCTGATGTAGATGTATAAACCCACTCTCTAATTTCAGTTGTAGACAGCTTTATCCTGGTTGACATCAGATTTTTCAGTTTTTGTTCCTCTAGAAGTTCCAGTATATGCAGAAAGATTGGATCTAAATGTTGAAAGGATTCGAAGTCGACGTCAAAGCCCGTGTCAAACTTCATTCCGGTTAGGGCACCTGCTGGAATAGCCATTGGAATCACCTGCAAGAGACACAAACGGCGATCAAGTGCAAGAGAATAGAAGGCGCGGGACAGAGGTCGAAGAAAAACCTAGATATAAGGTTTTCCAGAATATGAATTGACAAACTCCGTTACACAAAAATTTAGACATTCTTCGACCTGAGATCGATGAAATAATTAATAGTCAAATAATTCATCGAGCTCTGTCTTAAGATTTGAAGACATTTCGCCGAGCTCCGTTCGACGAAAGTTTTCTGAAGTGAATTTGTAGATCTCCGGTCGATAAAAATAACTTCACTCACAGAGAGTTTGTCGTCCTGCGTTCGACGAATATCTCACAAACTTTCCATAGTTCGTCGACCTCCATTCGACGAACTTTGGCAAATTTGTCGAGTGCAGACTTAAACTAAACTAAGTCTTCTCCATTGGTCATTCCCAGCTGATTTATGATGAAGAGATGATTTCTCTCATCCAGAGGTTTGGTGAATATATCAGCCCTTTATAAATTAGTGTAGATATAGACAAGCTTAATTTTGTTTTTGTCTACACACTCTCTTATGAAATGATGCCTAATGTCTATAGGCTTTGTCCTACTATGATGGACTGGATTTTGTGCTATGGCTATAGCACTTGTGTTATCACAAAGTAGAGTTGAATTATTTAAGTTGATACCATAGTATAGTAATTGATTTTGTATCCACAACATCTGGTAATAGCAGCTACCTGCTGCAATGTATTCTGCACCAGCAGTTGAGGTAGATACAGATGACTGTTTCTTACAAAACCAGGATACTAATCTCATACCCAGGAACTGGCAAGTTCCTGAAGTACTTTTCTATCGACCCTGCATCCAGTAAAATCAGTATCTGAATATCCAGTTAACTCAAATTCTGATTCTGTGGGATACCATAGGCCTAGACTAGGACAACCCTTTATATATCTCAAAATTCTTTTTAGGAAAATAAGGTGAGATTCTTTTGGGTTCACTTGGAACCTAACACAAAGGCATGTCGCAAACATGATATCAGGTCTGCTTGCTATAAGGTATAACAGGGATCCAACAATGGCCCTATATAGTTTCTAATCCACAGGTTTCCCATATGCATATGAATCAATTATTGTATTTGTAGCCATAGGTGTCTTCTTTGCTGAGGAATCAGCCATCCCAAACTTTTTGATAAGCTTTTTAGCATACTTAGCTTGGGAGATGAAGATGTCATCAGGGAGTTGCTTCACTTGGAGACTAATAAAGTAGGAAAGCTCACCCATGCTACTCATTTCAAATTTAGAATGCATAAGATCAGATAATCTCTTGCACAATTTTGAATCAGTAGACCCAAATATTATGTCATCCACATATATTTGTACTAACAGTATTTGGTCCTTATGATGTCTAGTGAAAAGTGTTCTATCTACAATGCCTCTAATGAATTTATGCTCTAATAGAAAGCTGGCTAAAGTCTCATACCAAGCTCTTGGAGCTTGCTTTAGACCATAGAGAGCTTTATGCAGTTTGTAAACATAAGAGGGATGAGTTGGATAAACAAAACCTAGAGGTTGTTCAACATACACCTCTTCCTTGAGTACTCCATTCAAGAATGCACTTTTCATATCCATTTGATAGACCTTGAATCTCTTATAAGCTGCATAGGCAAGGAATATTCTGATTGCTTCCAACCTTTCAATAGGTGCAAAGGTCTGGTCATAATTTATTCCTTCTTCTTGCCTATATCCTTGTGCAATAAGCCTGGCTTTATTTCTCACTATTACTCCTTGTGTATCCAGCTTGTTTCTGTAGACCCATTTGGTTCCAATGATTGGGTAGTCTTGGGGCCTTGGAACCAAATTCCAAACTTTACATCTCTCAAACTGATTTAATTCCTCCTGCATTGCAATGATCTAGTGGGGATCTTGCTCTGCATAATGGATGGATAGAGGTTTAATCTGAGAGAGAAAAAAGGCATGCATCATATCTTGATTGAGTTGATGTCTTGTCTGTACACCTGCTGATATGTCTCCAATAACTTGAGATCAGGGGTGATCCCTAAGTGTGACAAGATCAGCTGGTGGAGTTGGTTCTTCAACAGTATTTGGAACTAATTCCTCCTGTGGAATTATGTTTGTTGTTGGGGGAATATCACTCCCATCAATGCCTTCATCATCACTTTCTTCAATGACTTATGGAGAAGGATGATTTGGAACCTCTTGGGTAAGGTTTAGTCCATACAAATTCTCACACAAGTGATGTGCCTGCAAATTGCTACTGGTAGAAATTTATTTCTCCTTGCAAGACATGTTAGCTTCATCAAAAGTAACATGGATAGACTCCTCAATTTTTAAGGTTTATTTGTTATAAACACTTTAGGTTTTGCTTACTTGGGAATATCCTAGAAAAATTCCCTCTTCAGTCTTGGCCTCAAACTTTCTAATATATCTTTTGTTGTTTATGTGTATATAACATATACAACCAAAGACTTTAAAATAGTTTATTTTAAGTTTCTTCCCTTTTAGTAATTCATAAGGAGTCCTATTCTTTAGCTTATGTATCAGGCATCTGTTCAGGACATAGTTTGCAGTGTTCACAGCCTCTACCCAAAAGGATTGTGGCATGTGAGTATCTGCAAGTAATATACCTACATCTTCAATGAGTGTCCTATTTTTCCTTTCAGCTACCCCATTTGTTGAGGAGTTCTAGGAGCTGAGAGGCAATGCCTGATACCTTCCTTCTCACAGAACTCGTGCATAAGAAGAGACTCAAACTCTCTGCCATGATCACTTCTGATCAATGCAATATAAGTAGAGAACTCAATTTATATGGTCCTGAGAAAATCTGTAAGAACCTTAAAGGTATCTGACTTAGAACTCAGAAAGGATACCCAAGTGAACCTTCAGAAGTAATCTACAATAACCAAAGTGTAGAATTTCCCTCCTAGGCTTTGTACACCAATGGGTTCAAATAGATCCATGTGTACCAAATACAAAATCCTAGGTGAATCACTTTTATTAATGGATTTGAAACTAGATTTACTTTGCTTGTCTTATTGACAAGCCCTATAGAGGCCTTCGTTCTTGTAGGGACCATATGGTAAACCTCTAACAATGTTATCTTTTGATAGCCTAGTAATGTTTTTCAGATTTACATGACCTAGTCTTTTATGACATAAATCATTCTGGTTACTAATTAAGTTAAGTAAACAGATATTAGAATTGGCAGATAAGAAATCAACTAAATATATATTGCCTTGTCAATTCCCAATTAAAACTGTTTGGTTTTATTTATTAGAGATAATACATGAAGATGAACTAAAATGTACCTGATAACCTTAATCACATAATTGACTTATGGAGATGAGGTTATGCTTCAGTCCTCTGACATATGTCACTTTCTTGAATGTGACAGCTCCAATCTTCACTTCTCCAAAACCTTTTGATTGGCCACATTTGGAATCACCAAAGATGACCTTTGGTCATGGCTTGGACTTGTAATTAGTTAGATTGTCCTTGCTTCCTGTCATATGTTTGGAGCAAACACTGTCTAGGTACCAGGTCTGATTCACACTTGGACAACTCTTCACCTGTAATGGAAAACAGTTAAATGTTCTTGACCCAGGTTACCTTGGGTCCTTTGTTTTCCTGGTATGAAAAGCTGGAAATAACAGAATATTCTGGTTAGGATTTATATCCTAGAGGGTGATATCTCCTAGGTGGTATGACCCAATTTGTAAGTGGATTAAAAGCTTACTTGGAATTATTTAAGTTTCTATTATAATTAAAGTTTTGGTTAAGTCTTTCTGGGTTCGATGAATTTCTGTGAGTTCGTCGACTAGAGTTCGACGAATAGGGTTGAGGTCGTTGATCTCTGCCCAGAGAATGAATATATTCATTTTCTGTGCCCCTTGTTCGTCGACCTCTGCTCGACGAACCATACAGAGTTCGTCGATCGCAGTTAGACGAATAATTATAACTATAGTTTGAGGTCAGAGTTTGTCGATCTGGGTTCGACGAACTGGCTAGATTTTGTCGATCTAAGTTCGACGAATTATGCTGAACCTTGTTACCTATGATTTTCTGGTTGTTGGTTTTCTGACCTATTGATTTAGAAACATTTCCTGTTGTTTGTTTATTGAATACTTTTTCTTTTCCCTTAGCAGTGACAAATTTTATGGGGGTTGTTAAGATGCTCTTCCTGAGAATGGGGGGCAAACCTGATGAAGCACCGAAGCCTAGCTTGCCACTAAGTCTGGCATTTGTACAACCCCGTATCCGGCAAGGTGGGACCCTCCCCAATTAACGCTCCAGAGGCATGATATGGGTGGCATTTTGGCGCAGTCCCGTTCGAAGACGTGCCGCCCCGTGCGTGCGTGCGGAGGTCTTAAGTGCGTAGGCCTTCGTAAATATATATATATATATATATATATATATATATATATATATATATATATATATATATATATATATATATATATATATACATATGGTTAATATTATAATTGGGAGGAGATGATCAAAGAAAAGAAAGGAGAAGTGGAGGGGGGCTCGGTACAGGGAATGAGGAGAAAAGAAGAAATAAGAAAAGAGGGAAAGCTGGGGAAAAGGGGAAAAAAGAAGCAGGGCTCTGTATAGTGGAGGGATCGGGCTGTTCTTCTCTCCCCCGCTAGGGTTCGGCTACGAGAAGCAAAAGGAGGAGCCGCCCCCCCCCCCCCCCCCCCCCCCCCCCCCCCCCCCCGTCTCTCTCTCTCTCTCGGCTTGGAGTGACACAACCCTAGACCCCCGCCTCTCTCTCTCTCGGCCTGGAGCGGCACAACCCCAGACCCCCGCCTCTCTCTCTCTCTCTCGGCTTTGAGCAGCATAACCCCGACCGCCCTTCTCTCTCTCTCTCTCTCTCGGCCTGGAGCAGCGCAACCCCACAGGCCCGCCCTCTCTCTCTCCGACAGCCTGAAGTAGCAGCCCGAGCCGCTGGCCGAGCCCCTTCCCCTCTCTTTGTTGCCGCCGCCTAGGACAAAGCAAGGCCGGCCGGGAGCTCCACTCCCGGCTATGCCTACAGCAAGGCCGGTCGGGAGATCCTCTCCCGGCGCCGCCTACCGCAAGGCCATCCGGGAGCTCCTCTCTCGGCACCGCCTACAGCAAGGCCGGCAGGGAGCTCCGTTCCCGGCTCCTCCTACAGCAAGGCCGGCTGGGAGCTCTTCTCTCGGCGCCGCCTACAGTAAGGCCGGCCGGGTGCTCCTCTCCCGGAGCCGCCTACAGCAAGGTCGGCCGGGAGCTTCTCTCCTGGCGCCGCCTAGAGCTCGAACCAGCTACCAAGAGAGGGGGATAATTCCATCTCTCCCAGCAAGGACTCGGCCATCAAGGAGGAGGATGGGAAGTTATTTATTCAGCAAGATACGACACTGCCGACAAAAAATACGTGTCAAGGGTAACGATATTTCTACTTGTGCAGGTGAAGCCCTCAGATTACATATTTGCACGGAAGACCCTCTCCACCAATGGGTGGGGGAAGGGATCTCTCCGACGGGTTGACATGTACGCCCCTGAAATTAACTGCATTAGCACCCAGAAGTGTGAGTACGGGTTTAGGCATGCTGTGTGAAGCCCATCCGGACGTGTGAGCCAGATTGGTGATGTTCTGGGGTTCCCGGAGAAGACTCTAAGGAAGTTGTATATTGTCCATTTCAAGGGAATGCGTGCCCTAGCCCCCGAAAAAGGGGCAGGTGCAATATATTTGGTCCGCTCATGTTAGCCGACTGGCGTTTAGCTGACCGCCGCTTGTCGAGACGTTGGCGTATAGGTGTTGGAGTACCAAGCGGGGAGTAGCGGGCTTAAGCCCAATCTTGTGCCGGCCCTTGAAGGCCTATTTTTGCTTATATTGTCGGCCTGCGTGCCGAAGTATGGAATTCATATTCTTGTAATATTTTAAAATATCTGTGATGCTCTGTGTATGCGTAGCTTACTTCTTCTGTCTTGGGCGAGTGGTGTGCTCGTGAACCACTCACCCCGTGGGGGCACTGAGGTATAGTTGCCGGGAAGCCCCTGATGGCCTGTTGACAGACTTTTAGGTCAGCGGAGTCGCGTTGTTCGTAGCCCAGTTTGGGCAGCTGATGGTTAAAACTCCAAAAATTATTACGGTCACGCGGCGACCCGGCGGTTTTATTTGAGAAAAAGGAGGAAGTGAATTTATTTAAGAAAACGGGGCGCGCGTATTTATTTATTTTGGATATAAAAAGGTTTAGATCGAGTTTTAACGAAAGGAGGCAAGTGCACCTATCGTGAGTAGTACAGGATATTCCGGGTGGAATATCGAGGTCGTATTGTTCTCGAGTCTGGTTCGATTATTTCTACTCTTCCCTGGAGGGGACTATTATTTTACCGATAATTATCTTGTCGGGATATTTTATATATAATAAAAATACAGAAAATGGCAGAAAGAAAATGAAAGCATAAAAAGAAAGCAATAAGGTGGTGCCGATGAAGAGCTTAGCTCGATGGCACCGAAAAAACAATTGAACTAAAATAGACTTTAAATAAAAAGAGCTCCTAAATTTCTAATTAATTAAGGCGGAGACTTGACCGTGGAGGTTCCACTAAAATGAGCTCACCTATCTCTAGGACTATCGCTCACCTGAACGCTAAGACTATTCGACCGGGCTCTCGTCCGACGAAGGATTCCTCTTAACGCCCGCATTACGCTAAGAACCCCGCTATTGGGTGGGGAACCCAATCCGGTAGAGTTGGCGCGCCTCCTCTCTCTAGGGTTAGTGCGGAACTCTCTTTGCCAAGGGGTGATCTGTCCATACGCACGGCCTCTTGGCGAGCGTATGGAAAACGGAAATAGGGCCCACACATCGATATGTGGTCCTACGCGTCGTTAACCCCGGGCAAACCTTAAGTACTTTTAATTAATTAGAAAGATTAGACCTTTAGTTATTTTAAGCTATTTTATCTGTCCCAATGCTCTTCGATACCGAGGGCTAAGAACTGTTAGCCACTCATCAGAATGGGGACGGCTTGCGAGAAAAGCAGAAAATAAAGCGATAAAGAAAGCAGTAAATGAAAGCGATAAAATGAAAGCAGTAAATGAAAGCTGAAAATTGCAAGTCCTACCCAAACGAGTAGGACTGAAGAAAGCAGTAAATTGCGAATTCCGGCGCAAATGCGTGGGCGGGAGAAAGAAAGCAGTAAAACACACACACGCAAGTCCTACTCAAATGAGTAGGAGAAAATAAATGCGGGTCCTACTCAACCGAGTAGGACAAAATAAATGCAACACACGCACACTCTCTCTCGACATAAATGAAAACGCACACACTCTACCGAAATAAAACACACGCACACACTCGACAAAATTGAAATAAAGCAAAGCGCCATTTAACTCTTAACGAGTAGGCGGAAATAAATGCGCACACATAAAAAATTTGCAAAAAACTAAGTTACCGAAAAAAATAAAACAACTGCATTTCTACCGCTAAAATGCGGTAGAAATGCATAAAAAGGGAAAATAAAAAATAAACGGAGCGAAAAAGTTTGCAAATAAAAAAAAGAAAACGCAAGTGCTCGAAAAATGAAAACGAATACATTTCTACCGCTAGAATGCGGTAGAAATGCATAAAAAGAGAACGAAAAAAAAAGAGGAAAAAGATTAAACTGAAAAACTAAGGGCGCGAAAAATTAAAACAACTATATAATCATTCCTATAACTCCGTAAAACTGATTAAAAAGTGAAAATAAAACGAAAAGAACGAAAAGGTTTTACAAAATAAAAAGCTAAGTTAAAAAAAGGAAAAACACTTTGAAAACGTTTTTACGGATCTATAGGAATGAAATAAAAGCTATAAAAATCTAAGTTAACCAAAACAAGTAAAAATAACTAAACATAAAAACAAGAAAACTAATCTCATACACACACACACACATATAAAGAAGAATAAAAACTAAGTTAAAACAAAAGAAAATAAGATTGCATAAGAGAAGTGTTTAGACGACATCCAAAACCATATAAAGGGAGAAAACAACACATTTTATTAACTAAAAAGAAGGTTACATAAATAAAAACTAAGAAGAGGGGAGAAAATCTCTTACATAACCCTTGGAATCATCTAAACAGCATAACTCCTATACAAAATGGTTCAAAAAAGTGGAACAGAAATCCAGAGCAGAAGACTGGAATTTATAGAAAAAATTTACATGGGTCATGCCCTTGGTCACGGGCGTGACAGGGGGCGTGACAGTACTATTTGGATGGCGGCCGGCGATTTGACGGGAAAGTGGACTTCGGGCTGGACACGTGTCGGTCTCGCAGTGGTCACGCCCTTGGTCACGGGCGTGACAGGGGGCGTGTCAAGCAGGTGGATCTGGGCGCGGTGCGCGCCGAAAGTCTTCGGGCAGGTCTTGTCGGGCTAGCTGGAAAGGTCACGCCCCAGGTCACGGGTGTGACTCTGGGCGTGTCGGCTGGTGTCGACACTCGACGATCGTCGAGATGAATTCGTCGAGTGGAGTGAACACGGGCTTGGGTCACGCCCCGTGTCGGGTGACACGGGCGTGACCCCGGGCGTGTCAGGCTTTGCTTCTCGAAAAT